>OY728133.1:456187581-458587581 GCA_963277665.1 Viscum album | reverse complement strand
TTATTTATTATAACCATTTTTGTTTCATTCAAATCCTTTTTTATTGGTTACAAGGTTCAATTTCATTTGTTGAGGCTCGTTTTTTTACTTGGCTTTAAAAGATCGGTTCACTTATATTCAAGTTTAGATTATATGCAAGATGAAAGTGGTTGTAACACCCTTACCCCAGTTACCCAGAGTCGGTGCATTATTTCATAACATTGGCATGATCACAAAGTATCAAGTCTCAAAGGGATGGTTAGTTTAGTAGCCTTGGAAGTACTAGATACATTCATAAGGTTTACATTACATTATAAAATGAAAACTACAACTACATCTCGTCTCCACACTCGTATCCCCTTATACTATCCCTACAGGTCATTCATAAAACACTTATCCACATCCTGGGAAAAATAAAACATAGAAAGGGGTGAGCTAAAATGCCCAGTAAGGATAACAATATAGCATAAAATTTCATAAATAAGCATAAACATTCAAGGAAATGTATAACTAAAACAAAAGCCTTTTTAAACATGAACTTCAGTATATTATGGCATAAATAAATTGAAATAATTCCATTTAATTATTCACATGGATATTCTACTAGTCGAATAATCACATGCAACATCAATAACCACTTTTATAAGGATGGAATGCATAATGTCAGACTATCATAACCACATTGTCAAGGCCTCATGCCAATACTACAAATAAGTTTTTGTCAAGGCCTAGTGTCAAGACACTAGTTTGTCTCATGAGACCTAACGATGCATTGAGGATCTATAGAGGGCTCCACCCATCACTTACTAAGTCCAATTCATTCCTCATATGAAAATTTTGAAACATAAAATAAACATTTGTATTAAAACTAGCATACAGAATGTCAATACTTTTAACCACAAACCATGAATGGTGTAAAAATAGCACATCCATAGTCAAACATAACTCATTCGATAAAATACGGAAGATTGTATTGTATCATATTAACCTCAATCGATAATAATGAAGGATTTTGACATAGATAAAAATTATCATCAAACTATTGAGAGAAATATCCCTCTTTTTCTTGAAAACATTTAAAAGTCACACTATTTGTCAAGAAGCGATTTAAAATAGATTTTTGAATCAAAGTGTCTCATAAAACATTGAATGTTTTAAAAGGATTTTAAGTTTTTAAAACTTTAATGTCCATATAAATGAATCTTTAAAACCATTTTCAAAACATGGACATTAATTAGAATGATTTAGAATAAAAAATCTTTAAATCATTTAAAATGATATGTTAGTTACAGTTCCTAACCAAAACAATTACACTTGAATAAAAATAATTGAGTTAATCAAAAAATTGTGATATCAATAGAATAAACAGATTCATGATATACTATGTCAAAGTACATTATATACACCATATAAAAGTGATTTGGTGTATAACAACAAAGAAGTCTCAATGGAATGTAAATTGAGATGAAATCTCGTATAGAGACCATATCCTTAGGTTAAGGTTAAATCAACAACATAATTATGTGTGATAAATATAAATACACTCAATATTATTGGATATTCACTGTAAATCAATCAGAGGACATTCACACATATTCTTGTAAAGTCAATACCAATGAATTTGATATTTAACTCAGCAAATGGAGAATGAGTTAAAAATTACTCTTATCAAGTTCATACCGATGACTTGAGAATATATCAATGGAGTGATTATATGTATCAAAAGTATATCCATAGAAAAGGGGAGTGGAAATTATGACATAATCAAATGAATAGTGATTACACACATAATCTTGGAGTAAAATAATCAATGAAGTATGCGTAAAGCCGAATGAGTGGAAATTGAAATTTCAAATCCCCTTATTGATTTGGTAACATACAAAACATACACCCATGAAATAAGGATCATACAATGATGATTTAAATATCCATAAATTAAATTATATTACATAGTGAATACAATCATGGGTATTACACACACCACATGCAATAAATAAGTGGTCAATAATGGAAATCTCACGGAATTAAAAGTGAGATAAGAAACCCCTTACTTTGTACTTTTTCCTTGGTCAAGGGTAGGTTAACCTCCTGTATAATGGTGAAATAATTTTCATTTAATTATACAAGAATTATATACATTAATATTATATCATATATGATCTTTTAACATTGCTTTGTTAATAATATCTTAGTATTATCGTCGTTTCAGGTGTTAACTTATATGTTTTGTCACATAATCCATGTTTGTTATGGATATGTTTTATATTATTCATATCCAGAATAATATCAATTCATTAAACATTATTTTTAATCATCAAATGAGAATTAGTCTTGAATGGATACGATGGAGAATGAATCTCATCGCGTTCGTGGAGGCGGTAGTCCGTACGTACGCACGCGCGACAATATCATTCTTTTGATATTAAAATAATATATAATTGGATAGTATATTAAATATAAATAATCATTATTATGTTATATTTATTATTTACATGAATTACACATCATTATCATACCCATACAAATAATAATGTTTTGAATAACAATTACACCACGACGTGGAGACGGTAAGCCGTACGTACGCACGTAAGGTGACATGTCATTCAAAGGATGGATAGAATACTGAATATGGTTGTACCATGTTTATAATAACATAACAGTATATATAATATACTGGATTTATTATTTTATAATGGGAATAACAATGAAATAAGAAGTGGAAGAAGAAAGGAACTTGAAAGAGGGTGGTGAAAACATCACCTCTTCTTTGGGTTATTCATTTTGATTTGATCAAAAGGGCTCCTTAAGTTGGTTTTCTGATCAAAATAATGCCTCTAGGATGAATTGAGGTAAGTTAAGAGAATATTTGGGCAGGGGTTGGCCGATCCAAAAGGATTTGAATGTGTGAATTAGTGAGAAGGGGGAGTGCCCTTTTATAAGAGGGGTGGGGGAACCTTTGGAAAAGCTAGAAATATTATTTTATAATAAACTCATATTCGGTTTCTAATGGATCCAAAATGGATTATTAAAATTCTAAGGTGGGGATGGGTCTAAATAATTTCAAACAATAGAATTTAAACAGGTTTGGGTCCTTATATTAACCTTATATTTTAGTTTTAACTCTTAGTTGATTAGTTTAACATTTACCATGTCACTTTGTATTTTTATATTATATAGTTAATAAACTTATTATATACATCTAGGAGACCCTCAAGTGGTATATTAATGATACAACTATCATGATATAAGTCCTTTGGCCGAACCTTAGATTTTTAGGAATAGAATATCAATTAATAATATAATATTTTTTTTAAAAACACATTTATGTCAATTTTGAAACTATTCAATAATTGAATTTTGTTAAAGGATTAACAACTTTATTAATTCATAAAAAATTAATTTAAGAAATACTATAATTTCATATTAACCAATAAAACTCATTTATATCATCAAAAATTTCAAATTATATTTATTTGAACATTTATAATACCAATTATTTGATTCTTTCATTAATGAGGAAAATACTGCATCATTATTGTGTCATAAATAATATTAATTATTAAATGTCTAAAAATTATAAATAAAATAAAATTATGTATGAAATCTTTTTAGATTTCTAATGAATATTTATAGTCGAAAATCCAACATATATAACCCTATGTAAAAATTGTTTTTCTAAAAAAATATATGCTTATGTCATTTTTGTATTTATTTTAACTTAATTAATATAAAGTGTCCTTATCATTTACAAGTGGATCCATGGGGTCCCAAAATCGACCCAAAGATGCCCATGGTCGACATATATCAAAAAATAAGGATAGGACACGTTTTATGGTTATTTATTATTATTATAATATTATTTGATTACCCTTATTTACCAGATTTACCCTTTGACCACGGTAAATAAAATATTTACCGAAGTAATTATTCAAAATGTCTAAAAATAAAAGTTACCTGTTTATACAATTTGGAGCTCCTTATTCTGAATATGGAATCCATTTTTATAAATTCAAAACACATAATTGTCAGAAATTAATTTAAAATTAATTCCCGTTGTTAAAACAAAAAGCGTGTTTTTAAGAGATAATAACCATCAAAAGATTGACAGTTGTTTATGTTCGGTTTAAATGTGAAATTATGTCCACTGACCAACATTTTATTAAATGGTAAAAATATATTCTAAATATACTTTAAAACCACTCAAATTCATAATTTATCACTATTAATTATTTTTATTAAAAAGGTTGTTTTTAATTAAAATTTAGTAATTTTCACTATTCATCATAATATAAAAGTTATCCAAAAAGTACCAAAATTTTACCCTAGGCTAATTTTGATATTCAGAATCCAAAAATGAAGTCCATTTTGAGAGATAAAATTTATTAAATTTCAAAAAGTGGGTATTACTATTCATAACGTCTACTTTGATTGGTCGTGGTGTGTTAGAATCTCGAAGTTGCGTACAATGTACGCTATTAAATTATTCAAAGGGAAAAATACCATGGAAGCTTGGGGTGTTACATTCTCCCCTCCTTCAATAAATTGCTTCCTCGCAATTTTTAAAATTGGGCTTGGGAATATAATGGAAAGTCCCACATCGGAAAAAGTGTCAATAAAACTATCACTTTAAAAGAAAGAAAGAGAAGTACAAAGGTCACTCGAGATAACCTATACTAGGATTCCTTGTAGAAAAACATAGATATAGATGATAAACTAAGTGTCAGGATCTGATGGAGAGTGATAGAAAACATGATCAGGAGAAAGTTAACAATAATAAAACCACAAACTTGTGATGGGACAAACGGTCATTAGTTTCCCAGTAGTAAAAGTAAATGGAAAACATTTTTTTAAGTTACATTACATAAAGATGAGGAATTAATTTCTGAGATTGACTATGAACATAAAGAGATATACTTACTTTTTAAGTAAAGTTTATTCTTTAATAAATTTCTACTACTAAATCATTTTTAAACGATGATTATTCCAAAATACTTGGTCACACTAGAAGAGATAGAATAAACTTCTAGAGAATAACATGATCCACAAAGGATAAACTATATATTTACCTTTTCTTTATAGAATAATCAAAACCAAAATAGTTATTACATTATTTGATGGTCCCCCAAAATGATATTCCTTTAGAGAAAGAATCACTAATCTTAATTTCTAAAATTAAACCAACAATACCCCAAAGTTAAATAAATACCATTCAATAAACAATTTTCCTTAAAATACTTCAATATAATCCAAACTAATATTGAAACCCAAAACTTAGAAGAATTTGGTTCTGTAGTCTTCCATGTTAAATTGTATATCCAAATGACATCAACTACTCTTAAAGTCACATACTTAAAAGTAATTAACCTAATCACATATTCTCTATTATAGGATAATCATTTCTATAAATAACACAAATCACTATAAATCCACAATAAAAATATAAATAAAAATCCACCATTACTCCTTAAATGAAATTCCATAGTATTCTATTTTCCTTGGGCATATAGTGTTCCCAATAAAGCAAACATCTTCCAAAATAACATTTATCACTTAATCACCAAATCATTTTCCTACACTATGGGTATTAATTTGATAAGACATAAGAACCCAAATCAACTTATTATTGATCAATAAAATCATTTAAATAAAAAAAATTAGTCACACTAACCAGGGACTTCATGTAGTCCAGCAGTAGGCGATAAATCCCAATCACACATTGGTTGTGGGTTTGATTCCCACAGCTTTGTCCGACGCGACGGGTTGTCACACGGTCTGCATGTTGTCCTTTTTCAAAAACTATATTTTATAACATTACCAAAATGAGATAAATTCCTCAAAATAACCATAACATAATTTAACCACAAATGTTATCTCATACCTTTCATTTTCATCCCAAAATACAATAACTTATAATTGCCTCAAATTCAAGGATCATATAAAACCAAATGGTTATTTATAACTATATCCACAAGAGAAAAGATAATTCTTCCTCAAATATCATTTTCACATGATAAATTGTAGGGTTAAACATATCAGATAAAATTCACCCAAATTAATCTCAACAACAAAGAGCACTAATACTTTTAAACATTTATACAACCATTTATTTCCACATAGCTTTTTCTTTGACCAAGAAAATATCCTATAGAATAGGGAATTCACTCGGGTAATGGAAAGGTCCCCTACATTTATGGCAAATGATTGTAAATGGATTCTTGGGGCCATTTTTATTTTCTTCCATAGTACTCTTCATTTTTTCTCAGCAATTATTCACTTTATGTCCTTCTTTCCCGCTCGTAAAGAATTTCTTTATTTCGTTGAGACACTTTCATGGGTGTCTCCTTCCACATTTCCTGCATGATGTAAATTTAGGATTCTTTTCTCCACGTTATCCACTGCTGGAGCTCTTATCATTCATCACTTTTCTTTTATTTGTTGAGTCCGGGAGTTGGTTTATATATATGTTGTTGATCATACTTTTGGATAACTGATTTGGAATTGTTTCCTCTGGAATTGGGGCTGATCTCATTGATTTAATACTCAAACCTTCCAAGCAGTTTCTAAAGGGTTTATTCATAGAAACGGAAACATCCAATGATTCCATATCCATTTGGACCTACTTTCCAAAGGTAGGCACTCATTAGTTGTGGACTGATGAGGCTTAGGAATTTGCATTGGTCGAGAGGATGGGAGGTCGGACTCATCACACCTTTTTGAGGGAAATTATTGTCTATTTCGGGACTCTCTTTATAGATTTAAGTTATGTTCGTGAATCCTTATTACATTACCAAGTATAAAATGAGCTTTTCTTTAGATCTGACAATCAATGATTAAATATGTATTAAATTTAGAGAATCCTTTATTTGTATTCGAGTTTCTTCATCGATAGATAGTCATCTATATTTGTTAGAGATTCTTAGTCAATGGTAACCTTTAATACATAAAAGTCTCTTGGTCATTATGATGACCATACTAGTTTTAAAGCCACTCAGTGGGGTACTTGAAGTTTATTGTCATTCAGAAGGACAAGGATTATTTTAGAGTTGGGATCGTACCCGCAGATGGGCTACCTATGTATCCTTTATTTAGAAAAGGAATCAGAACCCATGTAGTTCGAGTAAGGGAGTATGATTTTTATGCATGATTGATGGCTCAAAGAAAGATGTCATCATTACTTTTACACTCTAAGCTCACGTGAGTCATGCATAGTGTGAGAAACAAGAGGTATTGTTTAAACCAGACAATTGTGCCATGAAAGATGAAATGATGTGGGGATTATGTATGTATGACTGCCCAAAATAGATGAATATTGGGTTTTACTTCAGAGAAGAAACCCAGGAAAAAGGTATATAAAGGTATATGTACTTCATGGAGATTTGGGTACTCTAACATGGGGCTTACTCTTGAGGAAGATGCCCAAATTAGGAGGGGACTAATGATTGGGTTTTACTCATGAGAAGGAAGCTCAGATCAAAAGTAAATTAAGACTGGTTAAGATAAATTTAAGACTGGGGCTTACTCCTAAGGAGGAGGCCCAGGTTAAAGGGATTTGAAAACTGGGGCTTACTTCTAAAGAGGAGGCCCAGGTTAAGAGAATTTTAAAATTAAGGGATTTGGGGCTTACTCCTAAAGAGGATTCCCACATTTGTAGATTTGAAACTGGGGTTTATTCCTGAAAAGGAAGCCCAGGTTAAAGGAATTATTGTTGGGGCTTACTCTTGAGGAGGATGCCCAAATTAGGAGACTTGGGGATTACTCCTGAAGAGGATGCCCAATTAAGAGAACTTGGACTGGGGCTTACTCCTGAAAAGGAGGCCCAGGTTAAGGGAAATTATGACTGGGGCTTACTCCTGAAAAGGAGGCCCATGAATAGGGTTCTATCATCTTAAATAATGAGGTTGAATGAATGAAATATCTAACTTTAGTGACATAAAGATGTGTAAATCAATATGTTTTGAGAGATATTCCACAGAATTCCTTTCAGATAAGGAATTCAATAAAGAAAACATGGCATAAATGGCTTTGAAGAGTGTCTTGAAGACTTAATCTTGAATATGAAATGTAGAATGGCATAAGAGAGGTGAAATGGGTAGGAAGGGAACCCAAAAATAGAAGGGCGCGCAAGTCCGGGGGGGCGGGGGGTCGCGCAAGTACTGCATGGGCACACAAGTCTTGGTCGTTCAAGTATACTTGCACGACACATATATACTTGGTAGATCCTTGACCAGTAGAGTAATACTTGGGCGATCCTTGACCAAAGCCTTTATAATTATCTTGAGGTACTTCCAGAAGAGTGGCGCACAAGTTTCAATGAGTAGGTAAGGAGGCGCGCAAGTGTGTCCATTTCCCTTAAGGGTAAAACACTTAGGCACGCAAATGTTAGTGAATTCAAACACTTATACCTTATTCCTCTTATTTAGACCTTCCATTCTAGGTAATGAATTACCTTACAAGTTTTCGTAAGACTTGAAGAAGAGACTTGGGCGTTTAGAGCTCTATATCTGAATTCTAGAAAAGAAATTCCCCCCAAAATGGGGGGCCCACCGAGGGTATTTATAGGCTGGAGAAGACCCTGGGCGATTTTCAAAGAGGGCACGCAAGTCACCTATGCGACCATTTGGGTGGCGCGCAAGTATACTTGCATGACCAAGTTAGAACTTGCGCAATCTATGGGCAATGTTCTCCTTGTTCACCCCTTTCTCTTTTTTTGATGTTTATTCAAAGGATAAATCTTCTTTGTTTGAGGTATTTCCCTTTTCATTTCGTTTAGAATCTGTGAAAAAAAAGGAGCGTCAACAAAAGCCCCCCTCAGAGTTGGATCCAAAAAGTAATGAGGATTTGAATTTGAGGAAAACGAGAAAAAAAAGGAAATTAGGGTGCGCAAATGGGCTTCGGGCGCGCAGGGTCTGGCATGCAGGGGTACGGCCTCGTCTATAAATAGATGGCCTCACTTTGCGCAAGGCACGCGGATATCACTTGTTTGGTTTTTCTCTCGTCACGCAAGTGGTCTCCTGGCTTTCGCTCATTCGCGCTTCTTGTTTCTTGCATTGTGCTTCTGTTAAGGTATTTGGACTCGCGCAGTGATACATGCGCGCCCAATACTTGCACGACCGAAGGAGACTTGCGCGCCAACTATGGGACTTGCATGCCTAAATTCCTTAGCCAATTTTTCAAATTCCTTCACAAATTTTATAAAAAATTAACTTACTTTAAGAGTTAATTATTCATCTTTTGTGCAGATCCAATGGCTCCCAAGAGAATCGGAACAGCTGATGAACTGGCAAGAAAAAGAATTGATGATATGATGGACATCGTTGGCCATGATTACTATTCCACCTATGAAAGTACTCTCCTAGAATTATCCAAGTACTTAAAGAAGCATCATATTAATTTCCCGCACAACATCTATCTGCCTCTTTATGGCCATGGTCATCTGCAAGATGTCAATATTCTAGAGGTAAAGAACTATCTCCCGCATTCATGGTTTCGGTCATATGCCAACTTTTCTTCAGTAAATGTCTCAATCACATGAACATTTTCTAATGTTGGAATAGTAAAGAAAGCCTATATAATGCATCATAGCTCATGTGCACCAGATCTAAAACCTCACAAACCTGAGCTACAAACACATTGTTATCCCTCAATCTTTCAAAATTCTTAGATGGATCAATCCAAAGGATGGAAGGAGAAATGGGAATTCCATTCTAGAGGAGGGGTGAACCAACTTGGATGTGGGATTATTGGGTGTGACAAACTTCTGAAGATTTTGTAGAGGATTTGAAGGGAGCTACAATTTTTGAAGTCGTCTGGGCTGGGCAGACGTATGTTTATAGGAATGATAATTTTGCACCATAGTTTCTTAGCTGCTAGAGCCCAGAAAATAATTATTTACATCTGACCCATGGAAAATTAGGCATTAGTCTGTCGGATGTCTACAAAATCTGAGGTGTTCCAATTTTGGGTGATATTTATGACGAATTCATCCCTCCAAAGGCAACCTTGAATGATCCGAAGAAGACTCTGGATTTGGTTCAAGAATTATTGAAGATTTATCATATGCTAAAAATCTCAAAGACTTCAAAGACTCATTCTAGAAGGGATATTCATCTAGAGGAGTGGATGGATGTGTTTCTCAAGAAGAAGAGGGAAAAGGGGCCCACCTGTACTCGTCCTACTAGCTGCCCTAGAGTGGATAAGAGAGGTGCTCCAGGCACATTCTGGCTAACTCTAGAAGCAGTAGAGTTTGAGAAATGGGGGTATGAAGTGAATCATAAAATCCCGGAGAAGACCCATCTGGCAGGCATTTTAGCCTTATGGATCAGTGTCTATCTTTTTCCAGTCAAAGATTTGAAGGGAGGCGTTAGGCTAGGGACCTTCGTTATTGCAGCCAGGTTGGCTGAGAGGAAGATGGTGGGGTTGGCTACCCCAGTTTTGGCAAAGATTCACAGGAGCTTACTACATGTCTATATGGGTAAGTCTCCTTTGAGATTAGTGGGACCATTCCATGTTTTATGGGGATGGATCGCCACTCACTTCCATACATATGCTGTTCATAATGGAATACAGATTCCTAGAAGTTCTTTCAGGCCGTCCGTTCAGGCCTTCTATGGAGTTTGTCCTTTGTCCCTCAATGCCTATGATATTAGGCCAAGGATGGGTATTCATAAGTAATTCCACTTCATTCCCTATGGAAATCCGCCGACAGGGCGATTTGTTGACGATGGATCAGCCAGCTTGGAACAGAGGTCTTACATGCTGGGCTGCAGAGATGGTGTACTGGCCACTAGAATTGATGGAGAAATTATATGTGAGGCCTATGCTCCATATCGATTTTCACGCCAATTCAAGTGTCTGCAAACAACTGTTGTATCTCCTTCAGTGCACGTCAGGTCAGAGCAGAATCCAATGGTTGCCCGACAACTATGGTTGCTAATGTCTATGGAAAGGACTGGGGCAGTTTTTGACTTACCAGATACTGAAGCGGTAATCAATTAGGCCATATGGTATGCTGAAAACTGGGTAGCTCCATATCCTGAGGAAATATTGAATAAAAATGTTTATTGGGTGGGGAAGAAGAAGAGAACCATGGAGAAAGAAACAATTCAGGTGGCAGGTGATTCTTCCACTCCTGAAGCTGGTTCACCAAGTTCTTCAACCGAGGATGATTCATCAGATTCTCCAGAGATACAACATGTGTCAAAGTGGCCATGTGCCGTATATAATCTTCCTGTCATAATTAAGAGAGCCACTCCATCAACTCCTGGTGAGTTACTTTATTGAGGCAATTTAATTTCTAGTAACTTTATAGAGTAACAAGTTTTCATTCTCTTTTTATAGTTGCAGGAGCTAGAAAGAAATTAAAATCCAAGGTTATAGGACCCTCTTCACAGCCTTCTAGTACACCTTCATATCTATGACCAGATGCCATCCAGACATGGCGGGATGTATACTGCGATACTGAAACTATCTGGCTGGATCTATGTGAAGGGCTACATCTTCCTGGAATAGGGATTCTTCAGGCTCCTGCAAATATTCATTTCAAGGATAACCCTGATAAAGTACGAGCCTATGTCAAAGAGTTGAGGACCTATATACATGCCACTGATGATTCTATCCCTATCACCAAGCGGGTGAAGGAAATGACGGATCATGGAACCACTGATGAGGAGTGGCATGAGTACGTGGATCCTGAAGATGTATTCTTTCTTTCCTTATTTACTTTGCAACTCGATTTCAATCAAAAATTTGTTACTCAAGGAAATTACTTCCTTTATCCTATAACTTTCAAGGAAAGGAACTACTAAAGTTACTTCACCATAGTATAGCCCGGGTGGTACTGCCATCGGGGCTGCTGCTGAATCTCCTCGTGAGTCGGGCGAGATATCTCCAGGACAGCAGGCCATAGATGCGGAGTTAGACGTGGCTTTCCATTCTCCAATTCAGGTATATATAAGGGAGACTGCCAACACTCCCAAAAAACCAAAGGGACAAGGTCATCAGATGAAAAAGTCGACAACCAAATGATTTATCAGTAGTGGTAAGTCCTTTGGATAATCATGAGTCTTAAAACATGAAAATATTGCTCATTTTCCTTGGAATTGTAGGGGATTATTCAATTTCCCCTCTGAGGGAGAGGATTGATCCTCCTTTGAGGACTAAAGAGGGTGCTGTGGAATAAACGCAAATTCAGGCTAACTTGGATGCTTCTAAAAAAGAGCCAACATCTATTCCCAGTATTGCTTCTGCTGCTGCTACAAGTAGAGAAGAACCTACTTCTAGTAATTTAACAATGCTGCATACAATGCTTCATTAAATGTTGAATGAAAACATCAACTAACATCTGTTATGTGATATTTTAGGTATAACACCTACACCAGAATCATTGGTGGCTGCGATAACTGAATTTTCCATCCTTCCTAAAGAAGATGTCCAAGGTCAGGGGCTGCAGAATGAGGGTCACCAAGAAGAAACATCAAATGCTCCCACTGGTGAGACTAACCAGGATTCTGAAATATCATTGGATGAAATGATGAATCTTGGCATGTCTTTCGAATAATTTTTTGATCATTCTAATTTATCATGTGATTTAGAAGATCTTGGACGTGAGTGTTATCCTTCGTCCGGTAAATGTTTTTATAATTTACACTTCTAATCATGACTGAAAATAATATGCAGTTCCATCCAAAGAAGCTGTTGAACTGCCAATGCCTGAAGAGGGTGTGGACATTGATGTCAACCCTACCATTGTAGAAACATTAGCTCAAGTGGAGCCAAACCCAGTAAACCCTCCTGAGACCCATCTTGAAGATCCTGTTGAAACTAGGAAAGATGGGGAGGAGTCTTCTCAAGCTGTTGATCTACTGTTAGGTAATGATTATACTGAGTTTTCAAGATAGACAAAAAACTTTCACTGTTATATGAAACTAACCATACTTTTAAATGATCAAATAGGGCCATCAACTTCAATGGCGAGATCTGGAGGCGAAGTCTCAACTTCTGCCCAAACAGTAGTAGAGGGAGAAGCAAACAGGGTCAGGGGGAAGGAGAAGAATAGGGCACTTCCTTAAGTGCATTAATCCTAGATTACATGCCCCCCTATGATGATGATGTCGAATCAGACCCGGAGGTGCTTAAGGCACTTAGATTTTCACGACACAAGGCATGGAACAACCTATGGAAAATCATATCTGAAGTGCCTCTTGAAGAGCTATCATCAAAGATTTCCCAATTATCGTCCCTGTTCGTCATGCTAGGACTTGGCAGTATTGGATATCAAGAGATCCATAATGCGGTGAAACATGTCATCTTAAGAAGGGATCAGGAGCAAAAGTGTTGTGAAGATTTGACCAGGGTGAAGCTCTCAGTCAATATTAGTGAATTTGAGGCTGCGGTATCCCGAGATGAGGTTGACTATGCTGCCAAGATGAAGGAACTGAATCATAATATCAAAGATAAAGTCATCCAGAAGATTCACTTCCATCAATAGTTAGAGGCTGTTACTGGAGAACTTGACCAACTCAATAATTCCCTGGAGGGAGCTCAAACGAATGGGATGAAATCCATCGCGGATGCTAAGGAAGCTCTCCACCAGGCTGAAAAGAGTGAAGTTGGTCGATTGCATGAGCTTCAAGTGGATGCTGATGAAGCTTGGGATGTTGTATATCAAAGGAAGACTTATGTTGATAGCCTCTTGTAATTTCGTGAAAAAGATAAGAGACTCCAATCTGTGGATGTTCTTCTAATCTCTTGTGCCTCAATGGAAAATACTTTCATCTTCAATCATTTGTGCATGTATTTTCTTGCTATCTACTTTATTTTTTTTTACCTAAGCCAATGGGCCTAGTAAGCATAGTTTGATTTTTACCAGGATTATTATAAATAACCCTACAAACTTTGAATCTTTTAATTTATCAATATTACCTAAATCATACAAAATGTATGTTTAGTGAGCTGGAACTTGACTTTTATTCAGAGTCCCCTTGTCGTTTGTGGGCTATTTAAAGTCATGCACATTGGACATAAAGAGGCTAATGTTTAAGGACGAAATAGCTTTGACCGAATGGGTTAAAATTGACTCAATTCTTTGACAACTTATCTGCAAATATTTTACCACACTCAAGTATGAAGGAAAACATGTAAACTATGACTTAAGAAATTTTGAATCTGAGGAATGATACGAAAAAGGTCTAAAAGGCATTAGAAGAAGTAGTTCCCAAGAATGAAGTTACAATTATTTAACAAACCTATTAGGGGGTTGAATTATGTAGGGCCACCTAAGGGAATTGGCTGCATAGTCAAATAATAGTATCTTTTGGCTGAAAAGTCTGTTATGTAGACTGTTTATGCAAGGCCACCTAAGGGCACGTGCTGCATAGTCAGGAAAAATAACTCTTAGAAATTTACTTTTTCCATTGATAAAAATCTAGTGGGAGTTTATGGAGATTCAAATTTTCCAAAGAATAGAGTTTTCTGTATGGAGAGAGGTACTTGAATATGGAGAAGATATTTACAAGAAAGATTGTCCAAGAACTTGATGAATGTCACTCCTACGAAGGTCTGACTCAAATGTAGGGAAGAGAAATATAAACCATAGACTTGAATACTTTTAGATCATGAAAAAGAACATAAAACAAATATGTTAAGTATGGGTATTTTTTGTGGATCCTTACATATTTTTGATAAGACCAATAAGGAAAAAAGAGGTTTTCTTCCTAAGAATGAAGTTACCATTATCTGACAAACCCGTTAGGGGGTTGAATTATGCAGAGCCGCCTAAGGACATTGGCTGCATAGTCAAATAATAGTATCTTTTGGCTGACTAGTATGTTATGTAGACTGTTTATGCAAGGCCACCTAAGGGCACGTGCTGCATAGTCAGACAAAAGAACTCTAAAAAATTGGAAATTTTGTGACTAGAAGTCAAGAAAAGGGTTATGAAGATCTGAAAATATTTAAGGTTAGGATTATGACACATAAAAAATGGGTATTGTCCGATGTATGTAAAGATACACAGATCAATGCTAACCATAATTATGTTGTGGCTGGGTCCTGAAATGAAATACTGGACTTCACTATGTATCTCATAAGTATGGGAATCAAGCCATGAGTAGTTCTTGAAATACAGTTTAAAGTCATGTGGGTCGAAAGTATGAGAGATCTTAGTTTAGGGTCATAGAGCTCTGATCATTATAAGAAATACACGATGTGTGTTTTCATGGGGACTTTTCAGCTAGGATACTGAAAGTGGAATTTGGGGTTAGGCCCAAAAGGCTTGGGGCTGTATTAGAGGGACACACGAACATTCCTACGTATCCCATAAGGATGGGAATCAAGCCCACATAGTTCTAACAATACCTTCTTTACAAATTTGGTTCGTACATGTGAAGGTTGAAAGGGGACTTTAGTGCAATGATGATCTAACCCAAGATAAAAGGCTTAGGTATTGCCATTTATGCACATATTTTTTTTTGAATATAACATGATTTAAAATCAATGTAAATAATGATTCCCTCTCATGTGAGGGTATCAAAGAATATTGTAGTTTATTGTCATACATGACAAAAGTTTTGTACAGTTTAACGTCGTATATCAAGGACGAAGTTGAACCAATGTAAAGATATTGATTATGGGAGCGTTTTCACCTATCAACATCATATGAGATGAAGGTGAACCGATGTGTAGAGATTGGTTTTGGGCTTGAACCTTTGGAGGTTTCCTACATACCCAGCCTGGAAGGCAAGGATCAAAGTCTGCGTAGTTCAATTAAATAATGAATAAGTGATCAAGTTGTTTTTTGGGGACACGACCTAAAAATGATATTGGGACTTACGCGTGGTTAGTGGCCCAAAGAGGGTGTTATGGTTGAAATTTGATCTAAGCTCACATGAGTCATACTCGGTGTGAGAAACAAGAGGTAACAACAAACTTAACGATGCACAGTTTAATTTCATGTAGGACATATAAAGGGACTATGCAGTATAAAGTCCTGCAGTTAGGACTATTGGTGCTGCATAGTTTAGTGTCATGTAACAGGGACAAAAATACAGTTTAACATCATGTAGGATGCATTAATGGATATTTATATAGTTTAGCGTCATTTAGTTAGGACGATGCAGACAATACAGTTTAATGTCATGTGGGACAAAAAGAGGACTGTGCAGTTTAATGTCTTGCAGTAAGGACAAAAGAGGACACATTTTAACGTCATGTTAGACGTATTAGGGAATTTTTCACAGTTTAACGTCATGTTGGACGAAAAAAGGACAATACAGTTTAGCTTCATGTTGGAAGAAAGTGAGAATAGTTTAAGGTCATATGCATGGACCGTTGGTTATGTAGTTTAACATCTTACTAGATGTAAGGGACTTCTGTACAGTTTAGCGTCATGTAGTCTGGACATCACAGTTTAACGTCATGTTGGACATAAGTTCCAATAGATTAAATTCATATGCATGGACTGTTGATGGTGTATTTTGTGTTTATACAAAATACTTCTTCAGAAATCTGTCATTGGTTGGAGTAGTGATGAGTTCTCCATCCATTGAGATTAAAGAATAAGCTCCATTGGAATAGAACTTATGTATTGAATAAGGTCCTTCCCACTTTGGATCAAGCTTAGGAGGTTTCTTTCCTGGTATCATTGGAGTTCTAAGAACTAATACCAATTCTCCCTGAACTAATGAATGAATATGAACTTTTTTGTTGAAAGCTCATGCTATTCGATTCTGATAGACTTCCAAGTGGTGCAGAGTGCACAATATTTTCTCATCTAACCATTCCAATTAATTCAATCGTTTTTGAGATTGTTCATCTATAGATGATTGATCAAAAATGGATTCTCTGAGTGAAGGTAATTGAACTTCAATGGGCAATACTACTTCCGTTTGATATACCAGTGAATATGGATTTGACCACGTTGCAGTGCGGGTGGTGGTATGATAAGCCCATAAAGCATGAAAGAGTTTATCAGGACATGACCTCTTATTTTTATCCACCATATTTTGCAGTATATTTGACATATTCTTGTTGAAGTCTTCTATCTGTCCATTGGCCGCTGCATGATACCGAGATGAATGATTGGATTTGATGTTGTATTCTTGATACAACTTCTTCACCTCGGATGAACAGAAGTTGGTGCCATTTTCCGTCAATATGGTATGAGGGACACCAAATCTGGTAATGATGTTAGACTTGATGAAGCTAAAAATTCTTTTAGAACTAACTTCTTGGGAGGTATTTCCTCTGCCCATTTGGAAAAGAAGTCAGTAGTAGTAAGAATATACTTAAACTGCTTGGTCATAGCTGAAGGGTAAGGTCCCACCACATCCATTCCCCATGTGGAAAATGGCCACAAGTATTTAGCTGTATGAAGAAACTCTGGAGGTTTATGAATGAAGTTGGTATGTACTTGGAATGAATGACACTTCTTTATGAAATCAACACAATCTTGTATCATTGAAGGCCAAAAGTATCCAAGCCATCGAATCTGATCAGACACTCTATGTCCAGACTGGTGGGCACCATAGACTCATGCATGCACTTCTTTCATGACAGTCATTGTCTCTTCACCATCAAATCATCTGAAGAGAACTCCATCAAAACCATGCTTGTAGAGAATTTTCTCTATGTGATCTGGACTATCATAAAGGGTAAAATTGACCACACGTCGCCGGATTTGTTCTTTCCCAGCTCTATCAGGTGGAAGTGTTCCATTTTGACGTTATTCCCTGATAGGTGTCATACATCCTGTAGTATGACCATATGGTTCAGGAATGGGACTAATTTCATTGATATCTTCTATTCTGGTTCGAACATAAGGTGAAATTGTACGACGGTGGGAAATACTGATGGTTGTTTTGTCCCGATTCGGATCTGCCAGAGTTGTGTCTATATTAGCTAGTGCATTAGCTTGAGTATTTTTTGATCGTGGGACATAATAAAATGTTGGTTCCGTAGGAAATTCCGCCATTAACTCTCTGACGTAATCATACAAAGGGATCAATTCTTCTTTTCTGATTGCATAATCCCCATTGACTTGTTTGATTACCAGGTCTGAATCACCTTTTACCCTTAAGTGATTCACTTGTGCTTGAAGCGCCAACTCTAATCCTACGATGAGGGCCTGGTATTATGCTTCATTATTGGTACCACATTCCCACAATAAAAAGGAATAATGTAACACTGCCTTTTCTGGGGAAATAAGAATAACTCCTAATCCAACCTTGTTGAATTTAGGATCTTCCATTTTCTTCCCTGTTGGACTTCTGCAAGCACCATCAAAATACATTTCTCATACCTAAGGACTATCCTAAATAGAGAATACTTCCTCATCAGGGAGTTCAGTATCTGAATATGTATCCTCTACTGAAAGATGTTCAGCAAGGAAATAAGTCAGAGCTTGGCCCTTTATTGCCTTTTGAGACACATACTGAATGTCGAACTGCTGCAAAATAACTGCCCACCTTTCCAGACGTCCTGTAAGAATTGGAAGACTAAGGATAAATTTTAGCGTGTTATTGTGAGATACCAATTGGAACTCGTGATTTTGCAGGTAGTGTCTCAATTTCTGAACTGCAATGATTAATGCTAGGCAGCACTTCTCAATACTTGAATATCGGGTTTCTGCTTTAAGCATAGTCCAACTGAGATAGTAGAGGTTGTTCTCATTCCTAGCATCATTCTTCTGGGAAAGAAAGGCACCCAATGATTTCTCTAAAGCTGTCACATAGAGGATACGTGGTCTTCCTTCAATAGGTGGCATAAGTACTGGTGGACTCAAGAGGTATTTCTTGAGAATATCGAATGCCTCTTGACATTCTTCAGTCCACTAGTAAGTGACTCCCTTCTTCATCAATTTGGTAAATGGAAAACTTTTACCTACCAAATTGGTGATGAAATGCCGAATATAGGCTAAGTTTCCTTCAATTAATCTTAATTATTTAAAATTTTTAGGAGGTGACATACCAATGATTGACTTGGTCTTCTCAGGATCGACTTCAATACCACGATGGAGTATAACAATGCCGAGAAATTTTCTTGAGGTTACCCCATAATCACATTTTAAGGGGTTCATCTTCAAATTATGTTGTTGAAGATTGCAGAATATGACTTCTAAATCAGCCAAGTGATTAGAATGTTGTTTGGATTTGACCACCAAATCATCCACATAACATTCAACAAACTTCCCTAAAAAAGGGTTTGAAGATATGATGCATGGCATGCTGATATGTTGGGTCTGCATTCTTTAAGCCAAAGGGCATTACCCGATAGAAAAACACACCCTGAGGGGATCTGAAGGCTATAGATTTCTCATCTTATGGATCCATTTGGATTTAATTATATCTGGAATATCCATCCATGAAGGAGAGTGCTTCATAGCCAGCTATTGCATCAATTAATAGTTCTGTAATTTGAACTGGAAAATCATCCTTAGGAAAATGCCGATTAAGATCCATGAAATTAATGAAAACTCTAATTTTCCCATTCTTCTTTTTCACTGGGACAATATTATCCAACCACTTCGGATATTTAACTTCTCTGAAAAAGTATGTTTTGATAAGATTATCCACTTCAGCCTCAATATTGGAAGCATAGGTTGGGTGTGTTATTCTAGCAGCTTGTTTGAATCCTCAATGTTCTTCTGGAAAACCCAAATGATGAGTGGAAACATCAGTATCAATCCCTGGAATCTCTATATAGTTTCAATCAAATATATCTCGATTCTGCTTTAAAAAGGAAATATACATCTCTTGCTCTTCAAGAGTTATAGCTGCACTAATTAAAGTGGGGCATGGATCTTCTTTTGTACCCAGATTTATTTCTCTATGTTCATCCACGATAGTAGAGATACCCTCTTCAAATGCTAGAGGATCATCTCTGAGATATTCCTCTTCTTCTTAAACATGTTTTATTTCCTCTGTTTCTACTTTCATAGTAGACGATGAAGCAGAATTTTCATGATCAGAAGAGACATTAAAATTTGCACATCTTGAAGGAGAAGCTTCCATTTCCAACCCAATTGATGATGAAGGGTCTTCTTTGGTTAATAAAGATGAGATGATGGATTGAGAATCAACATCATCATTCACCTCTAGTATTTATATAACTTCTTCTGGCCTGGTTGGTGAAGTATAGACTTGCTGGATTTCAGAAGATGAAATAAAGACATCTCCATTTGAGCTTTCATCATTGCCTGGTGGATCACTAATTTCTCCCATGTTGTCTGGATCGATTGTCATAATTGACATTATGGATATTTCCATAAGAGTATTTTTATTTGGGTCTATCCTATCAATTTTACTGATAGGCAACACATAATCTGTACCCACATGTGCAAATGGATTTACTGGAATCTTTTCCAAGCCATATGAAGAATTAACTTTGGTAATCTCCCTTGTTGTGGATTTCTCCTTTCCCTTCATGTGATAGAATTCCGCCTCAATATATTGAGATTCACATGTCTTGAACGGGGCCTTATCACCATATAATGTCCCAACTAGACCATCGAAACAATATTTTAGACATTGATGGTATGATGAAGGGATAGCCGCATGTTGATGTAGGCAGGGTCTTCCAAGAAAGATGTTGAATGCTGAGTCTTAATCAACAACCATGAAATCTGAATTGGATACAAAATCTCCAAACTACGTTTTTATTATATTCTCACCCATTGGTTCTTCTTCATTATTATCATATCCATGTAACATCATAGTTGAAGGAGATAAATCAGATTCCATGAGGCCCAATCGACAAAGTGTACGAATGGGCATGAGGTTGAATCCTGAACCATTATCAATGAAAGCTCTTCGGATGTCTATGCCATTGACCATTCCAGATAAGTAAAAAGGTCTAATATGTCCATGCATGACATCATCTTCATCTTCATTAGTAAAAGATATTACTGCATGGAATTCTACAGGATTACTATCTACCTGGTAGACTTCAGCTGCAGCAATTTCAGTCTCAAACTCCTGAGGACTTGACAAAGCCTCGATTAGTGCCTCCCAAAGATCCTTTGATAAATTCAAGGCATCTAGAATTGATAACATGGCCGGTACTTGGGCCAGGTGTTTCAATATATCATACTTTTGATCCAAAGGTCTGCATTTCCCAACAGGAACATGTGGTTTAGAAGGTGCCTTGGAAGTTGATTCTTTGGAATTTGATGCATCTTGTACCGGGATATGAGTTGGTAATACTCATGGATTTGTAAGATTAGACCAATTAGGTCTATTTACTTGCTGATATTAAGAAGATGTAACCTTCAACCGATCTTCTAGAATAATTGTGCTAGGACTGAGTCTACCTTGTGTGGAAGAGCTTTCTTGTTATTGTTGAGCTCGTTGAAGGGCTCTACCATGAGTTTCTGCCGCATACACTGTTCTAGCAGGGGTAGAATTGGAATAGTGGCCTCTGAAAGATCCACGTCTTCCCCTGTATCCTGAGCCTCTGAAACTTCCTCTGATTCCTCTGTCTGATACATGGAACTCGGGCTAATCAAAATCGAAACTATGACTGGCATACAGATCTATTAATTGAATCATATTAGTAGAACGAAAGATCAACTCTTCATCCGATGAAGACTCTGCCTGATTAGCTTATTTAGGTTGTGCTGTTTGGTGTGGCGGTGCCCGTTACTTTGAAGTAGATGGCATAAAATCTTCCAAAGTCAAAGACAACTTAGGATTTTACACATACTCATATTCTTTTGATTTCTCCTCTTTCTTGGAATTGTTTCATTTTTTGAGGATTTTCCCTCTGATGAAGAGGGTTTTGCTGTGGCATTCATGGCAGAAGGCACAATTGGTTTCTTCAATTGTGTTCCCAAAATAGCATGAGTTCAGTTGATCGTCTTTCTAACCATCCAATCATCATATTTTTGTGTATTTTTGTTCGTGACTTCTTTCCACTCGCCTTCCTCCTATGGAACTGTAGTAGTGACACATGCTACCTGAGCTAAAGAACCTTTCAGTTAGACTTGTCCCAAATTGACCATTTTTTGTAGGAGGTCCTTGAAAACAAAACACTTTTGAATGGGATGCCCCAACATTTGATGAAACAAGAAATATTTGGGACAGTCTTCATCTCCTTCCTTGTTTGGCCTCTTGGGCCTTGGCAATTGAACCAAATTATTTTCCAGAGCCGAAATGAAATAACCAGGAACTTTTTCATTTCAGAAAGATTAAACTTTTCTTTTCAAATCCTCAAATTATTTTCGTCTTTGATCTCATTGATCATCTTGACGAAACGGTCTCTATTGTTGGCGCTCAGGAAGTGGAGCCCTTTGAGAAGATGAATGTTTTGATGTAGAAGCAGGTAAAGGTGCTTGTTTAAGAATAACTTTAGTAGTCTCTGCTTTACCCATTCTCCATCATGGAGCTGATGGAATTATACGAGATTTATCCTTAGTCTTTATAAGATAATCTTCAATATGTTGAGCGTTTGAAGTAAGGTCTCGAAACCCTCATATGTATTTCATAGGGATCAACGGCGTGCGTAATTTGTCATGTAGATTTGCCACACAGATTGGCAACAGTTCTTCTTGAGGGAGTGCTAAGCTTAGGGAATATGTTAATCCCTTCCAGCAAGCAATGAAATCTGAAAACCCTTCATTCTCCCTTTGCTTATAGTTTGTAAGATCAAAAACTATTGTCTTTGGAAAAGTTGAGCTGAACTGAAGAAGGAATTAGTGACAGAGATCTTCCCATCCAATAATTGACCGGGATTACAAGCTTGTATACCAAACAAAAGCTGGTCCTTGCAAGGTTCGCATGAAGCATCTGAGTTTCACTGCTTCTTGATGTTCCTGATTTCTCATCATAGGATCGCAACAAGACACATAATGCATCAAATGCTGTTCAGGATCGCCTGATCCATTGAAAATAGGGAATACAAGGTTCCCAAAACATGATGGGGGAGGGATTGAATATACCCATTCAGGGTAAGATCTCTTTTTTGGTTGAACATGTGCACGCTTCCCTTCCATAGCCTCTAAACGAGCTGTTAATGACTCAATGGTAGTTATTAAATTTTGAGAAACATCTGGTTGAACTTGAACTTGGGCAGGTGAAATAATTGGAGTCTGGATAGGTATGGTGGCTGGTACTACAACTAATGGTAGCACCACTGATTGTTGTTGCACTTGACCTATAGGGTTAGACCTGTGAGGGTGTACTGATAGAGAAGGATATTCTTGATCCATCTCAGTAACTGCAACAAACTCCCTGGGATGACTGTCTACAGTACGCTTAGAAGGAAGACTACTATGAAGTAGTTATGCATTCATCTTCCTTAACTCCTTCATTTCTTCCTCTTTTTGTGCAAATCTTTTCTCTAGTGAGAGAGATTGGCCTTCTCCCGAGGAAGGATATGTAACCTGATTCTTTTTCCTCCCTTTTTTGGATCCCTTTTGAATAGGGGGAAGTGGGTTATTTGAAGGAACACCCAGATTCTAGGTAAACCTTTGACTTCGTGTACGCACACCTTCTTCATTTGTGTCTGTGCGTACAAATTCTTGAGCAGGAACCTCTTTATGTGAGTCCCCTGAGTGAGCCTCATGTTCTGGAGGATCAGCCAAAATGACATTAATGACATTAATTGATGCATAACGCATCACATCCCTTCTATCATCATTTCTGTGATATTGTCTTCTGCCATGCCCCTGACGAGACATTGCCTATTGTTGATTTGATCCCTCAGGAACTTCTTGGAGAAACGTAATTTGGAGAGAATCTCTTGATAATTTGGCTCTTCATTCCTATTTTGGATTCTTCCCAAATCAAGAGGAGACCGACTTTCGTTGAGGAGGGGATTGATGATTTGAAAAAGTCCCTAGTCTAGTGGACTGGGGCTGTTTCTACTATTCTCGCTCAACTCCTCGAATACTATTTGTTGATTCTAAGGGTTGGGTTAAAAGAGTCCCTAGTCTGGCAAGCTGGGGTGGTTATTGACATGCTATATCTGAGACTTTCTTAATAGCTCTCCTGATCTTGCGAACCTTGGTCCGGAAATTAGCTGGATTCATCAATCAACATCCACTTTTATCACCTAGTTCAAAAGACCGTTGGATGATTTCTGACACTTCTGTAACTTGGTGATGTGCTTGCTCCAAATGAGAGGCCTGTTCAATATTCTCATTTTCTTGATGCAGGATTAATTCAAAAACTTGTTCTCTGTATGCTTGATTTTGAGAGGAACTAGTTGAATCCTATTCTTGGGAAAGCTTTTGATTACAAACAAAACCCATTGACTGTGGCCGACCACGAGCAATAACATTGCATGAGACCATTTTTTGTGGCCTTTGGTGACTGGAGAGTATAGTGAAATGTAGCACTCCATGAACACCCCATCCTCTAATATTAATACCAGATGTGTCATTGGTAATTAACTGGTGCAATCTTCTTAGTGCACCAAGGCATGAACGTTGAAGGGCGCTCTGCTTTTTTTAGCCTTCGAATATCGAGAGACTAATAGATATGCCAAGTCAATTTGGAATTGTAAATCTTCTGTTATCTTAACATGATTTTCATATTCATTATAAGATAATAATTTATTTTCCAATTGAAAAAGAGTTTTCTATATGTTGAGATGAATATCATGAATTCCATCTTTCGTCAACATCGCTGGAATGTCATTCTGAGAGTCAGCCAGAGGACAAAACATGACTGGCACTTCACCTTTTTCCAGTTGTTTTCTCATGTTCAGCATTTCCTCTTTATCATTTAATGAAGATTCTTCTACCTGTTTAGAACAGAGGTGGTTCTTTCTTGTTGCTTCATCGGATTCAACAAGACTGGTAGAGAATTAACTTATCAAACTATAAGATGAACGACCCAGGGATGGTTCATAGAATGACCTACAGCCCAGGCTATCTTTCGATTGAGAAACTGTTTCACCTGATAATGGTAAATAATTAGACATGACTGGCTTCAAATTTTCAAGTTCCTCAAGATAAGAGGGATTTCTTGTCACTATATTGTATGTTGGAGAATTTTCCAAGCAATGTGAATCACTACTGTGGAGAGGACTTTTGCAGATAAATTCATCATCATGGGGAGGACCACCATGGTGGGTTACATCAAAAGATGAAACATTTTTTTCCTTGGTCTTCTGGCCACACAGAGGGTTCTTGTGGCTCTCATATGAAGATGAAACTTCGAGATCAACCAAATTTTCATGAAGCAAGCCTTCATGAGTAAGTATCTGATGCAGACCTTCAGAATTAATGTTCCCACTATTGGGAACTGAGGGAGTAGAATCTTGAGTTGCAACAGATAGTTTTCTGAGTGCATCAAGAACTCTAGTATCGAGTAAGGACTTGTCACAGATGGGCCTTTGATTTCTTGATTGTGTTGGTTGAGTCTTTTTCTTAGATGCCTTCTTACTCAATTTGGTAAGTGTATGTGCCTACTCAGGAGAAATGATCAGGTTAGGCTGATTATCTCCACTCAAACCAGGTGTATGTGCCTGACTTGGTTGTCCGTATGATATGGGGGAGTACGCCCCAAAACCCTCTTGTACTGGAACAAATATGTGTGTCTGTTCTAGAGTGAACTGTTGATGTGTCACTCCACTAGTAGGGATAGATTTATGTGTCTTTCCCTGAGATGCTGCTGAAGCTGTTATAATATCCTAGCAGGCATCCAAAATATGAGCAGGGATTTGCTTCTGCACTTTCACCATTTATAGAATATTCTTGGTGACTTCAGCAGCTGGAACAGGGATATACGTCCATTCCGTTCTTGGATTATGTGTATGTGCCTGCTCCTATCCTCCTTTTCCTGTCAGTTAATCTTGACAATACTCATGTGTTGGGGCATAGAGTTGAGTCTGCCTCCTGTTTGTTGGCGGAGCTTTCCGACCGACTTCTCTGAATGCTACCAAACAAGACTGTTGGTAAGCTTGATCAATACTAGCAGGTGTATGTGCCTCGTGATTGCACTTCTTCGAACATGGTTGACGAGCTCCATCATATGTAGTCAGACGAGCCTGCTGACTAGCTGATGATTTATAAATAGGTGTATGTTCCTGTCTATAGTACTCCACCGGAATTGCCTGGCGGGATTGGCGTGATGCTGGCAGATGAATCTGCTGGACAGTGGAATTAAAACGGACGAGTGTGTGTGCCCGCTCATTTCTTGACACCAAGTTAGGTTGGTGGACTTCTCCAGAAATAGCAGAGATAAGAACCTGCTTACTGTTAACCAGTTGTCACCTCTGATAGTTCATCTTTCCTGCTCAGGTTCGAGGAACCTGAGCCGAACACCTGGAGTCAATACCCTCATCATGTTGAGGGCGCACTGCCACACAAGTCTGGTGGTGATTGTTGGTGGGGGCCCTCAGGAAGGACTCATGTCTCCTTGAATTAAGGCCCTGAGGGACCTTCTCATTCACATCCTCAGAATATGGGAGTGAATAGTGATTGCATTCCGGGGATAATGACCTGAAATGGTTGGAGACGGTGGTTTGCACCGCCTACTTCTTGATCGCTGGTCATCACTGTCCGGACGACCAGGTTGAATTATTGACTTAGAGGGCTTGTCGAGAGGCATCTAGAGTCGGAATAGTACCGTTTTGACGGTACTCCTTAACTAGCGCATTTGATACCCAGCGTTGAAGACACTGAGTAGGTGATGTCATCCTCAGAGTGGATGACAATCCATCATGAGTAGCAGTAGTGACATTTATAGCAGAGGTTTTCACAGCAGAGGTATTCATAGATGTGGACTTATGAAATCCATTCTCATAATGTAGAAGATCCAGTAAAAGAGTTCCTGTTTGATATAACAAACATAATCAAGATAAGTTCGGCTGCTACATCTTTTGTATGAGCACATATGTTATTGATTGTTTTGTTGGCCCTCTCATTGAGTTTTAAATAGGGGCCTAACAAATAAGTAAAACATCATTTCAACTTGGTTAAGGATTCACGTCGAGTTCACTATTTTTTGTTTCCTCTGGAACTGGGGATGATCTCATTGATTTAAGATTAAAACCTTCCAAGCGGTTTCTAACGGGTTTATTCGTAGAACCGGAAACATCCAATGATTCCATATCCATTTGGACCTACTTTCCAAAGGTAGGCGCTCATTAGTTGCGGACTGATGAGGCTTAAAAATTTTCATTGGTCGAGGGGATGTGAGGTCGGACTCATCACTCATTTTTTAGGGGAATTATTGTCTATTCCGAGACTCTCTATATATATTTAAGTTATGTTCATGAATCCTTATTACATTACCAAGTATAAAATGAGATTTTCTTTAGATCTGACAATCAATGATTAAATATGTAGTAAATTTAGAGAATCTTTTATATGTATTCGAGGTTATTTATCGATAGAGAATCATCTATATTTGTTAGAGATTCTTATTCAATGGTATCCTTTAATACATAAAAGTCTCTTGGTCATTATGATGACCATACTGGTTTTAAAGCCACTCAGTGGGGAACTTTAAGTTTATTGTCATTTAGAAGGACATGGATTATTTCAGAGTTGGGATCGTACCCGCAGATGGGCTACCTACGTATACTTTATTTAGAAAAGGAATCAGAACCCGTGTAGTTCGAGTAAGGGAGTATGATTTTTATGCATTATTGATGGCTCAAAGAAAGATGTCATCATTACTTTTACACTCTAAGCTCACGTGAGTCTTGCTCGGTGTGAGAAACAAGAGGTATTGGTGAAACCAGACAATTGTGCCACGAAATATGCAATGATGTGGAGCTTATGTATGTATGACTGCCCAAAATATATGAATATTGGGTTTTACTTCAGAGAAGAAACCCAAGAACAAGGTCCATAAAGGTATATGTACTTCATGGAGATTTTGGTACTCTAACATAGAGCTTACTCCTAAGGAAGATGCCCAAATTAGGAGGGGACTCATGATTGGGTTTTACTCCTGAGAAGGAAGCCCATATCAAAAGTAAATTAAGACTGGTTAAGAGAAATTTAAGACTGGGGATTACTCTTAAGGAGGAGGCCCATGTTAAAGGGATTTGAAAATTGGGGCTTACTCCTAAAGAGGAGGCCCAAGATAAGAGAATTTTAAAATTAAGGGATTTGGGTCTTACTCCTAAAGAGAATGCCCACATTTGTAGATTTGAAACTGGGGTTTATTCCTAAAAAGGAATCCCAGGTTAAAGGAATTATGGTTGGGGCTTACTCCTGAGGAGGATGCCCAAATTAGAGGACTTGGGGCTTACTCCTGAAGAGGTTGCCGAATTAAGAGAACTTAGACTGGGGCTTACTCCTAAAAAGGAGGCCCAGGTTAAGGGAAATAATGACTGGGGCTTACTCCTGAAAAGGAGGCCCATGAATAGGGTTCTCTCATCTTAAAGGATGAGGTTGAATGAATGAAATCTGTAACTTTAGTGACAAAAAGATGTGTAAATTACTAGGTTTTGAGAGATGTTCCACGTAAT
Organism: Viscum album; assembly: GCA_963277665.1. Classification (NCBI taxonomy): domain Eukaryota; kingdom Viridiplantae; phylum Streptophyta; class Magnoliopsida; order Santalales; family Viscaceae; genus Viscum; species Viscum album. Next base: position 458,559,180 of record OY728133.1, on the reverse strand, counting down.
TCCTTTCAGATAAGGAATTCAATCAAGAAAACATGACATAAATGGATTTGACGAGTGTCTTGAAGATTGAATCTTGAATAAGAAAGGTGGAATGGCATAAGAGAGGTGAAATGGGCAGGAAGGGCACCCAAAAATAGAAGGGCGCGCAAGTCCTGGGGGGTCGCTCAAGTACTGCATGGGCGCGCAAGTCTTGGTCGCGCAAGTATACTTGCACGACACATATATACATGGGAGATCCTTGACCAGTAGAGTAATACTTGGGTGATCCTTCACAAAAGCCTTTAGAATTATCCCGAGGTACTTCCAGAAGAGTGGCGCGCAAGTTTCAATGAGTAGGTAAGGAGGCGCGTAAGTGTGTTCATTCCCCTTAAGGGTAAAACACTTAGGTGCGCAAGTGTTAGTGAATTATAACACTTATACCTTATTCTTATTATTTAGACCTTCCATTCTAGTTAAAGAATTACCTTACAAGTGTTCAGAAGACTTGAAGAAGAGACTTGGGCGTTCAGAGCACTGTATCTGAATTCTGGAAATGAAATCCCCCCCAAATGGGGGGCCCACCGGGGGTATTTAGAGGCTGGAGAAGACCCTGGGTGATTTTCAAAGAGGGCACGCAAGTCACCTGCATGACCATTTGGGCGGCACGCAAGTATACTTGAGCGGCCATGTTGGAACTTACGCGACCTATGGGCAATGTTCTCCATGTTCATTCCTTTCTCTTTTTTTGATGTTTATTCAAAGGATGAATCTTCATTGTTTGAGGTATTTCCCTTTTCATTTCGTTTAGACTCTGTGATGAAGAAGGAGCGTCAATAGGAATGAACACATTATCTTTTACGCCTATCAACATCCCATTTTGTTGCTTATTTCCACCACCCTTCCCACCTTGTACATCATTCTCAAAGTTACTAAGACTTCCTTGGAATCCAGCCATTGACTAAAACCAGAAAGCATTGTGTGAGTAACAGTAGTCATAAAATCATTTTGAGAATATCATGACACCATATTCTTAATTTGAAACACCTTAGGATTAACTAAGTTCATTTATTATTATCTTATATTAAAATAAATCAAATTGGTTTGTAATGAAAATGTAAATTATCCTATGCATATCCCCTGGGAGTGTTGTAACCAAGAGTGCAACAAGGCCCGTTTTCGTGCACCAGTCCCCGTTCGAGTCTATCTTAAAGCGGTGTTTTTGGGATTTACCCCTAGGTACATCTATGACAGAGCCACCTTTACCTACTCATATCCAAACAGGGATGTTTTTCTTAGAAAACTCACAAAATCTATACAATACCAAAAATCTTGGAAGTTATTCTATACTAATCCTCAAAGTTTATCTAAGGGCTATGTTCTCTAATCAGATTTTATCTAAATATAGTTTCCAAGGTTTGTACTAAACTTCCTCTGATACAAACTGTAACGCCCCGACCCCAGTTACCCAGAGTTGGTGCATTATTACATAACATTGGAATGATCACAAAGGATCAAGTCTCGAAAGACTGATTAGTTCAGTAGCCTGGTAAGTACTAGATACATTCATAAGGTTTAAATTACATCATAAAATGAAAACTACAACAACATCTAATCTCCAAAATCATATCCCCTTATACTATCCCTGCTGGTCATTCATAAAATACTTCTTCACATCCTGGGAAAAATAAAACATAGAAAGGGGAGAGCTCAAATGCCTAATAAGGATAACAATATAGCGGAAACAGTCATAAATAAACAAAAACATTTAAGGAAATGTATAACTAAAACAAAAGCATTTTTAAACTTGAACTTTAGAATAATATGGTAGAAATAAATTGAAATAATTCCATTTACTTATTCAAATGGATATTCTAATAGTCGAATAATCACAAGCAACATCAATAACCACTTTCATAATGATGGAATGCATAATTCCAGACTATCATAACCACATTGTCAAGGCCTCGTTCCAAGACTACAAATAAGTGTTTTTTCAAGGCCTTGTGCCAAGACACTAGTTTGTGTCATGAGACCTACCGATGTATCGAGGAGCTATAGCGGGCTCCACCCATTACTTACTAAGTCCAATTCATTCCTCATATGAAGAGTTTGAAACATAACATAAACATGTGTATTAAAACTGGCATACGGAATGCCAATACTTTTAATCACAAACCATGAATGGTGTAAAAATAGCACATCCACAGTCAAACATAACTCATTCGATACAATATGGAAGATTTTATTGTATCAGATTAACCTCAATCGAGAATAATGAAGGATTTTGACATAGATTAAAATAATCATCAAACTATTGAGAGAAATATCCCCCTTTTTCTTGAAAACATTTAAAAGTCACACTATTTGTCAAGAAGCCATTTAAAATAGATTTTTGAATCAAAGTGTCCCATACCACTTTGAAACTTTTAAAAGGAGTTTTAATTTTTAAAACTTTAATGTCCATATAAATAAATCTTTAAAACCATTTTTAAAACATGGATATTAATGAGAAATATTTAGAATAATGAATCTTTAAATCATTTAAAATGATATTTTAGTTAGAGTTCCTAACCAAAAGAGTGACACTTGAATACAAATAATTGAGTTAATAAAAACATTGTAATATCATTAGAATAAATAGATTCATGATATACTATGTCAATGTACATTATATAAACCATATAAAAGTGATTTGGTGGATAACAACAAAGAAGTCTCAATGGAATGTAAATTAAGATGAAATCTCTTATAAAGACCATATACTTAGGTTAAGGATAAATCAACAACATAATTATGTGTGATAAATATAAAAACACTCAATATTATTGGATATTCACTATAAATAAATCAGAGGACATTCACACATATTCTTGTAAATACAATACCAATGAATAGGGTATTTAACTCAACAAATGGAGAATGTGTTAAAAATTAATCTTATCAAGTTCATGCCGATGACTTGAGAATTTATCAATGGAGTGATTATGTGTATCAAAATTATATCCACAGAATAGGGGAGTGTAAATTATGACATAATCAAATGAATAGTTATTCCACACATAATCTTGGAGTAAAATAATCAATGAACTATGCGTAAAGCCGAATGAGTGGAAATTAAAATTTCAAATTCCCATATCGATTTGGTAACTTACGAAACATACACCCATTCAAGAAGGATCATACAATGATGATGTAAATATCCATAAATTAAATTATATTACACAATGAATACAATCATGGGTAGTACACACACCACATGCAATAAATAAGTGGTGAACAATGGAAATCTCATGGAATTAAAAGTGAGATAAGAAACCCATTACTTTGTACTTTTTCCTTGGTCGAGGGTAAGTTAAAATCCTATATAATGGTGAAATAATTTTAATTGAATTATACATTAATTATATACATTAATATGATATCATATATGATCTTTTAACATTGCTTTGTTAATAATATCTTAGTATTCTCGTAGTTTCGGGTGTTAACTTATATGTTTTGTTACATAAGCTGTGTTTGTTATGGATATGTTGTATATTATTCAAATCCAGAATGATATAAAGTCCTTAAAAATTATTTTTAATCCTCAAATGAGAATTAGTCTCTAATGGATACGATGGTGAATGAATCTCATCGCGTTCGTGGAGACGGTAGTCCGTACGTACGCATGAGCGACAATATCATTATTTTGATATTAAAATAAAATATAATTGGATGGTATATAATATATACAGAATCATGATTATGTTATATTTATTATTTAAATGAATTAAAAATCATTATTATACCCATCCAAATAATAATGTTTTGAATAACAAGTACACCACGACGTGGAGACGGTAAGCCGTACGTACGCACGTATGGTGACATGTCATTCAAAGGATGGATAGAATACTGAATATGGTTGTACCATTCTTATAATAACATCAAATTAAATATAATACACTGGATTTATTATTTTAGAATTGTAATAACAATGAAAGAAGAAGTGGAAGAAGAAAGGAACTTGAAAGAGGGTGGTGAAAACATGACCTCTTCTTCGGGTTCTTCCTTTTGATTTGATCAAAAGGGCTCCTTAAGTTGGCTTTCTGATCAAAATAAGGCCTCTAGGTTGAATTGAGGGAAGTTGATAGAGTATTTTGGCAGGGTTTGGTTGAGCCAAAAGGCATTGAATGTGTGAATTAGTGAGAAGGGGGAGTTCCCTTTTATAAGAGGGGTGAGGGGCGCCTTTGGAAAAGCAAGAAATATTATTTTATAATAAATTCATATTCAGTTTCTAATGGATCCAAATTAGATTATTAAAAGTATAAGGTGGGTTTTGGTCTAAATACTTTCAAAAAATATAATTTAGACAGGTTGGGGTCATTATATTAACCTTATCTTTTAGTTTTAACTCTTAGTTAATTAGTTTAACATTTACCATGTCACTTTGTATTTTTATATTATATAGTTAATAAAATTACTATATACATCCAAGAGACCCCCGAGTGGTACATTAATGATAAAATTATAATTATATAAGTCCTTTGGCTGAACCTTATATTTTTAGGAATATAATATCAATTAATAATATAATATGTTTTTAAAAAACTCATTTATGTCAATTTTGAAACTATTTAATAATTGAATTTTTTAAAGTCTTAAAAACTTTATTAATTTGAAAACAATTCATTTACGCAATCCTATAATGTCATATTAACCAATAAAATTAATTTATGTCATCAAAACTTTCAAATTATATTTATTTTAACATTTATAACACCAATTATTTGATTCTTTCATTAATAAGGAAAATACTGCATCATTATTATGTCATAAATAATATTTATTATTAAATGTCTAAAAATTATAAATAAAATACCATTATGTATGAAATATTTTTAGCTTTATAATTAATATTTATAGTCGAAAATACAACATATATAACCCTATGTAATTTTTTTTTCTAAACAATATATGCTTATGTCATTTTTGTATTTATTTTAACTTAATTAATATAAAGTGTCCTTATCACTTACAAGTGGATCCATGGGGTCCCAAAATCGACCCAAAGATGAACATGTTCGAAAATATATCAACCAATAAGGTTAGGATATGTTTTAGGGTAATTTATTTTTATTATAATATTATTTTATTACCCTTATTTATCGGATTTACCCTTTAACCACGGTAAATAAAATATTTACCGAAGTAATTATTCAAAATGTAAAAAAATAAAAGTTACCTATTTACACAATTTGAACCTCCTGATTTTGAATATGGAATCCCTTTTTATAAATTCATAACACAGAAGTGGCAGAAATTATTTTAAAATTAATTCCCGTTGTTAAAACAAAAAGCGTGTTTTTAAGAGATAATAACTATCAAAAGATTGATAGTTGTTTATGTCCGGTTTAAATGTGAAATTATGTCCAATGAACAAAATTGTATTAAATGGTAAAAATATATTCTAAATATACTTCAAAACCACTCAAATTCATAATTTATCACTATTAATTATTTTTATTAAAAAAGTTGTTTTTAATTAAAATTTAGTAATTTTCACTATTCATCATAATATAAAAGTTATCCAAAAAGTACCAAAATTTTACCCAAGGCTAATTTAGATATTCAGAATCCAAAAATGAATTCCATTTTGAGAGATAAAATTTATAAAATTTCAAAAAGTGGGAATTACTATTCATAACGGCTACTTTGATTGGTCGTGGTGTGTTAGAATCTCGAAGTTGCGTACAATGCAAGCTATTGCATTATTCAAAGGGAAACGTACAGTGGAAGCTTGGGGTGTTACAGTGGTTGTCTATAATTGAATTTATATTCTTTAGTTCATATCCAGGAGATTACATGGTTTTAATATTAATTAGGTTACTTAGAGTGAAGTCAAATTATTATATATATAACCATAGTGATAACCATTTTTGTTAATTGGTGGATTTGATTACAAAGAATGTGTTTTAATTTATAACTTAATTCCATTAGTACCAAAGGATTATAGAACCAAAAATAGGATATATTACATATATAATAACACAAATGGTTTCATGACCAGAATTTATGATAATAACAGAAATTGATAAACCGTTGTCCTTGAATGTGCTAAATTAGCACATATCTAATGGTGCTTTCATTTCTTTCAAATAAAAGGGTGGGGAAAGGAGAGAACATAATGAAATATACCAATAGCATGAAAACATTATAGTACATTTATGTTACTAGATTTATCATACTATTATGGTGAAGGGAGGTGAGTAAAGTAATAAAAAAGAAAAGAACTTAAAAGAAAAGAAGAAATTGGGAAGAGGAATTTACCTCTTGAGACCTCCTCCTTTGAGAACCTCTTAAGGGGAGAGTTTTTGGTATTTTGAGGAGGCTGAGAGATTTTGGACGTTAGGGAGGACCTTGGGGAGAGATTTGGGCAGAACAATGGCAAGGCACAAGGCTTGAGAGGAGTGGAGAGAAGAGGGAGTGATGGGGGGTTTTATAGTGGAGAGGAGGGATTTCATGATATTATAATCCTTAATTTATTGTTTCTTCACAAGACAAAGAATAGTAAGTATTCTATGAACAATAATAGTAAATGGGACATGTGAATTTGAACCATGGGTGGTGACATTGGCCATGATGATAGGAATAGTATATTTTTCTTATAATGTATATATATGGTAAATTACCGTATTTTACTATTCATTAAAATTTCAAGTATTTTGGAAAAATCCCAAAATTTCACCCTGACTATTTTTCAACGTGTATAATCCAAAAATGAAGTCCATTTTTCAAAAATAATTTTCTAAATATGATTATTTTAATATTTAATTAAAATAATAATTTACTATCAAAACCAGTTTTAAAACATTCGTTAACTTATTCTAAAATATAGGTATATCATACTTCCAACATGAATATTATTTTTATACCACCGTAGGTGATATTACTATTCATTAGGGTATATCACTATTCATAAGGGTATGCTACTATTCATAAGGGTAGGTTACTATTCACCAAAAATTATTTTTGTTTTATTAGACTCCAAAAATCATCTTGAACACAACCGTGTATGTCATATTTTCAAAATTGAAAACACAAAAGTGAAAAACTTATGTTTAAAGGTCACTTATCACTTAGTAGTTCATTATGTTGTGTTTTTATGTGATTTTATGACATATTTATAAGAAGGGAATTTCCATTAAAAACATTGGGTCGTTACATTCATCCCCCCCTTAAGAAATTTCACCCTCAAAATTTTATTTCACAATCTAGGAAAAAAATAGATGTGGGTACTTTTCCTTCATTACTTCCTCCAATTCCTAGGTTTCCTCTCTGTACTTATGGTTTCTCCATAGTACCTTGAACAGATGAGTAGTCTTGTTTCATATGAATTTTTCTCTACGATCCAAGGTCTTCACTGGCTACTCCTCGTAAGAGAGATCATCCTCCAACTGTACCACCTCTGAAGAGAGTACATGTGAAGGGTCTCGTATGTACTTTATTAAGAGGGATACATGAAAGACATCATGTACTTTCAACATGGTAGGTGGAAGTTCCATTCGATAGGCCACATCTCTAACTCGATCAAGGATCTTGAAGGGGTTGATGTACCTAGGACTTAACTTCCCTTCTTTCCCAAATCGCATGACACTCTTCCATGAAGATATTCGAAGGAAGAATTTATCTCCAATTTCGAACCCCAAGTCCCTTCGACGGTTGTCAGCAAAGCTCTTTTTCTGAATTTGAGAATCGTTGATGTGTTTATGGATGACTTGAACCTTTTCTGTCATCTCTTGAACAAGATCGGGTCCAAGTAGCTTTCTTTCTCCAACTTCATCCCAATAGTTTGGAGTTCTACATCGCTTTCGATACAGAGCTTCATATGGATCCATCTGAATACTTGAGTGGAAGCTATTGTTTTATGAGAACTCAACCAATGGGAGATTTTGATCCCATCCACCTTTGAATTTTAGAGAGTAAGATCTAATCATATCTTCAAGAGTGTGAATAGTTATTTCAGACTGACCATCAGTTTGGGGGTGATAGGCCATGCTAAAATATAATTCAGTACTTAAAGAATGTCGAAGGGTCCTCTAGAATTTAGATGTGAACATTGGATCATGGTCAGAGACAATTGAGAGTGGAACAACGTGCAGTCTCACCACTTCCTTCACATATATCTTTGCATGTTATTCAAGCGAGAGATCTTCTTGAATAGCGATGAAATGGGATTTCATGGTGAGTCAGTCAACCACAACTCATATCGCATTATTTCCCTTCGACGTCTTCGGGAGACCCATGAAAAAGTCCATAGTTACATTTTCTCATTTCCACATGGGTATAGGCAATGGCTGCATAATACCTTTGGACTTTTGTCGCACAACTTTAACTTGCTGACATACCACACACCTTGATATATATTATGCAATCTCCTTCTTCATGTTATCCCACCAGAAGTGTTCTCGGAGATCATGGTACATTTTGGTACTCCTATGATGGATAGAGATGGTCGAGATATGTGCATCATTCAATATATCCTTCTTTATCTCTGGATCATATGGTACACATAATCGTGTCCCAAATCTTACAAATCCTTCCTCATCAATTCTGAAATTAGAGGATTTCCCATTTTTAATAGCTTCCACCCTTTTCTGAATTTCCACATCCTTTATTTGAGCATACTTTATTTTCTCCAAGAGGGATGGTTGACAAATCAATAGAGAAAGAATTTATGGTTTTCCTCCCTTAATGATTCCCATGTACATACTTTGCAAATCTAAGAAGATTGGATCCTTTTCAATTCTCATCATTGATAAAGATAAAGTATCCTTTCTACTTAGAGCATCTACCACCTTGTTTTCCTTACCGGGATGGTAGTGGATTGAGCAGTCATAATCCTTGACGAGCTCTATTCATCTTCACTGGCGCATATTAATCTCTTTCTATTGTGGTCAGTATATATCTCACATTTTTCCCATAGAGATAATGCTGCCAGATTTTCAACGCAAATATCATATCCTCCAACTCTAGATCATGCGTGGGATAGTTTTTCTCATCGATTTTTAGCTTCCTTGAGGCATAGGCTATCAATTTCTCATTTTTCATTAGCACACAACCTAATCCTTTCATATAAGCATCACTGTACACCCCAAAGAGTTCCCCACTTGAAGGGAGTGTGAGTACCGATGTAGTGATAAGCATCTTTTTCAACTCCTTGAAACAGTCTTCACATTCCTGTGTCCAGAAAAACATTACTCCCTTCCATGTCATATTGGTCATTGGGTTTGACAAATGTTAAAAGTTATTCACAAATCTCCGATAATACCCAGCTAGACCCAAAAAGGTGTGGATCTCCATTACAGAAGTTGGCCTCAACCACTCTTCAATTGCCTTCGTCTTGGAAGGGTCCACAGATATCCTTTTCCTGGTGATAACATGCCCCAGGAATGATACATCCTCCATCCAAAACTCACATTTACTATACTTTTCATAAAAATTCTCCCATCGCAAAGTCTTTAATACAGTTTCCAAATGCTCCTCATGTTACTCCTTGCCCTTGGAGTATATCATAATATCATCAATATATACCACCACAAATTTGTCTAGGTAATATCTAAAGACTCTGTTCATTAAATCCATGAAAATTTCTGGAGAATTAGTGAGTATGAAGGGCATCACTATGAACTCATAGTGTCCATACCTCGTTCGAAAGGCACTCTTGGGAATATCTTCCTTCCTCACCTTTAGTTGGTGATATCCCGACCAAAGTTCCACCTTAGAGAAATAACTGGCCCCACGAAGCTGATTGAACAATTCATCTATCTATGGAAGGGGATACTAGTTCTTTATAATGATTTTATTGAGCTCACAATAATCAATGCAGAGGCGCATTGATCCATCCTTCTTCTTGATGAAGAGTACTGAAGCACCCCACACTGAAGCACTCGGGTGTATAAAACCATTCTCCATATTCTCTTGTAACTACTTCTTCATCTCTTCTAGCTCTATGTTGCCCATTCTGTAAGGTGTCTTTGAGAATGACAGAGATCCAGGGATAAGTTCAATTGAGAACTCATCCTCTCGGTCAGGAGGAAGACTAGGAAAATCTTTGGAGAATACATCAGTGTAATCCCTCACGATGGGCATGTCTTCAAGAATGATTCTATCCTTTGTCCCAATCATTTGACCTAGATATTCTCCTCATAAGGATGTAGAATCCAAAATTGAGACGAAGATTCTAATGGAGACTCATCTTCTTCATTACACTTGTAAATAATCAGAGGATGCTTCTGGATGTGAAAAGAGATCTCCCTTTACCAACAATTGATGTTTTCCTTGTACAAAGATATCCAATCCATTCCCAATATAGCGTCGAACTCCACTAAAGGAAGTATGATAAGATTTTTTGGGAGGTTCAGTCTACAAACGTTAACTGGGGAGGAGTTATAAACCATGGATGCAACGATTTCCCCATTCACTATTCTCACAGATAACTTTTCCTCCAAATTTGAGGTGGTGTTTGAATAGTTCTACTAAACTTGCAAGATATGAAAGAATTTGTAGAACTAGAATCAAATATTAAGTTCAATATTCTTGAATTAATAACTAGCAAACCTGTCACCACATCGTTTTCCGGCTCCACCTCAGCAATAGTGATAGAATAAGCCCTTCCTTGTTGCCTTGGAGGTTGTTGTTGATTGCCTCCAACAACCCTCATCATAGGGAAATTGTTCGAATAATGCCCAAAATCCTTTCAGTTATAACACTACACTGTAGGCTGAGTGTTGATCTGAAACTTCCTTTCTTCTTCAATGTTAGAAGGATTTTTCATATCCCTCCGGCAGTTCTTGGCCAGAATACCAAACTTTCTGCATTTAAAGCAATTCTTTGTTCCCTTGAGACAGTCACCAAGATGCTTCTTCCCACAATTTTTGCAAAGGGTAAATTGAGGCTTCTTTCCATCATGGGATTTGCTTGATAAACCACCCATGTTGTTATCTATTTTCCGCTTCCTGTAACTAGGACCATGAGACCACTGAGAGTCTCCAATCTCCATTTCAACCTTAAGGTCACAACAGACAATATCCTCATAGTTGTCGAAGTCTCGAATCACCAACATTTTTCATAGACACGACTTTAGTCCGCTAAAGAAGTGATCCACCTTGCTTTCGGTGTTCATGAAAAATCCAGAGGCGTACCTTGTAAGCCTTGTAAAGTTCACTTCATATGCCTTGATGGACTCATCTTCTTTCTTCTTGAGTCCAAGGAACTCTCTTTATATCTTGAGACGGAGGGTTCGAGGAAAATATTTGTTGAAAAACATCCTCCTGAATTCCTCCCATTCTATGGAATCAATTTCTTCTTGGGACTTTGTATTCTTGATCAGTGTCCATGACTGATCAGTTTCCCCATCAAAACAATAGACTTCCAGTAAAAAATTCTCTTCTTCTGAGCACTGCAGGATAGAGAAAATCTTTTCAATGGAGTTATTCCATTGTTCTATGATGAGGGGATCAGAAGACCCGCTAAACATGAGAGGCCTTTGATGCATGACGGATTCTACGACAACTTTTTGTTTCCTTGGAGGAGGGGGACGTTCCACCTGATTCGAGATAGCTGAGAAAGTACTACCATGAATTTTTGATCACCCTCTTCTGTAACATCAGACATTCCATTAGGGCAATCATCACATTGCCTATCACATTGGTTGTTGGAACGTGTTCTTCTATTTCCCGCCATTAACTAAGAAAAATAACGTATAATTAGAGGTCTTGAATACTTAGCTATTCAGCATAAAAAGAAACTTTGAACATAAAAGTATGAACTTATAAAGAATAAGTATATCCTAACATGTGATTCCTTAGGTTTATATCTAGGTTATCCTCGATCTATTTCTTAACTTATATTCTTATGGGATTATTTTTTTCCCTTAATAAAGGTTTGTACTAAGCTCATGAATCTATTGAAGCATATACCTCAGGAGTGTCATAACCAAGAGTACATCAAGGCTCGTTATTGTGAACCAGTTCCCATTTGAGTCTAGCTCAAAGTGGTGTTTTTGGGTTTTACGCCTAGATACATATGTGCCATAGCCACCTCTAACTGCTCATATCCAGACAGGGATATATTTTCTTGATAAACCACTTACTCTATACTCACCAAAATTTAGGACTGTTTTCTTATACTTAGTCTCATCCTTATGGTTCTCACTAAGGTGCTCAATTCTTAATCTCAAAAAATAACTAGACAATCCTCTGATATCAACTATAGTGACCCAAGACCTTTACATAAAACTATTCATGATTTTAAGCATAATTAATCATCAGAGTACAAGACAAGAATAATTAAGTCTAGTGTCTTGGAAGACTATGTACATATAACATAAAACATGGGGTAAAAAAACTTCTTTATTTAATCTCCATAAAGAGATTCTAACTTCTTTTGGGCCCTTACATCTACATAGGGTACCCTGGGGAACACATGAACAAAGGGATGAGCTAAAAATCCCAGTAAGGGAATGAACATAAGGATACATCTCAAGCACATGAGTTAGGAGGAATGACATAATGATATCCAAAGCATAAAACGTATAAAAATAATTTAATATAATAATGGGATCATATAAACATAGAATCATATAAATTTTTCAGAATCATAAATCATATCTTTAGTACAGTTCAAGGCTAACCACCAATCTCGTTTCCAATTTTAGTATGGTTCAAGGCTAACTGCCAATGCCATTTCACATCACATACCATGAGACTTAACCTTACCCAATGCATTGGAGCGCTATATGGGCTCACCCATCTCAAAATTTTCATGAATATTCTCACCACATAAATATTCTTACCATATATAAAATCATACATAATCAACCATACACAATCATACGGGTACCCATGGAAAGAATTGGGTACCACAATCATGACATAAATCATAACCAATGGGTGTATCATGAAAGTGTCCATGTAAGGAAAGAATTAGAAAATACAAGGTCGTTCATAGGGTAAAATATTCATATAACATTGTAAGTGGTGTCAAACATAAGTGACAAGATATGGGAAAGGTATTGTAGAAACATTAGCATTAAGACATTTTTGTGCGGTTTTAAGGAAAATACTATAGAGATTTTAAAATAGTATAGAATACATTCTTTTATATAAAACCATAATTGAACCAAGAATTTTTTTTATAACAAAAATAAAGAATTTAAAAATATGATGGTGTCTTAAAATAGAAGATAGAGTGCTCTTGAAATTGGGTAAACATTCGAGAAGTTCCTTTAAAACGAGTGTGCTTATTGGGAAGTATCGAAGAGAGATTCACTTAAAAGCATGTATATCCCTAAAAGAGAATGAGAGATGGATATTTTAACATGAGTTTGGAGCATATAAATAGAATGTTTAAGTTCTACATAAATGAAAATACAACAACATTTTGGTAAAAAGAAAGATAGAGGAACCCGAATGAATAAAGGAAGTTCGGGTAGAATCCATCATGGTTTATTGGCATGGTATCAGGTGTAACTAAGAGGGATTTATGAGAAAGAAAAGGGGGTTCTTATCACTTATAAAACATTAGGTTAGTATGGGGAAGGTGTATAAATGTACCCTACCACTTGGTATTACACAAAAATCCATAGCATTGAGAACAATCTTGATTAAGAGTAAAAAGGGGAGGATCCCTTACTTTAAATCCGTTGGTGTTATCCACTTGTTATTAACGACATGAATAAAGAAATTAGGCTTATTAATTAATAATTAAATAACCTCTTATATATTCAATTTATTTTTTATAACCCTTTTTAGTTAATTCAAATCCTTTTTTATTAGTTACAAGGTTCAATTTCATTGGTTGGGCTCATTTGTTTACTTGGCTTTAAAAGATCAGTTCACTTATATTCAGGTTTGTATTATATGCAACATGAAAGTGGTTTTCCAGAATTGAAGTTATATTATTTATTTCATATCCAGAAGATTACATGGTTTTAATTTTAATTAAGTTACTTATAGTGAAGTTGAATTATTATATATATAACCATAGTGATAACCGTTTTTGTTAATCGGTGGATTTGATTAAAAAGAATGTGTTTTTCTTTTTAACTTAATTCCATTTGTACCAAAGGATTATAGAACCAAAAATAGGATATATTACATATATAATAACACAAATGGTATCATGACCAGAATTTAAGATAATAACAGAAACTGATAAACAGTTGTCCTTGAATGTGCTAAATTAGCACATCTCAAACGGTGCTTTCATTTCATTCAAATAAAAGGGTGGGGAAAGGAGAGAACATAATGAAATATACCACTAGCTTGAAGAAATTCAAGTACATGTATGTTACTATATTTATCATACTATCATGGTGAAGGGAGGTGAGGAAAGTAATAAAAAAGAAGAGAACTTAATAGAAAAGAAGAAATTGGGAAGAGGAATTTACCTCTTGAGACTTCCTCCTTTGAGAACCTCTTAAAGGGAGAGGTTTTTGTATTTTGAAAAGTCTGAGAGATTTTGGATGTGGGGGAGGAACTTGGGGAGATATTTTTGCAGAATATTGGAAAGGCACAAGGCTTGAGAGGAGTGGAGAGAAGAGGGAGTGAAGGGGGGTTTTTATAGTGGAGGAGAGGAGGGATTTCATGATATTATAACCCCTAATTTATTATTTCTTCACAAGACAAATAATAGTAAGTATTCCATGACAAAGAATAGTAAATGGGTCATGTGAATTCGAACCATGGGTGGTGACAACATCCATGATTCTAGGAATAGTATATTTATCTTATAATGTATATATATAGTAAATTACCATATTTTACTATTCATCAAAATTTCAAGTATTTTGAAAAATCCCAAAATTTTACCCTGACCATTTTTTGACATGTAGAATCCAAAAATGAAGTCCATTTTTCAAAAATAATATTCTAAATATGATTATTTTAATATTTAATTAAAATAATAATTTATTATCAAAACCAGTTTTAAAAAATTCATTAACTTATTCTAAAATATACGTATACCGTACTTATAACTTTAATATTATTTTTATACCACCATAGGAGAGGTTAGTATTCATTAGGTTATATCACTATTCATAATGGTATGTTACTATTCATAAAGGTAGGAAAATATTCACCAAAAAATATTTTTTTTATTAGACTCCAAAAAACATCTTGAACACAACCGTGTATGTCAAATTTTCAAAATTGAAAACATAGAAGTGAAAAAATTATGTTTAAAGGACACTTACCACTTAGTAGCTCATTATGTTGTATCTTCATGTGATTTTATGACATATTTATAAGAATTTAATTTCCATTAAAAACATTGGGTCGTTACAGGTAAAGAAACAAATTTCCTTATCTATTTTATAAAAACAATGATCTATGAAGGATGACTTAATTTGGGCTCCCTAATTCATGGGCCTGTCAAGGGAAAAAATGTATCCTCCTATATATTAGTCAAATCTATGTAGGAAACTTCATACTCCATGTCTGATCATAGTATAAATGATTCATACATACTTTCACACATTTCTTCTAGTTATCATACTCAATGTCTTGTGAAATTTTGTATCACCTCAATATTTATTTTTCCATCAGAAAGGGATGGTTAGTATTTGTTTCACCGTTCATTGAAATGGGTGTTCTAGTTTTAAGAATCACTGTTTATAGGCAGTTTCCATTGGATTTATTCATGGAACTGAAAACTTCCAATAGTTATTTATCCAAAGATGACCTGCTTTCCAAATGTAGGCGTTCGTTATGTTTGAACTTTACAATACTTAAGAACGTGCATTGGTCAAGAGGATGGGAGGTCAGACTCATCACACCCTTTTGGGGGGAATTATTGTCTATTATGGGACTCTCTTTGTAAATTAAAGATATTTTCATGAATCCTTATTAATTTACCAAGTATATCATAAGTATCCCTTGAAATTAGTAATCACTTATTAACATGTGTAAAATTTTGAATCATCAGTATGCATTCAAGGTTCTCCATTAATGGAAATATATGTATGTATTTGAGGTTTTCCATCAATGGTATCCTCTAATATACTACTTAGAGATTCTTTTACTCATTTTTTGTGATGATACCGGTTTTTAAGGCACTCAGTTGGGCACTCTGTAATTTTATTGTTATCTAGGGAGACAAAGGTTTGGTTTTTATTTTGGGATCGTGCCTATAAAATGGGCTACCTATGTATCCTTGTGAAAGGAATAAAAAAACCATGTAGTTTGGTGCCACTTAATATGACACATCATACCTTTTAAGGTCATGTGATAAAGACCTCTAAGTGAAATTTTCTTGGTAAAAAAATAGTGTGGGACTTATAGTGAAGCAGCCCATGGAACTTTGAAAGGATATGGGTTTCCAAGTAAAATTAGACCATGTTGGGAATATAGACCAAGTAGAATAGGGTTGATTTGAAGTGTTGGGTTTGAACCTCAAGGAGGCATCCCACATATCCCATATAGAAAGGGAATCAAATCCCACATAGTTCGATAATTCTCATAGGAGAGTATAGTCCTTTGAGAGAAATGAGTTTGGGCTTACTTCCTAAAAAGGATTCCTTGATCATTTGGGGTTTAATTTGAGGCTTATTCCTACGGAGGATGCCCTGATTAAAGGAATTAAGGTTGGATTCCTGAAGTGGAAGTCTAGTGATCTTGGGAACTGAAAAAGGCTTCCTACGTATCTAGGTTTGAATAGGAATCAGAGTTCTCGTAGTTCATTTCATGATTGTTTGTGCACATGTGGTAACCATCGCATATCTATAAGACCACATGCGTCATGCTCAGTGTGAGAAAAAAAATAATGTGAG
Source organism: Viscum album (assembly GCA_963277665.1). Classification (NCBI taxonomy): domain Eukaryota; kingdom Viridiplantae; phylum Streptophyta; class Magnoliopsida; order Santalales; family Viscaceae; genus Viscum; species Viscum album. The sequence goes on along the minus strand of OY728133.1, from coordinate 458,542,388 downwards.
AGATTTGATAATGACACTTCACACTTTTCCTCCTCCACTGATGGAAGAGGGCATGTTGACCGTGGAAGAGGGAAAGGCAACAAGCCTTCCCTCTATTCTATTAACATTGGACAAGGGTCGAATGTAAGGAGGATGGGGTAAAGGTTAGGGGGTTACACCAGGATGGTTGCCCATTTTTGATTGGTTGGGGCTTAGTCATATGGAGGATGCCCATTTGAGATTAGTTTGGGAATACTCCTAATGAGGATGCCCATTTTAAATTTAACCGGACATAGGAGTCAAGTGATGAGGTTTGAGGAGTTTCTTGAGGAGTGTATCGACTCATGGTAATCGAGGAATACATAGAGAGAGTCCAAACTTGTTACATATGAAAGGAACCAAGAGGACTAAGTCAACTCAAGGGACATCATTGAGTGTGATGGAGTGTCTTAGATCATGGTATTCCAAGGCTGGAAGTTGGGCCACATAAAGAGCGCAATGTAAAATCTTGTAGATCAGATCCAAAAACTTCACGGTGTGACTCTCCGTTTTTCATGGGGCCACTAACTGGAGTAAAGGTACCGGCCCAAAGGGCTAGGACCGTATCCTGACAATGAACCCGAGTAGGGGTGTGGGGCTCCACCCCCTTGGTATAGACAAGAGGGGTCATGTAGGTGTGTCACATAGGTGTTCTATACAGGTGCTCCGTGCAAGTGCTCTGTGCAGGTGCTCCGCGCAGGTGCTCCACCAAGGTACGTCACACAAGTGCTTCGCACAGCTCCATATGTTATAAATTGTGATATGTCTATGAACCATTTTTCCAAATTAAATTCTCTCTTCTCTCATTTTTTTGAGAGCTACCTGAGAATATTTGGGTGATCTTGGTGAAAGAGCTACGCAACGGGAGATTTGGGACTTCTTCCAACTTTTTCTGTCTTTGAAATGGGGAGCCCAAGGGTCCTATTTATAGGTATGGAGGGGACCTGGTCTAAGGGAAGTTTTATATTTAGGTCTTCCATGTAGGTCCATCACCTAGGTATTCTATGTAATGAGGTAAAAAATCATTTTCTGCGTAGGTCCTCCATGTAGTTCTTCAACGTAGGTCCTCTGCGTAGGTCCTTTTGTGAAATTTATCCATCTTCCAAGTGTCATATCTTTTGATTCGTATGTCCATTTGGGCTCAAAGGCATGCCAAATCAAAGCTCTCAAATAGATATACACTTATTGAGATGGTGAATACACCAAGTCTACTCGTATGAAACTTGAAAATTGAATTTAATCAATCAACTCCTTTTCATCAACAATCTTGGAAATCCACTGCCTACTCCTGAATGGGGGAATCATTCCACTAATTCATCAGTACGGAGTAGTATTTTGGAACATAAAAATCTAGCCCGAATCCTCATGGTGAAAACATAATTAATCATTCTTGAAATTTTTTGTCTACAGGAGAATCATATCTTCACTCTATGGAAAAGTGCATGGAACACATTTCATGGTGTCTATAGTATCCTGAGGACACCTTTGTTTGAATTTTCATAATATGCCCTAGTTGGATTTAAATAAATTGCAACAAAAGTCCTATTATCTATTGTAAATTTCATTTCTAGGGGATGCCACTTCTCTCTCTATAGTCTCTATTTGAATTTTTTCCCATATCATTTCTCTTGATTCAAGAACCCCCGAAATCACGGTTTATATTTTTCCTCTTCATGTTTGAGGCATGACAGAAGACCATTTAGCTATTTGTTACTCATAATTTCCATGAAATATGGCCCTAGATATATGATATAAAATAGAAAGACCCCATGCCATCATAGCCATATGATGTTAAATTTTGTGACAACATATTTATCCCATGATGTTAAAATATTCTTACCCTATTTACCGAGAATAGGATTCCTTGAGCAACCAGCTCAGAAAACCTCAAATCACAACCATTTCATGCCTCTTAAAAGGTTATTCCACGAATACCCAAATATCTTTTATGGATAATCATGTTTTTTTCAGGTCAATTCACCTTATTCTTTACCTCATGATGCAAAACTACATGGATAATATCCTCATTGAATTACACTAAATTGCATGATTATCAAATGATACATTTGGATTTATTTATTTTATCATAGGATACATGGTGTCACTCAAATATCCAATTATGAGTCCATAAACAACAAAAAAAAATTCTCCCTTTTCCCTTTGTATTAGTCAAACATACATAGGGAACATTCATACAAGAACAACATGTAGCCAAATTCATGCTTTGATGAGATTTATAAGGACACTGGGATCCAATATCCCAGTCTAGCAACATCAAAAAATTCCCCCTATCTTCTATATATATAAGAAATAACTACATATATGTGCCTAATATGCATCTCACCCCGATAATGAGACCATATTGAAAGAAAACATCCCCTTCCACACACAAAATTTTGACCAATTTGTGGGAATAACTTATCATAACTATATATTACTTGATTCTAATTTCAACCAGATATGTAGTGATGCTCAAACATTATGTTTCAGACCTAGACATAATAATAAAAATCCATATTTCCAACATATGGATTAGACATGTGTGAGGAAAACAATTATACCCATTTGCAAGGAATATTGATATGAAATGATCCTTTCATATTCAGAAACATTCATTTTATGAACCATACAGTATGTCCATGTATGTAGAAATCTCCAAAATATTTATTTTACCATAAGGAATGAAAGTTTAGTTTCTTGAGGACACCACTTTTCCACTATGAATATTATGCCCCAGTTGGCTCTATATAAATAACCCACAAAAAAAGGCCCATCAACCAAAGGAAAATTCATCCTCAGGAGATACCAGTTCTATCTCTGAATTCCCTAATGATTTTTTCATTCCATATCACTCTTCAGATTCATAAAAACCCAGATTAAAGCATTCAACCCTTCCCATTAATTCTCAAGATGATGGAATATTCTTTGACATATTACCATGAAAATGGAAAACCACTGATCTTATAGTCAAAGACAATTTCAATTAAATCATAACACTCATATTTAATTGTCTTAAGACATAAAACTATATAGTCAGTGTCCTAGTCACATGACATTAAATAGAACTATGCTCCAACCCTTCTTTAAACTATACATATTCATGTAGTAGTGGTTTTTTATTAATAGTTGGTGCTGATATAGGTGCCCTAATAATTTTTAGATATCATTCCTCAATAAAAAACCCTTCGTGGTCTCAAGAAATCCAAATTTTTGTAATCTTTCTATGTCTATCTAAATTGAACGCAAGTTTCCTAAAGAAACATTTGTTTGAAAATTCATAATATTCCCCAATAATCTCTACATAAATTGCACACAAAAATGCCTATCAACCAAAGGAAACTTATTCCTTGGGAGGGGCATATTGAATCTTTGTATTCCCTAAAAAAATAATTCTAGAAATCAGCTTCTAAAAATTATTTATGGCCACTCCTTTTGTAATTTTTCAATATTATACCTCGTATTTGAAAATCAAAAAATCAGGGCCTAAAAATCCCCCTTAATTCATCTAAAAATATTGGTGAATTCTTATCCAACAAGCCTTGATCAAGTAGTCACTCCATAATTCATGGTTATAATTGTTCAACTTAAAAAACCAGTTTCATCAGTCTGACATGCATGACATCAAACTTCCAGCAAAAATAGATATAGTACTCACTAGGTTGAAAACCTAAAGAGGTAACCTGAGGTAAAAGTTGAGTCCCATCTTGATAGACCTATTATTTTCATGGTTTAGGAAAAAATGAACAATGAAAATAAAATGGCACAAAACTTGTTAGTTTAAATCCCATAAAGTGTGGACAAAGAAAAATTCAAGTCACACCTGCTAAGTCCACACCATAGTGTAATTACAAAAAATAATTATGTGATTAATAGAAAAGATAAAATGTATTTAGGGTTTTCTATGTAACCCTAGAAATAGTCAAAACTATCTCATTGAGTCCCATAACTTCGAAAAAAATAATATCATTACATGATATTACATCCAATTAAGATAAATATGGTATTATGATGATGGTAATTACACTTTTACCCATCCATGAGAAATTCATTGGAGGAGATCAGGTAAAATTGATTATACTGGTAATGATTAATATTGTTATCTAGTGAAAAAACCATTAAGGCCATATAAGATATTATCATTCAAAACATGAAAAGTTATGAGTGGTTGGAACTGAAGGGTAAGATAAAGGATAAGTACTAAAGGGTGAATAAATTTTCATTTATTTATTGAATTGGAAGAATCATAGAAAATTCATATCCTGGAGTCTCTCCCTAAACTTACTAATAATAAAAACAATTGAGATCAAAACAATGAAACATAACCTATGTTGATTTGCAGATCGGCTAATTCCTAATGTGAACAGTCAAGGGCCTATCCTAGATTGGTTCTCTACCCAACATTAGATTCAGATAATAAGTGATTTTTTTAATGAATTACCTTATCTATTGACCCTTCTGTTTGATGTCTTTGAGTCCCATAGTTATTGATGACATCTTCACCTTTATCATAGCTTTGTGATGCTCATATTCTCATAGATTTTTAGTTTTTGCGACCATCAAATAATAAAATATTACTTCTTCAGCAACCATGTGATGAAGTTCAGTAGTAGTATACATTAAAAGATTCATGACTTGATATAAATGAAAAACAGGATAATATCGCATTAATAGACTTCAACTCTTCTCAAGCTATGAGGACTGACTGAATAAGGACATCCAATTGACAATAATCAAACCATCCTGAACCCAAGCTAAGGAAAAGTTGAAAAAGGATGTATAACTTATTTTAAATCTTCTCAAAATAAGCCTTCATGACGATTGATTAAATATGGTGTCAATACCATTTGCGCATAGCCTAATGATCAATAGATGTACTGGGATCCTGACTCGTTCTACCTACAGATATGGGTATATAGCCTTGGATTTCATTCATAAAATACCATATAATTCTAAATTGAACACAGAAGTTGTAAATTCATCTATGTCATATTCATGATTAATCCATGGAAATAAGATGACAATTAGAGAATTAATCAGTGTAATTTATGATATTGTCCCACTAGGACCAACCTCATTAGGGTTGACAATAGTTCTAGTCAATAGTGTTAGGTCCACACCACTCCCAACAAAAGCAGAACATGAGGATGAGTATCTTTCATAATTATTATGATGTGATGATGAATGTACTTCCATTATAGATGGTAGAGAAGTTCTCAGAATAAGAAAAGAACTTGGAGTTCCCAACAATTTATACACCCATCAAACTAGCTTCTCTAGAACCACATTGGGATAGTATTCCACCATCATCTTGGCATAACCCCATGATATTTTTTCTGATATCTCATGGGAGGTAAATAATTTTTATTCCAAGAATCCTTATGTATCATCACCAACCATAATTGATGAAGGATAAATGGGTGTGATTACTTATTAATATTTATAAGGTGTAAATATGTGACCGGTTTTAGGCACAAAACTTTTCATGAAAACCTTTAAGGATAACAATGTTCACAAATATTTACCCCATAAATTCAGGTAGTCAAAATCCCTTCTCAAAATTAGACTGTGTAGGAACATTATTCAAGAGAAACTCTTCCATTATCTACCAGTGATCTATATGGTGATGGAGAATAAGTGAAAGAAAATTGGGAAAAATAATGTAAGAACTCAATAATGTTTTAGATCCCCATGGATGTTGGAAAAATGGAAACAATATTGAGTAGTATAGGGTGAAAGGTGGGATGAGGGACTATTTTGGTATACAGATATTCATCACATTGAAAGTGTTCATCCACCCAGCCATTTTAAAACTAAAATGGCATGAATAGACAATGTGGATATCTGCCATCTTATATACGTCCCAATAAATCTTAAATGAAAGCATGATTGGGATCATCTAGGTTGACTGGTTTTCCCTTTTCCAACATGGCCACCATAATTAGGGTGAAAACCCTAACACCAGTATAAGCTTCACAGGATGAAAAAATCCATCCACTAAAAAAACATGGTGAAAAATCATACCAACTGAAATTATGGGGATACATTTTTCTAGAAATGTAAACCTCATTCAGTATGTTGGACTTCCAAGAAAGTGGCCTAATATAAACTCAGAGTGCATCATGATTTTGGAATTAGGTGAGTCTGAGTGCACTGAACATTTGGCCTTAAAGAAATTTCTTGAAAAAATAGATGTATCTAGTCATGGAACAAAATGATTTAATGTGTATGAGGAGGATGAACCATTGATTTAGCCTCCAAAATCCGTAAATCCATTGATAATTGTGAAACATGTTTATTTTTTCCCCAAGTGTTAGCTACATGATAGAATTAATTGTACATGTTGCCAAGAATTGGAATTCCTGTTAATTGATAAATATCCCAAAGGCTGATCCCGACTTCTCCATGTTTTAAATTAAAGGTTTAGTGCATTAACTCCACTGACTAATAAATTCTGGTAGTATCACTATCGTTCAATATACTACAAACTGAGAAATCCATATTTCCTGGTGCGGGATGATGACCTATTATAATTCGATAAACTTTATGGAATTTTGGTGCATTGAGATTTCCAAAGACCCTTCATCAGAAAAAATTTCTATTGATCAAAAATCCCACAGGGAACTCCATTCTCCATTGGGATTTTCTCTTAAGAGATTTATGGGTTGTCTTGAATGGAAGACTGAAAGGATATACCAACATTATGTTGTTTTCTTTGATTCCATGGGGAACTATTGATAATGGACACCTTCTCTTGACCTGATTTGGAAATGATCTCTTCACCAGATTCAAAAATGATCTACCTCACAACATTGATGTTCACTTTAACAATATCCAAGGACACCTATATCCATGAAGATTTACTATTTTTATAATCCAATGGAATGATAGCATCATCTTGAAGTCCAAAGTTTTAGAGTGGTAACTTATTAGATAATGGGTAATTCCAAATATCTGGAAAAAATAAGATTCTTTATAACACCATCATGAGGATTGAAGTGATGTTGAAGATCATTTTCAGCATTCATGACAATGGATATTCATCTCTTAATCACAAAAGTGGAACCCAGGGTTTGGATAACAAGGTCCAATTTATCCCTATAGAAAGATAAACAAAATCATGTGTGATTTATTAAAAACATAGAAAAATATGTTGAAACCATATAGACATCAACTCACAAGGTGCTCAGTTTGTGAAGTGCTTGGACCATGAGGTGTTCAGTCTATGAGGCTCTCTTTTAGAGAAGTAGACATGTAGATGATCATGTCACTATTCAGAAGAGAGGAATTACCATTCATATGTGAGGAATTCATGATTGAAGAAAATTCATCCACAAAGTAGAATTCTATATAGGATCAACATGCGTAAGGTGGATTCACAAAAGGGATATGTCCTTACAAGATTCTTGGTAAATGAAAAATGAGTATGGTACCTCCATTTTATAGGTATGGTTCATATTTAACGTCCAAATTCATACCACAATGTAGTTTAAATGGGACCAACTTCAACTTTAGAACCACCTCCTCTTTATCCTGATCAGATCCCATTCTGAGGGGGGGGATTTGTTGGGTCCTAAAAACACTACATGGATGGTGAAAATAATTTAATGAATTTTTTAAGGGAAAAATAAACATGAATTAGTGTTTTAATAAATGTTAAAGGATGAAAATCCCTGATAGAAGGTGTGGTTCCTTATAAAAAAACTCACTATGAGGACTGCCTCTCCACCTGAAGTCTCATATATTAATCATTTTCTGGATGCAGTGGTGTCCGTCAGTGCCAAGTAATGAAACAAAATCATTTTAGAGGTTGTATGATGATTTATATCCCTCCAAATGACCATAACCTACAAATTATTAAAGATTTTTGGGCCTATATAATATTTTCTTCCCCTAGAAAACATAATAATTTGCAGGCTATGGCGTCCTTAAATGGGATCCATCAAATGAAGTACCCACGATCCACTATGGATGTCCATCCATCCTAATGGTCAATTAAACCTATTATTAAATAAAATAACCCTAGAGGGGAAACAAAGAAGTGGTGAAAATGGAGATTAACTTGAATAAAGTGTGAGATACATTGATCCTGAGTAGGTAAAAAAACATTATATCATTATGTTATAAAATGAATTTACCTAGACATGCATGAAACCAAAACCATTTACAAGACCATTCCATGAAGAATAAATTGGATGGAATATTTTCAGCCCATAAACCCATGTAGTAAAAATATACATAGAGGGAAACCTACCCCATGTATAATGACACTATATCGGTAGAACTTGGACACATGTAGCAAATATCTATGAGTAATGAATCCTAATCTTCATGAAAAAATGCTACACAAATAGAACCTAGTCCCATGTAGCAAAATTATACGTAGGGGGAACCCTATCCTGCATATAACACGCTATATGGAATGGTAAATCCTAATATGTACATATTTCCTTTTAACATTACTTCCCTCCACCATCGCATAAGACCCCACTTTGGACCCTTTGTGAACCATTCTAGTTGAGTCAGGCCAAGGCCTCTTCTAAATCCACTGGATGCATCTGATCAAATCAATGGACAAATAAATGTGTTATTTTGAGCTTAAATACCCAGAGTAAAAGGTCTCTTTTTGATAATTACCAAAACATTCGGGGATCCTAGGAATTATTTCCATCATACATTTCCATGGTAATGAGGATCTCTAACTTAGAGGCACTCATGTGGACCTCTTCATTTTAGTTATTGAGGGGAACCACTCACCCTTATCTTCAATGAGGGATAGTATTGGATCCTTCTTTCATCCTCTCTAAAATCAAGAGTAGTTCATCTCTCCTAGAGTAATCCTCTAGTCTTTCTTACTAAAGGATATATCCCTCCTCCTCTTCGTCTACATATCAATTTTCAGACAAATCATCAGATATGACTATCTTAGTTTAGATAATAATAGAGGATATGGGCACCCAATACCCTTTATATCTCCCTTTGAGCCTAGGATATGAAAAGAAGAGAGGATATGGGTTCCATAGGTCTCCCTCTCCCTCTCTCTTTGGGATCATACCTCACCCACAAGAGGAAAAAAGAGGATTTTTTTTGTTTTAATATGTTCTTCTTCCTCTTGTCTCTCACATCAAAAATGACACACATGGTCTTGGAGGTTAGTGGACATCATGGAATATAAATGATCCCAAGAAAAATTTGGGCTCCTATTCAGTATAATCCCCAACCATACCTAAGAAACTATGGGCCTCCTCTTTAGTGTAAGCCCAAACCATACTCTCTCAAATGGGACTTGTATTAATTATAATCACTAACCATACTCAAATAAGAATCCTCCTGAGTGTAATCCCAAATAAAACTTCCAAATAACCTTGATTAAATAATTTCATCATAGTTCTAGAAATGCGGGCATCCTATATGGTGTAATCCCTTAAATCATGACTCATTTTTCAATGGACCATATTATTGATAAATCACATATGGTCCTCATCCATAGGTGTAAGACCCAATCTTACTAAACTATGTGGGATTTGATTCTAAACTAATTGGGATACATGGGAAGCCTCCATGAGGTCCTAATGAACCAACAAAAATCATTATAATGTTCTCTGGTCTATATCCTTGGTATAGGAATATCCAACCTAGAGGGATATATTCCTTTTGGTCCCCTTTAATCACTATCCAAATTCAGACAATATTCCTAATAATATCATACCTAACATGGGAGACCACATCCCTTCTAGGTTCCATGCTCCACTTCAGCTTAAGTCCCACACCAAACTTTGATTGGGCACCTTACACTTAGAAATATTTGTTGTGTAACCTTAAACAACATGGTTTAGTCCTCATTAAGGGACCTTAAAAAGTGACGTATCCCATTAAGTGGCACTGAGCAACATTGGTTCTAATTTCATTTATGAGGATATGCAGGGATACCATCTTATGGGTTTGATCCCGGCATCAAAATAACTCTTTTCCCCCTATATGATGATAAATTCCAGATCATCCCACTACGTGGTTTGAAACCAGCTTTATAATAACGAACAATATAATAATATCTGATCCATATATAAAAAGGATCCATTTATAGAGAACCATGGATACATAAAATGATTATGAATTCATAGATACTGATAATTGATCATTAATGAAAGGGTGAATCATGTAATACATGAGAATTAATAGATGAATCATGAACATGTCTAAATAAAATCTACAAGAGAGTCCCAAAATATGAAAAAGTTATCCCTCAAAAATGTTGTGATGAGCCCAACCTCTCATCCTTTCGACCAATGTGAGTCTCTAAGTGTTGTTGGTAGATTCCCCAATAATTTCCTACCCCTATAAAGAAGGATTGTGAAACATCATGAATGAGGGAAAAATTGGGTGTTTCTAACACCATGAACAACCCATTGGAGTCCATTCCAAAATGCGGAATCTGACTTGAATGATTGTGAAATATTCAACCCACCCACAATCAATCATACTAGGACACCATGATTTTCAGCGAAATCAAAAATGGTGAACCTAAAATGAATCCTTAACCAATATGATAGTGTTACCCACCGGCCAGACCCATGTTTCTCTCAAGATGAAAGAATGACAAAAAAAATGGTTGTTGACACATGCATTAATTTATTGAGATGTTGATTTGATGGGGTGTTCCTATGTGTTTTTTCACATATATTGCACACACATTTCACCATAACTCTCTTCAATACAATAGAATCTCACTAGTTCTCATATATGTTCACATCAGCCACCACAAATTTTGGGTCCTCAACCAAATTATGGATTCCATCACTCACTTAGCATTTTCAATGTTTGGTCTCAAATTCATTGGTATAGGATTAACACCAAAATGGTACTCTCCAAACCCCAGAGGTAGCTTGATAGGCCTTCCATCTTATGAAACCCCGCTAGTCATTTATTCAATGATGTTCAGTGGTCCATAGATAGAATAAACAAATATCCATCTCAACCCATTTGGAGAACATATCCTCATAGCATCATAATGAGATCCTCCATTACCTTTGGGTAGCTGATGAAGTGGTCACCAGTAACATCATCCCATAAACACATGAGTTTCTCCCAAGGGATATTGTCAAAAATCATCATTTCCAATGCCATATGTCCCATTATTCTCACCATGAATAAGATATCACCCCATAATCCCCATCCAAATTCATTCAGAATCGGTCACCCAAGGTGACCCATAGAGGGTGACGGTCAAAAAATTTGGAAAATGCCACCATTCTTGTTCCTTATGAATAAAAACACCAGTAAAATATGATGAAAAATGAGTAAATGCAAATCCCTTCCGGGGTGTATCATTTTCGTTAGTCAAATATAGTGAAAACCAATGAGAAGATGAAAATTAAAACTCACTCATATCAAACCCATTAGTCAAATATAGAAAACACTATGAAAAGATGAAAATCTATTCTCCCACTTGACAAGAATGCTGGGTAAATATGTTGGAAAACCACGATAAGAAACAAATCCTTGCTCAAACATATCAAACCTATCAGTTAAATATATTGACAAACGATTATATGAAAATCCTTCCTCGTGTATATAAAACCATCAAATAAAATATTACTATAAAAAAATTAATAATAATTCATTATCACTCATATAAATATTGTTAATCAAATATGGTGAAAAATTATTGGACACAAAAATCATTTATCCCACATGTCAAGATCGCTAAGCAAATACAGTGGAAAACCACAAGTAGATGTAAATTACTTCTCACATATATCAATCACATCAGTCAAATATGGTGGAAACCAATGAGATAATGCAATTCCATGATCACATATATGAATACCATCTGACAAATAAAGTGGTAAGAAATGAGAATATTCAAATATTTTCTCTGGAATATCAACCCTTTTAGTAAAATATGGAAACAAAGTATGAGAATATTCAAATTCCTACTCACTCATATCAGGCATGTCAATCAAATATGGAGGTAAACTACAAGAAGATACCAATACATGCTCTTTTATATCAACCTGATCAATCAAATATGGAATCAACCTATGAGAAAATGAAAATACCTTCTTCCATATATCAATAAAATTAGTAAAATATGGTGGAAGACAATGGGAATATTCAAATCCTTTCTCATGCATATCAAGCCCATCAGTAAAATACGGTGGAAAAAGTGAGTAGATGAAAATCCATGTTTAGGAACATAAATCCTTTTAGTCAAATAGAATAGAAAACTATGATCATATGAAAATCCCTACTTATCCATATCAAGCTCATCTATAAAATACAACAACAAAATATGATTAGATACAAATAAAACCTCATCCATATCAATCCTGTCTGTCAAATACGGTGGAAAAAGTGATAATATGCAAATTTAGGCTCACTCATATCAATATCTCTAGTAAAATACTATATAAACCAATGAGAATATTCACCTTCCTACTCACTCATATAAATCTCTCTAGTCAAATATGATGACAACCAATGAGAATATACAAATTATTACTCACTCATATCAAGCCCATCAGTCAAATATAGAGGCAACCAAAGAATATATGAATATACCTACTATTTTGTATCAATAAAGCCTTGAATATATGGTGATAACCCATGAGATGATGAAAATACCTGATATGGAATATCAATCCTTCCAAGAAAATAAGATGATAATAGGAGGACCTAGTCGACGTATCTTGGTTATGAATCAAGGGAAGACTCATATTAATTCCCCGATATCAAAGTGGCTTCATATTACCATTCCTAATTTGGATGTTTCTCATCAATTACTAGATATGAGGGAAGTTCATAAATTGATTATTGACTATATCCTACAAACCTTATAAGACTTAATCTCATTAATGATAATAGTTGGGTGTCCGCCCCATTACCCTGCCACATCAAGTGGGATGACTCATATGTTCAATGGGAGGTTCAATTATGAGAAGAGATACATCCCTGTTACAGTATAAGAGTTATTTAGAAATATTATGTGATAAATGAACAACAAGATTTGGAAAAAATACTCATCCAAATTGGGGATTAATGATCTATTTTGGAGGCTACTATAGGGTAGGAATATATCCCTACTAAACTTCTACAGACTCATTAGAATGATATGAAAGAAACACATGTGTTTAAAAAAACACTCCCACACATGGGGATCTCCATTAAAAACTAATGGTTCTTGCTTCCCGTCATAGAGAATAAAAAATTAACTCCCACCTAGGGAAGTTCAAAATTATATAATAGGCTAATAACCACTCTCAGTTGAATGATGGAGTTCTTGAGGCCATCAAACATCTATCAGTGGTGGTCCATGATTCTACTAATATTTTCAAATTTTAGGAATGTGTAAGTAGAAGTTGGGAAGTCCCTCCCTATAGTACAACTACTAGTAGCTATGGAGGTCCTCCCAAGAATGATTACCCCAAATGATTTCTTCATGGGCATAATCCAATCGACCATGAGATATCATATCATGATGAGTACTAAGACATTCCTCATCATGGCTAGAATATTAGTCAACAAGAAGGTTCACCCCTTACCAGAACAAATGTGATAAATCCATCATATTATGAGGTGCTTGGAAATATGGGTCCAATCTTTCTTGATACCCTATCCTTAACATGTGAAATCCTTTCTCAATATAAAGAAAGCCCGATGTAATGGTGATACTTCGAACCACCTCAAGACCATTTCCATTCCAATGAGACACCCACTATCTCCTCTTCTTATGAAAAAATATCCAATAAGTTATCCAATTAATATGATCAGGTAGAGTAATATCTAGAAGAAGAATAAAAAGATACATTACTCATGATTAGATAGTTTGTTATGGATGTTATACCCATAATTTTTTCACTTTTTTACATCTCTAATTTAAATACAAGATTTATTAATTGAATAGTGCATACAAAAAATCCATCTAAATCTCTATAAAATTCTATAAAACCTAAACAATAAGTTATTTTCTTATAACAAATATTATTTTACTATTTTGGGACAACTACATCTTCAAATCAACTTGGATGCCTATCCATTTGTGTGACATCCAAAATCAAAGAAGTGATTGGAATAACATTAATTTAAATTCCTCAACGGATTTTATGAATTGCATTTTCTAATTATTTATTCCCAATATAATGTTCATATCTGAGGATGAAGGTATCATGGAGATTTTCATTTCACCTCAAGACCCAATCAACAAAACCACATGAAATGAAATCATGTAATGTTATTACTCCAAGTTTGATATTTAGAAAGACCTATGATTAGGAAATATGGAACACTCAATAAGAATTGTCCCTGAATAAGTATCAAAAGAATCTACCCTGTCAAGATAAATCTATCGAACAATTCCTGAATTTAGAAACTGAGAACATTAACTAGGGATCTCACTTAAGGGAAGACAATCATCATGCACTACTGATATCCTCATAAGCATGTTTTTTTCATGAATACAATTCATTTCATCTAGATCACTCTTGAACAAGGATACGTAAGAATAAGAGAAAGGTATAAGTATCTACAATCACCGCAATACGGGGTTGACCCCAACCTATAGAGCTTGGGGTATTTTTAACACAAAGTGCCCCTCCAAGGTCGAAAAAATTGTCCAGAGGTATAAAAAAACAAAGAACATGAGTATCCCAAACCCACAAGGATGTGATAATTTTTAACTCAACCTCCACTCAAATAGAAATCCCTCTTTCCTGATATGGGGGCAACAAAAAATTAGGCCTTAGAGATAATCTCGTAACAAGACCAGTTTCCCCCTGAAAGGATGCATATGATAAGGCTTTTTGGTTGTTCCCTCTGAATCACTATTTTCTAACAAATGTGAATATGACCCAAAAATGAAGGAATAGTTCCAATATAGGGTTCTAGAAAATATCTTACCATTAAACAACCAATACGAAACCTATGATGCATTATGCATCGATAAAATACCTGCCCATCAATCCTACAAATGTACCCAAAAATGATTCTAATGTAGAGGATCAAGGAGAGGATGGTTCTATATAGAACATGTTCCAAGCTGAGAAAAATGGAGGAGGTGTTTGTACCCAGACCCTAAGACTTTCCCTAAATTTGGATATTCACTGGACCAATCCCTCATTACCTCATTAGTGAACCTCTACTAGAGAAATGGGTAAATGTAAGTTTGTGTATAACCCACCTCCTCCACTTTAAGAGGTTGAACCCCTAACACTTGAGGAGAGATTCACTTGGAAGTGGGAAGAGATAAATGAGTTAATAGACTTAATGTCGAATTTCTCTAGGAAAAAATTACTACAGAATATATTCCATGAGAAGAACCTCAATTCACACTTCTGATCGGTGTACCTCAATAAATAGGGTTCACCCTATGGGTGGGGGTAGGGATAAGACATCCACCCAACTCTATGGCCAGAACATCAATTTACCTGAATCTGATCATGGATGGACATTAATATTTTCCTCCACTAGTGAAACAACTATATCAAATTTAGTAGAACCCCCAAAATATGTCCCCTACATGATGTAAAATGGAAATAATGGTAGATCCAGTGCATAATTACCTACTTATTACTACCCCTCTCTAAGAATCTGTTCAACCAAGTATTCATAAAGTTCATATTAACACTATCAATTCATTGGAATCTCTATTGGAAGTTTTGGAGGAATGGTGTGCAGTAGTAAAGTTAGAATTGAAACCTTACCTTGAATGGGTGGATGACATCCCACCCTCAACAAATTTTAGGAGTCCTATGTTTCCAATAATCAATGGATCGGGCGACCCAAATCAACATCTGACACACTTTTTTGTCTCATTATTATTCAGCGATGGGAACTCCTTGTCAATAACAAGCAGTAAAACATTGAAGTTTCATGAAAACCTTATAGGGTCCAACCCTCGTATGGTACACTAGTCTACCAGCTAGGTTAATCATTGAATAAGAATAACTTACTCAGTAGTTTCTATTTTACTTCATCTCAACATTACAAAATACAATGATCCTTGACCTTTACAATTAATAAATATAGGAGAATGATAGGGTCTCAGATTTAATTTTTATATAAAATGGGATAACATACTCCATAAGCCTACCACTTCCCCAAGAATATCTGATTTCTAATTTCATAAATAACCTTTGAGATGAATTTTGAATGATTCTAATCCTGATAAGATACATGGGGGGCTTTGAGATCGCATTAAAATTTCTCAATGAATGGAATACTCCATACCATAAAATAAGATCAAGTAAAAAATGATTCCATCATCCATAGGGAAGAGAATGGGAAAGGAATAGTATGTATCTATCACACATAAAGAATTATTTACACCAACTCCATCTACGAAGCCCACACAATATCACATGAAACCCCATGGAAATCAATAGAAACCATTTATTTTACAAGATGAGTGGAGGGGCCCAAGAGAAACCAATTCGAGGAGATAAGGAACAAATTATACTAATACCAAGCTGAGGAAGTATATGGGTACTTAATAGTAGCTACGAAAAATGATTTACTCCACCTATGAGAGCCTAAGAGGCCTGAACAGGTAGTTCTCAATGACCGACCAGATTATTTACCCTTCCATGGGATGTTGTAGCACTCCATTCAGGAATGCTGCATCATTCAAGACATCCTGCAAAAAATGGTGGACTCTAGGAAAGTGATGTTGGGAAAACCATGAGCACAAGTAGCATATGTTTCTATTAATACCCCTGAGGAATGAGATGAGTGGAAATAAATTATTAGAAAGGGGGTAGAAGTTTTATGGTTGTATAAATCAAAATATAGGAAACCAAACTCATGTTATTATCTGAGAACAATTGGAGAACCCATCTATTCCCCTAGATGCTTCCTCTACGACACAACCGACTTCATCCACATCACATATCCAGTATTTCAAAGAGAATCTTGGTTGAAATGGCAGAGAGTGGATGCCAGAATATGAACCTATACTAAGGCCAAAGATGGATTTGATCGTCTTAGACTTTATGCCTTAAGTTTTGAAACAATGGGCATCGCCTCGTGAAACATTTCCACTAGAAATGGTCAGCCAGACAAAATCCTCATCGGACGAGGAGTTAATCTTCAATTCCGTTAATTTAATTCATTTAATGAATCCAATATCCCATGATGAGTATGGTTATAAACCCAATATCCTTGCATCCAATTGGGGAACTAGAGGAATAGGACACATGAGTCGAGGAAATAGAGGAATATGTAGTCACGGTAGAAACCATAATTCTATCCATGTTTCTACTTGGACTGTCAGTGCCACATATAATCATATTAGAACCCACTAGTGATTCCAATATGAGTAGGTAAATCCACCTAAATATACAAAAATATACTATTGACCTAATCAATCAAAAATATCAATTTGATGGGTACAGGTGTCTGATCACCCTCAGCAAGAAGGAAGTCTTATTCGTTCCAACCCAAAAACAATAGGAGAACCCTAATTTCTTTTTTCCAAGGCTGATAAATATATATCATGTAATACAACCCCTAAATCCCTTGTGAAAGAGATTATATATACTAGGTGGAACAAGCCTTTATCCCATAAGTATGATATCTTGAAACAATTAGCCCTCAGACCAGCCAAGTTATCGAACTCAGACGTCATGAGTTTTTCAAAAGACATTAGGGGAGTACTCATAGAGTATTTTCTAATACCTCGGGAAATTAAAGATGAGTTTTTTACAAATGTGGTTTATAAAAAAGATACTGATCCTATAAAATTTCACATGGTTATCTTCTTTGGGAATCAAGATAATGATGTTGTTATATAGGGACACATAGGACCCTTTTACATGTCTGATAGAGTGAAGGTGATGATGTTTGATGGGTGTTCATTAATAATGGATTTGTAGTTAATCTAATTCCAATACTAAAACTTCATCAACTGAGATAAGTGCTGATAACCTAGATCCCTCCACTATTATACTACAAGGATATGAAAAATTGAGCAAAATCCACTAGGCCAAATCAAGTTTATGGGTCAGTTTGGAGACCTTGTATCTAACTAAAAAATTATGGTTGTCCAATAGGATATGGCCTTGAATATGTTACTATAAAGGCCTTAGTTGAATCAAACCATGGTAATAGACTATTTATACCATCAATTCATCAAATACTTCATTAATGAAAAAATTGGGATGTTTCACACTAATAAGGTCCCATTAGAATATTGTGAGTGACATTATATTGATGAAAGATTATTTCTAAGGGAAGGGAAACCACCCTTGCTAGATAGTGTTTCTTCAGTCACAACCCCAAATGGTTTGTAAATGATCCTGGTCTAACCCTTCAAACAAATTAGTGAAGATTATATTTTACCCATCAATCGAGTTAAGTATATGAGTCAAAATTAATGCACATATTCAACAAACATTAAGATATCGATTGTGAAAACTAAGTCGAACAGTGCAGAAAAGGATAATGGATCTCTAGAAAGGAATAAAAGTTCAGATAAAAATACCTACATTCAATCCAGAAATCATTAAGAAATATATACCTCATTAGCTGAGACATAATTGGTTTTCATATCACCCTAAGAGAATGAATAATCTCATTCTCCACCCCTCACTCCATCCCCTCAAGAGTTTCAAATAAATCCCACATTGTCAGCTAGTTCATAGGAAATCACTTCGTCTTCTGAATTTAAAAATATCGGATCATCCCCTAACTTTGGAGAGCATAACCCATTAATTTTTTCCCTAATGGAATATGAGGAAGATGATGAAGATAAGGAAGATGAAGAGGAGGAGGAAATTATAGATTCCACCTACAGCATTTGAAAAGGGTGTATATACCACCATTTATGACCTAAGAGAAATAAATATGGGTAAAAAAGAAGACCCATGACCAACTTTGATTAGTTTGGACACATATTCTGATGAAAATTAGGTATATAACTCTTTATAAATCCTAATCAGGATGTGTTCTCCTAAAACTAATAATAAATATGAGGCCTTGATCCTGAGGTGGCCACACACCACCTGGTATTAGAAGAGGACCACTAGGGATATAAGAAGGTATCCAGATAGACACATCCAATACCCACTTCTAAAATTTAAGTTGAAGTTGAAAATCATATTAGGTACATCATCATTCAATAGGCCTAATATCCAAAAAATCTGGCTAAAATATTTTTTTTGGAGAAGAAGAATAGAAAAATCAGATTCTGAATCGATTTCATAGATCTCAAATGGAACTGTACGAAGGATGATTTACCGTTACTAACCGCAGAGAAACTAAACAATGATATGGTTGGGTATCTATCTCTCTTCTTCATGGATGGATATTAGAGATTCAATCAAACCTGAATGGACCAAGAATATGAATAATGCACCACCTTCATGGAACCTAAGAAAGTATTTTGAAATCAGGTAATGCCCTTTTCCTAAAGATTTTTAATGATATATACCAATTTTCCATGAATCAAATCTTTAATACCTTCTTAGAGAAGTTTTTATAATTCCATGTTGAAGATTGGGTGGTTAGTTATTGATAGCATTCTGACCACTTGGATGATCTTAAAACCATATTAAAAAAACTGTGACAACACAGTCTGATAAAACCCCCTTAAAATGTGATTTTTTCATTACCTCAAGGAAATTTCTCTACTTCTTCATATGACATTGTGGCGTGGAAGTAGGCCCTGAGAAGAAAAGCTCCATCCTTAGCATGTCACCTACTCAAAACCTCAAATAGTTGAGGATAATTCATGTACACTTGTCCTATATTTGAATCTTTATATAAAACATTTCAGAAAAATGGTTTCCCATTACTAGGTTGATAAAAAATTTGGTTATATTGCAATGGACTGATGATTTCCAGGAATAATCAGATAGTTTGAAGAAATATCTCTTAAGCTTACAATTATTGATGCCATCTATCAAAATAAGTGTTCTTATTTTATATGTGAAATCCTTAGAATAGTCATTAGGTTCCTTGTCAAAAAATGATGACATAAGAAAAAACATTGATTATTACCCTATTAGAATCATTCCCTATGTTGGGACTCATTATTAAGTTATCTAGAATATTTTCCCATTCTAATAATTGTGGTCCAGAAACTGAGGCACTACCTACAACATCATGAGGTTTGTTTAGTCTCTTGTATCAACCCATTAAAATATATTATCATCCATCCAATTTTTATTGGGTATCATTCATAGTGGATGGTCATCCTATAAGAGTTTTACATCCAGTTCATCCCATAGAAAGTGGTGAAAGGCTTGGAGATATCAAACATTTGGACAGAGCATCCCTCAGAAGAAATGATGTCATTAGATACTGAGTTAACTGATGAAGAGATTTTATATGTTCATGAAGGCCCCCAGATATGGGAGATGTATTTTGAAGATGCATCCATAAGACCAACATGGAAAATAATGGAAACCTTCCAAGATCAACAATGTTTGGTTGAGAGTCATGCCTATTTTCCCAAGAAATCTAGTCCTACCTTACTCATTCCCACTGTCAGAAGGGTGAATGAGCAATGAAGAAGAATAGCAAGCTCTCATTATAGGGATATATTTAGACATTTAGGTATAAATAAATCACTTTAAGGTAAAGGGTGATTCATAATTGGTCATCAAGAAGTCAATGGTGATTATTCCCACAAAAAAAGAAATAGATAATCCTTCTACTAGACTGCGAATGAGGATTAGTGTTGGAATTCCCATTGGGGCTAAAATTATATCACATCCCATGGTCACAAAATTCTCAAGCTAATGCACTAGAAAATGTGGCCATGACATAAGAAGATCCATATGAGGATGAAATAATCATCATTATTGCACACCTATGGATGGTCTCACATTTTTTTGAGCCAAAATGGAAGAGATTGATGATTTCAATCCCATCCCTGAACCATATGGTCCACCGACCAGATCTATAATACCCAATATAGACTACCATCAAAAAAGTGTACTCCCATAATATAGAGCTATGAATGATTAAATCTTAATATTATAAATTAACATTGTTCTATATGATGGTACAAATCATCAAAAGGTCCTCCATAAGTGGGACCTTGATGGGGTCCTTCAAATGTTCATTGATAAAGATGTGACTATTTTTTTCATGAATTAAATACACACCAAATCCTATAGAACTGACTAGTCATGGATAAATTTATCCTATAAAATCTAGAGGCTTGGGTAGTACTAGAACACTAGGATGCAGTATTGCATAGAATTTACCAAAAAGTTACATTCCTTCCAGTTTTATGCCAAATTCATTCACAAACCATGGGTGTTTCTTTACACAACCAAATACTCTTGCATATTTTCTATATGGGGAATGTACGTAATGGGATCATATTCTCCTGCCATAACCAATTCGTTCAATTATTCTCAATACAAACAACTTCTTCTCCAAGTGGGTGGAAGTTATATCCCCTATAGAAGTCAGGGAAATAAATATTTTCATCATTGTGAAAGACAACAACATCACCCGATTTAGTGTCCCCCATAAAATACTAATAGAAAACAACACCAATTTATATTCTTTTGAATTGGAGAATCTATATCAAAATTATAATATTATATCCATCCATTCACCCCACTATCATGTAGCAGCTAATGGACTGATAGAGGCCTTTAAAAAATCCTATTCAATATACTTCATAATATAGTAGATAAGGATAAAAATTATTGTATTAAAAATCTCATATATTCCTTGTGGTTTTTTTGGTCTGTAATCCACACAACCACATATGAGAAGCCATACATATTTGTATACAAAAAAGAGGCGGTATTTCCCACCGAAGTTCAATTTACCTCACTCTACATTACTAAATATGAATATTTATCCATATAAGATAAATTTTAGAAACGGTTGGATGAATTGGAGCAACTCGATTATAAGATATAACATACCTTTTATTATTTGGAATTCCATAAAAACTGACTTTCATGACACTCTAAGTAAAAAAATCACCTCTGGTCATTCCATGAAGGAAGTATAGTATTGGTCCTCATGTCTCTAATGATACTAAAAAATAAACCTATAATGATGAAGCCAAAGTGGGAGGATACTTATTCCATACACATAGTCTACTATAATGGATCTTATTCCTTGATTTTAATGAAAAAACAACATTCTACAACCCTCGCTAATGTAGGGTTTCTAAATAAATAGTTCATGTGATAAAGATAAAATCATCTCTACTACACAACATTAAATAGTGTGGTTGAACTTTTTCCAAGGACCTTAAAAAGCGTGACACATGATCCACATCAAAATACGATAAACTACATGACATTAATGTCCTAATTGTATGAAATTAAACTGTATTGTGTCATCATCCTTACTATATAACGCTAAAATACATGGATTCATTAATCTCTACTACTTAACAACAAACTGTATAGCTGGTCTTTGTCACATGAAGTTAAAAGCACAAAACACTATCCATATAGTAATATGATAATTTGTATGACACACACATCCTTGGTGTATGATGTTAAACTGCATAGCATATTTTTTTTGACCTCATGATGTTAAACTAAATGGGACACATACATTCCAAAAGATGTTAAAATACATGGTAAACACCCTTAGCACATGATGATAAACAATAAACATCTCCCATTTAATAAAATTGGTACACCACTTATCACAAATTATAGACATTTTTATGCACTCCCTAGATAGGACACCGTCCCCAACATCGGTCTTCTACCATGAAGAATCTTAAGAACTACGCGTCGCTTGATTTCAGTCATTATAGGATATGTAGTGTTTCTTGGATATCAAATCCCGAGTCCAAATTCCATAATAAATGGAAAAAATTCCCCACATGACCATATATCAGACCTGCATGGAGAGATTCCTATTGAGAACTACATGTGTCTTGATCCCTATTATCACAGGATATGTAGTGACACCCGGATGTCCAATCCCAAGTCCAGCCGCATCAATAAAAAAACCCCCCTCCCCATTTACGGGTCAGACCAAAACATGGAGTATTTAAGAACTATGTGTAGATAAATTTCCATATCCATGGGATACATAGTGACACCAATATCAATTATCCATGGTCCAATATCAATATCCACATGTCACAAAGTCCTTTCCCTTTGGTAACATGAAAATGACCACTGTGCAATATGTCTCGAGAGTTTGTCCAATTAGAGGGTCCCTCAGGCCCTCTTTTCATATTGGTTCATCACTTATTATCCTTTATAACCCCTTTAATTCATTTTCTACCCATATTTTTCAACTATATCCAATGATAAATTAAATCATTACCCCTTGGAGAGCCAAGGATGCCTCATGAGACCAAGTGTGTGAGGAATCAATGATAACGTCTCAAATTCATGATGTTAAACTCTGTAACCGGTCATTGTCATGTGACCTAAAAAAGAATGACATGTCAGCCTTTTCACATGATGGAAAATTGCATGGTTCATGTATGTGTTTCATGAAATAAAATTGTGTAACATTTTAATTCAATCTTTAGTGGATCACAATCTTCAGTGTTGGTATCTCACCACACCATTTTTCAATAATGATGTGTGGATTGACTCCTATTGTCGTAGGATTCATAGTGACACCCGGATCTCCAATCCTAGGTCCTCAAGCAACCAATGAAAGTGACCCTATATATAGGATAGACCTTAACATGGTTCCTCTTCTAGAATTATGTATGACTTGATTATCACTCTAATGTGATACATAGTGACATCATGATCTTACATCTTTGTGTTTCCACCAAAAAAATCAAAATTCACTTATCCTTCATTTTTCCCTTTATGTGGTGGAATAAAACATTTCAAAACCTTTTTTGTCACATAAATAATAGACCACATCGGATTAGGATGTTGTGTAAAGGATTCACTGCTTGGTCAAAGAATGTCAATTTGAATTAGGGTTACTATTTTTTTGGTCGTAAGACCTTAAATGGAACATTTTCTTACCATAAGACGTTAAAATGCACAGTTGATAAAAGTTTAAAAACAATGTTTGGATTGATTCATGCCATCATAGGATACTTAGTGACACCTATTTATTTAATCATGAGTCCCCATACAATATTTCTTTGTTCACATCAGGGAAAAACGTCCATGCTACATGAAATTAAAATTCATGGTTCCTCAAGAAGTACCTGTGGATTAATTCTCATCTTAATGAGATACATAGTGTTCCCTAGACCTTATGTCCTAGTACTAGCCATAGGTTAAATAAAAAATGTCCACCTATCCTTCATAAAACAATTATATATTCAAGAGGTCTTAATTTGTGTTCCCTCATTCAAGGGCCATCAAGAAAACAAAAATTTTACCTCCTACATAGGAGTTATATCTATGTTGGGAACTTTATATTCCATGTCCAATCATGGTATGAATGTTTCATACACACTTGGAAAAAATCCTTCCACTTATCATACATTGTGTGCAAGGATATTTTGAATATCCACAATATTTATCTATCTAAAGGAAAGGGATAGTTAGTGTCATGAGGAAAACTTTTTTGGACTATACACAATACGACCCTGTTGGCTTTGCATAAATTACCAAAAAAAACCCTGCCAACCAAAGGAAAATTTGTTCCATGTAGATTCCTCTTATTTATCCCTAACCCACAGTGGAATTTTTTCCCATTTTCATTTATTCTTCTCTAAAACCCCCCAAAATCATGGTTTTCATTTATCCTCTTCATGTATGAGGGATGTCAGAACATCATGTCCTGATAAGCCTTTTGTTACTCATCATTTCAATGACATATAGTCCAAGTTGTATGATCTTAAATAGTAAGGCCCCATGCCATCCAGGTCACATAAAGTTAAACTGTATTACAATGTCTTTAGTATGTGAAATTTAAATGTATTATTACCCTATTGACCAAGAATAGGATTCTATGAGGAACTAGTTTAGAAATACTCATATAAAAAATATGATATTCCTATTAAAAGGTGATTCCAAAAATGATAAAATATAATTTACGGAGCTTCATGCATTCTTTTTCATATCATTTCACCTTCTTCCTTACAGCATGATGCTAAATTACATGTTGATTTCTTTTTCACATAACACTAAACTGAAATATTTCCAACAACTATTTTTTCTTTATTCCAATTATCATGGAATACAAAGTGACACTCAAATATCCAATTATAGGTATAGAAATGATATAAATATGTCTCCCCTTTTCTCATGTATGGGTCAGACTTTCATAGGGAACATTCACACAAGAACAATGTTTGTATTGATCCTCACATTGATGAGATACATAGTGACACCTGGATCCTATATTCTAGTCTAGACACTATAACAAAAATTCCCACACTCTTCTATTTATATGATCTAGATCTTCATATTAGGGTCCAATACTCATCTAACCCAACTCATGTGCCCATATTTAAAGATAAATTCCCCTTACACACACAAGAGTTCTATCAATGTGTGGGGAAACCTTCTCATAACTATATATGTCTTGGTTCTCATTTCGACGAGACACATAGTGATGCATGTAACATACATATCAAGACTAACCATAACAAAAAAATATATCCCTCTTTACAATGTATTTATCATAACCACCTGAGGAAAAAATTTCTACCCATTCTTGAATAATCATGAAATGAAATGATCCTTTCATATTCAAGAACATTCCATACATGAACTAAAAAATTTTATATGGGAAGTCTGAATCTCCATAATATTTAATTAGCTACAAAAAGGAAGGTATGTATCTTGAAGAAACCTCTATTTTAATATGCATAATATCCCTAGTTGGATATTTATAAATCACTAAAAAATGGCCATTCAACCAAAATAAAATTCTTCCTTAAGATATACCCCATATATCTCCATACACCACAATGACATTTTCATCCCATATCACTCCTTGGATTTGGAAACCTAGAGATTATATCTTACAAACATTCCCTTCATGCATGAAGATGATGGAATATTCATTGACATATTATTTTAGAAAATGAAAATCACTAATCTTATAGGCAAAGCAAAGTGACCTTAAATCATCCTCTTCAAACATCCTTTCTATAATAAGTTAAACTTCGTAGTCCATGTATTAGTCACATGAAATTAAATTAAACTTTTATCTGACACTTCTTTACACAATAAAAATTCATGTAGGAGTGTTTTATCATTCATGGACAATGCCGATATATATTCCATGATAATTTTCATACAACTTCACTCAACAAAAAACCCTTCACGGTCTTGATAAATCTGAATTTTCATGATATTTCCATGGACATCAAAAATGGATGGTTAGTGTCTTGAGGGAACCTTTGACTATGTAGAATATTCCCATTCATATCTACATAAATCTCCCACAAAATACCTATCAACCAAAAGAAAATCCTTCTCAGAAGAGACTTCTTCTATCTCTATACACCCTGACAACATCATACTAGAAACCACCTTTTAAAAATGCTCTATAGTTGCTCCTCGCATAATTTTCCCATACCATAACTCCGTTTTGAAAATAAAAAAATCAAGGCTTAATAATCCTCTATCATATATATGAAAAATACTTGGACATTCCTGGCTAGTAAGCCTTACTTAGGTAATCAATCCATAATTCATCATCATAGATGTTCTAACTAAAACATCAGTTTCATTATTTAGACTTGAAATACTCTAAATTGCATGCATAATAACAAACATAGTACTTGCCAAGTTGAAAACCCACAAAGGGGACCCTGGGTAAAAGTTTATTCCTTTCTCTCTAGACCTATCCTTTTAATATTTTAGGAAAATCAAACAAAGAAAAGAAAAACACACAAAACTTATTGGGTAGAAACCCCACAAACAGAGGTGTAACAAAAAATCAAGTCATTCCTAATAATCCTACACCATAGTGGACATAAGAAAAAATTATGTTATTAATAAAAATGATGGAATATTTGTAGGTATTTCCAAGTAACCCTAGAGATATTCAAAATTAGACTTGATGATTCCATTAGCTTAGGAAAAAATTAGAGCATTACATGATCTTGCATCCAAATGAGATGAATCTGGTATTACAGTGATGATAATTATGCTTTTACCTATTCATAGGAAATTATATGGAAGAGATCATGTCAACATGATTATCTTGGTTATGATTAATATTTTTCTCTAGTGATCAAACCACTAAATTCATATATGGGATTATAATTAAAAATGAGCCAAGTTATGATTGATTGACAATAATGGCTAAGATAAAGGATACGTAAAGAAGGTAAAAAAGTTTTTATTTATCTATTTAATTGAAAAAAGGAGACACACCCACATATTGGAGTCTCTCCCAGATGTCATTATCAATTAAAATCAATTGAGCTGACTACAATGAATCTTTACATGCATTTATTAGAATATCAGCTAATGCTTGATGTGAACCGACAAGGGACTACTCTTGATCGGTTCTCTTACTAGCTTCGTATTTAGTTAATGGGAGAATTTATTTAATAATTTTTTTATATCCTAACCCTTATATTTGATGGCTTTGAGACCCATAGTTTTTATGATTGCTACACCTTTATCCTAGCTATTTGATCCTCAGATTCTCATAGATTCACAGTTTTTACAACCATCTGATTATAAAATCATGATTATTTAGTAACTAAGTTGTGTATCTCCATAGTAGTATCCTTTAAAGATTTAGTTTAATGATTGGGAATATTAAATTAGATAATATCATATTCACCAGAAGCCAAATATTATCAAGAAATGGGGACTTGGTGAATAAGGACATGTAAGTGCTGGTAATCAAACCTACCTACACCCAAGACAAGGGTATGTTGATGAAGGTTTTCTATTAGATCATAAATATTCACCAAAGACGTATCTATGAATATAGTGTAAACTTGGCATTAAGATAATTTACACATAGCCTGATGCCCAATAGAATCACTGGGATCCTGACTCGGTCCACCCACTAATATGGGTATATGGTCTTGTATTGCATTCACAAAATACAAGATCATTTCAAATTATGAAACTGGTGTGGAAAACTCCCCCTTCTCTGCTTCTTGTTTAATCTCTGGAATTAAGCTAGAATATGTTGCATCATTTGGTGGAATGCCACATATTTTCCCACTGGGACTGGCCTTAGTAGGGTAGCCAATAGTTCCAGTCATAATTGTGAGGTATGAACCTCTCCCTACAAAATGAGAACTTGAGGATTAATCTCCCTCAAAATGATTAAAATGCAGAGATAAACATCTATACCTTTTATAAGATGGGGAATTTCATGTAATAAGAAGATAAATAGAAGTTCCTAGAGTTTTATTAACCTATCGAACTAGCTTCCCCTGAACCCCATCGAGATAGTATTCCACCCATATTTTTTGTATAACCTCATGATAAGTTAGTAAAATATATCATGGGAGGGAAAAATATCTTTCCAAAATACTAACACATCACCATCAACCATAATTGATGAATGATGACTGGTTGTGATGCCTTTTTTATATTGGTAAAGGGTGATTATGTGACCAATTTCCTGCACATAAATTTTTATGCAAAAATATACAGAGCACTAGGTTTGAAAATGGTTACCCCATCTATCCTAGTATTGATAATATCATTGTTTCCCCTGGAAATGGGGATGAACTTATTTGTTTAAGGTTCAAACATTCTAATCGGTTTTTAACGGGTTTATTCGTATAATTGGAAACATCCAATGATTCTATATCCATTTGGACCTACTTTCCAAAGGCAGGTGCTCATTATTTGTGGACCAATGAGGCTTAAGAATTTTCATTTGTCAAGAGGATGGGAGGTTGGACTCATCACACCTTTTTGGGGGGAATTATTGTCTACTCTGGGACTCTCTTTATAGATTTAAGTTATGTTCGTGAATCCTTATTAAATTACCAAGTATAAAAATGATATTTCCTTTAGATCTGACAATAAATGATTGATATGTATGAGATTTAGAGAATATTTTATATGTATTTGAGGTTATTCATCGATAGAGAATCATATGTATTTTTTATAGATTCTTAGTCAATGGTATCATTAAACACATTATATAGAAATCAATTGGTAATTATGATAACCATACTAGATTTAAAGCCACTCAGTGGGCACTTGAAGTTTATTGTCATTTAGAAGGATAGAGATTATTTCATAGTTGGGATTGTACCCTCAGATGGGATTCCTATGTATCCTTGTTTAGAAAAGGAATCAGAACCCATGTAGTCCAAGAATTAAGATATAGTTTAATTTCATATGGGACAAATGAGAATTAATGGGTGATAGGCTTGAACCTTTAGAAAGGCTTCCCACACACTCTAATTTTAAGGTTGAGATCAAAATCCATGTAGTTTTATTGATAATTGTGGGGGATTATGTATGATTAATGGCCTAAAGAGATGTGTCGTGGTTACTTTTTCACTCTAAGCTCACGTGAGTCATGCTCGGTGTGAGAAACAAGAGGTATCAGTAAACCTGAAGATTTGTGCCATGAAAGATATGGTCACAAGGAATGATATGGGGATTATGTACGTATTATTGCCCAAATAGATAAATATCAGGACTTACTTCAGAGAAGAAGCCCGGGAACAAGGTCCATAATGGTATATGTGCTTTATGGAGATTTTGATACTCTAACATGGGGATTACTTATGAGGAAGATGCCCAAATTAGTAGGGGACTTGTGATTGGGTTTTATTCCTGATAATGAAGCCCAAATCAAAAAGAAATTAAGACTGGTTAAGAGAAATTATGACTGGGGATTATTCCTAAGAAGGAGGCCCAGGTTAAGGGGAATTATGACTGGGGCTTACTCCTGAAAAGGGGGCCTAGGTTAAGAAGACTTGAGACTTTGGGGATTATTCCTAAGAAGGAAGCCCAATTTAATGTAAATCATGATTGGGGCTTATTCCTAAGGAGGATGCCTAGATTGGGGAACTTGAAACTGGGGCTTACTCCTGAAAAGGAGGCCCAAATCAAAAGGGAATTATGATTGGGACTTACTCCTGAGAAGGAGTCCCAAATTCTAAGGAGAGTTTTAACTTGGGGATTACTTCTAAGGAGGATGCCCAGATTAAAGATCTTATGAATGGGGCTCACCCCTGAAAAGGAGGCCCAGATTAAAGATCTTCTCATCTTAAAGGATGAGGTTGAATGAATAAAATCTCTAACCATATTGACATAAAGTTATATAAATCACTAGGTTTTGATAGATGTTCCATATAATTCCTTTCAAATAAGTAAGACAACAAAGGAATCATGACATAAATGACTTTGAATAATGTATTGAAGGCTAAATCTTGATGAGGAGAGGTGTATTTGAAGAAAAAGAGTTGAATAGGAAGGAGGGGCACCCAAAAAGAGGTAGGCGCGCAAGTCCTGTTTGGGCGCGCAAGTCTAGGTCGCGCAAGTATACTTGTGCGACACATATATACTTGCGCGATGATCAACCCATAGGGTAATACTTGGGCGAGACTCGGCTCACGCCTTTAGTATGATCCCTAAAGGATTCCAAAAGAGTGGCGCTCAAGTTCTGTTGAAGGGAGAAGGCGGCGTGCAAGTGTGACCATTTTCCCTTAAGGGCTGGACACTTAGGCACACAAGTGTTGATAAATTCCAACACTTAGGCCTTGTTCCTCTACTTTATATCTTCCATTCTAGGTAAGAAATTACCTTAGAAGTGTTCGGAAGACTACAAGTAGAGACTAGGGCGCCGAGAGCTTAAATCTGACTTTTGGATTTTTCGTCTTCGTAATGGGAGGCCCACAAGGGGTATTTATAGGCCATTGAAGACCTTGGGCCAACATCAAATAGGGAATGCAAGTCACCTACACGACCAAAATGTGGCGCACAAGTATACCTACGGGACCATGAAGAAACTTTCACAACCCATTCATAAACAAATCCTTGTTCATGACTTTGTCAATTTTTGATGTTTCTTCAAAAGGATGAATCTATTTATGCTAAGGTATTCCCCTTTTTTGGTAGTTAGGATCTGTGATGGAAAGGAGCATCAACAAAAGTCCCCCCTCAGAGTTGGATCTGAAAGGAAGGGGGATTTGACTATGAGGTAAAGGAGAAAACCAAGGAACTGCAGCGCGCAAGTTTTGAGCGTGCAAGTGGAGGCATGCAGGTGAGAGTCGCGTAGGGTATGATGTGCTGGGTACAGCCTGGGTCTATAAATATGCGGCCATTATCATGCAAAGCACCCGACTTTCAAACCTTTCCGCTCTTGTCATGCAGGTTTTCTCTCATTGTGCAAGTTGCTCGGCTTTCTGCTTGTCTGCACAGGTGCTGCCGTCCACGGTTCTTTGTTTCTATTCATGCCACACTTCTGCAGAGGTATTTGGAATTGCGTGGTAATACCTGCACACCCAAACTTGTGCGACCATACTAGACTTGCACGCCTACATTGGACTAGCGCACCTTAATTCCTTATCCATTTTTTCAATTTTCTTCTCAAATTTTTTGAAAAATCAACTTATTTAAGAGTTAATTATTCAACCCTTGTGTAGATTCAATGGCTCCCAGAAGAATTGGAATGGCTAATGAACTGGATATCAAGAGTATTGATTACATGATGAGCATCATTGTCCATGATTATTACAATATATGCGACAACACTCTCACAGATTTGGATAAGTACTTGAGGAAATATCATCTTAATTTTCCACAGAGCATCTACTTGCCTCTGTATGGGCATGGTCATCTGCAAGAAGTCAACATTCCAGAGCCAAAGAACTATCTCCCTCATTTTTGTTTTAAGACTTACACCAATTTTTCTTCAGCAGATGTCTCAGTTGAAGGGTCATTTGTTAGTTCTGGAACAGTGGAGAAGGCCTACATAATGCATCATAGCCCATGTGCCCCAGATCTGAAACCTCAGAAGCCTACGATGGAACCACATTTTTATCCCTCAATCATTCAAAATTCTCATATGGATCAATCCAAAGGCTGTAAGAAGAGTTGGGACTTCCGTCCTAGAGGAGGTGTGAAGCCAACTTGGATGTGGGCATATTGGGTGTGACAAACATGTGCAGAGTTTGTCAACGATCTGAAAGGAGCTACAATATATGAAGTCGTCTGGGCTGGGCAGACATATGTCTACAAGAATGATGACTTTGTACCAAAGCTAATCAGCCACTGGAGCCCAAAAACCAACTCTTTCCATCTGACTCATGGAGAAGTAGGCATCAGTTTTTGGGATGTCTACAAGATCTTAGGGGATCCAATTTTGGGCAATATGTATGATAAATTCATCCCTCCAAGGAGACTTGGATTGATTCGGAGAAGTCTCTGGCTTTGTCTTGAGAATTATTGAAAATTTTCTGCAAGATTAAGAACTCAAAGACCTCCAAAGCTCATTCTAGAAAGGATAGAGGAGTGGATGGATATGTTTCTTACCAAGAAGGAGGAGAAGGGGCCCACCTTTACTCGTCCTACTACTTGCCCCAAAATAGAGAAGAGGGGTGATTCTGGCACATTCTGGATGACTCTAGAAGCGGGATAATTTGCGAAGTGGGGGTATGAAGTGGATCAGAGAATCCAAAAAATGACACGTCTGGTGGGCTTCCTAGCCTTGTGGATCAGTGTTTATCTTCTTCCAGTCAGGGATTCAAAGGGAGGTGTCAGGCCAGGGACCTTCGTTGTTGTAGCCAAGTTGGCTGAGAGGAAAATGGTTGGGTAGGCCACCCCCATTTTAGAGAAGATTCATAGGAGCATACTCCATGTCTTTATGAGTAAGTCTCCTTTGAGAATATTGGGATCATTCCATGTTTTGTGGGGATAGATCGCCACTCATTTCAGGACATATGCTATACAGAATGGAGTACAGGTTCCTGGAAGTTCTTTGAGGCCATCAGTGAAGGAATATTATGTAATTTTTACGTTATCCATAAACCCCTATGACATGAAGGTGAGGTTGAGAATGTTCAAGGAATTCAATTTCTTTCCTTATGGAAACCCGCCAACCGGGCGGTTTGTTGATGATGGAACAACCGGCCTGGAATTGAGGTCATACATGTTGGCTTGCAGAGATGGTGTATTGGCCACCAGGATTGAAACAGATATTATATGTGGGGCCTATTCTCCATAAAAATTTTCATTCCAATTCAAGTGTCTGCACTAGACTGTTATATCCCCTCCTGTGCATGTCAGGTCAGAGCAGCATCTGATGGTTGCTCGACAACTATGGTTATTGACATCTATGGAGAAGACCGGAGCAGTGTTTTATCTACCAGTTGCTAAATCAGTGAGTAACATGACTACATGTTATGCTGAGTATTGGGTAGCATCATACCCTGAAGGGGTAATGAATCATCCGGTTCATCAGGTGGGGAAGAAGAAGAGAACTGTAGAGAAAGAAACCCTTCATCTAGAAGGTGATTCTTCCACACCCGGAACTGATTCACTGGGTTCCTCACCCAGGGCTGACTCGCTGGATTCTCAGGATGGGGATGACGAGGCACAACATGTGTCAAAGCATCCACGTGCTAGATATAATCCTCCTGTCAGAATCAAGAGAGCCACTCCATCCACTCCTAGTGAGTTACTTAATTGAGGAAATTTAATCGCTATTACTTTATAGAGAAACAAGTTTTATTTTGTTATCCTTTATCAGTAGTTGCAGAAGGTGGGAAAAAGTTAAAGTCCAAGATTGTAGGACCCTCCTTGCAGCCTTCTGGTACACAAGATGAATATCTACGACTAGAGGTTGTCCAGACATGGATGAGTTTATATTTCGATGCTGAAACTTCTTGGCTGGACCTGTGTGAAGGGCTACACATCCCTGGAATAGGAAATCTTCGGGCCTCTACCGATATCCGTTTCGAGGATAACCCCGATAAAGTGTGGGCTTACATCAAAGAGTTGTAGATTCTCATATATGCCACCGATGATTCCATTCCTATCACCAATCAAGTGAAGGAAATTATTGATCATGGCACCACCGAGGGGATGGGTGCTTCCGAAGATGAGGAGTGGCATGATTACGTGGCTCCTGAAGATGTAAGTCTATGTCTTTATTTTCTTTGAAACTTGATTCTAGTTGAAGATTTTTTACTCAAGGAAATTAATTTCTTCATTCTACAGCTTGCAAAGAAAATAACTATTGAGGTTCCTTCAACACAGTATAGCCCTGGTGGTACTGCCATCAGGGCTGCTGAATCTCCTCGCGAGCCGGGCGAGGTATCTCCAGGCCAGCAAGCCATGGACGAGGAGTTAGACATGGCTCTTCATTCTCCAATTCCTGTATTTGGAGATGATGATGTCATCACTCCCAAAAATCCAAAGAAGTAAAGGCATAGAAGGAAGAAGTCCATAGCTAAACGCTTTATCAGTAGTGGTAAGTCCTTAGGATAGTCATGAGTCTTAACCCATGAAAAAGATTTCTCATACTTCTTGGGATTGCAGGGGATTATTCAATTTCCCATTTGGGGGGAGGACTGACCCTCCTTTGAGAACGACAGAGGGTGATTGTGAACAATCACAAGTTCATGCTGACTTGGCTTCTCCTGGAGAAGAGCCAACGTCTGTTCCCAGTACTGCTCCTACTGCTGGTACAAGGAGAGAAGAGCATGCTTCTGGTAAATTAACAATGATTCATAGAATTTTGAATGAAAACATCAACTGACTTCCATTCTATGATACATTAGGTTCAACACCTACACCTGAACATTTGGCGGCCACTACAACTGATGTTGTAATTTTATCTGAAGAAACTATCTAGGGTTAGAGGTTGTAGGATGAGGGTCTCCAATAATTTACACAGAATGTTCCCACTGGTGAGACTAACCATGAATCTGAGATATCGTTGGATAAATTGATGAAACTTGGAACATCTATTGAAGAAATTTTAAATCATGTTAAATTACCATGTAATTTAGATGATTTTGGACATGAGTTTTATCCTTCGTACTGTTAAAATAACTTCTTATTACATCTCTGACCATGATTGGTTAAAATGTGAAGTTCCATCTGAGCAAGCTGTTGAACTGCCAATGCCTGAAGAGGGTATAAACAACCCTACTATTGCAGAAACACTAGCTCAAGTGGATCTTAACCCGGAAGAGCTTCCTAAAACTAATCCTTAAAATCCTTTTGAAGCTAGGAAAGATAGGGAGGAGCCTTCTCATGTTACTGATCTACCATTGGGTAAGAGATAATAATATTTGTGGTTGCACTTAATTTTCAAGACAACTTAATCAACTTTTTTTATCCTTCAAAACTAACCAAAACATTCAATTGACTATATAGGGCCATCAATTTCAGTGGCTAGATCTGGAGGTGAAGCTTCAACCTCCACCCCAATAGGAATAGAAAGTGAAATAACAAGGTTCAGGGGGGAAGGAGCGGAACAGGGAACTTCTCTAAGTGCATTAATCCCGGATTATATTCCCCCCTGTGACAGTGATGCTGAGTCAGACCTAGAAGTACAAAAGGTTCCCCAATTTTCACATCGCAAGGCATGGAAGAACATATGGAAGATAATATCTGAAGTGCCTCTTGAATAGTTGTCTTCAAAGATCTCATGACTATCATCCATGTTCATCATGTTGGGACTTGGTGGTTTTGTATACCAAGAGATCCATGCCATGATGAAACAAGTCATCTTAAGAAGGCAGAAGGAGCAAAATTACTGTCAAGATTTGACAAGAGAAAGGATTTTGACAAATATCAATGAATTTGAGGCTGCGATGTCCCAAGCTAAGGCTAGTAATGCTACCATGTCGAAGGAGTTGAAGCATAAGATCAAGGAGAAAGTTGTCCATCAGATGCACCTCCAGCAACAGTTAGATGTTGTTACTGGGGAACTTGACCAGCTTAACAATTCACTGGAAGGAGTTCAAAATAATGCTATGAAATCCATTGCAGATTCCTAGAAAGCACTCCATCAAGCTGAAAAGGGTGAAGCTGGTCAATTTCATGAGCTTTAAGTTGATGCTGATGAAGCTCGGGATGCCGTAAATCAAATGATGATTTATATTGAAAGTCTCTTGTAATCCCTGAAAAATAGAATAGACTGCAGTCTTTGGATGTCCTTCTAACTCTTGTACATCAATGTAAGACACTTTCATCTTCAATCATTTTTTCTTGCATTCTTTTAATACCTGCTTAAAATTTTCACCTAAGATAATGGGCTTAGTAAGCATAGTTTGATTTTTTCTAGGATTATAAAAATAACCATACAAACTTTGAATCTTTTAATTGCTCAATATTACCTAAATCATTCAAATTGTATGTTTAGTGAGATGGGACATGACTTTTTTTAGAGTTCCCTTGCCTTTTGTGGGCAGTATAAAGTCACGCACGTCGTATATAAAAAGGATAATGTTTAAGGTCGAAATAGATTTGACCGAATGAATTAAAATTGACTCAATTCCTTGATAATTTATCTGAAAACATATTACCATATTCAAGTATGGGAGAAAATGTAAACTATGACTTAAGAAATTTTGAATATGAGGAAAGATATGAAAAAAGGCTAAAAGGCATTAGAAGAAGTATTTATCAAGAATGAAGTTGCCACTATTTAACAAACCTGTTAAGGGGGCTTGAATTATGCATGGCCACTTAAGGGCATTGGCTACATAGTCAAATAATAGCATCTTTTGGCTGACAGGTCCATTATGTAGACTACTTATGCAAGGCCGCCTAAGGGCACGTGATGCATAGTAAGACAAAAGAACTCTTAGAAATTTTACTTTTCAATTGCTAAAAATCTAGTGAATGTTTATGGAGATTCAAATTTTCCAAAGCATAGATTCTGCTGTATGGAGAGAGGTACTTGAATATAGAGGGGATATTTCTAATCAAGATCATCAAAGAGTTGGATGAATGTCACTCCTGTGAAGGTCTTCCCGAAATGTAGGGAAGGGAAATATAAACCATAGACTTGAATACTTTTAGATCATGAAAAATAGTATGGGACAAATATGTTGAGGATGGCTATTTTTTGGATCCCTACATATTGTCATTAAGACCAATAAGGACAAAAGAGGTTTTCCTCCCAAGAATAAAATTACCACTATTTGACAAACCTGTTAGGGGGTTGAATTATGCAGGGCCACTTAAGGGAATTGGATGCATAGTCAAATAATAGTATCTTCTGGATGACAGGTCTGTTATGTAGATTGTTTATGCAAGGCTGCCTAAGGGCACGTGCTGCATGGTCAGGCAAAAGAACTCTTGGGTATCAGACATTTTGTGACTAGAAGTCAAGAAAAGGATTATGGATATCTGGAAGTATTCAATGTTAGGAGTATAACACATGAAAAATGGGTATTTTCTAATGCATTAAAGAGATACATAGACCAATGCTGAACATAATCATGTTGTGGCTGGGTCCTGAATTGAGGTGTTGGGCTTCACTACGTATCCCATAATGATGGGAATCAATCCTTACGTAGTTCTTCAAATACAATTTAACATCATGTGGGACGAGTGTAGGATATCTTAGTTTAGGGTCATAGAGCTCGGACCATAATAAGGAATACACAGTGTGTGTTTTATAAACATGACGTGAATGAAGACCAAGGTTTTCATACCACATTCATGTTTTCACAGGGGGACTTTTTAGGTGAGGGACTGAGAATGGAATTTGGGGTTAGGCCCAAAGACTTGGGGCTGGATTCGAGGGATGCTCGAATGTTCCAACATATCCCATAAGGATGGGAATCAAGCCGCACGTAGTTCTGGAAATACCCTCTTGTACAGATTTGGATCGTACAAGTGAAGGGTGAAAGGGGACTTTAGAGCAATTCTGGTTTGACCGAATATTAAAGGTTTAAGAATTTCCATGTACGCACATAGTCTTTGGAATATAACATGATTGGAGATCAATGTAAATAATGATTTCTTCTTAGGTGAGGGTATCAAAGAATGTTGTAGTTTATTTTCGTATATGACAAAAGTGAAAATAGTTTAACGTCGTATAGCAAGGACGATGGTGAACCAATGTAAAAAAAATATTGGTTTTGGGGGGTGGCTTCACGAATCAACATCGTATGAGATGGAGGTGAACCAATGTGAAGATATTGGTTTTGGGCTTGAACCTCAGGAGGTTTCCTACATACCCAGCCTAGAAGGGAAGGATCAAAGTCCATGTAGTTCAATTAAAGAATGAATTGGTGATCAAGTTGTTCTTGAGGACAACGACCTAAAAAATGGTGTTGGGATTTATACATGGTTAGCAACCCAGAGAGGGTGTTATGGTTGAAGATTAATCTAAGCTCACGTGAGTCATACTCAGTGTGAGAAAAATGAGGTAGAAAAAATCCTAATGATGCACAGTATAATGTCATGTAGGATGAAGAATGGACTATGCAGTTTAATGTCATGCAGTAAGGACTTAGGGTGGGACTATGTAGTTTAATGTCACACAGTAAGGACAAAAGAGGGGTTGTATAGTTTAACGTCATATAACAAGGATGAGTGCTGCATAGTTTAGTGTCATGTAGCTAGGACAATACAGTTTAACGTCATGTTGGATGTAAGGGTGTTGTACAGTTTAGCTTCATGTAGCTAGGACATCTGGATATGTAGTTTAATGTCTTATAGTGAGGACAATGGGGACACAGTTTAATGTCATGTTGGATGTATTAGGGGATTTTTCACAGTTTAACATAATGTGGGACGAAAATGTGCACAGTTTAACGTCGTATATCTAGGATGAAATAGTTTAACGTAATGTTGGACGTTAGGGTGCTGTACAGTTTAGCGTCATGTAGCTAGGACGTAAGAGGGACAATACAGTTTAATGTCATGTTGGAAGACACAGTTTAATGTCATGTTGGACATAAGGGAAAAAAATACAGTTTAATGTTGTGTGTATGACACAGTTTAACGTCATATTGGACGTAAAAGTATTTGTGTTACACAAAATAATTCTTCAGAAATCTATCATTGGTTGGAGTTGTGATGAGTTCTCCATCCATTGAGATTAAAGAATAAGCTCCATTGGATTAGACCATATGTATTGAGTAAGGTCCTTCCCACTTTGGCTCAAGATTTGGAGGTTTCTTTCCTGGTATCATTGGAGTTCTGAGATCCAATACCAATTCTCCTTGAATGAATGAACGAAGATGAAATTTTTTGTTGAAAGCTCATGCTATTCGATTTTGATAGACTTCCAAGTGGTGTAGGGTGCACAATAGTTTTTCAACTAATCATTCCAATTCATCCAATCGCTTTTTAGATTGATCATCTATAGATGACTAATTGAAAATGGTCACTCTGAGTGAGGGTAATTGAACATCAATGGTCAAGACTTCTTTTGTTCCACATACCAATGAATATGGAGTTGACTGCGTAACAGTGCGGGTGGTTGTCCGATAAGCCCATAAAGCTTTAAAGAATTTATTATGCCATGGATTCTTATATTTATCCACCATATTTTGAAATATGTTTGAAAGAGTCTTATTGAAGGCTTCTAATTGGCCATTGGCTGCTGCATGATACCGAGATGAATGGTTTGATTTGATGTTGTATTCTTGATACAACTTCCTTACCTCGGATGAACAGAAGTTGGTACCATTATCCATCAATATGGTATGAGGGACACCAAATATGGAAATGATGTTAGACCTGATGAAGCTAACATTGCTTTCAGAACTGAATTCTTTGAGAGGTACTGCCTCTGCCCATTTGGAAAATAAGTCCGTAGCAGTAAGAATATACTTAAACTGCTTGGATTTAGCCGAAGGATAAGGTCCTACTACATCAATTCCCCATGTGGAAAATGGCCATGAGTATTTAGCTATATGAAGCAACTCTGGGGGTTGATGAATGGAGTTTGAATGTACTTAGAAAGAATGACACTTCTCAGTGAAATCAACACAATCTTGTATCATTGAAGGCCAAAAATATCCAAGCCTTTGAATTTGATCAGACAGTCTATGTCCAGACTGGTAGGAACCACAGACTCCTGCATATACTTCTTTCATGACAGCCATTGTCTCTTCACCATCAATGCATGTGAAGAGAATTCCATCAAAACCTCACTTGTAGATAATTATCTCTAGGTGATTTGGGCTATCATAAAGAGTAAAATTGACTACACGTCACCGAACTTGTTCTTTACCGACTCTATCAGGTGTAAGTGTTCCATTTTGAAGGTATTCACTGATAGGTGTCATCCATCCTATAGTATGACCATATGGTTCAGAAATGGGACTAATTTCCTTGATTTCCTCTATTCTAGTTGGGACATAAGGTGAAATTGTATGAAAA
Organism: Viscum album; assembly: GCA_963277665.1. NCBI lineage: Eukaryota > Viridiplantae > Streptophyta > Magnoliopsida > Santalales > Viscaceae > Viscum > Viscum album. The sequence continues at coordinate 458,502,207 of OY728133.1, read as the reverse complement.
TGGGAAATATTGATGATTGTATCGTCTTGATTTGGATCTTCCAGAGCTATGGCTATATTAGCCAGTGCATCCACTTGGGCATTTTGTGATCGCGGGACATAAGAAAATGTCAGCTCCGAAGGAAATTCTTCCATTAACTCTCTGACTTAATCATATAAAGGGATTAACTCTTCTTTTCTAATGGCATAATCCCCATTGACTTGTTTGATTACCAGGTTTGAACCACCTTTCACCTTTACGTGATTCACTTGTTCCCGAATCGCCAACTCCAATCCTATGATGAGACCTTGGTATTCTTCTTCATTATTTGTACCGCCTTCCCACAATAAGAAGGAATAGGGTATCACTGCCTTTTCTGGAGAAATGAGCACAATTCCTATCCCAACTTTTTTGAATTTAGGATCTTCCATTTTCTTCTCTGTTGGACTTTTTGAAGCACCATCAAAGTACATTTCCCATGTTTGAAGATTATCTTGAATAGAGAAGACTTCCTCAACAAGAAGTTCAGTATCTAAAGATGTATCTTCTACTGAAGGATGTTTACTAAGGAAATCAGCCAGATCTTTTCCCTTTATTGCATTTTGAGACACATACTGAATATCAAATTACTGCAAAATAACTGCCCTCCTTTCCATAAGTCCTATAAGCATTGGACAACTAAGGATGAATTTGAGCGGGTTATTGCAAGATACCAATTGGACCTCATGATGTTTTAGGTAGTGTCTCAACTTCTGATCTTCAATGATTAATGCTAGGCAGCACTTTTCAATACTTGAATACTGGGTTTATGCTTCAAGCATAGTCCGACTGAGATAGTAAAGGTTGTTTTCATTCCCAACATCATTCTTTTGGGCAATGATGGTACCCAATGACCGCTCTAAAGCTGCCACGTAAAGAATAAGTGGTCTTCCTTCAACAGGTTTCATTAATACTGGTGGGCTCAAGATATATTTCTTAATAATATTGAATGCTTCTTGACATTATTCAGTCCACTGGTAAGTGACTCCCTTCTTCATCAATTTGGTGAACGGTAAACTTTTGCCTTCCAGATTGGCGATGAAATGCCGAATATATGGCAAGTGTCCTTGAAGTCCACTCAATTATTTCAAATTTCTAGGAGGTGAAATACGATGGATTGACTTTTTCTTCTCAAGATAGACTTTGATACCACGATGGCATACAAAAAAGCTGAGAAATTTTCCTAAGGTTACCCCAAAATCACATTTCAAGGGGTTCATCCTAAAATTGTGTTGTCGAAGTTTGTGGAATATGACTTCTAAATAAGCCGAGTGATTAGAACTTTTTTTGGATTTAACCACAAAATCGTCCACATAACATTCAACAAATTTCCCCAAAAATGGGTTAAAGATACGGTGCATGGCACACTGATATGTTGCGCCTGCATTCTTCAGGCCAAAGGGAATTTACCGACAGCAAGACACACCCTGAGGGGCTCTGAAAGCTGTATATTCTTCATCTTCTGGAGCCATTCGGATTTGATTATACCTAGAATATCCATCCATGAAAGAAAGTGATTTATAGCCAGCTGTTGCATCAACTAAGAGTTCTGTGATCGAAACTGGAAAATCATCCTTGGGACAGTGCCGATTAAGATCTCTGAAATCAATGAAAACTCTAATTTTTCCATTCTTCTTTTTCACAGGGACAATATTAGCCAGCCACTTGGGATATTAAACTTCTTTTACAAAGTTATCTTTGATAATTTTATCCACTTTGGCTTCAATTTTGGAAGCATAAGTTGGGTGTGTTCTTCTTGCGGCTTACTTGAATCCTCGATGTTCTTTTGGAAAACCCAAATGATGAGTAGCAACATTAGGATCAAGCCCTAGAATTTATGTATAATTCCAAGAAAATATATCTTGATTTTGCTTTAAAAATGAAATATACATTTCTTTCTCTTAAAAATTCATTGGTGCACTAATTAAAGTTGGGCGTGGATCTTCTTTTGTACCCAGATTTATTTCTCTACGTTCATCCATAGTGGTAGAGATACCCTCTTCAAATGTTGGAGGAGAATCCCTGATATCTTCCTCTTCTTCTTCAGTATGTGTTACTTCTTTTGTTTCTAATTTCATTGTAGATGATGAGGCATAATTTTCATGACCAGGGGAGAAGTTAAAATTTTAACATCTTGAGGAAGAGACTACCATTTCTGACCCTATTGATGATGAAGGGTCTTCCTTGGGTAATAAAGAGGAGATGATGGATTGAGAATCGACATCATCATTTACCTCTGACATTGCTATAACTTCTTCTGGCCTAGTTGGCGAAGTATATAATTGCTGAATTTCAGCGGATGAAATGAAGACATCCCCATTTGAGCTTTCATCATTGCTTGGTGAATCACTAATTTCTCCCATGGTGTCTGGATTGATTTCTATAATTGACATTATGGAAGTTTCCATAAGATTATTTGGATTTGGGTCTATCCTGTCAATTTGATTGATAGGAAACACATAATCTATACTCACATGTATGAATGGGTTTACTAGAAACTTTTCCAAACCATATGGAGCATTAACTTTGGTAACCTCCCTTGTTGTGGATTTCTCTTTTCTCTCCATGTGATAAAATTCTGCCTCAATGTATTGAGATTCACATTTTTTGAAGGGGGCTTTATCATCAAACAATGTCCCAATTTGACCTTTGAAACAATATTTGAGACATTGATGGTATGATTAAGGAATAGCCGCATGTTGATGTAGCCAAGGTCTTCCAAGAAAAATATTGAAGGCTGTGTCCTGACGAACAACCCTGAAATCTGAATTGGATACAAAATCTACAAACTGAGTTCTGAGTGTGATCTTATCCAGAGTTTCTTGTTCATTTTTATCATATCCTTACAAAATCAAAGTAGAAGGAGATAAATAAGATTCGGTGAGGCCCAATCGACGAAGTGTACGGATGGGGATGAGGATGACTCCTGAACCATTATCAATTAAAGATCTTCGGATTTCTACATCATTGAACTTTCCAGATAAATAAAAAGGTCAAATATGTCCATGCACAACATCATCTTCATCTTCATCTTCATCTATAAAAGATATCACTGCATGGAATTCTGTAGGATCATTCTCTACATGGTAGACTTCAGCTGAAGCAATTTCAGTTGTGAATTCCTGAGGATTTGACAAAGCCTCAATGAGTGCCTCCTGAAGATCCTTTGATAAATTCAATGCATCCGGAATTGATAACATGGATGGTACTTGGGCCAAATGTTTCAAGACATCATATTTTTGATCCAAAGGTCTGCATTTCCCAACAGGAACATGTGGTTTTGTAGGTACATTAGAAGTTGATGCTTTGGAAGTAGATGCTTCTTGTATTGGGGTAGGAGTTGGAAATACTCTTGGCTTTGAAAGATTACACCAACTAGGTCTATTTACTTACTGAGAGGAAGAAGGTTTAACATCCAATTGATCCTCCAAAATAATTGTGCCAGGACTGAATCTGCCATGCATGGAAGAACTGTCTTGTTCCTATTGATCCCGCTGAAGGGCTCTACCACGAGTTTATGTTGCATACACAGTTCTAGTAGGGGTAGAATTGGAATAGTGGTTTCTAGGATATCCACGTCTTCCTATGTATCCTAGACCTCTGGAACTCCATCTAATTCCTCTGTTTGATACAGGGAACGCAGACTCATCGAGATTGAAACTGTGACTGGCATAAGGATCTCTAAAGTGAATCATGTTAACAGAACCAAAAATCAACTCTTTATCTGATGAAGACTCTGCCTGATTGGTTAATTTAGGTTGCGCCGTTTGGTGGGGTGGTGCCTGTGGCTTTGAAGTAGATGGAATAAAATCTACCAAAGTCAAAGAAAACTTGGTCTTTGACATGATCTCATATTCTTCTTACTGTTCCTATTTCTTTGAATTATGCCATTTCTTTGAGGATTTTCCCCCTGATGAAGAGGGTTTTGCTGTGGCATTCATAGCAGAAGACACAATTGGTTTCTTCAATTGCATTCATAAAATTGCATGAGTTTGGTTGATCATTTTTTTACCATAAAATTATCATATTTTTGTGCATTTTTTCTTTTTACTTCTTTCCACTCACCTTCTTCCTCTAGATTTGTAGCAGTAACACATACTACCTGAGCTGAAGAACCTTTCAGTTTTACCTGTCTCGAGTCCACCATATTTTGTAGGAGGTCTTTGAATAAAAAACACTCATGAATGGGATGCCCTAACATCTGATGAAATGGGTAATAGTTGGGTTGGTCTTCATCTCCTTCCTTGTTTGGCCTTTTGAGCCTTGAAAACAGAACCAAATTATTTTCCAGAGTCGAAATGAAGTAACCATAAACTTGTTCATTTCATAAAGAATAGAATTTTCTCTTTAACTCCTCAAAATTTTTCCGTCTTTGATCTCTCTGATCATCTTGACGAAACAGCCTCTGTTGTTGATGCTCAGGAGGTGGAGCCCTTCGATAAGATGAAGGTTTTGAAGTAGAAGCAGGTACAGGTGCTTGTTTAAGCGTAACTGTAGCAGTCTATGTTTTAACCATTCTTCTTCCTAGGGCAGATGGAATTACACAAGTTTTATCCTTAGTCATTGTAAGAGAGTCTTCGATCTGATGAGCGATCGAAGTAAGGTCTCGAAACCCTCCTATGTATTTCACAGGGATCAAAGGTGTGCATAATTCATCACGCAAATTTTCCACACATATTGGCAACAACTATTATTGAGTGATTGATAAGCTTAGGGAATATGTTAATCCCTTCCATTGAGCAATGAAATCTAAAACTCTTTCATTCTCTATTTTCATACAATTTGTAAGATAAAAAACTATTGTCTTTGGAAAAGTTGATATGAATTGAAGAAGGAATCGTTGACGGAGATAGTCCCACCCGATAATTGATTGGGATTGTAAGCTTGTATACCAGACAAAAGTCGGCCCTTGTAATGACTGTACAAAAAACCTGACCTTAACTGCTTCTTATTTCTGAGGAGTCGCCATCATAGGATCGCAAAAAGAAACAAAATGTGTTAAGTGTTTCTCTGGGTCTCCCGAACCATTAAAAATTGGGAATTTGGTACTTGCAAAATTTGATGGGGGAGGAATTGCATCAACCCATTCAGGGTAACCTCTTTTTTCTGGTTGAATTTGTGCACACTTTCCCTCCATAGCTTCAAAATGAGATGTTAATGAATCAATAGTAGTTATTAACTTTTGAGAAACATCTAGTTGATCTTGGGCCTGAGTAGGTGAAATAACTGGAGCTTGGACAGGTGTGGTGGCTGGTACTGCAACTGATGGTAGCACCACAAATTTTTGTTGCGCATGACCCATAGGAATATACCTGTGACGATGTATTGGTAAATGAGGATATTCTTAATCCATCTCAGTAACTGAAACAAATTCCCTTGGTTGACTAACTCCAGTACGATTAGGAGGAAGACTACCTTGAAGTAGTTCTGCATTCAGCCTCTTTAATTCCTTCATTTCTTCCTCCTGTTGTGCGAACCTTTTCTCTAGTGAGAGTGATTGGACTTCTCCAAAGGAAGGGTGGAATTTAACCTAATTATTTCCTTTCCCATTGTTGGACGCCTTTTAGAGAGTGGGAAGTTGGTTATTTGAAGGAATATCTAGATTCTCAGTAAGCCTTTTATTTCGTGTATGCACACCTTCTTTATTTGCTTCTGTGTGCACAACCTCTTGAGTAGGAACATCCTCATCTGATCCCTATGAGTGAGCCTCGTGTTCTGGACAATCAGCAACAATGGCATTGATGACATTTATTGATGCATAACACATTGCATCCCTTCTATTGGCATTTCTGTGATATTGTATTCTTCCATGTCCTTGATGAGACATTTCCTTTTGTTGATTTGATCCCTCAGGAACTTCTTGACGAACCGTGATTTGGAGGTAATCTCTTAATAATTCGGCTCTTCGTTCCTCTTGGGGCTTCTTCCATAATCGAGAGAAGACTGACTTCCACTGAGGAAGAGATTGAGGATTTGAAAAAGTCCCCAGTCCGTTGGACTGGGGCTGTCCTCCTGTCCCTGCTCAACTCCTTGAATCCTATTTGTTCATTCTGAGGGCTGGGATAAAAGAGACCCCAACCTAGCAAGCTGGGTGGTTCTTGAGCTGCTACATCTGAGAATTTCATAAAATCTCTCCTGATCTAGTGGAATTTAGTCTGGAAATTGGCTAGATGCATTAACCTACATCCACACAAATCACCTGGTTCAAATGAACATTAGATGATTTCAGACACTTCTGTCACCTGATGTTGTGCATGCTCTAAACGAGAGGCTTGTTCGATATTCTCATTTTCCCAATGCAAAAGCAATTGAACAACTTTTTCCCTGTATTCCTGACTTTGAGAAGAACTAGTTGAGGCCTATTCTTGGGAAAGCCTTTGATTTTGCACAAAACCAGCTAGATGTGGCCAATTCTGGGAAATAACATTGTATGAGACCATCTTTGGTGGGCTTTATTGACTAGACAGTGCAGAGAAATGTAGTTCTCCATGAAGACTCCGTCCCATGATATGAATCCCAGATGGGGAATTGGCAATTAACTAGAGCAACCTTTTTAGTGCGCCAAGACATGAACGCTAAAGGGCTCTCTACCGCTTTTCAGCCTTCGGATATCGGGAAACTAAGAGAGATACCAAATCAATTTAGTTTTATAACCCTTATATTATCTTTATATGATTTTCATATTCATCATAATATAATATTTTCTTTTTCAATTGACAAAGATTTTTCCACATGTTGAGACGAATATCGTGAATACAATCTTCCATCAACATTTCTGGAAAATCATAATGAGAGTCATCCAAAGGCCAAAACACAACCGATACTTCAACTTTATCCAGTTGTTTTTTCATATTCATCATTTCCTCTTTATCATTCGATGAAGATTATTCTACCTGATTAGACCAAAGATTGTGATTCTTTGTTGTTTCATCAGATTCAAAAAAATTGGTAGAGAATTCATTTATCAAACTGGAATATGAATGACCTAGTGGTGGTTCGTAAAATGACATACACCCCGAGTTATATTCTGATTGAGAAATTATTTCACCTTCTAGTGTTAAAGCATTAGACATGATTGGATTCACATTTTAAAGTGCCTCAAGATAATAGGGCTTTCTCTTCACTACATTGTCCTTTGTCGAATTTTCTAGGAAATGTGAATTACTACTGTGAAGAAGACTTTTTCATCTAAATTCATCATCATGGGGAGGACCACCATGGTGGGTAACATAAGAAGATGAAACATTTTGCTCCTTGATCTTCTGGCCACACAGAGGGTTATCATGGCTCTCATATGAAGATGATACTTCGAGATCGACTGAACTGTTATGAAGCAAGCCTTCATGAGGAAGTGTCTGAAGAAGAACTTTGGAATTAATGTTCCCACTATTGGGAAATGAGAGAGCAGAATCTTGAGTTTCAATAGATAATTGTATGAGTGCATCAAGAACTCCATCATCGAGAAATGCCTTATTACAGATTGAATCTTCATTTATTGACTGTGATGGATAGGTATTTTTCTTAGACCCTTTATACTCACTTTAAGAACCACTTATTGACAAAAGTGATTATTATGGGCAGGTGTATGTGCCTGCTCAGGAGAAATAGTTAGGTTAGGCTGATTATATCCATTCAAATCAGGTGTTTGTGCCTGACTTGATTATCCGTATGACATGGGGGAGTATGCCCCACAACCCTCTTGGATTGCAACAGAGGTGTGTATTTGTTCCGAAGTGATATGTTGGTGTGTCACTCCACTAGTAGGGACAGATTTGTATTTCTTTCCTAGTGATGCTGCTGAAGCTGTTATAATATTCTGACAGACATCTAGAATATGTGCAGGGATTTGCTTCTGATCTTTCACCATAGTCAGAATGTTCTTGGTGGCTTCAGCTGCCGGAATGAGAATATACATCCATTCCATGCTTGGAGTAGGTGTTTATAATTTATCCTTTCCTCATTTTCTTGTCATTGAATTCTGAAAGTACTCTTGTATGGGGGCAAAGAGTTGAGTCTGCTCCAAATTTGTCGTCGGGGATTTCCAACTGAGTTCTCCGTGTGATACCAAATGAGACTGTTGGTAGGCTTGATGAACATTGGCAGGTGTATGTGCCTGCTGTGTATTCTTCATCAAGTATGGTTGAAAACTTTCCTTCAACACAGGCAGACGAGACTGCTGACAGAATTGTTGATTGTAAACAGGTGTATGTCCCTGCTTATCAGTTGCCACCATATTATATTGGCGAGATTATTTGGGTGCAGTTAGACGAGCCTGCTAACTGGTTGATGAGTTATAAATATTTGTGTATACCAGCCTATAATACTCTGCCAAAATTTCTTGGTGGGATTGGCGTGTTACTGCCAGACGAGTCTACTGGGCAGTAACATCAGGACGGATGGGTGTATATTCTCGCTCGTTATTTTCCATCAAGTTGGATTGATGGACTTCTCCGGAGGGGGTAGAAACAAGAACCTTCTCCCTGTTGACCATATTTCTCCTTTGGAAGTTCGTCTTGTGTGCTCAGGTCTAAGGAACCTAAGCAGAACCTCTAAAAGAGATACCCTCATCATGTTGAGGGAACACTATCACATGAGTCTAGTGGAAAATGTTGATGGGAGCCCTTTGGAAGGAATCCTGTCTACTTTAAATAAGGCCTTGAATGACCTTATCATTCCCCTCCTCATAATATGGGAGGGACTGGTGATTGTGTTTCTGGGATAACGACCCGAAACGGTTAGAGACAGTGGTTGGCACCACTTGTTTCTTGATCACTGGTCATCGCTTTCTGGACAACCAAGGTGAATTATTGATCTAGAGGGCTTGTTGAGCAGCCTCCAAAGTTGGAATGGTACCGTGTCGATGGTATTCTTTAACCAGTGCATTTGAGACCCAGCGTTGAAGATGCTGAGTAGGTGATGTCATCCTCAGAGCGGATGAATATCCATCATGATTAGCAGGAGATGCATTCACAGGTGTGAACTTTAGAGAATCCATTTCTATCACGCAGAGAGATCTTGGAAATGAGTGCCTGTTTGATATAACAGACACAATCAAGATAAATTCAGCCACTACATCTTTTGGATGAGAACATATGTTATTTATTTCTTTGTTGGCCCTCACATTGAATTAAATAGGGGCCTAACAAATAAGTAAAAAATCATTTAACTTGGTTAAGGATTCACATCGGGTTCACCATTTTTTGTTTCCTCTAGAAATGGGGATCACCTTGTTTGTTTAAGGTTCAAACATTCCAATCTGTTTCTAATGAGTTTATTCGTAGAACCGAAAACCTCCAATGATTCTATATCCATTTGGACCTACTTTCCAAAGGCATGTGCTCATTAGTTGTGAACCAATGAGGCTTAAGAACTTTCATTGGTCGAGAGGATTGGAGGTTGGAGTCATCACACCTTTTCGGGGGGAATTATTGTCTACTCCGGGGCTCTCTTTATAGATTTAAGTTATGTTCATGAATCATTTTTAAATTACCAAGTATGAAAATGAGCTTTCCTTTTGATATGAAAATAAATGATTGATATGTATGAGATTTAGAGAATCTTTTATATATATTGGAGGTTATTAATCGATAGAGAATCATCTGTATTTGTTAGATATTCTTAGTCAATGGTATCCTTTAACACATTATATAGAAATCTCTTGGTCATTATGATAACCATACTGGTTTTAAAGACACTCAGTGCGGCACTTGAAGTTTATTGTTGTTCATAAGGACATAGATTATTTCAGATTTGGGATTGTACCCACATATGGGCTACCTACATATCCTTATTTAGAAAAGGAATCAGAACCCACGTAGTTTTGGAAATAAGATATAGTTTAACTTTATATGGGACAGATGAGAATTAATGGGTGAAAGGCTTGAGCCTTTAGAAAGGCTTCCTACGTACTCTACTTTTAATGTAGAGATCAAATTCCACATAGTTTGATTAATAATTGTGGGGGATTACGTATGATTAACGGCCCAAAGAGATGTGTTGTGGTTACTTTTACACTCTAAGCTCATGTGACTCATGCTCGGTGTGAGAAACAAGAGGTATCAGTAAAACATATGATTTGTTCCACGAAATATGCGGTAACAAGGAATGATATGGGGCTTATGTATGTATGATTGCCCAAATAGATAAAGATCAGGACTTACTTTAGAGAAGAAGCCTGGGAACAAGGTCCATAAAGGTATATGTGCTTTATAGAGATTTGGATACTCTAACTTGGGGCTTACTCCTGAAGAAGATGCCCAAATTAGGAGGGGACTTGTGATTGGGTTTTATTCCTGAGAAGAAAGCCCAAATTAAAAAGAAATTAAGATTGGTTAAGAGAAATTATGACTGGGGATTATTCCTGAGAAGGAGGCCCAGGTTAAGGGGAATTATGACCGAGGCTTACTCCTTAATAGGGGGCCTAGGTTAAGAGAACTTGAGACTTTGGGGATTATTATTGAGAAGGAAGACCAAGTTAAGGAAAATTAGGATTGGGGATTATTCTTAAGGAGGATGCCCAGATTGGGGAACTTGAGAACTGGGGCTTACTCCTGAAAAGGAGGCCCAAATCAAAAGGGAATTATGATTGGGACTTACTCTTGAGAAGGAGGCCCAACGTTTAAGGAGATTTGTAACATGGGGATTACTTCTAAGGAGGATGCCCAGATTAAAGATCTTTTGATTGGGGCTTACTCCTGAAAAGGAGGCCCAGGTTAAAGATCCTCTCATCTTAAAGGATGAGGTTGAATGAATGAAATCTCTAACCTTAGTGATATAAAGTTATATTAATCACCAGGTTTTGAGGGATGTTCCATAGAATTCCTTTCAAATAAGGAATGCAACAAAGGAAACATGCCATAAATGACTTTAAAGAAGGGCTTGAAGGCTAAATCTTGAAGAGGAGAGGTGAATTTGAAGAAAAAGTGTTGAATAGGCGAGAGGGGAACCCAAAAAAGGTAGGCGTGCAAGTCCTGTTTGGGCGCGCAAGTCCTGGTCGCGCAAGTATACTTGCGTGACACATGTATAAATGCGCGAAGTTCAACCCATATGGTAATACTTGGGAGAGACTCAGCTCAAGCCTTTAGTATTATCCCTAAAGGCTTCCAAAAGAGTGGCATGCAAGTTCTATTAAAGGGAGAAAGCGGCGCGCAAGTGTGACCATTTTCCCTTAAGCGCTGGACACTTATGCATGCAAGTGCTGATGAATTCCAACACTTAGGCCTTGTTCCTCCTCTCACTACAAAAAAATGGCTTATACCAACAAAAATTTATTAACAGATAATATATCTGTCGGTAAAAATGATCATTTCCAACAGATATGATGTTTCATTGGTATTAATTTTTAATACCAACACTTATTTTTAGCAACAAATATATCTATTTGTATTTATTATTTAATACCAACATATCATTTACCAATAGTTGAATCTATTGCTTTATCATACTAATACCAACATTTTTTTACTAACACAAGAATTTTTTATTAATAACCACTACTACTAACAAATCTTTTACCATCAATAAAAAATGCTACAAAAATCATATAATAAAAAAAAGATTTTATCAATAACCAATTAATAGAAACATTGTTTGTATAAATATATATATAAATATATATATATTATTTTTATGATCAAAGTAATTTTTTATTTCCTGAGATTCTATTAAAAACATATCATAACTGATTTTAATTTTCTACTTTATCGAAATATTATATGTTTTTTAAATTTTTTAATATTGTTTATGCAATTTTATCTAAATATTATCTATTTATATATTTTTAAATATTATTTATTTAATAAATATTTTAAGTAATTTTTATAAAAAAATCACTACCCTTAACTTTTCTTCAATGTTATCGCCGCCCATGCACCGGTCCTGGGTTCGGCGTCGCCTCCCGCCACCCCACCTCACATCCCATCCTACCCTATTCCAAACTCACCTACCATCATCCCACCTCACATATCATCACCCCTATCTCCGCATGTATCACACTACCTCCTCAGTTCTCTATTCACCCGTGTTTGGTGGTGTTCTTCTTTTGGTTGTGACGTTGTATAGGTTCAGTCTCATATAATTATTTCAATTTTTCTTCAATTTCTTTTGATGTTTTCTCTTTAGGGATTATTAACCATCATTTCGGATTGAAACCCAACTGATTTGATCTTCCCTCTCTCTGTTTGACTTTTGGGTATGTCGATTTAAGCTTAAGACGGTATCAATTTCCCTGTTTTGTATCCTGTTTCAGTGGAAAGATCTCAAAGACAGTCTGCGTTAAGGGTGGATTTAGTTTTCATCTTCAGTGGCCCCAATAGATCATGAAGGCAGTCCTCCCAACCCCAATCGGTGTTAGTCTTTCCATATTTATCTTTCTTGAACTAAAATTATTGAATCCGATGTCAATTTTTTTTTGTAGGTACTTCAATGAGAAAAATAATTTTGAGTGCAATTCAAATAGAGAAGGATGGATGATTCATCATTTTCTAGAGGATAACACCATCTCATTCTAGGAAAGTACATTCTTCATTCGTTTTTTATTTTGAATTGAACTTATCATTAATTTTGTTACCTATTGGAACCCCCTTTGTTATGATGGCTATGTGTTAGTGCCTAATATTTGAGTCTAAAGGAATGATGTTATTTTTTTAACATGTTTTTTCTTTGGGTTTATTGAAAATAATATTGAATATTCATTGGTTAAAATCATGTATGCTGAAATACCTTCCTGTATACTTTTAGAGCACCATTACTAGCTAATTTAATATGATCTGTATGGTAAATAAAATTTATTGCATGATGAATCCATGCTTTTTAGATACACTCCATCATAGATTTTTTATTTTATATTAATGGAGAAGAGAGCCCATCCCAAAAAAATTCCAAGAGTATCAAAATTAATATAACACCAAATGAGGCCCTAATAATACCTAGGAAATCCCTAAACTAGTGGGGTGGTGCACTAGAAAAAGAAAAAAGAAGTTGCAATGAACTGAAATATGCCATCTTCTTGGGGAAACAATCATCCTTCCATTAAAAATTATATGCAGCTTTTACCATCTAGAGTGAGCATAAAGCAGGAAGAGAAGAGACCCATGCAAAGAAAGTAGTAGGATTCCCTATACAACACAAAAATGACTTGAGTAGTAAGCAAACTAAAAATGTTCCATTGTTCTTCAAGGATTAAATGCCCTCCTGTGCCCTCCAAATTTCAAATCCTTTAAATTTTTCTCCCAAATTCCTATACATAAGGAACGTTCATCAGCAAACAACCCTTATCATCTTATGTCGATCCTGTGGGTGTTTTGGAGAAATCTCAAGTTCAAGACCATATTTGCGAGTAACACATCCAACACATAACATTCACTATTCGAATATCCAAAAAACAAAAGCCTATATGATATTGAGAATGCAATGGGGTGACATGGGGGATATCAGTGTCACCACATTGCTGATAGTATTCTTGAAGCAGGTGCCAAGTCCTAATGTCAAATAGCTTGCAGGTTCCATCATTCGAGTCGGTTCCAAATCTATCCCCATCAGAAATGAAATTTACAGAATTCAAATCTCCTTTATGTGCATGAAATTTATAGACTTCCCATCTTGCAACTCAAGTGTCCCACAATCGGGCAGTAGTATCATATGAACCAGAAATAGAACTGGTTATAAGGAAGGTTTCAACATCAGGAAAATATTGGCAGCAAAAAACATAACCTTTATGCCCACTGATCATTTTAGATAATGATAAATTTACATCCATTTAAGTTCAAGAATTATGGTTGAAGATGTATCATACACTGTTAAGTCCACCATAGGAAACCGACTGACCACCAAGAGAGAAAGCACACATCATGACCCATGCATATTTTGGCTTTATGGCATGAGTTTTCTAGATCATTAGAACATTCCAAATTATTAATCAACCATCCTGAGAAGCACTGGAAATTCTATTCCTATCTGGAGTCCAGTACAGTGAATAAACCTTCCCTATATTCCCATGTAGGGTTCTACAGAAAAAAGATCATTCGATCCAAAGATAACCACAGTTCTTCCCATGAAACCATGTGTATGTAGAGACATCAATGTTGAGAAGTTGAAATCACTTCTACAAAAACCATTCACTGAGATTATTTATCATATTCGTAGCGGACAACTGTCATTCCCTGGGCTCCGCTACTGAAATATCTGAAAAAATACCAATAGACTACCATTAAAATCATTGTCACTGTCAATCTAGGCTCAATTTCAAGGCATGATCTCCAGATTATCTCAGAGTTCTCCAAACCCAATTTTTAGTTGATCTGTGATCGACACCAGCAGCTCCACTTGTTGGATATACTCATGAGATGTAATTATAACATGTAATACTATCCTTATATTCTTTTCTAAAATGTTGATGTGTTTAACCTTTATAGATTCCTTTGTTCTAAATTTGATGCTAAACTGATTGAAAAAGCTGTTAAAAATTTTCTCAAAAATTATGCTTACAGTTTTGTGAATCAGGGACAACATCAAAGATCATTGTTGCTTAGACTCGAGCTTTATGCTTGTGGTTTTAGAAATCTCAATGATGAAATTAATTCTTTGAATCATATTTTACTTTTATGTGTTGAATGGACCAACCGGGTTTAACTTTAGAAAATGGAAATAGGGATGTTACTCTTGGCATTAATTCAATAGAAGTACAACAACCGAGTGCTTTGATGAATGATGAAATTTTCAAGATAGCAATCTATTCATATTGTTTTAATTTAGTTTTTAGAGATTATATGGTTAAAATTCATGATGTTTTTATCACTCTTTTTTCATGCTTGTTAAATTAGTGAAGTTTTTGGTCTAAATTTGCTAGTTGGTCCTGTATTTATTTTCATGATAGTTTGTTTGTATTATTTTCTTGCTGGTTTTGTCTTTATGTGTGGTGAAATAGTAGTTTGTATTCTTTGTTTTTTGGTTATGTTTTTTTGATGATTGTACTAAAATATGAATTTTGACTCAATTATCTGAGTTGTTGGTATTCTGGTTGTGTTCTGTCTTAAGGGATACTTCACATGCTTTTGATTTTGTTTTAATGTTATTTTGAGATTAAACCAAATCAAGATGGTTTTCTATATGAATATTAATTTACAAGCACTTAATGTTTAACCTTTTTCATTAAATAATGTTTTTTTGGACCTTTATCCTTTAGCATCGTGGGTGCACCTGGCGGCACAACTTCAAGTATGATTTCTATTGGTGCATATTTCTCTCTTGGAGTGGCTTCTAGAGCTAATCTTATAGTCGAGCCTCCTTATGGGGAAATTACGGATCATAGTGATCTTACTTAGGGGATGCACTATTTTGAGCTCTATGGATTTGATTTCAAAGATTGATGTAAGGTTCCTCTTTTTAGAATTCTAGTTCCTCTAACAAAACCCATTTCTATTAGAAGTCTCCCTCCTAAACTTGGACAACTACTGGGATCAATCCCTAGCTACTACTGTGATCTTTTTGGTTTTTCTTGCATTTATTTATGAGAATATTATTGATGTAATTTTATTTTTCAATACACTATTGTGTAGGTGATTTTAAGTAAGCAAAAAGGTTTTTTCTTTCATGATAATGGTGGATATTTTTATTGACTCAATCAGGAGGACAAAGCTTGACTTATTAGGGGAGTTGTTTTTTTACTCTACCTTTTTTTCCTGCTCAAATTCTTAAATCTATGGATTTAATTTTTTTATACTGTATTATTTTTCTAGTTTCAATTCATGCATATATTTTTCTCTGATTTTTGGGTATTCTTTTTTACTGTATACGATGTAGATTTTGGAGATGAAGAGTGACATAACATCGACTAGAGGTTCCTAAATGGTAATGAAGTTGACTTTTTTTTATTCTAGTTTCCTACTTGGGTGGTGATGAAATATCTTTGGGAGAAGAAACTATTATTCTTCCATGATGGGTGATGGAGGATTGCATTCAGAGATGAAAGTGATGGAGGATTGAGATGAAAAGATGACATGGGTGGTGGGGGAGTGGCGACGGCAAAATTGTAATTTCCTAACATCACCTTTGAGGCACCCATCCTATTTTCAAATTCATAGTCGAACTGTTTTGAATGATGCAAAAATGAAACTGACCTTAGAGCCTTTGTTGAAAAATTTAAGAAAATGATGCAGACATCGACACATCGACACATCTTCATAGCGCCCCACTGGCTAGACGTCGCAGACCAGTTCCCTTTGATAGAGAAGATTGTTGAGGAGAATAAGAAGTACACGATCATATACGTCGAGAGGTTCTTGGTGAAAATGATTCAGGTATATGAGAAGTTAGGCATGTTGGATCACGATGTGAAGATGTTCGACAAAATGAAGTGTCGGCACACAACGAAGTCTTGCAATGCCCTCATGTCTTTCTCTCTTGAGATGAAAAATTTCAACAATGTCCAGAAGATATTCCACGAGGTATTCAATAAGTACTCCCATAAAATTGGATATGTCATCCTACAACATTATTTTAGGGGAAACGGAAGATGGGTTCGTTTGATTTTGGGGTTTTTGTGTTGGGGGAGATGGAGAAGAACGAAGTGGATCCAACAAATGAGACCTTCGATTTGATTCTAGATATATGGGAATAGAAGGTTCTCAGAGGTGGAGGATTCTTGGAAGCTGATGGGAAAGTGGGGCCTTTCCCCTTCCACATGGAATTACCATGCCAAAATTAAAGTATTGGTTTCTCAGAAGAGAATGTCTGATGCAGTGGCAGCGTTTGAAGAACTGAAGCTTAAAGGTGTCAAGACTGGCCTCCATACCTATAATACTTTGATGACAGGGTTTTGTGATGATGGGAGCATTTATGAAGCAAAGAATTGGTATAAGGAGATAATATCACATGACTGTGGACTTAATAAGGGGACTTTACTAAGGTTTGTTCCTTTTTCATGTAACATGGGTGACTATTGGTATGCATTTAATCTTTGTAATGCAGCATAATCACAACACTGCCTTCCTGATTCGGATGCATTGCAGCGTGCGGTGGATGGAATGGTTAAACAATCGTGGGTTGAGAAGGAAAGGTTGTTTGTTGAGATGGTAAGACATTTTGTTCATGAAATAAAATTTCCTCTGAATGATCAATGATGTTGTCCTCTTTCCACTGCGTGTGATCTTCAACTGGTAATTGAAATGATCTAGTTCAAATAGGGCTTGGGCTTGGAGATTCTATAGCTAGGAAAGTTAAAATTGGTTCCCACAAGATTTATTACTGTTGATCTTGGAGGCCATGAGATATTTGGAATTTGGGGTTTCATTCAAGGAGGTTTAAGCAGTGAAGTCCTTGGTGGTTCCTTAGATATGGCTGCTGAGAATAGAGAATTGAGCTTCAGAGGGGTTCAGATTCTCGTTTTATGTTGCAGGTCACCATCATTTGTAGTTTCTATCCCATGCTGTAGTTGGGTAATCTGGGTATTTGTATTGTTCATGTGCTCATTTCTTTTGAGCCAAGGTAGAGCGAGTATTTCATGTTCTTGTGCTACGATCAATAGAAGATTAGCCCGAGGATATGTTTTTGGAGGCCCGTGTGAATATCCCTTGGTTCAGTGAAAGTTTAATACAGTGAATGAGGTGAATATTTGAGATATTATTCATTGTGTGTTCAAGATTGAATGGTTGTACTGCAGCCTGAAGTTTGGAGGCCTGAAGTTGATGATTGTTTACACAGCTGGTCGTGTTGTTAATGCCAAAGTTTTATGATGTTGAATTGGACTGTTTGTTTAAGAGGTGAATCTACCTCGGTCTTATGAACCAAATTACAGTTGAAATCAAATGAAGTGAATATGGACCAACAACATGACAAAAGTGGAAGCTAAAAGTCAACATATATTAATTCTAGGCGTACTCAAGCTGTTAGTCAAGGTAAATTCGATCCATTTCTTACTGCATTATTAAATTGGATGAGAGCCTTTTGTGAAGACTTCCCATCCTTGGACCTGTTTGACAACTGTTTTCTTTGGTTCTCTCCCTCTGTTCACTGCTTCATTATATAAAAGTGATGATCTTGTGATGTTATTTTATTGGTTTCTATGTTTTTGTTCATATACACATGTTGTGTCGAAGTTACAAAGAAAAAACTTTTGAAAAAACTTACTGAGTTATACTTATTTTATTTTCTTGCTGTTAAATATCTCTTGTGTTGTTTGTTTTGAATAATGTATATTTTTATTGTTTAGAAATAATGCAGCTTCTGACTATGCTATCATCTTCTTTCTATCTCATATGTTAAATTCATATACAATGGAATGATTTCAAAAAATTAGCGTGATGTTAAAGGAACCATTATTCATGATTGAAATTTCAGGTTCTTGATAATAAGGCTTGAGAATAGTGAGTTTAGATTGAATCTTTTTGTTTAGAAATTGCTAGATGAATAAGTTAGCTCTCTTCGAAACTAAATTCCCTCATAATTGTAGTGAAATATACTATCCATTTAGCATGGTGATATACATAATAAATTATTTTTTATTGTGAATTTGAGGGATTAATAGGGAGGAATACTTTCTATGCAATGAAGGATGACTTTAATTGATTAACAAGTTAGGTATGTTCATTTTAATTCACTGTGGTCATTCTAACTCCATTTTGTTTAGTGTCTTGATTTCATCGTGTCATTGAATTCATCCATATACATATCATATATTCATTAACTTTCTTTTAATCATTATCCCATTATATTTTTCTCCATGGTGGTGCTTATAGGTCATGCATGGACATTTTACAGGTCTCCATGTTGCGAAGAAATAAATTTTCTAGTTTGAGAAGAAAAATTGATGATGATTTAAGTGATTAAAGGGTCACATTTCTAGATTATGTACCTTCAAATGTAATGTTTTTATTATTCCTTTTTTTCTATTGTTTTTTTAGTTTCAATTATTATTTATGATACTCACATATTTTTATTCACATATCTTACAACCATTTGGTCTAAGAAAATAAATTACTTACACATATTTCTTGTTTTCATTTTGTTATATGTTCTTCTATTGGTGATTATGTATGATGATTAACTAATCTTGCATACATATGAATGAATTATCTGGAATATATATTGATAATGGAATTGAACCCTATACAAGTTTGTTCATGTAAGATGAGGAAAATATTATGTTGTAGCTTCAAATTTTCTTCTTCGGGTGAGGGAATCTCCAGAACATTTTCCCATGTATATGACCGAGTAACAAAGCCTTCATCCCAGAGGAAGCTGCAATCCCCTTGAATGGTCAGTGATGAATAGCATCTATGGTTATTCCTCCATCGTCACTCCTTGTGATGCATGTCCCTAGCGAAAAGGTAAAGGGAAAGAAGATCCAAACCAATTAGATGTACATTGGAAGGAGCTTCTAGTGCCTGATCTCTGCGACCTTCCTAATGTTTCTCCCTCTGTTGTAGAGTCCAACTTTTCCACATATTTGTATCTAGATTTTATCAAGCCAAGACATGACTAGTAGGTTTATCGACATGCTAACGGATTGGGCATCATTGGCTTGTCTCCCACCCATGTTTTTATTATGAATAAATATGTCACCGTCGTAGATTTCAATGTTGGCAAGCCCGATTGTAGTAAGATTAAGGTGATTGGGAATCGCAAGAAGAATGCCCGAGTCTTGGAACCCAACTTAGCCTTATGTAAAGTATGCACTTCTGATTATTGATTCACTATGAGATTCTATGTGAAGGGATTGTTACAGGAAGTGAATTATAGATTAGTGAAGTGCCCTGAATTGCTCAGTATAGTGGTAGATTTAGAAGGTTATGTTTCAATTATGATTCCTAAGCCTGCATATTAGTTGAAGATTAATGGGTCATTACTAGGCCTTGCCAAGTACTAAAGGTTGAGAGGGATTATGACGCAGAATGAACCCATCACCTAGTTTTCTCGAACTAATCACCTCACCCAGCAGTTTTTTGGAGAGGTAAGATTTGGTTTTGATATTCTTTTTCAATATTCTTTTTCCTTTTAAAAAATTAATCACCTCCCCACAAGGTGTATCTCAAATACGTTCATAACATAAATTGATTATGTTTCACATTTTTAATATATTTTCTTGTACTATGGGAGCATAAATACATGCATGGGGAGCATGTCATAGTGGTGGTTTTGTGGAATGGAACAGGTATGAGCGGAAGATGCTGCCGTGGAGACTCATGGGCGGGGCTATCACGGTATGGAAGAGGCATGGAGATCCTATAATGGTGGAAAATATTATGCCGCACCTTCAAATTTTCTACTATGGTGGCATCAATACACGCATGGGGAGGGAGCATGTCGGGGTGGGTGCTGTTACGGCATGGAACATGAATGAGTAGAAGATGTTGTAATGGAGACTCATGGGTGGGGTTGTCACGGTATGGAAGAGTCATGGGGATCATGACACGGTGAAGAGGCATATGATTACAGCATGCAAAAACCCTTCAATATTGTAAACCTTGGATTGAAAAATGATTTTTGAGATTTTGGATCTTCATGTAAAGTTTCTTGGAGTTCTCATACTTTTAAACATATATGCAACATGTTTCTTACACCTTAATTTCAAGTTTAAAAATGCCCATATAATATAATTTTATAATTAATATATAATAAATATAATATATATAATTATATCAATAAATATAATTTATAATTTTTGCGATAAATGTTGGAACACACACATATAATATTTTATTCAAAATATAATTTTTAAATAAATATTAATCATTGATATTTCTTATAATAAATGGAATGATGAATGACAATAATATTACCAACAGATAAATTTGTCGTATTAAACTATTTTTAAACATTTTGACCAACTTATATATTATCTGTTGGTATTAGTATAATTCCAACAGAACTATTTTATCTATCGCAACAACATTTAGCGATAGTGTTTTTACCAACAATTTAGCGACAGGACAATTTTTGTTGGTAAAATGTTTTACCAAAAGAAAATACACTTTTACCAACAGATATACCCCTATTGAAAAAAGCTATTTGTTTTCTAGTTTCTCTAGATCTTCCATTCTAGGTATGAAATTACCTTAGAAGTGTTGGAAGACTTCAAGTAGAGACTAGGGAGCCGAGAGCTTAAATATGACTTTTGGATTTTTTGTCTTCGAAATGGGGGGCCAAAAAGGGGTATTTATAGGCCATTGAAGACCTTGGGCGAAAATCAAATAGGGAGCGCAAGTCACCTGCATGACCAATATGTGGTGCGCAAGTATACTTGCACGACCATGATGAAACTGGCGCGAACCATTCTTAAACAAATCCATGTTCTTGCCTTTGTCAATTTTTGATGTTTCTTTAAAGGATGAATCTATTTATTCTAAGGTATTCCCCTTTTTCAGTCATTAGACTCTGTGATGGAAAGGAGCGTCAACAATCATCTAGAAATGAGATGATGTAGTGAAATTCTTCTAGAGAACCTCTTTTATGATCTACCACCACTGTATAAGGTGATGGATTAGGTGTAAAATGAAATTGGGAGAAATAATTTAACAACTCAATGACTCCATTTATTCCCAAGTTTATTAGGATAATGAAAACAATATTGATATTTTTTGGGTGAAAGGTGGAATTTTGGATTGTTGCAGTATACTAATATTCATATCATCAAATGTGTTCTACCACCTGGCCACTCAAATATTAAAAGAGTATACAAATATGATGTGGAGATCTACCCGCTTTCATATGTCCCAATAACTCGTAAATGAGAGAGAGAGAGAGAGATGTCAAAAATAGGTTAATATCTTGTCCCTTAACCAATTTGGCCACTGTCATTAGGGTATAAACCCTGACACAAGTATATGCATCATGAGATGGGAAGGGGCATCCACTCTAAAAAATGGTGAAA
This sequence comes from Viscum album, assembly GCA_963277665.1. Taxonomy (NCBI): domain Eukaryota; kingdom Viridiplantae; phylum Streptophyta; class Magnoliopsida; order Santalales; family Viscaceae; genus Viscum; species Viscum album. The sequence goes on along the minus strand of OY728133.1, from coordinate 458,480,324 downwards.
AATACGTCCAACCCAAATTATGGTGATACGTTTGGTCGGATCTAGTAACCACAAGTAGTATTCTTCCCTTCTTTGAGAGTGACCCAATATTAACATGAAGTGAATCATTATTGTTGAGTCAGGTGAGCCTCGGTGTACTAAACATTCAACCTTAGACTATTAGCTTGCAAAAAATAACTTTATCCCATCATGTAATGGAATGAGTGAATGGGTATGAGGAGGATGACCTAGCTATTTATCTACCATAAAAAGTGAATCCCTTTCTAATGTATAAAAATGTTTAGTATATCTCCAAGAATTAGGTACATGAATTAATTAATCATACATGTTACCAAGAATGATAATTCCTCGAAGTTGATAAATATCCCAAAGTTTGGCTCTGAGTTCACCATATTTTAAATAAAAGGTTCTTATGCATGAACACTAATGAATGATTAATTCAATTAATCTATCGATTGGTGAATATACTAAAAACATATAAATCCATACTTTTTTGCATAGGTTGAAGATCTCCAATTGTTCAAGAAATTCAATGAAATATTAGCATAACCATAACACCCAATACCATTCATTGAAAAATATTCCCTCATATTTTAAATCCTATTGGGAAATAAATCCTCCACTAAGATTGTCTCTTGTGAGATCCATAATGGATGGGAAGTTTTTAATGGTAGATAACAAGGATATATCATTAATGTTCTGGTTTCCTTGAGCCCATAGGGAACCATTCAAAATGAAAACCTTCTCTTGGCCTACTTTAGAAATGATCCACCCCACATCTGATATGTTCACTTGAACACAATTCAAGGATGCTTCAAGCCATGATGATGGATGATTATAATCATCCAATGGAATGGGAGAATCTTCTTGAATTCTAAATTTGTATAGTGGTAACCTATTAGACAATTGATAATTTTAAATTCCTAGAAAAAAGAAATTCTTTAGAATACCATCCTATGGAATGATGTGAAGTAGAAGATAGTTTTTAAAATTCTCAATGATGGAAGTTCTTATTTTAATCATGGAAGTGGATCCCAGGGTTTGGAGAACAATGTTCATTTTATCTATGGGGAAAGATAAAAAATCACGTGAGATTCATAAAAAACATGGAAAATATGTGGATGCCACACATCCTTCGACCTATGAGGCACTTAGTCCACAAGGCGCTCATCCTATGAGGTGTTTAGTCTATGAGGTGAAAATTCAACAATTCATCTATGTCAATGACCATATCACCAGGTGAGAGAGATGAATTACAATTCACAGTTGATGACATTGAGTTCCTAGAAAATTAATCCTCAAATTAGAATGCAACACGAGATCAATACATCTAAGGCTGATTTAAAAAATGGTTCTCTTCACATAAGATATTCTATAAACGAATGATTAGCCAAGTCACCCTTTTTTATACACATGGTCGATATTACAGGTCCACATGCACAACATAAAGTGGTTAGAATAGGAATAACTTATTCATTATAACCACCTCCTCTTCATCCTAATCGAAGCCCATTTTTATGGGGGGGAATTTGTTGGGTCCAAAAAATTTCGCAGGGAAGGTGAAAATACTTTCATGAATTTTTCAAGGGAAAAATAAACCCAAAGAAGAGTTTGAAAAAAATTTAAAGGACATGAAGACATTATGGAAGGTAAGGTTTTATATAGAAAACTCACTATACGGACCATCACTCCACATGGATTCTGGAAAACAAAATTGTTTGCAATATACAGTGGTGTCTACTGGCACCAAAGAACAAAACCAGATCATATCAAGGGCTGGGTGATGATTTCTTTCCCCTAAAAATTATCATACCCTGAAAAAGAAATATTTTTTGGTATGGGGAATCCTTAGTTGGGCTCCGAAAAATGATGCAACCATGGACCACTTTCAATGACCCACCATCCCGATGGTCAGTTATCCCTATTCCTCTATATGAAAACCCCATAAGGGAACAAAAAAATGTGGAACATGTGGATAACTAAAAGAATGTGTGAGTTCCATCGATCATGAGTAGGAAAACCAACATCATAAAATTATATTAGAAAAGAAATTTACCCGAACATCTGAAAACACAAAACCATTTACAGACACCATTCCGTGAATCATAAATCGAATGTCCGCATTATGAACCATGACCCCATGTAGTAAAAAAAATATGCAAAGGGATCTCTTCCCCACATAAGAATATGCTGCATGGGGAAAACTCAGACCTACATAGAAAAGACCTAAGAGAACGCCACCTGGACCCGCATAGCAAAATACTATGCAGATGGAATCCATGCATGTGTTAAAAAACACTACATGTGGGGAACCCCATACCACATAGAAAAACATTATGAGGAATGAAGAATTTTAGGATGTAAAAATTCTCACTCACATTTCTTCCCACTGGAATAGTGATCAGACCAACTTTGGCCCCTCTGCGAACCGTATTGTGGTTTCAGGCCAAGGCCTCTTCCAAAGACAACCGATGCATATGACCAAATGATTAGAAACATCAATGTGTCCTCTTGAGCTTATAGACTCATGGTAAGAGGGGTCCAATTGGTAACCTCCATAACAAGGGGGGGTCCTAGGAATGATTTCAATCATACATTCCCATGATAACAAGGATTCTGACTTTGGAGGTAGTCCCAAGGACCTCCCCATTTCCTACATTGAAGAGACCCACTCTCGCTTCCCTAAGATGTGGGCTAGTGCTGGATGATTCTCGCATAATCTCTAAAATCGGGAGTAGTGAATCCAAGATTGAGTAATCCCCTAGTCTTTCCTACCATAGGATGCATCCCTCCTTCTCTTAGTCTACCTAGACATAGCTGGATAGATCATCAAATGTGACTATCTCGGTTACAAAAAATATGATATGGGATAGGCACTAAACACCCTATCTCTCTCCCTTTAGGCCCATGATATGAATACAAGAGAGGATAAAGGTTCCATAGCTCTGCCTCTCCCTCTAACTTTGGGCTCAAACCTCATCCACTAGTGGAAAAAGTGGACGGTGTGGTTTCTAGATCTACCACTTCCTCTTTTTTCTCACACCGATCATGAATCGCATGCGCTTAAAGGTTAGTGGTGATCATGAAATCCGAACAATCCCCTGAAAAAACGGGACTCCTATTCAGTATAATCCTCAACCATACCCAAGCACCTATGAGCCACCTATTCAGTGTAATCACCAACCATAATCACTCAAATGGACCTCTTATTTAATATAAGACCTAACCATACTAAAATGGGCATCCTTATTATTTTAATCCCCATATAAACGTCCAAATCAACATGATTTAATACTTTCTTCATGGTTCTAGAAATAAAAGCCTCATATAGGGTGTAATCCCTGAAACCATGCCTCAACCTTCAAAGGGTCATATTCCGGAAGAAGCACCTATGGGCATCCATCATTGGTGTAAGCCCTAATCATAAAAAACATTGTGGGAATTTATTCATGACTAATTGGGATATGTATGAAGCCTCTCAGATGTCCAAAACCAACACCCAAATTAACCCTTATATTCTCTGGACTATATCCTCAGTATGTTCATATCTAACATGGAGGGATATATTTCTTTTGGGTCCCTTTCATAATTATCCTTATTTGGGACATATATGTAATAAGATCATACCCCATCTAGGGGAACACATCCCATCCATTTTCCTCAGGATTCTTCGACATAATTTCCAAACCAAACATTGACTATGTACCTTCCATGTAGACATACATTCTAAATGATGTTAAAATATGCAGTTTGGACCTCATCACATGACCATAAAAGGTGTTTTGTCCCCTTTAGTGGCACTAAACTATGTGGGTTCTCATTCATTTAAGGAGGATATATAGGAATTCCATTATATGTGTTTGATCCCAACATCAAAAAAACTCTTATCCCCCTAGATGATGGTAAATTGTTGAGACTCTCACTATGTTTCTTAAAACCAGCTTCATAGTAACAAAAAAATATTATAATATCTAATCCACGTATAAAAAGTCTCCAATGATGGAGAACCTTGGATACATACAAATAATTATAAATTCACATATTCTAATATTATATTGTTAATTCTAGAGTGTCCCATGCTGTAATTGGGAATGAAAAATTTATTCATGAACATTTCTTAAATAAAATCTGTAAGACAGCCCTGGAATAAGAAATAGCTTCCCCCAAAACGGTGTGATAAGACTGACCTCACATCCTTTTATCCAATGTGATTCCATAGGAGTTGTTAGACCATTTCCCAATAACCAACTACCTATGGAAAGAAGTATCATAGAACATAATGAATGAGGGAACCATTGGGTGTTTCCGGCTCCACAAATGACTCATTGAATGTTGTTTGAAAATGATGAATCCAACTGGAATGATTATGAAATATTCAACCCCCACCCCCACAATCAATCATATTAGGGTATCTTGATTTTAATCAAAACAACCCTAAAACCCTAAAAACCCTAAAGACACCAAAAACCTTGAAAACCTCTAAAATCCCCCCAAACCCCAATAAACACTACAAAACATCATAAGAATATAGAAACCCTAAAATACCTTATAAACACAAAAAAACGAAACATAAAACATAAAACCCCTAGAAGTCTCATAAACTACCCTAAAACCCTAAAACATAGCTAAAAATACCATAAACCCCCCTAAAACCTTAAAACACCATAAAAACCCAATAAATGTTAAAAAACTGTAAAAAACCTATAATACATTTAAAAGACTAATGACCCTAACAACTATAAAAACCCATTAAAAAACTAAAAGTCCCTAAAAACCCAAAAAAACCCAAAAACCCAAAAAACCCCCAAAACAGTAAAAACCTAAAAACTCAAAGAAACATAAAAACCCTAAAGCCCATAAAGATGCTAAAACGATAAAAAACCAAGAAAATATAAAAAACATTAAATACCTTAAACACTTAAAAAGTCCTCAAAACCTAGGAAAACCCAAAAAACCCTCAACACCCTTATAATAAAAAGAACAATAAACGCCTAAAACATTAAAAACCATAAAAACCCCCAAAAAACAAAGAAACAATAAAAACCCCTATAAACCCTATAAACCTCTAAAACTCTAAAAACAATACAACCCTAAAAATCTAAATAAACTTTAAAGCCCCTTAAAAACCCTAAAAATACAAATCACCTAAAAGACCCTAAAATTTTTGAGAACCCACTACAACCTTGAAAACCCTAAAATACATAAAAATCCTAAAACCCATTAAAATTCTAAAAGACCAAAAAAACACTATAAAATTCTTAAAGTTTCCTAAAAACCATTAAATTACATAAGAAACCCTAAAATCCCTAAATCCTCTAAAACCTAAAAGACCCTAAATACCATAAAATCTCTAAAAACCTTAAAAACCCTAAAACCCCTAAAATGCCCTAAAAATCAATGAAAACTAGAAAACCCCGTAAAAACCTAAAAATATATAAAACTATAAGGAACCGTAAAAATTATTAACAAATTCCTAAAAATCAATAAATATCCTAAAAACCCCTAAAAAAACCTCTAAAAACCCTATAACCCCCTCAAACCCCAAAACTCCCCCCAAAAGCCATTAAAATCCCTATGCCCCCTAAAAACCTTTAAAATACCTTAAAAAACATAAAACCCCCTAAGATTTGTAAATACCCTAAAACCATAAGAACCTTAAAAAACCATAAAAAACCCTTAAACCCTAAAGATATTCCTTATAAAACCTAAAACCCAAAAACACTTGAGACCCCTAAAAACCATTAAACCCCCTAACCCCAACCTTGAATAATCCTAAGATCCGTAAGGGACCCTTAAAATTCATTAAAACCCTAAAACAGTAAAAACCAAAAAACCCCGAAAAACTAGAAAACACCTTAAAAACTCTTAAAAATAATAAGAAACCAAAAAAAATCCTAATAACCATAAAACACTAAACACATTACAACACCCTAAAATCCTAAAAACCCCATAAAAGACTCTAAACACCCAAAAAAATCTAAAAGAAACTAAAGACACTAAAACCCCTAAATATCCCTTGAGGGTGCTAAAAACCTAAAAAATGATAAAAAGTTGTAAAGGACCCTAAAACCCCTAAAACCACTATAATCCCTAAAAGACCATAAAACCCAAAAAACCCTTAAAAACCCCGTAAATGTAAAAAACAAAAATAACCTAAAATCCACAAAATTAAAACCCTAAACATTTGTAAAACCCCATAAAAACCCTCAAATCCCCATAGAAAATCCAAAAAACCCAAAACCCCTAAAAACACTTAAACCACCTAAAACCCCTAAAATTCCCTAAAAGTACTAAAAATATATATAAACCCTAGAAACCCCTAAAAACCCAAAAAACCATTAAAACCCTAAAAAATCCATTACGATCCCTGAAACACCAAAAAACCCTTAAAACCCCAAAAAACCCAAAAACCCATTTAAACCCCAAAACCCCCAAAATAAGGATTGAAACCTTGAAGTAAAATAAAAACCATTCAAACCATAAAAACCCTAAATCCCTAAAAACCCAATAAATTCATAAAAAGTAAAAAAAACCATAAAACCCAAAAAAATCATAAGAAACTCTAAAAAACAAAAAAAAACCTAAAAAAACCTAAAAAAATAAAAAACCACTAAAAACTACACAAAGACCCTAAAACCCCTAAAAGACCCTAAAACCCCTAAAACCTAGAAAATTCCACAAAATCAATAAAAACACTAAAACCATAGAAAAACTAATGGACCCTAAAAACCCTAAAAATCCTAAAAGACTTTAAATCCCCAAAACCCTAAAAGGAACTAAAAATACAAAAACCCCTAAGGTACCCTAAAAACCCTAAAAAGATTCTAAAAAGCCACAAAATCCATAAAAAATATAAATTCCCTAAAAATGTAAAATTCCCTAAAAATATAAATCCCCTAAATGAAGCTATAAAACCAAAAACCCCTAAAACCCTAAAACCCATAAAAAACCAAATAACCCTAAGAACCCTAAAACACTTAGAACACCTAAATCCCTGAAAAAAATGAACACCATAAAATCCTAAAAACCCCAAAAAACACTAAAGCCCCTAAAATCCATAAAAAATTTAAAAACATTAAAAGAACTTAAAAGACCCTAAAAGACCCTAAAAAGACCCTAAAAACCGAAAAACACAAAAAACACTAAAATCCATAAATATCCAAAAACCCTAAAAACCATAAAACCCCTAAAACACTAAAATAACATGTAAAATAGAAACAATCCATTTAAAATCCCCAAAATGTCCATAAAACCCAAACCCCCTACCAACCCTAAAAAAAATAAATACCCTAAACCCTGAAAACACTAAAAACCAAAAAATCATTTAAAAAAATAAGATACCCTTAAAACATAACAAAACCCTAAAAACCTAAAAACCTAAAACATGAAAAACCATAAAACCCCAAAAAATGATAAAAACCATAAAACAAAAAAAAACACTAAAAACAAGTAAAATATAAAAACACTTAAAAACCCATAAACTCTAAAAACCAATAAAAATACAAAAAAAACTCTAAAACTGTTAAAACGCATAATAGGTATAACCCATATACCCCTAATACCCTTAAAAACCCATAGAACCTCTAAAAACCAAAAAACCCCAAAAAACCAAAAACCCAAAAAACATATGAAGACCCTTAAAATAAACATAAAAACAAAAAATACCCATGAACATAAAAACCATAAAAAACCATAAAAACACAAAACCAAAAAAACCAAAAAAACCAAACAGACCCCTGAAACCCAAAAAACCCTAAAAATTCTAAAACCCATAAATAACATAAAAACCCATAAAATCCCTAAAATCCCCAAAAACCCAAAACACTATACCTTACACACTGAACCCTACATCTTAAACCATATACCCTAAACCCTAAACCCATAACACTATAACCTAAACACTATATCCTACACCATAAGCCCTAAACACTACACCATAAACCCTATACCCTACTTCATTAACCTTAAACCATACAACCTAAACCCTACACCTTAAATCTTAAACCCGAAACCCTAAACACTAAAAACCAAACCATAAACTGTTTAAGACACTAAATCCCATAAAATACTTAAAGATCCTAAAAACACTAAAAGTGTCTAAAAACCTAAAGGATCCTAAGAAACCATAAAAACCCTAAAAACCCTAGAAAAACAAAAAACCCATAAAAACTTAAAATTCCCTACAAACCAAATAAGGGAACTCCCCTAAAAAAACTATAAAAGTCACTACAACCCCTAAAACATAAAAGACCCTAGAATCCATTAAAACCCTAAAACACTAATGCCCTAGAAATCACATACAACCTCTTAAAAACAATAAAACCATTAAAAAATTGAAACTCATAATAGTCCTAAAAACCCTAAAAATGAAAAAACCCCTAAAACAAAACACCCCAAAATAAACCTGAAAAAACATAAAACCACATTAAAAACCTAAAAAAAAGAAGACCCTAAAACCAAAAAATCTCAATAAAACCATAAAAAAGAACTTACAATATCGTACAAATCCCTAAAATCTCAAAAACCCCTAATACCCTAATAAAACCATAAAACTGTAAAACCCTTAAAAACCTAATAAACCATAAAAATTGTAAAAATACAAATATCCTAAAAACTATAAAAGTCCCTAAATCCCATAAAATACTGTTAAAACCCATAATAATACAATAAAATCTAAATAACCCATAAAAACATAATTTTATTAAAACAACTAAAAACATAAAAAAAATATGAAAATAATTAAAACACATAAAAACCTATAAAACCCTAAAAAAATCTTAAAACCTCTAAAAACAATGAAACCCACAAACAAACCTTAAAAACTATAAATCCCTAAAACCCATAAGAATCCCCAAAAAACCTAAATATCATAAAAGAAAATAAATGACCCTAACAGACTTGAAATACACAAAAGAACTTAAACCTTAAAACTCCTAAAAACATTAAATACAGTAAAAAAATAAAGAAAGAAAACTAAAAAACCATAAAACCCTAAACTCTGAATACCCTAAATCACTAAAACCCCTAAAAACCATGAAACCACTAAAAACCTAAAACCGTGGAAAATATAAAAACCCCAAAGAATCTAAAAACTCTAAAACCCTCTAAAAACCTATAAAAATCCTAAATAACATTGAAACCCCTAAAATGCCGTGAAATTCTGTAGATGGCTCAAGGAAGGGGACCGGACGGTGATGGAGTTCCCGTCCGCACCTTGAACGCTCCGCCCCCTACCGGAAAGGAGGCTCCAGATCCGGTGTTGCTTGAGGTCTGCAGCCATAATCAGCTTTTCTAGCTTTGTAACTGAAAGTTCCAGGAGCCTGATGTTGGTGCACCGAAGGCCCCGATATTGATGGTCAAATTTGCGGAGGCAGAAAAATCCACGATCTCACATTCCTTCTCTGAATTTGACCCCCCTTCCCCTAGTCGTGTCATCCAGAAAGGGCGGGTGGCTCATGTCTCGGCGAATCGAGAGGCGGTAGAGGAAAGGTGAAATTTGTGTCGTTTCTCCATTATTTCTTGGGTGTTGACCCCCAAGGGTGAGAAACTCTGGAAGTTCTCTGATCTAGCCATTTGGATCAAGGAAATCTGGGGTTTCTCTGAGTGGCATATGACAGCCATGGGGCGCGGGTATTACCACATTGTCTTTCCCTCGAATGAGTGCAAAAGACATGCCTGGAGTTTCGGCTCCATCTATTTGAAGCCCGGTCTCTTAAGGATTAAAGGATGGGATCGGAATTTTGATATGTTGAATGTCAAGAACACTTCTGTGCAGTTATGGATCAACATCTATAAGCGTAGCTGGCTCTATTGGCATCCTCGAATCCTTTGGGACATCGCTTCCTCGATAGGCTACCCCATTCGTATTGACAAGGAGACTGGAAATCCAAAGTATGGGAATTTCGACCGTGTCCTTGTTGAAGTGGACTTGGCCTCCACTTTGATTGAAGAAGTTGTGCTCAACACTGATGAAGATAGTTTCAAGCTGGAGATCCTTTATGAGCAAAAACTCCAGTTTTTTCTTCACTGTCATCTCTTCAGCTATCTCATATCTGATTGTCGTCGCTTGAAAGTGTGTTCCAAGTGTAATCTTAAAAGACACTCCACTGAGTCCTGTACCAGGAAGCTGGATGCTGGAGCGGGGGTGACGGTTCACGCACCTGCTCCCTCCCAACATGTCTCTATGGCAGTTCGGTGTCATGTGGAACTGCCTTCTCCAAGGAGGGTGCTGGAGGCTGATGACACCCTCCACCAAGAGACCCCCTCCCACTTACAGGGAGCTGCCTCTGGGCCCAAACCCCCGGATGAACGACTAGCAGTCGTGGACTCTGTTGTCGCTACTCCCAGTCTCCAGACAGTCTTGATTGAGCCTGGTCAATCCTCTGTGCCCATTGCTGGTCAGGTTATGGCTGAGCCTGGCCAGTCCATTCCTGATCCTTCTCTGGTAGAGGACAGTCCCTTCTGTTAGGAGATGTCCCCCCCACTGCAGGTGGTGGATGATGGTCTGCTCTCTGTAGGGTACCCTTCTCCTTCTGGGCCTGATAAGGTCTCCGCACCCCTAGATCTACCAGTGCTATCTAGTGATTCTTTCATTACTGTGTCCACCAGCAGGGATACATGATGAGACATGGTGAAAGATGCCTCAATGACGCCTCTCTGTCCTACTAATAGATTCACCCCTCTCAGCGGTAGTTTCTGGGCTGATCAGGTTGTGCATAATGATGAGGAGGCAGAAGAGTCCTCCAAGTTGGCTCACCTGGCATCATCACTTGAGGCTAGTTCTCAGCCTCCTGATGATCTGGGGCTCAAATATCGGCCTACTGAGGTTGATCCCTTACCTAATAAGAACCCTGTGGGCATGCCCAAGAAGAAAGGGAATAAATCAAAGGAAAAGGCCGGATCTGCTTGCATCACCCTGATGAACGGGGTTCCCTCTTCCTAATCTTATGCGGATACTCTTCTAGAACTACCAGGGGATCGGGAACCCTCCCACTGTCTTGGCCCTTAGGCATTTCCTCACTTCCCAGAGGCCGTTGGTTCTTGGTATTGTTGAACCAATGATCATGTTTGAAAACTGGACGGGTTTCAACTGGCATAACCTTGGTTACTCCTATGTTTTGAAGACTGCTAGTGATAGTGGCCTTGACATCCTTTGGGTGATTAAGCATGATGACATTCATTTGTCATCGTTTGAGGTGTGTGATCAAGTTATCACCCTATCTGTCATGTGAAGTTCTTCCCCCCCCTCTCTGTCCTTTGTGTATGCTTCCTACTTTTACTTGAGGAGACGGGTCATATGGGATCACTTGACAATGCTTCATGGACTCATTGAGAGCAGTTGGATTATTGTTGGGGATTTCAACACTATATTGCATTCGGATGAGAGAATTGGCTCCAACTTCTCTCGTTCGGCTGCTGTGGAGTTTTCCTCTTGTCTTAATTCTTGTAACTTCTTGGAGGTCCCTGTTTCTGCTGCCTCCTTCACTTGGGGGCGTTCTACTGTGAATGGAAGGCAGGACAGCAAGCTGGACAGGTGTTTTTACAGAATCAATGATGTGTCCTTACCCTTTGATGTCTCGGGATTTACACTTCCCAAGTTTCACTCGGATCACAATCCTTTGATCATTGAAAGCTCTATAGGCACCTCAAGATCCTCAACTATGCCTTTTAAGTCCAATAACGCATGGCTTACGATTTCTGGTTGTAGGGAAATTGTTCTCAATGGATGGGATGAATAATTTTAGGGCAGTCATTTTCATAGTTTGGTTCTAAGGATTAAAAAAATAAAATCTTTGCTTAAAGGCTAGAGCAAGGGTTGTTTTTCCAGTCTTGACAATGACATCCGAGATGCTAAAAATCAACTCGCTGTTCATCAGGAATCCAATTCTCTTCTTCCCCTACCCTCTCGTTTGGAGCTGTAACATCATTCCAAACTTGATGATATTCTAGATCTTAATGAAATGTTGGCCAAGAACCAATTCAGTGTGAGATGGCTCAAAGACGGGGATCACAACTTGAAATTCTTCCATCGGTTACACAGGGAGAAAAAAGCCAAAATCTGTCTTAAAGCTGTTCACATTTCGGGTTCTACCTTCACTTCGGAGGCTGATATCTACTCATCTATGGTTAATCATTTTCAGGGGGTTTATTCGGATGATGGAAAGGAATACACCCTCCCCTTGATGGACTCCATACTTCCATGTGTTGATGAGCATCAGAACCGAGATCTCATGATCCCGCCCCTCACGGAGGAGATTAGGCCTTCTATTTTCTCTTTGAACATTGAAAGCACACCGAGACCAGATGGCTTCACCAACAAATTATTCATGTTCTATTGGGACATCCTGCATGAAGGCATTTTCAATGCTATGTGGGAATTCTTTCTCACTACCGTCTTTCCACGTGGGGTCAACTCTAACATCATTGCTCTGATTCCTAAAAGGGACAATGCCATTGATATTAGTGATTTTATACTAGTGGCCATTGGAAACACAGTCCCCAAAATTATCGGCTAGATTATGGTCATGTGACTTGGGAAGTTCCTGGGGGACATCCTCACCCCTTACCAGTTTGGGTTTGTCCCAGGCAGGAACATTCAGGATTGCCTGTTCACGGCCTCAGAAAGCATCAACGTCATGGGAAAGCCGTCCAAGCATGGAAACTTTTCACTAATGGTTGACATTTCCAAGGCTTTTGACACCATCAAGTGGAGCTTTATTTCTCAGGTCCTGACTAAGTATGGATTCTCAAGTAATTTTATTAGGATCATCATGTCCATTCTTAGCAGTGGATGGGCCTCTATTATTCTAAATGGCTCTCCTAAGGGGTTTTTACCCTGCTCCCGTGGAGTCAGACAGGGTGATCCTATTTCAGGAATCCTTTTTGCGATTGCTAAAGACTATCTTAGCAGGTGCCTTATTGATCATTGTCAGGCTGGCCTCTTCAGGCCTATCCAGGCAGCGAGGGACCTTCATGTGCCATCAAATCTACTTTATGCAGATGATATTCTACTGTTCGGGCAGGCTGATAAACGTACTCTTGATTCTATTCGGATGATTTTCCAGCACTACCAACATGTCGCAGGACAATCCATCAGCTGGAGTAAGTCTTTGATTGTCTTTGGGGAGGGTATTTCATGGTCCTAGAGGATCTCCATTTCCTTTTCCCTTGGTGTTAAGAGAGTTTCATTACCTTTCGACTACCAAGGTGTTCCCATCTTTTGGAGATGTGTCAAGAGGTGTTACCTCGAGAACATTGCCTCTAAAATAACTCAATAGCTGGAGAAATGGAAAGGGGAGTCCCTCTCACAAGCTGGAAGGGTATGACTTATCAACTCGGTGATTACCTATATGTTTACTTATGATTTCTCCATTTACAGGTGGCCGGTTAATCTCATAAAGGATCTGCAGGAAAAGATCAGAAATTTTGCCTGGATGGGGTGCATAGCCCAAAGGAAACTGGTCACCGTGGCCTGGAAGGAATGCACCAAGCCAATTGAGTTGGGTGGGATTGGTATCAAAGACCTTAGACGCTACAACGATGCCCTCCTTGATAAGTATACTTGGGGATTACTAAGTCCTATGGCTTCGAGCATGTATTTCACTCAAGAAAGATTTTTGCTCAAGCTTTGTGATAGATATGTAGGGTATTTCCCCGCCTCTGTTTGGCCAAAAATTCAGGCCTCGTACAAGGCCATTGTCCCTATTTCTAAATGGTTTGTCTTCAAGAACTCATCCTTGAATGGTTGGTCTATGCCCTGGCTTGACAGGCCCCTGAAAGATTTTATCAACCCTCCTCCTGGATTGAAGCGACTGTCTATTTCAGAGTTCATTCCAAGGCTGGAACAATTTGAGGCCACTCCGCCTGCTGTCTTACTTCAAATCCAGCGATATCATTTCATGCATTCTGATATCCTGATCTGAAAGCCCAATCTGGTTGGGTGAATCACTGCTAAGGAATACTATCGGTACAATTGTATCAGGGGATCCCCTACACCGACCTGGCTTTCTATGTTCAGGAGGAACTTCATTTCCCCCGCACACCACCTTCTCATCTAGAAAATCTGGAAAAATCAGTTGCTCATGCAGGGTCAATTGCAGCGAGCGGGTCTCAACCTTGCCTCTGTTTTTTTCTTTATCCTCGGTGCGGAGGAAAATGACCAGCACACCTTCCTTCAGTGCAGTTTCAGCGCTGATCTTTGGGGTTACTTGCAGCAGACTTTTGGGTTTCCATATGGCCTTGACAGGCCTTTTTTTGAGCTTATGGAAGACCTGTCTAACTGGGATTATAGTGAGAAGGTCCAAAATTATTTGCTGGCTATATTTGCAGCCACCATCTCCTTTATTTGGACTGCCCGGAATGTGGTTGCCTTTAGTAAGAAACGACTCTCCTTTCATTCTGGTGTTGTGGCGATTCACAGGGCTGTTTATGCAGCCTCTCAGATTCAGACAGGACACATGGATAATGACGTTCGTGAACTGATCATCCTTCGGTTGCTTGGTGTATCTGGTAGGGGAAAACAACCCGTGTTCCCTAGCTTTATTCGCTGGATTCCTCCACTCCCCTATTGGATCATGGTCAATGTGGATAGTGCAGCCCTTGGTGCCCCGGGCCCCGCTGGATGTGGTGGAGTCTTCTGCACTTATCGGGGTTTGTCAAGGGGTGTTTTCAGAACTTTATCGGTGATGGGTGTGCTCTTGAAGCTGAGTTATGGGCCATTATAAAGGTGATTGAGTATGCTGTCAGGTTTGGGTGGTTTTTTCTGTGGCTTGAGTCTGAATCCATGCTTGTTGTGCGTGCTCTTCAAAGCAGATCTAGGTGCGTCCCCTGGAGTCTCTTTACCCCGTGGATGGACTGCCTTGCCATGTGCCAAAGGCTACATCTCACTGTCACACATGTCTACTGGGAGGCCAATGCAGTTGCGGATGCTCTCTCCAAGCAGGCTATTGTGGAACATTGTTCTTTGTGGTCCTTTGTTGCCACACCTCCCTGCTCCTCCTTTGTTGTGTCTGATTTGAAGGGTGAGGTGCACACCCAGTTATGTAAACCCCCCTTGTAGCACTTTGTACTTTTGTTTTTGTTTAATTTTGGGGGGGCCACTTGCCTGGCCTCGAGCCTTCCTTGCCCTAAAATGCTGTAAAAATCCCTAAAAACTCTAAAAATACTTAAAATCCATAAAAATATCTAAAACACCTAAAAACCCAAAAATAAAAAAATATATTATAATCCCTAAAAGCATTATAAAATTAATAGAACAAAAATAACCCAAAACACCCTAAGAACTATAAAATCACAAAAAAAGTCTAAAAGACCCTAAAACTCCTAAAAGACACTAAAAACACATTGAACCTCTAAAAGAACATAAAAACCATAAAACATTAAAAGTCCCTAAAAACCTAAATGATAGTAAAAGACCACTAAAAATACTAAACCCCCTAAAAATCCCTTAAAACCAAAACAACCTTAAAAACCTTAAAAAATACTGAAATACCCTAAAACCCAACAAAACCCTAAAAACCCTTTAAACCTCAAAACGCCCAAAAACCTGTAAAAACCCTAGAAACTCTAAAACCCATTAAAACACCATATAAAACCACAAAAACCTGAAAACCCATTGAAAACCCTAGAAAACATTAAAATTACACAAATCATTAAAAACCCCTAAATACTCTAAAGGTCATAAAATCACTAAAAGAACAATAAAACCCATTAAAACTCTAAAAGAACCCCAAAACATCCCTAAAACCCTAAAAATAATAAAATATTCCTAAAACCCCTAAAAACCTAAAAACCATAAAAACACTAAAATACCATAAAATTCCAAAAAAAACTAATAAAATCCTAAAAACTCTTAAACCACTAAAATCACTAAAAACCCTAAAAAAGAACTAAAACCCAAAAACCCCCAAGAAAACCTCTAAAACCCACTAAAAACCCTAAAATCGCTAAAATAACCTGAAAAACCATAAAATCAACTAAAATACCATAAAATCCCCTTAAATGACCTGAAAACTATAAAAACTTGAATAACCCTAAAAACCCATAAGAGATCCTAGAAACCCAAAATAACCAAAAAACACTTTAAAACATAAAAACACCATAAAACCCTAAAAACTCTAAAACCCGAAAACCGCTAAAACCCGACACCACTAAAATCATTTAAAATTGCTAAAACCACCTACAACCCAAAAACCCTAAAAAAATATAAACATAACTTAAACCTCCTAAATCCCTAAAATCCTAAAACCTCTAAAAACCCTAAAAACAATAAAAATTCCCTTAAAACTGAGAAAAACACCTAAAATCCCTGAAAACCCTAAAACCCCCAAAAAATCCTAAAATTTGAGATAACATTAAATCACATAAAAACCCATTAAAACCCCTAAAACCCCTAAAAACCCTAAAAACATAAAATCCCAAAAAAAACACCATATATCCCCTAAAACTATTTAAAACCTTAAAACCAAAAAATGCAAAAAATCCATATATCCTCAAAAGACCCTAAATCCCCTAAAAGACCTGAAAAACCCTAAAAACCCAAAAGAACCTAAAAAAATTTAAAACTTTAAAAGGTCTTAAAAACCATATATGAACCTAAAATAAAAAATATCTAAAAGTCCCTAAGATCCCTTGTCTGCAGTGTTTGTGTCTTTTTGTTTAGTAAATTTTGGGGGGTGCCAGGAATAGCCTGGACCCGAGCCTTCTTTCCATAGAAACTTTAAAAAACACTAAAAACTAGCAAACCCCCCCAAAATACTAAAACATATAATCCCCTAAAAGACCCTAAAAGTTAATAAAAACCCTTTAACAACCCCTAAAAGATCTTAAAACCCTTTAAACAACCTAAAACCCCATAAAACTCTAAAAAATAATAAAAACCTTTAAAACAGCCTTAAACCCCCCCCCCCCCAAAAAAATTGAAACCCCTAAAAACCCTAAAGACCATAACACCCCTAAAAACTCTAAAAAAGCTTAAAACCCTTAAAACACTAAAATCAATCCTAAAAACCCTAAAAACCCCTAGTACCACCTTAAACCCCTAAAAATCATAAGAAAACCTAAAATACCTAAAATCACTAAAACCCTAAAACACCCTAAAAATCCTAAAACACCAAAAAGACCAAAAAACCTTAAAAACTAAAAGATTTTGAAAACCTTAAAACCCCTAAAATACATTAAAACACTAAAAGATTTTAAAATACCCTGAAAAACCAAAATGTCCCCAAAAATCATAATGGATATAAAAAACCCTAAAACATATAAAGGACCCTAAAAACCCTAAAGGACTCTAAAAACCCAAAACAAAAACCCAAAAAAACATTAAAGGGCTCTTAGAACCCATAAAGTACACTAAAACCCCTAAAGGACCCTTAAATCCCTTAAAACCCTGAATCCCTTAAAACACTAAAAATCCAAAATTACCATAATGACCCTAAACACCACTCTAAACCAATTGAAAACCCTAAAAACCATCAAAACCAAAAACAAACTACAAAAAACTAAAAAACCTAAATGAACATAAAAACACTAAAACCTTAAAGGACCATAAACCCCTAAAAACACATAAACTCCTAAAACCCCTTTAAAACCTAAAAAATTTAAAATACCCTAAAAATCCTAAAATCCATAAAACCATAAAAATCCATAAAACCACAAAATTAACTTAAAACACTAAAACTATAAAACCCCTAAAACCCTAAAAACGCAAAAAACATAAAAAAACCAAACAAAATAAAATAAAATAAAACCCATAAAAACACAAAAAAACTAGAAAACCCAAAAAAACATTAAAAACCCAAAATACTAAAAAACCCAAAACCCCCAAAAAAGTTATAAAATCCCTGAAACCCCAAAAAACCCTAAAATCCCTAAAATCCCTAAAATATACTTGAAACCCTAAAAACTCTAAAAACACTGAAATACCTTAAACACCAGAAAAACACAGAAACCCCTAAAGACCATATAAACCCTAAAAACCCTTAATAACTGTAAAAAAACACTAAAATCCCTCAGAACGATTTAAATCACCCCAATAAACCCAAAAAACTCTAAACCCCAAAAAAGGATGAGAACCCCAAAAAACCCAAAAAACACTAAAAACATATAAAAAACTTAAAAACCCATATAAACAAAATAAGCCCTATAACCCCCCCCCCAAATCCTTATAACCATTAAAAATGCCAAAAAAACTCTAAATTCTACCTAAACCCCTAAAAAATATCCTAAAAACATAAATACCATAAATACCCAAAAAACCATAAAAAACCCAAAATACCATAAAAGACTAGAAACATGAAACACCCTAAAACCCCTAAATTACCATAAATGACATTAAAACCCCTGAAAACAATACAAATCCCTAAAATCCCATAGCAACCTTAAACATCCCTAAACACACTGATAACCTAAAATATTTAAAAACAATAAAACCCAAAAAACAAAAAAAAACTCTGAAAAAACCACAAAAAACTAAAATTCCCCTTAAAGACCAAAATAACCATAAAAACCTTAAAATAACATAAAACCCATAAACCCCCTAAAAGACCCTAAAACCCTAAAACCCCAAAAGACCCTCAAAATATCTGAAATCTCTAAAACCACATAAAACTCTAAAAAAAACCCTAGAAAAATCATATAAAAACCCCATACGTAGTAAATTCTCATTAAACACCCTAAAAAATCTAAAACCCCATAAAACCCTAAAACCCCCTAAACCACTTAAAACCCTTAAAAACCTAAAACACCAAAAATTACCCTAAAAACTCTAAAAACTATAAAAACCTTAAGTTTCCTAAAAAACCTCAATCCCATAAAAATCCATAAATCCCTAAAAATCCTAAAAAAATTCCCTGAAAACAACATAAATTCTAAAAACATTAAAAAACCCTAAAAAACCAAAAACCCCAAAAAACAAAAAAACCCATAAAATACATTAAGACCCTAAGAAACCATGAAAACATTTAATAAAACCTAAAATCCCTATAGAACACTAAAAAAGAAAAAAACCCTACAAAACCATAAAATGTATAAACCATACAAAACCCAAAAACCACCTAAAAACAAGAAAAACCCCATAAAAAGCTCTAAAAAACCCTAAAACCCTAAACCCTTAAAAAGACTAAAACCCCCCCAAAAACTAAAAAACACATAGTTCCCTTAAAACCCTAAAACTCTAAAGAATCCTAAATATCTTAAAAACACCTAAAAACCATTACAAAACTATAAAAAACAAAAAATCATAAAAACACTAAAACATCGTACCCCCATACCCCCTAAAAACCATTAAAACATCGTAAAACCTGTTAAACCCCCATACCCCCTAAAAACTCTAAAAACCATTAAAACCTTAAAAACCTTAAAAACCCTAAGAACCCCTAAAATTTGTTAAAAACATCAAAATAGCTCACAAATCCTTAATAACAAACAAATAAAACATAAAAATCCTTAAAAACATAAAAAAAATATTTGAAAATCCTAAAAAAATAAAAAACCCTAAAACCCAAGAAAAAACCTAAAAACTCTATAAAAATTTAAAAAAACTTGATAACTCTAAAAAAATAAATACACCAACGTACCTAAAAACTATTAAAACCCAAAAACCATAAAAACATAAAACCCCTAAAATTCCATAAAAACAAAAAAACTATAAAACACCCTTAAAACCCTAAAACACCCAAAAAACCTTACAAAACCCCTAAAAACCTAAAAAACCTAAAAAAGATAATAAAATCCTAAAAGCTCTTGATACCTTAAAAACACAAAAACCACTGAAAAACCTTAATGTCTTAAAATTTAAAAAACCTAAAAAAATAAAAATATCCATAAAAACATAAGGAACCCCAAAACCCTAAAGAATCCATAAAAACATAAAACACCCTAAAAATCATTAAAAACACTAAAAACTCAAAAAAACAATAATTCCTTAAACCACTAAAAATCCCAAAAAAGATCAAAATCCTAAATAACACTAAAAACCCCTAAAACACCTAAAAAAACTAAAACCCAAAATCCCCAAAATCCCTAAAACACTAAAAAATATAAAAATATCAAAAACCCAAAATAACCTTAAATACACAAAAAAAACCATAAAACCCCTAAAAACCCTTATAACCCTTAGAAACCGAAAAATGAAACTAAAACCCAAAAAATCTAAAAACACTTTAAATCCCCTAAAACTCTAAAAACCCTAAAGAACCCCCAAAAAACTCTAACACACCCCATAACCATAAAAATTCAAAAAAAAATCCAAAAATATCAAAAACCCTAAAAAATCTAAAAACCTAAAAAACTGTTAAAAGTTTAAAAAACCTAAATAATCTTAAAACCCATAAAACCCATAGAACCCCCCACCACCCCCAAAGAAACACTAAAACCCCTAATTAATAACATAAAAAACATTGAAACCCATAAAACCATAAACCACAAAATTCCCTACCCCCTCGAAACCATTGAAAATACTGAATAACCCTAAAAACTATTAAAACACAAAAAAATCCATGAAAACAAAAGAAAACCTAATAAACCCGTCAAACCCATAAAGAATAAAAAAACTATTCAATACCCTAAGATAATTCTAGAAATACCTAAAAGTACCTTAAACCCCTAAAATAATACTAAAAACATTAACAAAACTAAATAACCCCAAAACCTCTTTAATGCCCTATATAATATTAAAAACCCCTTAAAATGACTAGAAACTATAAAACACCTAAAAATCCTAGAAACCCCTTAAAAATATAGAAGGCCCCAAATAGACCCTAAAAAGAAACTAAACCACTAAAATAACTCTATAACAACAAAAAAAACCTAAAAATCTAAATTCCCCTAAAGTCCTAAAAATACCCTAAAAGACCTAAAAAATTCTAAAACCCCTAAAACATGCTAAATCATTAAATACCCCCAAATTTCATTACAACAATAAAAGGCCATAAAACACAAAAATATCTTTAAAAAATCTTAAAACTATAAAGTACAAAAAATTCACCAAAAACCCCAAAAAACCTAAAAAACATAAATGCCCTAAAACCCTTTAAAAACCTAAAAACTCTAAAAACCCAAAAAAACCTAAACCACGTAAAAAGAATATAAACCATTTAACACCCCCCAAAAACCAAAATAAACCCTAAACACCTAAAGACACTAAAAATACCAAAACCCTAAAATAAAAAAAACAATAGAAGTATTTTAAAATCCCTAAAACAATTAAAAATATCTTAAATACCCAAAAAACTCAAAAAACCCATTTAAACCAAAAAACCATAAACCCTAAAAAACTCTAAAGACCATTAAAACCCCTAAAAACCCTAAAACCCATAAAAATCAATGAAAACCCATAAAAACCTGAACAAAAATAAAAAAAATTAATAATTTCCCCCAAATTTGTAAAAACTCCTAAAAATCCCTAAAAACCTAGAAACACAAAATTTCACTAAAACCCTAAAAAATAATTTAAATCTATAACCCTTAAAACCAAAAAAATGCTAAAACTCCCAATCCCCTTAAACTATAAAAAACCCTAAAACCCCCTAAAAACATTTAAACCCCTAAAAACCCTAACATTACTTAAAATACCTAAAAACAAAAAAAAATGCTTAAAACCCCTAAAAATACAAAAAAAACCCCTAATAATCATAAAAACCCTAAAAACGTAAAAACAAGAAAAAAACCTAAAATCAATAAAACACCCAAAAAACCCAAAAAACCCTGAAAGACCATGAAAACCCCTAAAAGACCCTAAAACCACTAAAAATTATTATAAGCCATTAAAGAAACTAAATACTATTAAACACTTTTTAAAAATCCCCACATACCCTAAAAACTGATAGCCCTGAAAACCAGAAAACCCCAAAAACCACCGAAAAGAACATGAAACCCTCAAACCCTTTAAACTCCAAAATCCCTAAAAAAATTAAATACCCTAAACCCTAAATGTCTCTAAAAACCCCAAAAGACATACAAACCCATTAAACACATAATAATCCTTTAAAGTCATGAAAAACCATAATAAATATAAAACCAACTAGAAACCAAAGAACCCCAAAAACAAAAAAATACCCCACATACCCTAAAAAACCTAAAAACCCTTGAAAACTATAAAAATCATAAAACCTAGGAAAAACATTAAAACCCAAAAAAAACCAAAAAAAGACAAAAAAGAAAAAAAAACCCTATACATAATAAAGACCTTAATAAACCTAAAAAACCCTACAACCATAATAACCCTAAGACCTTAAAACCCCTAAAACCATAAACCCCCATAAAACCCCTTAATCCTATAAAACCATAAAAACCCTTTCAAAAACCCCTAAACCCCATAAAAACCTATAAAACCCACAAAAACCCTATAAAACATTAAAGGTGAACAAAAAGCCATAAAAACCTAAAGCACCCTAAAAACCCTACAAACCTTAAAAACCCTAAAAGCTCTAAAAACCATAAAACTCTAAAAACACTACAAAACATTAAAACCCATAAAAACATAAAAACACTAAAACCCTAAAATCACTAAAACCCCAAAAACACTAAAATATCTTTTAAAATAATAAAAACCTATAAATCTTAAAAACACTAAAATCATTAAAAACACTAAAGGAACCTGAAACCCTAAACCCCTTAAAAGGAACCTAAAACTCTTAAAATACCGTAAAAATACATAAAAAACTAAAATATTATTCAAAACCTAAAAATAATTAAAAGACCGTAAAAATCCAAAAATCCTAAAAATCTAAAAAATCCAAAATAACTCTTAATCACCCTAAAAAACAGAAACCCATAAAACCCTTAATACTCTTACAAAACTCTACAAACATAAAAGCCCAAAAAAATTCCTAATAATCCTAAAATCCTAAGAAAACCAAAAACCCTAAAAACTCCAAGAAAATTTATGAGAACCAATAAAATATATTAAGACCCATAAAAACACTGAAGTCCATAAAACCCCTAAAAATACCTAAAATCCCTAAAATACCTAAAATAGCCCAATAACCAAAAAATCAAAACCCCTACAACCCTAAAAACTAAAAAACCCTAAAACTCCCATAAAAACCTAAATACCCAAGAAAAAACTCTAAAACCCCTAAAAATAACTAATAACCATAAAATCATAGAAAACCCTAAATCTCTAAAAATCCTTAAAACCCAAAAAACCCAAAAAATCCAAAAACCCTTAATAAACTCTTAAAACCCCTAAAACCCCAAAACCCCTAAAACTATAAAAAACCCTAGAACCCCCTAAAAATCCTTAAAATCACTAAAAACCACTTTAAAATCTATATAAACCCTAAACATCCTAAAAAACCATAAAACCCCTAAAGGATCATGAAAATATTAACACCCCTCAACAACCCTAAGAAACATAAAAACCCTAACAACAATAGAAAAAACTAAAATGTTTAAAACCCTCAAAACCCCTAAAAAAATAAAAACACTAAACAACCTAAAATCCCTAAAAGACCCTAAAACTATAAAATATAATAAAAACAATAAAAGACCCTGAAACCCTAAAAATACTTAAATATCCTAAAAACCTTTAAAAGACTATAAAACCTTAAAATTCTCTAAACCCATAAAAACTCTATAGGATCCAAAAAACGTTTAAAACCTTACAATACCCCAAAACACACTAAAAATCACAAAAGAAACTAAAAATACTAAAAACCAATGATGGACTCCAAAATGGTAATAATCATAAACGACCCAAAAAACAACTAAATGACCAAAAAATCCATAAAAATTCTCAAGGACCCTAAAAGCCATAAAAAAATTAAAGGACCCAAAAAACCCTACAAGAACCTAAAACCCCAAAATTATCCTAAAAATCCCTAAAAAAAATAAAAACCCTATGAAACCCTAAAAATCCTAAAACCCTATAGACCCTAAAACCCCTTCAAACCCTAATCAATGATAAAATCTCTAAATAACCTTAAAATACCCAAAAAACATAAAAAAAATTAGAAGACCATAAAACCCTAAAAATAATAAATGACCCTAGAAACCTTAGGAGACCATAAATTACCCTAATAAACCATAAAGGCCTAAAACTATTTAAAAATAAAAAAAACCCTAAAAAACAAAAGGACCATAAAACTCTAAAAACTACTAAAGGATCCAAAAAATCATAAAGGGTGAAGAAAACACTAGAAACCCTAAAACCCAAAAAGTTCTAAAATAATCCAAAAAACTGGTAAAAACATTTAAACCCCCCAAAAGGCCCTAAAAACCCTTAATGAACCTAGAAAATCCTAAAAACCAAAAGAGACCCTAAAAACAAAAAAAACCCTTAAAATCCAAAAACTCATAAATGACTTTAAAACCCTCAAAAACATCTACATGCCCTAATAATAATAAAAACACTAAAAGCCCAAAAACACTAGAACACCCTAATATTTATTTAACCCTTTCAACCATAAAACCCATAAAACCACTAAAACTATAAAACCTAAAAGATAAAATAATGCTAAAAAACATAAACCCACTAAAAACCCTAAAAACATTAAATAGACAAGAAAAACTAAAAACCCTAAAAACCCATAAACCCCTTAACCCCCCCTCAAAGACTTAAACCCCATAACCCCCCCCCCCACCCACAAACCTTAATATTTCGCAAAAAACATAGTTTAACCCCTAAAAACCCCTAAAAACCCTAATAATGCATTTAAACCACCCAAAAAACCCAAAACCTAAAATCCACCTAAGAAATACCTAAAAACCATAAAACCTAAAACCCCAAAAAGCCAAAAAAAAAACAAAAAAATCCTAGGATCCAAAAAACACTAAAACCTAAAAAGACCTAAAAACACATATAAAACAATAAATAACCATAAAATCCCTCAAACACAAAAATACCCAAAAACATCCTAAATACCCTAAAAGCCCCAAAGAATCCAAAAAATTCCAAAAATACTCTAAAAAATACTAATACCACTAATGGACCTTAAAAACTCCCAAACCTCTTAAATACAATAGAAACTGTAAAACCCTTAAAGACCATTAAATACC
The DNA here is from genome assembly GCA_963277665.1 of Viscum album. Taxonomy (NCBI): domain Eukaryota; kingdom Viridiplantae; phylum Streptophyta; class Magnoliopsida; order Santalales; family Viscaceae; genus Viscum; species Viscum album. Next base: position 458,455,328 of record OY728133.1, on the reverse strand, counting down.
CTAAACCCCTAAAAGACACTAAAAACCATAAAACCTCTTAAAGGACCCTAAAAAACCTTAAAACTAACAAAACCCTAACAAACCTAAAACCTGAAAAACCCCTCATATCACCTAAAAACCCTTAAAAATCATAATACAATTAAAATGATAAACCCCAAAAACTAAAAAAAACCTAAAAACCTAAAACAATCCTAAAAACCCCTAACACCATAAAAGAACCAAAAAGTTCCTAAAGACATTAAAACCCCATTAAACCCCCGCAAAACTAAAAAACTTCATGAAAACCCATAAAACACCTAAAACCCACAAAAAATCCAAAAACCCTAAAGAATACCAAAACCCATAAAAAACTAAAATCCAAAAAACACAATAAAACCCCATAAAATCTATAAAAAACATAAAAACCCTAAAATCACTCAAAGCCCTAAGATAATTAAAAAACCTAAAACACCCTAAAACCCATAAAATCTTAAAACCCCATAAAACCATAAAAATAACTAAAAACCATGAAACACTAAAAACCCATTAAACACCTTAAAATTCTAAAACCCAAAAACCACTAATAACACTAGAAAACCCAAAAAATTAAATAACATTAAACCATTAAAAATCCTATAACCCCATAAAAACCCATAAACCAAATAAAAGCTTAAAAATCCCTTTATAAACCCAAAACAAACCCTAAATCCCCTAAAACCCTAAATATCCCTAAAACCCCTAAAAGAACTAAAAAACCCTTAAAACATTAAAAATTAAATGAACCTAAAATGATTTATATACTCTAAAAACCACTAAAACCCCTAAAAACCACTAAAACCCCTAAAAACCATACACCCCCTTCAAACATTAAAAACCCTAAAACACCTAAAACAACTAAGAACCCTAAAACCTGAAAAACCATAAAATATAAAAACTCTATAATACACTAAAAACATTAGAAGACCAAAAAAACTCAAAAAAATCCTTAAATACCCTAAACCACTTAAGAATCTAAAATTCCATAAAAACATAACACATCCTTAAACTCCTAAAATACACTAAAACCCATAAAAACAAAAAAGGACCCTAAAAACCTAAAAGACCTTAAACACCCTAGAGAACCCTAAAACCCCCAAAACACTAATGGACCCTAAAACTCCAAAAAACCCCTTGGAAATCCTTAAAACCATAAAGGACCCAAAAACCCCTAAAATTCCCTAAAGGACCCTAAAAAATATGAAAACACCAAAGGACCCAAAAAACCCTTAAAACTAATATAAGACTCTAAAATCCCTTAAAACCATAAAAGACCCTAAAAACCATTAATAACCCTAACCCCTATAAAACCCCTAAAAGACCCAAAAATGTGTAAAAACCTAAATTACCCCTAAAACCCCTGAAAACCACTAAAAACACAATAAAACATAATAGACCATAAAACCACTGAAACCCCTAAATTTCTCAAAACCCCCCAAGAGACCATAAAATGCCCTAAAACACATAAATACACTAAAAACTAAAAAAAATTAAAAAAAATAAGAAGAAAAGGTTCCAAACACACATAAAACTCTTAGAGGATGTAAAAAACTCCTAAAGGACACTAAAAACCCTAAAATCCCTAAAAGACTCTAAAACCCCTAAAAACCATAAAGATGCAAAAAATACCTAAAAGCCATAAAACCCATAAAACCAAGATTAATACCCCAAAAGACCATATAATCCTAAAAGGACCCTATAAAATCCTAAAACCCCAAAAGACTGTAAAAACCCTAAAAATCCCTAAAACCAAAAAAAACCAAAAAATATTTAAAAGTCACTAGAAACATCAAAAAACCCTAAAACCCTCCAAAAAATGGAAGACCTTAAAAATTACAAAAAAAACCCTGTGATCCATTAAAACCCCTAAAAACCCTAAAATCCTAAAAGACCAAAAAACCATTAAAAACCTAAAAAACCTTAAAACCCCTAAAAAATGTAAAAAATATAAAATACATAAATAAAAAAAACCATAAAAAACCATTAAACCCCAAAACCCATAATTCCCATAAAAGCATAAAAACCCTTTAAACAACAGAAACCATTTAAACCCCACAAACACCGTAAAAATATTAAAACTTCTAAAAAATATATGAAATATGTAATAGCCCTAAAACCTATAAAACCCCTAAAAACATACAAAACAGCCTAAAATCCTAAAAATACTAAAGATCTAAAGTCTTTAAAACGCCAAATATGAAAAGAACCAAGATATTATAAAAAATAATATCAACCCTAAAAACCATAATGATCTGAACACCCCTAAAAAATCATAAAAACATAAAAACATAAAAAAATAATAAACCCCTAAAAAATCTAATAACCAAATACTAAAAATCCACTAAAAATAAAAAAATAAATAAAAAACCATAAAACCATTAAACCCCTAAAAGCCCATAAAACCATAAACAACATAAAACCCTAAAACCCAAAAAAACCATAACACGCAAGGGGTGTGCTACTTTGTAAGAGGATAAGGGCCTGCATCTTATGATGGCTGGTGTGTTGCCCACTCCCTATCTGGCTCTTGAAGAACCTGACCTGGTGGTTCCTTGCGTGTCGCAGTGTGGGGTCCTTCCTGATTGTTCCCTTAACTAGGAATCCCTCTTCATCCCTGATGACCCCATCTATGAGGATAGTATAAGGTTGAATCACAATAAGGATATGATCATTAAAGAGAGGGCTAAAAAGCTGGATGATGATTCTTACCTAGGCCCATTAAGGAGGGGGATAAAGCGGGATTACTCTACTCTTCCCAAACCCATGGCTACTCGAGCGTCATCCAAGGCAGAAAACTGAAAGTCGGAGTGAACAAACAGGAGCATCACCACACCTTGGGGAAAGATAGATGTAGGGAGGATCTTATAATGTTCCTCAAAATTCATAAGTATTTTGACTCAGGATGGGAATTGATGGACACAGGGGAAGATTCTGACTCCTACTCTGATATTGCGGCTCTTGGATATTGTGCAGAGGGTTAACCTTACGGCATAGCTTCAATTTATGACTTTGGTGTTGATGTTGACCGACTTGTTTCTTTTTTTTGGGGTTTTCTCATTTGATTTTTTGGGGATTGTTAAGGTTTTTTGGGTGTGGGTTGTTTGATCCCTACCCTCCCTTGTTTGTAGTGTCTTTTTTCTAATAAATTTTGGGAGGCTAGGAATAGCATGGCCTCGCACCTTCCTTACCAAAAAAAATCATAAAACCCCTAAATTCCATAAAAACCCTAAACAAGCTAAAAAACCTAAAAACCAAAAAAATCCCTTATAACCCCCGAAAAAAACCATAAAACCCATAAAACCCCCGAAAACCCAAAAAACCCCGAAACCATAAAAACTAAAGAAAACCTAAGAAAACTCCTAAAACCCATAAAAGGCCCTCAGAACCCAAAAAACCAATAAAGACTCAAAAACTATAAATATCATAAAATAAACTAAAACCCCTATAAATCCCTAAAATACTCTCAAAACGCCTTAGGCACCGTAAAAAACCTAAAGACCCATAAAAACACCAAATCCCCCAAAATACCTTAAAACCCCTAAAAATAGTAAGAAACAAAAAACCCCTAAAACACCCAAAAAAACCAAAAAAACTCTAAAATGCATAAAACGTTAAAACCCTAACACCAAAAGAAATCTAAAAAACCCTAAAAATCCATTTAAATCATTAAAATACCTAAAACCCAGAAAACCCCATAAAACCATAAATTCTCTAAAAACTCTAAAACCCATGAAAAGAAAAAAGACCCCTAAAATACCAAAAAACCTAAAATCCACAGAAACCTAAAAAACCTTAAATCCCTACCCCTGAACAACCTTACAAAAACCATAAGAAACTCTACGAAACCAAAAAACCTCCAAAAACCCAAAAACCCTAAAAAGAGTAAAATTTATAAAAACTCATAAAACCCTTAAATCCTTAGAAAAAATATAGAAACCCATAAAAAATAAAAACCCTAAAACCCAAAAAATAAAAAAACTAAAAAACCCTTAAAGTCCCAAAAAATCCTTCAAATCCATAAAAACACTAAAAACCCTTAAAACACCAAAGAAAATAAAAAACACATAAAAATCTATGAAACTCTAAATACCCCTAAAAACACTAAAAAAACCTATACCCCCCAAGAAAAACATAAAATGATTAAAATAAGTAAAAACCATAAAATACTAATAACCTTAAAATACCCTAAAACACTTCATAAATCCTAACACCCCATAAAATCCTAAAAACCATAAAACCCAAAAAAATAAACTGAAACCCTTAAAATCACTAACACCATTAAAAAACTAAATACCCTTAAAAACTAAAGAAACTAAAAGAACCTAAAAACTAGAACCCCCCAAACCCTAAAAAATTCTAAAAATAAAAAAATCCCTAAAAGTCCTAAAAATACATAAATAAGATAAAAATCCTAAACCCCTAAAAGGCCCTAAAAACCCTAAAATCACACAAAATCCATAAAAGACCCTAAAAGGAAAAAATCCAAAATGATCCAAAAACACCGTAAAAACCCTAAAATACCACAAAATTTTTTAAAACACTAAAAGACCCAAAACAAATACAAAACCCTAAAATACCACAAAAATAAGAAAAATACTTAAAAGACACTAAAAAACCCTAAAACCCCCCAAAAATATGATAAAATTTCATGAACACCTAAAAAAACTAAAAAAACCCTAAAACCCCCCAAAACACTAAAGGTAAATAAAAACCCTAAAGGAAAACAAAAAAACCCCCCCTAAAAATAATAATAACACATACAAACCCCTAAAAGACCTTAAAAACCCCAAACCCCATAAACCTAAAATACCCCAAAAACCCCTACAAAACCCAAATGATTTTAAAACCCTAAAAACTATAAAAAACCCTAAAAACCCTAAATGATCCTAAAAACCATTAAAACCCTAAACCCCAAATACTCTCAGTCCCATCAAAAACCCAAAAAAACATAAAAAATCCTATGAAAACCCTAAAACCCTAAAACCCTAAGAAAACCTTTAAACCACTTAAAAAACTATAATCCCTGAAAACCCTAAAAATATTAAAACCCCATAAAATCTATGAACACCATAAAAGCCTAAAAACCAAAAAACGTTGAAACCCCTAGAAACCCTGAACAACCCTAAAAATAAAAAAAAACTAAAAACCCTAAAATTTAAAAAAAACATTAAAACTCTAAAACCACTTAATAATCATAAGAAATTTTTATGAATCTAAAAAACCATAAATCCCTTAAAACCCCTAAAAAACCTTAACCCCATAAAAACTCTAAAAACCAAAAGAACCACTAAAAATTAAACCCCAAAAAACTCTACCACCAAAATCCTCAAACCCTAACATCCCTAAAAAATTCTAAAATCCCTTAAAACCTCAAAAGAAACTTAAAATACTAAAACCTTAAAACCCTAAGAAATACCTAAAAACCAAAAAAACTAAAACCCTAAAAACAAAAAAACACTAAAAAACATTAAAACTTCTACCAAACACTAAAAACTATAAAAACCACTAAAAATAATAAAAAATATAAAAACCCAAAACCATATAAACAATAAAATCATTATTTTGACCTGATTTGTATCATACCCATTTCATGGACTGAGATGGTCTCACGAGGAATGGGTGGTGTGTTCGTTTTATGTTCCGGAGGAGTTTCCACAGTTGAATGGTCCTTATGGGTGATTTTTTTTGGGTTAAGTGTTTGTGTAATTAGCCCATGTTGGGTATGATGTCATCTGGTTGTCTTCATTGGGTTTATTCTTGGATCTAGAACACTCAATGAACCTTTTATCCATGATTCATGGATCTAATTTCCAAAGGAATGCGATCATTAGATTATTTATCCAATTACACTTAAGGAATCCATTGGCCGAGAGGATGGAAGGACAGGATCATCAAAACATTTTGGCGGGAATTATTACCTATTCTATGACTTTTTTATAGATTTAAGCTATGTTCATATGTTTGTGAATCATTTTTTCTTTCCCAACGATGTGTCCACATATTACTCCTGGGTTACAAGATCAATCATAAATACACGTGGGTCTAGAATCATATATATGTATATGAGTTTCCCCATAAATGAGGATATACTTTTTTGGATTGATTAGGAATTCATTTACCATTTACTGAGGCAAAGTGAGTTTAAGTCATGTGTTGAGGCACTCAGAATTTATTATTGTCTAGGGGAGATGAGAATTGTTCTGATGTTGTGGTCAAACCCATAATATGGTTTTCTTACGTATCCTTGTGAAAGGAATAAAAGTCCACATAGTTCGGTGCCACATAGCTTGACACATTACCTTTTAAGGTAATGTGACGAGGAACCATATGTGTAGTTTAACGTCATATGGCAAGGATGTCTTGGTGGAAGGTTCCTAGTCAATAATTGATGTGGTACTTATGTTGAGGAAACCTAAATCAATTAGAAGAAATGTAGTATTTTGGTTAAATAGTGACCCTACTAGGAATATGGACTTGAAAATGTCAAGACATGTTTCCATGTTGGGTTTGGACCACGAGGAGGCTTCCTACCTATAGTAGTTGGTTGGGAATCAAAGAACCTATTTTTCAGTTTGAGTCAAGACATACTCCCTCGAGGAATACCATAAAGAAGGAATTATAAGGGCATTATATCGATGGAGGAGGCCCTTTTTGAGCATGATATGGGACTTACACTGTAAAGGATGCCTTAATGAATTAGGGATTTATGATTGGGGTTAAACTTTTAAAATTCCCCATTTTATCTCGGGTCTTAGAAAATCATCTTATGTATCTTTTTTAGGTAGGAATTTGAGTTATCATAATTTAATTCTTAGGGGGATTACACCTAGGAGGAGTCCCATGATTCGGGATTATGTAGATGTCATTATTGCTTCCAAACTCTAAGTGCACGTGATTCATGTTTGGTGTGTGAAAAAAGAGGAGGCAGTATATCTAAATATGGAACATCCCACATCTTCTGTTGATAGATGGTACTGGAGCCCAATGGGATGGAGGTATAGAGAGGGAGAGAGAGAGAAATTTGAATGTTCCAATACCACTATTTATTCTCATACCATTTATAGTCAGATTAACCTATCTAGGCATGCCTTGGGAAGAGGTAGAGAGGAGTACTGATGCAACCTCCTACAAGAAAATCTATGTGATTACCTCAGTGGAAGTGCCCTGAAATTGGTTCAAGGAAAGGGGAGTAATGTTGCATCTATTAAAAGGGAAAATAAATTATGATTTCCCTATGATATCACTTAACATAATTTAAGGGAGAGACTAGTGATTAACCTCGATACATATAACGGGGAGGTTCACGTTAGTATCCAATGGTCAGACCCTGGGTTACCATGGAAATGTAAATTTATGGAAATTCTATGGGTTTGAACTATTACGGGTATTACCCATGTGACTCCACTTACCATGGGTATGTAAGCAACCAATGGTTTTATCATATTGGCCTATTGGCTTTGGAAGATGCTTTGACCAAATTTGGTCTGACTGGTTTTTGGAGGGACTATAGAAGAGGCAATAGTAATGTAAGGAAATGATCATATCCAGAGGGTGGAACCCCCAAAGGTACCCCATTTCATGTACCATTTATCCTTGTGGGATGGGGTATCCCTCACATAGCTTGTTTTTATTCAAGTGGAGAGGTTGTTTGTGTACTAAAGTGGTACGCGAACTAGGATGTGGTCTACGTACCGTGGTGGTACGCGACCCTAGGATTCATACAAATAGAATGGTTCTATGCCGTGTTGGATTCCATTTAGGTAGTGGGATGCTACACGGGGAAGGGTTTTTTCTGTATAGATATGTGCTAAACGGGACGCTGGATTGAAGAAGGGGCATTGATCTTGCAGTTTGCAGGAAGTCCAGCTGCCACCGCGATATTGTTCATGGATCATCAATTCGATTTTTGGTCTACCAATTAATATCATATTTCCTTATTTTATGGTATGCAGAAAGCTATACATATAATAAATCATTATAAAAGTCCATTGTGGTACATTTTTATTTCGTACCTTCGAATCTCTGAAATATGTTCTCCTAAAATCTCTCCTATATCCATCCTCATCTCTCTCATATGATCTTATTTTTTTGGATCCCTCTATATTCTTTTATATAGTGTCGAGGAAGATGGATCTATGGGTCTCACATCACCTTTTGAAGAAGCCCTCATGGAAATCACCCGGCCAGTGGATGACTCAGTCAATAGAGGATCATAGGCCTGTGGTTCACAATACTGGAAAATCACCACCTCAATTCTGTGAATGACTTCATCTCATTCGTAGGAAATTTCCTGATTCTCCTCACCCGTGGACTATTTAGTCTAGGGGGATGGTATGTGAGGGTGAATTTCTCTACCTCTATTATATTAACAATGTTTTTCATGGGGGATGCATGCGAAGAGGATTTTTCTACTTCCGTTCCGCCAATGAAACGGTTTGTAGGAGCCGACATCATCTTCTCTGTTTGAAAAATCACTTGGTTCATAGATACTTTGTGAGACTATGGACTGCTATGTGGTGTGGTTTTCCATGAAGGACTTTCAGTTCATAGTACCTCTCCATCTATTTTCCAAAACTAGGCTTCTTCGATATTATTCTTTAAACATTCATTCAATGATATATATATATATATATGTATTTATCAATTTTTCAGGAGTATTTTTATTCCCTTTTCAATGTTTTCAAGACACAACTAATTCCACCATCATAATGGCTTCTGATTAGGATGAAGATTAGGTTATTATGATGTAGAAAGAGGTCCTCACTTGAACTAGATATTGGTATAATGGTGGACCCATAGGGGGGACCAAACTTATATATAGTGGTTCCAAGGAAATTTTTCATTAACCACTTTTCTCAGCAAACTCAGTTCTATAAAAATATCTCTCACACGCTCTGCATCTACAAACCATCTCCCTTTATAGCTTCCTTCATCCCCAAACTGATCCTTTCATCCCGCAAACTAAAAACACTTCACGGTCACCTTCATCTGCAAACTAAATTTTGAATTCATGAATGGGACTTTGAATCTTGAAATGGTGAGTTAATATTTCCATGTATCATGGGTCAATGCACAACTTTCTTATTTAACTAACTATATGGCTCGTTGGCCAACAACCCGCGGGCTAGTCCCTCCCAAGTTTCCACAAACTATCAGTTCACATTTGGTGCCATCCGTATATAGTTTCTAGGTTTCTGTACATGGAGTGTTTCCTTATATGGAGTTCTCTTTGTCCCTTATCATTTTTTTGATACTTTACCCAAATGTATCATTGGACTGACATTTTGTATGGGTCTTTTGCTATAGGATAATAATTTATCTTCCTCTTATTTCAATGGTCATGACTAGAATAAGGGTGGATATGGTTGAGAACATCAAAGATAACCTTCATTCTTATGTTTTCCCTTAAAGGGGTACTCTACGAGATCTCCTTTCACCAAAGATTATGGAATATCTGCTATCTTACCAGCTACCAATTTACAACTTTAGACTCTAAGACGATGCTCCCCTACTAAGTGTCACCCGAAGTAGCCTCATCGTTTTCCATGAAAGATCTAGAGAACATAATCAGGTGAATATATCTATCATGGGAGGAATCACAATTATATCATTGCAAGAGGATACATTTATTCTAAATGGATCCATGTGGATATAGTGTAGCCAAATCTTCTTCAATACATCCTTATATTTAGTCAACCAGGACTACCCATCCATCATTAACCATTCATGTAATAATTAGATGGAGGATGGAGCTCCAAGTGAGACATACAATCTTGGGGGTTCTTTTATAATGAATGGGCCTAGGCATTCTGGGTTAACCAGAACGGCTTGGAAATCCTCCACTGATTAAGAACAGTTAATCTATATTTGGATATAGGTTTTACTTAGTTTTACACATATTCACTGGGTGAGGTACTTCTTAAACTGATCATTCATTAGTGCTCGAGTACCAATACCTTCCACTTATTTCATGGTGAAGTGGGAATAAGTCTACTTGATATTTAAAAGATCAAGGGACTCCCAATTCTTGGTGACATGTATGATTAATTTTTACCCTCTACCAAAACATGGGAGAATATTTCACAAGTGTCTCCATTGGAGAGGGAGTTACATGTTTTGGTATAGATATTTCATGGTCAACCTCTTCATGTATGCTCACTTATTTCATTCATGACTAGATCGGGTTGTTCCAACTGGAGATTGGGTTGAGGATGAAAGTTCACTATAGTTAAACACATCCAAATCAAAAATCATGATGTATTCTAGGATAATACAGTGCTACCCTTGAGGTTGGTCGATATAACGAATGGGGTTATTAGATCTGTTCAAAAATTCTACCTAATCTTAGGTTAGTAGGTTTCTTCACCATGTTCTTGAGTGGATGGCTCTCCCCTTCCCATTATGTCTACACCAGTGTCAGAGCGTTAACTATAATAATGGAGGCTACCATAGAGGATGGAAAACCTATTAAATTATTTTTCCCCACCCTCACTCATATCTACAAATGGTTGGGGCAGGGGGGAAGCCTCTACATCACCTTAGCAGTCCCATTCAGTTTTTGTACGACTAGATGGTGGAGCACTTCCCTTGTTAAGAGTATCAACATACTACAGGGGTTCCTCATTCTGACTTTCATCCATATATTCTCAATATCATTACCTTTCATCCCAAACCTTTGAGTATCGATGGTGTGGTTTAATTATTGAGTGATGTTTCTCAATTTACATTTTCACCTTAAACCATGCCTTATGAAATAGTGATGAGTAACCGAAGGGGATTTCCCAAAGAATATTCATATATCATTGCACTTTGGGATGGAGTATTGACCATATGAATAGAAAAATTTACCATTTGCAAACCCTACATCCCTTATAGCTTGGCTAGGAAATTTGGATTCCTTCAACAGATGACATCTCTCCTCACAACCTAGGTTAAGAGGGAATCTCTTCCCATAATCCTTTTCCAACTATGGTTGATGATGATGTAGGAGGATGCTAATGTGGAAGTTGTTATTCCTCTAATAGTGGATTCAACTTACTTGTCACCATTGTAACGCCCTGACCCCAGTTACCCAGATTCGGTGCATTACTTCATAACATTGGCATGATCACAAAAGATCAAGTCTTGAAAGACCGATTAGTTTAGTAGTCTTGAAAACACTAGATACATTCATAAGTCTTACATTACATCATAAAGTAAAACAAAACTAAAAAAACATCTTGTCTTCAAATCCCCTCATACTATCCCTGCAGGTCATTCATAATATACTTCATCACATCATGGAAAATTTAAAACATTGAAAGGGGTGAGCTCAGATGCTCAGTAAGGATACCAATATAGCGGAAGCTTTCATAAATAAACATAAACATTTAAGGCAATGTATAACTAAAAAAAGCCTTTTATACATGAACTTCAACATAATATGGAAGAAGTAAAATGAAATAATGCCATTTACTTATTCACATGGATATTCTACTAGTCGAATAATCACATGAAATATCAATAACCACTTTCATAATGATGGAATGCATAATTCCAGACTATCATAACCATGTAGCCAAGGCCTCGTGCCAAGACCACAAATAAGATTTTGTCAAGGCCTCGTGCCAAGACACTAGTTTGTCTCATGAGACCTACCGATGCATTGAGGAGCTATAGCGGGCTCCACCCATCACTTATTAAGTCCAATGCATTCCTCATATTAATAGGTTTAAACATATCATAAACCATAACATAATTGTATCACATAAAACATGCATAAAGGAAACATAAGATTTCCACACTTCAATCACAAGATATCAATACAGCACATTGATATAATAAAAACTTTATCAAAACCATTTTCAATACCAAAATAAAAGAAAATTAAAACTTCGTATTTATTTTTCATTTAAAAAAAAAGTTATGGCATATAGAGGAAGCCGAAACTCAAATAATAGTCACGGTGGCGGAGAAGTCGTTGTCGCCGCATACGTAAGAAAAATCATTCCTTTTGTCATTTAGTAAAAACGCTTCGTATAAAAAGATTCCTTTTGAATAAAAGTAAAAGTCAAAGGGGTTTATACACCGTATAATGGAAAGTTGTGTATAAAACAAAATATGCCTCAATGAAAGGAGATTGAGACGAAATATTTACAAAGATCATTTTTTAAATAAAATAGATCTATTATGGTTATTTACTATAAGTACACATAAATAAAGTACAAATACAAGATAGGACATAATAATATCATGACATAATTTGAAAGTAGGAGATTAACCCAAAGAACGAAAATTGGGTTAAGAAGTTCCCTTACCTCATGTCCGACTTGACTCGACCGCTCTTTAACCTCCTGAATAATAAACTATAGTTAATTTATATTTTCATAAGAACCTTTTTAATGTTCATTATTCCTTTTATATCACTTATTATCATGTCATGAACATTATGTAATTATTTAAGTTTATAACGGTCGTTTTGTCGATCTTAGGTACTTGAGTCAAAAATATACTTCTTATAATTAAAAGTTGTTCATGTGGTGAAATATCCATTATATCAAGAATTATATTCATGATTTAGATATCATATATAACATATATATCCAGTATATACATGCATTTATAATATTACATAACATTTAGAGGTAAGAAATGAAATGCATCGTTCATGGAGACGGTAAGCCATACGTACGCATGAACGCTACTTTCATTTCTATTTTGTATTTAATGGAATTAAGTTATAATTGTATAAAGGTATAATATAATTACATTATAATATAATATATAATATCATTTATTCCATCCTTTATACATCCCACATATGGCATTAACGATTCAAATCACTTTGAGGGTGCGGTAGTCCGCACTTCCTAAAATGAAATTATCGCGTTTACCCATAATGAAAATCATAAAGTATGCCATAAATGATAAATAAATAAGTACAAGGAAAACATAAACATAAAATATATATCATATATGAAAATAGTGTCATCAAAATGGCCACCATTATAGGTGTTAAAAGAATATTGAACAATCATCGTTTCGTGAGGCAGTAATTCTCCACGCACAGAAACAATATGTTCTTTAACCATTAGATGAAGGTGTGTGTAAGTTTAAATAAAATCCTTCTCATAAAAACATACTAGTATATTGAAGATACTGTTTTTGTTACAAAATAAAGGAATAAAAAGAGTATAAGGGGTTGGAGAAGCAAAATAAAACAAAATAACATAAGAGAAGACATTACCTTAAAATCAGGTAACTCTTTTTGATTTGAGCCAAAGGCTTCCTTGGGAAGACTTATGCCCAAATTTAGGATTCTAAGAGTAAGAGAGGGAAGTTTAGAGAGTATTTGAGCAGAGGTTGCCCGAGCCAAATGGCTTGAAAGTGTGAATAAGGTGGTAGTGGTGGGGGAATTTTATAAGAGGAGAGGAGGGTCACTCTTGGAAAGATTGAAATGTTACGTTATTATGAAATGCTTTTTCGGATTATAAAGGTCCCACACTTATATATTTCTAGGATAAGGTGATAAGGGTTCTAAATATACTCATCCAATAGGTTTTTGACAAGTTTAAGTCTTAGATTTTACATTATCTTTTCATTTTATTTAAATCGTTAATTAATGAGGTTATCGCTGCATCATCATGGTGTCATAAATAATTTAATTTATTTAATGTATAAAAATTAAAAAAAAATATCATGACGTAGTAAATATTTTTATATTTCTAATGAATATTTATAGTAAAAAATATGACTTGTATTACCCCATTTAAAAATTGTTTTAGTAAAACAACTCTTGTTTGTGACATTTTTTTTAACATTAAATAAAAAGTTATTTATGTCATTTTCCTACCAAAGTGGCTCCATGGGGTCCCCAAGTTGACCCATGTATTTTCTTGGTCGTACATGACACATCCAATAGGGGTAGGACAAGTGTAAAGGTATTTTCATATTTTTATAATACCATTTTTAGCTTAAATTTCACTAATTACCTTTAATCGCGATTAATTAAACTTAAAAGATACTATTCACCAAAAAATTATTTTAATCCCATTGAAACACATTTTACTTCCTAATGAAAACCATGTTTGTCGGATTTTTGAAAATCAAATCATAGAAGTGGTAATGTTTCATTTAAATGAAAAATCATTTTTTTAACTACCACTTAGTGGTTTCACTATTCATCAAAAATTGAAGTTTTTCAGAACAATGCCAAAATTTCACCCTAAGCTATAATTGATATTCCAAATTCAAAATTGATGTTTATTTTAAAAAATTCCAAACATGTAATTTGCATTAATTAATTTTATAATTATTTCCCGCTGTCACAACAAATAGCGTGTTTTTAAGAAACAATATATATCAAAAGATTGACAATTGTTTATATCCAATTTCAAAGTGAAATTAATTCTAATGACCGCCATTGGATAAAATGAAAAAAGTATATTCTAATTACACTTTAAAACCACTCAATATTATAATTTATCACTATAAATTATTTTGATTAAAAAAGTTGTTTTTAAGTATTTTTCACTATTCATAAAAAATTGGAAGTTCTCACAAAAATACCAAAAAATCAACATAGGCTAATTTCGATATTGAGAATCCAAAAATGAAGTCCATTTTGAAATATAAAATATATATAATTTCAAGAAAGTGGGTATTGCTATTCATAATGGCTATTTTGATTGGTCGCGGTGCGTTAGAATCTCGAACTTGCGTTCAATGCAAGCTATTTCATTATTGAAAGAGAAGCGTATCGTGGAAGCTCGGGGTGTTACAACCATAATATTCTCAGCTATGTGTGGCTTATTACCCTAATGGAATACTGGCCAGACTAGTATGATGGGTGAAAAAACCATTGTCTACTTTTGGCACCGTTTCAATAGTCCCAACTGCACTGTCTCCCTCTATTCCTATTTCAAGAAGGTGCTCAATCCGCCATCATATACATTCAAATGGGGGATTTTCCTTCTTAGCCTCGCACCATGTAGAGTGAATTAGACTCTATATATATAGTCGATATAGTCTGCAGCCCTACTGAAGATGGTTCGAGTGTCACATTGCCAGGAATTCCAAAAGTTGCAGTCAGTCCCTGAAGCCTAGTTCCAGAAACAGAACTGTCTAACAGTGGGAAAGTCCCCTTGCTTGGGTGAATCGACTTAGATCCCCTTTGCCTACTATGATAGTGCTTCCTTATTATATTCCCATCACAGTGGAGGGAAAAAATCCCAAATTCTGATTCTATTATGAGTTAATGATCTGTGAGGAGACAAGCATGCCATAAAATCTGTACTCTTGTCACAGACACTCCCCTAGAATATTTTTCTAATGAGGGAGAGATGTTTGATAACTATTCATTGACTTTCTTTTGAGTGGCTTTGACTACTGAAACCTGCATCTCCTTGTGTACCAAATATTAATAGCTCGAGAGGATCTTGATACTTGTGAAGGTAACCATACTAAGTTCAACTATTCATACCATTAAAGGAATACCATTCGAGATGTTACTAATGAGTTGAACCATATAGAGGATAAAGAAGTAGATTCTCATGATCAGGTGATTACCCAAACAGAGTAATTGTGGGAGTGTGAGGCACATATGGCCAGACTGTAGGTGAAACATGCATTGTTAAGTGCAAATTATGAGTATGTAAAATAGAAAAGATGATACCTCAGGGATGTCATGAAATGAGTATGTCCAGCGGTTGAAGATGAAACTAAAAGAGGACTAATTTAGAACATAAAATTTATATCCCATGTCAGGTGATCATCAATCCACTAGAAAGATCAAGTCAGGATTCCTTGAAATCCTTTGGGTTGCACTGCACTCCCTTTGTTTTTTTGTCAAGGAGAGACTCCATATTGTGGATATTTTCTGGTTCTTGTTTCATTTGATGGAATATAAACAAATTTCTATCTAGTACATCTCCTTAATCTTTTCTTTTAGTGTCAATCAATGATAATTGACTGCATTTAAATAGTAATTTCAACCATACATCAATTTTAATTCTAATCCGAGATAAATAATTTGAAATAATTAAATCATGCTCTAATTTTTCCTGAGTTGAGGGACTTAGTGAGTATAGTTTGACTACTTATAGGGTTTCATTGAAAACCCTACAAAATTTTCATCTTTTCTATTATAAACCTTATTCTTTCCTAAGTCCATTATGGTGTGGAATTAACGGTTATAACATGAATTTTTCTTAGGCCACCCTTTATGGGTTTTTTATTTAAGAATATTTGTGTCTCTCTACACCTTTGGTTGCTCAGTATTTTTTCCTAAACCATATGTTGCATAGGTTTGGTGAGATTTCACTCCACTTTTATTGAGGGTTACCTTTTTGGGTTTTCATCTTGGTGAGCATTGTGTCTCTATTTTATGGAAATTTTAATGTCCTTCCATGTGGACTAAAATGACTGATGTTTTTGGTCAAATAGCTTTGACCATTATTTGTAGGCCAAGGTCTCCAATTTAGGACTCGTTGATTGAGAATGCCCCAACAACATTCATACATGGATAAGGGATTTTCTTGACCCTGACATTATGGTCCTTAGACATGGAACATGATATAGGGTATGGAATCTTTTGGGTGTATGGAAGTATGAAAAACCTCTCGTATGTAAAAATTTTCCATTGGTTAACCATCCATTTTTGGGGGACATTCAGGCAGAGCTGCTGGGGCATTGTGCACATTAGTCAAACAAAGGTGTCCTTACGACAATAAACTACCATTATCGATGTCCATATATATTTAAGGAAATTTAGATCTTTTTGCGGTATGTAATTCCATGGTAGATGGCCATTTAATGGAATGATTTCTAAAATTGATAAGGGAATTTTTATCGGTTTGGCTGAGAAACCACTCCCACACAAGTTTGACCTGTGTAAAGGAGGGTAGGAGCATGATGTATTTTAACATCATAAAAACATGAAATTGGAGACACATGACTTAAATTAACCTTACCCTGAGCAAGAATAGTGGTAAAAGACTTGTCCCTTTCGAATTAGTTTGACCAGAAATGCTCCATCATCATAAAGCATGAGCAGGGGGAAAGTACATAAACTGTAATCTGGGGAATTTTAAAAACCATGAAGTGAGAAGAGATGTAAACTTCCAAGGGTGTATGAAAGAAGGAAAATCCTCTCATGAGGGAAAAGTTTCCTTTGGTTAAGAAGCCAATTTTTTGGGCCATTTAGGTAGATCCTCCATATCATTGTGTGCATAGTCAAACAATGGTGTCTTCAAGACAGTAACCTTCCATCTCTGATAGCCTTGTAGAATTATGGGGATTCATACCTTTCTGTACATAGAGTATGAGTCCTGAAAATGGGGGTGCATGAACATTAAAGGGGGTATTTCAAGTTTAAATCTCTTGGGAATAGGTAAAGTCACTCTCTTAATACAGGTGAAGGGGGTTCCTAACGGACTTCTGACCCTTACCTAGGAAAGGATGGGATGATTTCATTGATTTTTTGGTTCCAAGATATACAACTCAGGTGTCACTATTTATCCTCATTATGATAGGAATCAATCCAAACATAGTTCTTTTAAAGTTTTCACATATGTGTATCTGATTCATAGATATGGGTGGGGAATTTTTGTATTGTATACAATCTCACCAATAAAGAATGACCCTTATTGGACTTTCCTATGTTGATTCACTTCATGCACAGGAACAAAGGGGAAAATATTTTTTAACATGTATAGGCCCAAGGGTGGAAATTGGAAATTAGGTTTCATGCAATTTAAATTAAAAACTATAATGGAATTGGCATATAGACGTTGATTAACTAGAGGATAACTAGGATGAGAAGCCCTGACATGTCCAAGGTGTGGGTAAAAATTAATGTGTAAGCCACAGTTTTGAGGGACCTCAGATCAAGAGAAATGATACGAGGCATGGAATCCATTGGGCATATATAAGTTGTAAAATTCTATCCTGAGGTTGAATTTCACTTTGGTTAACATTACGTTTTTGTGGGTCACTAATGCAAAGCCATTAGGGAATTGTGTGCATAGTCAAACGAAGGTGTCCACTGGACACTAATCTCCCATTTTCGATGGCTAGGGATGATTATGACGACCTAAAATTACTCAAAACATGGACTTTGGGGAATGGAACAGATGTGTCTAGATATAATATAAACATTCAGGCTATGGTTATCCATGGAGTTATGAATTCTCCTACATAGATATGACTTGTATGTGGAGTGGGGAATTTCATCACATCTAGTGGAGTTGGACTCAGGTTCGAAGATCTTGGCGTTTATGAATTATAATCACTAAATAGGTCCAATCCATACACAGGGGAGGGATATTTTAGCTATATTTGGGGTGCCTTGTTGTTTAGTGTTGTACATTTAGGACATTGAGATCTCAATCATAGGGAAAATTACCATAACATTCCTTTTAAGGTTGTACTTCCAGGACCACTTATCTAGGTAGGGTTTTCTATGGATCTATGGGGAATCCCCAGCTGAACTCCCTAAGATCACATAGTTCATTCCTAGTGTGATAAATAATTGGTTGAAAGGGTTTCAATCCACCCACTAGGGAAAACCTAATCAAAGAAAGTATCATTTTATTATCTGGGTGATATTGTGCGGTTTATCATCGTGCAACCGGGATATTTCGTCATACAGTTTAATTTCATTGGATTAAAACCATTTCTGTATAGTTTAACATAATTTGGAAAGGATTTAGGTGAACCTTTGTGAAAGGGGGAATGCGATTATTCTTGAGACAGTCCTGTGAATAGGGATTATTTGAGAGCCTTCTACTTTGACCTAGTCTGTTTGTTGAAGGGAAAATTTTATTCCCACATTCCACGATCGGATCTAGGTCATATGATTGAGGTGTCACTATGTGTCCAATGGGATGATAATAATAAAACCACACATAGTTCCTTATATAAATTACTCTATGTAGGTCTGACCCATACACAGGAAGAGGGAATTTTTTATTTTGGGGTGGCTAGGTCAGGATGATATTCTAGGCATCTCAATGTATCCAATGAGGGAAGGAATCAAGATGAACATAGTTCTAAGACATGGCATGGTAGGTGACAGACTCTAGAGGCAAATTTCTCTCAAGTGATAACATTTTTGGTCCATGTTTTTTTAACATCATACAGTGAGGATATGGGTTTCTCGACATGAATGAGATAGATGTAGTGGCTCCATGTAGTTTTAACTCATGAATAAAGGAAATTGGAAACACAATTTAACATCATGCTTTAGGGACTACATGTTATAGAAGGGTCATGAATAATTATGGTCTTACTGGGATGGGATATTCCAGCATTCCCTAAACATGAGGGGGAAGAAAGTGCAAACCATGATCCCGGGTACCCTTGGATCAGGAGGAATGATACAGGGCTTGGGATCCATTGGGTGTATGGAGGTAGGAAAAGTATCTTTGAAGGATGAATTTTCCTTTTTTTACATGCCTTTTTGTATTAGACTTATTTAGATCTATCGAGGCTCTATGCGCATAGTCAAACAAAGGTGTCCATAGGACACTGAACTTCTATTTCTAATGGTCGGGGATTTTTGTGGGATCCAAATTTTCCTGTGTTATGGAGATTAATGGATGAAAAGGTAATGTTCGGGTACATGGGTAATATCCATATAATAATTAGTTTTGAAGCATGGGATCCCCTACCTAGATCTAACTTATATATGAAGGGAACGTGATCATTTGACAAACCCTTGATGAGGTAATCAAGATTTGGAATCTCCTTCATGAATTTCAATTTTCATACAGGTGGTTGGGACATTTGTATTTTACCATTTTCCATGGCTGGACCTAGGTTTGTATATCTAGGCATCACTATGTATCTCAATATATAGAGAATCAAGGCACACACAATTATCGTGGTACCTCATAGTTAAATGTAGTTCAGTTAGGGCTTGGGCCATGCAGTTTTACATCTTGCGGTAAGGACTCGGGCCTATAGTGAATTGATATCTATGAGGAACCTTCTGTAAAAAAATACTAAGACCACATGAGTGGCACTCATTGATAAATAGGGGACAGAAAAGGATTATTCTTCTACATAGGGGGGCATGGAAAAGGGTGAGGGAATTTTTCCTTGAATATTTTTCCACAATAGGACCCATTTTTGAAGACTCTGGTGCTGATTTTGTACCCTTTATTGATTGGAATCCATATGAATGAAATTTTATGGATTTCCCTAAGCAAGTCAGACCTGTATGAAGGGGAAGTTCATTTTGATCTGATGGTGGCTGGACACAAGGATGTGGAATTCAGGTTTCATTATGTATCCTATAATTTTAGAAATCAAGCCACACAGAGTTCTAAAATGTATGTTCTCTATGCTAGTCTGACCCATGCACTGAGAAGGGTCATTTCTTGGTTTAGCTCATGACTGGGATAGGATATAAGATCTGGGTGTCACTACATACTCTACAATGGAAGGAATCAATCCATATATTGTTCTAGAAGTGAGTTCCCTACATAAGTTTTATCCATATGCAGGGGAAAGGGGAATTTTTATTCTTGTCATGGCTGAACCAGGAGGTACGATCCCAGCGTCACTACTTATTCTGATAGGGAAGGAATCAAGCCACATGCAGTTCTAAGGCTCCTTGTACTAGATGAACCTATGCATAGGGAGGGGGTTTTTTATGTTTTTTTATAAGCTCGTAGTGTATCTTTCTCCATTTTTTGTTCATAGAGATGCCTTTATAACCATTTTAACTCATGTGAACTATTCGCGGTGTGATAAAAAAGGAATAGAAAGAATTTTCTCTCACAATACAGAAGCAGCTAGAGGTATTACGGAGGCATTTTGTAACATGTGGTGGTTGGACCAATACCTTAGATCAATGTGTCTCTAGATATCGCATTGGAACATGGGAATCACACCATGTGTTGGAATATATGAATCACACCACACATAGTTCTATAAAGAAACCTCCCCCCATAGGTATGGTCCATACATAAAGAGGAGGAGCATCTTTTTTTGGTGATGGATGATGGCTAAGCTTGAGATAGGTGTCACTACGTATCCTATTTAGATATGAATCAGTCCACACGTAGTTATTGAAGACACTCCCTACATAGCTATAATCTAAAAATAGGGAGAAAGGGCATTTTTTGTTCAATAGTGGGTGGTTGGGCCATGACATAAGATTTGGGCAGCACTACATATCCTATAGCGGTAGGAATCTAGCAGCATGTATTTTCAAGAAAGGTATCCCATGATGTTTTGGAAATCACATGGGATACTTATATAAAATTTGGGGGAATTTTACCTTTCTCTAGTACAAATATGACTTATATATGTTGAATCATTGTTCGGAGCAGAATAGACCCCGTAAATTTTAACGTCTTATAGTTAGGATGACAGATTCCATGCTATTTTACATCTTTTGGCTTGCACAGTTCATCATGCAGTTTAATATCATGCAATAAAGATGATTTTCACTTGACAAGAGTGGAAGGTAATATTTTATCCCTTTAGTTTAATGTTATGCGGTTAGGACACTTCATCATGCAGTTTAATGTCATGAGTTCAGGATGAAGGTGTTGAGCAGTTTAACTTCACACAGCATGGACGTATGTGGGGCTATGTAGTTTAACATTGTTTATCTAAGACAAAGATCGAATAATTACATAATGTATTTATTTAGGAACCTCACATTGGTGGGAGATGTTGTGAATTTTCCATCCACTAATATTTATGAATATGCTCTGTTAGAGTAGACCTTGTGTATGAAATATGGTCCTTCCCATTTTGGCACCGATTTTAGAGGTTTCTTTTTGAGTTCCATCGATGTTCTAAGGACCAACACCATTTCCCCTTTGAGGAAAGACCAAATGTGAACCTTTTTGTTGATGTCCTATGAAATCTAGTTTTGGTAGACTTTCAAATGATGTAAATTGTGCAATCTTTTCTCATCCAATCACTCCAACACATTTAATCATTTCTGGGATTGTTCATTGTTGACACTCATTTCCGTCACAGAGTTTAAACGAATGAAAAGGGAAATACCTTGAACCCAAAGTGATTAATCCTTTGAAGAAACATCAAAAATTGACAAAGGCATAAACAAAGGTTCAAATACACTTGGGTTGTGCAAGTTCCACCAAGGTCGCGCAAGTATACTTGTGTGCCGCCCATTGGTCACGCAGGTGACTTGCGCGTCCTCTTTGAATTTTTCCTAGGGTCTTCTCTAGCCTATAAATACCCCTGTGGGCCCCCCATTTTGAGGAGGAAAAATTCCATAAACTCAGATTTGAGCTCCCAGTGACCTAGTCTCTTCTCAAAGCATCCAAACACTTCTTAGTTAATTTATTACCTAGAACGGAATATCTAAAGAGTGGGGAGGCCTAAGTGTTGAAACTCATCAACACTTGTGTGCCTAAGTGGCTATCCCTTAAGGGAAATGGCCACACTTGTGCGCCACCATACTCCTTCAACAGAAATTGTGAGCCACCTTTCTAGAAGCCCTTAGGGATAATACTAAGGGATTGAGCCAAGTCTCACCCAATTATTTTCTTAAGGATTGACCGTCGCGCAAGTACCCATGTGTCGTGCAAGTATACTTGTGCGACCAGGACTCGCGCGCCCATGCATGAATTGCGCGCCACCTTCTTTTTGGGTGCCCCTCCTACCTATTTCACCTCTGTTATGCCTATACACTTATCCTATTCAATATTAATACTTCATAACTCTCTCCAAATACATTCATGGAATGATTTCCTTGTTGGATTTCTTATCTGAAAGGAATTCTATGGAACATCTCTCAAAACCTAGTGATTTAAATATCTTTATATCACTAAGGTTGGAGATTTCATTCATTCAAACTCATCCCTTAAATATGTGAGATTCCTTTAACCTGGGCCTCCTTTTCAGGAGTAATCCCCAGTCATAATTTATCTAAATTTGGCCTCCTTCTCAGGAATAAGTCCTAAGTATCAAGTCTCCTTTACAAATGGGCCTCCTCCTCAGGAGTAAGTCCCAATATCAAAATTTCAAATGTGGGCATCCTTTTTAAGAGTAAGCTCCAAGTCCCATAACCTGGTCTTCCTTTTCAGGAGTAAGCCCAATTGTTCAGGTTCCTTTAAATTTTGGGTATCCTCTTCAGGAGTAAGCCCCATGTTCCCAAATATGGGCATCCTCTTTAGGAGTAATCCAAAAATCCAAATTCCATTAACCCGGGCTTCCTTTTCAGGAGTAAGTCTATAACGACCCATACATTACATACATTGTTATTACTTCAGAATTGAAGCACACTTATTACAACATATAACAAAACCAGGAAAGGACCGTATAGGTTTAGTGTCTTTAGAAACTGGGAAACATAAACAACTGGTTCATAAAGCGTCTACTTTTCCTCCCATTTATTTCATCATATCTAGAGTCCCTTTTTGGAATATCCTACTTAATAAGCTTCTTCCTGACCTGGGGAAATAAAACATACAAAAGGGTGAGCTCAAATGTTCAGTAAGGGAAAACAAAAGAAATATCAATCACATCATATACATAAGAACATAACTTTTGGAAATCATAACCTGCAAAAGAAATCATAATTTCATAACATGAGATAAATCATAGTAGTGAAATGTAATCCCAATAATCATAACTTAAAACATGAAACTTTGTGGCATACACACATAATCATTAAGAATCATTTCATACTATTCAAGACTCATTTCCAAGACTATCTTAGTGGAAAAAGTCCATTTCTGAACCGAGTTCACTCCTCGTTTCAGTCTGTTTCACTGAACTGGTATAACCTGTCGTTCCAGCCATGTCTATCTAATGAGATATAAAATCATTACCCAATGCATTGGAGGGATATATAGGTCCCACCCATCTCATAATTATACCATTCTTATGTGTGCCACAAAATCATAAATCATACATCATTGCATAACCCATGTAATAAAAATGGGAATCTTAAACATCGTAACATCACAAAATAATTCATATAAGATAAAGAAATTCATAAATATAATTCCATCACAACATAATCAAATAAATGTAATAATAGGTATATAAACAGAACCCTTTATTATCTTAGATGGAAAATAATTTTGATAAAACACTTGAACTCCATTCTTGAGGAAAATATCATTTCCACTTCAAAAACACTTTTCCTTTCTTAACATGTCATACAATTCTAAACTAAAAGAAGTTGATTAAAAATAAAATTGAAAATTTTTAAATGAATCTTCTTGGAAATAATGTTTTAAAAATCCATTCATACCGTATAAGTTAAAAAAAACATTCTTCTTGTACTTTTGTCGGAAAAGTCAAAAAAGTACCTCGTAGGAAAAACGAAAATAGATTCCTTTCATATCTTTTACTAAAAACTCACCGAAGGGTAAAATAGGATTTTAACAATCGTAGGTGGATGGAAATAACATTACATATTGAGGAAACATGGATGTGGATAATAAAATACACCCCAGTAAATACCAAAGTATAAACAATCTCGGATAAAAATGAGATTGTGATATTTCCCTTACCTTAGGTCCGATATACTTTTTACGTGTCTGAACCTCATGTATAATGATTTACATAATGTTATTGACTTATTCCAGAATCATACTAATTTTTATGATATCACATATGGTCATATTCTTAGCTTCTTATTAGTAATATTTCATTACAACTTGTTATTCAGGTGTTTATTACTTTTTGTTCTTATGCTTGTTTTGTCGAATAAATTCTTATTCTTCTCTTTAGGTTATAGATAACTCATTTACAGAATGTTATTAGTGTAATATATATCATATTCATTCATTCAATTCATTATATAATCATTATTCAATGAAGATCATGTAGAATGATTCGCATCACATCGTGGAGACGGTATTCCGTACGTACGCACGAGCGATGATATCGTTCCCATGATCATGGAATTGTATTGGAGTGTATGTATACTATTTTAGAATCAATATCAATTTACAATAATCATATATAGTCATTATTTACACCATTATACCCATCCAAGTAAGGTGGTGGTGGAAAATAGATTACACCACGGCGTGGAGACGGTATTCCGTACGTACGCACGCGCGGTGATTTCATTATCCGTAGGATGGATAGATGGTGAAAAAGGGTTGTTTCATACTTATAATAACATATCAGTATATGATTTATACTGATGTTATTACTTAATAATGAAACAACTAAAGAAGAATAAGTGTAAGAAGAAATAAAGATGAATGAATCGGTAACGGACATTACCTCTTCTTTGAAGTGCTTCTTTGAGACCTCCTTTTAGGGCACTAAAATTGGTCTTTGAAGAAGACCAGGACCTCTAGGATGTCTCTAGGGAAGTGGAGAGGAGAAATTTTCAGGGTTTGGCAAAGCATGAAGGCTCAAAGTGGTGTGAGGAAGAGGGGGAGGAGGTGCCCTTTTATAAGGGAGGAGAGGGGCTCCTTTGGAAAAACTAAAAATATTATTTTATTATAAAGTCAAGTTCGGTTTTAAATAGATCCAAATTGATTTATTTCGAAGATAAGGTAGGGATGGGTCGAAATAATCTCATAAAATAGAATTTAGACAAGTTTAAGTTCCTATTTTAACCTTATCATTTAGATTTTTAACATTAAGTTAAATAATTTTACTTTTATTGTGTCTTCTTGTGTTCTTATACTATAAGGTTAATAAACTTACTATAAGCAGAAAAACGAACCCCAAGTTGTTTATTATTAATATATATAACCTTATCTAAGTCATTTGGCCGAACCTTAGATTTTTAGGAATAAAATAACAATTAATAATATAATATTTGTTTTAAAAACTATTTTATGTCAATTTTGACACTATTTAGTAATTGATTTTTTTGAAAATCATATAAGAATTATTAGTCCGAAAAAAGTTAATTAAATCAATACTAACATGTCATATTAACCTATAAAATTAGTGTAATTCATAAAAAGTCTCAAATTACATTTATTTTGGTATTTATAACATCAATTATGTCAATATTTCATTAATAAGATAATTACTGCATCATCTTTGTGTCATAAATAAATTAAATTATTTAATGTCTAAAAATTACAAATAAAATACCATTATGTAGTAAATCTTTTTAGCTTTCTAATGAATATTTATAGTCTAATTTATATTATTTATAACCTTATATTAAAAATTATTTACTTATTAAACTTTGATTTTAACTATTTTAACCCTGCTTTAAATAAATTAATAATAAATGTCCTAATCTAATCCAAGTGGGCCTAAATGGTCATATTTTATTCCTAAGTTTGTTTTTGGTCGAATTAAACTTATCCAATATAATTAGGACATGTGTTAGGGTAATAATAATATCATTTTTACCCTTAATTACCCTATTTACTTTTAACCGTGGTAAATAAAAGTAAAAAGTTACTATTCACCAAAAATTATTTTCATCTCATTGAACCACATTTTACTTACTGACGTCAACCGTGTCTCTTGGATTTTTGAAATTACACTCACAGAAGCGGTACAATTATGTTTTTTGAAAAATTCAGTTTTTTTAACTACCACTTAGAGGCTTCACTATTCATCAAAAATTGAATGTTTTCAGAAAAATACCAAAATTTCACCCTAGGCTAATTTCGATATTCCGAATCCAAAAATGAAGTCCATTTTGAAAAATAAAATTTATAAAATTCCAAAAATTGGTTATTACTATTCATAACGGCTAGTTTTAATAATATTTTAATAGTATATCATTGTTTAGTGAAACTCGGTATTGCGTACGACGCAAGCTATCGAGGAAGGTCGCGATTTCGTGTAAAGCAAGCCAAGAAAGTGTTGTGTGTAGAAAAAGATTCCTTTGATGATTTATATAACATAAAAGTCTCAGGTGTTACATTCTACCCCTCTTAAAATGAATTGCGCCCTCGAAATTCGTCACTTTGTAACAAACAGATGAGGATACCTCTCCCTCATCATATCCTCAAGCTCCCATGTAGCTTCTTCTAATTGGTGGTTCCTCCATAAAACTTTCACCAATCAAGTGGTCTTGTTTCGTGGGACTTTTTTGCTACGATCCAGAATCTCTATTGGCTATTCTTCATAAGAAAGATCTTGCTCCAGCGGTACAACTTTTGAGCGGAGTACATGTGAAGGATCAGGTATTTACATTCTCAGGAGAGATACATGGAACACATCGTGAACATGAGAGAGATTTGGTGGAAGCGCCAATCGGTAAGCTAACTTCCCAACACGATCTAGTATTTTGAAAGGACCGATATATCTAGGGCTCAACTTCCCCTTCTTTCCAAATCTCATGACCCTCTTCCAGGGAGATATTCATAGGAACACTTTATCACCCACTTCAAACTCTAGGTCTTTTCTTAAATTGTCAGCATAACATTTCTGTCAACTCTGAGCTGCTCTTATGTGTTGTTGAAAAGATCTGAGCTTTTCTTCCATTTCATCAATGAGATCGGGTCCTAATAGCTTTCTTTCCCCAACTTCATCCCAGAAAGTTGGAGTCCTGCATTTCTTTCCATAGAGAGCTTCATAAGGAGCCATCTGAATACTGGAGTGAAAGCTATTATTATAAGAAAATTACACTAAAGGTAGGTGTTGATCCCAAACACCTTTGAAATATATAGAGAAAGCTCTCAACATATCTTATAGAGTTTGAATTGTTCTTTCAGACTGACCATCTGTCTGAGGATGATAAGCAGTGCTGAAACTCAACTCTGTATCCAGAGTATTCTGAAGACTTCTCCAGAACTTTGTGGTAAACCTCGGATCCCAATCAGATATAATAGAAAGTGGTACTCCATGCAATCTTACCACTTCCTTCACATATATCCTGGCAAGCTGATCCAGAGAGAAATCCTCTCTAATAGCGATGAAGTGTGCAGACTTTGTAAGATGATCAACTATGACGTAGATAGAATTATTTCCTTTGGATGTTATAGGAAGTCCGGTGACAAAGTCCATAGTGATGTTTTCCCATTTCCATTCGGGTATGGGTAATGGTTGTAACATCCCCTTAGACTTCTGTCTCTCAGCTTTAACTTGCTAACAAACCAAGCATCGAGAGACATGTTCAGCAACATCTCTTTTCATGCCATCCACTAGAAATACTCTTTCAGGTCCCTATACATCTTCATGCTTCTAGGATGAATAGAGAATGAAGAACTATGAGCCTCATCCAGCAACTCCTTCTTTAATTTGGGGATGGTAGGAACACAAACCCGATTCCTGAACTTTATTATCCCATCACAATCAAGGTTGAATTCAGGAACATTTCTCACCTTCTTTTGTAACTCTACATCTTCTTTCTGTTCCCCTTTATTCTTCACATGTATAGATGGTTGAACATTCATTTGAGAAAGATACGATTTTTCCCCTTTCATTATAATTCCAAGATCCATCCTTTGTAAATCCATAAATATTGGATCTTTTGTGATCCTCATCATGGATAAACTGGCATGGTCTTGTCGACTTAATGCATCTGCAACCTTGTTTGCTTTCCCAGGGTGGTAATGGATTGAGCAGTTGTAATCCTTAAACAGCTCCAACCATCTTCTTTGGCGCATATTCAGCTCCTTTTGTGTGAAAATATACTTTAAAATTTTATGATCAGTATAAATGTCACACCTTTCTCCATAAAGATAATGCCTCCAAATCATTAATGCAAAGATTACCGCAGCTAACTCCAAATCATGAGTGGGGTAATTTTGCTCATGTATTTTCAACTGTCTTGAGGCATAAGCTATCACCATATCATTTTGCATAAGAACACACCCCAAACCCTTCTTGGATGCATCACTGTAGATCACAAACCTTTCTCCACTACAAGGCAGTGTGAGCACAGGTGCACTGGATAACCTTCTTTTCAACTCCTTGAAATTCTCTTCACATTCCTCCCTCCAAACAAACTTAATTCTTTTCCGAGTCAACTTGGTGAGTGGATTAGATAATCGTGAAAAATCTTTCACAAAACGTCGATAATATCCAGCCAAACCAAGAAAACTTCGGATCTCAGTTACTGTTGTTGGTCTCGACCATCTTTCGATAACCTCTATTTTTACTGGATCTACAGATATCCCCTATTTTGAGATTATGTGACCAAAAAATGAAACTTTTTGAAGCCAAAATTCACACTTGGTAAATTTGGAATAAAGCTTCTCTTTTCTTAGGGTCTTCAATATAATTCTCAAGTGATCTTCATGTTCTTCCTTTCTCTTTGGATAGACAAGAATATCGTCTATAAAGACTACCAAAAACTGATCAAGATAGTCTCTAAAGACTCTATTCATCAGATCCATGAAGATAGCAGGGGCATTAGTAAGACCAAATGGCATCACTATAAATTCATAGTGTCCATACCTTGTACGGAAAGCCGTCTTTGGTATATCCTCCCTTTTGACCCTTAATTTATGATACCCTGAACGAAGATCAATCTTGGAAAAGTATTGAGCTCCGCGTAGTTGGTCAAATAAGTCATCAATGCGTGGGAGAGGATATTTGTTCTTGATAGTGATCTTGTTAAGTTCTCGATACTCAATGCAGAGTCTCATTGATCCATTATTATTCTTAACAAACAGAACAGGTGCTCCCCAATGTGACGCACTAGGGTGTATGAACCCCTTTTCAAGATTCTCTTGGAGTTGCTTCTTCAATTCCTGCAACTCAATTGGGGCCATTCTATAAGGTGTCTTTGAAATAGGCAAAGCACCCGGTACGAGTTCTATTGAAAACTCAACTTCACAATTTGGTGGAAGACCCAGTAATTCCTCTAGAAAGACATCGTCAAACTCCCGTACAATGGGAATATTATTAGTCATGAGTTTCTCACCAACCATTTGAGATAAATAACCTTCATTTAGTGGAATCAAGACCCATAAGATGGAAGAAATTTCCACTGGAAGGTTATGTTCATCCTTGCATCGATAGACGATCATAGATTGATCTAGAATATGAAATGTGACTTCCCTTCTTTGGAAATTGATATGAGCTCCATGTAGGGAAATCCAATCCATGCCAAGAATCACATCAAATTCCACTATAGGAAGGATCACAAGATTTGCAGGAAGCACTTTCCCACAAACTTCAATCGGAGAATAATTATAAACTTTTGATGCGACTGT
Source organism: Viscum album (assembly GCA_963277665.1). Lineage (NCBI taxonomy): Eukaryota > Viridiplantae > Streptophyta > Magnoliopsida > Santalales > Viscaceae > Viscum > Viscum album. The sequence goes on along the minus strand of OY728133.1, from coordinate 458,425,239 downwards.
TGTGCCATTAGGGGTTGTCACAGCTAACTCAACATCTAATTGTTGAGGTAATACGGTGATACCCTTAGAAAATTCTTTAGAATTAAAGGAGTGGGTGGATCCAGAATCAAATAAAACATTTTCTACTTTAGAGTGGATGGTATGTGTACCTTTTACCACATCGTTATCATACTCCACATCGCTGATAGAAATTGAATGTGACTTTCCTTTGTCTTTTGCCTTAAGAGTTTGTTGACGTCGACCATCATCATCAACCCTTGGATTTGGGCATTGATTGGCATAATGCCCCATCTCCTTGAACTTGAAACATTGAAGTGTAGTAGGTTCATTATGTGTATCCCTTCCTTTGTTTGCATCATTATACATCTTCTTCCCATCATTGCGGCATTCAAATAACCGATGACCTTCCTTTCCACATTTGAAACATTTACTTGTCCCTTTAAGACAACTCCCTCCATGTTTCTTTCCACACTTTGAGCATAAGGGAAAACTCATCTTCTTTTTAGTGTGTTCTTTAGATTTTCCTTTGAATTCCATTTTCCTCTTCTTATCAAACCCATATGACTGATGGGTTACTCCAATCTCCATCTCGACTTTGAGAGCACATCGAACGATTTCCTCGTAGCTATTGAGGTCCCTTATGGCTAACGCCCTTCGAAGACATAGTTTTAAGCCACTAAAGAATCGATCGATCTTTCTCTCAGGTTGGATACTAATACCAGAAGCGTACCTTGAAAGTCTTGTAAAATTTGCTCCATAGGCACCAACAGATTCATCATCCTTTGGTTTAGTTCAAGAAACTCCTTCTCCATCTTTGTTCGGATAATACGAGGGAAGTACTTATTGAAAAATAAGTTCTTGAACTCGTCCCATTCCATGGACTCAATTTCATCCCTTTGACTCATATTCTTAATAAGATTCCACCATTGATCAGCATCACCTTCCAAACGATACACTAATAAGATGACTTTATCATGTTCATAACATTGAAGAATTGAAAATATCTTTTCAGTAGTACTAATCCATTTTTCAGCAACTAATGGATCGGTAGACCTGCTGAATGAAGGTGGACGCTGTCTCATGAAGGATTCAACAAAATGTTGCTCCTTCCTTTGCTCGTTTGGAAGTCCTACATGATTCATAGCTTGAGAAAGTTGTGTGAGCATGGCTACAAGATTTTGCATTCCAGCTCCCATAATGTTTGGTTCCTCAGGGGGACAATCATTGTATTGCCTGTCGCATTCCGCATTAACACGGTTCCTTTGAGTTCCATCCATTGACTAAAACCAAGAAGAATAGTGTGAGCAACACTAATTATAATAGGAAAACCACATAATCAAGAATAAAATTTCACACTTAAGGTCTTATCCTAGGTTATTCATGGCCATTTCTAAAACACTAAGACAATGTTCTATGCTTAGAATTATCCTTAGGGATCTTACTAAGGCTTTCACATCATAGTTTCCAAAGGTTGACTATACCTTTCCTCTGATACCAACTATAACGACCCGTACTTTACATACATTGTTATTACTTCAGAATTGAATCACAATTATTACAACATATAACAAAAACAGGAAAGGACCATATAGGTATAGTGTCTTTAGAAACTGGGAATCATAAACAACTGGTTCATAAAGAGTCTACTTTGCCTCCCATTTATTTCATCATATCTAGAGTCCCTTTTTGGCATATCCTACTTAATAACCTTCTTCCTGACCTGGGGAAATAAAACATACAAAAGGGTGAGCTCAAATGCTCAGTAAGGGTAAACAAAAGAAATATCAATCACATCATATACATAAGAACATAACTATTGGAAATCTTAACCTGCAAAAGAAATCATAATTTCATAACATGGGATAAATCATAGTAGTGAAATGTAATCCCAATAATCATAACTTAAAACATGAAACTTTGTGGCATACACACATAATCAATGAGAATTATTTATTATTAGTCAAGACTCATTGCCAAGACTATCTTAGTGGACAAAGTCCATTTCTGAACCGATTTCACTCCTCGTTTCAGTCCCATTTCATTGAACCGGTATAACCTTCCGTTCCAGCCATGTCTATATCATGAGATATAAAATCTTTACCCAATGCATTGGAGGGAGATATAGGTCCCACCCATCTCATAATGATACCATTCTTATGTGTTCCACAAAATCATAAATCATGCATCATTGCATAACCCATGTAATAAAAATGGGAATATTAAACATCGTAACATCATAAAATAGTTCATATATGATAAAGGAATTCATAAATATAATTCCATCACAAAATAATCAAATCAATGTAATAATATGGATAGAAACAGAACCCTTTATTATCTTAGATGGAAAATAATTTTGATAAAACACTTGAACTCCATTCTTGAGGAAAATATCTTTTCTACTTCAAAAACACTTTTCCTTTTTTAACATGTCATACAATTATAAACTAAAAGAAGTTGATTAAAAATAAACTTGAAAATTTTTAAATGAAGCTTCTTGGAAATAATTTTTTAAAAATCCATTCATGCCGTATAAGTTAAAAAAACATTCTTCTCGTACTTTTGTCGGAAAAGTCAAAAAAGTACCTCGTATGAAAATGACAAAAGATTCCTTTCATATCTTTTACTAAAAACTCACCGAAGGGTAAAATAGGATTTGAACAATCGTAGGTGGATCGAAATAATATTACATATTGAGGAAACATGGATGTGGATGATAAAATACACCCCAGTAAATACCAAAGTATAAACAATCTCGGATAAAAATGAGATTGTGATATTTCCCTCACCTTAGGTCCGATATGCTTTGTACGTGTCCGAACCTCCTGTATAATGATTTAAATAATGTTGTTGACTTATTACAGAATCATAATTATTGTTATGATATCACATATGGTCATATTCTTAGCTTCTTATTAGTAATATTTCATTACAACTTGTTATTTACGTGTTTATTACTTTTTGATCTTATGCGTGTTTTGTCGAATAAATTATTATTATTCTCTTTAGGTTATAGATAACTCATTTCCAGAATGTTATTAGTGTAATATATATCATATTCATTTATTAAATTCATTTATATAATCATTATTCAATAAAGATCATGTAGAACGAGTCGCATCACATCGTGGAGACGGTATTCCGTACGTACGCACGAGCGATGATATCGTTCCCATGATCATGGAATTGTATTGGAGTGTATGTATACTATTTCAGAGTCAATATCACTTTACAATAATCAAATATAGTCATTATTTACACCATTATACCCATCCAAGTAAGGTGGTGGTGGAAAATAGATTACACCACGGCGTGGAGACGGTATTCCATACGTACGCACGCGCGGTGATTTCATTTTCCGTAGGATGGATAGATGGTGAAATAGGGTTGTTTCATACGTATAATAACATATCAGTATATGAGTGATACTGATGTTATTACTTCATAATGAAACAACTAAAGAAGAATAAGTGGAAGAAGAAATAAAGATGAAAGAATCGGTAACGAACATTACCTCTTCTTTGAAGTGCTTCTTTGAGACCTCCTTTTAGGGAAATAAATTGGTCTTTGAAGAAGACCAGGACCTCTAGGATGTATCTAGGGAAGTGGAGAGGAGAAAGTGTCAGGGGTTGGCCGATCTTGAAGGCTCAAAGTGGTGTGAGGAAGAGGGGGAGGAGGTGCCCTTTTATAAGGGAGGAGAGGGGATCCTTTGGAAAAACTAAAAATATTATTTTATTATAAAGTCAAGTTCGGTTTTAAATAGCTCCAAATTGATTTATTTAGAAGCTAAGGTGGGGATGGGTCTAAATAATATCATCCAATAGAATTTAGATAAGTTTAGGTTCCTATTTTAACCTTATCATTTATATTTAACATTAAGTTAAATAATTTTACTTTTACCGTGTCTTCTTGTGTTCTTATACTATAAGGTTAATAAACTTACTATAAGCAGCCAAACGAACCCCAAGTTGTTTAGTATTAATATATATAACCTTATATAAGTCATGTTACCGAACCTTAGATTTTTAGGAATAAAATAACAATTAATAATATAATATTTGTTTTAAAAACTATTTTATGTCAATTTTAAAACTATTTAGAAATTGATTTTTTTGAAAATAATAACAGAATTATTAGTTCGAAAAAAGTTTATTAAATCCATAATAACATGTCATATTAACCTATAAAATTAGTGTAATTCATAAAAAGTCTCAAATTACATTTAGTTTGGTACTTATAACATCAATTATGTCAATATTTCATTAATAAGATAATTACTGCACCATCTTTGTGTCATAAATAAATTAAATTATTTAATGTCTAAAAATTACAAATAAAATACCATTATGTAGGAAATATTTTTAGCTTTCTAATTAATATTTATAGTCGAATTTATCTTATGTATAATCTTATATTAAAAATTATTTACGTATTAAACATTGATTTTAACTATTTTAACCCTTCTTTAAATAAATTAATAATAAATGTCCTAATCTAATTCAAGTGGGCCTAAATGGTCATATTTTATTCCTATGTTTGTTTTTGGTCGAATTAAACTTATACAATATAATTAAGACATGTGTTAGGGTAATAATAATATCATTTTTACCCTTAATTACCCTATTTACTTTTAACCGTGGTAAATAAAAGTAAAATGTAACTATTCACCAAAAATTATTTTCATCTCATTGAACCACATTTTACTTACTGACGTCAATCGTGTCTCTTAGATTTTTGAAATTCCACTCACAGAAGCGGTAAAATTTAGTTTTATGAAAAATTCAGTTTTTTAACTACCACTTAGTGGTTTCACTATTCATCAAAAATTGAAAGTTTTCAGAAAAATACCAAAATTTCACCCTAGGCTAATTTCGATATTCCGAATCCAAAAATGAAGTCCATTTTGAAAAATAAAATTTATAAAATTTAAAAAAGTGGTTATTACTATTCATAACGACTAGTTTTAATAATATTTTAATAGTATATCATTGTTTAGTGAAACTCGATATTGCGTACAATGCAAGCTATCGAGGAAGGTCGCGATTTCGGGTAAAGCAAGCCAAGCAAGTGTTGTGTGTAGAAAAAGATTCCTTTTATGATTTATATAACATAAATGTCTCGGGTGTTATAAAGTCCCAATCATAAGTTAAAGTTCCCGTTTAATCTGGGCATCCTCCTTAGGAGTAAGCCCCAAGTTATAAGTCCCTTTAATTTGGGCTTCCTTCTCAAGAATAAAATCCCAGTTCTCAAATCCCTTAACCTGGGCTTCCTTTTCAGAAGTAAGCCCCAGTCATAATTCCCTGTTAACCAGTCCTAATTTACTTTTGATTTGGGATTCCTTCTTAGGAGTGAAAACCCAATCACAAGTCCCCACCTAATTTGGGCATATTCCTCAAGAGTAAGCCCCGAGTTAGAGTATCCAAATATTCTTAAAGCACATATAAATTTATGAACCTTGTTCATAGGTTTCTTCCCTGAATTAAATCCCAATCTTCATTTATCTGGTCAGTCATACATACATAAGCCCCACATCATTTCTTATAATTGCATCTTTCATGGAACGATTGTCTGTTTGTACCAATACCTCTTGTTTCTCACACCGAGCATGACTCATGTGGGCTTAGAGTGTAAAAGTAATTATGACATCTTTCTTTGAGATAATCAATCATGTGTAAACCCTATACTTCTTTACTCGAACTACGTGGGTTCTGATTCCTTTTCTAAATAAAGGATATGTAGGTAGCCCATCTACGGGTACGATCCCAACTCTGAAATAATCCATGTCCTTGTGAATGACAATAAACTTCAAGTGCCCCACTAAGTGGATTTAAAACCAGTATGATCATCATAATGACCAAGAGAATTTTATGTATTGAAGGATACCATTGACTAATAATCTCTAAAAAATACAGATTATTCTCTATCGACAAAGAACCTCAAATACATATAAAAGATTCTCTAAATTTCATACATGTTAATCATTGATTGTAAAATCTAAAGGAAATCTCATTTTCATACTTGGTAATGTAATAAGGATTCATGAACATAACTTAAATCTATAAAGAGAGTCCCGGAGTAGACAATAATTCCCCTAAAAAAGGTGTGATGAGTCCGACCTCCCATCCTCTCGACCAATGAAAATTCTTAATTCTCATAAGTTCACAACTAATGAGAACCTACCTTTGGAAAGTAGGTCCAAATGGATATGGAATCATTGGATGTTTCCGGTTCTACAAACAAACCCGTTAGAAACCGCTTGGAATGTTTGAATCTTAAATCAATGAGATCATCCCCAATTCCAAAGGAAACAAAAAATGGTGAACCCGGCGTGAATTCCTTAACCAAGTTAAAATGATGTTTTACTTATTTGTTAGGCCCCTATTTAAACTCAATGAGAGGACCAACAAGACAATCAATAACGTATGTGCTTATACAAAATATGTAGTGGCTAAACTTATCTTGATTATGTCTGTTATATCAAATAAGAACTCTTTTCCAAGATCTTCTACGTTACAAAAAATGGCTTCTCTTAAGTTCACATCCGTGAATACTTCTACTGTGAATATTTCTGCTATGAAGGCCCCTGCTGCTACTCCTACTGGATCGTCATCTGCTCTGAGGATGACATCACCTACTCAGCATCTTCAACACTGGGTATCAAATGTGCTGGTAAAGGAGTATCATCAAAATGGTATTATTCCGACTTTAGAGGCCGCTCGAAAAGCCCTCTAAGTCAATAATTCGCTCTGGTCATCCGGACAGTGACGACTAGAGATCAAGAAGTAGGTGGTTCCAACTACCGTCTCCAACCTTTTTGGGTCGTTATACCCAGAATGCAATCACCATTCACTTCCATATTCTAGGGAGGTAAATGAGCAAGTCCCTTAGGGCCTTAAGTCAAGGAGACATGAGTCCTTCCCGAGGGCTCCAGTCAACAATCGCTGCCAGACTCGTGCAGCAGTGCGTCCTCAACATGATGAGGGTATCTTCTCCGGGCATTAAGCTTAGGTTCCTCGAACCTGAGTAGGCAAGACGAACCGCCAGAGGAAAAATATGTTCAACAGTGAGCAGGTTCTCATCTCTTCCATCTCCAGAGAAGTCCTCCAACCTAACTTGGTGGCATGCAATGAGCGGGCACATACACCCGTCAGTTTTAATTCCGCTGTCCAGTGGACTCATCTGGCAGTAGCAGGCCAATCCCACCAGGAAATTCTAGCAGAGTACTATAGATAGAAACATACACCTTTTTTATAAATCATCAGCTAGTCAGTAGGCTCGTCTGACTACATATTATGGAGCCCACCAACCCAATGTGTTGACAACTGGTAAACATGCACATACACCTGCTTACACTCATCAGTCTTGCCAGCAGCCTTGTCTGTCAGTATTGATGGAAGCTCATCAACCACGTTTAGCAGAGTGCAATCAGCAGGCACATACACCTTCTAGTATTGATCAATCCTACCAATAGTCTCATTTGGTAGCATTCGTAGAAGTCAGTCGGAAAGCTCTGATGACAACAGGAGGCAGACTCAACTCTCTGCCCCCACACATGAGTACTGTAAGAATTCACTGATAGTAAAATGAGGATATGAGTAGGCCCATACACATTCTCCAAGCACAGAATGGATGTATATCCCCGTTCCTGCAACTGAAGTCACCAAGCACATTCTGTCAATGGTGAAAGAGCAGAAGAAAATCCCTGCTCATATTCTAGATGCATGCCAGGATATTATAACAGCTTCAGCAGCATCTTAGGGAAAGACACATAAATCTATCCCTACCAATGGTGTGACACATCAACAGTTCACTCTGGAACAGACACACACATCTTTTCCAGTCCAAGAGGGTTGTGGGGCATACTCCCCCATATCATATGGACAGCCAACTCAGGCACATACACCTGATTTGAGTGGAGACAATCAGCCTAACCTGATCATTTCTCCTGAGCAGGCACATACACCTACCCATAATGACCACTTTCGTCAAAAATTGGTTTCTAAAGTGAGTAATAAGGCGTCTAAAAATAAGACCCGCCCAGCATATTCAAGAAATCAAGAGCCAATCTGTAACAAGGCCTTGCTCGATGCTGGAGTTCTCGATGCACTCAGACAATTATCTGTTGCAACTGAAGATTCTACTCCCTCATTTTCCAATATTGGGAACTTCAATTACGAAGGTCTTCATCAAACACTACCTCATGAAGGCTTGGTTCATGACAATTTGGTCAATCTCAAAGTTTCATCTTCAAATGGGAGCCACAAGAACCCTCAGTATGGCCAGAAGACAAAGGAGAAAAATGTTTCATCTTTTTTTGTAACCCACCATGGTGGTCCTCCCCATGATGATGAATTTAGCTTCGAAATTCCTCTCCGCAGTTATGATGCACATTTCCTGGAAAATACTCCAATGGAAAATTTAGTGATGAGAAATCCCTCTTATCTTGAGGAACTTGAAAATATGAAGCCAGTCATGTCTGATGCTTTATCATTTATAGGTGGAATACTTTCTCTATCAAAAGATAGCCCGAGGTGTAAGTCATTCTCTGAACCACCACTAGGTCGTTCATATTCTAATTTGATTAGTGAATTCTCTATCGATCTTGTTGAATCCAATGAACCAACAAAGAATCACCAAATCTGGTCTAATCAGGTAGAATAATCTTCATTAAATGATAAAGAGAAAGTACTGAATATGAGAAAATAACTGGCGAAAGGTGAAGTTCCAGTCATGTTTTGGCCTTCAGCTGACTCTCAGTATGACATTCTAGAGATGTTGACCGAAGATGGAATTCATGATATTCGTCTCAACATATGGAAAACTCTTTGTCAGTTGAAAAAGAAAATATTATCTTAGGAAGAATATGAAAATCATGTTAAGATAATAGAAGGGTTACAATGCCAAATTGACATGGCATCTCTCTCAGTTTCTCGATATCCGAAGGCTAAAAAGCAGTAGAGAGCCCTTCAGAGTTCCTACCTTGGCGCACTAAGAAGATTGCGCCAGTTAATTTCCAATGCCACGTCTGGTATTCATATTAGGGGATGTGGCGTTCATGGAGCACTACATTTCATTATGCTCTCCAGTCAGCAAAGACCACCGAAAATGGTCTCATGCAATGTTATTGCCCATGGCCGACCACACTCAATTGGATTTGTTTGTAATCAAAGGCTTGTCCAAGAACAGGCTTCAAGTAGTTCTTCTCATAATAAAGCATACAGAGAACAAGTTGTTGAATTACTCCTGCATCAAGCAAACAAGAATATTGAACAGGCCTCTCGTTTGGAGAAAGCACATCATCAAGTGACAGAAATGTTAGAATTCATCCAGCGGTCTTTTGAGCCGGGTGATAAGAGTGGATGTAGGTTGATGCATCCAGCAAATTTCGGGACCAAAGTCCACAAGATCAGGAGAGATTTCAAGAAGGTCTCAGATATATAATTTCAAGAACCACCCCATATTTCCAGACTGGGGACTCTTTTAACCCAACCCTCAGAATCAAAAAATAGGATTTGAGGAGTTGAGTAGGAACAACCCCAGTCCACCAGACTGGGGACTTTTTCAAATCCTCAATCTCTCCCTTAGAGAAATTCAGTCTTCTCTCGATTAGGGAAGAAGCCTCAAGAGGAACAAAGAGCCAAACTATCATGATATTCCCTCCAAATTATGATTTGTCAAGAATTTCCTAAGGGATCAAATCGACAAAATGCAATGTCTCATCAGGGACATGGAAAAAGACATTATCACAGAAATGCAGATATAATAGATGAAATGAATTATGAATTAATTAATGTCATTAATTCCATTGTTGTTGATCCACCAGATGAGGTTCACTCAGAGGGATCAGATGAAGAGGTTCCTGCTCAAGAAGTTGTACGCACAGACACAAATGAAGAAGGTGTGCGTATAAGAAATCAAAGGCTTACCCAGAATTTGGGTAATCCTTCAAGTAACACACTTCCCCCTCTCCGAAATGGAGCCAAAAAGGGGAAAGGAAAGAATCAGGTTACATACCCTTCCTTTGGAGAAGGAAATCACTCTCACTAGAGAAAATATTTGCACAACAAGAGGAGGAAATGAAGGAATTAAGGAGGTTGAATGCAGAATTACTTCAAGGTAGTCTTCCTCCTAAGCATGCTGGAGTCATCCAGCAAAAGGAATTTGTTGCGTATACTGAGATGGATCAAGAATATACTCCTCTACCAGTACACCCTCACAGTTCTAATCCTACGGGTCAAGTGCAACAACAATTAGCGGTGCTACCACCAGTTGCAGCACCAGCCACCACATCTTTCCAAGATCCAGTTATTGCACCGGCTCAGGTCTAAGCCCAAACAGATGTTTATCAAAAGTTAATAACTACTATTGAGTCATTAAAAGCTCTGTTGGAAGCTATGTAGGGAGAAAGAGATCAAATTCAACCAGAAAAGAGAGCTTATCCTGAATGGGTTGATGAAATTCATCCCCCGTCAAATTTTGAAAGTACCACATTCCCCATCTTTAATGGTTAGGGAGACCCAGAACAACACTGAACACATTTTGTTTCTCATTTAGATCCTATGATGGGAACCCCTCAGCAACAAGAAGCAGTTAAGATCAGGTGTTTTGTACAGTCATTACAAGGGACAGCCTTTGTCTGGTACACAAGCTTGCAATCTCGGTCAATTACTGGATGGGAGGATCTCCGCCAAAGATTCCTTCTTCAAATCAGTTCAATGTTGCCAAAGACAATAGTTTTTTATCTTAAAAATTGTAATCAAAGGGGAATTAAAGGTTTTCAGATTTCATTGCTTGCTGGAAGGGATTAACATATTCCCTGAGCTTAACACTCCCTCAAAAAGAATTATTGCCAATCTGTGTGGAAAATATGCGGGATGAATTACGCACGTCGTTGGTCCCTGTGAAATACATATAAGGGTTTCAAGACCTTACTTCAATCACTCAACATATTGAATATTCTCTTATGAAGACTAAGGATAAAACTCCTGTAATTCCATCAGCTCCAGGAAGGAGAATGGGTAATTAGAGACTACTACATTTATGCTTAAACAAGCACCTGTACCTGCCTCTACTTCAAAACCTTCATCATCTCGAAGGGCTCTTCCTTCTGAGCGCCTAAAATAGAGGTCGTTTTGTCAAGATGATAAAATAGATCAAAGATGAAAACAATTTGAGGACTTGAAAATCAAAGTTTACTCTTTTCGAAATGAACAAGTTCCTAATTACTTCATTTCGGCTCTGGAAAATAATTTGGTCCAATTGCCAAGGCCCAAAATGCCGAACAAGGAAGGAAATGAAGACCATCCCAAATATTTCCCATTTCATCAGATGTTGGGTCATCCCATTCAGGAGTGTTTTGTCTTCAAAGACCTCCTGCAAAAAATAGTCGACTTGGGACAAGTCAAATTTAAAGGTTCTTCAGCTCAGGTAGCATGTGTAACTGCTACAAATCCAGAGGAAGAGGGCGAGTGGCAAGAAGTCAAGAACAAAAATGTAAAAAAATATGATGATTGGATGCTCAAAAAATGATCAACCGAACTCATTCTATTTTTCGAACACAATTGAAAAAACCAGCTGTGTCTTATGCCACAAGTGCCACAGAAAAACCCTCTTCATCAGAGGGAAAATCCTCAAAGAAATGGCATAATTCAAATAAAGAGGAACAATTAGAAGAAGATGAAATTGTGTCAATTCCCAAGTTTTCTTTGACTCTAGAAGATTTTATTCCATCTACTTAAAAATTACAGGCACCTCCCCACCAAATGGCACAACCTAAATTGGATAGTTAGTAAGAGTCTTCATCGGAATAATAGTTAATCTTCGGTTCTGTTAATATGATTCACTTTTCAGATCCTTATTCCAGTCACAGTTTCGATCTTCATGAACCTGGGTTCCTTGTATCAAACAGAGGAATTATAGGGAGTTTCAGAGGTCTGGGATACAGAGGAATATGTGGATCTTTCAGAGGACACTATTCCAATTTTACCCCTTCTAGAACTGTGTATGCGGCAAGAACTCGTGGCAGATCCCTTCAACGAGCTCAACAAGAACAAGAAAGTTCTTCCACACAGGGCAGATTCAGTCTTGGCATAGTTATTCTGGAAGATCGGTTGGAGGTTTCACCTTCTTCCTCTTAGAAAGTAAATAGACATAATCAGTCTAATCTTCCAAAGCGAGGAGTATTGACAACTCCTACCCTAATACAAGATGCATCAACTTCCAAAAATTAACTTCTAAGGCACCTGCGAAACCACATGTTCCTATTGGGAAACGCAGACCTTTGGATCAAAAATATGATGTATTGAAAAACCTGGCCCAAGTACCGGCCAAGTTATCAATTTTGGATGCATTGAGTCTATCAAAGGATCTTCAGAAGGCACTCACTGAGGCTTTGTCAAGTCCTCAGGAGTTTGAAACTGAAATTGTTGCGGCTGAAGCCTACCATGTTGAGAATAATCCTGAAAAATGCCATGCAGTGATATCTTTCACAGATGAAGATGAAGATGATGTCGTGCATGGACATATTAGAACATTGTATTTATTAGGAATGTTCAATGGTGTAGAAGTTCAAAGATTATTCATTTATAATGGTTCAGGAGTCAACCTCATCCTCATTCATACACTTCGTCGATTAGGCCTCATAGAATCTGATTTATCTCCTTCTACTATGATGTTACAAAGATATGATAAAAATGAACAAGAACCACTGGGTGATATTACACTCAGAACTCAGTTTGGAGATCTTGTATCTAATTTATATTTAAAGGTTGTTGATCAAGACTCAGCCTTCAACATCTTTCTTGGAAGACCCTGGCTACATCAACATGGGGCTATCCATTCATCATATCATTAATGTCTCAAATATTGTTTCGATGGTCAAATTGGGACATTGTGTGGCGATAATTCCCCGTTCAAGACATGTGAATCTCAATACATTGAGGTGGAATTCTATCACATGAAGGGAAAGGAGAAATCCACAACAAGGGAGGTTACCAAATTTAATGATCCATATGGTTTGAAAAAAATTCCAGTAAACCCATTTACACATGTGAGTACATATTATGTGTTGCCTATCAGTCAAATTGACTGGATAGACTCAAATCACAATACTCTTATGGAAACTTCCATAATATCAATTATGGAAATCAAGCTAGACAACATGGGAGAAATTGGTGATTCACCAAGAAATGATGAAAGTTCAAATGGGGATGTCTTCATTTCATACATTGAAATTCAGCAAGTCTATACTTCACCAACCAGGCCATAGGAAGTTATAGCAATTCCATAGGTGAACGATGATGTCGATTCTCAATCCATCATCTCCTCTTTATTACCCAGGGAAAACCCTTCATCATTAATCGAGTCAGAAATGTAAGCTTCTTTCTTCAAGATGTTCAAATTTTAACAACTCTTCTAATCATGGAAATTCTTCTTCTTTATCTATTATGCAAGTAGAAACAGAAGAAATAACACATGTTGAAGAAGAAGAGGAAGATCTCAGGGATTCTCCACCAGAATTTGGAGAGGGTATCTCTACCACCGTGGATGAACTCAGAGAAATAAATCTGGGTACAAAAGAAGATCCACGCCGCAATTTAATTAGTGCAGACATGACTCTTGAAGAGAAATAGATGTATATTTATTTTTTAAAGAAAATCAAGATATATTTTCTTGGAACTATACAGAGATTCCCGGGCTTGATCCTAATATTGCCACTCATCGATTAGGTTGGCCAGAAGAACATCGAGGATTCAAACAAGCTGCAAGAAGATCACACCCAACCTATGATTCCAAAATTGAAGCTGAAGTGAATAAGATTATCAAAGCTAAATTTGTCATAGAAGTTCAATATCCCAAGTGGTTGGCTAATATTGTCCCTGTGAAGAAGAATAATAGACAAATTAGAGTTTGCATTGATTTCAGAGATCTTAATGGTCATTGTCCTAAGGATGATTTTCCAGTTCCGATTACAAAACTCTTAATTGATGAAATAGCAGGCTATGAAGCACTTTACTTCATGGATGGATATTCCGGGTATAATAAAATCTTAATGGCTCCAGAAGATGAAGAATCTACAGCCTTCAGATCCCCTCAGGGTGTGTTTTGCTATCGGGCAATTCCCTTTGGACTAAAGAATGCAGGCGCAACATATCAATGTGCCATGTATCGTATCTTCAAACCCTTTTTAGGGAAGTTTGTTGAATGTTATGTGGACGATTTGGTGGTTAAATACAAACAAATTTCTAATCACTTTTCTGATTTGGAGGTCATATTCCACAAAATTATGCAACATAATTTGAAGATGAACCCCTTAAAATGTGCTTTTGGGGTAACCTCAGGAAAATTTCTCGGATTTGTTGTACGCCATCGTGGTATCGAAGTCAATCATTAGATGACAAAGTCAATCCTTGGTATGTCACTTCCTCAAAATTTGAAATAATTGAGAGGACTTCAAGAACACTAAGCCTATATTCGGCGTTTCATCGCCAATTTGGTTGGAAAAAGTTTACCCTTCACCAAATTGATGATGAAGGGAGTCACTTACCAGTGGAATGAAGAATGTCAAGAAGCATTCGATATTCTCAAGAAGTATCTCTTGAGTCCACCAGTATTAATGCCACCTGTTGAAGGAAGACCACTTATCCTCTATGTGACAGCTTTAGAGCGATCATTGGGTGCCTTTCTTGCTCAAAAGAATGATGCTGGGAATGAAAACCGCCTCTACTATCTCATTCAGACTATGCTTGAAACACAAACCCGATATTCAAGTATTGAGAAATACTGCCTAGAATTAATCTTTGCAGTTCAAAAGTTGAGGCACTACCTGCAACATCACGAGGTCCAATTGGTATCTCTCAATAACCCAATCAAATTCATCCTTAGCCATCCAATGCTTACAGGACGTCTAGAAAGGTTGGAAGATATTTTGCAGCAATTTGATATTCAATATGTGTCTCAAAAGGAAATAAAGGGCCAAGATCTGGCTGATTTCCTTGTTGAACACCTTTCAGTGGAATATACATCTCCAGATATTGAACTTCCTGATGAGGAAGTCTTATTTATTCAAGATAGTCTTCAAACATGGGAAATGTACTTTGATGGTGCTTCCAGGAGTCCAACAGGAAGGAAAATGGAAAATCCTAAATTCAACAAATTTGGCTTAGGAATTGTGCTCATTTCTCCAGAAAATGTAGTGTTACCCTATTTCTTTTCATTTTTGGGAGGAGGTACAAATAATGAAGCAGAATACCAAGCTCTCATCACAGGATTGGAGTTGGCGCTTCAAGCACAAGTGAATCACTTAAAGGTGAAAGGTGATTCAGACCTGGTAATCAAACAAGTCAATGGGAATTATGCCATCAGAAAAGAAGAACTAATCCCTTTGTATGATTATGTCAGAGATTTAATGGAGTAATTTCATACGGAACCGACATTTTCTTATGTCCTGAGATCAAAAAATTCCCAAGCTGATGCACTGGCTAATATAGCCACAACTCTAGAAGATCCAAATCGAGACGAGACAACCATCAATATTTTCAACTGTCATACAATTTCACCTTATGATCTAACCAGAATAGAGGAAATCTATGAAATTATTCCCATTCCTGAACCATATGGTCATACTACAGGATGAATGAAACTTATCAGAGAATACCTTCAAGATGGAACACTTCCACCTGATAGAGCCGGTAAAGAACAAATCTGGAGATGTGTGGTCAACTTTACTCTTTATGATAGACCAAATAACCTAGAGAAAATTCTCTACAAGCGTGGTTTTGATGGAGTTATCTCCAGATGCATTGATGGTGAAGATACAATGGATGTCATGAAAGAAGTGCATGTAGGAGTCTATGGTGCCCATCAGTCTAGACACAGACTATCTGATCAAATTCGAAGGCTTGGATATTTTTGGCCTTCAATGATACAATATTGTGTTGATTTCACAAAGAAGTTTCATTCTTGTCAAGTACATTCCAAAATCATTCATCGACCCCCAGAGTTACTTCATAAAGCTAAATACGCATGGCCATTTGCCACATGGGGAATAGATGTAGTGGGACCTTATCATTCGGCTACAGCCAAGCAGTTTAAGTACATTCTTACTACTACTAACTTCTTTTCCAAATGGGAAGAGGCAATACCTCTGAAAGAAGTAAGTTCTAAATGCATTGTTAGCTTCATCAAGTCTAGCATCATTACCAGATTTGGTGTCCTTATACCATATTGATGGACAATGGCACCAAATTCTGTTCATCCAAGGCAAGGAAGTTATATCAAGAATACAACATCAAATACAACCATTCATCTCGGTATCATGCAGCGACCAATGGACAGATAGAAGCTTTCAACAAGACTCTGTCAAATATACAGCAAAAGACGGTGGATAAAGATAATAATTCATGTCCTGATAAACTCTTTCATGATTTATGGGCTTATCAAACAACCACCCACACTGCAACGCGGTCAACTCCATATTCATTGGTATATAGAACAGAAGCAGTATTACCAATTGAGGTTCAACTACCCTCGCTCAGAGTAGCCATTTGTAATCAGTCATCTATAGATGAACAATATCAAAAGCGATTGGATTAATTGGAATGATTAGACGAGAAAAGATTGTGCACCTTGCACCATTTGGAAGTCTATCAGAATAGAATAGCACAAGCTTTCAACAAAAAAGTTCTTCTTCGTTCATTCGTTCAGGGAGAATTGGTATTGGTTCTCAGAACACCAATGATACCAGGAAAGAAACCTCCCAAGCTGGAACCAAAATGGGAAGGACCTTATTCAATACATAAGGTCTACTCCAATGGAGCATATTCTTTAATCTCAATGGATGGAAAACTCATCACTACTCCAACCAATGCTAGATTTCTAAAGAAATATTTTGTATAAACACAAAATACACCAATGGTCCGTGAATATGACCTTAAACTATTCGCACCATCGTCCAACATGATGCTAAAATGTATTTTCCATTTTCGTCCAATATGACGTTAAACTATGTCAATGTCCAGCAAGATGTTAAACTGCACTATTATGGTCCATGCATATGACCTTAAACTATTAGCACCATCATCCAACATGATGTTAAACTGTGAAAAAGTCCCTGATACATCCAACATGACATTAAAATGTATTTTCCCCGTCATCTTAGCTACAGGATTCTAAACTATACAACACCCTTATTTTCCAACATGTCGTTAAACTATGTCCCTTTAATACGGCATACATGACGTTAAACTGTATTTTGTCCCTGCTACATGACACTAAACTGTGCAGCACCAATAGCCCTCACTACAAGACTTTAAACTGTATATTCCCTTCATATATCTTACACGACATTAAATTGTGCATATTTTGGGTTGTAGTTACCTCTTGTTTCTCACCCCGAGTATGAATCATGTGAGATTAGAGTAAACTTCAACCATAACACCCTCTCTGGGCCACTAACCATGCGTAAGTCCCAACACCATTTTTTAGGTCATTGTCCCCAAGAACAACTTGATCACTAATTCATTCTTAAATTGAACTACTCAGACTTTGATCCTTTCCTTCTAGGATGATTTCATAGGAAACCTCCCAAGGTTCAATCCCAAAACCAATATCTTCACATCGGTTCACCTCCATCTCATACAATATTGATTCATGAATCCATCCCCAGAATCAATATCTTTACATTGGTTCGCCTTTTTCCTCGCTATATGATGTTAAACTGTACATCACTTTTGTCCTGTATGAAAATAAACTACAACATTCTTTGATACCCTCAGCTAAGAGGGAATCATTATTTACATTTATTTCCAATCATGTTATATTCCAATGACTATGTGCATACATGGTAATGCCTGAACATTTTATCTAGGGTCAAACCATCATTGCGCTAAAGTCCCCTTTTCACCATTCCCTTGTATGAACTAAATCTATACAAAGGGTATTTCTAGAACTACATGGGCTTGATTCCCATCCTTATGGTATACGTAGGAATTCTCGAGTGTCCCTCGAATATAGCCCCAAGTCTTTTGGGCCTAACCCCAAATTCCACCTTCAGTCCCCTGGCTGAAAAGTCCCTGTGAAAACACACACTATGTATTTATTATAATGGTCTGAGATCTATGACCCTAAATTAAGATCTCTCATACTTTCTTCCCACACGACGTTAAACTGTATTTCAATAACAATATATGGCTTGATTCCCATATTTATGGGATACGTAGTGAAGTCCCACATTTCAATTCAGGACCTAGCCACAACATGATTATGGTTAGCATTGATCTCTGTATCTCTACATACATTGGACAATACCCATTTTTATGTGTCATAATCCTAACCTTAAATATTTTCAGATCTTCATAACCCTTTTCTTGACTTTTGGTCACAAAATGTCCAATTTATGAGAGTTATTTTGCTTGACTATGCAGCACGTGCCCTTAAGAAGCCTTGCATAATTAGTCTACATAACAGACCTATCAGCCAAAAGATACTATTATTTGACTATGTAGCCAATTACCTTAGGCGGCCCTGCATAATTCAACCCCCTAATGGGATTGTTAAATATGGTAACTTCATTATTGGGAAGAAAACCTCTTTTGTCCTTAGTTGTCTTAACGACAATATGTAGGAATCCAAAAAAAATAACCATCCTTAATATATTTGTCCCATACTATTTTTCATGATCTGAAAGTATTCAAGTCTATGGTTTATATTTCCCTTCCCTACGTTTGGGCCAGACCTTCATAGGAGTGAAATTCATCCAGTTCTTTGACAATCTTGTTTGGAAATATCTTTTCCATATTCATGTACCTCTCTCCATACAACAAACTCTATGATTTGGAAAATTTGAAGCCCCATAAACATTCACTAGATTTTTAGTAGTAGAAAAGTAAATTTTTGAGAGTTCTTTTTCCTGACTATGCAGCACGTGCCCTTAGGAATCCTTGCATAAACAGTCTACACAACAGACTTGTCAGCTAAAAGATACTATTATTTGACTATGCAGCCAATGCCCTTAGGTGGCCCTATATAATTCAACCCCCTAATGGGTTTGTTAAATAGTAGTAACTTCATTCTTGGGAACTACTTCTTCTTATGCCTTTTAGCCCTTTTTCATGTCATCCCTCAGATTCAAAATTTCTTAAGTCATAGTTTACATATTTTCCATCATACTTGAGTGTGGTAATATGTTTTCAGATAAATTGTCAAGGAATTGAGTCAATTTTAATCCATTCAGTCAAAGTTGTTTCGACCTTAAACATTAGCCTTTTTTTATGTCCGACGTGCATGACTTTAAACTTCCCACAAAAGACAAGGGAACTCTAAACAAAAGTCATGTTCCAGCTCACTAAACATACATTTTTCATGATTTAGGTAATATTGACTAATTAAAAGATTCAATGTTTGTAGATTTATTTATAATAATCCTAGAAAAAGTCAAACTATGCTTATTAGGCCCATTGGCTTAGGTAAAAATTTAAAGCACATAGCGGGAAAATGCGTGCACAGATGATTGAAAATGAAAGCATTTTCCATTTGATGTACAAGAATTATAAAGACATCCATAGAATGGATTCTCTTCTCTTTTAAAAGAATTACAAAAGGTTGTCAACATAAGTCTTCACTTGATGTACAACATCCCGAGCTTCATCAACAGCCACTTGAAGCTCATGCACTCGACCACCTTCACTCTTTTCATCCTGATGGAGTGCTTTCATGGCATCCATGATGGCTTTCATCCCATTTTCATGAGCTCCATCTAAGGAATTATTGAGTTGGTAAAGTTCCCCAGTAACAACATCTAACTGTTGCTGAAGGTGCATCTGTTGGACAACTTTATCTTTGATCTTATGCTTCAGCTCCTTCATCTTGGCAGCATAGTCAGCCTTAGATCGGGATACCGCAACCTCAAATTCACTGATATTGGCTGAAAGATTCACCCTGGTCAGAACTTCACAGAACCTTTTCTCTTGCTCCCTCCTTAAGATGACTTGTTTTACCATGGCATGGATCTTTTGATATCCAAAACCGCCAAGTCCCAGCATAACAAACAGGGATGACAGTCACAGGATCTTTGATGATATATATTCAAGAGGCACTTCAGATATGATTTTACATATATTTTTCCATGCCTTGAATCGTGAAAATTGGAGCGCCTTTTGTACTTCTGGATCTGACTCAGCATCACTGTCATAGGGGGGAATATAATCCGGGATTAATGCACGTAGGGAAGTTCCATGTTCTGATCCTCCCCCCATGACATGTGCTTCTTCACTTTCAATTCCCTTTGGGGCAGAGGTTGAGGCTTTACCTCTAGATCTAGCCACTAAAATTGATGGCCATGCAAAATAAATTGAAATATTTGGTTAGTTTCAAAGGATAAAAAAAGTTAATTGGCTGTCTTGAAAATTAAGTACAGTCGCAAATATTTTTATCACTTACCCAATGGTAGATCAGTAACTTGATAAGGCTCCTCCCCATATTTCCTAGCTTCAACAGGATTTTCATGGTGAGTTCGAGTAAGCTCTACAGGGTTCAGATCCACTTGCACTAATGTCTTTGCAATAGTAGGGTTTTTTGTACCCCCTTCAGGCATTGATAATTCAGTAGCTTGCTTAGATAGAGCTGAATATTTGAACCGATCATGATTAGACATGTAATAAGAAGTTATTTTTAATAGGATTAAGGATAACACTCACATCCATAATCTTCTAAATTACATGGTAAGTTAACATGATCTAAAAAATCTTCAAAAGATGTGCCAAGTCCCATTATTTCATCCAATGTAATATCAGAATCCTGGTTAATCTCACCAGTGGGAGCATTTGGTATATCTTTTTGGTGACCTTCATCCTGCGGTCTCTGACCCTAAACAGCATCTTCAGATAAAATAGTGGTGTCAGTTACAATGGCCGCCAAAATCTCGAGTGCAGGGGTTGAACCTAAATTATTTTAGAATGGAAGTCAGTCGATGTTTCATTCAACATTTTATGAAGCATTGTTAACTTACCAAATGAAGGTTCTTCTCTTCTTGCAACAGCATCAGGAGGGATACTGGGAACAGACTCTGGCTCTTCTCCAGAAGTAGCCAAGTCAGCCTGAACTTGTGATTGTTCACCAATACCCTTCGTGGTCCTCAAAGGAGGGTCAGTCCTTTCCCTCAGAGGGGAAATTGAAGAATCCCCTACTATCCCAAGAAGTTTGAGAAACCTTTTCATGGGTTAAGACTCATGATTATCCGAAGGACTTACCACTACTAATGAAGCGTTTAGCTGTGGAATTCCTCCATTGTTGCTTTTTCTTCCTTGGATTTTTGGGAGTGTTAGCAGTCTCCCTTAGAGGCACTTGAATTGGAGAATGGAAATCCATATCCAACTCCTCATCCATGGATTGCTGGCCTAGAGATATATCACCTGATTCACGAGGAGATTCAGCAGCATCCCCGATGGCAGTACCACTAGGGAAATATTGTGGCGAAGGAACCTTAGTAGTTCCTTTCTTTTCAAGCTGTAGGATGAAGAAAATAATTTCCTTGAGTAACAATGCTTTGACTGAAATCAAGTTACAAATAAAATAAGGAAATAAAACTTACATCTTCAGGAGCCACGTAATCATGCCACTCCTCATCTCCGGAAGCATCAGTCCCCTCAACTGTGCCACGATCTATAATTTCCTTCACCTGTTTGGTGATAGGAATGGAATTGTCAGTGGCATATATGAGCATTTCCAGCTCTCTGATATAATCCCACACTTCATCGGGGTTATCCTTGTAATGGATATCTATAGAAGCAAGAAGATTCCCTATTCCAGGGAGGTGTTACCCTGCGTACAAATCCATCCAGGCAGTTTCAACACCACAGTATAAACTCTTCCATGTCTGGACAACCTTTGGTCATAGATATTCAGTATGTGTACTAGAAGGCTATGAGGAAAATCCTAAAATATTGGACTTCAGTTTCTTCCCAGCTCCTGCAACTACTGATAGAGAATAATAAAATGAGACTTGTTTCTCTATAATGTAATGGTGATTAAATTTCCACAATGAAGTAACTTACCAAGAGTTGATAGAGTGGGTCTTTTGATCCTGACTGGAGGATTATATCAGGCACGAGGCCGCTTTTCCGTTTTTTGTGCCTCATCATCCCCATCTTTGGAATCTGGTGAATCAATCCTAGATGAGGAGTCCCGCGAATCAGCTCCAGGTGGGGAAGCATCACCTTCCTGAGGAAGGGTGTCTTTCTAAAAAGTTCTCTTCCTTTTCCCCACCTGATAAACCAGGTGATTCAGCACCCCTCTAGGTTATGATGCTATCCAATTCTCGGCATACCTTGTATTCATGTTATTTTCCTCTCTATTGACTGGTAGATCAAATAATGCCCCAGTCTTCTCCCTAGATGTTAGCAACCATAGTTGTTGGGAAACCATCGGATGTTTCTCTGACCTGACATGCACTGGGGGAGGTACAACGGTCTACTGAAAACACTTAAATTGACGTGCAAATCTATATGGAGTATAGGCCTCGCGTATAATCTCTCTGTCAATCTTGGTGACCAGCACACCATATCTACAGGCCATCATGTATTCCCTCAATTCTAGACTAGTTGTTCCATCATCAACAAACCGCCCGGTTGGAGGATTTACATAAGGAAAGAAATTAAATTCCTTATACATGCTCAGCCTCACCTTCATGTTATAAGAATTGAGAGCTAGTGGAGCAATTCCAGAGAATGCTTTCACTGACGGCCTGAAAGAACTTTTGGGGATATGTACTCCATTTTCTACATTATACGTCCTGAAGTGAGTGGAGATCCATCCCCACAAAACTTGGAATGGTCCCACTATTCTCAATGGAGACTTACCTATGAAGACATGGAGTATGCTCTTGTGAATCTTTGCTAAAATGGGGGTATCCAACCCAACCCTTTTTCCCTCAGCCAACTTGGACGCAATAACGAAGGTCCCTGGCCTGAAGCCTCCCTTAGAGTCCCTGACTAACAGAAGATAAACACTGAGCCACAAGGCCAAGAAGCCCTCCAGACGAGTCTTTTTTGGGATCCTCTGATTCACCTCATATCCAAACTTCTCAAATTCTCCTTCTTCTAGGGTCGGCCAGAATGTGCCAGAAGCACCCCTCTTCTCTGTTTTGGGGCAGGTGGTAAGACGAGTGGGACTCTTATTCTTGGATACCTTCTCCTTCGATCCCTTCT
This sequence comes from Viscum album, assembly GCA_963277665.1. Classification (NCBI taxonomy): domain Eukaryota; kingdom Viridiplantae; phylum Streptophyta; class Magnoliopsida; order Santalales; family Viscaceae; genus Viscum; species Viscum album. Next base: position 458,402,038 of record OY728133.1, on the reverse strand, counting down.
CCTTCAGATCCTTCTCCTACTTCTCGACAAGAAACATATTCATCCACTCCTCTGGATGAATATCCATTCTATAATGAGTTAATGAGGTCTCTGAACTCTTAAGCTTGTGGATGATTTTCAATAATTCTCAAGCTAAAGCCGGAGTCTTCTTCAAATCATTCCAAGTCACCTTGGGAGGGATAAATACATCATACATATCACACAAAATTGGAGCCCCTGAGATCTTGAGGACATCCCACAGACTGATGCCTACTTCTCCATGATTCAGATGGAAAGAATTGGTTTCTGGGCTCCAATGTCTGAGTATCTCGGGCACAAAGTTATCATGTCTGTAAACATATGTTTGCCCAGACCAGACGGATTCATATATCGCAACTCCTTTCAAATCCTCAACAAACTCTGCACAGGTTTGTCGCACCCAGTATGCCCACATCCAAGTTGGATTCACAACTCCTCTAGGATGAAAGTCCCAACTTCTCTTCCAGCCTTTGGATTGATTCATCTGAGAGTTTTGAAAAATTGAGGGATAAAAATGTGATTGCAAGTCAAGCTTATGAGGTTTCAGATCTGGCGTACAAGGGCTATGATGCATCATATAGGCCTTCTCCACTGTTCCAGTATTTACAAATGCTCCTCTGCATGAGATATTTGCTGATGAAAAATTGGTGTAATTCTAAAACCAAGAAATTGGAAGATAGTTCTTTGCCTCTGGAATGTTAACTTCTCACAGATGAACATAGCCATACAAAGGCAGATAGATGATTTGTGGGAGATCAAGATGATACTTCTTCAGGTACTTGGCCAAATCCAGGAGAGTGTTGTCGCAGACGGTATAGTAATCATGGCCAATGATGCTAATCATATCATCAATTCGCTTTCTAGCCAGTTCATCAGCTGTTCTGATTCTCTTGGGAGCCATTGAATCTTCACAAAATTTGAATAAATTGACTCTTAAATGGGTTTATTTTTTATAAAATTTGTGAAGAAATTCGAGAAAATGGAAAAGGTATTAAGGCACGCAAGCCTAATTTTGGCGTGCAAGTATGGATGTGTCGTGCATGTATGGATGTGCTGCCCAAGTTTTTGGTGCCCAAGTATCACCGCGCAAGTCTAAATACCTTGAGTATAGTGCGACGACGACGAAATAGCAGAAAACAGAGAAACTTGAGCGGTTAAGGGAACTTGCACGGCGAGAGCTCAATATTCTGAAATTCGGTGCTTTGCATGAGAAATGGCCGCATATATATAGGCCAGGCCTCAAACCTGTGCGCCTAAAGCCTGCGCGTGCAACCAGCTGTACCGACGCATGCGCGGATCAACACTTTCTCACCGCCCTCTGCATGCTCAACACTTTCATGCTGAAGTTTCCTTTGTTTTCTTCTTTCCTCAGAGTTACATCCTCATTTCTTTCAGATCCAAATCTGATGGGTGACTTTTGTTGATGCTCCTTTCCATCACAGAGTCTAAATGAATGAAAATGGAAATACCTTGAACCTAAAGTGATTCAACCTTTGAAGAAATGTCAAAAATTGACAAAGGAATGAACAAAGTTTCAAATACACTTGGGTCGCTCAAGTTCTACCAAGGTCGCGCAAGTATACTTGCACACCCATTGGTCGCGCAGGTGACTTGCACGCTCTCTTTGAATTTCTCCCAGGGTCATCTCCAGCCTATAAATACCCCTGTGGGACCCCCATTTTGAGAAGGAAAAATTCCAGTAACTTAGATTTGAGCTCCCGACACCCTAGTCTCTTCTTAAAGCTTCCGAACACTTATAAGGTAATTTCTTATCTAAAACGGAAGATCTAAAGAGGGGGGGGACTAAGTGTTGAAACTCATCAACACTTACGCGCCTAAGTGGACATCCCTTAAGGGAAATGGCCACACTTGTGCTCCACCTTACTCCTTCAACAGAACTTGCACGCCACCTTTCTGTAATCCCCTAGGGACAATACTAAGGGCTTGAGACAAGTCTCTCCCAAGTATGTCCTTAAGTATTGACCATCGCGCAAGTACCCATGTGTCACACAAGTATACTTGCATGACCAGGACTTTCACGCCCACGCAGGACTTGCACGACACCTTCTTTTTGGGTGCCCCTTCTGCCTATTTCACCTCTCTTATGCCTATCCACCTATCCTCTTCAAGATTAATCCTTCAAAACTCTCTCCAAAGCCATTCATGGCATGATTTCTTTGTTGTCTTCCTTATCTGAAAGGAATTATGTGGAACATCTCTCAAAACCTAGTGATTTACATATCTTTATATCACTAAGGATAGAGATTTCATTCATTCAACCTCATCCTTTAAATATGAGAGATTCCTTTAACCTGGGCCTCCTTTTCAAGAGTAAGCCTCAGTCATAATTTCTCTAAATTTGGCCTCCTTCTCAGGAATAAGTAAGAAGTCTCAAGTATTTTTTATAAATGGGCATCCTCATCAAGAGTAAGTCCCAACATCAAAATTCCAAATATGGGTATCCTCTTTTGGAGTAAGCCCCAAGTCCCCTAACATGGGCTTCCTTTTTTGGAGTAAGCCCCAGTCTTTAGGTTCCTTTAAATTTTGGGCATCCTCTTCAAGAGTAAGCCCCATGTTCCCAAATATGGGCATCCTCTTTATGAGTAATCCCCAAATCCAAATTCCTTGAACCTGGGATTCCTTTCCAGGAGTAAGTCCCAATTATAAGTTAAAGATCCCCTTTAATATGGGAATCCTTCTTAGGAGTAAGCCCCAAGTTATAAGTCCATTTAATTTGGGCTTCCTTATCATGAATAAAATCCTAGTTCTCAAATCCCTTAACCTGGGCTTCCTTTTCAAGAGTAAGCCCCAGTCATAATTCCCTCTTAACCAGTCTTAATTTACTTTTGATTTGGGCTTCCTTCTCAGGAGTAAAAAACCAATCACAAGTTCCCTCCTAATTTTGGCATCTTCCTCAAGAGTAATCCCCAAGTTAGAGTATCCAAATCTCCATAAAGCACATATAACTTTATGGACCTTGTTCCTGGGTTTCTTCCCTGAAGTAAATCCCAATATCCATTTATCTGTTTAGTCATATATACATAATCCCCACATCATTTCTTATAATTTCATCTTTCATGGCACAATTGTCTAGTTTTACAAATACCTCTTGTTTCTCACACCGAGCATGACTCGCGTGGGCTTAGAGTGTAAAAGTAATTATGACATCTTTCCTTGAGCCAATGAATCATGCGTAAACCCTATACTTCTTTACTTTAACTATGTGGGTTTTTATTCCTTTTCTAAACAATGGATATGTAAGTAGACCATCTGCGGGTACGATCCCAACTCTAAAATAATCCATGTCCTTCTGAATGAAAATAAACTTCAAGTGCCCCACTGAGTGGATTTTAAACCAGTATGATCATCATAATGACCAAGAGACTTTTATGTATTGAAGGATACCATTGACTAAGAATCTAGAAACAAATACAGATGATTCTCCATCGATGAAGAACCTCGAATACATATAAAAGATTCTCTAAATTTCATACATGTTAATTATTGATTGTCAAATCTAAAAGAAAGATCATTTTCATACTTGGTAATGTAATAATGATTCAAAAACATAACATAAATCTATAAAGAGAGTCCCAGAGTAGACAATAATTCTCCTTAAAAAGGTGTGATGAGTCTGACCTCCCATCCTCTCGACCAATGCAAATTCTTAAGTCTCATCAGTTCACAACTAATGAGCACCTACCTTTGGAAAGTAGGTCCAAATGTATATGGAATCATTGGATGTTTCTAGTTCTATGAACAAATAGGTTATAAACCGCTTGGAATGATTGAATCTTAAATCAATGAGATCATCCCCAATTCTAGAGGAAACATTTATCTAAGGGCTATCAATCACTGATTGAAATTCGGAGTGTTGGTAGTAAAAATAAATGGGTAAAACCACCTCCATCTCATATATTGATGAGTATGGGGTTTTTTGAGTGGTAGTGTGAGTCATGGTCTGGTAATACCACAAGGCATGGAGGATCTTATCCAACCATGATTTCTTGTCCTTGTATATCATCTTCTAGATTATATTGGATAGGTTCTTGTTAAAGGCCTATATCTTCTAGTTGGACACTATATGGTATTGGGACGAATATTTGGACTTGATTACATTCTACTAATATAGATTTTTCAATTCAACATAGTAAAAATTGGTTCCATTGTCCTTCAGTATTTTATGAGGGACACCAAATATGGTGACGATGTTCGCTATCACAAAGTCGTCAATGCTTCTTGCCATGAACCTTTTAAGGGGTACAACCACTTTCTATTTGGAAAAGAAGTTGGTTTATGTGATTATATACTTGAGTTTTTTGGATGTGGTGGAAGGATATGGACCCATGATGTCCATTACCTATATTAAAAATAGTCTGGTGTATTTGGATGTGCAAAGAAACTATGGGGGATGGTGGATAAAGTTGTCCTGAACTTGGTAGGAGTGGAACTTCTTGGTGAACTGAGCACAATCATTCATCATAGTGGGGAAATAGTACCCAAGACTTTGAATTTTTTGAGAGATCTTGGATACGGATTTATGTTCTCTACATCACCATCATGCACTTCTTTCATGAAAATTTTGGTCTCTTCTCCATCAATGTATCAGAGAAAGACTCCATCAAGGACCCTCTTATAGAAGAAATTTTGTAGATTTGAGCATTTATACATAACTAAGTTGATTTATCATCTCTATATTTTCTCCCTTACTTCCCTATCTGGTGGTAGTGTTCCCTTTTGAATGTAATATGTAATGGGAGTCATTTATCTGGTGGTAGGGCCATGTGGCTCAAAGATAGGACTGATCTCATTGATTTCTTTTATCTTTTCCAGGTCATATGGTAAAACCATTTTGTAGTGGGAAAAGCTGATAACCAATTCATTCTGGTTAGGGTTGGCTAGAGTCACGGTTGAATTTTCTAATCCATTGGTTTGTGCATTTTATGACTGGGGGACATAAGTCAATGTAAGATCTAATGGTAAATCTTCCATTAGTTCCAAAACATGGTTCATTAAGGGGTACAACTTTTGTTTCTGGATAGCATAATCACCACTAACTTGCTTGATGACCATATCTGAATCTTCGTTTATATTCAGGTGTTTGGATTATACTTGATGTGTTATCTCCAGGACTGCAATAAGGTCCTGGTATTATAATTCATTTTTTGTGCACCCTCTTATTGTAGGAAGAAATAGGGAATGATTTCCTTTTCCAGGGATATGATTTTGACTCCCATCCCCACATTGTTGAGTCTGGGGTATTCTGTCCTTTTTCTTATTGGGATTGTGGAGGCATCATCAAAGAGAGTGTACCAAATGTGGGTATCCTTATAAGTAGAGAAAACTTCATCATTTGGTAGTTCAGAATCCAATGGATCCACCTCTATTGAGGGATGTTGTTCTAGGAGATCTGCTAATGCCTAACCTTTGAAAAATTTCTATGGTTTAAACCATATATAGAACTACTACATCATGGCCTCCCACCATGAAAGGTGCCCAGTCAACATTGGAAAATAGAGAATATACATGAGCATGTTTCTACATGAGACAAAATAGACCTCATGGTGATAGAAGTAATACATCAACTTCTATACTACAATGATCAAATCTAGACATCTCTTCTGGATGTTTTAATAAAAATTATCACCATAAATCATGGTTCGGTTGAGATAATAAATACTATGCTCAATATTGGTATTTTTCTTCTATGATAATAAGGTGCTTATGGATCACTCCAAGGTGGTCAAATATACAATTAGTGGTCTTCCTTTGACAGGAGATATTATAACTAGTGATATTAAGAGATATTTCATGATATATTTTAATTATTCTTGAAAATCATAAGTCCATTGATATTCTATCCATTTTTTATCAACCTGGTGACGGGAAAACATTTTCTTATGAGGTCGGATATGAAGTGTCGAATATAGGCCATGTGTCCTTGGAGTTCTCTTATCTCAATGAGGTTGTGAGGAGATTATATGACCTGGATATCATTTTTCTTCTTGGGATCATCTTAAATTACATGGTGGTGTATGACAAAGATGAGGAATTTTCTTGTGGTGATGCCAAAAGCACATTTCAAGGGGTTCATTTTCTGGATTTACTATTGTAATTTGTTGAAAACAATGTCAATATATGATAGGTGGTTAAATAATTATCATGAATTAAACACCAAATCATCTACACAACATTTTAAAATCATTCCCAAGAAGTGTTGAAGATGATATGCATGGCATGTTGATATGTGGTACCAACATTTTTCAAACCGAAGGGCATTACCTTGTAAAAAAATACTCCCTATGGGGCCCTAAAAGAAGTGGATTCTTTATCTTCTTGGGAGATTCAGATCTAGTTATATACTTAATATCCATCCATGAATGAGAAATCATTATATTTGGAAATTTCATCGATCATCAATTCTATGATCAGGATTAGGAAAACATCTTTTGGGCAGTGTCGATTGAGATCCCTAAAATCGATGCAGACTCTGATTTTCCTATTTTTATTCTTGAAGGGAACTATTTTTTTAAACCATATGGAATATTGGACCTCCCAAATGAATTTATCACTGATTATCATGACATCTTAAGACTCTATTTTGGTATCATGTGTCTAGTGAGTCATTCTGGATGCTTTCTTTTGAACACGGTGAGTTTCTAATAGGCCCAATTGGTGAGTGGCCACCTCCGGATCAAGGCCTAGAATTTCCAAATAGTTCCTAGTGAAATAGTATCAATTCTTCTTTAGGAAATAATTATATGTCTTTTATTCTTTGGAATACATTTCCACACTAATCAATTTGAGTTGGAGGTCTTCTCCAGTACCCAGGTTTATTTACCTAAGTTCATCAATGGCGGTAGAGACACAACCATTAAATGTGCGATGGGAATCCCTAATATATTCTTCTTCCTCCTCCTCCACATCCTCCTTATATTCATCTTCCACTGATTGGGAGACAATTCTCGAGATGATATGTTCATAATTGGTAGAGGAGTCACAAATCTAGTCTTTGGAGGCTTAAACATGTTCTTTTTCACCGAATGATTGCGAGGAATTATCTAGAGAGGGTACAGTGAAAGGTGGAAGAGTTTCCTTGACTTCTTTTGGTAGAGAGGCATCATATTTTCCCTTTTTGGGTGAGTAAGGTACCACTTGGAGCCCTAAGGATGGGTTAAGTTCATCTATATTTGAGCACTCTCCAACATCTTTGGGGACCATTCACATTTCAACATTGTTGGGCTCATCGGCCATGACCGAGATCATGAATATGGATGAATACACATCTGAATTTGGACCCATGAACTCCACATTATTGATGGTAAGTACCTATTCTTAATCGAGCTACCAGAGAGGGTTAGAGGAGACCACCACCAGACAGTTTGGAGTAGTGACACACTAAATCCCATCTTTCGAAGGTTGTTTCCCTTTTGGATGATAGATTCCTTCTTTGATTTAGTGTGACTTGTATGATTCAAATGGGGATTTATCAACATGAAATATCCCATTCTATCCATTACTATTATATTAGAAACACTGATGGTACGATGATGGAATTTATGTGTGCTGATACAGCCAGGGACTTCCTAGTAGGACATTAAAGGCTATGTTTTTCAGACCACAAGAAATTCTGAGTCATCCACAAGGTCACCAAGACAAGTTTTAATCTTGATTTGGACCAATTTATTTTTCCACTTTAATAATAACCCATCAAGGTCATGGTGCAGGGCATCAGATTGTCCCCATTGCAGCCCACCTGACAATGTGTCTGTAGTGGAATGAGATTAACTCTACAGTCATTGTCAATGAAGACTTTTCAAATATCGACATTGTTTATCTTAACAGACACATAAATGGATTTTTTGTTCCATTGCATAATGGTGTATTCATCTTCATCCATAAAATATATGACATTATGAAATTATATAGGATGGGTCTATGTCTGATAGATTTTAGTGGTGTCTACTTTGGATTCAAACTCATAGGGGCTTAGAAGAGCTTTAATGAGTGCTTCCATGAGGTCTGCTAACAGATTCAATGCATCCAAGATTGATAGCCTGGACGGTACTGAGGTTAACTATTTCAGGATATCATATTTCTAATATAAAGGTTGGAACTCCCCGAATCAGGGATACCCTTTCATAGGCTCTTTAGTGGCCTGATCATTGGGTGTATAAGGACCATGTTTGGAGACAATAATTGGTGCTACTTCAACGATTTGAGGATTTGGAAGAGTAGGACTTCTGGCATGCTGTGGGAGGTCATACATTTCTTCCTCATCTAATGGATAATCTAAGATGATTAGGCCATATTTTCTTCCAATTGGGTTATAGAAACTTTAATGTTCATGTTGATTCTACTGAAGTTTTCTTCTGTGAGTTTATGCAACATTAACTGTTTGAGTGGAAGTGCAGCCATGAATTTCGTTTATGCCAAAACTACATCAACCCAAGTATCTTCAGATTCAAATTAATCTTCCTCTAACTCACTAATTGGGTGTGGGGAATTTAGTTTCATGTCCATACTCTTCATCAAAGAAAAGATCCACTAAGTGAATGACATTGATGGAGCCAAAGAACAGTTCCTCATCTGATGATGAATTTTCCCGATCAACTTCTTCCACTGGTGTCATTTGGCAGGGAAATGCGTATTATTCCATTTGGAAGGACGAAGACCATATATTTAGATCTGTTAGCATGACATTTAAGAGTTTCAAAGACAAAATTGTACTAGGTGCGGATTCTTCCTCTTTCACTTGATCATCTCGACCCTTGAAGGATTATGGAGCCGAGGACATTAGTTGTTCCGTATCAGGAGCTGTTAGCGGAATAGTCTGTTACTTCAACTATGGTTGAAGGATACCATGGGCTCGGTTGAATATTTTCCATGTTATCCATCAATAAAAAAATTTCTCCATTTATTGATGACTTTTTTCCATTCCACTTGTTCATTAGGGTCAGTGGTGGAAACATATGCTACTTGTGATGGAAATGGTCCTAGTATGACTAGTCCATAATATATCATTTTTTAGCAGGTATTGGAAGAAAAAACACTCTCAGATAGTGTTTCCTAGTATTCAATGGTAGGGACAATAATCTAGCTAGTCATCAAGACGTACTCCATCAGCCCTCTTTGGAAAATGTGGATGAAGAATGTTACAATTCATGGAATCTACAAAGTTTTCATAGGCATGATCATCCTGGAACAAATACACTTTATTCCTTAAATCCTTGAATTAATTTCTTCTGGATCTCCTTCGATCATCTTGTTGAGGCAGGGTGGATGTTAACGTCTAGGGGGCCTACATAGTTTGTTGTGGGCCTTAGAGCTGGAGAAGGTGCAAGGGGTTGCTTAAGAATAATGGAAGCCACTTCAGATCTTCCCACCCTTTTACCTATGGCCGATGGTGTCATTTGTGACTTGATATTAGTCCATTTAAAAGAATTATCTATACTATGAGCAATGGTAAAGAAATACTAGAACCCACTAGTATAATTCACTGGGATGAGGGGTGTTCACAGCACATCAAAGAGATTATTTATGCATAAGGAAAGCATCTCATCTTGGGGGAGAGGCAGGATCAGGGAGTAAGTTAGACCTTTCCATATGGTATTGAAGTCTAAAAATATTTCATCCTCCCACTATTTATAGTTCATGAGGTTGATGATAATTTATTTTAGCAACATTGAACTGAGAAGGGGGAGGTACTACCACTGGATGTCCTAGGATCTAGTTATCGAATTAGCTGGAAAGATGATATACCACATAACGGCTAAACCTTGTAGGGTGCACATGAAGCATCTGAGTTTCACTACTTCTTGATTTTCCAAATTTCCCATCATGGGATCACAATATGATGTGTAGTGCATAAAATATTACTCTAGGTCCCCTGAACAATTGAACACTGAGAATATAGGATTCCCAAAATTTTGTGGCGGTGGGACATTGCTCAACCAGTCATGGTAGGGCTTTCATTATGGTTGTCTCAGAGCACACCATCCTTCTTGGATTCTAATAGAGTCGTCTATGACTCGATGGTATTCATGATCCCTTAATGCATGTCCTGTTGAACTTGGGAATGAGTGGGTATAGTAGGGGAAAGATTGGATGTGCCTTCACTATTGGAATTTGAGGCAGATACCCAGTCAGGGAATCCTTTGTTGATCCACCTTAATCTATTCTGGTTGATTCCCCAATGGAGGGTAATCATGATATCCAGAAGGATTAGTTTTAGGTAGATTGATGATCCAAGTACAACATTGAATGTCCTTTCTGAACAATATTTATCTATTTGGATGAGCCCTTGTGGCATAGGAACCTCTGTTGGAAGTGTGTCTTAATGCTCTACCTAAGGAACATATCTGGTAGGATACTCACTTGTAATAGCTCAAAAATGATTCACCTTAGCTCTTTCATTTCCTCCCATTACCATGCGAATATCTCCTAAATAATTAGGTACACATTCTAATTGGGATGAGGAGGTGGGTGATATGAAACCTCTCCCTTATTCTTAGGGTTGTTGAGGATTCGTAGGGGTGGTAGTGAAGGATTGACTAAGGGAACACTCAAAATTAAGGTGACATGTTGGTTTCGGGTATGCACACCTTTATGATCAGTATCAATCACCACTAGGAGGAAACCATATTCTCCTAAATCCTATTTATTTTTATTATTTTAGTGAGGTTCATGGGATTTTCATCCATGACATTCAATAATGAAAACCGCATTAGGGGTGGCGTACCAGGTGATATATGGTAGGAGTGATTCTTGCGTCCTTTGTTGGATCTTCTCCTTCCATTCTAGGGTCTACTTCTGGTTTCTTGATGAAGGGTAATTTGAATAGAACCATGAAATGACCTTAACCTATGTCTCTTTTATGGGGAATATGAATAACGTGGTGAGACAGAACAAGTAACCCCTATATTAATTGTTCTCCCTAAGTGGGAAAAGACTGAAATCTGTTGTTCATGTTCTTGAGGTAAAAATGCCTCCAACTCTATATGTAGGGGTTTCTTCTATTCCTTGATCATTGTATATCATACAAGATTTGTTGGTATTATAGGGAATTTTTGTGTTAAAAATTACCCCATCCCTGTGGGCTGGGACTGAATTTGTACTATGGCAGTTGTTGCTGCTACTGTGGATTTGTTGATCTCGTGCATTCCCATTTGAGGGTGAGCCAGATATGGTGCTGGGTCTGCATGTGAATTTCTTACTTCTGGAGAAATTATTAGTTCTCATTTATTGGATTCACATAGGTGATAAGCCTATATAATGTTCTCAGTGGTCGGGCTTAGGAGTTCTCAATGGATTTCTCTCATTGGGTCGGTCACTTTTGAGACATACTCAAGGTTGGTTCTCACCGAGCATGTCATCTTCCATGAACATGTATTTCATTTGATTTTTATCTAGGTATAATTACATTGTATGATTACATCTTCAATGGGATCAGCTAGACGAGGTGTGGGATGAAGTGAAATGATCCATGTTCTCCCCATCCATAGATATGAACACCAGATGGTGCATCACTGATGAGACAACACAACCTTTGTAGTGCGTCGAGACTGGAAACTTCATGGTATTTCTTATATCTCTCTGATTGTAGCTGTTGTGCAGAAAAATGAGCTTCTAGGTCGATCTGACAATGATGCTCCCCCAATATATTGACATGGTCTGTATACCCATCAAAGGGAAAAAATTCCTTCAACTGGAGGATAGTTTTACAGATATTTAGGCAAGTGTTATGCATTTATTCTTCTGACAACTCACTTGGTATGCTGAATTGAGAAGTGTCTCGGGGTCAATATATCAAGGGTATGTCATCCTTATCTACTTTTTATTCTCAAATAAATATATTGTTGTTTCTCTTCTAGGGAATCATCTTCTTTATCTTCCCTGTTAGACTGCTTCTTAGCGATTTCATTCCAAGCAGTGGGACTAATAGAAGATTCATTGATGTTTGAGAAGCATGGGGGTGGCATAGAGGAGGATCACGGACCTAAAAAATCCTTTGGTTGAGAAAGTATGTCACTCATCATAGGCAGAGTGTCTAACAAGTATGGCTCCATCTTTCTGAGCACTTCAGTTTATGAGGGCTTCCTTGTATTTGGTTCGGCGAGGGGAGGACCTTCTTGATTGTGTGGATTTTGACTTCAGGGAGGACTTTCATAGATGGTGTTACACTGGAATGGGATACCATTGTATCTTACTATCTAACCGCAGGTAGTGTCCCCATGGTGGATACCCAGGGGAGGACCTTCAGGGCAGACCACAGTATGGGGAGGGACTTCTTGTTGCTTAATGTCATTGTGGGGAGGAACTTCATAGCGACTACCCTTATAGATAGGACTACCATCATGGCTTGATATCTAGATGTAGGGAGAATATTTGTAGTGTAAATTCTAAGGAGGACCTTTAGGATATACTGTAATGAGTTTAGGTCCTTTGCAGGGACTACCACCATGGAGAGGAATACCATCATAGCATGACATCTGACTAGAGGGAGAATAATATCTGCAACGTATACCATAGGAAGGACCATTAGGGTGGATGGCAAAACGGGGAGAAACTTCATACTTTTATATCTTCTGGTCAAGGGTAGGGATACCTTGACACAAATTATGAGATAGGATCTCATGATCTATCCTTTCTGGACCATGATTTAATCCCCCACAGGTGCTCTTGGGAGGACCTTTAGAGCTTCTTGTTGAATCATTGTGGGGAGGACCATCGTAACTACTACTATCACTTCCAGAATTTTGTAAAACTTTTATATGATCTTGAGACTCTATAAATATATTTCTTATGGAATAAATAATTCCAACTTCCAGAAGAGAAGAATCATGAGTTTTCTCTTCATTATCCAATTTCCTTTGGCGTATTTCATTTTTAGGTGCCCTCTTGTGGGAAACAAGTGGCCTACTGTTAGTTATGTCTTTCATATGTGGGTCCCTATATGGTTAGTTTCCATGATGTCAAAGTGATATGAAAACAAAAATATTGAGTTTCTTCAGGGATATATTCCTACCCTAGAGCAGCCACCATGTTGGACCGATGTCCCCCAGTTGGAACATTTATTTGTTCACGATCTGATTGTCCTTATATCACCGAATATGGCCATAGAACCTCCATGATTGGAGTAGGGATTCTTGTATGCTTCAGAGTGACTATCTAATTTTGTAGATGAGTCACCCTGGTTAAGGAGACTGGCTCGTGGTCCTGAATCCTCACCTTTTTTGTAGATGAAATGACATCTTGGTAGTTCTATAGAATATGATCTGAGATTGATATTTGATCCTCCATCATTTCCAAGATGTGTTGAGATACATCTTTGGATAGAACCAGTATAAATTCCCATTCTGATGTCGGAGCTAGAGTTTGAGCCTACTCTGACCCTCCATGTTGTTCCATTGGGTACTAGAAGTTCTCTTATGTCAAGAAAAAGGAACAAGTATGCTATTGACTTATAACTGGGATACACCATATGCTTTCTCTAGTTTCCCTTGTATTTGGCTGGTGGGATATATATTTTTGAGAAGGAATTTGTGCCTACTAATTTTTTGCTATATTTTACATAAGAGTTTGATAAGAATCCACATGAATTTGATTGAGCTTAAATTTTCTTACCACTATATTTTATTGGTGGGATTTGTTGTGGTAGGCATAAGTTTGTATCCTCCTCTTGATTGCCATTGTATTTGAGTGGTGGGATTTATATACATTGGTAGTATTATATGACATCCCATAGTTTTATACCATATTTGGATGACATTCTTGGTGTGAATCAAAAATAATTTATGCCTTCATATAGTTGGTTTCCACCCTATTTGGATGAAGAACTTCTTATACATCAATAGGGATTTGCATCCACCAACAATTTTATATCCTATGTACATGGAGAGACCAGTTAGCATTGGAAGGATGATGCACTGGAACATATTATGACACTGTGTATCCATGATGGTATTAATATAAATGAGCGGGAAGATGCATCCACTCTTAGGTTTCCCCCATATTTATGTGGCATGCTTTGAAAGAGGTGGCAGAGTTGTATGTCTGCTCGTGGTATGCCACCATCATTGTAAAGGAGATAACCTCTTCATGAACCAGGGTAATTAACTGCTCCATATTTTATGTATTACACCCTTGGATGGAAGCCTAAGGTGCCTATGTCCATTGGACTTCAGCAGGATCCCTCAGTGTGGTATCCTCTTAAGAACGAGGATATTGGGTTGTGACACATTGGAGATAGCGCTTCCAGTAGGGGTCTATGTGTAAGACCTCTATAAAGCTAAGATGAAGTCACCAGTATTGACCTCATATGCCTCCCTAAGATAAGGGAGGTACTTATTGTTGTGTTCTAGGGATAGAAACCTGAAACGATTATAGACGGAAAGTGGATCCGCATAGTTATGGGGTGCCAGCCACAGATGAAGATGTGGATGGTGATCTTTCACCAATTGGAAGGCCTATATTGTAGCCTCCATCATGGGGATAGTAAAATTTTTAAGTTACCCCTTGATCATCACCTTTTAAACCTAGTGTTAAAGACACTGGTTAGGCAATGGAGTCCTATTATTTATTGGGGACATAACTTCTTGTTTGGTTGCTAACGCACATGTCTGAGAAATTTGTCTGGATGCCATTAGATTGAAGGCATCTCAATGAAATGAATATAATATATAGGACATATAAAGACAAAAAAACCTATCAAAGTATAATCGCATGGCCGCATGCATAATTTATGATCTTTTTTGGCCCTCCTTTCTTATTGTATGAAACTGGATTACAGTGGGGTAATATGGCCATCTTAGTGAAGGATTCACATTGAGTTCACCATCTTTATTTCATCAAGATTCATGTTGTACCCATTTCACGGACTGAGTTGGTCTTGTGAGGACTAGACAGTGTGTCCTTTTAATGTTGTAAATGAAGTTCCACAGTTGAATAACACTGACCAATGATTGTAGGGTGTTAATTTTTTGTGCAATCAGCCCATGTCAGGTACGATGTAGTTAGATGGTATCCAACAGGTTTATTTGTGGTGCCAAAAACACCCAAAGACCCTTCATCCATGATTCATGGACCTACTTTCTAATGTAAGGTTCTCATTGGATGATTTTTCCAATGAAACTTAAGGACTCCATTGTTCAAGAGGATGAGAGGTTGGGCTCATGACACCCTTTTGGGAGGAATTATTTCCTATTTTGGGAATCTCTTATAGATTTAAGCATCGTTCTTATGTTTTTGAATCCTTGGTTCTTTCCCATTCATGTGTCTACAGATTACCCCTACGTTACATGATCAATCATAAATACATGAGGGTTTGGAATCATATGTATGTATCCAAGGTTCTCCATCAAGGATGATATGCTTTTTTGGATAGATCAATAATTCCATTACCATTTACTGAGACAACACTAGTTTAATCCATGTGATGAGGCACTCTGGATTTATCATCATCCAGGGGAGACATGAATTGTTCTGATGTTGGGGTTGAACCCATATTATAGGCTTCCTACATATCTTAATGAGAGGAAATAGATCCCACGTCGTTTGGTGCCACTTACCTAGACACATTACCTTTTAAGGTCAAGTGATGAGGGCCCAATCATGTAGTTTAACGTCATGCGACAAGGAAATCTTGGTGGAAGTTTCCTTGTCAAGAGTTGATGTGGGACATACATTGAAGCAACCCAAGGTACCTGGATGAAATGTACTATTCTGGTTAAATAAGGAACCTACTAGGAATATGGCTTGGAAAATTTTAATGTAAGTTTCGATTTCATGTTCTGATCTTAGGGAGGCTTCCAACGTATCCCAGTTGGTTGGGAATCAAATCCCACATAGTTTGGTTTGATTCAGGACTTACACCCATCAGGAAGCCCATAAAGGGGACATGATGTGGGGATTACATTGGTAGATAATTTTCTTTTTATCCGGATTTGGTACTTACACCATAAAGGAGGCCTTAATGAATTGGGGTCTCATGATTGGGGTTAAACATTGAAATGGATCCCCTTTGAGTTCAGGCCTTAGATAGGAATCTTACGTATCCCATTTGAGGAAGGAATCATATTTATCCTAGTTCAATTAATTTGGGGATTACACGTAAAATTAGTCCCACACTTTGGGGTTATGTAGCTTTCATGATTACCACTAACCTCTAAGCCCACATGAGTCATGAACATTGTGGGAAACAAGAGGTGGTAGTGGATCTGAAGATCACACGTCCCACATCATATACTGATAGATGGTACTGGAGCCTAAAGGGAGAGAGATAGAGAGTTCTTTGAATGTTCCAATACCCCCCTATATTTTCATTCTATTGTATTGTTAGATTACTCTATCTAGGTATTAGCTGGACAAAGGTAGAGTGTAGTTCTGATGTCACATACTCCAATAAAATGCAGGGTCTTACTACAGTGGGAGTTCCTTGAAATTGGTTTAGGGAAAGGGGATGAATGATTCATTTTATCAATGGTAAAATAAAGTGTTATTTCTCTCTGATATCACTAACACTCATTGGAGGGAAGGAACAATGATTACCCTTTATCACTAGAAAATGAATTTTCATGTTAGTATGCAATGGTTGGACCCTGGTTTACCATGGGAATGCAAATATATGGACATTTTTGGGGTCTTCACCATTGCAGGGATTACCCACGAGACTCCACATTCCATTGGTATGAAAACTCAAAAGGGTGATTATGCATCTGATGGTTTTAACATATAGGTCTGCTAGTTTTGGAAGAGGATTTGGACTAATGCCATTAGACTGGTTCACAGAGGAACTGCGAATGAGGTGATGGGAATAGAATGAAATGATCAGAGCCAAAGGGGTGGAACTCCCAATGGTACCCCATTCCTCATACCATTTTCCCATGTCGGATAGGGTATCCCCCACATAGTGTGTTGCTATGCGTGTGGATAGGTTGTCCACATACCAAAGTGGTACATGGACCTAGATGTGGTATGCATACTGTAGTTGACATGACCCCAAGTTTTTTCTTCATAGTGTGGTCTTCTGTGGTGCTAGATTCCATCTGCTTAGTGGGACGCTATGTGGGACACCAGATTGAAGAAGGGGCATTGATCCTATAGTCTTCTGGAAGTTCATCCACCACTATGATATGGTTCATAGTTCACCAATTAGGTTTGTGGACTGTCAATTAATATAATATATACTTCTTTAATAGTATGTGGCAAGATAAACCTTCAACAAATCATAAGAAAAGTCCATCTTTTTGGTACTTTCTTATTCTGTGCCTTCGAAACTCTAAAATCTGTTCTGCTAAAATCTCTCCCTTCTCTATCCAATGCTCTCTCCTCTAGTATTCCTTTTGTGGATCCCTTTAGATCCTTTTATAGAGTGTCGGGGAAGCTAGATCTATGGGTCACCGGACACCTTTTGTGAAATCCCATGGGAAATTCACCCGGGTCATTGATGACTCAGTCAACATAGGCCCATGGGGTTGTAGTTTGTGATGGTGGAAATCACCACCTCAATTACACGAATGAAATCATATTGTTTGTGGGACACTGCTGACTTCTCCTCACCCGTGAAGCGTTTAGTTCACGAGGATGATATGTGGGGGTGAATTTCTCCACCTCTATTTTTCCAACTACGCCATTTGCAGGGGCTATATGTGGAGAAGATTTTTACACCTCCATTCCACCAATGATGTGATTTGTGGGAGCTGGTTCCATCATCTCTGTTTCATGAACCACTTGGTTCGTGGCTGATTTGCGAGGCCGTGGACCACCATGTAGAGTGGCAGTCCATTAAGGACTTTTAATTCATGACACCTATCCATATCTTTTCCGAAACTAGGCTTCTTTGATATTATTCTTCAAACCTTCAGTAAAACACATATATATATACATTATTTATCAAAATTTCAGGAGAATTTTCTTTCCCCTTGAAAAGTTTTCAGGACACAACCAACCTAAAAACCATAAAAAACATTAAAACCCCTAAAATAACCATAAAAACCATAGATCCACTAAAACAGTAAAATAATTCAAACCCCTAAAAACCATAAAACCCACAAAAAGCACTAAAAACCCTTGAAAACATTAATGCCCTAAAAACCCTAAAAGAACGTATAAATCCCTAAAACCGTTAAAAAATCCTAAAAAACCTAAAACCTTATAGGACACTAAAAACCCGATAAAACCACTAAAATACCATTAAAACACATAAACTACCTAAAGCTGCAACCCCTAAAAATTATAAAAACCCTCATACCCCTAAAAACCCTAGAAAAACTAAAAACATTAAAAACAATTTAAAACCATACAATAAAATAAACAACATAAAAACCATAAAGATCCTAAACACCTAAACTAACCCTCACAACACTGAAAACCCTAAAACCCTAAAAACCCTAAACAACAATAAAACCCTAAAAACATTTTAAAACTACAAATATACCCAATTCAAGATAAAATACTTAAAAAGACCATTTAAAACTCCAAGGAACCATAAAAAAACCCTAAAAACTCTAAGAATCCCTATAACCCCTTTCAAAAAGCCCTAAAATTCCATAGAAAATCCTAAAACCACCTAAAATCCATAAAAATTCTGAATATCTTTAAAACCCATATACAAACGCAAAAAACCCTAAAATCACTTAAAAACACAAAAACCCCTAAAAACAATAAAAAAAATATAAATAATACCTAAAACACTAATAGAATCCTTAAAATTTGAAAAACAATTAAAACCTAAAAAATCTATAAAAATCACTTAAAACCCATAAAACGCAAAAAAACCAAGAAACCATAAAAACTCTTAAATTCCATTAAAAGGATAAAAAATGTAAAACTAATAAAACACCTCAAAAATAGTAAGCAAACCATAAAAAACAGAAAACCCATATAAACTCAAAAAAAATTAAAACCCTTAAAATTTTAAAAATCTCAAAAAACACTTAAAAACCCTAAAACCTCTAAAGAAACTAAAACCCCAAAATATCGTATAAAAACCCAAAAAACACTTAAAAACTCATTAAACCCAAAAAAATCTAAAACAACCTAAAAAAAGAAAACCCTAATATGATAAAAAACCATTAAAACACTTAAAACCCAAAAAATCAAAAACCCATAATAATCTTTAAAATCCTAAAAATCCCTAAAACCCTAAAAAACCTACAAATTTTAAAACACATAAAAATAATAAAATGAATTGAATGACCCAAAAATAAAATAAAAAAACCCATAAAGTACCCTAAAACTTGAAATCCCTAAAAACCCTAAAGACCCCAGAAGAACCCAAAAACAGAAAAAACCCTAAAACACTAAAACCCCTAAAAATCCTAAAATCCTAAAAACCTTAAAACACCCTAAAAACCCTAAAACCCTAAAATACTACTAAAAGATCCTAAAAATCCTTAAACACCTTTAAATATCCTAAAACCCCTAAAAACAAAAAACCCCAAATTGACCCTAAAACACCTTAGAACCCTAAAATTCCTTAAAATAACAAAAAAATACTAAAATACTCTACAACCCCTTAAAAACTAAAGGACCCTAAAACCCTAAAAGGCCCTAAAATAACATAAAATCCCTAAAGGACCCTCAAAACCATAAAAAATCCAAAAAGACCTTAAAATAATTAAATAAACCTTAAACGGGACTAAAAACGCTAAAGGACCCCAAAAACATAAAAACCCTAAAACTCCTAAAGGACCCTAAAAACCTTATTAGACCCAAAACACCCTAAAATCACTAAAAGGTCCTAAAAACTGTTAAAAACATTAAAACCACTTAAAACCACAAAAAAAATACTAAAAATAGCAAACAACCCTAATAACACAAAAGGCCATAAAATCCCTAAAACCCCCAAAAGACACTAAAACCACTAAAACAATAAAATACCTTAAAACACCCATGACCTCAAAAACCCCTAAAAACATTAAAAAAACTAAAAAATACTAAAAAATATTTAAAACCCAAAAAAAACCCAAAACCCCTAAAGGTCCCTAAAACATTAAAACACTAAAGGACTCTAAAATCCCTAGTGGAAACTAAAAACCTAAAAAAATTCCTAAAACATAAAAAACTATAAAAATCCATAAAGACCCAACAATCACTAAAAACCTCAAAACCCAAAAAACCCAAAAAACCCCAAAAAAATCAATAATGCTGCTAAACAAATAAACGGAACTAAAAAACACTAAAACCACTAAAAAACCCTAAATAAACAACACTACTTTAAAAGAACCTAAAATTCAAAAACCTTAAAAACTTTTCAAATCCAAAAAAACCCTACAAGAACCTAAAAACTGTAAAAAAAACCCCAAAAAACACTTACAACCTCTATAACATTATAACAGACCTAAAACCTTCAAAAAATATAAAAAATAAAATACTTAAAAACCTAAAAAACTAAAAAACATAAAAAACCCAAAAAACCATAAAAATATTATGAAACCCAAAAAACCCTAAAAGACCCTGAAACCTCCAAAAAAACCTAAAGCCCCTAAAACATGACATACCCCCTAAAACCCAAAAAACCCAAAAAACCCCAAATAAACCCTAAAATCCTAAACCCCTGAAAAAATCCCAAAAAACAATAAAAACCCCTAAAACACTGAAATCACTAAAAAAACTAGGAATCCATAAAAACCCATAAATTCCCTAGAAAATATAAAACCCATAAAAATAGAAATCCCGTAAAAAATCAAATACCAATTTTTTTATTATTAAAAACCCCTAAAACCCCTAAAAACACTAACCACCCCCTCAAACCATATAAAACCCTAAAAAAACTAAAATCTTAAAAACCTAAAAAACCATTAAAAACAATAAAGCCTAAAAATTATTAAAAACCCTCAATGTACATTAAAACCATAAAACCCCTAAAAGACCCTAAAACCCTAATACCCATAAAAGAACCTAAAACCATATGGAAACACATAAGGACCCTTAAAACCCTGATATCCCATAAAATTTTAAAACCCCTTAAAATGCCTTTAAAACCCCTAAAAACCTAAGGAACACTAAAGACCCTAAAAACCCAAGAAGACTAAAAAAATCAAATAATTTATAAAAACCATGAAAAAACACTTAAAACTCTAAAGTAATTAAATAAAACCCTAAAAATCATGAAAACCCTAAAACCCCTAAAACCTTAAAAACCATTAATATCACAAATCCTAAATTACCCTACAAACCCTAAAATCCATAAAGACTTTTAAAACCGTAAAAATTCCAAAAAAACTCTAAAACCATTATGACATAAAGAAATTAAGAAACCCCAAAATACCCTAGGAAATTCCTAAGAATGTTGAAAAAATCATAAAAACACTAAAACCCCTAAACCCTTTAAATCCCAAAAAACCAAAAAACCCAAAAAAACCAAAAACTCAAAAACACCCTAAAACCCTAAAACCATTAAAAACCTAATAAATCCATAAATAACTTTAAACCCCTAAACCCATAAGAATTATAAAAACCAAAAAACACACTAAAACCCCCAATGAACCCCAAAACCCTAAAACTCCCAAATCCCTAAAAACCCAAAATCCCTATAATAACCATAGAAAATAATTAAAAAAATTACATTTCTAAGGACCCTAAAGAACCATTAGCATCCTAAAACCCCTTTTAAACCCAAAAACACTAAAAACCCTAAATAATCATAAAACCTATAAACCCCTAAAAATTCTAAATGAACCTAAAAACCCCTTAAAACCGAAAACCCCCAAAAAACCGCTAAAACCACCCTGAAAAAACCATTTATAATCTTAAACTGTAATAATACTTAAAACTTGTAAAAAATCCCATAAAGACCCTAAGAAACCAAAAACATAAATTACCTTAAAAATCCTAAAATACCCTACAAACCCTAAAAATCATAAAAGATCCTAGAAATACAAAAAACCTCTAAAAGACCATAAAAACCATTAAAATCCTAAAATACCCTAAAACCACTAAAAACCAATAAATCCCCAAAAAATACACTAAAAGATGAAAAATACCCTAAATCCCTAATAGACACTAAAAACCTTAAATACCCAAAAGGATCCTAAAAACTCTTAAAACACCAAAGAGACCCTAAAATGCCTAAGAATCCTTAAATGGTCCTTCAACACTAGAAGATCCTAAAACCCCCAAAACCCTAAAAGAACAAAAAATCCTTAAACCCCATAGAACCCCAAAAGACCCTGAACACCACAAACCCCTTAAAATATAATAAAGGACCCTAAAAATCCTAAAGAACCAAAACACCCTAAAGGGTAATAAAATCCACTAAAACCCCTAAAAGTAACTAAAATTCCTAAAAACCCTAAAAGACACTAAAACCCCTATAATATTCTAAAAGAACCAAAAAACACTAAAATTTATAAAATCCCTAGAAATCAAAAAAATTCCGTAAATTACCTTAAATCCCCTAAATTCATTAGAGGAATATAAAAACCCATATATGACCCTAAAAGATCCCAAAAGACCCTAAAAACCCAAAAATGATAAAAAAAACTCAAAAACCTTAAAATACCCTAAAACCCCTTAAAACATAAATCCATAAAATCTCTAACCATTAAAAGTTCTAAAAACCCTAAAACCATAGAACCCAAAAATAATAATAAAAATCCTTGAAACCATAAAATTACTAAAAAACCTAAAAACCCTAAAACCCTATAGAAACCTAAAAACCCAAACCCCTTGAAAATCCCACAACCCCTAAAAAGAAATAAAATACATATAACTCTTAAAAAACTTCAAAAACCCTTAAAACCCAAAAAAAACCATTAAAGACCCTAAAAAACCCTAAAAACCTAACAGACCCTAAAACCCCTAAATCCCTAAAAACCCCAAGAACCCTATAAAACTGATAAAACCCTAAAATAATCAAAAACATTAAAAACCCCTGTGAACAATAAAAACCCAATGAAACCCTAAAACCATTAAAAATATAAAAAACCCAAAAAAAATTAAAAATCCTAAAAAACCCCAGAAAAGACTAAATACCCTAAATACCCACAACCCTAAAACCCTAAAATATTGTAAAAATCTAAAAACCAAAAAAAATATTGAAAACCCATTAATAATCTTAAAATCATAAATACCAATAAAAATCCAAAAAACCTAAAAACAATAAAACTCTAAAAAATCTAATTACCCAAAAACTCTAAAAATAAAAAAACCCAAAAGACCCCTAAAAATATTAAAACCCCCAAAAAATACTGAAACCCACTAAAACCCCTAAAAACCCTAAAAACCCTAAATACCATAAAAACCCTAAAACTCTATAAAATGATAGACCATTAAAAACTGAAAAACCACCTATAAAATCTCAAAAAACCCCAAAAAATACCTAAAACTCAAAAAATACTAAAAACTCTAAAGCCCATAAGAAAATAAAATAATAAATGAATCCAATGAACCATAAAATCCTAAAATTCCTAAAACCACACAATACCCAACAATCCATAAAAATTCCTTAAACCACCAAAACAATAAGAAACCCTAAAAACATTAGAATACTTCAAAACACTAAAAACATAGAAAAACATAGAAAAACATAGAAAACCATAGAAAACCAAAAAAAACCCAAACCCCAAAAATCCATAAAAATTTCAAAAACTCTATTGAACCATAAAAAACATAAAAACCCCCAAAAATCCCCAAATGACCCTAAAATAAAAAAGTCCCCTAAAAGGTCCTCAAATATCTAAAACCTGATAAATGAAAAACACCACTAACATTAAAATCATGATTAAAACAATAAAAGAGCCTAAATCACATAAACACTCTAAAAATCCTAAAAACACTAAAACGCAAAAAAACACTAAAAACCATAAATAATGTAAAATTACCCCAAAAATAATAAAACCCATAAAAACCCTAAAAACCCCAAAATCTATAAAATCTATAAAATCCCTAAAAACCTGAACCCCTAAAATAACCCTAAAGCCCCTAAAACCTTGAAACTCTAAATAACCTGAAAAAACCCAAAAAGCCAATAAAATAGCCTCAAATCATTCAAAGGGAACTTAAAAATCTAAAAAATGAAAAACCCCTAAGAACAAAAAAAGTTCATAAAACCCTAAAAAAATATAAACCCATTAAAAACATTGATTGATACTAAAAAACCCATAAAACCCCTTAAACTCTTAAAAACCCTAAAAAACCTAACAAACCCTAAGACCCTAAAAACATTAAAAGATCTTAAATAACCTAAAAACCTAAAAAACCCCAAAAAAACCCAAAAACCCATAAAAACATAGAAAACCAATAAAAATAATTAAGAACCCAAAACCCCATAAAACACTAAAACCCATAAAAAACAAAAATATCTCTTAAAATGATAATGATATTAAAAACACCTAAAATCCATGAACAAACATACTAACCCTAAAAACCATAAAAAATACTAAAAATACCTAAACCCCCTTTGATGTCCTCATGGATTAAGGTTAATTTGGATGGTGCAGCTTTGGGAGAATTGGGCCCCTCAGGTTGTGGTGCTGTCTTCCGTACCCATAGTGGTTTCGTTAAAGGTTGTTTACATCACTTTATTGGCTATGGGTGTGCTCTCGAAGCTGAATTTTGGGCTATGATTAAGGTGATTAAATTTGTTGTTCAGTTTGGATAGAGACTTCTCTAGCTTGAATCAGATTCAATGCTTGTGGTGGAGGCCCTCAAGAACAAATCTATGAGAGTCCCTTGGTGGAATCTTCCCCAATGGATGGAATGTCTCGCCCTTTTTCAAGGGCTGAACCTCAATGTCACTCAAACTTATCGAGAGTCGAACTGCGCTACGGATGCTCTCTCCAAGAAGGAAATAGTGGAGAGGTGTTCGATGTGGTCCTTTGTTTCTTCATCCTTATGATCACAGTGTTTGGAGTCTGATTTGAAGGGTGAGTTGCACACCGAATTTTGTAATCCATCCTAGTAAAATTTTGTTGTTTCCGGCTCTTTTTTAATAAATTTTGGGGGACCATGTTCACCTATTCTCGAGCCTTATTTTCCCTAAAACCCCCAAAAACCTGAAAAACTAAAAACCCTTAAAACCATAAAAACCATAAAGCCACTAAACACCCAAAACAATATAAAAAAGCTAAAAAAATAAAACCATGGGAAAACCCTAAAACCCCTAAAAACAAAAGATAATCTAAAACCACATAAAAATTATGAAAACCCTAAAAACCATAAAAATTCTAAAAACACTAAAAACATTAAACCCCACATCCTAAAAAAATTCCCTAAGACCCTAATTCTCTTAAAAATTCTAAATATTACCAATACCCAAAAAAACCCAAAAACCCCTAATTAAATCATAAAAAATCTATAAAACCCTAACAGAACACTAGAAAACCCAAAAAGACCCAAAAAACCTAGAAAGAACATTAAATCTCATAAAAACTTTAAAGGAATCCTAAAGTGACTAAAAACCCTACAACCCATTATAAACCATAAAAATATATAAAACCCTATAAAACCCATAAAATACCTAAAAAGCCTAAAAATTCTAGAAGGCCCTATAAAGACCCTAAGAAGAACCTAAATCCAATAAAAACCCTAAAATATGAAAAAAGAACCCATTAAAGATCCTAAACCCCCTAAAAACAAAAAAAATACCCTAGAACACCCTAAAACCCCTTTAAACCCCAATAATCCCTAAAAAGACCTTAAATCCCTAACATATTTTAAATAATCTATAGAAAAAAACATAAAATCCACAAAGAACCCAAAATATATCTGCATACCTAAAAACATAATAAAATCACTAAAACCAAAAAAAACCCTAAGTCACAAAAAATCCCTAAAAAACACTAAAAACCCTAAAAACATAAAACCCCTAAGACCTTAAAAACCTTAAAACCACATAATAACTACAAAATCTCAAAAACATTAAAAATCACAAAAAACAGAAAAAACCTAAAGACCTCTAAAAATATAAAACACCTTCAAAACCCTAATAAGTTTCTATTGAAACCATAAACCTTCTAAAAACTCATCAAAGACACTAAAAACCTTGAAAACCATAAAAAATATAAAAACTCTCAAAGTCCCTAAAAAATCTAAAACCCTAAAAGACCTTAAAAACCTCTAAAACACCCTAAAAGGCACTAAAACCCCTAAAAACCTAAAAGAAAACAAATACCCAAAAAACCTAAAAGAACCCAAAAAATCCTAAAACCCCTAAAATATCAAAAAACACTAAAATAACCCTAAAACACCATAAAAAACCTAAAAATCCCTAAAATACCATAAAATCCCTAAAAACCTTTTTTAAACCCCAAAAAATCAAAATATCCTTAAAAATCCTTTAAAATCATTAAAATACCCTAAACCATAAAAAACCCCTAACGGACCAAATAACCTCTATATCATCTTAGAAAATACAAAAAAACCTAAATGAACCTAAAAATTATAAAATCATAAAACCTCAAAACCCCTAAATGTCTCTAAAAACCTTATAAACCCCTAAACAATACTAAAAAAACTATAAAGGACACTGAAAACCCCTAAAGAAACCCTAAAAGACCCCAAAAACTCTAAAACACCCTATAACACAAAAACCCCAAAAAACTGATAAACCTTTGAATACCCTAAAATATTTTAATGACCCAAAAAAACATAGAAATCCTAAAATCCATAAACACCCCCCAACATAAAACCCTAAAAACCGTAAAAAAACTACAACAAACCATAAAAACTATAAAAACCCTAAAAACACAAAAAACCAATAAAACTCCTCAAAAATACTAAAAACCAATTAAAAAACAAAAAACTTTAAACCCCCCAAAAAAACATAAAACCCTAAATATCCTAAAACCCTACAAACCTAAAAAACAAAAAAACCCATAAAACCTTAAAAACACAAAAAAATCCTAAAAACCCCAAAATCTATAAAAACCTTAAGAAACAATAAAAATCAAAGAAAATAAAAAAACCCCAAAATACCTAAAAAATACTAAAACCATTAATAATCCATGAGGACCCTAAAAAACTAGAAACACATAAAAACCCTTCAATACCCTTAAAAACCTTAAAACCCTAAGAATCCATGAAAACCCAAAAAACAAAAAACCATAAAAACTCTAAAAACCATTTATAAACTATAAAACCCCTAAAAACCTTAAGAACCCTAAAAAGCTAAAAATAATAAAAACTATAAGAACTTCAAAATTTTAAAAACAATAAAAAATGAAAAAAACCATAAAAACTAGAAAAAAACACAAACCCCATTTAAAACTCTAAAAACCCTAAAAACAAAAAACACTAAAAACCCATAAAAATCTAAAATCCAAAGAAAACCCAAAAACTCAACAAGCACCCTAAAAACCCTAAAATCTCACACCCCATAAAACCCTAAAAACCCTAAAAAACCCTAAAATACATAGAAAAAATTATGAAACCCTAAAATATCTAAAAATCCTTATTACCATAAAAATAAAAAAATATCCAAAAAATTGTATAACCATATAAAACTCTAAAAACCCTAAAAACAAAAAAAAACATTAAAAATAACTTGAAATCCATAAAACTTCTAATACCCACTAAGAAACACATACAACCCAAAAATACCCAAAAATAACCTAAAACCCCAAAAAAATCCTAATAATCCAAAAAACTAGTAAATAGCCTATAAGAAACCAAAAAGTACACCAAAAAACCTTTAAACCCAAAAAAACCCAAAAACCCCCAAAACCCAAAAAATCTATTAAAACCCCAATACCCAATAAAATACCCTAAAACCCTAACTTCCCTAAAATGATAAAAAGGACCCCAAAACCCTAAAAACCCTAAAACCCCAAAAACAATAAAAACCCTAAAACACTAACAAAAGCATAAAAATTTAAAACAATAAAAAATATAAAACCCCACAAAATTCATAAAACAATAAAAACCCTATAAACGCAAAATACCCAAAACCCATTAAAAACCTAAAATTACTAAAACACAAAATATAATTAAGAATACTAAAACCCATAAAATTCATAATAATAACCTAAAGACCCATAAAAACCAAAAAACCATTAATTTCTTTTTAAAAACTATAGAAAATCATAAAAAACCCACAAATCCCGTAAAAGACCTAACTCCCCCCCAAATAACCCTAAAACCCTATAAAAATACTAAAAACACATAAAAACATAAAAACATAAAAACCCAGAAAACCCCTAAAGCCACCCCACTATAAACCTTTAATTACAGTAAGATACTCTAAGAAAAGCTAAAAACCCTAAAAAATCATAAAACCCTAACAAACCCTAAAACCCCTAAAAACCTTT
Organism: Viscum album; assembly: GCA_963277665.1. Lineage (NCBI taxonomy): Eukaryota > Viridiplantae > Streptophyta > Magnoliopsida > Santalales > Viscaceae > Viscum > Viscum album. Next base: position 458,373,770 of record OY728133.1, on the reverse strand, counting down.
AAAACATTAAAAAACCAAAAATAAAATAAACCCTAAAAATCATTAAAAACAAAAAAACCTTAAAAATAATAAAACCCTAAAAATCCATAAATCCCTTAAAACCCATAAAAACAAATAAAAAAAATAAAAACCCATAAAACCCTTAAATAATCAAACCCTTTGAACCCCTAAAAACCATTAAAAACTCTTAAAAACTCTAAAACCCCAAAAACCCTAAAAAATGACAACCCTAACCCCCACCCCCCCAAAACCCAAAAAACCCTAAAAAATATAAAAAAGCTTAAAAGCTAAAAACCAAAGAAACCTAAAAAACAATGAAAATATAATTAAAATCCAAAAAATATATAATAAAAAACCTAAACCATAAAATCCTCTAATACCCCTATAAAAACATAGAAAAACACTTTAAACCCATTAGAATCCATAGAAAACCCCAAACACCATCAAAATACTTAAAACTAATATTAACTCTAAAACCCTAAAAACCATAGAAAACCCAAAAAGCGATAAAAATTCTTAAAAATATTAAAAATGCTAAAAACACTAAAACCCCTTAAAATACAAAAAATCACTAAAGAAATCTAAAAACCCAAAAAACACCAAAACCCTTGAAATAAAAACATATGTGAAAACCCTATATAAATCATTTAAAAAGCTTAAAAATCCTAATAACCCATAAACACACCAAAAATATTTTAAAAACTCAAAAAAATTAATAACCCTAAAAAACTAAAAAACATAAAACCCAAAAAATAAATAAAATAAACTGAAATGCATAAAAACCCAAAAAACAATAGAAATTATAAAACCATAAGAAAATCCTAAAAACAATAAAAACCCTAAAAACCCTAAAAACCATAAAAACCTTAAATAAACAATTAAAACCCAAAAACCATAAAAAAATCTAAAACTATAAAAACCCAAGAAAAACACTAAAGACTCATAAAAAACCTAAAAACTCCTAAAGACCATAAAAATCTAAAATCTCCAAAAAAAATAAAAACTCATAAAACCCCCAAAAACCCTAAAAACAATTAAAACCCTTTAAACCAAAATAACTACTAAAAAACCCTAAACCCCCAAAAACACTATAAAAACCAAAAATAATAAAACATATTATAAAATGAAAAAAAACCCATAAAGTACTAAAATACCATATTAATAATAAAAAACCATAAAAACCTTCAAAATCGAAAGAGGAAAAAACCCTAAAAAATAATAAAAAACAAAAAATTGTAAAAAACTGTAATAACCATAAAACACCAAAACCCCTAAAAGAACCTAAAAACCTAAATAAAATAGATTAATAAGATTTGGGTTTTGAAATTTAGAGATACCAAGGAAAAATATATTCTATTATCCTAACTAAAATAAATTATTAATGTAAATATTTTATACCAAACAATACTAGAAGTTATTTTCTAATTGATTTATGATAAACCCATGGGTTTCATGTTATAATTTTATTGAAAATAGAGCATTTATTGTTTCATATTTCATGGGCCACATTAATTTTTTGATTGATAATAATATAAAACACATATAAATTTAAATTTATATCTTCAAAACATATGGGTTTTCTTTATAATTTTTTTATAAATGAAAAATAATTATAGAAGTTGAAAAACAATAATATAACTTCTTCCTCAAGAAAAGAAATATTTTTTACATTTAAATATATATATATAATTAAATTAATAATAAATTAAAAATTAAAAATTTGGGTCAAACAATGTAGAAATTTTATAGAAAACTATTTTAAGAAGTGTGTGTGGAAAATATAGAGGATGGGTTCAAAAGACCAATTGTATAATACTCTAATATAGTTGTGTGAGACTATATATTATGGTGTATAAATTTTTTGGAAAAGGTTTTAGACTCCATTAAATAATTCATTGATATAAACATATTATTTATTTTTAAAACGTTTTATAAGTAAATATGTAACCATATAATCTTATATTTAATTTTTGTGTAATTTTAAACATACATTTCAAAATTATTTGATAGAATAATTCAACGTTTCTAAAATAACATGTTAATAGATATTGGAATAAGGTTATAATTTCTAATAATTAAATATTTTTTTATTAAATATTTAAAAATTAATGTTTTATCACCTAATATGCCATCATATAATGAAATTTTTAGTGAAGCAGGAAATATATTCCATTATGAAATTCCTTGATAAGGTATTTTCATTCATGGTTTGAAATGTTTTACTATATTACATATATAGTAATATATTTATGAATATTTGTTAAATAATGATATAATAAACTACTATAATTCATGAAGAGGTAAAAATATGTAGTTCAACATTTACTAATTTCATAATTTATGGGATTTTTATTACATAATTCATCATAAATAAGATTTTATTATGAGGTGGATATATGGAGTTTTTATTTTAGAAAAGAAGTAATATAATATTTTCATTTTTTTATGATATTCCATTTCTTTTTATATGTAATATAATTAAAATTGTAATTATTTGATGAATATGATCATTTATAGTCTTTATATTTGGTAATTATACTGAAAAATATAAATTTTCCTCATAGAAGAACACTTGTAATGTAACATTAAAATTCAATAGACCTATTTCAATATTTCATAAGGTTATATTTAGAATGTATAAATATTTTGGACATATGGATTCACCTTTATTAGGATGGATGATGAAATATTTGACTGGGTTATGTGAGGGATGCACATGGAGCTAACTAAAGGGATCATTACTTATAATAATATCTAGTATTCTATATTTATAGATAATAGTGGCTATAGTAACTAGTTAACAATATGAATAAAGGTGAGTCATAATTATAAAATTACCAATATATAATATATCAATTGATAACACATATCATTTTAAATATATTTTTTTCTCAATGATATAGAGACAACATACACATAATATAGGGGGGAGAAGGGGATAAATATGACCAAAAATATAATATTGAGTTATTTTTATCTTGATTTAAAATATAGAATGAGTTTGATAAAGATATTTTTTCCATTTATATAATCCACCTCTATTCCAAATAGGAATAAGATCATGCAATTTGGAGTCCACAAAATTAGTATTTTAGGGTGAATTCATGTTTTAGTTTTAATTTTTATTATTTTTACAAAATTACCCCTTTTTTTAAGATGTAATAGTGTTTATATTATCCCTATATAAAAAATTGGTGTAGGAATAGTATAATATGATATTATTTCAAGGAAAATATTTTGGACTAATATAAAATCATTCAAACATAAAACACGGGTTAGTGATTCATGTATAGTTATAAGAGAGTCATATGTAATTCATCAATTAGCCTCCACATTGTAGGCACAACATGTTAATATCTCTATTATAGTTCATGGTTTATTTATGGAATTTGTTATTTTATAAAATAATTGGTGAATTAATATGGATAATTATGACTCTAGAAAATCTTAGGATCACCATATTACTTATATAAGATTATCTGACAAAAAAATTAAGATTATTTGAAATTATCACACCTTTATTAAAAAATAATCTTCCTCAAGGTCACACTCATATCCATTTATAATTTAATTGATAATGTTTCTATAAATGTAATAATTTTTACCATAAATTGTAATGTATATTGAAATAATATATTACCTTATTTGAAAATATGGTATTGATGTTGTTAACACACTGGGAAATATTATCAATGAGAAATTTAAATTATAAAGGATTTTAAAGGATGAATCTTATTTTGATCAAACATGGTATAATTATTGAAAAAATAATGAAAATATGTTTTTTTGTTAAAGAATAACTTTAGAGATTCATGAAAACATATTGAGATATTAGATAAACTAATAGAATAATAAATTCCCCAAATATGATTAGTTTGTGTGTTATATTTAATGATGTATGTAAATGTCAGGAAATAATCTATAGGACCAAAAAAAATTTATATCCCCCATTTCAATTGAGAAGTTGAGATAAAACCATGGGGAAAAACCCGATTCCATTATGAAAAACCCACGACTTTTGTGAAGAAGAAGAAAAATAATTTTAGGATATAGAATGTTTCCCATAAAAAAGGGAACTACCCTAGTATAAATTTTGAATATTATATGTGTTTCTAATAAGACTCACAAATCTCATGCGTGTTCAATATTGTTAATTAAATAATAATATATAAAATGTATACACTTTTATAGAAATGTATTTGATGGTGTTTCATTACAATGTATTTAATTTTCAAAAAAAATGATGAGTATATTTCCTATTATTCCAGTTGATTATGTTATATATTAACATAAATTTTAGAGATTTTGATGAGATACCATCAATTATTAATGAAATATTTAATATATACATGTCATGGAGGATTCTCTTTGGATGTTGACTATGGTAAAGAATTTATTGGTGGAATGAGACGGATGATGTGTTTCCAATCATTATGGAAGGAACAATAAATAAAAATATTTTATATCTTATTTTAATAAAATATTTTACTATATATGATGGATAATTATTATATATTATATTGATGAAAATATGAGTATATGAATAGATGTTATGTATCATTAAAGGTGGATTATTTTTGAAACTATGTTCCATCACATCGATGAAAAAGTGACCAAGGGAATTGCCTTAGAAAAAAGAAGGGAAAATACATGGATAATTTCAAGATTTGAAAAGGGAAAAGTTTGAAATCACCCCAGTTGATCCAAGTCACCGTCGACGTGTAGCCCCATGCACGCCACAATGCTGGCGCATAACCCACTTGCACGACCAAACTCCATCTCCCAATGTAACATATTTTCTTATAAATAGACCCTTGGGGTCTTCATTTGTGATGGATGAATTTTCCTGAAGCTTAATTACTACTCTAGTATCCCTAATGCTTCACCCAAGTCTTCTAAAACCTTCAAGGTAGTTCTTTTACACCTAGGGAATAGGCATTAAATAAGGATCATAGGACTTAATTCCCATCAGTGTATGAAATCCATAACACTTGCACACCTAAAGTGACCAACCTCCTAAAATCAAAAAACACTTGCACGCCACCCATTCCTCTCAAAGGAACTTGAGCATCCCACTTTTGGGATTACCTATGAATACTCTTTAAGGATTTATTCAAGTCTCTCCCATGATTAACATCATTGTTTTTTGTCAATTATGTAAACATCAGGTCCCCCAATCCTACTTGTGTTCCCATACCTACGTACCAGATACCTACTTGGGCTCCCCTATTTGATTCACCTTATCCCTTCAACCTATACAACCCTTTTATAAAGACTTATTTATATTTAGTCATAGAAAGGCTTCCTCTTCATCGGCTCCCTTTTCTGAAATGGATTATGTTTAAGCCTTCTCTAAAACCTCTTGACCTACCAAACCCTTAGGAAAGTCATATCAACGTGTCTCCCATATGGGTTTGTATATCTACAGTCTGAGGCTTCTCAGATTTCTTTTATAATGAGTTCAAGATTCAATGAGTGTTTGTGGGTTTCTATGTCTACAGTCATATAGACCTTCCTCCTAGAAACAATGTTGGGGGGTTCTCAGTTTTGAGGATTAGGGTTCATGCCATGACCATCCCTTAACGTCTCTAAAACATGGAGCCTCATTTCCCTCATTGAAAAGGTACAATACACACCTACTTTTCTTTTTGTGCAAATGAAATTTCTCCCTCCCCTACCAGGGCCAATTTTTGAGCAGAAATCATAGAATAATCCCCTAGCCTTTTTGGCCCAATCCAATATCCCTCAATCTCATTTCACTTTGAGACATTCATTTCTCTGTGACATCGTCCACTTTTTCCACTATAGCCATGACCTATTCCACCAGTACAGGAGGAAAAGTGTGTGTCACATTGTTTAATATTTCACATCCTCTTGTTTCTCACACAAAGCATGACTCCCGTGGGCTTAGAGATTTCTTATGATCATAACATTTTCACAAACATCTCATTGAATGGACTATAAGAACTCTGATTCCCATCAAACTGGGATACATAGGAAGTCTTCCTAAGGCCCAAACTCCATCTATTATCATCCATAAATGGGAATCCTCCTTAGGAGTAATCCCCAAATTAAACCCCCAAATCATCAAATCATCCTTTTTAGGAAGTAAGTCCAAACTCATTTCTCTTAAAGGACTACACTCTTCTTTGAGACTTTCTGAACTACATGGGATTTTATTCTCATCAAAATGAGATACGTTGGAAGCCTCCCTAAGGTTCAAAACCAACAATATAAATCAATAATGTCCTCTCTGGTTCACATTCCCAATAAGGCCTAATTTACCCAAAAAATTCATATCCCTTCCAGGTTCCATGGGCTGCTTCAGTATAAGTCCCACACAAAACTTTTATTAGGAATCTTCTGCCTATGTTTCATTACCACATGGTGTTAAACTGTATAGATTGGTCTTTATCATATGACCTTAAAAGGTATTATGTGTCCTGTTAGGTGGCACTAAACAACATGGGTTTTGATTCCTTTCACAAGGATACGTAGGTAGCCCATCTATGGGTAAAATCCCAACATTAAAACAACCCCCATCTCTTGAGATGACGATAAATTCCAGAGTTCCTCACTGAGCGACTTTAAAACTAGAATAGTAATTATATAGACCAAATAATCTATAAGTAGTATACCAATGTATACCATTGGTAGAGAACCTAGAATACATATAGATGTCTCCATCGATGAAGAACCTCAGATACATACAAATGATTCTCAAATTCTATACATGTTAATCATTCATTTCCAAATCGAAAGGGAAACTCATTTAATAATTAGTGAATTTATAAGGATTCATTTACATATCTTAAATCTATAAAAGAGTCTCGGATTAGGTTTCCCCAAAAAGGGTGTGAGGAGCCTGACCTCCCATCCTCTCGACCAATGAATATTCTAAAGAAACATCAGCCAAATGACCTGATGAATTGCTACCTATGGGAAGAAGGTCCCTATGGATACAAAAGCATTGGGTGTTTCCAATTCCATTAATAAATACAATATTAACTATCTTAGAATAATGAATCATATCAAAGTCCCATTTCTGGGGGAAACAAAAAAATAGTGATCCCAACATGAATCCTTATCCAAGTTGATAGTATTAACCATATTTTAGGTGCCTATAAATTGATAAAGGAAGGCCAGAAAAAGGAATTAATCATCCTTCTATCCAACTAAAAAAACACTGCTTTAATGAAATCCATTTGTTTGTATTTTTTAAATTTTCTCAAGAACTCCCTTCACCCCAAATGGATTCCTTCAATTTTGCACCTGTGAATGCCCCGACTACCACTGAAGTTAGATCCTCGTCCATTGGAAGGACTTCATCACCAAATCATCATCTTCTATGCTAGGTCTCATATGTATTGGTTTGGAATACCATAAACAAGGTACTATCCCAACCATGGAGGCTGCCCGACAGGATCTCCAAGTTAATAAAAACCCTCGATTTTCCGGTCAGCAATGACCGGTGGTCAAGAACCAAATAGTGAGAACCATCGTCTTCAACCATTTTGGGTCCTTATCTCTAGAAAACAATAACCAGTACATACCATACTATAGGGAGGTGGATCAGGAGGTCACTCATGGCATCAACTCAAAGACACAAAGGTCCTTTCCAAGGGCTCCCACCAACAATCACCCCCAACAAAATTGTGCATCAGTGAACCCCCAATATGATGGGGGTGTTGCCTTCATATTTTGGCCTATTTCACTCAAACCCAAGCATGTAAAACCAAAAACTGGGGACCACATATGGCCAAAAGGGAGAAGGTTCTTACCTATTTCCCCTCTAGAGAAGTCCGTCAACCTAACTTGGTGGAAAACAATGAATGGATTCATACACCCGTCCTCCATAATTTGGCTAGTTATCAGACTTGTCTGGAAGTGTCGTTGATCTTTCCATTTAAATATGGTGTAGTACTAGGAGTAGGAACATACAGCTACTTTAAAACTATTAGCTAGTCAGTAGACTCATCTGGAAGCAATCAAAGAATCCCATCAATCAAATATTGTGGCAACTTATAAGTAATAACCTAAACCTTCCTGGACTCACCAATCCTTCCCACAGTCTTATTTTTCAGTATTTAAATAATTCTGTCAACCATCCTTGGTAAAAAATAGCGAGTAGGCACATGCACTTACCAACATCCATCAAGCTTTCCAACCGTATCATTTGGTAGCACTTGGAGAAGTCAGTCGAAAACCTCTTATGACAAACCTGGGCTAGACTCAGATCTCTTCCTCCATACATGAGTACTATCATCATCCACTAATAGGAAAGGGAGGATAAGAATTGTTACATACACCTACTCAAGATATAGAATGGAAATATATTCCTGTTTCGGCCGCTGAATTCACCAAAAAAAATATAAATGGTTAAAGGGTAGACACAAATTCCCACCCATATTCTGGAAGCCTACAAGAATATCATAACAGAAACATTAGAAGTACCAGAGGGATGGACACATAATTATATCCCCACAACTAAGATGACTCATCAGCATTCCATCCCAGAGTAGATACACACCTCTGTTCTAGTCCAGGAGGGTTATGAGGCGTACACCCCCATATCATATGGAGAACCAAATCAGGAACATACAACCTTTAAAATTGGAGATAATGATCCCATTCCGATGACCACAACAAGGTAGGCACATACAAATTCCCATGATAGCCACTTATCCTAGAAAGTGCCCTAACTACATGTAAAATATTATTTAAGAAGAAGTATCACCAAACACAGTTGGAAAATCAAGAGTTAATTTGTGATCTGACTCCTATTAATGCTGGTTTTCTTGAATCCCTCAAACATTTATCTAATGAAACTCAAGATCCTACCCTCCCATTACTAAATTTTTAGAGTATTATAAGTAATTATAAAGTTCCTCATCATATGCATCATCATGAAGGCTTGCTTCATGAAAATTTGGTCAAATTAGAAAACATATCTCTTGATGAGATCCCTAGAAACCCTATGTATGGCTAGAAGAATAAGCATCAAGAGGATTTATCCCTTACTGTAATCCACCATGGTGCTCCTCCCAATGATGGCTTTCACTACAAAAGTTCTCTCTATAATAGTGTTTTACATTGTCATGATAATTATCTAATTGGAAATGTAGTGCTGAGAAAGCTCTCTTATCTCAAGGAACCTTCCAACATAAGGTCAGTCATGCCTAAGGCCTTGTTACTAAAAACTGAAATACTTTCTCAACCAGAAGACAACCGAAGATGACAGTCATTCTCAAAATTTCCATTGGTCATTTTCATTCTAATATAGCATAAGAAATAACAATTGATCCTTTTGGTTATGATAAATCAATTGAGAAGCACCCACTCTAGTTAAACCAAATTGAGAAAACTCTAGCAAAAGATGAGGAAGATATGTTGAATACGAGAAAATAACTGGATAAGGGTAAAATACCATTCATGTTTTGGCCTTTGGAAACCTCTCAATACAACATTCCAGAATTGATATCATAAGATTGCATTCATGATATTCGCATCAACATATAGAAAACTCTTCATCATCTAAAATCCAATGTATTACCTTATGATAAATATCAAAGTCATATAAAGGTAATAGAAGGGTTGAAAGGCCAAATTGATAGGGAATCTCTCTCAGTTTCCCAACATACAAAGGTTGAGAACCAGTAGGGAACCCTTCAGTGTGCATGCCTTGATGTATTGAAGAGGCTACACCAGTTAATTATTGATACCTCATCCAGTGTTCATATCAGATGATGGGGTGCACATGGAGAATTAAATTTTACTAATCTCTAAAATCATCAAAGCCCACCAAAAGTGGTATCATGCAATTTTATTTTCCATGGTAGGATACAATCAATATATTTTGGGTGCAATCAAAGATATTCTCAAGAAAATTCATCAACTACCACTCATCAATTTCTAGCCCAAAGAGAAAAGGATATAGAGATACTTTTTCATCAAGCATCTGAGAACATTAAGTTGGATTCTCTCTTAGAAGATTCTAGATATCATATTTCTCAAATATCTAAAAGAGAAAAATGTTCTTTTGAAACATGAAATTTATGTGGTCGTTAGATAATACATCCAACCAATGTTCAGGACAAAATTTGTAAAATCAGAAGAGCAGCTATGCTAATATCAGCCATATAAATTTAGAAGCCACCCCATCGTATAGTGTTGGAGGATTATTTAACCCAACCTTTGAATTCAAAAAACAGAGTTTGAAGGTTTGAAGAAGAAGAAAAGGAACAACCTCATCCTACATGGCTGGGGGATTTTTTACATCCATAATTCCCTCCTCATTTGAAGTCAGTTTTCTCCCAATTAGAGAAGAATCCACAAAGTGAATGCACAACTAAACTGTCCAAGAATTCCCTTAAGGTTACTGTCTGATAAAAAATTCTCAGAAAATCAGCATATAGGATAACAAAGTTTCATGGAGGGCCTAGAAGGAAACGATCTTACATAGATACTGATTGAATGTCATCAATACATTATGCTTTGATGAATGTACTTAATACAATTATATAAAATCCTATAGAAAATGATTCCAGATCGGGGAATTTAGAGGATGATGTTTTTATTCATAATAAGGTACACACTAAAACAAATGAAGGATGTGTGGGTACCCAAAATCATATTCTTACCTAGAATATAGGTATTCCCTCATTTAACCAACTCCAACCTACTCAAAAGGCATATAGCAAGGGGAAAGGTAAATATCAGATCATGTGTCAATTTTCCTCTAGAGAATGTCATTCTGTTTCCCTTGAGGAATGATTTTCCCAGTAAGAGGAGAAGATGAAGGAGTTAAAAAGACTCAATCTAGAGTTACTTTGAAACAACATTACTACTAGACATTCTCCACAAGAAGATCCTTATCTTGAACATCTTGTAGGAAATCCTCAACAAAGATGGTTTTTGAAACTATAGATGTGGATAATGAATTACCTCTATTGAGTACACATCTAAGATAGGATCAAAAACATCCTTATAGGCCTATCCCCATGGGTTATCAAAGACAGATACCAGCACCACCACCACCAGTGGTTTTTCTATTTTTCATACCATTTAAAGCTCTAGATACTGTACTTATACAGGTCCCCTCTCATCCAGATATCCCCAAATTCTTATGAATACTATTGTGGAATTAACAACTCAATTATAAGCTATGGAAGAATGGTGTGCACTAGTACAAGTAGAAAAGAAAATCTAACTCTGAATGGGTAGATCTGATCCATACCCCACCAAACTTTTTAAATATCAAACTTCCAAGATTTAATGGTTAGAGAGATACAGAGTAGCACTTAACACATTTTGTTTCTCACTATGATCCCATGATGGGTACCCTTAAACAACAATAAGCATTAAAGATCAGAGTCTTTGTGAAATCATTACAGGGGACATCCTTTGTTTGGTATACAAGTTTTTAGTCTCAATCAATTAATGGATGGGGATACCTCTGTCAGAAATTCCTTTTTCAATTCAGCTCAATGCTACCGAAGACAATAGTTTTTTATCATACAAATTAAAAACAAAGAGGGAATGAAATAATTTTAGATTTCATTTCTCGATGGAAAGTATTAACATATTCCTTAAATCTACCACTCCCTCAATAAGAGTTACTACCAATTTTTGTGGTAAATCTACATGATGAGTTACGTACACTCCTAATCCCTATGAAATACATAGGAGGGTTTCAAGACCATTATTAAATTACTCAAAAAGTGGAGGATTACATTGAGGAAAAAAATCTAAATCTCATGTGATCTCATAAGCTCTAGGAAGTGGAACAGGAAAAGCATAGGCTGAAATAGTCACACTTAAAATAGAACATGTACCTAATTTTACTTCAAAACCTTCATCATACCAAAGGGATCCACCTCACGAGTGTCAGTAGCAATGAACATCTAATCAATATGATAAAAAACATAAAATGAAGAGATAGTTTGAGGAATTAAAGAAAAATTTTATTCTTTTTGGAATGAATAGGTTCCTGATTACTTCATTTCATATTTGGAAAACAATTTAGTTCAGTAGAAAAGTCCCAAGATACCAAACAAAGAAGAAGATTAAGATCTCCAAAATTATTTCCACATTACTCAAATGTTGGGGAATCTAATTTAGGAGTGTTTTGTTTTCAAAGACCTCCTACAAAAAAAGATAGACTCTGGAAAAGTGCAACTAAAATGTTTATCAGCCCAAGTAGCATGTGTTACTAATACCAATCCATAGGAATAAGGCAGATGACAGGAAGTCCAAAGAAAAAATTTGCAGAAGTATGATGATTGAATGGTTAGAAAAATGGTCAACCAAACTCATGATATTCTATGAACATAGTTGAAACAACTGAATATTCCTCCAACCAATTCCTCTACAATAAAGTCGACTTCATCAAAATATCATTCCTCCAAAGGTAAATCCCCCGAGAAGTGACAAGATCAAAAAGTTATAGAGTAGTGATAAGAAGATTAGATCATGTCAAGGCCAAAGTTTTCCTTGACTCTATAATATTTCATGACAACTATCCCAAATGCACAGGCACATCCCTACTAAATGACACATTAAGAACTAATATCTAAAGTAGAATCTTCATTAGATGAGGAATGGATATTGGGTTCTATTAATGTTATCCACTCAACAGATCCCTATAAAAATGATGATTCCAGTTATGAACCTAAATTTGTGGAACTTGGTTGGGGAACTAGGGGATGAAGTCAAGGTCGAGGATATAGAGTAATATGTGGATATGCTAGAACCCACTATTTTAACACTACCCCTACTCGAACCGTTTATATAGAAGAAACTCATGGGAGAGCCCTTCAGTAGGCTCAGTAAGAACAAGGTAACTCTCTCACACATGATAGGATCGACCTAGAAATGATCATCTTGGAAGACCAATTAGAGGTTACACAATCACTCTCTCAGCAGTTAGATAAACCTATTCAGCTTAATCTACCAAGAGAAGAAGTATTTCTATCTTGTACCCTGACATATGATACATCTACATCAGGATCCTCAACTTCCAAGGCACCTTCAAAAGTGTATTTTCGTTCTGGAAAACGCTGTACTTGGGACCAAAATTATGATGTTTTGAAACAACTATCCTAATTACTAGACAGGTTATCAATCCTAAATAGTGTGAATTTGTAAAATAATTATTGAAAAGCACTTATTGTGGCTTTATCAATTCCTCATGAGTTTGAAACAGAAGTTGCAGCTGCTGAGTTTTACCGTATAGAAAATGATCTTGTAGAATTTCATGTATTTATTCATTCACAGATCAAGATGAGGATTATATTGTACATGGACACATCAAGAATTTGTATTTATCTAGAATGGTTAATGATACAGACATTTGATGATACTTCATTGACCATTGATCATGAGTAAACCTCATTCCCATCCATACAGTTTTTCGATTGGGTCTCACTGAATCTATATTATCTCCTTCCACTATGATTTTTAAAGGATATGAAAATAATAAACAAGAACCTCTAGGTGAGATTATGATCGCAACTCTATTTAGGGATCTTGTATCTAATTCTGATTTCATTGTTTTCCGATAGGACTCAACTTTCAACATTCTTCTTGGAAGGCATTGGATACATCAACATGCTACCATTCCTTCATCATATCACCAATGTCTCAAGTATTTCTTAAATGGTAAAATTGGGACATTTCATAGTGACAAGGCCCCATTTTAAACATGTGAATCTCAATATATTGAGGCATAATTCTATCACACAAAGGGAACAAGATCCGTGGAAAGATATGTAATAAGAATCAATGCTATGAATGGCCTGGAGAAGATCTCAGCTAACCCATTCAAACATCTGATTATAGATTACATCTTACCTATCCATAAAATTGAAATTATATACCCAAATCCAAGAACTCTTCTAATGAATTCCATAATGTCAATTGTGTCCATCGAGACTGGAAACATGGGAGAAATTTTTGATAGTGAAAGTTTAAATAGAGTTGTCTTCATCTCATCCACCAAACTTGAGCATGTATTTTCATAATCAATCAAGTTATACAAAGTTTTAACAATAATAAATGAAGATAATGATTTTGATTCCCAACCCATAATTCTCTCAAAAATACTCAAAGAAGACCCTTTATCATCAGTAGGGTCATAAATGGTTGCCTATTCTTCAGGATGTCCAAATAATGACTCCTTCCCTAGCTCTGAAAGTTTTTATTCATCACATACCCTTAATGTAGAAATATAAGATGTAACACATGATGAAGAAGAAGAATAATAACTTAAGGATACCCCTACATCATTTTAGGAAGGTATTTCTACCACTTTGGATGATCTCAGGGAAATAAATATGGATACAAAAGAAGGTCCACACCCTACTCTAATTAGTGTGGCCATGAAATATAAAGAGAAAGATATGTATACTTAATTTATAAAGAAACATCGAGATGTATTTTCTTGTAACTATTTAGAAATTTCTGGTCATAATCTTGATGTTTCCACTCATCATTTGGGTTTTCCAGAAAAACATCGAGGATTTAAGCAAGCACCAAGAAGAACACATCCAAATCATGCCTTTAAAATTGAAGATGAAGTTGACAATCTTATCAAAGATAACTTTTCCAGGGAGGTGAAATATCCCAAATGGATAGACAAAATTTTCATAGTGAAAAAGAAGAATGGAAAAATAAAATTTTCATTGATTTTAGAGATCTCAACCGACATTATCCCAAATATGATATCCCACTTCCAATCACTAAGATATTAATTAATGCAACATATTGATATGAATCTATTTCCTTCATGGATGGATCTTCTAGGTATAATCAAATCTATATGGCCTAAGAAGATGAGTATTATACAACCATTAGATCCCCTAAAGGCGTGTTCTTCTATTAGGTAATTCCCATTGGCTTCAAAAATGTTGGTGTAACATATCAATGTGCCATGCACCATATCTTCAAACCTTTCTTGGGAAAATTTGTTGATAGTTATGTGGATGAATTAGTGGTGAACTCTAGACAACTTTTTGATCCCTTGGCTGATCTGGAGACTATATTTAGTAATCTTCTGCACTATAATATAAATATGAACGCAATAAAATGTGGTTTCAGGGTTACCTTAGGAAAACTTCTTAGAATTTTTGTATTCTATCCTGGCATCAAAGATGATCCTGAGAAGAAAAAATATCTACTTGGCATTTCAAATTCTATAAATTTAAAATAATTAAAAGGAATTAAAGGACACTTTACTTATATTCAATGCTTCATAGCTAATCTAGAAGCAAATTGTTTACCATTCACTAAATTAATGATGAAGGGAATCACTTATCTATGGACATAAGATGACCAGGAGGCATTTTATACCCTCAATAAATATCTCGTAAGCCCAACGGTATTAATTCCACCTGTTGAAGGAAAGACACTCATTATTTATGGGTCAAATTAAGAGAAATCATTGGGTGTCTTCCTTGCACAAAATAATGATATTGGGAATGAAAACAACTTTTATTATCTCATTCGAACAATGCTTGATGAAGAGAATAGATATTCAAGTATTGAGAAAATAATTCTAGCTTTAATCATTGCATTTCAAAACTTGAGGCACTACCCACTGCATCATGAGGTCAACTTGATATCTCACAATAAACCGCTCAAATTTATCCTCAGTCATCCTATATTGATAGGACATCTGGCATGATGGGAAGTTATTTTGCAACTGTTTGATATCCAATTTTTCCTTAGAATGATGTAAAAGGATGTTCCATAAAAGACTTACTTGCTAAACACCCGTCTACATAAGATATATATTTGAATACTTAACTTCCTAATGAAGAAATATTCTCTATTAAAGATAGTCCCCAAATATGGGAGATGTACTTTGATGGTGCATCCAGAAGTCCAAAGGGGAAGATAATTGAAGATCTTAAACTCAAAAGAGTTGTGTTAGGAATTGTGCTTATCTCCCTAGAAAAAGCAGTGTTACCATATTCCTTCTTGTTATCAGAAGGTGGTACCTACAATAAGGCAAAATATTAAGCTCTCATTGCAAGCATGAAATTGGGACTCCAGGTACAAGTGAACCACCTAAAAGGGAAATGTGATTTAGAATTGGTAATCAAACTGATCAATTGGAATTATTCTATTAGAATATAATACTTAATACCTTTGTGTGATTATTTTAGAGGTTTAATGGCTGAAGTTCCCTTAGAGCCAACATTTTCATATGTCCTGCGATAAAAATAATTACAAAGCTGATTCATTGGTTGAGGTAGCCTAGCCCTAGAAGATCCAAATCGGGATGAGACAATCATTAGTATTTCCCATTGTTGTGTGGTTTCACAATTTGTTCAAAATAGAAAGGAGTAAATTAATGAAATCATTCCTATTTTTGATCCATATAGTCATAATACATGATGGAGGACACCTATCATGGAATACCTTCAAAATTGAATACTTTCACTTGATAAAGCTGGGAAAGAGAAAATATGAGGACAATTGGTCAATTTTACTCTTTATGGAATCCCAGATCACCAGAATATCTTATTGAAATGAAGCTTTGATGGATTTATCTTCAGGAGTATTGATGGAGATGAAACTACATTTATCATGAAAGAAGTACATGTAGAATATTGTGGTGCTCACGAGTCTGGGAATGTTATTTCTGGTCAAATATGGAGGCCTGGATACTTCTGGGCTTCAATGATGTAGGATTTCATATATTTCACTAAGAAGTGTCAACCCTACCAAGTGAATTCCAACATCATTCATCAACCCCCGGAGTTTCTACATACATCTAAATACTCCTGACCATTTTCTACATGGGGAGTGGATGTATTAGGACCTTATCCTACAGCTATGGATAAGAAGTTTAAGTATATTCTTATGCGAATAATTTCTTCTCCAAACGGGCTGAGTCAATACCTCTCAAAGAAGTCATAGCCAAAATCATTATTAGTTTTGTCAAAGAAAATATCATTACTAGATTTTTTGTCCATCATACCATATTGACAAACTACGTCACTGATTTATATTTTTTTGAGGCAAAGAGGTTATATCAGGAGCACAATATCCAATCCAAACATTAATCTTACTATCATGCAGCAGCCAACAGATAGATAGAGGCTTTAAACAAGACCCTATCAAATATACTCAAGATAATAGTGGATAAAGATAAGAAATATTGGTCTGGTATAATTTTCCATGCTTTATGGTCTTATCATACTACTACTCATAGTGCTACTCAGGAAACTCCATATTCATTGGTGTATGGAACAGAAATAGTTTTTCCTTTTAAAATTCAATTTTCTTCACTCCGAGTTGCAAATATATGATCAGTTATCTACGTATGAATAGTATGAGAAGTGATTTGATTTTATGGAATGATTAGATGAACAGTTATTTACTACTTTGCATCATTTGAAAATATATCAGAATAGAATAGCACAAGATTTTAACAAGAAATTATGCCTCATATCATTTCATCAATGAGAATTGGTATTAGTTATCAAGGCTCTGATGAAACAAGGAAAGAAGCCTCCAAAGCTTGAGAGAATGTGGGAAGGTCCTTACTCTGTACATAAGGTCTACTCTAATGGAGCTTATTCCCCAATCTCAATGCATGGAAAACTTATTACAACTCCAAACAATGCAAGATTATTGAAGAAGTACTTTGTGTAATCAGACAAAGTTATGCCCTCACTGCATGACTTGAAACTGAATAAGAGAATGTCTTAGTTGGAAGACATTAAACTAAATAACAACTATATGCATCCATGCTTAATGGTGTTAAAATATTTTTCATCTTTTTCCTTGTAGAACAATGTTAAACTGCATGGCATCATTTTTCCTCACTACACGACATTAAACTGTGTGGTTATTGTCTTCTTCATTTTATGTTAAGAGATATCATAAGATACAAAAAAATTGGTATTCAATGTGGTTCTTTAAAAAAATATGAATAGATTATATACACAATAATTACTCACATAATTTCTACTCCTTAGTGGCTCATGAGTTCCATTTCTCCCAATGTTTGAATCAGATCAGCATAGAGACCTTATTTCTAGAACTGTGTGTGGTTTGATTCTCATTCCAATAGGATATGTAGAGACAAATGGATCTCGAATCTCGGTACTAGCCACAAAAAAAAATAAATTTATTTCCCTTTTTCTTCCTTCATATGAACCAAATCTATAC
Source organism: Viscum album (assembly GCA_963277665.1). Taxonomy (NCBI): domain Eukaryota; kingdom Viridiplantae; phylum Streptophyta; class Magnoliopsida; order Santalales; family Viscaceae; genus Viscum; species Viscum album. The sequence goes on along the minus strand of OY728133.1, from coordinate 458,355,590 downwards.
ATAGTAATCTTCCAGGATATGTGGTTTGATATTCATACCATGTTGTGTCTTAAGATTAACAATTATTCTAGAATGTGATAGAATCCCCCGTCTCTCATATCAAACTCAATTGGTCTGGGGAATTATTACCTCAAGAACTGCATTTGGCTTCATTCACATTTCAATGGGATACGTGGAGATTCCCTGACCTCCAATCTTGGTTCCAACCATGACAAAAAAATCCATCTTCCCCATGTCAAAACATGATTGATATAGGGAAAAACCTCAAGAACTAAGTGTGGCTTGGTTCTTGCTCTAGTAAGATACGTAGTGACACCTGGGTTTTATCCCCTAGTCCAAGTGCAATATTCTTTTTCCCATCAAAATCACTTAACATCCTAACTACATGACAATAAACTACATGGACCTACAAGAACTACATGTAGCTTGACTATCATCTATATGAGATACATAGTGACTTTCATATTTCCAATCCTAGACCCAACTATTGCATGATATTAAAAAATCCACTTTTCTCTTGTATATATGTTAGATCTACATGAGAATATTCAATTTCTCTTCATATCAAATCCCATAATGTCTTTATTGCATGACATTAAATTTTAAATTACTCAAAGAACAATGTATGGCTTGATTCTCAACCCACTGAGATACATAGTGAATACTTGGTCATAACCCTTAGTCCCAGCCATGAGATAGAATAAAAATCTCCCTCTCACACATATAATTAAAAATCTATTTTGGAACTCTTATTTTGGGTTTTCTTCTCAGAGATCCCATCAAGGAAACAAGAAATGTACCCATTTTACATATGAGTTAGATCTATATAGGGAACTCCAAATTTTTGGCCAATATCATTCCATATATTTTCCTTATGCATTGGACATTACCCCTTTCACATTTCATACTTCTAATATTGGGTACTTTCAGACCATCAAAATCATACTTCAGTTTTATGTTATAGAATATTGAATACCTGAGAGCTCTTTTTCCTAACTATGCATAAAGTGCCCTTAGGTGGCCTCGAATAAAATTAACCGACATAATGGGCTTGTTAGTCAAAGGATGTCATTATTTAACTATGCAGCATATTCCCCTGTTTCTTCTGGAAATGGGTATGAACTTGTTTGTTTAAGGTTCAAACTTTCCAATCGGTTTCTAACGGGTTTATTCATAGAACTTGAAACATCCAATGATTCTATATCCATTTAGACCTACTTTCCAAAGGTAGGTTCTCATTAGTTGTGGACTGATGGGACTTAAGAATTTTCATTGGTCGAGAGGATGGGTGGTCAGACTTATCACACCTTTTTGGGGGGAATTTTTGTCTACATTGGGACTCTCTTATAGATTTAAGTTATGTTCACAAATCCTTATTAATTTACCAAGCATGAAAATTAATTCTTTCTTTAGATCATGCAATCAATGATGGATATATATGGGATTTAGAGAATCTCTTATATGTATTTGAGGTTATTCATCGATGAAGAATCATCTGTATGTATTATAGATCCTTAGTCAATGGTATCCTTCAATACATTATATAGAAATCTCTTGGTCATTATGATGACCATTCTGGTTTTAAAGCCACTCAGTGGGGAACTTGAAGTTTATTATAATTCAAGAAGACAGGATTATTTCAGAGTTGGGATCGTACCCACAGATGGGCTACCTATGTATCCTTATTAAAAAAGGAATTAAAACCCACATATTTCGATCGAAAGGATATAGTTTAACATCATATGGGATGGAAAATAATTAATTAAATATGGGATTGAACCTTAGAAAGGTTTCCTACGTACTCTAATTTTAAGGCAGAGATCAAATTCCACGTAGTTCGGGTGAAGAAGTATGATGTGAATGCATGATTAATGGCCCAAAGAGAGATGTCATAGTTACTTTTACACTCTAAGCTCATGTGAGTCGTGATCGGTGTGTGAAAAAAGAGGTATCAGTAAAACTGACGATTGTGCCACAAAAGATGCAATCATAAGAAATGACATGGGGCTTACGTATGTATGACTGCCTGAGTAAATGAATATCAGGACTTAGTTTAGGAAAGAAGCCCAGGAGCAAGGTCTATAAAGGTATTTCTACTTTATAGAGATTTGTAATTTTAACTCAGGACTTATTCCGGAAAAGGAAGCCCAAATTAAGAGGGACTTTTTATTGGGTCTTACTCCTAAGAAGAAGGTCCAAATCAAATGAAAATAATGTTGGGGCTTACTTCTGAGAAGGAATCCTAATTAAAGGGAACTTATAACATGGGGATTAATCCCGAGAAGGAGGCCCAAAGTTAAAGGGAATTATGATTTGGACTTACTCCTGAGAAGGAGGCCCACTTCAATTCCTCTCAAATAAGGAATCAAACAAAGGAATAATGCCATAAATGGCTTTGAAGAAGGTTTTGAAGGCCATGTATTACAGAGGAGAGGTGGATTTGAAGAAATGAAGTGACTAGGAAGGAGGCCACAAGTATTTTTCTGGCATGCAAGTCCTGGTCGCGCAAGTATACTTGTGCGACATGAGTCACCTTGGGCGACTAATAATCTATAGGGTAATACTTGGGAAATTTTGAACTCAAGCCCTTAGTATCATCCCTAGAGGCTTCCAAAAGGGTGGTGCGCAAGTTCCCTTGAGAGGGAAGGGCAGTAAGCAAGTGTCTTCACTTCCCTTAAGGGCTGGACACTTTGGCACACAATTATTGATGAGTTCTAATACTTAGGACTTATTTTTCCTCTTTAGAGCTTCTATTCTAGGTAAATAATTACCTTATAAGTGTTTAGAAGATGGTAGAAAAAGACTTGGGTGACCAGAGCTTGAATCTGAGTTTTGGAAAATTCGTCCTTTAAATGGGGGGCCCACAGGGGGTATTTATAGGCCCCTGAGGTTTGGGAAAATTTTCACATAGGGTGTGCAAGTGACATACGAGCCTCATATCTGGCGTGCAAGTGAATTGCGCACCCAAGGCTGGTGCGTAGGTATACTTTTGTGCCTTAATTATTTTACAATATTTGATAAATCTTCACTCTTATTTGATCGAGGTATTCCCCATTTTCATTTGTTAGACTATGTGACGGAAAGGAGAGTCAACAAAAGTCCCCCCTCAGAGTTGGATCCGAAAAAGGAAAGAGGATTTGACTCTGAGGAAAATGAGAAACAAGAGTTTGGCGGCGCGCAGGTGGTAGGCACGCAGGTTCCGGCACGCAGGGTTGCGGGTTCGCCTATATATATGGGTGTTACTTCGCGCTTCTCATCCTGCCTTATGAGTTTTTGAGCTCTCGTCACGCAAGTGTCTGCATCTTCTTCGGTCGCTCTCTTTTTTCCTGTGTCGTGCTTCTTCAGTAAGATTTTGACTTGTGCGACAGTACTTTTAGCAAGCTGGGACTTGACTTTTGTTCAGAGTTCCTTTTATGAGTTCCCAATTTCATGAGTACCCTGTCTTTTTTTTGGAAGTTTAATGTCATGCATGTCAGGCATAAAAAATATTATGTTTATGGTTGAATAGCTTTGACCGAATGGATTAAAAATTTACTCAATTCCTTGATAATTTGTTTGAAAAAATATTACCACATTCAAGTATGGGGGAAAACATGTAAACTACGACTTAAGAAATTTTTAATTTGAGGGATGATATGAAAAAAGGGCTAAGGGGCATTAGAGAAAGTATTTTCTAAGAGTGAAGTTACCACTATTTAACAAACCCGTTAGGGGGTTGAAGTATGAAGGGCCACATAAGGGAATTGGTTGCATAGTCAAATAATAGCATCCTTTGGCCGATAGGTCCATTATATAGACTACTTATGCAAGGCCACCTAAGGGCATGTGCTGCATAGTCAGACAAAAGAACTCTCAGAAATTTTACTTTTCTATTGCTAAAAGCCAGTGGAAGTTTAAGGAGATTCAAATTTTCTAAATCATAGATTCGGCTGTATAGAGAGAGGTACCTGAATATGGAGAGGATATTCCCAATCAATATTGTCAAATAATTTAATGAATGTAACTCCTGCAAAGGTATGACCCAAATGTAGGGAAGGGAAATATAAACCATAGACTTGAATACTTTCAGATCATGAAAATGGGCATGGGATAAATATGTTAAGGATGACTATTTTTTTGCGGATCCCTACATATCGTTGTTAAGACCAATAAGGAAAAAAGAGGTTTTCTCCCCAAGAATGAAGTTACCACTATTTTACAAACTCGTTTAGGGGTTTGAATTATGCAGGGCCACTTAAGGGCATTGGCTGCATAGTCAAATAATAGTATCTTTTGGCTGATAGGTCTGTTATGTAGACTACATATGCAAGGCCACCTAGGGTAATGTGCTGCATGGCAGGCAAAAAAAATTCCTGGGTATCAAAAATTTTGTGACCAGAAGTCAAGAAAAGGGTTATGGAGATATGGAAGTATTTATTGTTAGGATTATGACACATAAAAATGGATTTTTTCCAATGCATGAAGGAGATACATAGACAAATGCTGACCATAATCATGTTGTGGTTGGGTCCTGAATTGAGATGTTGGACTTCACTACACATCTCATTAGGATGAGAATAAAGCCAGATGTAGTTCCTAAAATATAGTTTAATGTAATGTGGGACGAGAACGTAGGAGATCTTAGTTTAAGGTCATAGAGTTTGTACCATAATGAGGGAGACACATTGTGTGTTTGTTATAAACCTGATGTGAATAAATATCAGGGTTTTCAAACCACATTCATGTGCTCACAAGGGGACTTTTTAGCTAAGGGACTGAAGGTGGAATTTGGGGTTAGGCCCAAAGACTTGGGGATGGGTTCGAGGGATTCTCAAACGTTCCTACGTATCCCATAAAGATGGGAATCAAGCCATACGTAGTTCTTGAAATAACCTATGTACAGATTTGGTTCGTACATTTGAAGGGTGAAATGGGACTTTAGTCCAATGATGGTTGGATCCAAGATTAAAGGTTCGGGCATTTCCATGTATGCACGTAGTCTTTTGAATATAACATGATTGGAGATCAATATCAATAATGATTCCCTCTCAAGTGAGGGTGTCAAAGAATGTTTAGTTTATTGTCATACAGGACAAAAGTGTGAATAGTTTAAGGTCATATGCATGGACCGGTGCTGCATAGTTTAGATTCATGTATCTAGGACTTATTTCTCTGCAGTTTAATGTCTTGCAGTGAGGAAAATGGGGGACTGTATAGTTTAATGTCATATATCAAGGAAAATGGTGAAACGATGTGAATATATTGGATTGGGGGGGGGGGGGGCTTCACAGATCAACATCGTATGAGATGGAGGTGAACCGATGTGAATGTTTTGGTTTTGGGCTTGAACCTCGAGAGTTTGCCTACGTACCCAACCTAGAAGGCAAGGATCAAATTACATGTAGTTCGATTGAGAATGAATTGGTGATCGAGTTGTACTTGAGGACAAACCGAAGATGGTGTTGGGACTTACGCATGGTTAGCGGTCTAGAGATGGTGTTATGGTTGAAGCTTACTCTAAGCTCACGTGAGTCATGATTGGTGTGAGAAACAAGAGGTAGTAACAACCCTAATGATGCACCGTTTAATGTCATGTAGGACTTGTGCATAGTTTAAAATCATGTAGGATGTATTTATGGACTTTTTAACAGTTTAATCATTATATAGGATGAATACGTACAGTTTAACGTCATGTAGGACAAAAAAGGGAACACAGTTTAACATCATGTTGGATGAATGAGGGGCTAAGCAGTTTAATGTCCTGCAGAAAGTACAAAAGGGCCCATATAGTTTAAAGTCTTACAGTAAGGACTTAAATAGTTTAAGGTCATATGCATGGACCAGTGCTACACAGTTTAGCTTCATGTAGCTTGGGAAAAAGGGACCATGCAGTTTAAAGTCTTACAGTAAGGACTAAAATAGTTTAAGGTCATATGCATAGACAAGAGCAGCACAGTTTAGTGTCATGTAGCTAGGAAAAAAGGGAACATGCAGTTTAAAGTCTTACAGTAATGACTAAAATAGTTTAAGGTCATATGCATGGACCAGTGCTGCACAGTTTAGCATCATGTAGCTAGGACAACGGTATGTATTTGTGTTACACAAAATACTTCTCCAAGAATCTTGCATTGGTTGGAGTTGTAATGAGTTCTCCATCCATTGAGATTAAAGAATAAGCTCCATTGGAGTAGACCTTTTGTATTGAGTAAGGTCCATCCCATTTTGGCTCAAGCTTTGGAGGAATCTTTCCTAGTATCATTGGAGTTCTGAGAACCAATACAAATTCTCCTTGAATGAATGAACAAAGATGAACTTTTTTATTGAAAGCGTGCGCTATTTGATTCTGATAAACTTACAACTAGTGTCGGGTGCACACCCTTTTTTCATCTAATCATTCCAATTCATCCAATTTATTTTTAGATTGTTCATATGTAGATAACTTATCACAAATGGATACTCTGAGTGAAGGTAATTGAACCTCAATGGGAAAGACTTCTTCTGTTCCATATACCGATGAATATGGAGTTGACCGCGTAGCAGTGCGGGTTGTGGTCCGATAAGCCCATAAAGCATGAAAAAGTTTATCAGTCCATGATTTATTATATTTATCCACCATATATTGTAATATTCTTGAAAGAGCCTTATTAAAGGCTTCTATTTGGCCATTGGTTGTTGCATGATACTGAGATGAATGGTTGGATTTGATGTTGTATTCTTGATACAACTTCCTTACCTCGGATGAAGAGAATTTGGTGCCATTGTCTGTCAATATGGTATAAGGGACACCAAATATGGTATTGATGTTAGACTTGATGAAGATAAAAATGATTTTAGAACTAACTTCTTTGAGAGGTATTACTTCTACCCATTTGGAAAAGAAGTCAATAGTAGTAAGAATATACTTAAAATGCTTGGATGTAGCCCAAGGATAAGGTCCTACTACATCCATTCCCCATGTGGCAAATAGAAATGAGTATTTAGTTGTATGAAGAAACTCTGGTAATTGATGAATAAAATTGGAAGATACATGGAAAGAATGACACTTCATAGTGAAATAAACACAATCTTGTATCATTGAAGGCCAGAAGTATCCAAGCCTTCGAATTGGATCAGATAGTCTATGTCCAGACTGGTGGGCACCACAAACTCTTGCATGTACTTCATTCATGATATCCATTTTCACTTCACCATCAATAGATCTGAAGAGAGTTCCATCAAAACCTCACTTGTAGATAATTTTTTGGTGATCTGGGCAATCATAAAGAGTAAAATTGACCACACCTTGTCAGACTTGTTCTTTCCCAGCTCTATTAGGTGAGAGGGTTCCATTTTGAAGGTATTCACTGATAGGTGTCATCCATCCTATAATATGACCATATGGTTCAGAAATGGGGCTGATTTCATTGATTTCCTCCGTTCTGATTTGAACATAAGGTGAAATTGTACAACGGTGGGCAATACCGATGATTATTTCGTCTTGGTTTGGATCTTCCAGGGCTGTGGCTGCATTAGCCAGTGCATCAGCTTGGGAATTTTGTGATCGCAGGACATAAGAAAATGTCGGTTTCGAAATAAATTCCCCCATTAACTCTCTAACGTAATCATTCAAAGGGATTAAATATTTTTTTTCTGATGACATAGTCCCCATTGATTTGTTTGATTACCAAATATGAATCACCTTTTACCTTTAACTGATTCACCTATGCCTGAAGTGCCAACTCCAATCCTGCGATGAGAGCTTGATATTCTGCTTCATTGTTTGAACCACCTTCCAACAATAAGTAGGAATAGGGTAGAACTTCCTTTTATGGAGAAATAAGCACAATTCCTAACCCAACTTTATTGAATTTAGGATCTTCCAATTTCATCCCTGTTGGACTTCTGGAAGCACCATCAAAGAACATTTCCCATGTTTGAGGATTATCCTGAATTGAGAAGACTTTCTCATCAGGAAGTTCAATATTTAAAGTTGTATCTTCTACTAAAGGGTGTTCAGAAAGGAAATCATTCATAGCTTGGCCGTTTATTTCCTTTTGAGACAAATATTGGATATCAAACTGCTGCAAAATATCTTCCCACCTTTCCAGACGTCCTGTAAGCATTGGATGACTAAGGATAAATTTGAGCGGGTTATTGAGAGATACCAATTGAACCTCATGATGTTACACATAGTGTCTAAATTTCTAAACTATAAATATTAATTCTAGGCAACACTTTTCAATACCTGAATATCGAGTTTCTGCCTCAAGTATAGTCCGACTAAGATATTAAAGGCTGTTTTCATTCCCAGCATCATTATTTTGGGAAAGGAAGGCACCCAATGATCGCTCTAAAGCTGTCACATAGAGAATAAGTGGTACTCCTTCTGTAGAGGCCCGAAGCTTGACGTACATGGACATTACATTACTTTTGCGGAATACTTAATACATAACCAAAACAGACACACAAGGATCATAATATTTTAGTGTCTTTGGAAACTTGGAATATAAACTTCTAATCATGTTGAAAGATCTTCAACAACTCCCATAACGATCTTCCCCTTTTTGTTTCCTTACCTAGAACCTTTCTTTATTTCCTAGGGAAAATAAAACATAAAAAGGGTGAGATCAAATGCTCAGTAAGGGAAAACATAGAGAACATAAAACAATCCATAAACATTTGAAATCAAAAACTTGAACATAAAATTTAAACATCAAAATCTTGAGAAAAGACATAAATCGTGGATGTACGTAAGGCATATATCATAATGGAGAATAAACCATGATAAAATATAATGGGAATAAAACATGTAATTTTTGAAACCATACAGCCCATGTTATGATTTCCATAGTAGCCAAGGCATTGCTTCCAAGACCATCTTAGTGGACAAAGTCCCTTTCTGAATCGAGTTCACTCCTCATTTCAGTCCTGTAACACTGAACTAGATTAACTTACCGTTATAACCATGTCTATCTTATGAGATATAAATCCTTACCCAATGCATTGGAGGGAGATATAGGTCCCACCCATCTCATAATTAAATCATTCTTACTTGTGCCACAAAATAAACTTAAAACATTCATCATAACCCAAAGAATAAAATGGTTTTCATAAACATCATCCCATCATCTCATAATCCATATAAAACAAATGAAAATTTCATCATAAGATAAGTGAAACCATTTAAATCATAGAGACATTAAACTTGAAACATACACATATGAAATAATGTCATCTTAGATGGAAAATGGTTTTGATAAAACATTTGAAATGAATTCTTGAGGAAAATATCCTTTCTTCTTTAAAATCATTTTCTTTTCAAAAAATGCCATGAACTTTTAAAAGAAAAGTATTTTGTTGAAAATAGTCATAAAATCTTGTGGAGTAAGCTTCACGAAAATGAGGCGTTATGAAACCGTAAAAATCCGTTCATGCCGTATATGTTAAAAATAACATTCCACTCGTACTTTTGTTGGAAAAGTAAAAAAGTACCTCGTATGTAAATAAAAAAGAAATATTCCTTACATACCTTGTAGTAAAAGTAAAAAATGGGTAAAAAGGACATTAAACATACATAAGGACACTTTTAGAAAACATGGACATGGATGATAACAATAACCCCAGTAAATACTTACGAATAAGCAATCTCGGATAAAAATGAGATTTGCAAAATTATCCCTTACCTTAGGTCTGATACGCTTTGTACATATCCGAACCTCATGTATAATGATTTAAATAATGTCATTGACTTATTAAAGAATAATATTCATTTTTATGATATCATATATGTTTCACTTATGACTTTATATTACCCGTTCTTTTGTAAATTTCATGTTAAGGCAACGTTTTGGGTAAAATCATTTTATTTATCGTATGTGTTTCGACTTGTCGTTCTTGATATTACTACTTATATACTGATTTACATAATTCCATAATGTAAAACATGATTTATATGTAATATATATTCATCATATACATATATATTATAGATCGATAAAAGGAATGAATTACACTGTTCTGGGATACGGTAGGCCGTACGTACGCATGAACGCTGTTTTCGTTTCCTTATTGAATTGAATGGAATTAAGTATATGACATACATATATATGTACATAAATACAGTATAATTATTATGTCATATATTTCATTATTCCTTATTATATATACTTTATAATCATTCTTAAATTGTTAACATGGAAAATGAATCTCATCGCGTCGTGGAGACGGTAATCTGTACGTACACACGAGCGATGATATCGTTCCCATGGAATTGTATTGGAGTGTTTGCATACTATTTCAGAATCAATATCACTTTACAATAATCATATATAGTCATTATTTACACCATTATACCCATCCAAGTAATGTGGTCGTGGAAAATAGATTACACCACGGTGTGGAGACGGTATTCCGTACGTACGCACGCACGGTGATTTCGTTTTCCATATTATGGATAGATGGTGAAATAGGGTTGTTTCATACTTATAATAACATATCAGTATATGAGTGATAATTATGTTATTACTTCATAATGAAACAACTAAATAAGAAGAAGTAGAAGAAGAAATAAAGTTGAAAGAATCGGTAACGGACATTACCTCTTCTTTGAAGCGCCTCTTTGAGACCTCCTCTCAGGGAACTAAAATTGGTCTTTGAAGAAGACCAGGACCTCTAGGATGTTTCTAGGGAAGTGGGGAAGTGAAATGGGCAGGGGTTTTCCGAGCTTGAAGGCTCAAATTGGTGTGATGAGGAGAGGGAGGAGGTTCCCTTTTATAAGGGAGGAGAGGGGCACCTTTGGAAATATAATAAATATTAGTTTATATTAAATCGAAACCACACATAAAAAATTCCAAAATGAATCATATCCAAAGATTAGATTATATAGGTTTGTAATATCATCAACCAATAAAAAAATTAGACATGTTAGGAATTTATTTTAAACATTATCAACTTGATTTATCCTTATTTAATCAATTTAATTTTATTTGTGGTAATAACATTATAAATTTTAAATTATAACAAATAATTACTTATTTGTAGTGAATTGTCCATAATTGGATAATTTATAACATTTTATACCATATAAATACATATTTATAATTTTTAAATATTTTTGTTATTTTTAAACAATTTTATAATATGTTATTTTTATAAAATAATAATAGTGTCAATTTTGACACTATTCGTTTATTTGAATTTAAATAAAATATATACAGAATATATGTTTGAACTAAAAGCTTTAATAGATTCATAAAAGGTCATATGTATATATAAAATTAGTGGAGCACATTAAATAGTTCATATAATATTTATTTTATTATTTTTAATACCATTTATTTGGTATATCTCTTAATAAAATAATTAGTACAACATTTTTGTATAATTATTTAATATACTTATTTGTTGCATAAAAATTAACAATAAAATCCTTTGATGAATATAAATATCAGATATTTTATAATAATAATTTTAATAGAATTTATCATCTTAAAATAACAATATTTAAATTATTATATTTATTAAATTATGAAGGTGACAACTTTGGCATCATTTAAAATAAAATAATATAAGTGTCATAATCGATTTTATAAGGCTCCAAATGGTCACATATTCGACCATTGGATGATTATGGTTTACATTTACATGAAAAATAAGTTTTTTTCAGGGTTTTGTTCATTTTATGGTCACTATTAGTTTAATAAAAACTATATTCTTGATTTTTCACTAGATAAACAATTTCTGCATCACTATTGTGTCACAATTAATGATAATTATTTAATCCATTAAAATTACAAATAAATTCATATGATGTATATAATTGTATTATATTTCTGGAGACTATTCATGTTTGAAGTTTCATTAAGTTTATCAGAAAATTAAAATTATTATACTTATAAGATTTAAGAAAGTGACATGTTGTCACTTTCTTTGGTTTTAATAATAATTAAATTATTTTCATGGAAAAAAGTCCATTAAATGAATCTAATCCGACCCTTAGATGATATGGGTCAACTTTTAGTCATCCAATATAATTTTTTCAGATGTTAGGGTAATTCTATAATCTTATATTTACCCTTAATTACCGGATTTACCTTTAACTATGGTAAATAAAATTTACCGTAATAATATTCATAGTGCCCAAAAAATAAAAAGTAGCTTATTAAAATAATTTGGACCCACTGATTCGAAATATGGAATCCATTTTTCCAAATTCAATACACAAAAGTTGCAGAAATTAAATTAAAATTAATCCCGTTGTTGAAAGAAAACGGGTTTTTTTAAAACATTTCAAAAGATTGAATTGATTTAACCTACGAATTCAAGGTAAAATCAATGCTAATGACATACATTATATTAAATGGTAAAAATATATTCTATTTATAATTTAAAACCATTAAATATTATAATTTAACCATATAAATTATTATGATGAAAAAAGTTGTTTTTAATTAAAATATAGCGTGTTTTTACTATTCATTAAAATATGAACGTTATCAGAAAAATATCAAAACTTTATCCAATATAAATTTTTATATCCTGATTTAATAGAAGAACTTTATTTTGTAAAATTGAACTTATAAACATGTCAAAAACTAGATTTAAAGTTGGTGCGCCATCAAAAGGCGGCAAAACTTCATTTTTTGAAAAATACTTATTTTACCCGAAAAATTTATTTTGTTCTTATACCATGCTCTAGAAAATGAGTAAGATGAATAATAATGTTATAAAATTAAAAATTTAGTTAATAATATTCATAACGGCTAGTTCATAATAATATTATAACAATATATCGTTGTTTAGTAAAACCCGGTATTGTGAACAACACACGCTATCGAGGAAGGTCGCGATTGCGTGTAATGCAAGACAAGTCAGGGTTTCCTGTTGTGCAAAAATCCTTTTTTTATTTCGTATAATAGAATATAACCATATTTCATTTATACATTGAATATATATATATATACACACACACAATGTTGCGTAGAATGACTATTATAAAACGAACTTGAAATTGTGTGTAACACAATCTAAGAATAGTGTTGCGTATACTTCAAGCTAATACAGTGTGGCGTATAACAAAATATAATCTTGTTGTATCATAAAACACATGACATCAAATAAATTAAAAATAATACTTATCATAAAATATCGGGTTGTTACATTCTACCCCCCTTAAAATGAATTTCGCCCTCGAAATTCGTCGGGGTTATACATGGTTTTCTACTTGAAAGTTTCTTTAATTGCAACAGACATCGTAAAATGAAATATCAAAACTTAAATTTGAAAACTAATGTATGAAACGTAATGGTTACCCAAATTAACTAATCACTGGGTTTCCACATAGGATAACATAGGTGAAAATATGGATGTGGAAAAAAAATCTAACCATAAAGTTCTGATGGAGAGTGGTAGAGGACATGGCAATGAAAAAGCCAACAATCCCAAAGCTATTAATTTGTGATGATCTAAAGTACCATCTGATTCATCAGATATAAGATCACTAGGACAACATTTTTGGTTTTCAAGATCATTTCCTTAAAGTTGAAGAATTTGAATTAGAAGAAATACTTACTTTATTTTGGTAAAATCGTTGTTCGTACCTTGAACAATTTCCACTTCATGTCTTTAAGAAATGAAGTTGAATTTTTCTTTCACGAAGTTTTAGCAGATCATGCAATAGAATGATAGGTCATTCCATCTGTCTCAAACATAGGTTAGCAAAAGTTATATACATAAGTCCATTTATGGTGTGATTAATCAGATATGGTTCCTAAAATGGACTTATACTTCATATTTCATAATGCTTAATATAATAAAACCGGTTTCTACTAAACAAGGACTTTCTGTAGGCCAGTGGTAGGTGATAAAGGCTTATCGCACTTCAGTTGTGGGTTCGATTCCCACAGCCTTGTCCGACACGACGGGTTGTCGTCCATCCTGCATGTTGTCCTTTTTCTAAAACTACATTATTATAACAATCCATAATATCAAAAAATTATAGCCTTAAACAATTATATCTGATGTCCAACATAATTCATTCCAACCTTTAAGCTTTTCAAAAATACTTTTGTCCAATATCATGGTGTAAAGAAAATGATTACTTGAGAGGTCACATAACAAGTACGTGAATACCATCATTTATCCCCCATATAAGATATATCTTGTTGGTCACATTCCAAACATGTGAATTGTAACACCCCGAGATTTTATGAAAAATATTCTTTTTAATTTCATTAATGTTTTGGGTTGTACGCTACACCAAAAGGATCTTTCACAACACGCATCCTTGACTTGCCTTGCATTACACGCAATCACGACCTTCCTCGATAGCGTGTGTAGTACGCAATACCGAGTTTCACTAAACAACGATATGCTATTAAAATATTATTAAAACTAGCCGTTATGAATAGTAATAACCACCTTTTAAAATTTTAGAAATTTTATCTCTCAAAATGGACTTCATTTTTGGATTCGTAATATCGAAATTAGCTTAGGGTGAAATTTTGGTACTTTTCGGATATCTTTCATATTCTAATGAATAGTGAAAATTACTGAATTTTAATTAAAAACAACTTTTTTAATCAAAATAATTAATAGTGATAAATTATTAATTTGAGTGGTTTTAAAGTGTATTTATAATATATTTTTACAATTTAATACAATGTTGGTCATTGGATGTAATTTCACATTTAAACCAGGCATAAACAAGTGTCAATCTTTTGATAGTTATTATCTCTTAAAAACACGCAATTTGTTTTGACGACGAGAATTAATTTTTAAATTAATTAATGTAACTGATATGTTTTGAATTTGGTAAAATAGACATCATTTTTGAATTCATAATATCAAATATATCTTAGGCCTAATTTTTTGTATTTTTATGGAAACTTTCATTTTTTTGATGAATAGTGAAACCACTAAGTGGTAGTTAAAAAAACTGAATTTTTCATAAAACTTAATTTTACCGCTTCTGTGATTGGAATTTCAAAAATCCGAGAGACACAGTTAATATCAAGGACTAAAATGTGGTTCAATGAGATGAAAATAATTTTTGGTGAATAGTAACTTTTTACTTTTTTTACCACGGTTAAAAGTAAATAGGGTAATTAAAGGTAAAAATGAGATTATTATTATCCTAGCACATGTCCTAATTCTATTGGATAAGTGTAATTCGACCAAAAACAACCTTAGGAATAAAATATTACCATTTAAGACAACTTGGATTAGATTAGGACATTTATTATTAATTTATTTAAAGAAGGGTTAAAATAGTTAAAATCAAAGTTTAATAAGTAAATAATTTTTAATATAGGGTTATACATATAATAAATTAGACTATAAATATTCATTAGAAATATAAAAATATTTCCTACATAATGGTATTTTATTTGTAATTTTTAGACATTAAATAATTTAATTTATTTATGACACAACGATGATGCAGTAATTATCTTATTAATGAAATACTAACATAATTAATGTTATAAATACCCAAATAAATGTAATTTGAGACTTTTTATGAATTCCACTAATTTTATAGGTTAATATGACATGTTATTATTGATTTTATTAACTTTTTTCGAACTAATCATTCTGTTATGTTTTTTAAAAAAATCAATTACCAAATAGTGTCAAAATTGACATAAAATAGTTTTTAAAACAAATATTATATTATTAATTGTTATTATATACCTAAAAATCTGAGGTTCGTCCAAATGACTTAGATAAGGTTATATATATTAATAATAAACAACTTGGGGTTCTTTTGGCTTGTTATAGTAAGTTTATTAACCTTATAGTGTAAGAACACAAAAAGACACGGTAAAAGTAAAATTATCTAACTTAAAGTTAAAACTAAATGATAAGGTTAAAATAGTAAACTAAACTTGTCCAAATTATATTTTATGATAGGATTTCGACCCATCCCCACCATAGCTTCGAAATAACTCGATTTGGAGCTATTAAAAACCGAATGTGACTTTATAATAAAATAATAATTTTAGTTATTCCAAAGGTGCCCCTCTCCTCCCTTATAAAAGGGCACTTCCTCCCTCTCTTCCTCACACCACATTGAGCCTTCAAGCTCGGTAAAACCCTACCAATTTCTTCTCTCCACTTCCCTAGAGACATCCTAGAGGTCTTGGTCTTCTTCAAAGACCAATTTTAGTGCCCTAAAAGGAGGTCTCAAAGAAGCGCTTCAAAGAAGAGGTAATGCCCGTTACCGATTCTTTCATCTTTATTTATTATTACACTTCTTATTTAGTTGTTTCATCATGAATTAATAACATCAGTATCACTCATATACTGATATGTTATTATAAGTATGAAAAAACCCTATTTCACCATCTATCCATCCTACGGAAAACGAAATCACCGTGCGTGCGTACGTACGGAATACCATCTCCACACCGTGGTGTAATCTATTTTCCACCACCACCATACTTGGATGGGTATAATGGTGTAAATAATGACTAAATATGATTATTTTAAAGTTATATTGATTCTGAAATAGTATATATACACTCCAATATAGTCCCACGATCATGAGAACGATATCATCGCTCGTGCGTACGTACGGACTACCGTCTCCACGACGCGATGAGATTCATTCTCCCCGTTAACCATTCATGAATGATTATAAAGTATATATAATAAGTAATCATGAAATATATGACATAATAATACTGGATTTATGTGTATATATATGTATTTAATCTACTTAATTCCATTCAACTCAATAAGGAAACGAAAACAGCGTTCATGCGTACGTACGGCCTACCATCTCCATGAACGGTGTATTTCTTTCCATTTATTGATCTATTATATATATGTATATTCTGAATATATATTATATATAAATAATGTTATACATTCTGGATTTAAGTAATCATGATCTAAGTAATCATACGAATAATTACAAGTTAAAACACGAACGACAAATGAGACGATTTTACCCAAAACGCTCTTTAACATGGAATTTACAAAAGAATGGGTAATATAAAATCATAAGTGAACCATATATGATATCATAACAATGAGTATGATTCTGGAATAAGTCAATAACATTATTTAAATCATTATACAGGAGGTTCGGACACTTACAAAGCAAATCGGACCTAAGGTAAGGGAAATATCACAATCTCATTTTTTATCCGAGATTGTTTATACTTTGGTATTTACTGCGGTGTATTTTATCATCCACATCCATGTTTCCTCAATATGTAATATTATTTCCATCCACCTACAAATGTTTAAATCCATTTTTACCCTTTGGTGAGTTTTATTAAAAGATATGAAAGGAATCTTTTAACGTTTTTCATAGGAGGTACTTTTTGACTTTTCCGACAAAAGTACAAGAAAAATGTTTTTTAACTTATACGGCATGAATGGATTTTTAAAATATTATTTCCAAGAAGATTACTTTACAAGTTTTCAAGTTTATTTTTAATCAACTTCTTTTAGTTTAAAATTGTATGACATGTTAAGAACGAAAAATGTTTTTGAAGTAGAACAGATATTTTCCTCAAGAATGGAGTTCAAGTGTTTTATCAAAATTATTTTCCATCTAAGATAATATAGGGTTATGTTTCTATCCCTATTATTAAATTGATTTGATTATGTTGTGATGGAATTATTTTTATGAATTCCTTTATCTTATATGAATTGTTTTATGATGTCATGTTGTTTAAGAATTCCATTTTTATTACATGGGTTATGCAATGATGTATGATTGATGATTTTGTGGCACACATAAGAATGGTATCATTATGAGATGGGTGGGACCTATATCTCCCTCCAATGAATTGGGTAAAGATTTTATATCTCATGAGATAGACATGGCTGGAATGGTAGGTTATACCGGTTCAGTGAAATAGGATTGAAACGAGGAGTGAACTCGGTTTAGAGAGGGACTTTGTCCACTAAGATAGTCATGGAAATGAGTCTTGACTAATAAGAAATGATTCTTTATGATTATGTGTGTATGCCACAAAGTTTCATGTTTTAAGTTATGATTATTGGGATTACATTTCACTACTATGATTTATCCCATGTTATGAAATTATGATCTCTTTTGCAGGTTAAGATTTCCAAAAGATGTGTTCTTATGAATATGATGTGATTGATATTTTTTTTGTTTACCCTTACTGAGCATTAGAGCTCACCCATTTATGTTTTCTTTTCCCCAAGATATAAAGAAAGGATTTAGGTTAAAAAAAAGAAGAATATCTTTATGGGAGATGTTGAATATTTTTCACCACAATTAGAAGATTATATTTCGAGTTTCCAAAGACACTAAACTATTATGGTCCTTGTGTGTGTGTGTTTTTTGTTATGTACTAAGTATTCCGCTAAAGTAATGTAATTTCCATGTACGTCAGACTTTTGGTCTCTACAGTTGGTATCAGAGAAAAAGTTTAGTCAACCTTTGGAAACTAGGATGCGAAAACGTTAGTGAGATCCCTAGAGATATTTCTAAGGTATGTCTAGGGATGTACCTAAGGATAAGTATACATATAGGTTATAGTCCTAGAATTACGGTAACGATCTTATAATTAAACCTAAGATGTTAGATATTGAGGGTACTCCCCCTTTTATTATGTTGTTTTCCCTAGCATGATTTTTTCCTCTCACACTATTCTTTTTGGGTTTTAGACGATGGCTGGAACCCGAAGGAACCATGTTGATCAATGCAATGGACAATGCAATGATTGTCCTCCTGAACAAACAAATGTTATGGGAGATGGAGTGCAAAATCTTATTGCTATACTTACACAAGCTATGAATCATTCTGGACTTCCAAATGAGCAGATAAGGGAACAATATTCTATTGAGTCCTTCATTAGGCAACGTCCACCTTCTTTCAGTGGGTCTTCTGATCCACTTGTTGCTGAACAATGGATCAGTACCACTGAAAAGATATTTTCAGTTCTTCAATGTTCTGAACAAGATAAAGTCATCTTAGCAGTATATCGTTTGGAAGGTGAAGCTGATTAATGGTGGAATCTTATCAAGAATACGAGGCAAAGAGATGAAATTGAGTCCATGGAATGGGATGAGTTCAAGAACTTATTTTTCAGTAAGTACTTCCCTCGTATTCTTCGAAAAAAGATGGATAAGGAGTTTCTTGAACTAAAGCAAAAGGATGATGAATCAGTTGGTATATACGAAGCGAATTTTACAAGGCTTGAAAGGTATGAATTTGGATTTATCATCCAACCTGAAAGTAAAGTTGATCGATTCTTCAGTGGCTTAAAGCCAAGTCTTCGAAGGGCATTAGCTATAAGAGACTTCAGTAGCTATGAAGAAATTGTGCGTTGTGCTATCAAGGTAGAAATGGAAGTTGGTGTTACTTATCCATCTCATAGTTTTGACAAGAAACGAAAGATGTAGTTCAAGGAGAAATCTCAGAATAATGGTGAAAAGAAGATGAATGTTTCCTTATGCTCAAATTCTGGAAAGAAGCATGGTGGAGATTGTCTTAAAGGGACAAGTAAATGTTTCAAATGTGGAAAGGAAGGTCATCGGGCATTTGAATGCCACAATGATGGGAAGAAAATGTCTAATGATGCTAACAAAGGAAGGGATACACAGAATGAACCTACTACACTTCAATGCTTCAAGTGCAAGGAAATGGGGAATTATGCTAATAAATGCCCTAATCCAAGGGTTAGTGATGATCGACATGAGAAACCACTTAAGGCAAAGGACAAAGGGAAGTCACATGCGATCACCCTTGACGATGTTGAATATGACAACAATGTGGTGGAATGATTAAGTTTTTATGTAATGGGATTCCAAAATAATGTTTTATATAGTATCGTGGAATATTGGAATATTTATGTATTGGTCTATTATGGTTTTCAATAATTTTATGGTACCGGTAACCATGGAAAGTGATTGAGATATTTTTGGAAAAAATATGATATGTGAATAATGAAGGAATAAGGAAAAAAGGAAATGTTTGACAGTATTCATAAGCTCCTGACTGATATAAGGAAATAGTTAAATCATGGTTTGAGGTTTTGGTATGTGAAAAGAGTTAACTTTTGACAGCACTCATGTTTTCACTAAGATTCAATGGGTATTAATTTTTCAAGATAATACATGATTAAGGCCTTTGAATGTTTGGAATGTGACCAACAAGACATATCTCATGATATATGGGGATCAACTATGGTATTAACATGCTTGTTATATGAACTCTTTGGTAATCGTTTTCACTGTAATATTGGACAACAGTATTTTGGATAAGCCTAAAGATTGGAATGGATTATGTTGGACATAAGTTAGTATTGTCTAAGGATAGAACTTTTTTTCGATATTATTGATGGGATGTTATAGTAATGTAGTTTTAGAAAAAGGACAACCTGCAGGACGGGCGACAGCCCATCGCGTCAGACAAGGCTGTGGGAATCGAACCCACAACCAAAGTGCGACTGGCCTTTATCGCCTAACACTGGCCTACAAGAAGTCCTTGTTTAGTAGAAACTAGTTTTATTATATTAAGCAGTATGATATATGAAGTATAAGTCCATTTTAGGAACCATATATGATTAATCTCACTATAGATGGACTTATGTATTTTTTAATAACTTTTCTAACCTTTTGTTTGAGACAGATGGAATGGCCCATCATTCTATCACATGATCTGCTAACACATCACGAATGACAAATTCAAATTCATTTCTTTAAGAGATGAAGTGGAAATTGTACAAAGAATGACCAATGGTGAGACTATACCAAAATAACGAAAGTATTTCTTCTAATTCCAATTTCATCAACTTTAGGGAAATGATCTTGAAAACCAAAAATGTTGTACTAGTGCTCTTATATCTGATGAATTAGATGGTACCTTATATCATCACAAATATATGGCTTTGTGATTGTTGTATTTTTCATAGCCATGTTCTCTACCACTCTCCATCAGAACATGACGGTTAGATTTTTCTTCCATATCCATATTTTCACCTATGTTCTCTTACGTGGAAACCCAGTGATGAGTTAATTTGGGTAACCGTTACATTTCATACTATAGTTTTTAAAGCCATGTTTTGGTATTCCTTTTTACGATGTGGGTTTCTATTAAAGAAACTTTTGAGTAGTAAACCATTTATAACCCCGACGAATTTCGAGGGCGAAATTCATTTTAAGGGGGGTAGAATGTAACACCTTGATATTTTATGAAAAATATTCTTTTTAATTTCATTAATGTCTTGTGTTGTACGCTACACCAAAAGGAGCTTTAAAAACACACATCCTTGACTTGCCTTGCATTACACTCAATCACAACCTTCCTCGATAGCATGTGTAGTACGCAATACCGAGTTTCACTAAACAACGATATGCTATTAAAAT
This sequence comes from Viscum album, assembly GCA_963277665.1. NCBI lineage: Eukaryota > Viridiplantae > Streptophyta > Magnoliopsida > Santalales > Viscaceae > Viscum > Viscum album. The sequence goes on along the minus strand of OY728133.1, from coordinate 458,334,278 downwards.
ATTATTAAAACTAGCCGTTATGAATAGTAATAACCACCTTTTAAAATTTTAGAAATTTATCTCTCAAAATGGACTTCATTTCTGGATTCGGAATATCGAAATTAGCTTAGGGTGAAATTTTGGTACTTTTCGGATAACTTTCATATTCTGATTAATAGTGAAAATTACTAAATTTTAATTAAAAACAACTTTTTTAATCAAAATAATTAATAGTGATAAATTATTAATTTGAGTGGTTTCAAATTATATTTAGAATATATTTTTACAATTTAATACAATTTTGGTCATTGGATGTAATTTCACATTTAAACCAGACATAAACAAGTGTCAATCTTTTGATAGTCATTATCTCTTAAAAACACGCTATTTGTTTTGACGACGGGAACTAATTTTTAAATTAATTAATGTAACTGATATGTTTTGAATTTGGTAAAATAGAAATCATTTTTGAATTCATAATATCAAATATATCTTAGGCCTAATTTTTTTGTATTTTTCTGGAAACTTTCATTTTTTTAATGAATAGTGAAACCACTAAGTGGTAGTTAAAAAAACTGAATTTTTCATAAAACGTAATTTCACCGCTTCTGTGAGTAAAATTTCAAAAATCCGAGAGACACGATTAATATCAAGGACTAAAATGTGGTTCAATGAGATGAAAATAATTTTTGGTGAATAGTAACTTTTTACTTTTTTTTACCACAGTTAAAAGTAAATAGGGTAATTAAGGGTAAAAATGATATTATTATTACCCTAACACATGTCCTAATTCTATTGGATAAGTGTAATTCGACCAAAAACAACCTTAGGAATAAAATATGACCATTTAAGCCCACTTGGATTAGATTAGGACATTTATTATTAATTTATTTAAAGAAGGGTTAAAATAGTTAAAATCAATGTTTAATAAGTAAATCATTTTTAATATAGAGTTATCCATAAGATAAATTAGACTATAAATATTCATTAGAAAGATAAAAATATTTCCTACATAAGTATATTTTATTTGTAATTTTTAGACATTAAATAATTTAATTCATTTATGACACAACGATGATGCAGTAATTATCTTATTAATGAAATATTGACATAATTAATGTTATAAATACCCAAATAAATGTAATTTGAGACTTTCTATGAATTCCATTAATTTTATAGGATAATATGACATGTTATTATTGATTTTATTAACTTTTTTCTAACTAATCAATCTGTTATGAGTTCTACAAAAATCAATTACCAAATAGTGTCAAAATTGACATAAAATAGTTTTTAAAACAAATATTATATTATTAATTGTTATTATATTCCTAAAAATCTAAGGTTAGGCCAAATGACTTAGATAAGGTTATATATATTAATAATAAACAACTTGGGGTTCGTTTGGCTTGTTATAGTAAGTTTATTAACCTTATAGTGTAAGAACACAAAAAGACACGGTAAAAGTAAAATTATCTAACTTAAAGTTAAAACTAAATGATAAGGTTAAAATAGTAAACTAAACTTGTAAAAATTCTATTGGATGATAGTATTTCGACCCATCCCCACCTTATCTTCTAAATAACTCAATTTTGAGCTATTAAAAACTGAATGTGACTTTATAATATTATAATATTTTTAGTTATTCCAAAGGTGCCCCTCTCCTCCCTTATAAAAGGACACTTCCTCCCTCTCTTCCTCACACCACATTGAGCCTTCAAGATCAGAAAAACCCTGCCAATTTCCTCTCTCCACTTCCCTATAGACATCCCAGAGGTCCTGGTCTTCATCAAAGACCAATTTTAGTGCCCTAAAAGGAGGTCTCAAAGAAGCGCTTCAAAGAAGAGGTAATGCCCGTTACCGATTCTTTCATCTTTATTTATTCTTCCACTTATTCTTCTTTAGTTGTTTCATCATGAAGTAATAACATCAGTATCACTCATATAGTGATATGTTATTATAAGAATGAAAAAACCCTATTTCACCATCTATCCATCCTACGGAAAATGAAATCACCGTGCCTGCGTACGTACGGAATACCGTCTCCACATCGTGGTGTAATCTATTTTCCACCACCACCTTACTTGGATGGGTATAATGGTGTAAATAATGACTATATATGATTATTGTAAAGTGATATTTATTCTGAAATAGTATATATACACTCCAATACAGTCCCACGATCATGAGAACGATATCATCGCTCGTGCATACGTATGGACTACCGTCTCCACGACGCGATGAGATTCATTCTCCCCGTTAACCATTCATGAATGATTATAAAGTATATATAATAAGTAATAATGAAATATATGACATAATAATAATGGATTTATGTGTATATATATGTATGTCTTCTACTTAATTCCATTCAACTAAATAAGGAAACGAAAACAGCGTTCATGCATACGTACGGCCTACCGTCTCCATGAACGGTGTATTTCTTTCCATTTACTGATCTATTATATATATGTATATTCTGAATATATATTATATATAAATCTTGTTTTACATTCTGGATTTAAGTAATCATGATCTAGGTAATCGTATGAATAATTACAAGTTAAAACACGAACGACAAATGAGACGATTTTACCCAAAACGCTCTTTAACATGGAATTTACAAAATAATGGGTAATATAAAGTAATATGTGAACCATATATGATATCATAACAATGAGTATGATTCTGTAATAAGTCAATAACATTATTGAAATCATTATACAAGAGGTTCAGACACATACAAAGCAAATCGGACCTAAGGTAAGGGAAATATCACAATCTCATTTTTATCCGAGATTGTTTATACTTTGGTATTTACTGGGGTGTATTTTATCATCCACATCCATGTTTCCTCAATATGTAATATTATTTCCATCTACCTACAAATTTTAAATCCATTTTTACCCTTTTGTGAGTTTTAGTAAAAGATATGAAAGGAATCTTTTGTCGTTTTTCGTACGAGGAACTTTTTGACTTTTCCGAGAAAAGTACGAGAAGAATGTTTTTTTAACTTATACGGCATGAATGGATTTTTAAAACATTATTTCCAACAAGCTTACTTTACAAGTTTTCAATTTTATTTTTAATCAACTTCTTTTAGTTTAAAATTGTATGACATGTTAAGAAAGGAAAATGTTTTTGAAGTAGAAAGGATATTTTCCTCAAGAATGGAGTTCAAGTGTTTTATCAAAATTATTTTCCATCTAAGATAATATAGGGTTCTGTTTCTATCCCTATTATTACATTGATTTTATTATGTTGTGATGGAATTATTTTTATGAATTCCTTTATCTTATATGAATTGTTTTATGATGTCATGTTTTTTAAGAATTCCATTTTTATTACATGGGTTATGCAATGATGTATGATTTATGATTTTGTGGCACACATAAGAATGGTATCATTATGAGATGGGTGGGACCAATATCTCCCTCCAATGCATTGGGTAAAGATTTTATATCTCATGAGATAGACATGGCTGGAACGGTAGGTTATACCGGTTCAGTGAAACAGGATTGAAACGAGGAGTGAACCCGGTTCAGAAAGGGACTTTGTCCACTAAGATAGTCTTGGCAATGAGTCTCGACTAATAAGAAATGATTCTCTATGATTATGTGTGTATGCCACAAAGTTTCATGTTTTAAGTTATGATTATTGGGATTACATTTCACTACTATGATTTATCCCATGTTATGAAATTATGATCTCTTTTGTAGGTTATGATTTCCAAAAGATATGTTCTTACGAATATGATGTGATTGATATTTCTTTTGATTACCCTTACTGAGCATTTGAGCTCACCCTTTTATGTTCTCTTTCCCCCAGTATATATAGATAGGATTTAGGTTTTAAAAAAAGAAGAATATCTTTATGGGAGATGTTGAATATTTTTCACCACGATTAGAAGATTATATTCTGAGTTTCCAAAGACACTAAACTATTACTGTCCTTGTGTGTGTGTGTTTTTTGTTATGTACTAAGTATTCTGCTAAGGTAATGTAATGTCCATGTACTTCAAGCTTTGGGTCTCTACATGAATACCTTAATCGTGTAGTCTCTTGAAAAATGAATACCCATTGAATCTTAGTGAAAAAATGAATGTTTTCAAAAGTTAACTCCTTCCACATACAAAAATACAAAAATTCTATATAATCAAACCATGATATCACTTATTCCTTATATCAATCCTATGCTCATGAATACAATAAAACATCTCATTATCTTTTTATCCCTTCATTATGCGCATATCATCTTCTTTCCAAAAATATCTGAATAACCTTTCATGGTTACCGGTACCATTCAACATATACTTTCAAATACTTTAGAAAAAACAATAGTGTAGCAATCCTCAGATGATTCTTTATTCCATAATACCATTAACTATACAACATAACTCGTTATAAACATACAATCATTCCACTACCTTCTTAAACAATTTACTGAGCTTCAACACTTCTTTCATCTCATATATCATTGGTAGTATCTTCATCATCATCCACATAAATACTACCCATATGACCATTCTGATTCTCTTCATGAGATTTTTTCTTAGGGCATTGGTTTGCATAATTCTCGTACGTTCCACATTTAAAACATCTAATAATTGTTGATGTCGTAGCAATACCATCATCCTTGTCCATGGTGTTAACTGAACCTTTTCCTTTGCACTTACTGGCTTTGTGTCCTTTTCCACACCCAAAGCATCTTCCAGTTCCTTTGAAACATTCTCCTTGATGCCTCTTCCCACATGATTTACATGAGGGGAATTGAACTTTATTTCCTCTATGATCACCATGAAACTCCATCTTTCTCTTATTAGCTGAGTCGGGATACTTACCAAAGTTGAGATTATTGATCATATTATGAGATTACTGATTAGGAATAATAACGATGTTTGGACTTCCAGATCCAATTTCATTTGGTTTCTCATGAATAATATCATTCTATTTTCCATCATATCCTCCATTATCATGAATATTCTTGTTTCAAGCCATTTTCTAAAACCCAAAAAGAATAGTGTGAGAGGCCAAAATCAGAATCAATGGGGATAACCGTCAATATCTAAAATCTTAGGTTAAATTCTAAGATCATTACCATAATTCTAGGACTATAACCTGTATGTATACTTATCCTTAGGGACATCCCTAGACATACCTTAGAAATATTTCTAGAGATCTCACTAACGTTTTCGCATCCTAGTTTCCAAAGGTTGATTAAACCCTTCCTCTAATACCAACTGTAGAGGCCCGAAGCTTGACATACATGGACATTACATTACTTTTGCGTAATACTTAATACATAACAAAAACATACACAGAAGGATCGTAATAGTTTAGTGTCTTTGGAAACATGGAATATAAACTTCTAATCATGTTGAAAGATCTTCAACAACTCCCATAATGATCTTCCCCTTTTTGTTTCCTTACCTAAAACCTTTCTTTATTTCCTGGGGAAAATAAAACAAAAAAAGGGTGAGCTCAAATTCTCAGTAAGGGCAAACATAGAGAACATAAAACAATCCATAAATATTTGAAAGCAAAAATTTGAACATGAAATTTAAACATCAAAATATTGAGCAAAGACATAAATCATGGAAGTACGTAAGGAATATATCATAATGGAACATAAACCATGATGAAATATAATGGGAATAAAACATGTAATTGTGGCAACCATACATCACATGTTATTATTTCTATAGTATCCAAGGCATTGCTGCCAAGACCATCTTAGTGGAAAAAGTCCCTTTCTGAATCGAGTTCACTCCTCGTTTCAGTCCTGTAACACTGAACCGGATTAACTTACCCTTCCAGCCATGTCTATCTCATGAGATATAAATCTTTACCCAATTCATTGTAGGGAGATATAGGTCCCACCCATCTCATAATAAAATAATTCTTACTTGTGCCACAAAATAAACTTAAAACATTCATCATAACCCAAAGAATAAAATGGGTTTCATAAACATCATCCCATCATCTCATAATCCATATAAAACAAATGGACATTTCATCATAAGAAAAGTGAAACCGTGTAAATCATAAAGGCATTAAACTTGAAACATGCACATATTAAATAATGTCATCTTAGATGGAAAATGGTTTTGATAAAAATTTGAAATGAATTCTTGAGGAAAATATCCTTTCTTCTGTAAAATCATTTTATTTTCACAAAATGCCATGCAATTTTAAAAGAAAAGTATTTTGTTGAAAATAGTCATAAAATCTTATAGAGTAAGCTTCATGAAAATGAGGCGTTATGAAACCTTAAAAATCCGTTTATGCCGTATATGTTAAAAATAACATTCTTCTCGTACTTTTGTCAGAAAAGTCAAAAAGTACCTCGTATGGAAAAATAAGATACCTTACATACCTTGTATTAAAAGTAAAAAAAATGCATAAAAAGTACATTAAACATACATAAGGACACTTTTAGAAAACATGTACATGGATGATAACGATAACCCTAGTAAATACTTATGTATAAGCAATCTCAGATAAAAATGAGATTTGCAAAATTATCCCTTACCTTAGGTCCGATATGCTTCGTACGTATCTGAACCTCCTGTATAATTATTTAAATAATGTCATTGAATTATTATAAAATCATATTCCTTATTATGATATCATATATGTTTCACTTATGACTTTATATTACCCGTTCTTTTGTAAATTCCATGTTAAAGCAGCGTATTGGGTAAAATCATTTTATTTATCGTATGTGTTTCGACTTGTCGTTCTTGATATTATTACTTATATACTGATTTAAATAATTCCAGAATGTAAACCATGATTTATATGTAATATATATTCTTCATATACATATATATTATAGATCGATAAAAGGAATGAATTACACCGTTCATGGAGACGGTAGGCCGTACGCACGCATGAACGCTATTTTCATTTCCTTATTGAATTGAATGGAATTAAGTATATGACATAAATATATATGTACACAAATCTAGTAGAATTATTATGTCATATATTTCATTATTACTTATTATATATACTTTATAATCATTCTTGAATTGTTAACATGGAAAATGAATCTCATCGCGTCGTGGAGACGGTAATCCGTACGTACGCACGAGCGATGATATTGTTCCCATGGAATTGTATTGGAGTGCATGTATACTATTTGATAATCAATATCAATTTACAATAATCATATATAGTCATTATTTACACCATTATACCCATCCAAGTAATGTGGTGGTGGAAAATAGATTACATCACGGCGTGGAGACGGTATTCCGTACGTACGCACGCGCGGTGATTTTGTTTTCCATAGGATGGATAGATGGTGAAATAGGGTTGTTTCATACTAACATATAAGTATATGAGTGATACTGATTTTATTACTTCATAATTAAAAAACTAAAGAAGAAGAAGTAGAAGAAGAAATAAAGTTGAAAGAATTGGTAACAGACATTACCTCTTCTTTGAAGCGCCTATTTGAGACCTCCTCTTAGGGCACTAAAATTGGTCTTTGAAGAATACCAGGACCTCTAGGATGTTTCTAGGTAAGTGGTAAAGTCAAATGGGCAGGTTTTTGCCGAGCTTGAAGGCTCAAATTGGTGTGAGGAGGAGAGAGAGGAGGTGCCCTTTTATAAGGGAGGAGAGGGGCACCTTTGGAAATATACGAAATATTAGTTTATATTAAATCCCAAACCCACATAAAAACTTTCAAAATGACTCATATACGAATATTAGATGAGATAGGGTTGTAATCTCATCAACCAATAAAATTTAGACATGTTAGGAATTTATTTTAAACATTATCAACTTGATTTATCCTTATTTAATCAATTAAATTTTATTTGTGGTAATAACATTCTAAATTTTAAATTGTAACAAATAATTACTTATTTGTTGGGAATTTTCCATAATTGGATACTTTATAACATTTTAGACCATATAAAGTTAAATTTATAATTTTTAAATATTTTTGTGATTTTTAAAAAATTTTATAATATGTTATTTTTATAAAATAACAATAGTGTCAATTTTGACACTATTTATTTATTTGAATTTAAATAAAATATATACAGAATATATGTTCGAACAAAAAGTTATAATAGATTAATAAAATTTTATATGTATCTATAAAATTAGTGTATCACATTAAATAGTTCATATAATATTTATTTTATTATTTTTAAAACCATTTATTTGGTATATCTCTTAATAAAATAATTAGTACAACATTTTTGTATAATTATTTAATATACTTATTTGTTTCATAAAAATTAAAAATAAAATCCTTTGATGAATATAACTATAAAATATTTTATAATAATAATTTTAATCGAATTTATAATATTAAAATAACAATATTTAAATTGTCATATTTATTAAATTATGAAGGTGACAACTTTGGAATCATTTAAAATAAAATAATATAGGTGTCATAATCACTTTTATAAGGCTCCAAATGGTCAAATATTCTACCATTGGATGATTATGTTTTACATTTACATGACCAATAAGTTTTTTTCAGGTTTTTGTGCATTTTATGGTCACTATTAGTTTAATAAAAACTATATTCTTGATTTTTCACTAGATAAACAATTTCTGCATCACTATTGTGTCACAATTAATGATTATTATTTATTCCCTAAAAATTACAAATAAATTCATATAATGTAGATAATTGTATTATCTTTCATGAGACTATTCATTTTAGAAGTTTCATTAAGTTTATCACTAAATTAAAATTATTATACTTATAAGATTTAAGAAAGTGACATGTTGTCACTTTCTTTGATTTAATAATAATTAAATTATTTTCATGGACAAAAGTCTATTAAATGAATCTAATCAGACCCTTAGGTGATATGGGTCGACTTTTAGTCATCCAATAGAATTTTTCCAGGCATTATGGTAATTTTATAATCTTATATTTACCCATAATTACCCGATTTACCTTTAACTATGGTAAATAAAATTTACGGTAATTACTATTCATAGTGCCCAAAAATTAAAAAGTATCTTATTAAAATAATTTGGACCCACTGATTCCAAATATGGAATCCATTTTTCCAAATTCAATACACAAAAGTTACCGAAATTAAATTAAAATTAATCCTGTTGTTGAAAGAAAACGGGTTTTTGTTTAAAGCATTTCAAAAGATTGAATTGATTTAACCTACGAATTCAAGGTAAAATCAATGCTAATGACATAAATTATATTAAATGGTAAAAATATATTCTATTTATAATTTAAAACCATTAAATATTATAATTTAACCATATAAATTATTATGATGAAAAAAGTTGTTTTTAATTAAATTATAGCGTGTTTTTACTATTCATTAAAATATGGAAGTTATCAGAAAAATATAAAAACTTTATCAAATATAAATTTTTATATCCTAATTCAAAAGAATAAGTTTATTTTTTAAAATTAAACTTGTAAGCATGTCAAAAACTAGATTTAAAGAGGGTGCGACATCAAAAGGTGGCAAAACTGCATTTTTTGAAAAATACTTATTTTACCCGAAATATTTATTTTGTTCTTATACCATGTTCTAGAAAATGATTAAGATGAATAATAATGTTATAAAATTAAAATTTTAGTTAATACTATCCATAACGGCTAGTTCATAATAATATTATAATAATATATCGTTGTTTAGTAAAACCCGGTACTGCGTACAACACATGCTATCGAGGAAGGTCACGATTGCGTGTAATGAAAGACAAGTCAGGGTTGCATGTTGTGCAAGAATCATTTATTATTTTGTATAATAGAATCCAACCATATTTTCTTTATACATTGAATATATATATATATACACTCAATGTTGCATATAATTACTATTATAAAATGAACATGAAATTGTGTGTAACACAATCTAAGAATAGTGTTGTGTATACTTCAAGCTAATAGAGTGTGGCGTATAGCACAAGATAATCTGGTTGTAGCATAAAACACATGACATCAAATAAATTAAAAAGAATACTTATCATAAAATATCGGGTTGTTACATTCTACCCCCCTTAAAATGAATTTCGCCCTCGAAATTCGTCGGGGTTATACATGGTTTTCTACTAGAAAGTTTCTTTAATAGCAACACACATCGTAAAATGAAATACCAAAACTTAACTTTAAAAACTAAAGTATGAAACATAACGGTTTCCCAAATTAACTAATCACTTGTTTTCCACATAAGAGAACATAGGTGAAAATATGGATATGGAAGAAAAATCTAACCATCAAGTTCTGATGGAGAGTGGTAGAGGACATGGCTATGAAAAATCCAACAATCACAAAGCTATAAATTTGTGATGATCTAAGGTACCATATGATTCATGAGATATAAGATCACTAGGACAACATTTTTTGTTTTCAATATCATTTACCTAAAGTTGAATAATTTGAATTAGAATAAATACTTACTTTATTTTGGTAAAATTGTTGTTCGTGCCTTGAACAATTTCCACTTCTACTCTTTAAGAAATGAAGTTGAATATGTCTTTTGCGAAGTTTTAGAAGATCATGCGATAGAATGATAGGTCATTCCATCTGTCTGAAAAATAAGTTAGAAAAATTTATATAAATAAGTCCATCTATGGTGAGATTAATCAGATATGGTTCCTAAAATGGACTTATACTTCATATTTCATACTTCTTAATATAATAAAACTGGTTTCTACTAAACAGGGACTTTCTGTAGGCCAGTGGTAGGCGATAAAGGCTTGTCGCACTTCAGTTGTGGGTTCGATTCCCACAGCCTTGTCCGACATGATGGGTTGTCGTTCGTCCTGCAGGTTGTCCTTTTTCTAAAACTACATTATTATATCAATACATAATATCGAAAAATTCTAGATTAAAACAATTATATTTGATGTCCAACGTAATTCATTCTAACCTTTAAGCTTATAAAAAATACTTTTGTCCAATATCATGGTGTAAATAAAATTATTACTTGAGAGGTCACATAACAAGTACGTGAATACCATCATTTATACCCCATTTAAGATATATCTTGTTGGTCACATTCCAAACATGTGAATACCTTAATCCTGTATTCTCTTGAAAAATAAATACCCATTGAATCTTAGTGAAAACATGAATGTTATCAAAAGTTAACTCTTTCCACATAAAAAAATTAAAAAATTCTATATAATCAAACCATGATATCACTTAGTCCTTATATCAATCGTGAGATCATGAATACAATCAAACATCTCATTATCTTCTTATCCCTTCATTATGCGCATATCATCTACTTTCCAAAAATATCTGAATATCCTTTCATGGTTACCGGTACCATTCAACATATATTTTCAAATACTTTAGGAAAAACAATAGTGTAACAATCCTTATATGATTCTTTATTCCATAGTACCATTAACTATACAATATAACTCTTCATAAACATACAATCATTCCACTACCTTCTTAAAAAATTGACTGAGCTTCAACACTTCTTTCATCTCATATATCATTAGTAGTCTCCTCATCATCACCCACATAAATACTACCCATATGACCATGCTGATTCTCTTCATGAGATTTTCCCTTAGGGAATTGGTTTTCATAATGCCCGTACATTCCACATTTAAAACATCTAATCATTGTTGATGTCGTAGCAATACCATTATCTGTGTCCATGGTGTTAACTGGACCTTTTCCTTTTCACTTACTGGCTTTGTGTCCTTCTTTTCCACACCCAAAGCATCTTCCAGTTCCTTTGAAACATTCTCCTTGATGCCTCTTCCCACATGATTTACATGAGGGGAATTGAACTTTCTTTCCTCTATGATCATCATGAAACTCCATCTTTCTCTTATTAGCTGAGTCGAGATACTTACCAAAGTTGAGATTATTGATCATATTTTGAGATTGCTGATTAGGCATAATAATGATTTTTAGACTTCCAGATCCAATTTCATTTGGTTTCTCATGAATAATTTCATTCCATTTTCCATCTTATCCTTTATTATCGTGAATATTCCTGTTTCCAGCCATTTTCTAAAACCCAAAAAGAATAGTGTGAGAGGCCAAAATAATAATCAATGGGGATAACCTTCAATATCTAAAATCTTAGGTTAAATTCTAAGATCATTACCATAATTCTAGGACTATAACCTATACGTATACTTATCCTTAGGGACATCCCTAGACATACCTTAGAAATATTTCTAGGGATCTCACTAACGTTTTCGCATCTTAGTTTCCAAAGGTTGACTAAACCTTTCCTCTGATACCAACTGTAGAGGCCCGAAGCTTGACGTACATGGACATTACATTACTTTTGTGGAATACTTAATACATAACAAAAACATACACACAAGGATCGTAATAGTTTAGTGTCTTTGGAAACATGGAATATAAACCTCTAATCATGTTGAAAGATCTTCAACAACTCCCATAATGATCTTCCCCTTTTTGTTTCCTTACGTAAAACCTTTATTTATTTCCTGGGGAAAATAAAATATAAAAAGGGTGAGATCAAATTTTCAGTAAGGGCAATCATAGAGAACATAAACAATCCATAAATATTTGAAAGAAAAAACTTGAACACGAAATTTAAACATCAAAATCTTGAGCAAAGACATAAATCATGGAAGTAAGTAAGGAATATATCATAATGGAACATCAACCATGATAAAATATAATGGGAATAAAACATGTAATTATGGCAACCATACATCACATGTTATGATTTCCATAGTAACCAAGGCATTGCTGCCAAGACCATATTAGTGGACAAAGTCCCTTTCTGAATCGAGTTCACTCCTCGTTTCAGTCCTGTAACACTGAACCAGATTAACTTATCGTTCCAGCCATGTCTATCTCATGAGATATAAATCTTTACCCAATGCATTGGAGGGAGATATAGGTACCACACATCTCATAATGAAATCATTCTTACTTGTGCCACAAAATAAACTTAAAACATTCATCATAACCCAAAGAATAAAATGGGTTTCATAAACATCATCCCATCATTTCATAATCCATATAAAACAAATGGAAATTTCATCATAAGAAAAGTGAAAATGTGTAAATCATAAAGACATTAAACTTCAAACATTCACATATAAAATAATGTCATCTTAGATGGAAAATGGTTTTGATAAAACATTTGAAATGAATTCTTGAGGAAAATATCCTTTCTTCTTTAAAATAATTTTCTTTTCACAAAATGCCATGAAATTTTAAAAGAAAATTATTTTTTTGAAAATAGTCATAAAATATTATAGAGTAGGCTTCATGAAAATGAGGCGTTATGAAACTGTAAAAATCCGTTCATGCCGTATATGTTAAAAATAACATTCTTCTCGTACTTTTGTCAGAAAAAGTCAAAAAGTACCTCGTATGGAAAAAAAATATTCCTTACATACCTTGTAGTAAAAGTCAAAAATGGGTAAAAAGGACATTAAACATACATAAGGAAACTTTTAGAAAACATGGACATGGATGATAACAATAACCCTAGTAAATACTTACCAATAAGCAATCTCAGATAAAAATGAGATTTGAAAAATTATCCCTTACCTTAGGTCTGATATGCTTCGTACGTATCTGAACCTCCTGTAGAATTATTTAATTAATGTCATTGACTTATTACATAATCATATTAATTGTTATGATATCATATATGTTTCACTTATGACTTTATATTTCCCATTCTTTTGTAAATTCCATGTTAAAGCAGCGTTTTGGGTAAAATCATTTTATTTATCGTATGTGTTTCGACTTGTCGTTCTTGATATTATTACTTATATACTGATTTACATAATTCCAGAATGTAAAACATGATTTATATGTAATATATATTCATCATATACATATATATTATAGATTGATAAAAGGAATGAATTACACCGTTCATGGAGACGGTAGGTCGTACGCACGCATGAACGTTGTTTTCGTTTCCTTATTGAATTGAATGGAATTAAGTATATGACATACATATATATGTACATAAATCCAGTAGCATTATTATGTCATATATTTCATTATTACTTATTATATATACTTTATAATCATTCTTGAATTGTTAACATGGAAAATGAATCTTATCGCGTCGTGGAGACGGTAATCTGTACGTACGCACGAGCGATGATATCGTTCCCATGGAATTGTATTGGAGTGTATGTATAGTATTTCAGAATAAATATCAATTTAAAATAATCATATATAGTCATTATTTACACCATTATACCCATCCATGTAAGGTGGTGGTGGAAAATAGATTACACCACGGTGTGGAGACAATATTCCGTACGTACGCACGCGCGGTGATTTCGTTTTCCATAGGATGGATAGATGGTGAAATAAGGTTGTTTCATAATTATAATAAAATATTAGTATATGAGTGATACTTATGTTATTACTTCATAATGAAACAACTAAAGAAAAATAAGAAATAAAGTTGAAAGAATCGGTAACGGACATTACCTCTTCTTTGAAGCGCCTCTTTGAGACCTCCTCTTAGGGCACTAAAATTGGTCTTTGAAGAAAACTAGGACCTCTAGGATGTTTCTAGGGAAGTGGGGATGTGAAATGTTCAGGTTTTGGCCGAGCTTTAAGGCTCAAATTGGTGTGATGAGGATAGGGAGGAGGTGCTCTTTTATAAGGGAGGAGAGGGGCACGTTTGGAAATATAAGAAATATTAGTTTATATTAAATCCCAACCCCACTTAAAAACTTCTAAAATGACTAATATCCAAATATTAGATGATATAGGGTTGTAATATCATCAAAAAATAAAATTTAGACATTTAAGGAATTTATTTTAAACATTATCAACTTGATTTATCCTTATTTAATCAATTTAATTTAATTTGTGGTAATAACATTCTAAATTTTAAATTATAACAAATAATTACTTATTTGTTGTGAATTTTTCATAATTGGATACTTTATAACATTATATACCATATAAATTTAAATTTATAATTTTTAAATGTTTTTGTAATTTTTAAACAATTTTATAATATGTTATTTTTATAAAATAACAATAGTGTCAATTTTGACACTATTCACTTATTTGAATTTAAATAAACTATATACAGAATATATGTTCAAAATAAAATCTTTAATAGATTCATAAAAAGTCATATGTATCTGTAAAATTAGTGGATCACATTAAATATTTCATATAATATTTATTTTGTTATTTTTAAAACCATTTATTTGGTATACCTCTTAATAAAATAATTAGTACACCATTTTTGTATAATTATTTAATATACTTATTTGTTGCATAAAAATAAAAAATAAAAAATCCTTTGATGAATATAAATATGAAAGATTTTATAATAATAATTTTTTCTCGAATTTGTCATCTTAAAATAACAATATTTAAATTGTTATATTTATTAAATTATGAAGGTGACAACTTTGGAATCATTTAAAATAAAATAATATAAGTGTCATAATCGCTTTTATAAGGCTCCAAATTGTCAAATATTAGACCATTGGATGATTATGGTTTACATTTACAAGACCAATAAGTTTGTTTCAGGGTTTTGTGCATTTTATGGTCACTATTAGTTTAATAAAAACTATATTATTCATTTTCACTAGATAAACAATTTCTGCATCACTATTGTGTCACAATTAATGATAATTATTTAATACATAAAAATTAAAAATAAATTTATATGATGTATATAATTGTATTATCTTTCTGTATACTATTCATTTTTGAAGTTTCATTAAGTTTATCACTAAATTAAAATTATTATACTTATAAGATTTAAGAAAGTGACATGTTGTCACTTTCTTTGGTTTTAATAATAATTAAATTATTTTTATGGAAAAAAGTCTATTAAATGAATATAATCTGACCCTTAGGTGATATGGGTCTACTTTTAGTCATCCAATAGAATTTTTCCAGGTATTAGGGTAATTTTATAATCTTATATTTACCCTTAATTACCTAATTTACCTTTAACTTTGGTAAATAAAATTTACCGTAATTACTATTCATTGTGCCCAAAAATTAAAAAGTATCTTATTAAAATAATTTGGACCCACTGATTCCAAATATGGAATCCATTTTTCCAAATTCAATACACAAAAGTTGCAGAAATTAAATTAAAATTAATCCCGTTGTTGAAAGAAAACGGGTTTTTGTTTAAAGCATTGCAAAAGATTGAATTGATTTAACCTACGAATTTAAGGTAAAATCAATGCTAATGACATAAATTATATTAAATGGTAAAAATATATTCTATTTATAATTTAAAACCATTAAATATTATAATTTAACCATATAAATTATTATGATGAAAAAAGTTGTTTTTAATTAAAATATAGCGTGTTTTTAATATTCATTAAAATATGAAAGTTATCAGAAAAATATCAAAACTTTATCAAATCTAAATTTTTATATTCTGATTCAAAAGAAGAAGTTTATTTTTTAAAATTGAACTTGTAAGCATGTCAAAAACTAGATTTAAAGAGGGTGCGACATCAAAAGGTGGCAAAACTGCATTTTTTTTAAAAATACTTATTTTACCCGAAAAATTTATTTTGTTCTTATACCATGTTCTAGAAAATGAGTAAGATGAATAATAATGTTATAAAATTAAAATTTTAGTTAATACTATCCATAACGGCTAGTTCATAATAATATTATAATAATATATCGTTGTTTAGTAAAACCCGGTATTGCGTACAACACACGCTATCGAGGAAGGTCGTGATTGCATGTAATGAAAGCCAAGTCAGGGTTGCGTGTTGTGTAAGAATCCTTTATTATTTCATATAATAGAATCCAACCATATTTTATTTATACATTGAATATATATATATATATATACACACACACACTCAATGTTGCATAAAATGACTATTATAAAACGAACTTGAAATTGTGTGTAACACAATCTAAGAATAGTGTTGCGTATACTTCAAGCTAATACAGTGTGGCGTATAGCACAAGATAATATTATTGTAGCATAAAACACATGACATCAAATAAATTAAAAAGATTACTTATCATAAAATATCGGGTTGTTACATTCTACCCCCCTTAAAATGAATTTCGCCCTCGAAATTCATCGGGGTTATACATGGTTTTATACTTGAAAGTTTCTTTAATTGCAACACACATCATAAAATGAAATACCAAAACTTAACTTTAAAAACTAAAGTATGAAACGTAACGGTTACCCAAAATAACTAATCACTGGGTTTCCACATAAGAGAATATAGGTGAAAATATGGATATGGAAGAAAAATCTAACCATCAAGTTCTGATGGAGAGTGGTAGAGGACATGGATATGAAAAATCCAACAATCACAAAGCTATAAATTTGTGATGACCTAAGGTACCATCTGATTCATCGGATATAAGAGCACTAGGACAACATTTTTGGTTTTCAAGATCATTTCCCTAAAGTTGAAGAATTTGAATTAGAAGAAATACTCACTTTATTTTGGTAAAATCGTTGTTCGTGCCTTGAACAATTTCCACTTCATCTCTTTAAGAAATGAAGTTGAATTTGTCTTTCGCGAAGTTTTAGAAGATCATGCGATAGAATGATAGGTCATTCCATCTTTCTCAAACATAAGTTATCAAAAGTTATATACATAAGTCCATCTATGGTGAGATTAATCAGATATGGTTCCTAAAATGGACTTATACTTCATATTTCATACTGCTTAATATAATAAAACTGGTTTCTACTAAACCAGGACTTTCTGTAGGCCAGTGGTAGGCGATAAAGGCTTGTCACACTTCAATTGTGGGTTCGATTCCCACAGACTTGTCCGACACGACGGGTTGTCATCCGTCCTGCAGGTTGTCCTTTTTCTAAAACTACATGATTATAAAAAATCCATAATATCGAAAAATTATAGCCTTAAACAATTATATCTGATGTCCAACTTAATTCATTCCAACCTTTAATCTTATCAAAAATACTTTTGTCCAATATCATGATGTAAACAAATGATTACTTGAGAGGTCACATAACAAGTACGTGAATACCATAATTTATCCCCCATATAAGATATATCTTGTTGGTCACATTCCAAACATGTGAATACCTTAATCGTGTATTCTCTTGAAAAATGAATACCCATTGAATCTTAGTGAAAACATTAATGCTGTAAATAGTTAACTCTTTCCACATACAAAAATACAAAAATTATATATAATCAAACCATGATATCACTTAGTCCTTATATCAATCATGAGCTCATGAATACAATCAAACATCTCATTATCTTCTTATTCCTTCATTATGCACATATCATCTACTTTCCAAAAATATCTAAATAACCTTCCATGGTTACCGGTACCATTCAACATATACTTTCAAATAATTTAGGAAAAACAACAGTGTAACAATCCTTAGATGATTCTTTATTCCATAGTACCATTAACTATACAATATAACTCTTGATAAACATACAATCATTCCACTACCTTCTTAAACAATTGACTGAGCTTCAACACTTCTTTAATCTCATATATCATTGGTAGTCTCCTCATCATCATCCACATAAATACTGCCCATATGACCATGCTGATTCTCTTCATGAGATTTTCCCTTAGGGAATTGGTTTTCATAATGACCGTACATTCCACATTTAAAACATCTAATCATTGTTGATGTCGTAGCAATACCATTATCCTTGTCCATAGTGTTAACTGAACCTTTTCCTTTGCACTTACTGGCTTTGTGTCCTTCTTTTCCACAGCCAAAGCATCTTCTAGTTCCTTTGAAACATTCTCCTTGATTCCTCTTCCCACATGATTTACATGAGGGGAATTGAACTTTCTTTCCTCTATGATCATCATTAAACTCCATCTTTCTCTTATTAGCCGAGTCAGGATACTTACCAAAGTTGAGATTATTGATCATATTAAGAGATTGCTGATTAGGCATAATAACGATGTTTGGACTTCCAGATCCAATTTCATTTGGTTTCTCATGAATAATATCATTGAATTGTCCATCATATCCTCCATTATCGTGAATATTACTGTTTCCATCCATTTTCTAAACCCCAAAAAGAATAGCGTGAGAGGCCAAAATCATAATAAATGGGGATAACCTTCAATATATAAATTATTAGGTTAAATTCTAAGATCATTACTATAATTCTAGGACTATAACCTATACGTATACTTATCCTTAGGGACATCCCTAGACATACCTTAGAAATATTTCTAGGGATCTCACTAACGTTTTCGCATCCTAGTTTCCAATGGTTGACAAATCCTTTCCTTTGATACCAACTGTAGAGGCCCGAATCTTGATGTACATGGAAATTACATTACTTTGGTGTAATACTTAATACATAACAAAAACATACACACAAGGATCAGAATAGTTTAGTGTCTTTGGAAACATGGAATATAAATTTCTAATCATGTTGAAAGATCTTCAACAACTCCCATAATTATCTTACCCTTTTTGTTTCCTTACCTAAAACCTTTCTTTATTTCCTAGGGAAAATAAAACATAAAAAGGGTGAGTTCAAATTCTCAGTAAGGGCAAACATAGAGAACATAAAACAATCCATAAATATTTGAAAGCAAAAAACTTGAACTTGAAATTTAAACATCAAAATATTGAGCAAAGACATAAATCATGGAAGTACGTAAGGAATATATCATAATGGAACATCAACCATGATAAAATATAATGGGAATAAAACATGTAATTGTGGAAACCATACAACACATGTTATTATTTCCATAGTAGCCAAGGCATTGCTGCCAAGACCATCTTAGTGGACAAAGTCCCTTTCTGAATCGAGTTCACTCCTCGTTTCTGTCCTGTAACACTGAACCGGATTAACTTACCATTCCAGCCATGTCTATCTAATGAAATATAAATCTTTACCCAACGCATTGGAGGTAAATATAGGTCCCACCCATCTCATAATGAAATCATTCTTACTTGTGCCACAAAATAAACTTAAATCATTCATTATAACCCAAAGAATAAAATGGGTTTCATAAACATCATCCCATCATCTCATAATCCATATAAAACAAATGGACATTTCATCATAAGAAAAGTGAAACCATGTAAATCATAAAGACATTAAACTTGAAACATGCACATAGGAAATAATGTCATCTTAGATGGAAAATGGTTTTGATAAAACATTTGAAATGAATTCTTGAGGAAAATTTGATTTCTTCTTTAAAATCGTTTTCTTTTCAAAAATTGCCTTGCACTTTTAAAAGAAAAGTATTTTGTTGAAAATAGTCATAAAATCCTATAGAGTAATCTTCATGAAAATGAGGCGTTATGAAACTGTAAAAATCCGTTCATGCCGTATATGTTAAAAATAACATTCTTCTCGTACTTTTGTTAGAAAAGATAAAAAGTACCGAGTATGGAAAAAAAGATTCCTTACATACCTTTTAGTAAAAGTAAAAAATGGGTAAAAAGGACATTAAACATACATAAGGACACTTTTATAAAACATGTACATGGATGATAACAATAACCCCAGTAAATACTTATGAATAAGCAATCTCGGATAAAAATGAGATTTGAAAAATTATCCCTTACCATAGGTCCGATATGCTTCGTACGTATCCGAACCTCTTGTATAATTATTTAAATAATGTAATTGACTTATTACAGAATAATATTCATTGTTATTGTATCATATATGTTTTACTTATGACTTTATATTACCCATTCTTTTGTAAATTCCATGTTAAAGCAGTGTTTTGGGTAAAATCATTTTATTTATCGTATGTGTTTCGACTTGTCGTTCTTTATATCATTACTTATATACTGATTTAAATAATTCCAGAATTTAAAACATTATTTATATATAATATATATTCATCATATACTTATATATTATAGATCGATAAAAGGAATGAATTACACCGTTCATGGAGACGGTAGGCCGTACGCACGCATGAACACTGTTTTTGTTTCCTTATTGAATTGAATGGAATTAAGTATATGACATACATATATATGTAAATAAATAAAGTAGCATTATTATGTCATATATTTAATTATTACTTATTATATATACTTTATAATCATTCTTTAATTGTTAACATGGAAAATGAATCTCATCGCGTCGTGGAGACGGTAATCTGTACGTACGCACGATCGATGATATCGTTCCCATGGAATTGTATTGGATTGTATGTATACTATTTCATAATCAATACCACTTCAAAATAATCATATATAGTCATTATTTACACCATTATACCCATCCAAGTAAAGTGGTGGTGGAAAATAGATTACACCACAACGTGGATACGGTATTCCGTACGTACGCACGCGCAGTGATTTCGTTTTCAGTAGTATGGATAGATGGTGAAATAGGGTTGCTTAATACTTATAATAACATATCAGTATATGAGTGATACTGATGTTATTACTTCATAAGGAAACAACTAAAGAAGAATAAGTATAAGAAGAAATAAAGTTGAAATAATAGGTAACGGACATTACCTCTTCTTTGAAGCGCCTCTTTGAGACCTCCTCTTAGGGCACTAAAATTGGTCTTTGAAGAAGACCAGGACCTCTAGTATGTTTATAGGGAAGTGGGGAAGTGAAATGTGCAGGGTTTGGCCGAGCTTGAAGGCTCAAATTGGTGTGAGGAGGAGAGGGAGGAGGTGCCCTTTTATAAGGGAGGAGAGGGTCACCTTTGGAAATATAAGAAATATTAGTTTATATTAAATCTCAATCCCACTTAAAAACTTCCAAAATGACTCATATCCGAAGATTAGATGAGATAGGGTTGTAATATCATCAACCAATAAAATTTAGACATGTTAGGAATTTATTTGAAACATTATCAACATGATTTATCCTTATTTAATCAATTTAATTTTATTTGTGGTAATAACATTCTAAATTTTAAATTATAACAAATAATTACTTATTTGTTGTGAATTTTCCATAATTGGATACATTATAACATTTTAGACCATATAAATTTAAATTTATAATTTTTAAATATTTTTGTGATTTTTAAACAATTTTATAATATGTTATTTTTATAAAATAACAATAGTGTCAATTTTGACACTATTCATTTATTTGAATTTAAATAAAATATATACAGAATATATGTCCGAAATAATGGATTTAATAGATTCATAAAATGTAATATGTATCTATAAAATTAGTGGAGTACATTAAATAGTTCATATAATATTTATTTTATTATTTTTAAAACCATTTATTTGGTATATCTCTTAATAAAATAATTAGTACAACATTTTAGTATAATTATTTAATATACTTATTTGTTGCATAAAAATTAAAAATAAAATCCTTTGATGAAGATAAATATCAAATATTTTATAATAATAATTTTACTTGAATTTATCATCTTAAAATAATAATATTTAAATTGTTATATTTATTAAATTATGAAGGTGACAACTTTGACATCATTTAAAATAAAATAATATAAGTGTCATAATAACTTTTATAAGGCTCCAAATGGTCAAATATTCGACCATTGGATGATTATGGTTTACAGTTACATGACCAATAAGTTTCGTTCAGGGTTTTGTGCATTTTATGGTCACTATTAGTTTAATAAAAACTATATTCTTGATTTTTCACTGGATAAGCAATTTCTACATCACTATTGTGTCACAAGTAATGATAATTATTTAATCCCTAAAAATTACAAATAAATTCATATGATGTATATAATTGTATTAGATTTTTGGATACTATTAATGTTAGATGTTTCATGAAGTTTATCACTAAATTAAAATTATTATACTTATAATATTTAAGAAAGTGACATGTTGTCACTTTCTTTGGTTTTAAGAATAATTAAATTATTTTCAGGGAAAAAAGTTCATTAAATAAATCTAATCCGACCCTTAGGTGATATGGGTCGACATTTAGTCATCCAATAGAATTTTTTCAGGTGTTAGGGTAATTTTATAATCTTATATTTACCCTTAATTACCCGATTTACCTTTAACTATGGTAAATAAAATTTACCGTAGTTACTATTCATAATGCCCAAAAAATAAAAAGTAAATTATTAAAATAATTTGGACCCACTGATTCCAAATATAGAATCCATTTTTCCAAATTCAATTCACAAAAGTTGCAGAAATTAAATTAAAATTAATCCCGTTGTCGAACGAAAATGGGTTTTTGTTTAAAACATTACAAAAGATTGAATTGATTTAACCTACGAATTCAAGGTAAAATCAATGCTAATGACATAAATTATATTAAATGGTAAAAATATATTCTATTTAAACTTTAAAACCATTCAATATTATAATTTAACCATATAAATTATTATTATGAAAAAAGTTGTTTTTAATTAAAATATAGCGTGTTTTTACTATTCATTAAAATATGAAAGTTATCAGAAAAATATCAAAACTTTATCCAATATAAATTTTTATATCCTGATTCAAAATAAGAAGTTTATTTTGTAAAATTGAACTTATAAACATGTCAAAAACTAGATTTAATTTGGGTGCGCCATCAAAAGGTGGTAAAACTGCATTTTTTGAAAAATACTTATTTTACCCGAAAAAATTATTTTGTTCTTATACCATGTTCTAGAAAATGAGTAAGATGAATAATAATGTTATAAAATTCAAAATTTGTTTAATAATATTCATAACGGCTAGTTCATAATAATATTATAATAATATATCGTTGTTTAGTAAAACCAGGTATTGCGTACAACACACGCTATCGAGGAAGGTCTCGATTGCGTGTATTGCAAGCCAAGTCAGGGTTGCGTGTTGTTCCAGAATCCTTTATTATTTCATATAATAGAATCCAACCATATTTCATTTATACATTGAATATATATATATATATATACACTCCATGTTGTGTAGAATTACTATTATAAAATGAACTTGAAATTGTGTATAACACAATCTAAGAATAGTGTTGCGTATACTTCAAGCTAATACAGTGTGGCGTATAGCATAAGATAATCTTGTTGTAGCATAAAACACATGACATCAAATAAATTAAAAAGAATACTTATCATAAAATATCGGGTTGTTACACCTTCAACAGGTGGTTTTAATACCGTTGGACTCAAGAGATATCTCTTGAGAATATCGAATGCTTCTTGACATTCTTCAGTCCACTGATAGGTGACTCCCTTCTTCATTAATTTGTTGAAGGGTAAACATTTTCCTACTAAATTGGAAATGAAACGCTGAATATAGGCCAAATTTCCTTTAAGTCATATTAATTCATTCAAATTTTGAGGAGGTGACATACCAAGGATTGATTTTGTCTTCTCAGGATCAACTTTGATACCACGATGGTGTACAACAAAGCTCAGAAATTTTCCTGAGGTTACCCCGAAATCACATTTCAATGGGTTCATCTTCAAATTGTGTTGCTGAAGTTTATCGAATATGATTTCCAGATCGGCCAAGTGATCAGAACTTTGTTTGTATTTAACAACCAAATCATCAACATAACATTCAACAAATTTCCCTAACAAGGGTTTCAAGATATAGTGCATGGAACATTGATACGTTGCACCTGCTTTCTTTAGGCCATAGGGCATTACCCGATAGAAAAAACACACCTTGAGGGGATCTAAAATCTGTAGAATCCTCATCCTCTAGGGCCATTCATATTTTATTGTACCTAGAATATCCATCCATGAAGGAAAGTGCTTCGTAGCCAGCTGTTGCATCAATTAATATTTCTGTGATCGAAACTAGAAAATCATCCTTGGGACAATACTGATTAAGATCTCTGAAGTCAATGAAAACTCTAATTTTTCTATTATTTTTTTTCACAGGGACAATATTATCCAACCATTTGGTATACCAAACTTCTCTGATGAAGTTAGCTTTGATATGCTTATCAACTTCAGCTTCAATTTTGGAGGCATAAGTTGGGTGTGTTCTTGTAGCTTGCTTAAATCCTCAATGTTCTTCTGGAAAACCCAAATGATGAGTGGAAACATCGTGATCAAGACCTAGAATTTCTGTATAATTACAAGAAAAAACATCTTGATTTTGCTTTAAAAATGAAGTATACATTTCTTTCTCTTCAAGAGTCATGGCCGCACTAATTAAAGTAGGGAGTGGATCTTCTTTTGTACCCAAATTTATTTCTTTGAGTTCAACCACAGTGGTAGAGATACCCTATTCAAATGATGGAGGAGCATCCCTGATATCTTCCTCTTCTTCTTCATTATGTGTTACTTATTTTGTTTCTACTTGCATTGTAGATGATGAAGCATAATTTTCATGACCAAGGGAGAAGTTATAATTTTAACATCTTGAAGAAGAGACTACCATTTCTGACCCTATTTATGATGAAGGGTCTTCCTTGGGTAATAAAGAGGATATGATGGACTGAAAATCGATATCATTGTTCACCTCTGACATTTCTATAACTTCTTCTGGCCTGGTTTAAGAAGTATAGAATTTCTGGATTTTAGCAGATGAAATGAAGAAATCTCAATTTAAGCTTTCATCATTGCTTAGCCAATCAAAAATTTCTACCATGTTGTCTGGATTGATTGCTGTAATTTACATTATGGAAGTTTCCATAAGAGTGTTTGGATTTGGGTCTATCATGTCAATTTGACTAATAGAAAACACATAATCTGCACTCACATGTATGAATGGGTTTACTGGAATCTTTTCCAAACCATTTGGAGCATTAATTTTGATAACCTCCTTTGTCCTGGATTTCTTCTTTCCCTCCATGTGACAGAATTCTGCCTCAATGTATTGAGATTAACATGTTTTGAATGGGTCCTTATCACCATACAATGTCCCAATTTGACCATTGAAACAATATTTGAGACATTGATGGTATGATGAAGGTATAGCCGCATGTTGATGTAGCCAGGGTCTTCCAAGAAAAATGTTGAAGGTTGTGTCATGACAAAAAACCGTGAAATATGAATTAGACACAAGGTCTCCAAACTGAGTTCTGAGTGTAATCTCTCATAAAGGTTCTTGTTAATTTTTATCATATCCTTGAAACATCAATATAGAAGGAGATAAATCAGATTTGGTGAGGACCAATCGATGAAGTGTACGAATTGGGATGACGTTAACTCCTAAACCATTATCAATGAAAGCTCGTCGGATGTCTACATCATTGACCTTGCCAGATAAATACAAAGGTCTAATATGTCCATGTACAACATCACCTTCATCTTTATATATAAAATATATGACTACATGGAATTTTTTGGGATCATTCTCTATATGGTAGACCTCAGCCGCAATAATTTTAGTTTCTAATTCCTAAGGACTTGACAAAGCCTCAATAAGTGCCTCCTGAAGATATTTTGATAGATTCAAGGCATCCAAAATTGATAACTTGGCTGGTACCTGGTCTAAATGTTTCAAGACATCATACTTTTGATCCAAAGGTTTGCATTTCCCAAGAGGAAACTATGGTTTTGCAGGTGCCTTAGAAGTTGATGCTTTGGAGGTAGATGCATCCCATATCAGGGTAGGAGTTGGAAATAATCCTGGCTTTGGTAGATTAGACTGACTAGGTATATTTATTTGCTGAGAGGAAAAAGGTGTAACCTCTAACCGGTCCTCTAAAATAACTATTCCAGGACAGAATCTACCATGTGTGGAAGAACTTTCTTGTTCCTGTTGAGCCCGCTGAAGGGCTTCACCACGAGTTTCTACCGCATATATTATTCTACAAGGGGTTGGATTGAAATAGTGGCTTATGGAATATCCACATCTTCCCCTGTATCCTAGACCTCTGTCTCTTCCTCTAATTCATCTATTTGACACAGGGAACTCAAGCTCATCATGATCGAAACTGTGGCTGGCATACAGATCCGTTAAGTGAATCATGTTAACAAAACCAAAGATCAACTCTTCATCTGATGAAGATTCTTCCTGATTAGCTAATTTAGGTTGTTCTGTTTGGTGGGGTGGTTCCCATGATTTTAAAGCAGATGGCATAAAATCATCCAGAGTCAAAGATAATTTAGGCTTTGACACGAACTCATCTTCTTCTGACTGCTCTTCTTTCTTCGAATTATGCCACCTTTTTGAAGATCTTCCTTCTGATAAAGGGGGTTTTTCTGTGGAATTCATAGAAGAAGACACAATTGGTTGATTAAATTGTGTTCATAAAATGGCATGAGTTTGGTTGATCATTTTCCTAACCATCCAATCATCATATTTCTATGGATTTTTTCTTTTGACTTCTTTCCACTCACCTTCTTCCTCTAGATCAGTAGCAGTAACACATGCTACTTGGGTTGAAGAACCTTCCAATTTTACATGTCCAGAGTCCACCATCTTTTTCAGGAGGTCTTTGAAGACAAAACAATCCTGAATGATATTCCCCAACATCTTATTAAATGAGAAATAGTTGGGGAGGTCTTCATCTCCTTCTTTGTTCGGCATTTGGGGCCTCTGCAATAGAACCAGATTGTTTTCCAGTGCCGAGACGAAGTAGCCAGGAACTTGATCACTCCGAAAAGAATAAACATTGTTATTAAAATCCTCAAACTGTTTCCATATTTGATCTATTTTATCATATTGACGAGGCTTCCATTTTTTTTTGAAGCTTAGGAAGTGGATCCCTTCGATGTGATGAAGGTTTTGGAGTGGAAGCAGGTACAGGTGCTTGTTTACGTGTAACTATAGCAGTCTCTGCTTTCCCCATTCACCTTCCTGGAACTGATGGAATTACACTAGTTTTAGCCTTAGTCTTTGTAAGAGAGTATTTGATCTGATAAGCGATTGAAGTAAGGTCTCAAAACCCTCCTGTATATTTCACATGGATCAACGGCGTGCGTAATTCATCACACAAATTTTCCAAACAGATTGGCAACAATTCTTCTTGAGGGAGTACTAGACTTAAGGAATATGTTAGTCCCTTCCATCGAGCAATGAAATATGAAACTCTTTCATTTTCCCTTTGCTTACAATTTTTAAGATAAAAAACTATTGTCTTTGGCAACGTTGAGCTAAATTGAAGAAGAAATCTTTGATGAAGATCTTCCCACCCGGTAATTGACCGAGATTGCAAAGTTGTATACTAGACAAAAGAAGGCCCTTGTAATGACTGCACAAAAAATATGAGCTTAATTGCTTCTTATTTTTGAGGATTTCCCATCATAGGATCACAACGAGAAACATAATGTGTTAAGTGTTGTTCTGGATCCCCAAACCATTAAAAATTGGGGGTGCGGTATTCTCAAAATTTGATGGGGGAGGAATTGCATCAACCCATTCAGGGTAATCTTTTTTTCCATTTAAACTTGTTCACGTTTTCCTTCCATAGATTCCAACCGAGATGTTAACGAATCAATGGTAGTTATTAATTTTTGAGAAAAATCTGGTTGAGCTTGGACTTGAGCAGCTGCAATAACTGGAGTTTGGATGGGTGTGGCGATCGGGACTACCACTGATGGTAGTAGTGTCGGTCGGTGCTGCGTATGACCCATAGGATTGGACCAATGAGGATTTAATTGTAATGGAGGATATTATTGATCCATATCAGTAGCTGCAATGAATTCCCTTGACTGACTAACTCCAACATGCTTAGGAGGAAGACTACCTTGAAGTAGTTCTGCATTTAACCACCTTAACTTCTTCATTTCTTCTTCTTGCTGTGAGATCCTTTCCTCTAATGAGAGTGATTGGTATTCTCCCGAGGTAGGGTGTAATGTAACCTAAATTTTACCCTTTTCCTTGGCATGTTCCTTTCTGGAGTATAGAAGTGCATTACCCGAAGGAATATCTTTCCTCTGGGCAGCCCTCTGGCTTCTGGAAAGCACACCTTCTTCATTTATTTGTGTGTGTACAACCTGTTGAATAAGAACATCTTCATCTGATTCCTCTGAGTGAACCTCATGTTCTAGGGGATCAATGACAAAGATATTGATGAAATTTATCAATGCATAATGCATTTCATCCCTTCTATCGACATTTCTACGATACTGTCTTCTTTGATGTCCTTTATGAGACATTTCCTTTTGTTGAGTTGATCTCTCAGGAACTTCTTGTTGAAACTTAATTTGAAGGGAATCTCCTGATAATTCGGCTCTGCATTCCTCCAGTGGCTTCTTCCCTAATCGAGAGAAGACCGACTTTCATTGAGGAAGAGATTGAGAATTTGAAAAAGTCCCCAGTCCAGTGGACATGGGTTTTTCATGCTGTTCCTGCTCAACTCCTTGATTCCTATCTATTGATCCCGAGGGTTGGATTAAAAGAGTCTCCAATCTAGCAAGATGAGCTGGCTCTTAAGCTCCTACATCTGATACTTTCTTAAAAGATCTTCTGATTTTGCAGACTTTAGTTCAGAAATTTGCTGGAAGCATCATCCGACATCCACTCAAATCACCTGGCTCAGATGACCGTTGGATTATTTCTGACACCTCTGTTACCTGATGGTGTGCATGCTCTAAATGAGAATCCTATTCAATATTCTCGTTTTTTTGATGCAAGAGTAATTCGATAACTTTTTCTTTATATTCCTGACTTTGGGAAGAACTATTTGATGCCTATTCTTGAGAAAGTATTTGATTACACACAAAACCAGTTGGATGTGGCCATCCATGGTCAATAAAATTGCATGAGACCACTTTTGGTTTTCTTTGTTGACTGGAGAGTACAATAAAATTCAATTCTCCATGAACACCCCATCCCCTAATATGAATACCAGATGGGGGCATTGGTAATTAACTAGCGAAACCTTTTAACGTGCCAAGGCATGAATGCTGAAGTGCTCTCTGCTACTTTTTAACCATTGGATGTCAGGAAACTGAGAGAGATGCCAAATCAATTTGGCGTTATAACCCTTATATTATCTTGACATGATTTTCATATTCATTATAAGATAATATTTTCTCTTTTAAGTGACAAGGAGTTTTCCAAATGTTGAGACCAACATCGTGAATACAATATTCAGTCAAAATTTCTGGAATATCATACTGAGAGTCATCCAAAGGCCAAAACATGACTGGTACTTCACCTTTCTCCAGTTGTTGTCTCATATTCAGCACTTCCTCCTTATCATTTGATGAATATTATTCTACCTAATTAGACCAAAGCTGGTGCTTCTTTGTTGCTTCATCTGATTCAACAAGATTGGTAAAAAATTCATTTGTCAATTTAGAAGATGAATGACCCAAAGGTGGTTCGGAGAAATACCTACACTCTGGGCTATCTTCTGATTGATAAAGTATTTCACCCACTAGCGGTAAAGCATCAGACATGACTGGCTTCACATTTTCGAGTGACTCA
Organism: Viscum album; assembly: GCA_963277665.1. Taxonomy (NCBI): domain Eukaryota; kingdom Viridiplantae; phylum Streptophyta; class Magnoliopsida; order Santalales; family Viscaceae; genus Viscum; species Viscum album. Next base: position 458,304,107 of record OY728133.1, on the reverse strand, counting down.
AGATAAGAGGGCTTTCTCGTTACTGCATTTTCCATTGAAGAATTTTACAGGCATTGCGAATTACTACTATGGAGAGGACTTTCGCAGCTAAATTCATCATCATGGGGAGCACCACCATGTTGGGTTACAGTAAAAGATTAAACCTATTGCTCCTTGGTCTTCTGGCCACACAGAGGGTTATTGTGGCTCTCATCTGAAGATGATACTTTGAAATCGACCAAACCGTCATGAAGCAAGCCTTCATGAGGAAATTTCTGATGAAGACCTTTAGAATTGTTGTTGTTACTTCCGTAATCTGGAAATGAGAGAGTAGAATCTTGAGTTGCAACATACAATTGTTTGAGTGCATCAATAACACCGGCATCGAGCAAGGCCTTATTGCAGATTGGCTCTTGATTTCTTGACTGTGTTGGATGAGTCTTTTTCTTAGATGCCTTCTTACTCACTTTGGAAACCACTTGTTGATGCAAGTGGTTATTATGGGTAGGTGTATGTACCTAATCTATAGAAATGGTTAGGTTAGGCTGATTATATCCATTTAAATTGGGTGTATGTTCCCGACTTGATTGTCTGTATGAAATGGGGGATTATTCCCCACAACCCTCCTAGACTAGAACAGAGGTGTGTATCTGCTCCGGAGTGACATGTTGATGAGCCACTCCACTGATAGGGACATATTTATATTTCTTTCCCGGTGATGCTGCTGAAGTTTTTATAATATTCTAACATGTATCCAGAATATGGGCAGGGATTTGTTTTTGCTCCTTCACCATTGTCAGAATGTTCTTGGTGACTTCAACTGCTGGAACGGGAATGTACGTCCATTCCGTGTCTGGAGTAGGTGTATGTGCCTTCTCCTTCTCTCTTTTTCCTATCAATAAATTCTAATAGTACTTATATATGGGGGAAGAAAATTGTGTCTGCCTCTTACTTTTCATTGGAGCTTTCCAATTGACATCTCTGGGTGCTACCAAACGAGACTGTTGGTTAGCCTGATGAATTTAAGGTGTATGTGCTTGCTGATTGTTCTCCACCACATTTAATTGGATAGTTTCTTTGGTTGTAGTCAGACGATCCTACTGACTAGATGATGAATTATAAACAGGTGTATGTGCCTGCCTATAATACTCCATCGGAATTGCCTAACGGGATTGGTGGGTTGCTGCCAGATGATTCTACTAGATAGCGAGATTTGAACAGATGTGTGTGCGTGCATGCTCATTTATTTCCATCATGTTAGGTTGATGGACTTCTTCAGAGGGGTAGAGGTAAGAACCTTCTCCCTGTTGGCCAAATTTCTCCTTTTATGATTCGTCTTGCGTGCTCGGGTTTGAGGGACCTGAGCTGAACCCCTAGAGGTGATAACCTCATCATATTTAGAGAGCACTACCACACGAGTCTAGCAAATATTGTGGATGGGAGTCGTTGGGAAGGATTCATGTCTTTTTGAACTAAGGCCTTGAGTGACCTCTTCATTCACCTCCCTATAATATGGGAGGGATTGTTTGTTGCGTTATGGGGATAACGACCCGAAACGGTTGGAGACGGTGGTTAGCACCGCATTCTTCTTGACCACTGCTCGTCACTATCCGGACAACCAGGGTGAGTTGTTAACTTGGAGGGCCTATCGAGTGGACTCTAGAGTCATGATGGCACCATGTTGATGGTATTCCCTCGCCAATGAATTTGATACCCAGCGTTGCAGAAGCTGAGTAGGTGATGTCATCCTCAGAGAGGACGAAGATCTAGCCGGAGTAGCAGCCAAAGCATTCATAGGTGTGAACATTAAAGAAGAAATTCTTTGTTACAAAGAGATCTTCGAAAAGAGTTCCTATTTTATATAGTAGACATAATCAAGATAAGTTTGTAAAGACTACACCTTTTGGATGAGAAATTATTTTATTGACTGCTTTGTTGGCCTTCATATTGAGTTAAATAGGGGCCCAACAAATAAGTAAAACATCATTTTAACTTGGTTAAGTATTCACATTGGTTTCACCATTTTTTGTTTCTTCTGGAAAAGGGGATGACCTTGTATTTTTAAGGTTCAAACTTTCAAATCAGTTTCTAATGGGTTTATTCGTAGAACTGGAAACATCCAATGATTCAATATCCATTTTGACCTACTTTCCAGAGGTAGGTGCTCATTATTTGTGGACTGATGAGGCTTAAGAATTTGCATTGGTCGAGAGGATGGGAGGTCAGACTCATCACGCCTTTTTGGGGGGAATTATTGTCTACTCCAGGACTCTCTTATAGATTTAAGTTATGTTCACAAATCCTTATTAATTTACCAAACATGAAGATGAGTTCATCCTTTAGTTCTTACAATCAATGATTGATATATATGGGATTTAGAGAATCTCTTATATGTATTTGAGGTTCTTCATCGATGAAGAATCATCTCTATGTATTAGAGATCCTTAGTCAATGGTATCTTTCAATACATTATATAGAAATCTCTTGGTCATTATGATGGCCATACTGGTTTTAAAGCCACTCAGTGGGGAACTTGAAGTTTATTTTCATTCAGAAAGACAGGATTATTTCAGAGTTGGTATCGTACCCGCAAATGGGATACCTACGTATCCTTATTAAAAAAAAGGAATCAGAACCCACGTAGTTCGATAGGAAGGATATTGTTTAACATCATATGGTATGGAAAACAATTAATGAAAGATGGGCTTAAACCTTAGAAAGGCTTCCTACGTACTCTACTTTTAAGGAAGTGATCAATGTCCATGTAGTTCAGGTGAAAAATTATGATGTTAATGTATGATTAATGGCCCAAAGGGAGATGTCATAGTTACTTTTACACTCTACGCTCACATGAGTCATGCTCGGTGTGAGAAACAAGAGGTATCAGTAAAACTGACAATTGTGCCACCAAAGATTCCATCATAAGAAATGATGTGAGGCGTACATATGTATGAATGCCCAAGTAAATGAAGATCCGGACATAGTTCAAGAAAGAAGCCCAGGAGCAAGGTTCATAAAGGTATTTGTACTTTATGGAGATTTGGAATTTTAACTCGGGACTTATTCCGGAAAAGTAATCCCAAATTAAGAGGGACTTATGATTGGGTCTTACTCCTAAGAAGAAGGCCCAAATCAAAAGAAAATAAGGTTAGGGCTTACTCCTCAGAAGGAAGCCTAATTAATGGGAACTTATAACCTAGGGCTTAATCATAAGAAGGAGGCCAAAAGTTAAAGGGAATTATGATTGGGACTTGCTCCTAAGAAGAAGTCCCACATGAATTCCTCTCAGATAAGGAATCCAGAAAAGGAACCATGCCATAAATGGCTTTAAATAAGTTTTTGAAGGCCTTGTATTTTAGAGGAGAGGTGTATTTGAAGAAAGGAAGGGACTAGGAAGGAGGCGCGCAAGTCCTGGTCGTGCAAGTATACTTCTGCGACACGAGTCACCTTGGGCGACGAATAATCTATAGGGTAATACTTGTGTGATTTTGAACTCAAGCCCTTAGTATCATCCCTAGAGGCTACCAAAAGGGTGGTGTGCAAGTTCCCTTGAGAGGGAAGGGCGGCGCACAAGTGTCTTCACTTCCCTTAAGGGATGGACACTTAGGCGTGCAAGTATTGATGAGTTCTAATACTTAGGCATTATTCTTCCTCTTTAGAGCTTCCATTCTAGGTAAATAATTACCTTAGAAGTGTTCAGAAGACGTCAGAAAAAGACTTGGGTGACCAAAGCTTGAATCTGAGTTTTGGAAAATTCTTCCTTTAAATGGGGGGCCCACAGGGGGTATTTATAGGCCACTAGAGGTTTGGGAGAAATTTCACTTAGGGAACGCAAGTGACTTGCCCACCTCATATCTGGCGCGCAAGTGAATTGCATGCCCATGGCGGTGCACAGGTATACTTGCGCACATTAATGCCTTTACAATATTTGATGAATATTTAATCTTCTTTGCTTGAGGTATTGCACTTTTCCATTTGTTAGACTCTGTGATGGAAAGAAGCATCAATATCCCCCATTCGGCCCTACATAATACATCCCTCATACTGGTTTATCCAAATAGTGGTAACTTTGTTCTTAGGAGATACATATTCTATCCCTTTAAACTTTAATGATGTTATGCATGAACCCTTAGTTTAAAGCGATCATCCTTCGTATACTTGTACCATATCCTTTATACCAACCTGAATGTTTCCCAGACTATGGTTTACACATTTCCCCTCTCCAAAAGTTCAAAGCATCTTAAAATAACCTTGGGATCATTTTACCACATATCATCCATTGTTTTTATAATATTCACTTCTTAGTCACATGACTTAAAACTACAGACACAATACATCCTACATTTGGATCAAACCTTATTAGAAATCATTATCCTCTAATTATTTGGAAATATTTGTTGGAAATACTCTTTTTATATTCAAGTTTTTTTCTCCATAAAACAAACTCTGTGCTTGATAAAATATGAATCTTCAAAAACATTCATCGACTTTTAGCAACAAAATGTCAAATTCTCGAGAGCTATTTTCCCTAACTATGCTGTACGTGCCCCCAGTGGCCTTGTATAAAATTTTCTTACATAATGGGAATTTTAGTCAAAGGATTTCAGTATTTGGATATGAATAATATTCCCCCAGTCAGCCCTATATAATACCTCCCCCAAAATGGGTTTTTTAAATAGTGGTAACCTTATTATTTGGAAGAAAACCATTTAAATGATATTAGCCCTTTTTTCCCATATCTTTCTTTGGATCCAGAAATTTCAAAATAACATTTTACATTTCTCCATTACCATACATAAATAAGGTAGAATGTTTCCAAGAAAATAATCATGAAATTGGAGACTCATAAACCTTTGGCCAAAGTTAAAGTCTTTAAATTAAATCCCCCCAATGTCCTTGTAGCATGACTTGAAACTGCACAACATAATTTCCATGCTTCATGATTCTAAACTACATGTCATAAGGTCATAAATTCCCTTTCTGAACAATTTTAACCATTCATCACACACAAAATTTTAATAGGAGTGGTTTCCCCATTCATAACCTTGCGCTACCATACATCACTCGCTATAATTTTGGGCTCCACATCAAACTCTTTGACAATTTCAAAAACTTTAACTCAGTATAAGAACATCTCTTTATATTAGATCCAATTATGAGGTGGTCTCTTTTCTTGACACTCTGTTCCCTAACATCGAGGAAAAAGTGAAAAGGGGAAATTCCTTAGAAAAAAGAGGAGAAAATACATGGAAAATTTCAAGAGTGGAAAAGGTTCAAGTTTTAAATATCCCCAGTTGATCCAAGTCATCGTTGTCACATAACCAATTGTGTGAACAATCTCATTTTCCCCTGGTAACCTATTTTCTTATATATAGTAACTCTGGGTCTTCATTTGTGATGTATGAATTTCTCTAAAGCCCAATTGATTCTCTAGTCACCCTAGTGCTTCACCCAGGTCTTTAGAAACCTTCAAGGTAGTTCTTTAATGCCTAGGTCAAAGGAATTAAAGGAGGATCAATTGAATTAAGTTTCTTCACTGTTTGAAATCCATAAAAGTTGCACACCTGAAGCGCCTAACCTACCTAAATCATACACTTTTTGGCCACCCGTTCCACTAAAAGGATTTTGTGAGCCCCACATATCAGAATATTAGTGAATACTCTTGACGGATTGAGTCAATTTTTCACCCATGTTTTAAAATCTATGTTTTTTTCACTTAAGTAAATATCAGGTCACCTGAGCCTACCTGCGTGCCCATACCTATGTGCTAGATACCTACATGATAAAAAATCTTTGATTCTTCTTTTCCCTTAAACCTATACAATTCTTTATTTAATTCTACTTTAAATTAATTCATAGAAAATATCATCTTAATTGGATCCCTTGTATGAAAGGGATTATGTTGAAACCTCCACCAAAACCTCCTAACTTACAAAAACCTTAGGAAAGGCACATCAGCGTGTCTCCCATTTGGGTTTTTATATCTGCAGTCAGAGGTTTCCAACATTTGATGTATAATGGGGTCAGGATTCAAGGTGTGTCTATGGGTTTCTATATCCGCAGTCACATGGAACTTCCTCCCTAGAATAGCGTTGGGGAGTTCCCAGTTTGGAGGATTAGGGTTTGGGCCATGCTCGTCCCTTATCATCTCTAAAACCCGGTGCCTCAGGTCCCTAGTAAGAAAGGTATGGTTCACAACAACTTTTACTTTTGAATAAAATAAAAGTATCCCTCCCATACCAAAACCAATTTTATGGAAGAAATAATAGCATAAACCCTTATCATTTTGGTCTGGATCTAATAGGCTTCTATCTCATTTCACATTGAACGGTTCATTGCTCCGCACCATTGTCCATTTTCACCACCGTAGACATGACCTCTTCCACCAGCAGGGAAGGAAATGAGTTTTTTCCATTGTTGAATCTTTCACATCCTCTTTTTTCTCACACTGAGCATGACTCACGTAGTCATAGAGATTTATGATGATCACAACATTTTCACAAACACCTCATTGAATGAACTATGAGAAATTTAATTCCCCTCAAAACTAGAATATGTAGGAATCCTTCCTAAGGTCCAATCCCCATCCCATATCATCCATAAATGGGCATCCTCATTAGGATTAAGCCCCAAATTAAACCCCCAAAATCACCAAGGCATCCTTTTTAGGAAGTAAGTCCAAAGTCATTACTCTCAAAGTAATACACTCGCCTATGAGACTTTCCAAACTAAATGGACTTTGATTCTAATCCAAATGAGATACATAGGAATCCTCCTTGAGGTTCAAACCCAACAATATAAATCAACCCTATCCTTTCAGGGCCACATTCCCAACATGGTCTAATCCAACTTGGAAATTCATATCTCTTTCAGGTTCCTTGGGCTCCTTCAGTATAAGTCCCATATCAAACACTGATTAGGAATATTCCACATATGTTTCCTTACCACATGACATTAAACTATATTGATTGTTCATTATCACATGACCTTAAAAGGTATGATGTTTCATGTTACATGGCACCAAACAAGGTGGGTTATGATTCCCTTCACAAGGATACGTAGGTATCCCATATATGGGTATTATCCCAACACTAAAACAACTCATGTATCCCTAGATGATGATTAATTATAGAGTTATTCTTTGAGTTGATTTAAAACTATAATAGTCATAATAACAACAAAATAATCTCTTTGTAGTATACTAAAAGACACCATTGGTGGAGAACCTTGGATACATACATATGTCTCCATCGATGAAGAACCTTATATACCTACAGATGATTCTCAAATTCTATACATGTTAATCACAGATTTCTGAATCACAAGGGAAACTAATTTAATACTTTGTGAATTAATAAGGATTCATTTAAATATCGATAATATATAAGAGAGTCCTAGTTTTGGAAATAATTTCCTCCAAAATGGTGTGATGATCCTGACCTCCCATCATCTCGACCAAAGTGTATTATCAAGAATCATCGGCCAAATTACCTAACAAACACCTAGCATTGGAAATCATGTCCCTATGGATACAAAACCATTGGGTGTTTCTGGTTCCATAAATAAATCCAATGGAAACCATTTGGGAATAACGACTCCTATCAAAGTCCCATTTCCATGGGAAAAAATTATTAATAGAAATAATATTATTAGATAGGTCACAATGAACCATAAATTGAAGATATATTATTATAATGAGGAATATAAATAGATTTCCTATATTAAAAAACAATTCATAGAGAAAAGAAGATATGGTGGGGTTTTTCATATAAAATATTTTCGAAATGAAAATTATTATGGGTCTAAATTGAAAAGGATGGATGATTTTGGTTATGTCATGATTATTATATTCCTTTAAGGGATTATAGAATATTATAAAGGCATAGTGGAAACATATCCCATCCTATTTGTTTATGAATATGATGAAATTATATATATATGATTTATATGGAAGAGTAATATGATATTTTAGATAAGAGAGGTTAAATGGAACTTTAAACATATATTTGAGTATGGGATGGTGACTAACTTATTAAATAACATTGAATCATCCAATATGTAAAAAATTATGAGAATGTGATAGAGAATATTAAGGAACAATTATCATAAGAAAATATATAAGTAACTAGGTTCACATTAAGTGTATAATCATTTTATAGAATACATGTTAATGATAATAAAATAATAGACCATGTCATATATTATTCACATATAAATATAAGTATGGGGGAAAACATGGAGAAAATTCTCACATGATATCTAGATCATTTGATAATTTTATAATATGATTATCATACTAATATTATAATTCATTATAATACAATAAATCATGTAACCCTCACCAATATAGTGAGTGGAGATAATGAAAAAGGAAGATACACATAAAATTGATTATAAACATTTATAAAACCTGAAATTATTATGTAATGTGTGAAGTGACCGATTAATGATTTAACTAAATTATTTATGTGAATTTTTCTATGTCATAAAAATTATAGTGTGATAAATGTAATTAATTTTGTGCTTGTTTTATTACTCTAATTTATTTTCCTAATATGTTATTACATGAAGTGGATTATTGGTAAAAAAAATTATTTCTATCTAGAAATATTGATTTGAATAATGTTGTTTTGTAATGGAAAATAGTTTATCTTTAAACATTGATTCACTACTACATTTCTTTTGGTTTTCTCTACCAGTTTAGAACTTAGGAACTTATTGTACCAAATAATTATAATTAGATAATAAAAAGTTTGCTAATTTTTCTCTTTATTTCATGTCTACGATATGGTAAAGTAAATTATTTTATTTATTAAATTAAAAGGTAATATCTATCAATTTGATTATCATAGATTATGTGACACATATTGATTTATTTACAACCATTCATCATGAAAACATATAAATATATGAAAGGATTTTAAATGATTTTTATGGAATAAAAAATCTTATTGGTTTCCTTGTGATTTGTGGGACATCTTCTAACATGGTTGTGGTAAGTGGGTGGCATCTGGTGTAGAGGGCATCCACGGTATAGGTGAAGGCTTAAAGTTGAAATTATCTCCCATTATTACATCCAAAAATCTATTTAGTCCCCTTAAAATAGATATTTCATATGAATATGGGAATTTTTCACCATTTAGGAAGATGGTCAAGGGGAAAATGTGGTGATTTAATTAATTATCGAAGAAAACATTTATAAAAAACTATGTGTTTGTGATGTATTGAGATGAGTCCATATGTAGTCCACAAGATTCTTTTTCAAATATTAGAAATAGTACTCAGATAATATATTATAGGTAGATTCAATTTGTTTCTATGATTTATTATTTCAAATCATCATAGTTTAAAGAATTATATATATCTTTATCTTTTACTTATTTTTGTGTGCCACTATCTAGTGCGTCTTTTCAAAAAGTGATTAAAAATTTATGGAAACTATTTAACACTTCTCTAATATATGAACTCATAGATAAAGGATAATTATTCAAGTAGTATAATATATCATTTTTAGGTATTACCAAATATTTTATGTAATTATATTCTTTATTGAGCTTATTATTTAGTCTATTATAGTTGTTAAGTGAAAAATACCGATGGTTTCCATCCAAAAATTAATACATTTTTATTACAAAAACAAGACATGGTGGAAGTTATTTGGATAATGGTTTTGATTTAGAATCTAAAAAGGATTGTGAAATTATATATTTATAATAGGAATATAAATAAATATTATGGACACCCAATGTTTTAAATGGTAAATAATAGATAATTTATTTTTTTCATTATAATAAAAAAATTAATTTGAAGAGAATAAAGGATATAAATTAATTGATAAATATAAATTTATATTTGGTTAATTCAATAAAACGAACCCCAATTATATGTGTTGGAATTACCAAACCTCATAGTCTCTATAAAATACACTAAAAGACCCTAAAAACTCTAAAAACCCAAAACGAAATAAAGAACCCAAAACACTAAAGGACCCTAAAAACATTAAAAATGCCCTAAAGGACCCTAGAACACTAAATTACCCTGAAAATACTAATTTAACCAAAGGAAAACCAAAAATACCTATAATATACTAAAAACCCTAAAACCCATAAATGAAATTAAAAAACATAAAACACCAAAAACACCATAAAATACCATAAAATCCCTAAAAGTATCTAAAAAACCCCAAAACCATAAAGAACACAAAAAAATAACCTAAAAGACTTTTTAAAACCCTAAAAATTATGAAGGGCCCTAAAACCCTTAAAAAACTCTAAAGGGCCAAAAAAACCCAATAAACCCTAAAGGATCCAAAAAATCATAGAGGACTGAAAAAACATAAAGGATCCTAAAAACACTAAAATGAAAAGGAACCTAAAAACCTAAAAAACCCATAAAATAACCTGAAACCCTCAAAAAATCCCTAAAACCAAAAAAACCCTTATAGACTATAAATCCACTAAAAACACAAAAAGACTCTAAAATACCAAAAAACCCTAAAAAACTCTGAAAACCATAAAAGAACCTAAAAATGTGGTTTAATTTTTATCTTCTTAAGACATTAATATTTTATTGTATCTTGAATAGTATTACATGAAAGTGAGGGCATGATATCTAGCAGTTGCATCAATTAGCAATTTTTTGATTGGGACTAGGAAGTCATCTTTCAGACAGTGCTGATTAAGATACCGTAAGTCAACAAAACCTATGATTTTCAATTATTATTTCTGATAGGGACAATATTGGACAACCATATGGGATATTGAACTCCCAAACAAAGTTTTCTATGAGTATCTTGTCGACTTCAGCCTCCATTTTGGTAGCATGTGTTGAGAGTGTCCCCTGGATGCTTTCTTGTAGCCACCATGATCTCCGGGAAGGACCAAGTGGGGAGTTGACACTTCAGGGTCGAGGCATGGAATTTATTTATAGTTTATATAGAAAAAATCTCAATTATTCCTTGTGAAGGAGGTATAATACCATTTCTCCTTATTCTACATCGCCGAACTAATTAGAGTGGGTTGTGAGTCTTCTTTAGTACCCTGGTTTATTTCCATGAGTTCATCAATGGTGGTAGATAAACCTTCCTCAACCGCTAGATTAGAATCCATAAGGCCTTATTCATCTTCCTATTCTACATCCTAATCTTCATCCTATTATTTCGATGGTGAAACAATCTTTCAGATGAGCTCTCAAAGGTTAATAAAAGGGTTATAACTTTGGCATTTGGAGGCTGGGGCAACTTCTTATGACCTGACTGATAGTGAGGAATTTTCTGGATAGGTTGGGTTAAGGGAATTAGGAATTTATTCTCTATCTTCTAACTTATCTATTGAAGAAAAGATTATATTGATATCTAAGGAGGGTTTTAGGGCATCTTCATTCAAGAATTCACCATTATCTTCAGGGCTAGTGGATTATTCTACATGGTTAGGCTTAGTGGCCATGAATAAAATCAAAAGAACTATCGAATATGCATCTGAAGTTGGACTCATGCACTACACCAGATTGATGGGAAGTATGTATTCCTCACCCATATAATTTAAGTGGTCCACAAGGACCATATCCAAATAGTTTGGGATAGTGACCAATTCAATAACATCGAATGAGAGTCACTTCCCTTTCTTCTTGTAGAATTCAACATCGATGTAGTGTTACTAACAAGAATGAAAAATGGCCTTATTGGCATATAACATCCCATTTTTTCCATTAGTGAAATATTTGATGCCCTGGTGGTAGGATGAAGTAATCTCCACATTCTAGTACAATAAAAGCATTCCTAGACAAATTTTGAAGGCCATGTTTTGATGAACCACTACAAATTATGAGTCAGCTAAAAGGTCACCAAATGAAGTTTTGAGCTTGATTTCTTCCAAAAGTTTCTTATATCTTTTTTTATAACCCAATTGGGTTGTGGACAAGGGTGTCAGGTTATATTCATTGCATCCCATCTGATGAAGTGTTCACATTGGGATGTGATTAACTTTAGATCCATTATCAATTATGACTTTTCAAACATAAATACCATTTATCATTATGGTCTTGTATATGGATTTGATGTGTCCCTACATAATGGATTCTTCATATTGATCTATGAATGAAAGAATATCATGGAATTATATAGGATCAATCTCTATCTGATAGAATTCAGCGGTGGCCATTTTAACTTCAAACTCTTGGGACACTGCAAGTCTTCTATAGTCCCTCCCTAAGATCTTTTGAAAAAATAAGGGTGTCCAAGATTTGTAGTCTAACATCTAATAAAGAAAAATTCTTCAGAATACCATATTTCTAGTCTAAATTTCATTTCTTCCCGACATGGGGATTCTCTTTCATAGGCTCTTTAGGGACTTTCTTATTAGATGATGATGGATTGGATACTAATAAAGGAGTTGGTGGTGCTTCTATACCTTGCAGGTTTGGCTGAGCAGGTCATCCAACACATAGTGGGTGATTATATATTGGTTCCTCTTCTGATGGATATTCCAAGATGATTGGGCCAAAGTTTCTTTCGATATGAGAAGTTGAATTTTCATGTTCCTTTTGGCTTCACCAAATGGATCTTCCATGATTTTTTGCAATATTGATGGTATGAGCTTGGGTGTAGTCAGAAATTTGGTTTCTTCCACAATTGCATATCCTAGGGTGTCCTAGGATTTTACGTCCTCTTTCTCTAGTTTCCCTATTGGGTCCATGGAACTCTTGTTCATATCCATAATCTTCCTCGGATAAAGAATCCACTAAGTGAATGAAATTAATTGATCTGAAGATCAGTTCCTCATCTAATGATGAGTTTGCATGCTTGAATTCTTCTGATAGTGCCATTTGGAAGGGTAGTTCACATGATTTCAGATCCTATTGCATAAAATTGGAGAATTTCAGAGTTAACATTGACCTAGACACAGGTTTATCTTCTTAAACTTCCTCTATACCTTCTAGGATGAACTAATTTTTGGAAGACTGTGGGGAAGAGGATGTCTACTGCGTTGCATTAGGAGATATTACGGGCACATTCGGTTCCTTCAACTGCTCTTAGAGTATTCCATGAGGTAGTTTAACTATTTTATGATTCATCCAGTTATTTATCTTCTTCTACCTTTTTCTAAAAACATTATCCAACACCTATCCTTCATCTAGGTTAGTGGTGGAAACATATTCCACTTGTGTTTCCAGTGTCCCGAGTTTAACTATTCCAAAATCCACCATCCTTTGTAGGAGGTCTTTGAAGATGAAAAACTCCTGGATGGTGTTTCCCAGTATCCAGTAGAAGGGAAAATAATTTGGTTGGCCACTGAGACTAAATTCATCATCCCTCTTTGGATTTGGAAGATGGAGAAAATTGAAATTCATGGAAGCTAAAAAGTATCCACAGACATGGTCATCTTGGAATGAGTAAACTTTATTTATCTAGTCCTCAAATTGATTTCAAATAATTCTGATCCACTCATCTTGTGAAGGGTGGGGCAGCTCTTGAAGTCTAGGGGTCCCTTCAGGATTCATTGTAAGCCTAAGATATAGCATTGGTGTATGGGGTGGATTAAGCATAATAAAGGCTCCTTCATATATTCCCACTCTTTTTCTATGGTCTAGTGGGGATACCTGTGACTTTATGTTTATCCATTGTAAGGAATTTTCTATTCTATGGGAAATGTAAATGAAATCCAAAAATCCACTGGTATATTTTACCGGGTTGGGTGGAATTCGTAGATCGTCATTGAGGTTATCGAATCACATAGAATGAATCTCATATTTGGGGAGTGGCTAGTTCAAGGAGTGGGTCAAAACATTCCATCAAATAATGAAATATGATTCTATCTTTTCGTCCTGCTATTTACAGTTCATGAGGTTATTAACTATTGTATTTTGGAACATTAATCTAAAATGAAAAAGGAATTGTCACTATAGATCCTCCCAAACTGTTATTGATTGATCTTGAAAACCAGTATACCATATAATGGTTGAACCTTTAAGAGTCCACAAGATGTTTCTAAGTTTCACTGCTTCTTGTTATTCTGGTGTTCCCATCATGGGGTCACAATAAGACAAATTATGCATCAGATGCAATTTTGGGTCACCTGAGCCATTTAATATTGGGAAGATTATGCTCTCAAAATTTTGGTAGTACTGGAATATTATTCACCCAGTTTGGTTAAGGTTTCCATTCTAGTTTTATCATAGTGCAACATCCTTCAATGGATTCCAATTGATATTCCAATGACTCAATGGTATTAATGATCCCTTGATGCGTGTTTTTTTTATCCTAAGAATGGGTAGGTGTATTATGGGAAAAATTGGTTGTCATAGTGCTGCTGGTACTTGATGTAGATACCCAACATGGGTCATCCATTTTGGATTTTCTTGAATTTGTTATGGTTGTTTCCTTAAAAGATTGAAATCTTGATATCTTTCTGATATTGGATCCCGAAAGACTAATGGTCCCAGTGAATTCTTAGATGAGCATTCTAGCATTTCTTCATATTCTAAAAAACCCTTGGGGTTGAGGTACACATGCTAAAAGTGTACGTTGCGGCTCCATTGGAAAAACCTGAGAAACATACTCCATAGTATGGATTCCTTGGTGAATATTGGCACTGATTCACCCCATGTAATTTATTTATTCCTCCTTTTAAGAAAATTTCTCCTCAAGTCTCAGGGGATCATTCTCATGAGAAGGAGGAGGCATGTCATGCTTGACCTTGTTTTTATTCTTATCACTTTTATAGATTCACAATGGAGGTAATGAGGGTTTGTTTGAGGGAGCACCCAAATTTAGGGTGGCCCTCTGGTTCTGGTATAAAATTCTTTAGGTTTGGTGTGGATTAGATTTAAAAAAAATATTCTCTCTATTCATATGCATTGGAATCATTTTTAGTGTGGTCTATTAGATTCATTTCCAAAACATTCACTAATGCATAACACATTATGTGCGTCATACTAAGTGCTGAGTGGTAGGGGAGATTTTTACATCCTTTTTGGATCTTCTCCTTCCATTTAGCAGTCATCTTCAAGTTTCTTGATGAAGGGTAACTCAAAGGTAAACATTATATGGCCTTTCTATATGCCTCCCTTCTAAACTCATTGTCATCCCCAATCAGGAAAAGACTTATGTCCGTCTGGCAGGTGGTTGAGATACAATTTCCCCCAACCCTATTGGTTGGGGTTTATCCCATTTCTTTGCAACTATGCCTCAGCCTGAATTTTTTGGTCTTACAGGGTCATTTTTTATTACAAATTCCCTCAGCCATGTAGCCTGGGGCTCAACCCATATTGCAAACATTGCTTCTGATATTTCCACTTTCTTGATCTCACGCATTCCTATTCAAATGTGATCTTGATATGGTGTCAAGTTTTTATGTGAATTATTTTTTTCTAAGAATATGAGAAATTATTTATGAATGAATTAACTCAGGTGAGAAGCCTTATGAATGTCATGAGTCTCTTGTTCAAGAGTTTTTCAATTTCTCACTTTCTTCAGGCTTGATGCTTTTAAGACTTACTTTGGGATGGTTCTTATCGAGCATTCTACCTTTTTTGAACAGGGAATTATTTTGATCGTCGTATTAGGATAATGAAATTAATGGATGTAAATTAAATGGGTTATAATGGATGGGAAGTTGGGTGAAATTCAATTCTATATGCTCTCCCCAACCCTAGATATGAAGAATAGATCAGGCATCACTAATAAGGTAACACAACTCGTGTACTGCATGGAGGCAAGTTAGTTCTAGATCTTTCTTCTACATCTTTAATTGTATTCATTTCACATATGGAAGGGTTTACAAGTTTATTTTTCAAGAAAGATCTCCCACTATTTCGACATGGTCTATGTTCCCATCTTAGGGAAAGAATCTTGATTTGAGATGACATAGGGTTGTTCAGTGATTGAGGTGAATGTTATGTATACATTCCTATGATAATTCCCTTGGTCTGTCAAACTGAGAAGTTGATATGGGCCAAAACATAGGTGGTATAATATCCTTGGATAATTATATTTTCATGAGAAACATATCCATTTGGTCTTTCTCAAGATATTAAACTACTTTATCCTCCCAACTTAGAAGTTTCTTGATTGATTTCTCCCAAGAAACAGGGAAAGTGGAGTCTCGTTAACATGTGAAAATTCAAGAGGTGGATCAAAAATGAGCATGGCCCTAGGCCATCTCAAAATTGAGAATGAATATTTTTGTTAATTGGAAGGGTGTCTTACATACTTGACCCTATCCTTCCAATAACCTCAGTATATGAGGAATTTATTGTATCTAATTCAGCAAAGGGATGAAATTCTGGCCGATATGGAACTTGACTATAGGGAGGACCTTCGCAGTAGGTTATAAAATGGTGAGGAAAACCAACATATTTCTATGTCTAACTTCCCTGAGAATTTATATAGTGTATACCCTGGGGGATCATCATAGTGGATGATAGCAAGGGGAGGACCTTCTGGCTGAATCGAGACGTCACCGTGGGGAGGAGCTTCTCGGCTTATGTCGTCATGGTGAGGGCTACAATTGTAGCTTTTATCCATCCATAGGTATAATTTCAATGGTGGGAATCCTAAGGAGGACCTTTAGGATGAGCTATAATAAGGGGAGTATCTTCTTGCAACTTGATGTCATTGTGGGGAGGACCTTTGTAGTGACTACAATTATCGAAAGGACTACCATCATATCTTGATGTCCGATGGTAGGGAGAATTTTTACCGCATATACCCTGGGGAGGACCATCAAGGAATATGAATGTAAGGGGATGAACTTATATTTTATCTAATCATCCGGTCTCGAGTAGGGTTATCATGAAATTCATCAAGAGATAGGATCTCATGATTGATCATTTATTTCCCAAGAAGTAAGCCTTCATGGGTGCTCTGAGGAGGGCCTTCAGAGTAGCTAGTAATAATATTACACGGAGGACCTTCACAACTTCTAATTCCACTTCAATAAATTGGTAATGTATTAATAGGATATTGATCATCTATTGTTAGGTGTTTGATGAAATCAATAACTCCATCTTCTAGTAGAGTAGGGTAATTAATATGATCTTCATTTTCTAGTTTCCTTTAGAGAGATTTATTTTTGGGCGCTCTATTGAGGGTGATTAGGGCCGCCTATTGTTCGTATGGGCCTTCATATACAGGTTCCTATTTGAGTGGTTCTCGTGATGCTATCTAGATACTCTAATTAATGTATTCAGTTCTGAAAGGGATATATGCCTACGTAGGAGTGGCCACCATGGTGGACCGATGCCCCTAGTTGAAACATGTATTTTTTCCCATCTGGTTGTCCATTTATCATGGAATATGGCTAATTACCCTCTTGTACTAAATCAGGGATGCATGTCTATTCTAGAGTGACCATCATATTTTGTGGGTGAGCCACCCCACTTGGAGAAATGGTTTTGTGGGCCCGACTCCTTGCTATTTCTACTAATGCGATCACATATTGATATGTGTGGAGGTTAGGACAAGGAATTTATGTATGGTCATCCATAATTTATATGATGTGTTGAAATATGTTTTTGGTTAGAATGATGATATATTCCCATTTTGATGTTAGAGTATGAGTTTGTGCCTACCCTAATCCTCTATATTTTTCTAATGGGTATTGAAGTTTATCCTATGTTGGGAAAGAGGAACAAGTATACCACTAATTTATAGTTGGGATATGCCAGTTGTTTTCTCTTGTTTCGATCATATTTGACTGGTGGGATTCATATTTTCAAGAATGGATTTGTATATTCTCATTCACCACTATATTTTTCTGATGAGATTGATATGCATTCGCAAGAATTTAACTATTCTTGTATTTGATTTCTATTGTACTTTACTGATGGTATTGATACTCCTTGTTCGGGATGTGTAACTACATGTAGTTTTCCACCCTATTTTGAGGATGTGCTTCCTGCACATCGATATAGATTTTCATTTGCATATAATTCTATTCCTATTTTTGTGGCGATCTTGGCAAGAAATAGCGAGAGTTTGGGCTTGTTCATAATTTTCCACCATATTTTCATGGTTGGATTCAAAAGAGGTAGAGATAATGTGTGCATCATCGTATTTTTCTATGGTATTTTTATGATGGACATCTTCCTTAGGAATGAGGTTAATGGAATGTTCCTAAATAAATATTATTGTCTCATGATGTGTAGTTCAGAGGATTTATGTTTGTTCAAATTCATTAGTAGCCCTCGGTGTGATATACTTTTCAGAATGAGGATACTAGGTTATGTGTTGTTGGTGGTGATGTATTCTAATATGGGGACTTAAGTGGGAACCATGTGCAGTAGGGAAAAAATCATTAGAGAGGAATTCATTTTCCTCCCTAAATTAAAGGAGGTCTTCATTGTCACATTCCATGGATAGGGTCCCGAAATGGTTAAATAAGGCTAGTGGAGCTTCAGGGGTTTTGGGGTACCGACCACTACAGAGTGGCCGACTGATGGGATTTCATCATCTTGGGGCCTCTCTTACTACCTGTAGTGTAGGTAGATTACTGTTTTGGTGGTATGCTAAGATCAATGCATTTGAAATCCAGTATTGGAGATGTTGGGTGGGTGATGGTGTCCTTTGCTTCATGGAGGTCCTGTATGGTATATTTGTTGACATGCGTGTTTGTAGAACATTCAGGATTCCATTGGATTGAAGGAAGCTATAAACAATGACTGCAATATATGTGATAAGTACAGACAACAAAACCTCATAAAAGTATCATCTCAAGAACATATGTATAACTGATGACCTTGCATGGAAATATTCTCTTTTAGATGTGAAAGGGGCCTAATGTGGAGTAACACCACCACCCTGTTTAAGGATTCACATTACGTTCTCCATTTTTGTTTCGACCCAAAGATGTGTTGTAATGACCCAATGTTTTATTAATGGAAATTCCATTCTTATAGTTATGTCACATAAAACCAAATTAAGAAACCCAATGTCACATCTTGCTTAAATGAACTACTAAATAAATTTTGACCTTTATAACCTAGCTGTGAAAAATAATTTTTCCACTTATGTGATTTGAATTTTGAAAATCTGACAAAAACAGTTGTGATCAGTAAGATATTTAAATTCTGACAGGACAAACATAATTTTTTTGAATATTAACTTACCCTTAAGAATAATAATATTACCCTTATGAATAGTAATATGAACCTTATGAACAGTAAAATGGCCAAATTAATAGTAACCTCACCCATGAATGTATAAATAAAATTTAGGCAACATATAAATTAGAGGGAATATTTTAAAAATTAATAATTATGTGTTGGTATTTCTGAAAATAATAAATTTAAAAAATTAATTTTCATGAAATGTATTCCTAAATAAATATTTTTTTGTCCTATTATTTTAGGATAATTTTATGAGACCTCATTTAATTTTTGAAAGCATTATAAAATCAATTTAAAATTTAAAATCTTTATTTTTCAAGTAAAAAGGATTTTATTTAAAAATTAAATTTCAAATATTTATAAAATTATTTCAACAAAATGAAGTCTATTTTTGAATCCTACACAAAAAAATAGTTATGGTGATTTTTTTTTTTATTTTTCTGAAATACATTATTTTTTGTGAATAGTGAAATTCGATCATTTACAAAATATGCTAAATAAATGAATTTATACATAATGCTTGAGTCAAGGATGATGTAAATGGCCATTGGTTCAAACTCACAAGTAAATATTACTATATTTAGACGAAATAACCCTCACTTTTCTTGTATTGATAAAAATAATAAACTAATGATTAAAATAATAAGAAAACACCCCTCTCCTCTGTTATAAATATTACCTCTCACACCCACTTCTACTCACACCTATAATGCTTTGTGATTTCCTATATTCTGAAAAATACTCTTCCCTAGTCCCTCCCCAACTTCCATGAGCTCTTGGTCTCATCAAAAGTCCAATCCTAGGTTCCATGAGGAGTGCTTCAAGAGGAGAATTCAAGAGGTAAATCCTCTCTCTTTTCATTTAATTTCCTTTCAATTTTAATTACTTTTCTTATTCTTTCCTCACCTCCCTTCATCAAAATAGATTTATAACTCAACTACAATACATATACTGTAATTATATCATTTTAATGGAATATAAAACATTAAACCCTTCCATCCTCTCTTTAATCTTAAAAATGAAATTATTACCTATGATGTGTCAATTTACCAACATCGTGGGGGATGCAATTTCATTTTCCTCAGAACTATTCAATTCCATTAATAAAATCGTTAAATTTTTCAAAAAAAAATTGTAAATTTTATGTCATAACCCATTTTATGTTCTATAAATAACTTATAATCATAATATTAAATGAAAAAACAAAAAGAGTTCATTGTGTTCGAAAAACTGTCAAAATTAACCTAAAATGATCATCATTAACTTTTACCTAATAAATTATCCTAATGGTATATAAAAAATACTTTTTAATATAATTTAAATGTCTGTAATATCATTAATAACATATAATAACAATTCTATATATTCATCCTCATTATAAACGAACTTCCATTCATGCATACAAAGTGAACTGATCATGGAAACCATGAAAATGAATGTTCCCAAATGTTCAAATTAAACTCTATAAATCATAAAATTACCAATTAAGGAACATAATTACACCATAATGAATCATATTCATGTATTAAAGGTTATTTACTATTAATTAATGAATCTAATGCAATTATATGGGATATTAACGTGAAGTAAGCTTTCAGAAAAAATGTTAGGGGAATTGTTGAATGTAACTCTGTTTCTTTGGGGTTTCCCTATTTCACTCCATTATTAGTATTTGTTTCCTTAAAAATAATTTTCTCTTCATAGTATTACATTTTCTAGCATATACATGTTTCTACATGAGTTTATGATAGAATTTTTTTAAAAAATAACTCCTCTTTAAAAAAACACAACTTTTACATCCAAAGATTGTTTCCTTCACTCAAAGTTGATGATTATTCTATCGAATATGTTATTCCCTATTTTATTTGGGAATCCAATGTTTATTAATTAATTATTATAAATTGAAACCCATTATTTTCATGTGTTTTTATATGTTCAATATTGATATATTTTCTATGTGGCATGCATGATAATGTAAATTTTATGACGTGATGGGTGCACCAAGAATTATATAGTGATCCAATGAATTGGGTAATGTGAGTAACCTCATGAGTTACATGAAATATGCATGATAATTATGATATCTCTGTTCACAACTATGTGTGGTAGTTGGACACTATGATGTGATGATTATTTTTTATGCATTGCCACATTCCAAGTATTTTCTTAATGATTCCTCTAATGATTATCATACTATGTCTATGTTATGATAATAATGATTTTTATAAACCCATGTTAATTTAATTAATGTTCTTATCTATCCTCTTATTAGGCTTTTTACCTCACCTTTTTTTTATTTATATCCTAAAGAGACAACTTGTACTAAGTAGAATACAGGGGCCACTAATAACCTAGGGAAGATGGGATTAAATAAATGTTTATGTTTATGTTGTAAAAGTTGTGTATAGTCCTTGTTTGACCAAGAAAATAAATCTTTTTATCCTCTTTGTGTAATTATTTTTTGTTTTTTATCATTAAAATGATGTAATAGTAATATAAGAAAAAGTAGGGTTGCTATAGTTTGTATCAGAGGACAGTTTAGTTAATTTGGGAATTAGGATTAAAGAACTCTAGTGAAAACCCATAGTATGAGACTAAGTATAAGTAAGATCCCACAAATATTTGTTTTATAAAATGATAAACATATGAATACCACCAGATATGCATTTATATTTAAATGCACAAAAGAATAATTTTTTTATTCCGGACATACTTACCTATGTTTTGTTCGAACCTTTTCTATTTTAGAAAATGGTGGGAACTAAGAGAAACCAGACCAACAACCCATGCGAGGGACAATGTAGAAATTTTCTAAATGACATCCCCAATGCTTTGGGGATGGATTTGAAAATTTTATGGTGATTCTTACCCAGTTATCTCATGGTATGAATAATAACATGACAAATGTGGAATGACCTCCTTCACGTAAGAGAGAGAAACTGGTTATCAATTGTTTTATGGGGAAACATCCACCAATTATTAATGGATCTTCTAACCAACTAGTTGTATAAAAATGGGTCAAATTGATGGACAAGATCTTTTATGTGCTTTAATATTCTGAGATGGATAAGGTGACTATGGATATTTATTGTCTAGTTGGAGAGGCCGACCAATGGTGGGCATTGACTAAGAACACCAAGCCAAGGGACGAAATTGAAGTGATAGAGTTGTAAGAATTTAATATAATGTTTCTTAATAAGTATTTCCCTCTAAATATTTGTACAAAGATGAATATAAAATTCATAGTGTTGAAGAAAAATTAAGGAGAATCTATCACAACGTACAAAGAAAATTTCCAAAGTCCATCAATGTACACTTTGGGTTTTCTTATCAACAATGGTAGAAAAATTGATAGATTCCTTAATGGTTTAAACCCACACCTTAGAAATGATCTTGAAATTCAAGACTTTGGGAGTTATGAATATGTTGTTCATTGATATCTTAAAGTGGAGATGCATATTAGAGAATGGTCCCATGGATATGGTGAGAAGACCAAAAGTTGGAGTTTCAAGATGAAGGATCTAATAAGAATGGCAGAAATAAAACTCAACCACTCAAAAATGTGGGAAGAGGCATCATGAGAACTACCTTAAAAGGATGTGTAAAGTCTTCAAGTGTAGGAGAGAAGGCCACAAATCCTATGAATATCTAAAATACGTGAAAATTTAAGACAATGTGGTGGAGGAAAGGAGAACACCACCCAAGGTCCAATGCTGCAATAATAGGAAAAAAGGGAACTATGAAAACCAATGCACTAAACCTCATGTCTTAGAGGGTAATCAACATCATCAACCACCAAAACTAAAAGAGAAAGGGAATTATTGTTCCATAACTACTGTATAAGTGGAGATAGAGAATGAATTTGTAGAAAGTATAATTATTATTCACTCAAAAATGGGAAAAATATTATATGATTCTAGTTCTACGCATTCCTTTATATTATTCATTTTTTCTAGAGTTGTTGAATCGAAGCCCCGAAATCGTGAAGTAGAGATATTTGTAAAAACACCAAGTGGGGAAATCATTGAATCTGAAGTGTTAGAATATTCTTCTATTAACATATATAGGAATATTTTTCCAGTGAATCTCATGATACTATCCATGGTGTAATTCGATGCTATACTAGGAATGTATTTTCTCTCTTTATATAGAGCACATATAAACTGTTGATAAAAGGAAATATCTTTTCATATTCAAAACCATACCATGATCCTCTATAAATGCAAAGAATATCGTTAATATCCATTAGAAAATCCTTCAACAGTGTGGGTGTTGATTCCCTATGAATAATAATACCTCGCTCAAATGGTTGACTCAAAGGAAAGTGTCAAACTAGTAAAAATTACCATCATGAGGGAATACAGTGATGTATTTCCTAAAGAGTTACCCATACTACCCTCAGATCATGAGGTAGAGTTATTAATAGGATATATACCCCAATCTACTCCTATCTCAAAATGTCCCTATAGGACGGCTCCTATCAAACTGGAGGAGTTAAAGAAGAAGCTTCAAGAGAATTTGAAAAAACGGTACATATGACCTTGTTCATCACCATGGGGTGTTCCAGTGCTCTTTTTTAAGGAGAATGATTGATCAATGCAGTTTTGTATCGATTATCATGAACTCAACAATATCACCCTAAATGACAAGTATCTAATTTTTAGGATTGATGACTTGTTTGATCATTTTAGAGGAGATTGGTACTTCTCAAAATGGGATCTTCGTTTTAGATATCATTAGGTAAAGTTGAAGAAGGAAGGTATTCATAAGACTACCTTCTATACAAGGTATGTACACTAATAGTTTTTGGTGATGCACTTTGGACTTACTAATGCCCCCAAAATCTTAATGGATTTTATGAATATATTTTTAGACATTACCTCGACAAATTTTTTGTCATGTTTATCAATGATATTCTCATCTACTCCAAGAGAAATGGGGATCATGAAGAATATCTAAGACTTGTGTTGGTGACATTGAGGAAAGAGAAGTTGTATGCCATGTTCAGCAGAGTTTGACTTTTGGATGTAGTAAGTCACATTATTGGGACATGTGATCACAAGTGAGGGAATTTTTGTGGACCCTTAAAAAAAAAAGGAAATTTAGGAATGGCCTAGACCCTCTACTGTTATAGAAATCCATAGTTTTCTTATCTTAGTAGGGTACTATCGATGTTTTGTGAGAAATTTTTTCACAATTTTCAAGCTCACTAACTAAGTTAACAAAGAATGTGGTAAATTATGTGTTGATATAATAATGGGATGAATTCTTCAAGGAGTTAAAGAAAAGGTTCATCACTGCACTTGTACTCACATTACTAAAAAGTGATGAAAGTTTTGTAATAAATAGTGATGATTATAAGAAATTATTTGGTTGTGTACTCATGAAAAATGATAATTTGATAGCATATGTCTCATGAAAGTTGAAGATCCATGAGAAGAACTACCTAACACATGATCTAGATCTAGTAGTTGTGATTTTTTTCTTGAAAATCTTTCAGCACTACCTTTATGGTGAGAAGTTTGATATACACACTGATCATAAGAGCCTAAAGTATATATTCACACAAATGGATATCAACATGAATCAAAGGACATGGTTAGATCTAATCAGATACTATGATTTCTCAATTCACTATCATCTTAGAAAGGCAAACATGGTAGCTGATGCTCTAAGAAGGAAAGAACTTTCCACTCTATCGATGTTTAGGATTGAGAAAGACCATATCATCATGGATATGAAAAGGATGGATTTGGTAATAATAACAGTAGGGAATGTATCATACCTTGAAAAAATTATTTCCCATCCATATTTCCAAGATAAGATTAAGGAGGCCCAAATGGATGATCCAGAGTTACAAAATAAGGTGAATGTAGTAAAGGAAGAGAAGTTGTAAGAGTTAAATATCAATGATGATGGTGTAATTTGGTTTGGAACAGGGCTTGGTGTACCATATGATCTAGAAATAAAGAAGGATATTATGAATGATGCACATATCTCAAACTACTCTATTAACCTAGGGAGTACAATGATGTATCAAGATTTCTAAGAGAACTATGGGTGGGACAATTTTAAGAAGAAGATTTCTAAATATACATCAAAGTTCCTGGTATGTCAGCAAGTGATGACTAAAAGAAAAAAGTCTAAGGATATGATTCAATCACTACCCATACCAATATGGAAGTGGGATAACATTACTATAGAATGTTTCAATGGAATTCCAAGGACATCTAGAGGAAACAATGTTATATGGGTCCTTTTAGATCATCTTAGAAATATAGATCACCTTATCACAATTTGATAGGACTTATCATTGGATCAACTTGTATGGATATATACGTGAGAGATGGTAAGGATGCATGGATTACCACTATAGATTGTATCCAATCGAGTTCTAAGATTCACCTCAAAGTTCTAGAAAATCTAAAATATTCTCTAATCCCTGATCTAAAATTTAGTATGGCCTATAATCCACAAACTGATGCCCAATATGAGCAAACTATTTTTAAACTGTAATAAATGTTGATAGCATGTTATATGTAATTCAAAGGAGTATGGGATCAACATCCTCCTCTGGTTAAGTTCTCTTACAATAATATTTTCCACTCCAGTATCCAAATAGATCCATATGAATCACTTTATGGGAAAAGGTACAGAACACCGACATGCTGGGATGGAGTTTGTGAACATATTTTGTTAGGACTTTAAATGGTTGAAGAAATGGTGGAAAAGTCGAAAACCATTCACCAGCACATCAACGAAGACGAAATTCAATAAAATAGTTATGTATACAATCATAGATGGGACTAAACATTTAAGGTTGGGGACATGATATTCCTCCGAATATATCCATGGAAGAAGGTCATGATATTTGGGTAGAAAGGAAAGCTAATTCATATGTACACCGCCCCTTCAAGAATCTTGATCACGTTGGAGTTGTGGCCTATAGACTATCACAGATACCTACCATGTCTAAAGTACATGATTTATTCCATGTTTCCCTCTTAAGGAAGTTCACACCAAATCCTTCACATGTACTTTATTAAGTGGTGTAATAGTTTTAGAATGGTCTTTCTTACGAGGAGTATCCAGTGAAGATCTTGGATCGTAAAGATAAATTTCTACGCAACAAGACTACTCACCTGGTCAAAGTATTATGGAGGAACCATAAGTATGAAGAGGTGACATGGGAACCAGAAGAAGTGATGAAGGATAAGTACCCACACCTATTTTCATGCTAGAATTCAAAACAAAATTTCAAGGATGAAATTTCCTAAGGGGGGAAGAATGAAACAACCCAATGTTTTATCATTGGAAATTCCCTTCTTATAGTTATGTCACAAAAAAATTATATTAGGAAACACAATGCCAAATCATGTTTAAATGAACTACTAAATATAATGTGACCTTTATTGCCTATACTTTAAACATAATTTTCCACTACATTTTTTTGATTTTCAAATATCCGACATACAGGATTGTGATTGGTAAGATATTTAGAGTATGAGAGGATAAACATAATTTTTGGGTAAAAATAACTTACCCTTATGGATAGAAATGTTACCCTTTTGAAATGTAATATGAACCTTATAAATAGAAATTTTTCCAATTGAATAGTAACATCACCCATGAATGTATAAATAAAATTTAGGTACCTAATAAATGAGATGGAATATTTTAAAAATTAATAATTAAGTGCTGGTATATTTTAATTAATAATTTTATAAAATTAATTTTCATAAAATGTATTCCTAAATAAATATTTTGTTTTCCTATGATTTTAAGATAATTTTATTATACCTTAGTTAATTTTTGAAAGTATAATAAAATTAGTTTTAAATTTAAAATCTGTATAGTTCAAGTTAATAATGATTTTATTAAAAAAATTAATTTCACATATTTAGAAAACTATTTTGATAAAATATAGTCCATTTTTTAATCCTAAACATTAAAATATGGTTAGGGTGATTTTTTGTGATTTTTCTAAAACACATTCATTTTTGGTTAGTAGTGAAATTTGATAATTTTCGAAATATGCTAAATAAATGAATTTATATAACATGTTTGAGTCATGGACGATGTAAATGGATATTTTTTTGAACTCACATGCACTAATTACTGTATTTTTTCAAAATAATCCCAACTATTGTTTGTCTAGAGTAGAAATAATAAACAAATGATTAAAATAATAAGAAAACACCCCTATTCTATACTGTAAATACCACCCCTCACACCCTCTTCCACTCACACACCTAAATCTTGTATTATTTACTATATTATACCCAATACTCTTTCATAGTCCCTCCCCCATGTACATGTTCTCTTGGACTCATCAACAGACCAATCCTAGGTTCCGTGAGGAGGATATTAAGAGGAGAATTCAAGAGGTAAATCCTCTTTGTTTTCTTTTCATTTGCTTTAAATTTAAATTTATTTTATTCTTATTTCTTCA
The DNA here is from genome assembly GCA_963277665.1 of Viscum album. Classification (NCBI taxonomy): domain Eukaryota; kingdom Viridiplantae; phylum Streptophyta; class Magnoliopsida; order Santalales; family Viscaceae; genus Viscum; species Viscum album. The sequence continues at coordinate 458,276,572 of OY728133.1, read as the reverse complement.
CCTACCTTCATATTAATAGAATTAAAACTCCAATACCTTACATATAATGTAATTTTTTCATTTTGATAGAATATACAACATTAAACTCCCCCTCGGTCTCTTTCATCTTAAAAATAAAATAGTCACCTGTGATGTGTCAATTTACTAACATCATGGGTGATAAACATTCATTTTACATAAAAATATTCAAGGATATTAATAATACCACAAAATGGGTTAATATAGATTTTAATTTTTATTTTATAATACTTTTTATGTTTTTGGAAATTTTTATACTCATAATACTAACTGATAAAGAAAAGCTAGTTCATAGCATTCAAAAAACCGCCAAAATTAACATTTAACTAATTAATCATCCTCATGGTGTGTATAAAAATAAATTTTAATATGATTTAAACATATTTAATATCATTAATAACATATAATAACAATTCTGGATGTTCATCCTCATTATAAACGAATTTCCATTCAGGAATACAAAATAAACCGATCATAGAAACCTTGAAAATGAATGCTCCCAAGTGATGAAATTAAACTCTATAACTCATCCAAATGCCCATAAAAGAACATAATAAGATCCTAATGAATCATATTAATGTATAAAAGGTTCTATAATTGTTAATTAATTAATCTAATGTGATTATATAGGATATTAATGTGAAGTAATCTTTCAGAAAAAAGGTACGGGGAATTCTTGATAGCAACTCTCTTTCTTTGGGATTTCCCCCTTTCAATCCATTTTCAGTATGGTTATTACTTAATAATTATCTTAAATTTTATGGGATATACATTTTTTTACTTGAGTTTATGAAAAAAACATTTTTTAACAAAATAACTCTTCTTTTAAAAAACACACCTTTTACTTCTGATGATTGTTTCTTTCACTCAAGGTTGATGATTCTTAAATCAAGTATATTATTCCCTATTTCAGATGTGAACTCATATTTTATGAATGTATTATTATGAGATGAAACCCATTCCATTACATGGGTTTTTATATGTTCAATACTGATATATGTTATATGTGTCATGCATGATAATGAAAATGTTATGATGTGATTGGTGCACCTAGAATTATATAGCGCAATGTGCATGTTTTAATTTAAAGGGTGAACATGGAATTATATAGAATTAAAATACATTGTGTAATGAAATGTAACTCAGTAAAGTGAAATATGCATGAACAAGATGAAATCTTTATTCACAGCTATTGGCTGAAGTTGACTACTAAGACATGATGTTTCATTTTTATGCATTGTCACATTCCATGTCTTTTTTAATGCTTCCTCTCATGATTATGATATTGTTCTTGTATCATAATGATAATTATTATTATAACCCCATGTTATATTATTTAATGTTCTTATCTATACTCTTACTATGATTTTAGATCACCCCATTTTTATGTATATCATCAGGTGACGACTAGTAGTAAGGAGAATCCAAGGTCCATTAAGAAGCTATGGAAGAAGGAATTAAATAAATGTCTGTGTTTGTGTTTTAAAAGATATGAATTGTCCTATTTTTAAAAATGAACTAAACCTTTAGATCATCATTGTGTAATTATTTTATGTTTTTATCTTTAAAATGATGTAATAGTAATGTATGAAAAAGCAGGGTCATTATTTGTGTTGTAACTGGAAAAAAAGGTCTGATGGTGACTGGGCAGTATATCCTTTCTATCTTATAAAGGAGTGTCCATAGTTAAGTGATTCATGTTGTATTCACCATTTTTATTTCGATCAAAATAATGTTGGGCATGATGAGTGATTTCAGGGGGTTATGTTTTTGTGCAATCAATCCACATCTGGTATAGTGTCCTCAAATGGACTCAAACAGGTTTATTCATGGAGCTAGAAATACCCAATGGATCTCACATCCATGATTCATGGACCTGGTTTCCAAAGTCATTCATTCATTGGATTATTTTTTCAATGAAACTTAAGAACTCACATTAGTCAATAGGATGGTAACTCTGGCTCATATCACCCTTTTAGGGAAACTATTGCATATTCCATGACCCTTTTATAGATTTGAGCTATGTTCATATATTCGTGAATCCTTGGTTCATTCCCAAGAATATTTCTTCAGCTTACCCCTAAGTAAGATCAATCATATATACACATGATTTTGGAATTATCTGTATGAATCTGAGGTCCTTTATCAATGTTTCCATCTTATGGATAGACTACAAAATCCTTAATCGTTCACGAAGACAATGCTAGTTAGATCCATGTGATAAGATGATCTATAGTTTATTGTCATCCAGGGGGCAAGAATTGTTTCAATCTTGGGATAAAACCCATACGATAGGATTCCTATATATCCTCATGGGAGGAATTAAACCCCACATTGTTCAGTGACCCATACAGTTTAATGTCATGCGGTCAGGATGAGAGTGGACTGACATGAAAAATGAAATTTTCAGGATTGAACCTTCATGATATTTCCTATTTATCCTAGTTGATTGGAATCAAAGTACACATATTTATGATAGGAGAAGCTTATGCATGGAAGTCTCGCATGTGTTCGGGACTTATATCTATGAAGAGGGCCCATTTTATTTAAGGTAGGGGCTTACATCTATAAGGAAGGCCCATACGTTTGGGGTTATGTAGATGTCATGATAATCGCCAACCTCTAATCTCATGTGAGTCATGATCACTGTGAGAAAAAATAGGAGGAAATAGATCTAAATATTACACATCCAACTTCATCCACTGATATATGGTACTAGATCCCACAGGGAGGAAAAGAGAGGGCTTTTAATGTTCCCATATCCACTCTTGTTTTTCATATTATTCATATTCATAATTATAAATCTATTTGAATATTCCCCGGGCTTAGGAGAAGAGGATCAATGGTTCTATATCCTGTAATAAAGGCAAAGGGATTACCGTAATGGGAGTGCCCAACAATTCGTTCTAGGGAAAGGGGAGAACATTAAACATCAGACGTTATCGAAGGGAAAGTCTAGTGGTTTCCCTTAATCCCTAGAATGGGTAGGTACATGTCAAAATCCCAAGGTAAGAACCCATATTACCATGTTAATGTAAACTCAATAACATTCTAGGGTTCTGCCTTACTGCTAGGGTAACCAACATGACTCCTCTTACCATGGGTATGTAAAATCAGTAGGGAATGTTGGCGTAACCTATGATTTTATAATAGGAATTTGGTAGATCTAAAATATGAATTGTCCTGATGCTGAGAGATTGGCTCATAGATGGACTATGGATAATGTGATGGAAATGAAAGGAAATTATTGCAGATGGAGGGTGTAACCGCCAGGGATACCCCATTCCACATAGCATTTCCTTATACAGGATGAGATTTAATCCACATAGAATGTTTCTATGTGGGTGAGGGATCCATCAACATAACATGGTGGTATGCAGGCTAGGGTTTGGTCCACATAGCATTTTTCTATAAAGCGTTATGTTTCATTTGTGTTGCGATTTTCTATGCAGGGCAGAGTTACATCTACGTAGTAATTTTATACACAGTGAATGGTTCTATCCACATAGATCATTGATACATAGGATTCTAGATTGAAAATAGGGAATTGGTTTTGTAACTTGTGGAAAATTCATCCGCAAAGGATCTTGGGTTTGCGGTTTACCAATTAGATTACTTTTTCCTCCTTAAATGATATACATACGGTTTTACCTATAGGAATTATTAAAAGAGTCCATATTTTGTGGTGATCTCTTCTTCCATTATTTATTTTATTGAACTCTTTAAAAGTGTACTCTTTTTTATGTCAGACCATCAGGGTCCTTTTATAAAGAGGCATCTGAATTGGGTTGCTGGTCTGTGATCATCCTTTGCAGAAACCCATGGAAAAAACATGATCCGCAGATGACTTGATCAGTGGGGGCATGAGTTCATCATCTGTGGTCTCAATATTTAACACCTCAGTCATGCAAATGAACTCTTTTCATTTTTGGTAACCCATCATCTTCACCTTTCCTACAAACCATTTGAGTTGGCGGTGGATTTCCTATATGAGGCATATTTCTATGCCTTTTTCCCACATAATTGTTAGTGTGTGGACACCTTATGAAGCATTATTCTATACAGAGAAGTGGTCCATGAACAATTACACTTCATGGCACCCAATTTTTTTCCTTTCCCAAATTCGTGACTTCTTTAACCATTCAATTTTAATTACCCCTTTTATTTTTCCCCTCCATTTCTATATCAACATGAATACTTAGATTTTCTTTGCAATGGTTTTAGGACCCAATATAATAATATCACCATCTAGGGAGATTGGAGTTATTTTAGTGTTGGGATCAGACCCATGAAATGGTATTCCAACATATCCTCAAGAGAGGGATCAAAATACACATATTTCAGTGTCACATTATGGGACACATCATACCTTCATGTGATAAATACCTAACCATACAGTTTAACATCATGTGGCAAGGAAATCTTGGTGGACGGTGTATAGTCAAAGTCTGTTGCGGGGAATATGCTAAAGCATCCTAAAAAAACTAGAAGAAATACGGATACCCAGGTTGAATTAAACCCTATTTGGAATGTATCTCTGAGAGAATAAGTTTTATTTGGGGTGTTGGGTTTGGACCTCATGGAGGATTCCTATGTATCCCGTTTGGAGGGGAATCAAATTCCACGTAGTTTAGTTATGAGGACTGATGCTTATGGAGGCCCTTTAAAACTTTTTGTTGTAGGGGAGTGTGTCCTTTTTAGAGGATTAAGTTGGGAATTAATCCTAAATATAATTCCTAGAAAAGATACCATGATAGATGTCCCAACTCATTGTGGTTTGGAGGCTTGTTTTGGGGCTTACCATTGAAGAGGATTCTCATATTAAGGGAATTATTTTTGGGCATTACACCCAAGAACGATTAAAATTGAGCTCGGGCCCTAAGTGGGCATCCTACAGATCTTCATTTTAAAAGGAATCCTAGTTATCAAAGTATAATTAGTCACACTGATCATGAAAATGTCATGATCTTAGCTAACCTCTAAGACAAAATGATTCATTTTTAGTGTGAGAAACATGGGTAAATGGATGATCTAAGATACCAAACTATATTCTTCTATCCATAGGTGGAGATGGTGAAAAATCTATAAGGGGGAGATATGGGGTGTTGAGTGTGCATGTATCCTTTGTCATATGACTAAGGTTGAATTGGATGATGGTAAAGAACTTCTATATCTTCACTTTACCCTGGAATGACTCTAGGGTATAAAGAATGAAGGCGAAAGGCAACAGGAGAGAGGAGAGAGGGATGGAGTTCCCATTCCCTCTCTAACCCAGTGGGTATGAGGGAGACAGGTGTGAGAGTAAAAACTACTATTAGAAATACTAGGGTCATAATCAAAGAGGGATTCCATAAAATAAATTCTGTAGTGAGGGAGGGGGATGTCATTCTATATTGAATGGAAAAGCAATCATAATCCTCACCCTCCATTCTTGGAACTGGAGGTTCCAGGTTTCTTATATGAGAAAGAGAGGACATGGTCATAACCATATCATCTAAAATGAGAAACTTCCTAAAATGTTCCTTGGGGTAAGGGTCCTCAGGGCCATAGAAATACAAATCCACATGCATTCTAAGGATCCTAACCATCTGGTAGGTCAAGTGATGGAAACCTTTGATCATTGAAATAAGACCCCCAATGGGAGACACATTGGTGTGCATTTTCCTATGGGTTTTTAAGTCAGGAGGCTTCATAAGAGTCTTTGAGTTGATCCCTCTCAAACAAGGGATCCTAAGTAAGAGAGGCACCCCTATGGATGGATTTTAAGAATTCTTAAAAAATGGTTTTCACCGGTTAGAGGTTAGGTAGAACCAAGGTGGATCACACAGGGGGTGCTACACATAGGTAGGACTTGGAAAATTGATAGCACCATGGGAGAAAGACCACCTAGGTGACTACACATGGGTCATACCTTGATCAAGAATTCAAGGTTCTCCGCAGGTGTTCCCAGAGGTCACCCTTGTAGGCCCCTTTCGGGATAAGGTTACCTTGCACTAGTCTTCGTTAATTATGAGGTGAGTTATTTCCTCATGTAGGTTCTATTTATTTTAAAACCTAATAGGAATTTAGTTTCACTACCCCTATTTAATTACCTCATTTTAATGTTTTAGAAATCATCCTAGATGGTCGTGGAGGGCTTTAGAAAATCACTTGGGAGAATAAAGCATCTATTAGCCTTTAGGAATTTCTATACATAAGACCCCATAATCCTATTTAAAGTAAAATATCAGACCCTAGGTGAAGGTGTCATTTCATGTAGGTGTCGCATGTAGGTTCCATGCACATGTCAGCCATGCGGGGTTTTGCGTAGGTACCCTGTACACCAATGGTGTTTTGCGGTACTTTAGTGAATTGGCCTTTGAGAGGATTAAGCGATCCTTGGCCTTTTTCATTTCCCTTCTTCTATTATTCCTTGGGTATTTACTTTTCTAAATTTTCTTCCACATAACAGAACAAAGTGATAACAACCCCCCAAGATTGTATTTGATTGAAGGGAGAGGGTATAATCCTGAGGTAAAGGGATGAAAATGATGGATGAAGCACTGTAGTAACCATCAGATGTAATTTGAGAAATTCATCAAAACTTTTCATCCACGTAAACCTATTGCATATTTAGGTAGTGAATGCGGGCTAGAAAAGTGTTGTCCTCACCTATATAGTGTTTTCACTTCGATGAATATCTCTCAAAACTCGGAATTTTTAGGTCTCGTCATGCTAGTATCATGGACACACCATTTGCTGAAGAATTTTCTATAAATCCTTGTTCATGAAGACATGATATATATATTCGTGTGTGATGTATATTCTTGGGTGAGTAACATACAAAGGGACCATGAATGATGTCCCAACATGAGGCATTTGTGAAAGTCATTTGAGCAAGGAACTTGTGTGAGCTCATGCCTTTTCCAAATTTTCCTATTTCTACAACTATCTTTAAAATGAACATGTACTAAAACAAAATGGAACTTTTTTTCATGTTCAATGGACACCATGGAGATTTTACTTTCTGATGAACATTCTAGTAAACTCTTTGATTGGGTGATGAAAGTCACGGGGCATGATTTTTACAATGTTTGTGATACTACTCTTCCTAATCTGGAAGGATCATTAGAGAAATATCACCATGAATTTACAGAGAGTGGATATCTACCTCTTTATGGTCATGGACATATGTGGGTGGTCCTCATAAAATCTCCAATGAACTTCACCATGATCTCTTGGTTTCACGAGCACATGAATTTCCTAACAACCAATATTCCTATCGTGGGTGCATATATTAATTTCAGGACATCATTTACATATTGTTTCACTCATCAAAGTCCATGTACTCCTGATCTAAAACCACACATGGTTGCATTAAAAGCCACATTTATATTTATACATCTTTTGGGATTCATAGAATGATAAATCAAATGGTTGGAGGAAAGATTAGGACTTCTTCTAAGGAGGGGGTGTTAATCCTTTAAGGATGTGGGGGGTATTAGGTGAACAAATCCTATGAAAAATTTTCAGATGAATTGATGTCTATGAACATATACTAAGTTTTATGGGTGGGAAAAACATATTTTTATATGAATGTCGAGTTCATTACAGAGCTACTAAGCCCAGGGATCCCATAGAAAACTTCTTTTCATATGATGCATGGAGAAGTTGGAATCTATTTTTGGGATGTTCACAAGATCTTTGAGGCTCTGATTCTCAGATATATGTATGAAGAAATTATACCTTTGGGGGAAACATGGAATGAGACTAATAGGAAATAATCTTTAACATGTGATCTGATGAAAATATTTCATGATATTAAGGAGTAAGACCCTTTCCAAAGTAAGGATATTCATTTGAAGGTATAGATGAGAATTTTTATGAGGAAGAATGTGGAAGTCCCCACTTGAATGAATCTAAAAAGATGTCTTATGGCAGCAAAGGGAAGTACACTAGGCACCTTCTGGTCAACTTTGAAGAAGGTGGAGTATGACATGTGGGGGCATGAGATCAGTCCAAACATTCTAGCTACGAATCATCCTGAAGGATTTATGGTCATGTGGATTAGTTCCTATTTTCTTCTTGTCTATGATTCCAATGGAGTCATAAGGCCAAGAACATTTATTGTAGTTTCCAAGATGGTAGAGAGAAAGTTTGTGGGGTTTTCCATCCTCGTTCGAGAAAAAAATCCATAGAAATATGCGGCATGTTCATATAGGGAAGGCTCCTTTCAGAATTGCAGGATAGTTCCATGTTTTTTGGGGATAGGGCACATACCACTTCAAAACTTATGTTGTGAAAATCATGATCAAGGTTCTCAGGAGAGTGTTTCAATCATATTTCCAAGATGTATTCGGTATTCAACTCTTGTCTTTGAAACCCAATGAAATAAAAACAAGTAGGAGTATATTTAAGGTCTTAAACTTCTATCCCAATGGGAATCTACCCATAGGGATATTTACTAATGAAAAGAAGGATATCAATAAGTGAAGGTCAAACATGATAGCCTTTAGGGATGGTTTTCTAGAGACCAGGATCGGTGGTGAGATTATATATGAGGCATATGTTCCATATAGGTTTCTATGCCAGTACAAATTTCTGCACAAGTTAACAGTACCCCCTAGTGCATATCAGATTAGAAAATAATATGATTTGGATTGATAGATATGGATGATCACAACCATAGAGTTGATGTAGGTGGTGGTCAACCTACATCCAGTGAATGAAACTAGTGGGCTAACCTCTTGGTATGTTGATGCCTGGATTGAATCGTACCCTAACGGGGTGTTATCCTGAACAACTCCTTGGGCTGGGAAGAGGAAGTGGAGTAAGAAGGATTCCACACTTTTGGAAGGTGATTTATGTCCTTCGGAGGCCACTTTTTCTGCATTAGAGGGTGAGAATGATGAGGTTCCTAACTCACCTAAAAGACCTCATGTGAGGTGCAACCTATCAATCAAAATAAAAAGGGATACACTAACTGACGTTTCACCAAGATGGTGTATTCAACTTCATCAAGAAGATGTTTAGGTTCCATTTTTTCATCCATAATATATGATGGAGAGAGTCATTAAACCTATGACATCCAAAATCAGTGAATCATCTTCATGACAGATTGTAATGTATTTGGAATTCGTATGACAAGAGGCAGTCTAATTTTTTATGACATGTCTTTTGATTATGAAATCATATGGTTGCTTCTTCGCACTGGACTACGAATTATAGGGATAGGAGATGCCTGAGCCCCACCCAATCATTCCACTGATGAAAATCTTATTGGGGTGATGATTTATATTTAGAAGTTAGATATGATCATCAGTGAAAATGATGACTCAATTCCTAACATGATATGTGTGGAGGATGTGGTGAAACAAGGTTCTAGTGAAGGGGTTGACCATCCATCAAATGAAGAGTGGTAAGTCTATGTAAATCTCGAAGACAAAAGTTCAACCTTTCTCATCCTTTATTTTTTCCTTCACTTATTTTATCTATAAAAAATAGTTTTTATTGAGGGGAAGGTCATTGTAATTTTCAGCAGGCCAAGGAGAAAACAACATAGGTTCCCTCTCCAAGGTATGGCCAAAATGGAACCCCACTTGGGGATAATGAATCACCCCTTGAATCTGGAGAACTATCCTCAGGGTAATAAATAATAGAGGCTGACATGGTAGGAGAACTCTCATTTCTTCTTATAATACATATCTCTAAGAAGTTTTATGCCAGTCCCCCAATTTCAAAAAAGATAAAAAAAAATAAGGAATGATGAAGTGTGAAATCTCTGTCTAAAATTATCTACAGTAGAGGTATGTTGAAATGGTACGATTAATCTCTGATTTATCCAGAATAAGTGTTTAAACATCCTTGGATTGAAAAAACTCATTCCCTTTCACCTCTCAAGAGGTTTAGAGATTAATTTACAAGGACTGATGAGGGTGATTTGGACCGAGAAAAGATCCTTATTGTTGAGTCATCTCCTTCAACAGAAGAGGTGTCGAGGGAAAAGGATGCATCATCTTCTCCTGGTATTGTTCATGTCATCGTTATAGAAGGGGGGAGGAATCAGGTAATTCTAGTGATACATCATAAGATGTTATATGATGATAACTTAATTCCAATTATATAATATTTCAAGTTTATCTCATGCACCATAGGTTCCTATAATGATTGATGTCAACCCTACGGCTGCCATCGAGGAAGTTGTCTGGGGTCTGAAGTCGTCAAATGATGGTTATGTACCAGGTCTTGAGCCAAATTTTTTTAAGCATATCTACTGGTGACATTACCATGGGGCTTGGTACGTCCGTATATTTCATGATAAATCTTGGAATGGAATTTTTAGTAATATTGGAAAATTTTAAATTTTATACTACTTTAGAAGAATTTGAGGTACTTAATAAGGAATTGAATGGACACGAGTCATTGTATTTTGTGAAACCAAAATTTTTATGCATGATTCCCAGATCATGATTGATGGGAATATGAAGATCCATCCACTGATATTTTCATAGTGATGGTGCACAAAAAAGGAATTTAATTCCATATTAGTTCCATTATTGAGGGGGGCCCGTACAGGAGGACCTTGAAACATGAATTATTTATGAGCCTCATTTTGCGAACCCCAGCTAGATCTAGGAGAGTGAACCTCATCAGGAAGTGCTATATTATACTATTGGAGCTAGGGTTTTTAGGGAGTAATCATCCCAGGCTACTTACCTTCTGTTGGGAATGGCTCACCAACTGATATGATCATGCCCCATTCTCACCATTTTACACTAAAATGATTCTAAATCATCATTTAGGATTATCATTTTCTGCATCCAAGTCAGAGGGAGAATCCTTTATACCAATTAAAAGAGTATCAAAAGGTGAGGCAACCATTATCTTGGAGAGAGAAAAGTAGGGAACTTCTTTGATTTCTTTGATTTTGGATTTCATTCAACAAACTGACAAAAGCTTCTTGATGTAGTTATTGATGTAGGATTCTCTTAGGGTCACACACAACAAGGATTGGTGGATCATTTGGAATATAATTTATGATACATCTCTAAAAGACTTACCTTCACAACTCGGCTGAATTCCAACACTTTTTGGAATGTGGGATTTGTTGGATTTGATTACTGCCCAATCCAAGCAATTGTGAAGGGGACTGTTTGCAGGTGGGAGTAAGAGCATAAGCTTCAGCAAGATCTCATTAAGGAAAAATTTCTCAATAATGTTGATTAATTTTAAGCTTCATTTTCATTAGTGGAGTCCATCCATAACACAAATATGTCGGTATATAAATGAGAGATCAAACATAATGTCATTCAAGCATTGTGCCTTCAATAAGAATTGGATGTCATCTAGGGGGAACTCGAACGACCCCATCATTAATTGAGAGAGGACCAAAAATAAGGGTTCAATGCCATCATATCTACAATAGAATCACTTCTACAGGATGAGGATATTGAAGCTTATTGATTGGCTAAGCTTCAATGAGCAGCTGAAAATCTAGAAAGGCTATAAATATCCCTAAAAATTCTCAAAATTCAAAAATCTCAAAAAACCCTAAAACCCTAAAAACTAGAAAACCCCTAAAAAATCCCTAAAACCCCTAAAAAACCAAAACCCATAAGGTATACTATCTTTGATGCAGTGTGGTTCCTTCATTTTTGTTCTTCTCCTAGTGTTTCGGGGGTTCGCAGATTCGAAACTCTACTGCTTAATGGGTGCATAATTGATCTGCTGTTATGGATTGTTTGGCTATTGGAATGGTTCGCTTGTTGGTACCTTCATCTGGTAGGTGTTTTTATTTTTGAGCTTATGGATGAGGTAGTTCAGGCTTGTTCAAATTTGTTGATGCTGTTGTGGCTTTTGGTGTGTGCTGATGAGGGAGATTGGAGTTGTGATGCTGCTTGTTCACGAGGTGTTGAAGGGAATGTTGGTTGGATGAAGCCTTGGTGCGGGATGATGTTTGTTGCTGGACTGGGATGCGTGGAAGCAGATGTCTTTGGTGTTGATGTTCATGTGTTACCGGCAGTGGGTCCTCTTGGGAAGGACATGCTGGAAGTTGGAATTGGTGTGAATGTGGATGATTTGGTTGTGAATTGATGGTGCATCGGTTTTTTGGTTGTGATTGGTCTGTTTGAGATGCTTGGTCTGGAGGCTCCGGATGCTGGGTCCGATGATGCTGGTTGCTGGATGGTGAGTAGTGGTGTGCTAGAGGATTGTTGTTTAGGTGATGATGGACTCTGGAAGGAGAGACCCTGGTCTGGGAAAGTGATGAGGGAGGCGCTGATGCTGTTGGTGGCTGATGATGGGCTGATGAAATTGATGGTGATGGATTTGGTATTGCTGGATTTGGTGCTGATGAATGCTGGATTTGGTGCTGATGGACGTGAGCTGATGATTGACTGGGAGGCGTTGTTGGGGAATTTTTTGTTTGTCTACTTTTTTTATCTTTATCTTTTTTGATTTTTCTTTTTTTGGGGTCTTTTGTGTCTTGGGTTGTAAGGGTTTTTGGGTGTGGATTGATTGACCCCTACCCTCCCTTGTCTGTTGTGTCTCTTTTTTCCTTTCTAATAAATTTCGAGGTGCCGGGAATAGCCTGACCCTCGCATCATCCTTGCCCTTTAATCCTTAAAAAACTAAAAAACCAAAAAACCCTTAAAACCCTAAAATACCGTTAAATCCCAAATTACCTGAAAAACTGTAAAAAACATGTAAAAACCCTAAAGGAACCTATACACCTTAAACTGTCTAAAAATTATAAAAGGTCCCCAAAACCATAAAACCCATAAAAATCCAAAAAAAACCAGAAATAAACTAAAAAACATAACCCCCACCTGAAAACCCTAAAAATCCAAACAAACATTAAAACCCCCAAAAAAACCCCAAAACCCAACAAAAACCACTAAAAACCATGAAAACTATAATGACCTAAAAACTTGTAAAAACCATAAAGGGACCTAAAAACATAATAAACCGAAAAAGACATTAAAACATAAAAAGTACTCAAAACCCTAAAACACCTAATTAAACCATAAAAGACCCTAAAAGGCCCTAAAACCCCCTAAAATAATCTTAAAAAAACTTAAATCACTAATGGAGTGTCAAAAACCACAAATCCCTAAAATACCCTAAACACCTAAAAAACAAAAAAGGGCCCTAAAACTCTCTAAAGGACACTAAAACCCCTAAAAATCCTAAATTAATTAAAAAACCTAAAAACCCTAAAAAACTCAATGTATCCCTAAAAATACATAAAGGATCAAAAAACCCTAAAAGGCTAATGGATTCTAAACCCCCTAGAAACCTTAAAACCACTATAGATCCCCTCAAAATCCTAAAAGACCCAAAAAACCTAAAAACTAATGATTCTAACATTACCCAAAACCTTAACAGATCGTAGAGAAAAAACCCAAAAAGAACATAAAACCCCCCAAAAACTCAAAAAAGACCCCAAAATCACAAAAACCAAAAAAAACCTTGAAAATCCCAAAACACTTAAAAACCCTAAAAACTTTAAAACCGCCAAAAAATTAAAAAAACCCTACAAATCCTCAAAAGGACTCTTAAAACCCTAAAACTCCTTGGAGGTAAAACAACCCTAAGAGACACTAAAAACCCTAAAACCCATTAATGACCCAAAAAACCCAAGAAAAACAAAAAACCCTCCTAAAAATCCTAAAAACCATAAAACACCTTAAACCCCCAAAAGCTCTAAAGAAAATTAAAAATATCACCCTTAAAACTGTAAAAAAACCCAACCAAACCTAATAAACCCTTACAGAACCTAGAATTCCCAAAAAAACACTAAAATCTTAAAAATATCATAAAACTCCTAAATAGACATAAAATCCTTAAACCCCCTAAAACCCATAAAAAAACCTAAATCGCCTAAAACCTCTAAAAATAAAAAAAACCTGTAAAACAAAAAATATATAAATACCCACACAAAAAAACAATAACCACTAAAAACACCCTAAACCCCTACAAACATTAAAACCCCTAAAAACATGAAAACCCCTAAAAGTATAAAACTACCTAAAACCACATAAACCCAAAAAATACCTAAAACCTAAAAAAACCTTATAAAACAAAAAAAATTACTAAAATTTTGATAAAAAATATTAACTCTAAAAAACAATAAAAACTCTAAAACCCCCAAAAAACATTAAAACACCTAAAGTCACTAAAAACCCATAAACACCTAGAAACTCTTAAAAATCTAAAAACCTTAAAAACATAAAAAACTTAAAATCCATAAAAATCTATGAAAACCTCCTACAAAACCCAAAAAACCGACTAAGACACATAAAGACCATAAAAATCATAAAAACACCTAAATACTCTTATAATACCCCTAAACTCTAAAATACTATAAAAATACTAAAACCGTAAAAACCCTTAATCCCCCTTAAACACTATAAAAACATAAACCCCATAAAAACATTATAATCACTAAAAACCTTAAACCCCTAAAACCCCCCAAAACCCCAAAACACCCTAAAAATTCCAAAAACCTAAAAATCCTAAAAACAATTAAAATGATACAAACTCAACAACAACAATAGAACCCAAAAAACAGCCAAAACACTAAAAATATTAAGAAACCCTAAAAACCCAAAAACCTCTCAAAACCTTAGAATTCATTAAAACCCATAAAATCTATAAAACCCTAAAAACCTGAATCACAAACACAAAAAAACCCTAAATAAAACCCTAAAAACAAAAAAAAACACTATGAAAACCAAGAAAACCCAAAAAACCATTTAAACCATTATAAACCTGTGAAACTATAAAAAACCATAAACACCCTAAAATCATAAAAACTATAAAAAACAATTAAATACCCTAAAAAATCTAAATACTAAAAAACCCTATAAACCCAGAATCCCTAAAATTTCTAAAAACCCTAAAAAACCAAAAAACGTTATAAACCCTAAAACATAAAAACCCAAAAAACCCAAAAATCCTCTAAAAATCCAAATAAACCCTAAAACAACTAAGAATACTAAAAATATTTAAAAATCCTAAAAATCCATAAAATCCCTAAAAACCCTAAAATACTCTGAAAACACTAAAAACCCAAGAAACATAAATAGATAAAAACTGTAATAACCTTTAAAACTGTAATAACCCCTAAAAACCCTAAACACAAAAAACACTTAAATCCTTAAAACACTAAAAACATCTAAAACCCCGGAAAACCCAAAATAACCCCAAAACCCCAATGAAAACCTAAAAACACTAAAACCCCTAAAAACATGAAGGAACCTAAAATTGATAAAAATCCAAAAAAACCCCAAAACCCATAAAAACCTACAACTATAAAAACCCTAAAACACCCTAAAAACCCTAAAACCCTAAAAATACCAAAAATCCCAAGAAGAACATAAAACTTGAAAAAACCACAAAATACCCTAAAACCCCTAATTGACCTTAAAAATCCCCAAAACCCTAAATGTCCATAAAAATCCTAAAAATCTTTAGAACCCCTAAAAACCATAAAATACCTAATAACCTTAAAAGTCCATAAAATCCTAAAAGACACTTAAAACCAAAAAAGACTATAAAGTTCTCTAAACCCCCTAAGAGACTCTCAAAATCCCTAAAGAACACTAAAAACTCTAAAAAATCCTAAATACCTTAAAATCCTAGAAACCAGAAAGGACCCTAAACCCCTAAAGGATCCTAAAAACCGTAAAGGAACCTAAAACCCCTAAAGGATCACCAAAAAATCCATACAAGACCCTAAAACCGTAAAACCATTATAATACCGTAAAAACATAAAAATAATAAGGGCCTATAAAACTAAAATCCCTAAAGGACCCTAAACCCTTAAAAGACACTAAAACCATAAAAAACCCAAAAACATTGTAAATACCCTAAAACCCATAAAACCACTGAAACCATCTCAAGATCCTAAATGATCCGAGAAAACCCTAAAAAGTCTAAACCACTCTAAAAACCCCTAAAACTCCTAAAAGACCATAAAACAATGAAAAACCCTAAAAAATAAATTTTTAAAAAATTTTAAATGACCATAAAAACAATAAAAAATCATAAAAATAATAAAAACCCAAAATACCCTAAAATCCATGAACCCATAAAAAACCATAAAACCCTAAAAATACTAAAAACCCAAAAAACCCATAAAAACCTAAATAAACCCTAATAACCCTAATAACCTAAACATTCCTAAAAACACAAAAATAATTAAAAATTATTTTCAACCCTAAAAAACCTTTAAAACCATAAAATCCGTAAACCCCCATAAAAACTCTAAGAAAAATGTAAAACCCAAAATAAAACCATAAGACCACTAAAAACACTACAAACTGATAAAAACCCTAAAACACTAAAAACCAAGAAAAATCATAACAAGTCCCTAAAAATCCTAAAAATAAGAAATACCCCAAAAAACTCATAAAACCATTAAAACCTTAAAAATGGATAAAAACAATAAAAAAATCTTAAACATCTAAAAAATAAAAAATACTAAAAAACCTAAAAACTTTTAAACCCCCTAAAACACATAAAAACTGTAGAACCCTAAACCCAAGACCCTAGAAAATCCTTAAAACCCTTAAAGAACCAAAAAATTATAAAAAACCTTAAAACCCATAAAAAAATAAAAGAACTAAAAACCCTTAAAACCCCAAAAAACCTAAAAAAACAAATAACCTTAAATCCCTTAAAATTCAAAAACCCTCAGAAACCACAAATATTATAAAATCCTTAAATCCATTAGATATATTAAAAACCCTAAACACCCTAAAAACCCAAAACCCCCTAATAATACTAAAGGAACCGAAATAAATAAAGCCCCTAAAACAAATTAAAAACCGTAAAACCCCTAAAAACCCTAAAACCATAAAATCTATGAAAAACCCCTAAAAGAACTGAAAATCCTAAAATATATAAATGAACCTATGAGACCTTAAAATAAAAACAAAATTTGGAAAAACCCTTAAAAGAACATAAATATCCTAAAAACCCTTGAAGACCCTAAAACCCATATACCCATAAAAGAACATAAAAATGGAAAACCGCAGAATAAAAAAACACCCTAAAATACTTAAAAGAGCATAAAATACCCTAAAAACCCTAAATGAATCTAAAATTATGATAAAAACACTAAAAACCATAAAAATATTAAATGAACCTAAAAACCCTAAAGAAACATAAAAACTGAGAAAATCCTAAAGGATAAAAAACCCTAATAACTATAAACAAAACTAAAACCACTAAGGACCCTATAAATCCCCCAAAAAACAAAATGACTATAAAAAACCTAAAAACTCATAAATTAAACTAAAAATCCTAAATACCATAAACCCCAAAAACCGTAAAAGACCATAAAGTACTAAATAAACCATTAAAATCCCCCAAACCCCTAAAAGCCTCTAAAACATCCTAGAGTATGCTAAAAACCTAGAATGTCCTTAAAACCCCCCAAAGATCATGAAAACACAAAATACCCTAAAAAAAATAAAAGAACCTAAAACAACAGAAAACCCTAAACCCCTAAAAAACCTCTGATATGAAAACCCCTAAAAATCATGAAGACCCTAAAACACTAAAAAACCATAAAACCCCTAAAAATACATAAAATCCTTAAAACACACAATAGACCCTAAAACCCCAAAAAACCATTAAAAACCTGAAAACACTAAATAACCCAAAAAACCAAGAAAATACCTAAATACCCTTAAACCCTTATAATTCATAAAAACACTAAAAATCACAAAAAAAACACAAAACACCCTATAAATCATTAATGAACCTAAAAAACCAAAAAAGCACCTAAAAATATAAGACACACTACAAATCCTAAAAAGACATAAAACCCCTAAAACCCCCCTTAAAAGTCTGTAGGAACACAAAAAATAGTTAAACATTCTAATAACACTAAAATCTTTAAAACAATAAAAACCCTCAAAGTCCCTATAATCTCTCAAAACCTAAAAACCATTAAAACTCCTAAAAACTGTAAAAAAACCCAAGAACCCATAAGAACCAAAAAAACCCTAAAACCACACAAAAATCATAAAACCCATAAAAATACTAAAACACGCAAAAATCCTAAAAACAGAAAAAGACCTAAAACCTAAAAGAACTAAAAAAATTGAAAACAGAAAAAACCCTAAAAAACCTTACAAATTGTAGAAAAACTCTAAAAACCTAAGAACACTAAAACACCAAAAAACCCAAAAAATCTTAGTATCCACAAAATCCCTAAAAATTATTAAAAAAACTAAAAATCCTAAAATCCCTAAAAATCCTAAAAACCATCTTCAACCACTAAAAACACTTAAATCAACAAAAAAAGAAAAAAAAATAAAAATACCCATAAAACACTAAAAAAAACCTAAAACCCTAAAAACTATAAAAAACCCAAAAACATAAAACCCATAAAAAACTCAAACCCCTAAAAACCCTAAACACAAAAAAAACCTAAGAAAACTAAAAACCCTAAAATCCTAAACCCCCTAAAACAACCGTAAAGACCCTAAAACTCGGAAAACCCTAAGACCCTATAAATGAAAAATCCCTTAAAGATCCTAAAAACTCTTAAAATACTAAAACCCAAACAACCGATAATAACCCTAGAACCCCTAAAACCAAAATAACTCATAAAACCCTAAAATATCCTGAAAACCCTTAGAAAGTCATAAAACACTAAAAAATCCAAAAACCCCTTAAAACCATAAAAATAACTCTAATCCCAATGAATTACATAAAAACCAAAAAATACATAAAAACCATAAATAACCTAAAAGACCCTAAAAATCATAAAATACCCTAAAATACCCTTAAAATATGAAAAACACTTAAATACCCTAAACACCCTAAAAGACCATTAACATGATAGAAACCCCTAAAAGACACCAAAACCCAAAAAAGTCTTAAAATACCCTAAAATACCATAAAACCCCAAAAATACTCTAAAAAACCTAATAACCCTAAAGGTCCCTAAAACCCCTAAAGGACCTTAAAACCCCCCAAAACCCTAAAATACTCTAAAAACACAAGAAACACTAAAAAAACCTAAACGAACATAAAAGACCCTAGAAACTAAAAATGAAAATAAAAACACTAAAAACCCTAAAGGACCATAGAAGACATAAAATACACTAAGAAACTAAAAAGATCGGAAAAACCCAAAAAAAACTAAAACTACATAAATCCCCTTAAACTCCCTAAAAACCCATAAAAGCTCCTAAAAGTCCCCTAAAAGTCCCAAAACCCATAAATACCTAAAGGAACCTAAAAACTAAAACAAACCCTAAAAACCCATAAAATACCCTAAAATACCTAAAAACCATTTAAAGGCCCTAAAACCCCTAAAAATACACTAAAAGCCTAACCCCTCCCAAATACCCAAAAACAAAAAAAACCCTAAAAATACTAAAACCGCTAAATTCCCTAAAAACTCTAAAAACCTAAAAACCCTAAAATCCTCAAAAACATAAAAACCCTAAAATCAGAAAAACCATAAACCCCTAAAAACCCATTAAAATCCTAAGAACACTAAAACTTTAAAAAACACTAAAACCCTATAAATCCAATGAAATAGTAAAAACATAAAAAACCCTAAAAACATAAAAAATAAAAAATACAAACACCCATAAAAACTAAAAAATATTAAAAAATCATTTAGAAACCATAAAACCCATAAAAACACAAACACCCCCTTGAAACCCTAAAACCCTTATTTCATGCCTATTTTTGACTGGCCAGTTTCCAATAGGGTTTATTCATGGAACCAGAAGTACAAAATTGATCTCATATATTTGATGATTCATGGACCTACATTCCAAAGGAATGTATTTGTTTTTTTAACTTTGCTAATTGAAATTAAGAATTTACATTGGTCGAGGGGATGGGAGGTCAGGCTCATCACACCATTTTAGGGGGAATTATTGTCCACTCTATCACTATCTTGTATATTTTATTTAAGACATGTTCATGAATCATTTATTAAATCCTGAATATAAATGGAAGGTCACCCATAGGTGAACAATATATCATTATCATTTATGGAATTTAAAATTATCTATAAGTATATATGGTTTTTTATTAATGACACCATTTATATGAATATTGAAGATTATTTTGTTGTTATTCATCATGCTACTGGTTTTAAGATACATAATCATGAATCTTATATTGGATTTCTAAGTATCCCAATGAAAGGAATCAGAACCCCCATTATTTTAGGCCACATTATGAGACACAACACCCCTTTTAAGGTCATTTGAAAATGACCAAACCATGCAATTTAATGTTATATGGTAAGTAAACATAGAAAAAAGTTGCCTAGTCAAGACTGATGTGGAACTTATGCCAAAGTGTCCTGAGGAACATATTTATTCTCCCAAGATGGGTATAACCCTACATAGAATATAGCCTAATAAAGATTTTGATGGATGGAACTATAAGGAATATAGAACTGTGGGATAGATAGGACCCTACTCTGAATATGGTTAAGAGAAGATTACATTGACTTTAGGGTGTTGGGTTTGAACCTCATAGATACATCCTATGCATCCCATTTGGACATGAATAAAATCCCACAGAGTTCAAAATGGTTAGGTCTTACACCTATAGAGAATGCCCATTTTGGTTAATTCATCGAGAACATCTCCCATTGAAAGTTTTTCTCACATGTAATATGTCCCTTTGAGGTGTTGATTACATGGATTTGATGACCCACACCTATAGATATCCTCTAATGGTAGGTGAGATGAATATCCATAAAAGGATTATCTACTGAGACATAAATCTTATCATGTGGATTTCATGATCAAAACTAGCCTCTAATCCCACATGAGTCATTCTTGGTTTGAGAAACAAGAGGAAATGGAAGATATGGAAGACCACACAATGTCCTTTATCCACTAGTGGACGAGGCTAGGGATATATAAGAGAGAAAAGCATGTAGTGGCAATATCCTCTCATATTTTCATAACCTAGGAAAATAAATTGGAGAAGGCGTGTGACATCTTATTAGGGGATTTATCCTAGAGGTATTCCCTTATCCCAATTTTATAGAGTATTAGAAAATGATCTAGCACAATCCCATCAAAGGTAAAGGGAAGCATGATTCCCCTCCTCACCATGTGAAATAGGGAGGCCCTTGGAACTACCTCTAAGGTCAAAATCCTTGTTACCATGGGAATGTATGATCAAGATCATTCTATTTATTTTCCTTGTTAATTAGGGTTTCAATAAGGCCATATCTACCATGGGTATGTATGATAAAGAGGTCACGTTGGTGTGCCACGTACTCTGATGATAAATATCATGAATCTTTAGGGGAGGCCTTACTTTGATACCTTGAAAGGGGATGAATTTAAGGATTAGAGCTTCATAGAACATATTTTGACAGAGAAATACATTAGGAGGGTTCATGGAGAGTCCAAGTTAAGGAAAAATGCTACACTAGAGTAAAACAATGAGAGCGGAAAATCAGAACCCCACATGATTCCCTATTCCGCATAGTATTTTACTACATGGGATGGGGTTCCCTCCACATAGAGTTTTACTACATGGGATGGGGTTTCCTATGTGTATCATTTTCAACATGGGTTTGGGTACTTCCCATGTATCATTTTTCTACATGGGGAAGGGATCATTTCACGTAGCATTTTTATACATGGGGTGATGGCCCGCAAAGGTTCCATTAGTATATTGTTCATGTAATGGTGTCCATATAGGATTTTGGGTATGTGGATGGTCAGGTGATTTTCCTTTATAACTTAGTGTTATGAAAAAATTTAACTACCAAAAATCAATTTTCCCCACACATTCTCTCTACTTCTAATCATCCTCCTCACTGGCTCTCCCTATTGGGTTTTTATTGTGGTGAAAATGTAACCACTTCCCAGGATAGCTAAATATCCATATCAATCGTGATGATTATTCATTTGTGGGAACTAAAAAATAATTTCATGGGCCTATAAATGATTTATAATTTTTGGGAGACTAGAAAGGAAATATAATCCCACATTTTTTAAGATCCAAAAAACAGTTACTGAGTCTGCAAATAGTTTTTCATTTTTAGGGTCTAGAAAATACCATCACAAGATCACATTGACTTTTAAATTTCTAGGTGCTATGTAGAGTGATGGTCCACATAGATAATTTATATGTGGAAAAAAATAACCTCACATAGAAACTTTTATATATGTAATTGAACCACCCTTTGTGACTTTTCACCCTTTAACAATTTTGAAATCCCTTTTCAAGTTAATTCAACCATTTCCAAAATCAAGAATGTCTTCTCACATTCCATGATGAGTTTTGAGGACACAAAAAATGACCCCATCAGAATAGGCTCTAATTGTGATAAATATGAGTTAATTATTATGAAAAATTTGGCCCCATATGAATCACATTGCAGTATGCATGTGATCCCATAATAGGACCCATGAGTATAAAAATGGTGTCAAGCCTCATTTTTCATTTACTGAACCTCTACCATGTGAACAAATGTTATTTTGTACAATCCTTCACTTAATAACCCACATAAAATTATCCTTTGTAGATAGTCATTCCCCATATTCAAAGGTCATATCCAATGAATGGTGTTTCTACAAACTTCATATAGTGCATTATGAATCAATGATTCTCGTATAGCAATATGGTCTTCTATGTGGTGTCTTTGATGCTTCAAATACTGACTGAAATCCTTACAGACCATGTAGCATGATATGTGGATTGTGTATCATGATATTTTTTTTAATATACTTTTCGATTAAATATTTTTAAGTACCCCTTATTTTCTATTTTTGATATAAGATAATGTAACCATAACAAAATCTTTCTATTGATGGTATGGATAAGAATCACATAGATTCTTCTTTTGATAATAATTCCAAACATAATGTTGACCCAGATCATAAATATATGGTAGGAATTTTCAGTGAAATACTTGGAGGGTATCTAGTCTCAACCATGATACCTCTTTGTAGATTTGGTCTCCCATCAGATATTCTGATCTTCGAACTGTGGCGATTGAGTCAACTTGTATGGACAGTTAGGTATAGCAACACTCCCTAAGAAAACATCGCATCTAAGCAGTATCTCATTCGGGAATCCTACTCTCAAGGTTTATTTTAAGTTACACTTCTTTATTGATAGAGGAAACTATGTGATCACTTTAACATGATTTCCATTATTATCATAGAATATTAAGGAAGGAAAAAATATAAGAGCAATTAGAGTGTTAATAAAAATGTGACCTTCATCCCATTGGTCTCATTCAGTCCTTGATAGGGGTGGCCTCTATGGGTCTTCCATTTCTACGAGGAGTTCAAAACTGAGTTGAAGGTCCTAGGATTATACGATGTTATCTTGGTATCATTGACCAATTCCCATAAAAACCATTACATTATTCCACAAAAACTTAGTTGATGGAGTACAGATACTAATACCTCCCATTTGAGGCATATAGATGTTGGTATTAGACTATGATATATTCGGATTCTTAGGAGAACCGATTATGGGAGATATGTATGATGAATTATTACGACCCTCTTAATATTGGGATGTCATATATAGGACCCAAAATCTTTCAAAGAAGCTTACTGACCATGAAAAATAACTTTTGAAGGATGAACCTTACCCATTGAAGGATGTACCATTCTCTGATTGGATTAAGGATTTTTCCAAACCAAGAAGTCCTAAACCCTATGCAAGAAGATTGAGGATTTCCCAAACCCTTTACACTCACAAATGTGTTGGTTCCTATTGGTCTATTCTTGAATATTCCCAGTTCCTTGAGTGGGGTAGCAAATTTTTTCCCATCGTTTACCAGGTGGTTAGATTGGATGACTTTCTCTTCATGTTTCTTAGTGGCTAGTTACTACCGGTTTGCAAATTATAAGCTAGTTTCATTGTCACAAACTTTTTAATAGTGTCCCAGTTGGCCACTCTAAGGCATATTAATATTGAAGTTCCAATGATAGAAATGATATATCCTCTACTGGGTTATATAAGGATGGGGAAGTCACTATACCAGCTAGTGATCTCCTTTCATGTTATTTGGGGCTAGATAATTGTCCACATAGGATGGTATGAATTTATCAACAACCAATGGATCCTTGGTTCCCAATTATGGCCTTATCTACAATTTATAAGTCTGGTAAACCCATTTTCATAGTAAGATCATGATGTAATGGACTTTCTCAACTAATATGATCATTTCACTTATTCTTCCAATGCCTCCCCTACTGGTACATTATTGAATGATTCATATTGAGATCAATTATAAGTGGGGGTACATCATATCTTTCAGAGAGTGTGTATTGGTTGCTAGAATCATTGGAAAGATGATATAAAATGGGTATGAACCCTGTAGGTTTAGAAACCAATTTCAGTGTTTTCCAAAACATTTTCCCCCATCCATCAATAGTTCACACAAAGAGAATCATTTAATGGTGGATTGAAAAGTCTGGCTAATGTTCACTCAGGAAGATACATGGTTTTGGATTGAATTCTTACCTTATGAAGGTTTTTAGACTACACTCTCTAATACTTATGATTAATCCTAGATTTGATCATATACCGGTGACCAACATATGAAACTAATTCTTTCTGTTAAAGGTAAATGATTCCCCAAGAATCAAGGAGATCAAAGGCAGACAACTGGACCTTCTATGCTTAAGAAGTAGTTGAGAAAATATCTTGTTTCTGAACCCCCCAAGAAAAATGTATAGATTATAGGTTTTATCCCCCCATGATACTATTAATTATCTTAAACCTCAAGTATCTATCCACCGTAAGGTTGCCTTCCCAATATCCTATATACAATGGGAATATTATAGGATTTCTACACCAATTAGTGATATATGTATCATTCTCTAGGAGAAAGTTTCTTGTTACATGGATATGGATATATATTAGATCCTAAAAATGATTTTTATCTAGACTAATCATAGGTAGTGGGGCCTATATTAGAAATATTCAGTCCTCATTCCATTTATTTCATGATTGAAATATATTTTCTAGGTGGGTGATTGAAATTATGACACATGACATCAGTGAAAGTGAAGAGGATGGAAATCGCACCTAGGAGGGGGCAGTTGAGTCTAGACCATCTGCTATAACTGGTCTTATGGAAATTACTTATTATTCTTGACTAGGTCCTCATATCTTCTTGACTCTAAGGGGTCACATGGTAGCTGAGATTCCAAGGAAGTAAGTTTAGTGGCTATAACCTCCCCATTTTCAAGGAATGGCTATTTGAAACTGTATATTCCCCTCACTATAGTCTTCCCAGAAACATGGATATAATGGTATTCTTGGATAAAGAGCACATCCAATAATGACATTTTGGGAAATATTTAGGCTAATTAAGTTTTTCTCCTTGTATTTTGTCATATCACCGCTCCCAAATGAATTTATTTCTGAGATAACCCTAATTAAGTGGGTATATAACTTGATAAGTTGTATGCCTGTATTCATTCATTTAAGGAAAGGATTTACTGGTCAAAACAAGTTTGGGAGATGGTGGTGTCTATATTGGAGGAGGAAGATTCTAACAAATAGGTAATATGATTCTTTGTATCTCTTTGGGTGACCAAACCAATGAAGAAGGCTATACTAGGGTAGTTGAGCACATGTAGATAGTTCCTATAGATATTGTAGAAGTATTATCGCCCTGACCCCACCCATTGTCCCAACCTCCATGAGACTACCTTCATTTGAAAATAAAAATCATCTAAATTCAAGAAAGACATCGATAAATATTCAATCGGTAATAATATATGGGTACTGTATCTCTTTACATTGCCATCATGTTGTGTGTTTCCATGTGCTGATTAATTAACTCACACATGAGTAGGCATGTGTTCAGTGATCCAACAAGAATCAACCACCCAAGGTTCTTTATCCCCTTACTCCTTAGAGAAAAATGTTATAACAATGGTGGTCGTACCTATACTGGATGGGGGCCAACACCCATAGAGGATTTCATGGAGGTTCCAATCTCTATGGGGTCCACCCTTCCTAATCAAACAAGATCTTCCCTGTTATGAGGAGAAACTTCTGTGGTTGATGTTTCCATTAAGAATAATGATCTCAATCATTTTGAAAGCATAGATATGGGAGAAGAAACAACTCATGATCAATGAGATTCAGACTAAACTATCACTCTAAGTTCCATGATTTTCATTATCGCAAGATCAATATTATTGAGAGACTTTTTATAAAACACTAAGTTAGCAGAAAATTATCATGCATCATGGGAATCCTGAGAAGAACCTAAATCAAGACTTCAAACTAAAGATTTAACATCTATTTTTCTAGTTATTTGGACATCAATGGTTAGGGATGATGGAATTTCAAATGGTGGATGTATGTTCTCCACCTATCAAACTATTAATTCCTATTAATATTTTAGGTATTGACTAATTAAATCATATAACACTGAGATTATGGAAACTAGAAACAATGACTCCAAATACTACTATAAAATCTCAACATTGTGAAGCTGCAAAGGATTCAACAGTTGAAAATCTAACCCATTCTGAAGGTGTTGAGTTGGGACCCTCTCTATTTTCACTAGATCTTGAATAAATTTCCCCATATAAAATAGATTCTATTGTGTATTAGGATAATGTTTAAATATCCATATTGCCCCTTAGACTGTATAGAAATACATTCAGAAGTTGACTTCTCAGACCACCTATAAAAATTACCAACTAAACTACCAGATTACATCACATGTTTTTGTTTCACGGGTACCAAGGATTTATTATCATACCCTACATAACATGGTAAAAAAGTTTCTTACCACTTAGGAGAGGGATATTATTCTCTAATATCATCTCTCAACCACAAATTCCATGATATATTTTATTACAGATAGTAGTATCCTTCTTAATGAAGCCTCCAAGCATGATGGGGTGGATTCAAAGCAACAAGTTCAAGTTATATAGAAGATAAAATTTATGGAATGGATTATTCAAGAGTTTGATCTACTTAAAAAATAATTGGATTGTGCTTAGGTGACAGTTAGTGAAGGGAAACGACTTGTCAAAGAGGTGGAGAAAAAAATACTATATTTTTCTAAGGGGGAAGAAGAATTGCAGGTTGATGCTCATATATAGATTGCAACATTTTATGAGTTTCTCTAAGCCATAGTGGATTTAGATCTAGTGATAATTCAATTTTATGAATCCTCTAAGCATGATTTGTAACTGTAATGGTTTACTCATGTGGATATACTTTGAATTGTAGATGTTCCTCCATAGTTTCAACCCACTAAATAATTGAAAACCTGCTCACCCTCAAGTACATATCATTTATCATATCTGGTAGTTTCAATAAATCATAACTTACAATGTTTTTAATGATAACATCCTAGATAACCAGAATGTTTTTATCACTAGATACCAATCTCAATCATAATTCAGGATAGGAAAGTTGAAATGGTCTATTCCAAAGAATTTATCATTGATGGGTATTCGAATAATTTATATAACTGTAACACTTGAGTCATACTATTTGGATAAAATATTAGATAATACTATAATATTTTCCTGATCTAAGGGACCAGTGTATCAGAGTTTTGAATATTGCTAATGTGGTATGGAGAAATCTACATAAATTTTATCTTTTCTGTTACCACCCCAATTTTTTTCTAAGTACAATGTGGTGTATATTTAGTGGGTATTCCTAAACTTTTGTCCAGGATTTGATTTTTAAGATTTTATCCTAGTGATTACTACATCTCCTTATATAGGCAGTTTAAATTTTTTCATGTAGGACTAATGTGACTGGTGTTTTAAGTTGAATAGCTCTGACCGTGAGTTATGGAATTGTTAGCTTAGAAGGGTTGGTTTTCCAAGAAGGTACCAAAATTATCTAGACATATAAAGGGGGATTTTAATCCATGATTATGTGATTTTTGAATCTAAAGCATGATTTGGGAAAAGTATGTGAGGAGTGAAGTACAAAAGTTTTGAAAATTGGTTTCTAGGATAATGTTGTTTTGGGATTATAGAGAAAGAAGAGGTCTCTACTGAGTATGAATATGTCTTTGGTTTAAATTTTCTTTTCTGTAGGTGAATTTTGGAAATTTGAATCTGGGTGTATCGATGCATAGTAAAAAAAAGGTTCCCTCATGGATATGACATTCGATTACCGATGGTTGAATAAAGATTATAGATATTTTAATTTCCCTAGACATTGAGTTTGATATGTGTAAGTAATGTTCCTATATATGGAAGAAGAATTTCATGTCAAAATCACTCAAGAATGGGAGTAAATATTTCTTACGTAGCTATAACTCATATACAGGGAGGTGATATTATTTTTTATATTGATTATGGGCTTAGGAAATATGGTTCATGCATCACTACATATATCATCAAAGAAAGAATCAACAACCATGCAGTTCTAGGACACATTCCTCACACTGATCGTTTTTTTGTGGGAGGGTTGTTTTTAAATTGAATATGGGATCAAAAGTGGGGTGAGAACCCATACTAGGCCCTCTTATGAAGATATGGTTCATACATAGGATAGTGGGGAGATTTTTATATTACGACTACACCAGGTGGTAGGATTTGGGAAAAACTATGTGTATAAATGGAGAAAGAATCAATCTACACATAGTTCTAGTAAATATGGGTGGTGGGTGGTGAACACCTTGCATATTTTTCCTCTCAAAATAGGGCCATACCCATGTTCAGTTTAATTTCATGTAAGATATGTTGACCATTTAGTTTTATGTCAAGATGTAAGGACGTTCGGGGTTCCATTTAAGGTGTTGAATCCAGGACCATGTTAACCCTGATACAAACTAATATTCCTTTATCATGAAAGGAATACATTTCCAAAAATCTTTATCCCATGTGAGATATTATTTGTGTGGGAAAAAGGGTGGGAAAGGTTTTATTCACTACACAGAGGTTATTAGATGAAATGATAGAGGTATTTTCATAATGTGGTGGCCAACCTAGAATATAGGATATGGGCATCCCTACATAACTCATTTGAATGAGAATTGAGTCATAAGTAGTTTTGTGAAAACAAATAGTTTATCATCATATAATATGGATGAACGTGTCTTGTATTTTTTGTTCATATGTCTAGGACCATACATCATGGAAAAAATGATTTAAAAATGGCTTACTGGTCCAAGATATTCTGACATGCCTTGAATGTGGAGAGGTAAATTGTAAGCCATGATATTGGGAGTTCTTGAATCAAGAGAAATGATTTGGAAAAAACAAAAGTAATTACCATAGACCATGTACAAAAATTAGTTACCCGCATGATGTTGTCTAGGCTTACAGATATAGAATTGGTCTCTCCTGAGGATGAATGTCACTATGGTTGACATGTCCTTTTTTGTGGCTGACTTATGAAAATCCATGCTAGGGTGTAATAGTGCATAGTAAAAAAATGGGTTCCTATGGAATCTGATATTCTATTACCGATGAATATTGAAAGTTTATGTAGATCCAAAATTGACCAAAATAAGGAGTATGAAATGTGGAAGGAATTTTTCTTAGCACCCAACAAGCATTCAAATGGCCTTTGTCCATGAATTTTGAAGTTTCCTACATAGATTTATCTCATATGTAAGAATGTGGGGGGGGGGTTGTTTGTAAATTGTGGTTGGGAAAGGTCAATGGATCTGTCCGTCACTACATATCCTATGTGGGTAAGAATCAAGCCACACATAGTTCTAAATCATGTCATGGTTGGAGACAGATGTCGGAAATGGGGGAATCCTATCTAGAGAGGACAATGGATAATCCATTGACTATTGTGAGTCTCCATGTATTTATGGGGCTGGTTAAGGCTACCATTTATTATCAGGTTCTAAGGACACCATTTATTATCATTTTTTTAGGATATTATCATTTATTCTTCTCATACTCAGTTGTATGAGATGTCCCCATTTTTCTATAGGGTAATGTTTGAATTTATCATCACATATATTTGGCCATGATGAGGTGAGAATGTATTTGTGGGACTTGTGGGTCTAGAAATAAGTGATTAACATATGTCAAAGGAGTTCCAGGGGGACCCATTAAAAATACTCTCAATACATATTTCATAGGGGCCACTGTCAAGATGTCGAAAGGAAATGAATTTTTATTGAGTTAATGATGAGGATGGACCTAGGAAAAGGTACCCAGAAATTACTACATATCCCATGATGATGGGAATAAATCCATACATAGTTCTGGAACATGACATGTTATAATACCAATGTCATGGGAGGTATCCTCTCTGGTGAGGACATTGAAACATCTCTCATTTGCAATATGAGGAATTCAATGTTTATTATATAGGGAAAAGATACAGTTTAAAATTATGTTATATGGATGTTTAACAAGATATTTAACATCATGGGATAAGGTATTTTACCATGTTTTTTGAGTTTTGTGATATTAGCGTGATTACCATGTAGTTTAACATCATGCAAGAATGATTTTTACCATGAAGTTTAACATTATGTGATATGGATAATTACCACGCAGCTTAACTTCACGAGACAAAGATTGTTACCATGTAGAGAATAATTCATTTAAGGTGATAATGTACATAAAATTATTGGTTGTGGCAGGTGGATAGGGTCCCACAATGTCCATTACCCATATGGAAAAAGGCCAAGAGTATTTGGTAGTGTGAAGAGACTTCAACGGTTTATGAATGAAGTTTTCATGTACTTGGTAGGAACAACACTTTCAGATGAATTTCATGAATTTCTATGTTAGTATGGGTCAGTAGTACCCAAGCCTCCATAATTGATGATAAATCATAAAAATTTATTTGTGGGCACAATAGGCTTCGGTGTGCACCTCTTTCATGATAGCAGCAGTCTCTTCCCCATCAATTCACCTGATAAGGACCCCATCAGTGCCCATAATATAGAGAAACATTGGATTATTTATTCCATTATAAATAAAAAATTAATTGATCTCCATTGTATTTCCTCTTTTATATCTCTTTCTAATGTGATTACTCCATTTTTAAGGTAGTTCATAATTGTTTTCATCCAACTGGTCACATCACGCTCTGGTTCAGTGACTAGATTGACCTCATTGATCTCCTTCATGTTTTCATGAATGAAAGGCTCCACCATTTGATGATGCATAATGATGATGATTATTTTG
This sequence comes from Viscum album, assembly GCA_963277665.1. Classification (NCBI taxonomy): domain Eukaryota; kingdom Viridiplantae; phylum Streptophyta; class Magnoliopsida; order Santalales; family Viscaceae; genus Viscum; species Viscum album. The sequence continues at coordinate 458,245,442 of OY728133.1, read as the reverse complement.
TCACAATTTGGATCTTCCAAAGATGTAACTCCATTTTCCAAGGAATATTATTAGTAATTTTGAAAGTGTGGGACATGAACTAATTTCAGCACCGAGTAGAATTCTCACATCACTTCTCAGATATAGTCAATCAAGGGTATCAAATCTTGTTATTTGAAAAAATAATCACCATTGAACTTCTTACTGACTAATTCTGAATAAATATTTATCTTCAAGTGATGTATTGGTACCTGATGTTCTAACACTATCCCTATAACGAGGGCATGATATTCTACTTTATTTTTCATGAACCCTTCTGACAGTAGGAAAGAGTATTATAGAACTGCCTTGGCTAGGAAAATGAGCTTAAATCCTAACCCAATTTTAGTGAGATTGGGGTGTTACATCATCTTACGAGTTGGGATTTTGGACACACCATCAAAATACATATCCTATATCTAGGGGAACTCTTGAATAGAGAAGTCTATTCATTGGGTAATTAAATATCCAATTTCGTCATTTCTACTGAGGGATGCTTTGTAGGGAAGTCTGCCAACTCTTATCCTTTTACCACATTTTGAGGAATGAACTGAATATCCAAATTCTACAAGATGAACACCCCTCATGAGAGATATCTAATCAACATAGAATTATTTATAATGTATTTGAGCTGGTTTCTATAAGAGTCCACACAAACCGCATGATGCTCTGGTTAACACCACAGTTATTCGATAGAAAAAATTAGTGCTAAAAAACACATATTGATATATCAATAACAATTCCCCATATCAAGCATTGTTAAATAGATTTAATAAAAGTTCTTTTCACTCCTGATGTCATTTTTTTGTGTGAGGAAGGCACCCAGTGACCTCTCTAGGGATTTGAAATAAAAAATGAGTGGCTATCCTTAGAAAGGTGTCATCATCACTTGTAGGATCAAAAGATATTTCTTAAGATAGTTTAATAATTCATGACAATCATTATTGAATTGATATGTAACCCCATTTTCACCAACCTAGTGATGGGAAAACATTTTCCTATAAGGGTGGATATAAAGAACCAAATTTAGGCCAAGTTTCCTTGAAGTCCTGAAAACTATTGAATGTTTGTAGGGGGTGACATGTAAAGGATATAATTATTCATTTCAATGTCAAATTAAATTCCAGAATGGAATACCACAAATCCATGAAATTTCTCGAAGGTAACACCAAAAGAACATTTCATGGTATTCATTTTCTTGTCATGTGATCACTGTTTAACAAATATGTTTTCATGTTCAGCAATGCAGTCAGGACATTTGTAAGATCGTACCTCCAGATCGTTGACGTAGCATTTGATAAACTTCCCCAAAAGGTCTTGAAAATTTGATTCATGTCATGGTCCTATGTGAAACCAACATTCTTCAAACCAAATAGCATCACCAGATATCAATCTAATCCTTAAGAAGATCTAAAAGAGGTTTCTCCTTATCTTTAAGAGCCATTTGAATTTGGTTTTACCCTTAATAGAAATCCATGAAGGAAAGGTCTCGATATCTAGCTATCACATCAATCATAAAATATGTAATCAGAACCAATATGTGATATTTTGGATAATAATGGTTTAGATCTTTGAAGTCGATGAAAACTCAAATTTTCTGGTTCTTCTTCTCGAAAAGAATTATTTTCACCAACAATTTTTGATGTTGGGACTATTGAATGATGTTTTCCATGATGAGGTTTTCCACATCAACTTCAATTTTTGGAATCATGGGTTAGATGTGTCCTTTTTGGATGGATTTTTATAACCTTGATGGTTCTCTAGAAAATCCAAGTGGTGAGTAGACACCTTGGGATCAAGGCCTGATATTTCATTGTATTTCCAGGCGGACATGTCCAGATGTTTCTTAAAAAATGAGGTATATACCTCTTATTCCTCATAATAATTCACTGCAGTGATCAAAGTGGGTCATCAATTCTCTTCTATACACATATTTATCTCTATGAGTTCATCAATAGTGGTGGTGAAACCCTCTTCAAATGCTAGAGGGGAATCCCAAAGATCCTCCTTTCCCTCCTCTCCCTCTTCATATTCCTCTTCATCCTTTCACTAAGGGGAATTCCGTAATGAAGGAAGCCCTCCAAAGTTAAGAGTGGATTTGGAATTTTGAAATATAAAGGATGAAGGAACTTTTCATGACCCAACTGATGGTATGTAGTCTCATAAAAGTTATGGAGGGGTTGGAGTGAGGGGTATAGAGGGTGAATCTTCACCCTCTTTTGACTCAACTGATGTGGAATGGATCTATTGACGCTCAGGGGATGGAATTAGGGCATTTTAATCCAATATTTTACCACTATCGAGAGGTTCAAAAACCGTTATGACTAATACCATGATGGTGTTGAATAAGTGCTCGTATATAGGCTCATTCCTTTAACCTAATGGAAGGTAAACATAGATTATTCACTAATATATTTTAAGTTATTTTCTTGGGTCAATTATAGACCATTTTTACCATTAACTATGAAACACAATTGGTCATGGGTTGCTTCCCCTCCATAGGATATAAACCTACATCAATATAACTTGAATCAAAAGATTAAAATGGGTCTTTATTAGCATAAAATGTCCTAATTTTTCCATTAGTTAAGTATTTTAGGCATTTATGGAATGATGAGGGGATTATTGTGTGTTGATAAACCCAATTACATCCTTAAAAATAACTCAAGTATGTATCCTACCGAAGAACTAGAAATTCTAAGTTAGATACAAGGTCTTAAAATTGATCCCTGAGCTTGATTTTTCCATGGGCATTTTGCATTATTTTTTCATAACCCTATAGAGTCAAAGTAGAAGGAAATATGTTATCCTTTTTAGCTCAATAGAGGATGTTTCCACTCAAGAATTTTATTAAATCCTAAGCCATTTTCAATGTTGGGCCATCGAACAACAATACAATTAATCTTGATAGAAATGTACAAGGATCTAATGAGTATTTATATAATGACCTCTTTATCATAATATGTAAATGAGATAATCATGTAAAATTATTCAAGATCAATCTATTCCTGATATACCTATGTAGTGAAAACCTCATCTTTAAAATCCTTGGAGACTAGAAAAGCCACTATGACTACTTTCCGGAGGACTTTGGATAAGCTCACCACATCCAAGATCGATAAATTGGCCAGAACCATGGATAATTTCAACAATATTTCATACTTCAAGGATAAAGAACTGCACTTCCAGACATATGACTTCTCATACACATGCACTTTAGGAGATTAAGTAATTTACATAGGTTGATGAACCCTTGAAATAGGTGTTTAAGGTGCTCCAGTCCTTAGTGGGTTAGGTTAAATAGGTATTCCTGCCTACCGATGGTGATCAGACACCTTTACCCCCTATGTTAAATATTTCAAAAATTACTGGGTTAAGGAAAATTTTGGCATATATAGGGGGATTTTACCGATCCTATTGGATTTGATTAAGGGATCTTCCATGAGTTTCCACAGCACTGAAAGTCCGAGTAGAAACATGGATAGAATTATGGTTTCTTCTAAGACAGTATCTTTTTAATACCCTTGGCTACTACAGCCTCTTCATCTGGTTCCCTAATTGGGTGTGGGGAAATCAAGTTCATATTCATACCCATCATCTAAAAAAGGATCCAATAAATGAATTAAATTAATGAAACCAATTATTAATTCCTTATTCGTTTAGGATTCTATATGGATAACCAATTATTGGGGTACCATTTTGTGGGGTGACGCCCATGGTTTCACAACTAAGGGCTTAAATCTTGAGAGATTCAAAGTTAAATTCATTCTTGGTACAATTTAATCTTCTTGTGTCTTTTCCCTACCCTTCTATCCATTTAACTTATTAAAACACTAGCATTTGGAGGATTATGGTGCTAACAAAGTTAGATATTCCTTCATGGAAGTGGCTAGGGGAATAGCTGATTGCCTCAAATGTGGTTAGAGGATAGCATGAGTTTGGTTGATTTTATTTTAAGTCATCCAATAATAAAACTTCTATGTTCATTTTATAGAAACTTTTTTCAACTCACCTCATTCCTGAGGATAGGTAGTGAGGACATATGCTATTTGTGTTGGTGGTTTCCCCAACATTACTCTCTCATAGTCTATGATTTTTTCAGTATGTCTTTGAAAATTAAGCATTCATTAATGGTGTGCCCTAACATCTAGTGAAAGGGGAAATAATCTAGCTTATCATATATTCTCGCCTAGTAAATAATTTTGGGCTATGTTAAGGGAAGTAAATCATTTTCAATGGATGCTATAAAATAGTTGTCAAATTTCTCATCTCATAATGAAAAAAATATTCTTTCACTCCTTGAATCGATTTATTCTTGGTCCCCTATAACCATCCTGATGATCATGGTGTTTCTTTTGACACTCAAGGGGTGTCTCAAAATATGGGTTGAGAATTGGATTTGGAGTCGGCATAGCGGTTGACATAAGTGTAACAGATGCAACCTCTACCATTTCTGTTCTCTTCTGTGGGGCTGATGGAATCATTTGGTACTTGAGCTTAGTTTTCTGTATGGAATCTTCCATTATTTGAGAAATAATGGTGAGATACCAAAACACACTGGATATGTTACTAGGATTAGAAGTGTTCACAACTTGTTGTGGATGTTCTCTATACATATAGAAATCATATCAGCTTAGTGAATCTATAGGTTTAGGGAGTAGTTTATCCCCTTCCACCTAGAAAATAAATATGAGACCCTATTATTCTCCCATTTTTTATAGTTCAATAGGTAAAATATCATTATATTTTTTAGAAATGAGAATAATTTAAAGAGAAACTACTAACATAGATCTTCTCATCCCATGATTGACTATGTTGGGAAGCTGTTGTACTATACAAATACTAGCCCCTACAAGGTTTTCAAAAATCATATCAACTTCACAATTTTTTGTTATGTAGGGTTTCACATTTTGGGATCATAATAGGACACAAACTCTATCAAATAGTACTTCAGATTGTCTGATCTATTCAATACTAGAAACGTAGAAATCTAAAAAATTTGTGGGGGTGTTATCATGCTCACCCTTTCATGGTAAGGCTTCTATTATGGATGTAGTGGTGTATGTCATTCCTCTAGAAATTCTGATCAATATTCCAATAAATCTTCCAATATTTTTTTATCCACTGCTGATAAGATTCCAATTTTTTTATTATGTTGATAATTTCTTGATGAAGTTTTGGGTGATTATTCTCTTAAACAGTGTAGGTGATAAGAATGGCAGGACACCCTAGCCTTTCCAATATATGTGGCTAACATTAAATAGTGGAAATTTTCTGAGGGTTGACTTGAATCTATTCTACTTTTCTCCCTTATATAGGTAATTATTCATATCCTTCCATGGTTAGGTCTAAGTAAATTAGTGACCAAGTAATAGGTTGATTAGATGTTATAGCTCCAAAATAATTGGTATCATGAGCCCCTCTTGTTGAGGGGTATCAGTTGGGAGGGTGATATTTGGTTCTTCTTGAAGGATATACCCAGTAGTAATATTTCCCTTGAACATTTATGTATTGAGTTTTATCAACTCCTTTATCTCTTCCTTTAGCTAAGAAAGTATTTATTTGGGGGTGAGGGGTTAAACCACTTTGGTATTTAGGTGGTTTTTAGCCTTACCTTTACTATTTTATTTAGAATAAACTAAATGAGGGAGTATTGGTGGAACATTCTATGATGCCCCATGTTTTTGGTGATCACTACAAGAAAAATGAGTTTTATGGAGAGTGTAATCAGGTGACCACCATTTGGAAGTCTCTATTGACACTATTAGTGACCACCAAATGACATTCATTGGGTTTTATAATCCCAATGCATATCCCACCCTTCCCACATTGATCCCCCACCCCACACCACCCATCGATCCCACTCCCCTCCCCCTCACTACCATCCTCCATCTCCCCCACTCATTGTGCCTACTCCCCTATCATCAGCCATCACCCCCACTCACTAAGCCTACTCTCCTCCCCCTCACTGTCAGTCGTCGTCACCCCCCTTGTTAAGTGGAAATACCACTCCCCTCCTCCTCATTTTCATATTTCATCTCCCCCACTCGTTGAGTGCCAAGACCTCTCCCCTCAATCAATTTGTCATCCACTGTCAACCCCACTCACTAAGCCCGCTCCACTCCCCCTCACTGTCATCCTCCATCGAGGATATCCCTATTTTGGGTTGTCTCCCCCATCCACCAATCCCCTATACTCTCTAGGTTTTCTAATTTATTCACCTCTACTACATTAAATTCTCCTTTCATGACCCACCCCCTCTGCTCCGTTAGCGCTTCCTTGCACAACATCCACTCCATCGGTGCTGCCTCAGACAACCCACCACCTTTTCTCTACAAGCGTTGCTGACCCACTTTTCTCTTCTAGAATTTGGGGAACCTAGACCATTATAAACCTATTCTATACTATTTATTTTTTAGGTATATATGTAATCCTATTATATTGGTGTGACTCAAATTCATTGATGGTATTTTATAATTTGTTTACTTGATTTATAGTTGAAAACGGTTTCAATGTTTATGTGGGTTTTAATGATAATTATTCCTCCAAGAGTATGATAATGACATGAGCCTTCCCCAATTACATATTGTCATTCCATCTATGTTTTATGGATATAATTATGGATAAGTAAATAATTATGAAACTAAGGTAACAAAAACCATAGACATGAAAATGTACAAATCATGAATTTTTCATTTTCTAATCTTTTATTTATCATATGTTATTTAATTCAATTATTATAATATGTAATTTATCATCTATTATTTATTTTAATTACTATAATATTTTATTTATGTGTCCAAGAGTATTCTATTTATGTGTCTCTGAATCTATTATTTATGTTTCTATTATTTATGTATGATTATTTAGGTATTCATCATGGTGTTATTATTTCATCATTTGAATTAAAATTTATGTAAATTATTTTTAGTATGTGAATTAAACTATTTATCATTCTAAGTCAATCCTTTTGATATAATAATAATTTTTAATTTACAACTAGCTATATAATTTTTATAGATGATTTTTCTAATTTTACCAACCCCACCCCCATCGAGTCACCCCTCCATCCTCCTACATCATTGATCCCCCTCCCTTACCACTATAATGCACCACATTTCCTACCTCCAATCGTTGAGCCCAGCCACCACCCATTCCTATCCCACCCCCGCTTTCAATCCCCCACCCCATCTCCCCCTATTGATCTCACATCCCCACCTCTCCCTGTCTTCGATCCCCCATTACTCCACCCCACTTTTCTCTCACCATCAAGCATGAATCCCTACCAACCACAAAAAAGACCCCTTATGGGCTGATCGTCCTCTACCACCTGGCCCTATAGCAAGCTCAGCGAGACCCTAGTTGAATCCCCACCTCACACTCTCCTTGTTGGTGCAATTATGGTTGCCACCCCCACCTCTACATCTCCCTTCCTCTTTTACTACCCATGTCTCCCCCCCTTTTATGTCGTTGATGCAAGAACCCACTTAAAAAACCTTTATCTTTCCTGGGTAATTCATGTTGGATTGAAACATCATGTTTATTGGTTTCTTTTTTCCTTATTGAATTTTTGAGTGGTGGAGATTTGGTTTTCACGAATGGTTTGATATTCAAGATAAATGGTGTGCATTAAATGTAATCAACAAAAATGATTCAATGGTGATTTGAGTGCATGTTATTTCACCCATTCTCTGTGAACAATCCTAGTAAACTGTATGTAGGTTTGTCCTTTTAGATAGTTTTATTATTCTATTTATCATTATGACCATAATTATTTTTAATCAAAATTATTTTTTAACTTTTTTTATAGGTAGTGTCTACTATTTTTTGTTGAATCATATTTTTTAGTCACATTCTCATAATTAGTCATTTTTTATTTAGTTTAATGGGAAAACGTTTCCTAAATGTTCGTAGGAAAATTTATTTCTAGGGTCGTAATAGTGGAACCCCCTGTAGGCCAATAACTCTACCACCATCGATCCCCCTAGCCTCTGACCCTCCTATGGCCATATACTATCCTCCATGACTCCCTTACCCTGATTCCTTTAACTAATATCAACTCTTGGTACTATAAATTCTTAAATTAGAAGACGAGTCATATCTTCAACTAGTGATGTTCAATTTGGTTTTTCTAATTATTTAATTTGATTATCAAAATACCTAATCTTTATGGGTGTTTCTTGTTTATCAATTTGGAAGGTTTGATTTTTAGGTATCTATTTTTTTGTTCATTTTCCAAAAAAACCCAATTTCTCCAATTTTCACCATACATAGTTATGATTTTTTTCATTTATTTTCCATAATTTTATGTTTAATGCCATTTTGGTTTTTAAAAAAAATACATTTTATGTGTAGTAAATGATTGTATAATGAATCTCCCTTTTTATAGATATTATTCATCCCATCCCTTTGGTATTTAGTTTCCAATAGACCCTTATTTCCATTATGAATAAACATCACCATTAAAATGGAAGTTGATTTTTTTTACATTCCATCAAATTTATGGGTTCTTTTGGTTTTATCTTGACTTGTATAATATTGATTAGTTTTAGTTAGACTCATGCCTAAGTTAGATGATTTATGAATTTTTCGATTTTGTAGTGTCCATATGTAGCAGCTTATTATATATTATGTGTTGTATGCCTCTGCTTAATACTCAATCACTATAAGAGTCTACAGTACAATTATAGATTTTATTTATTAAAAACATGTTTACACTATCATATAATTATATTTTTTTGTATTTAGTATAATACATTAAATTTGTATCATGTCATGAAACTATAGATGTTTTCATGATAATTCTTGACCATGCCTCTACACCTTTCCATTGGTAAAAGTCATGGGCTTCTACAAGAAGAGATATAAATTTCAATTCTTATATTTTTTTAAAGATTCATTCACCTATATCCTTCTTAATAATTGATTTAGATTTCTTCCCTCATTGAATTTTGAAAAACAATCTTCATTCAAATCAACTCTTTGCATGGAGTGATCTATATAAGAGGTCATATTTTTTTACACTTCATGTCAATCAAGATATGTTATTCTCTTTATTAAATTTAATTTTTACTAAGATATCTCATTTTTATTACTTTTTTTTATTTTTTTCATCTAATTTTATATTGCAACAATGAATTATCTAAGTAATCTAACCTGAATCCCCTATATTAGGTAATCATTTCAATTTGGGTACCAATTACAATTTATTCTTTCTCATGCTTCAGCATTAATTGATGGTAGTGAGTTTTGGATATTACTTATTTTATCATTATTCTAACGTGACCATATATATAGGTCATTATGTACCTCATGTTTTTGGGTGATCTTATTTGGATTCATAACTTGTTTGGTGTCATTGCATTATTTATTCAATAGTGCTTGTTATTTTTTATTATTTATGGTTGTCTGTTTGTAATGCATGGTTTTTCTGAGTAAAAATTGAAAACGGATTTCCATTTAGTTTGAAGTTGTAAGTGCTTTTCTTAAACAACAATAACTTAAAATAATTTGTTCTATTTAAATTTTGTATTATTCTATATCTATGTGTTTATTTTAGATGTAGACATTGATCTGCAACATCCATGGCTTCGAGAGACCATGAAAAACATCAATGGCTTACTATATAGATGATATTCAAGAATATATGGTTTTTACAAAGGGTCTTAAAGTTAGTGGAAGGAAAATTTATGTATCTTAATACATTAGATGAAATTATAGTGATTTTTTATTTTCATAAAAAAACTATTTTTCTTACATTTTATATGTTTAATTACAAATAATTATTCATTATTTCTCTTTAATTTATTTTTTTATATTATTTGATAACAATTCTTTTCATGAAATTTAGTTACCTTATACATTTAATGAATATTTTATGATATTATTTCATAACATACTATGTCCTACAATTTATTTGTTTCCACCATTTTCTTATTTCACTACATTATCCAACATATTGAAGAAAATTTAAAAGTGGTCTTCCATTTACTTAATTGTAGTTTAAACTAAAAATGTAAATATGGATAAACCATAATATTTTATAATTCAAATCAGTTGGAATGATTCAATGGAAATATCATTCTTCTATTTCCTTTAATTTCATCTAATTTTATTCAATGTTTATTCACTATTTTTAAAATTTTTATTGCTAATATGCAATTGAATATTCTAACATAAGAAGCATATTTATTATTGAATTATATTAACATTGAAAAAATTAGACAACAATTACAATCCATGTTTATGTTTCTTACATGTCTACCAAAAATCACTATTCGATTAGAATTGGCCCTTGGGTTGTTCCTATGAATGAGACATAATGTTTTTCTACATATGAGTAAATGGTATGAAAAATCTTCACATTCAGTGAAATTTATATTTTGGGGTCTATATTCAAGATTTGTTTTTCTTTATTATTTATTTTCCATTTATTAATTAATATTTTCTATGTTTCATCGTAATAATACAAAATCATTAAATTTTTTTTGAGGGGCATTCACTGCTAACATTATTGTATATTTGAATGTTTTTTTGTATCAATACTTTTCAAAAAAATCATTGTAAATTTTCATTGTATCTTAAACTAGTTAAACAAATGATTTTTTTCACTATCTAATCAATAGAAGTCTTGAATAGTGAAAACCATCAAACATGGGGAGATGTTAATGAATGATAAAATTAGTATATGAATTATTTTTTCCAAATAAACCATCAGAGGAAAAAATACATCTATATGATTTGTTATTATTGGTGGATAATTTTCATTGAGTACAGTTTTAATTTAGGATTTATATTATTTTTTATTTAATTAATTTCCAAGGAAATATTTATCACTATTCATGTTTATCTTCTAGATCATCTCACTTATCATTAATGTCTTGTTAATATTTTTGAATATGGAATTGTTGAAATTATTATATTTAATTTAGATTGGATATGGATATATAAAAATCATCCTATTTAGTTTCTTCCCATGCTACTAAGGGGTCTAGATTTTAATGGTATAGTACTAATAGTAGTTGTCCAAGATGAATTCATTGGTAATTTAAAAATAATATCATCTAATGGTTATATATATATAATTATATTTTCATATTGTGCTTCTATAAAATAATTTGATTCTTTTTTTCTATTATCCTAAATTTTATCTTAATTGAAAATTCTGGTAGTGATTAAAATGATTAGTTGTCTTCTCAAGTAATAAATCTAGTTTCCATATTAATTACCTTTTTAATTTTAATAAATTTGTAAGACATTTTATGTTATTTCATCATTTTTCCACTATTCCAATGACTTTCTTCATATAAATGACTATCATGAATTTCATTAGCAACATGAAATCAACTAGGTGAATCACATATTTTCATCATCACATTTGGATAAGAGTGTATTTAATCATTGCACACTATATAGTTTTATGGTTATCTATATCTTTTTTTTTGTTCCTTAGTTTAGTAAGCGAGCATTTATTTTCTGAATAGATCTTATGAAAATCTTTCAACATGAGCTGTTTTTTTCTGGATTAAAAAATTATCACTATATTTTATTTTTATCCAAAACATTATTTAAAATATCTACATAGTACCCTTAATACAATAATTTTTTATCATTCGATGCCTCATTATTCATTTTCTAGTTGTTAATAAAAAAACTTTAGAAAATGTCCAATATAAGAACATCCAAACTATAAACTAGATTGGAATTGTTTCCATGCATATTTAGAAATAACAAATGAATTATTATTACCAAAAAAATTCTTTGTGTAAATATATTCTCATCCTCCTTCTACATAACTGATATATGAAAGCATTGCATGAGAGAAAAATCAATTTATTTTCTGATTCTATGGGTGAATCTATTTTTTATTTTCTTTTAGTTTACTGTCATTTCCCTCATATATGTTTCTGTTCAACTAATTATATATTGAACCGTTATTATTGAGTTGTATTCTCTTTCAATTTTTCTAAGATGTTTCATTTTTATTGTTTCATTTGAGGATTGAAATGTTGAATTTTTATTTTTTTCATGTAGACGTAAGTGGCATCTAGGAATTTCTCAATTTAGTGATCTCAATTGGCGACTCAGGAATGTTAAAGAGTGTTTTCTGATTATGCAGCTTCCTTGTAATTTATTAATTCAAATAAAGTTAGTGTATCATTGGAAATATCATTAATTGGGGTTATGTGATATTTTGATAAATGTTTGGAGATAGCTGGACCAATAGTGTGACAAATGTCATGGTACTATTTTATATAAGAAAATCTTCGGTTATTATGCATGGATTGATAGACTTAAGTAGTACAGGATCATCATAAGGTTTATGTGGTTTAATTTGAAAAGTATAAGTATGAAAAATTCATTTTAATAATGGTTTGAGATATATCCTTACAGATCTATATTTCCTATTGATAATTTGAGTTTATTAGGGTAATATATTCTCGATTAGATTTTTGGTTCTATACCAAAAAAATATAGTGAGAATTTTCTTAATAATGGTAATAGAATGCCTATTGTATCTACTCACATAAAACCCTTTAAAGGTGTTCGGTAGGGAGTTTTGAAAAAAAAATGATTTTGAGTCTCTCACAGTTGATCCCATACCTCTTTAAATCTTCATATATCTCCCACTCCTACCTGTACGACTTCTACTTCACCTGGTCCTTTTGTGATTACCCCTTTAGAAACTATTCAAAAACTATAGATAGTGGAAAATGTAATTGTTATTCTTTTTAATCCTAATGATTTAACCTCTAAACCTACTCCAAAACCATATACATCTGATGAAAAATATCCCATGGATCCCCAAGCCATTCAAGGCCCTAATGTAGTTTTTAAAGGTTTAATGCTTTTTAAAAATACACAGGGGTCAAATCTAACCTAATGACCTCTGAATACCGTGACATCAGATGAAAAAAAGTATGGAGTGAGTTGTGAAATAGTCGAGTATATGTTACATAAATTAGAGTTTTTTTATCTAAGATAATGAAAAACACACATTTCATGTTATAAAACACAAAAATGTGCACGTAATAGTAAAATATATAGAAAATGACATTATGACTTGAAATAATAGGAAAACCATATTATTATTAATCATGATGTGTATGAGCAGATGAATCATCAATCACTGATGTCCTTTTCTTGAGTGGACCGAAATCACACTTTTAGTGTCATAAAACACTAAAATGTGTGTTTAACAGTCAAATCCATAGAAATTAACCTTATAATTACTTTTAATCATATGAAAATATGTTATTATTAATTATGAAATTTATGAGGAAACACAACATCAATTTAAAGTTAATTCTACCTAGAATAACTGAATATTGTATTTTTAACGGATTAACGGCCTTTAAAAACACACGAGGGTGAAAAACAGCCGAAAGCCCTCAAAATGTCATGAAATCAGACAAAAAAAACTATGAAGAAGTTTTTAAAATGGTTATTGGTCTGACTAGGGAACTCAAGAGGGGGCTGAATTGAGTACCTATAAAAATTAATATTTTAAAATATTTATTAAGGGTCCCCAATTTAAAAAACAAAATAGGCCAGTTAACCAATGTAAAATATTTTTAATAGTTTTGAATGTTCAATTAATTTCTCAAAAGATTCATTAATTCTCAGTTATATAACTTTGAATGATTGATGTAAATTTTTCAAATAATTTACTAAATCCAAAATAGTTATAAACACTATATAAGATTATCTATAAGAGTAAAATAAAGTTTTCTGGTTAGAATAAATAAATACAAACAAGAAAATATAACTTTAACACATTGGATAAAAACAAGAGTTTTAATCTCAAGAAGATACATAGTCCTCTCCACTTGGTGATAACCTGCCACCAAGTAGTTTTTATTTAAAACCTTGATCCACACCGTGGATCAAGGTTCACAGTAGCACACAAATATATCCATATAAACATGACCTCTACCACAATTTTACATGGGAAACAAAATACTACAAGGTCAAACAGAGACCTCTTACACAGTTATATGTGGGAGTAAAATGCTATTGAATTATGAGTGAGTGAGGGTATCTTTTATCCTCCATCTTATCTTAGGAGACAGTGTGTGTTTGTGATAAAGATACACACAATTCTTGACAAGTTGTAAAATTATACATAGCTGAGAAGAAATAATGAGATATTGGTTTAGAATTCTCCGAGTGATGTTCTTGATGATCATGGACTTCTTAAGTAAGCAGATGTAAAGCTTGAGTCCACTTCTAGAAAAAAAAACACTAAAAGCAGAGCTTCTTTGATGCTTTGTGTTTTGGTTTCTAGTGAGATGGTTCTTGTAGATTGTCAATTTAGATTTTTTTCTACAAAGATGTTCACACTCTTTGGTTCATAGTAAATTCTTACTTGTTCAAATCTAGTTGGATTCAATTGTATATGTTCTCTCTTATTTTTCTGGTGTGTCACACCCCCTATATCAACCGACACTCAAGCCACCTTTTTTTTAATATTGAGTGTTTTTCTTTTGGCTGATAGGGACCATGTTCTCCATCACATGCAAGTACCTCATGCCTAGTACTCTCTACTAACAAGGGTACAAAAAAATCATTAATAATATCCAAATCATTAAATAACTAAAATATGAACATTAGTAATAATTTATAATTTAAATGATTTATGAATAAATGACTATGTTTTGAGCAATGTCACAGGAGAGGTGACACAGGAGCGGTGACCTATCCTTTGTCCTGGAATGGTGTCTTAAGACCGGTGCCTTACCCTTTGCAAACAATTTTGGGTTGGTGGGTTGATCCAATGGTGTTTAGTCCACATCAACAATATCTGATCCTTTGCAAAATTCTGGATTGATGTCATAAGAATGGTATCTCAGACTTTTTGAATATTCTGGACTGGTGTCATATGAATGGTGTCTTGATCTTTTTGAAAATCCGGAAATGGTGTCTATTCCTTTGTAAGAATTATAAATATGTAGGAACTGTTTATTTCCCATGTCAATGGTGTCTAGTCCTTTGTGAAAATTCTATACACATAAATTGAGACAATGGTGTTTCACACTTTACCAAATTTTAGAATGAGTGGTGTCACTACAATAGTGACTCATACTCTGCCAATTTTTTGACTGAATGGTGAGACTGGTGACTGTGAGTCTCTTGATCAGTGACTCATACATTGCCAAAAAAATTCAACATGTCTTATTAAATAATACTTGTCAGAATATATTAATATTATAAATAACAATAATGAATCATAATGGCATAAGATTAAACATAATTAACCATGATTTGTGAGCATTAAAACAAGAGGAGTCCAACAATTGTCTATCATAAGTTACTTAAATCAGAATTTTGTTTGTCCAACATGATGGAAAACACACTTTTAGCGTCATAAAATAAAAAAACGATAGTTTAATGATAAAATATATAGAAAAAAATTTATAATGACTTGAAATACCAGAATAAAAAATTATTATTATTATTATTGACATGTACGAGTAGATAGAACATCAATATGATGTGTGATCTGCTCGGAATGACTGAATATGTGGTTTTTAATTTTTGAAACCATTTAAAAAGGTGTGTTTGGTTGTCAAAACCAACTAAACGACATCCAAATGCTATGAAATATAATGAAAAAAATGTAGTGTTTTTTTTGAAAAGGAAAAATAGATAGAACAACTATCTATGTTAGGGTTTTCCCAATGGGACTGAAAATGCACTTTTAGTGTCATAAACACCAAAACACACGTTTAATAGTCAGATCCATAGCTAACAACCTTATAATGAATTTAAATCCTAGGAAATATGTATTATTATTATTATTCGTGTTGTGTAATGGAATTATACACATCCACCTGATGTGTGGTATTTTTGGAAATACTGAATATGGGGTTTTTTAATGATTTGATACCCTTTAAAAAGGTGCATATGGGTTTAAAAACCATCCAAACATCCTCTGAATGTAGTATAATATGACGACAACATCTTTCTAGTGAATTGTGAAATGTTCAAGTAGATGAAATGTCAATATGAGTAGGAATTATCCTAGGAGGACTGAAAACATAATTTTAGTGTCATAAAACCCCAAAATGTGAATTTAACGGTTAGATCCATTGAAATATTCCTTATATTGACTTGTAATCATAGGTACAACATTCTTATTTTTATTCGTGAAATGTAATATTAAAAGGAATGTCAACCAAATATGGGCTCTATTTAGAATTACTGAATATATGGTTTTTAAATATTTAACATCTTATAAAAAGGTTTGTTCTAGGGTCAAAACCTACCAAACAACCTTTTAATTCCATGAAATTAGATGAAACCAACTATAGTATGAATTGTGAAGTGTTTGAGTAGAAATAAAATCAATCTGAGGTGGGGTTTTTTGAGGAGGACCGAAAATGCACTATTAGTTTCATAAAGTATCAAAATGTGTGTTTAATAGTTAGATCTATAGAAAATGTCCTCAGAATATATTGAAATCATAGGAAAAGTGACTTATTGTTATTCATGATGTGTATAAATAGATGACATGTTAACCAGAGGTTCATTCCATGTGGTATGACTGAATATGTTGTTTTTAAAGATTTTATTCCCATTAAAAAGATGCATTCAGTTATCAAAACCAACAGAACAACCTTGAAACACCATGAAATTAGAGGAAAAAACCATTGACTGAATTGTGAAATTGTCGTGTAGATACTATGTCAATCAAAGGGGTCATTTGACCACGATGATGGAAAATGCACTTGTAGTGTCATAAAACACCAAAATGGGTGTTTAATGAACATATCCATATAAAATAACCTCAAAATGACATGAAATCAATGGAAAAACACTTTATTATTATTCCTGATGTGTAAGAGGAGATTAAACATCAATCATACATAAACCCTTCTCTGAATGAAGGAATGTATGGTTTTTAAAGATTTGACGCCCTTTAAAAGGATGGTTTATGGTTCAAAACCACCCAAACGACATCCAAATTCCATGAAATTAGATGAAAAACAACGTAGCATGAATTGTGAAATGTTTGAGCAGACTAAATTTAAAACTAATCTTGAGTTTTTTTAGGAATACTGAAAATGAATTTTTTGTGTCATAAAACACCAAGATGCATATTTAAAGTTCAAATCTATAGAAAATGACCTCAAAATGACAAGAAATCATAAGAAAACCATATTATTATTATTCTTGATGTGTGCAAGTAGACAGATCATCAATTGTATGTTTATTCTGTTTAGAACGACTGAATGTGTGGTGTTTAATGATTTGGTGCCCTTTTAAAAGGTGTTTTTAAGGGTCAAAACCATCCAAAAGACCTTCGAATGCCATAAAATCAGAGAAAAATAATTATATCATGAATCATAGAATTCTTGAATAGAATAAATGTCAATATGAGTTGGCGCTTTCCTAGGAGGATTGAAAACACATTTTTAGTGTCATAAAACACCAAAATAGACAATTAACTGTCAAATACATCACTAACAACCGCAAAATGTTTTAAATCACAAGAACGACATATTATTAATATTAATTACATTTAATATCATACAACACATCAATTTGACATGTGGTCTACCTAGAATGATTGAATATTTGGTTTTTAATGATTTTACCCCCTTTAAAAAGGTGCTTCCTGGGGTAAAAACCAGTCGAATGATCTCTAAATTCAATGAAATCAGACGAAAAAATGATGGAGTGAATTTTGAAATAGTCTAGTGGAAAAAATTTCAATACAAGATGGAATTTTATCAAGAGGACCGAAAACACACTTTTAGATTCATAAAACACTGAAATATGTGTTTAAAGTTTATATGCATATAAAAATTCCTTATAATGACTTGATATCATAGTAAAACCATATTATTATTATTCATGATGTGTATAAGAATACGACACCTCAAAAAGATGTGTTTTCTTTTCAGAACGTCTGAATATGTGTTTTTTAAAGATTTTACATCCTTCAAAAAGGTGTTTTAGAGGGTCAAAACCATAAAAATGACTTATTAATTCAATAAAACAACACAACAAAAAATGTAAAAAGAATTGTGAAATGTTAAAGAAAACAGAATGTCAATCTAAGCTTGTGTTTTCCATGGAGGACCAAAAACGAACTTTTAGTGTCATAAGATATCAAAACGCATGTTTAACGATCATATCCATATAAAATGAACTCATGATGACTTGAAATCATAGTAAAACCATATTATTATTATTATTAATGTGTAAAATCCTAAAACACATCAATCATATGTGTGGTCCACATTGTATGATGAAATATTTTATTTTTAATGATTTGATAGCCTTTAAAAAGGTATGTCCGATGGTCAAAACAAAATAAACGACCTTGAAATTCCTTGAAATCATAAAAAAAATGTTGAGTAAATTTTGAAATTTTCATTAGAGATTATATCAATTGGAGGTTATGTTTGACCATAATGATGGAAAACATAAATTTAGTGTCATAAAACACCAAAAATAGAATTTAACTATCGGATCCATAGTAAATAGCCTCATAAGGACATGTAATCCAAGGAAAATCATCTTTTTATTATTAATGACATTTTAGAGGAGATGAAACATCAATTAGACATGCGGTCTGGTTAGAATGAATGAACGTGTGGTTTTTAACGATTTGACACCCTTTTAAATGGCACATTCGGGGGGTCAAAACCAAAAAAATGATATCTGAATGTCATGAAATTAGAAAACAACCACTATCTTGTAAATTTTAAAATTTTCAAGTAGAAATAATTTCAATATGAACGAGAGGTTTCCCAGGAAGACCAAATATGCACTTTTAGTGTCATAAAATTCAAAAATGTGCCTTAACTATCAAATTCATAGAAAACAATCTCATAATGACTTGAAGTCATAGTAAAATCATCTTATTATTATTATTTATGTTTAAGAGGATACATAATATCAATAGGACATGATAAATTCATGGAACGACTGAATATGTGATTTTTAATGATTTGTTGCTCTTTCAAAAGGTATTTCTGGGCGTAAAAACCAACTAAATAGCTTCTGAATACCATGAAACTAGAAAAAAATTACTTTGGATTGAATTTTCGAATGGTTGAGCATAAAAATAATCATTTCATGATTATGTATTCCTAGGAGTACTGAAATTGAATTTTTATGTCATAAAAAAACAAAACGGGTGTTTAATGGTTGAATCCATTGTAAACAACCTCATAATGAATTGAAATCATAGTAAAATAATCTTATTAATATTTTTTAGGTGTAAAATTAGAATACATGTTAATCAGATGTGTGGTATATTCAAAATAATTGAATTTTTAGTTTTTAAAGAGTTGATGCCTTTCAAAAAGGATTGTTCATGGGTCAAAACTAGGTGAACGACTTCTGAATGCCGAGATATCAGAAAAAACAACAACTATGAAGTGATTTGTGAAATTTTCAAGTGGAAGGTACATCCAATGGTTGTTTCATTTGATTAAGATAATGGAAAACATACTTTTAGTGTTATAAAAAACCAAAACTTGTGTTTAACTATTATATGTGTAGAAAATGACTTCTAAATGACATGAAACCACCGACTTATTACTATTTTTGAAATGTTTTAATGTATGGAAAATCAATCAGACAAGTGGTCTTCTCGTAATGATATAATATGTTATTTTAAAATTTTAAAATTTTATTAGAAATTATTAATTTATTTTCAAAATCAAATAGATTTGATATGATATAAAAAGATTTAACTGAATTTTTTTATTGAAATAAAATGATTAGTTAGAAATTTTTTTCTATACTAATTATTTTATTAAATTTTTTCATTCAGTTTCATTTGATGATTGGTGTGGAGCTTGCAAGATGATGAGGCAAAGAGATTTATGTGCCTGTGGTTTTAGATATTCTTGAAATATATTTTCAATGTTGAAATTGTGTATTTTAATTTTGTTATAATTTTAAAAAACTAGAAAAACCTCTACCAGTTTCTATAGCTCTTTCATGGCTATTCTATAGAGACCAGTATTTGGTGATCACTATAGCCAATCCCCAAGGAAGCTATAGAGACCACCAAATGGAGGATAGTATAGGCCAACTTAGTATGGTCTATAGAAAACACTATTTGGAGGTCACTATTGGTGATCCCCATATCATTTATAGCATCTTCCATTTGGTAAATGCTATCAAAAACATCGATGGGTTTAAAGTGTCCACTATTTTGCGGATTATGGGAAGATGTTATTGACCTTCAGTAATGGATTTTAGTGACTACAAAAATCCATTTTTCTATTAGTGGAGATTCTGGTTCCTAGTGTTCAAACCTTCTTCATTTACCTTAGTCTAGATCATTTTCTAAATGTATTCATTATCTCCTTTCTCCTATGCATTTGTTTCATCTTTAGTGTCTAAAATATGAGTCGCACCCATGACTTTCACTGACACATAATGAATTACAGGTGTTGTGTTGGTCATTGAATAATAGAAGGGTTTTTTGTTCCCTTTTCTGGAACTCTTCCCTCCATTATAAGATCCCTTTTTAGCTCCTTGGAGAAGAGTGGCCTCGAGGGAACAACCACATGACCTTTTCTTGTGTGTCCCTTCTAAGGGAGGTGCTTCACGATATGAGACAAACTAGTAGACCTCATTTCTTGTCATTCCCCCTAAATAGGAAATGACATGTATCCATTAAAGATGAGGTTGATGTAAAAATACCCCCATCCCTATGAGATAGGGTTTCTCATGTTCTTACATTGTCATTTCTTTGGCCAATTTTTTTAGATTTGATGGGGCACGTTGTGTTAAAATATTCCCACATCCATGCGGGTTGGGGTTGATCCTATGTTGCGGTGGCTGGTACTATTTCCACCACTCTCTTGATCATGAACATCATCGTTCAAGCATGATGTAGGTGAAATAAAAGATATTCATGTGAAACTCCTACTTCTGTGGGTATCAGTATTACCTAATTATTGGATTCCCATAAGTGAGAATCCCGCTTAATGTTCTCAGTTTCTTGATTCAGGAGTCTTTCAATAGCTTTCTCTCTATGGGACTAATGCTTTTTAGACTTATTCTGGGATTATTCTTACTAATTTCACCATCTTTCCTAAGTGGGTGTATTGTATAATATCTTTCCTATAGAAATAACATTACAGGATGTCATCGCTAGTGGATTTTTAAATCTAGGGTGTGAGGTGAAAGGAAAAGCTTCGTGTTTTCCCCATCCTCAGATATGAACACCTAGAATGGTGTTGATGAATATATGAAATAATTTATGTACTTAATTGAGGAATTATATTTGAATAACTTTCCACTACTTCCTAGATCATGGTATCCATGTAGTTGGAGGGATTTCAAGTCGATTTAATAATGAAGCTCTTCTAATACATTAACTTGGTCTGCATACCCATTGTAAAGATACTACTTCACTCTCAAGTGGTGGAGAGTTTTCAATAGGTTCATATGGCTATCATGTATGAAATCTACTAACAATACCTCTATAATAATGAAATAAGAAGTGGTTTATTTCCAAAACATGATTGTAATATTATCCCTGACTGGTTGTCTTCTAATAAGTAATGCATTTTTTCGTTCTTCTTCTAGATATTCCTCCACTTGATCATCCAAACATGGGAACTTCCTAGATATCTTATCACAAGAAGTGGAGATAGTATGATTCTTTTTGGAATGGAAATTATCCATAGGTGGTTGGGAGTATGACCATTCCATGTACTATCTCTAGGTAATAAAGAATCTATCCATTCATTGATAGGGTTATAGGAATGATAGACCCCATCTTTCCAAGCACCTCGGAATTATAAGTATTTCTCATTTTTGTTCTTTTAAGGGGTTTAATTTCTTGCTAATTTATCTTATGAACCTAAGTAGTGCTATTGTGGGACACATCAATATATGATATCTCTTGATCAATTGAATCCTGCATGTAATTAAATCCTTCATGGTAAACATTTGGGGGAGGACCTTCAGAGTTGATGGAAGAAATGGTATGGGGAGGAACTTATAGAATGCTAATACCAATTACACAAATTGGTAATGGATCTATATAATCTTGGGCTACCATTGATAAATGTTTTATTTCCTCAATAATTGTATCCTTTAAAAGAGAATGGTCATGATTATGCTCCAAAATTTTTATCTACCTCGGTTGGGGTTTATTTTTTGATGCTCTTATATAGGAATCTAGAATCACGTGATGTAAATATAGATCCTCATTCTTTAAAGTGGGTTCACTTTAATCATATGTTTTTATTAAGGAATTCTGAATAGTTTCTATAATTTCAGTAGAGATACATGCCTACCCTAGAGCGGCCCCTAAAATGGGTCGGTGATCCTCATTTGGAACACATATGTGCACTCGATATGATTGTCCATTTTTTAGAAATGTTGATGATGACTCTCATTGATGGGAGAAGGGATTTATGTCTACATCTGAGTAACCCTACCATTGTGTGGGTGAGTCACCCTACTTGAGATGGCGGGGGTGTGACCTGAATGCTAGCTATTTTTGCTGATGTGGTTACATATAAGAATGTTTTTAGGATGTGTTCTAGAATTTATGTATCAAATTTTATCATTTCTAGTACATTTTCAGAAGAATATTTATTGGGAAGAAGTATGTGTACCCATTCTAGTGTTGGTGTATGAATAAGATTCTACCCTTGGTTCATAGCTAAGTTACACTGACTAGGACCTCCAATTGCCTCCGTATTTGACCGGAGAGCGTGATATACATAAGTGAGGATTCTCATTTTCTCATATAAAACAACATTATTAAACTATAATATTTGATATGAATGAGAAAGGGTTTTCATCTTGGGGAATTTTATATGAACAAGCATGGATTTTCATCTTATCTTTGTTTGGCACCATATTTTACTACTAGGCGTGATATGCATGAGTAGGGATTTTCATCTACTAATAGAACATTGTCGTATTTGAAAATAGGGATTGATACACACATGAAAGGATTTTCATCTTCTCATTGTTTTCCACTATTTTTAACAGGTGACTTTGATATGCATGAGTTGAGATTCTCATCCGATCTTAGACTGCCACTGTATTTCAATAGAAGTTAGATATCCATGGGTAAGGATTTTCATCTTTTAGTTGGTTTCCTCCATATTTTACTGGAGGTGTTGATATGTATGATTATGGATTTTCATCTTCTCATTTTTCAACCTTATTTGATAGGAGGGCTTCTTAATCTAGAATAATATCATTGTATTGTTCTTGGTTGTTCGACTATCACCCTATGAGGGATTACTTGGGGGCCCGGATCCAAATGAATCAGGCTAGAGCTTATGTGGACGTGTCTTCTTTATGAAGAGGACATAGGGCCTCATAGTGATGGTAGTGATGATTTCTAGTTGGATACCTTGAGCGAGACCCCTATGTTGTTGGGATGAAGTCACTAGTTACCACTTGATTGGCCTCCCTAAGGTGAGGGGGGGGCTTGTTATCACATTATAGGGATAAGAACCACAATTTTTTGAGATGGATATTGTTTTCATTGAATTTTGGACTACCCTTCATCACTGAGACGATGTTTGGTGTGTATTTATGAAAAAGAGGGCCAATCATGTAGCCTCCAGAGTCGGTAGAGTACCATTGAGGTGCTACTCCTGAATTAGCATATTTGACAACTGGCGTTGAAGAAGTTGGCTCAATGATAACATAATTTTTTGGACAAAGATCCATCTCTCCCAATGGTCAAGGAATATGTATCCTTGAAATAATGAGATTCTATTTAGATCGAATGGAGTTCTAGTGAATTTACCTTTGTGATATTTCAAACACAAAAAAGAAAAATCTGTCAAAGAAGCATCTTAATTTACAGAAACATGAATATCTGATCATTTTGGATTCTTGTTTGGCCCTTTTTCATTATTTGGGAGTATTAAAGTGTCTAAACATGTGTAAAATGTTGTCATATTGGCTAAAGATTCTCATTTAGTTCTCTATTTTTGTTTTTTTATCTATTTTTGATAGGTAAGTTTCTAACAATTTTTGTTTATTGAACTAAAAACACCTAATGGATGTCATATCCATGTTAACTCATGCACCAACATTCCCATGGAAGGTTTTCTTTGCGGAATGTGGAAAATGACACTTAATAACTCATATTGGTAGAGTGGATGGGAGTTCGAGCTCATATAACCCTTTTTGTGGGAATTATTGCCTACTCCAGGACCCTCTAGTATATTTTATTTAATTAATGTTTATGAATCCATTATCAAATCCAAAATATAAATGACATTTCACCCTTATTTTAATAATAGATCATTTGAATTTATGGAATTTATAGTTATCTATATGTATATGAGGTTCTCCATTAATGGTAACATATTTAAGAAGATTAGAGATTTTTATTCAGTTTGTCATCATGATGGTTTTCTTAAGACAAATAATGGGGTGCTCTGAAATATTCCATCAATTCAAAAGATGATAATTTTGTTGATTCTGGGATAGGGCCCCTTAAATGGGAATTTAGTGTATAATCGTTAAAGGAATCATAACCCATGTAGTTGAGTTACATTTAACGGGACACATCATACATTTTAGGGTTAGGTAAATGGGATCAAACCATGTTTTTTAACATCATGATATAAGGACTTCTAGGTGGAATATGCCAAGAAAATATTGGTGTGGAATTTACACTATACTAGCCTAAGGGACTTGGAATGGATGTATCCTCCCAGGATATATATGACCATACTAGGAATATGTCCCTATAAGGATGGAGATTTACGGACCTAAAAGGAACATGGAACTCTATGTTGGATAGTACTCTAGTGAGAATATGGACTAGAGAAAATTAGGGTGAGTTTTGGGTGCTGAGTTTGAACCTCAAATAGGCTTCTACATAAACCATTTCGATATGAATCAATTCCCAAATATTTAGAAAGGGTTGGGTCTTACACCTATGTAGGAGGCCTATTGTTTTGCTTCATCATGAATATGTCACATTGAAGGTTTATATCATAGGGAATATGCCCCTTTAAAGTGGTGATAACATGGATTTGAGGACCAATGTCTATGAAGATCCTATAAAGGAAGGTGATGGGAAGATCCAAAAAAGGATTTCCTATCGAGACATAAATATGATCATGAATATGTCATGATCGTAACTATCATATAAGCCCACGTGAGTCCTAGTCGGCATGAGAAACAAGAGGAAGTAAAATATCTGAAAAGCCAGACAATCTCTTTCTTCCACTGGTGGATGAGGCAAGGGATACAGAAGGAAGAAAGGGATATGGCCCCTTTCTCCAATATTTATTTCATAACCTAGGAAGGAAAATAGGAGGAGGTATGTGACCTCATTTTAGGGGATTAAACCAATTGGTATTCCCTTATCTTGATTTCAAAGAGGATTAGAGAAAGATTCAACACTATCCCTCATCAATGGGAAAGGAAATGGTGACTCCCCTCCTCACTGTCTGAAATTGGGAGGCCCTTGTAACTTCCTACAAGGTTGAAATCCTTATTACTATAGGAATGTATTGTTGAGAACATTTTTTGGATCTTCCTTTTTATATAGGGTACCAATATAATCTCATTTAAATTGGGTATATATGATCGAGAGAGTACATTGGTATTCCATGTACTCAGATTAGAAATATTTGGTGGCTATAGGGGCTACCTTACTTTGATACCTCACAAGGGGGAATATTTAGGGATTACAGCTTCGTAGAGTATATGTTGATATATAAGGATATTAGGATGGTTGGTGGAAGGTCTGAGGTGGGGTCAAATGATAAGTTGGAGGGAAGTGATGAGAGTAGAAAACCAGAACAGTCCAAGATGACCCATTCCACATATCATTATTCTATGTGATATGGGGTCCTATTTGTACAGTGTTTTACTATGTTTGATGTGGTTCCCTCGATGTAGCATTTTTCTACAAGAGTTTGGGTTCATCCCACGTAGTGTTTCGCTATGTAGGGAAGATATCCTTCCACCTAGCCCTTTTTTATGTGGGGTGATGGACCATACATGTATAATATGGATATCATTTATAGAATGGTTCCTAAAAAAGTATTTTGGGTATGCATATATTCTAATGATTCCCATTTCTAAATTATTTTTATGCGATAATTTGACCTATTGAAAATCGATTTCTCCCATACATTCTCCCTAAATTTCATCCTCCTCCTCCCCATATCTCTCTATGGGGTTTTTTATAGAGGCATGGATGTAAATGCCTTCCATGATAGCTATAAACCCATGTCAATAATAGGGATTATTCATTTGAAGGATAGAAAAAAGTACTTCATAGGCTCTCAAATGATTTTTCATTTGTAGGATCCTAGAAAGGATGTCACAGTCCCAAAAACATTTTTTTTGTTTATGGGAGCCGAAAAAGAGGGTCCCATGCCACAAATGGTATTTGGTTTTTAGGGGCTAGAAAATAGTACCACATGGCCGTAAATGAATTTCCATTTTGGGGGCACCGTGGGGAGCAGTAGTCTATATAGTGAGCTGTTATGTGGGAAAGAGCCCATCATATAGGGAGATTTCTATGCAGAACCAAGCCCCCCTTTGCGACATTATTCCCATCAAAACAAATCAACTCTATTTTTGGGTTGATTATACCCTTTACAAATTTAGTAATGTCATTCCACATTCTATGTTGATTTCTTAGGACCCAAAACCCTAAAATTCTAAAATCCCAAAATACTAAGAACCCTTAAGAACCATTAAACTAATACAAAAAAACCCTATCAAACCTAAAAACAAAAAAAAACCCATAAACCCCTTTCAAAAACCTAAAACCCCAAAACCCCAAAACCCAAAAACTCGTAAAACAAGAAAAAAACTATTACCCCTAAAAACCCTTAAAAACTAAAAAAACCCCTAAAACCCAAAAAACCATAAAATACCCCTAACCCATATCCCAAAACCCCAAAAAACCCTAAACCCTTCAAAAAAACCCAAACAAATATTAAAAAACACAAAAACCCAAAAACCCAAAAACCCTTAAAAAATACCCCTTAAAATTCCAAAAAACACTAAACCCCCTAAAAACACTTAAAAACCTAAAAATCTAAAATCCCTAAAAATCATTATAAAAAAACATTAAATACCCCGATAAACCTAACAGCCCTAAAAACCACTAAACCCCTATAAAACCCTAAAACCCCTAAAATACCTCGAAACACTAAAAACCCCAATAAATCCATAAAACACTTACAAACATAAAAACAATGAAGACCCCTAAATACCCTAAAAGACCATAAAACCCCTTAATAACCCTAAAATACCCTAAAAACCCTAAAACCCAAAAAAATCATAAGAACTAAAAACCACCCAAAACCCCAATAAAACCCCAAAAATGCATTTAAATTCCCTTAAATACCCCAAAAAGAATTAAAAACCATAAAACCCTAAAAACATAAAAAACCCTTAAACCCTAAAACTACCCTAAAATGATGTAAAGTCCCTAAAATCCCTAAAAACCCTAAAAACCCTAAGACCCCAAAAAAAACCTAAAAACCCTACAATTGA
Organism: Viscum album; assembly: GCA_963277665.1. Taxonomy (NCBI): domain Eukaryota; kingdom Viridiplantae; phylum Streptophyta; class Magnoliopsida; order Santalales; family Viscaceae; genus Viscum; species Viscum album. Next base: position 458,217,935 of record OY728133.1, on the reverse strand, counting down.
AAAACAACCTAACAACCCTAAAATCATAAAAAAACACTAGAAAAACTAAAAATATAAAATCAAATTAAAAACATGAAATCACTAAAAAATATAAAAACACTAAAAAAAATTAAAAATATATAAAAAAATAAAACCCCTAAAAACCATTATAGCCATAAAAATCCATAAAACCCCTACAAAACCTAAAATACTAAAAACACTAAAAACCCTTAAAACCCATAAAGGATGGCAGTGTTTGAGGTCTCACGATGGTCTCCCTGCTTCTCGACATGGAGGTTGACGACGACATAGCCTATGGCATCATCGACTTCGCCCTGCCCTGATCCCTGGCCAGGGGAGGCAGTGGTTGGTCCCTCCCTGTGGATTCCCTCTTCTCCTTCTTCTGTTCCAGCATAGCTTCCTTGATTTCTAGAGATTTATGTCGGCCCTAAAGTCCCACTCTGTGAGAATGGTGTGCCTTCGTTCTAGATCTCTTCCCAGGAGTTCCCGATGGCCTCCGCCATTCTAGATCTCACGCTGGTGGCCCGATTTGGAAGGATTCGACCCTCTGTGGATGATTTTAACAGGTTTGTTAATTATTATTGGAATCTACATGATCAAGTAGTTGTAGGTTTGTTAGACACTCGACGATTTCTGATTCTCATTAGGAATGAAGATGATCTTGTCTTTGTATGGTCTTTTTCTCCACGAGCTATTGATGGCCTTCAGTTTTATTTATTCCACTGGAATTTTAATTTTCACCTGCATCGTGATCCTCTGAGTGTGGATCTGTGGATTACCCTTCTTGGTCTTGACCTGACCTTCCAAAATTCATCCATCCTCTGCATCATTGGTAAACTCATTGGAAAATTTCTCTGTATGGATGCTCGGACAAGTGCTGATTGACACCCGGCTACGCCGAGGATTTTTGTTGAGGTGTATGTGTCCAAAGTTCCAATTAATTCTGTATGTGTTGAGATTGAAGGTGAGATAAGGTGGAATCATGATGTATTCTTTGAATCCTAAGTGCCTTTCTGCTTTCCTTGTCAAAGTCTGGGTCATTATGCCTCTTCTTATAGGAGTTCTTTCTCTATCAAGTCTGCTCTATCTGATTGTTTTCTAGCAGTTGTTCCTCCTTGGGGGGGAATCTGGATTGCACAATGAGGGTCTCCTCACTAGAATGGTTAATCTACCTCTAGCTGGGGAGTAGGAGTTTTTTGTGGTCGAGGATGTTCTGATCAAGTGTGATCGGCAGCCCCACTCTAACCCATGTATTTGGGATGTTTTTAATAGGCTGAAAAATGATCTTGGAATAGTGGAAAGTATGGGTGTGGTGAAACCTATGGAAGGAGTCATGGTGCTTCCTGGATCTTCTCCTGGAGGTCTGGAGGTGGCTGGGGTCTCTGGTGAACCTTTTTCAGTTAATGAGGGAGATGAGGGTGTCCCCTTGTGCAATATGTTTGATGTATTGGATTCGGAGGAGTTGATTCAGGAGAATCACACTGTCCAAGTAAAGTTGGTGGTGATTTTGATGAACAAGATGAGAAGAATACCTACCCTGGGCCTCAGGGAGTTGTTTGTGAGGATATGGTCAAGGGGTTGTAGGTGGTGGCACCACCCGTTGGTAATGAGGAGGCGTCTTCTGGTGACTTCGATGATCAAGATGGGAAGAATACCTGCCTTGGGCCTCAGGAAACGTCTTGTGAGGATATGGGCAAGGGGGTGCAGGTGGTGGCGCCTCCCTTTGGCAATGAGAAGGTATTCGCGGGCTCTGATGTGCAGGTCCTCCTTCTCAGCCATGTTTCTAGTGAAAGTGTTGAACATTCTGGACATGCGGAGGCAGAAGGGGAGGTAGCAGGAAGGGGGTGGTTGGGGAGGATGGCTCTAAAGGTGTGGCTGGTTGCTGGTCCACTGGACTGGTTTCGAATGCGTCTAAGGCGGGGGTTGAGAGGGCGGCTAGTTCTACTTCCTACCATGTGACTGATCAGGGGGAGGTGGAGGTGCACATGCTAGAGAATAAGTTGGAGGAGGAGGCTGGGCAGTGGACAGTGTTGGAGGTCTCACGATGGTCTCCCTGCTTCTCGACATGGAGGTTGACGACGACATAGCCTATGGAATCATAGACTTCGCCCTGCCCTGATCCCTGGCCAGGGGAGGCAGTGGTTGGTCCCTCCCTGTGGATTCCCTCTTCTCCTTCTTCTGTTCCAGCATAGCTTCCTTGATTTCTAGAGATTTATGTCGGCCCTAAAGTCCCACTCTGTGAGAATGGTGTGCCTTCGTTCTAGATCTCTTCCCAGGAGTTCCTGATGGCCTCCGCCATTCTAGATCTCACGCTGGTGGCCCGATTTGGAAGGATTCGACCCTATGTGGATGATTTTAACAGGTTTGTTAATTATTATTGGAATCTCCATGATCAAGTAGTTGTAGGTTTGTTAGACACTCGACGATTTCTGATTCTCATTAGGAATGAAGATGATCTTGTCTTTGTATGGTCTTTTTCTCCACGAGCTATTGATGGCCTTCAGTTTTATTTATTCCACTGGAATTTTAATTTTCACCTGCATCGTGATCCTCCGAGTGTGGATCTGTGGATTACCCTTCTTGGTCTTGACCTGACCTTCCAAAATTCATCCATCCTCCGCATCATTGGTAAACTCATTGGAAAATTTCTGTGTATGGATGCTCGGACAAGTGCTGCTTGACACCCGGCTATGCCGAGGATTTTTGTTGAGGTGGATGTGTCCAAAGTTCCAATTAATTCTGTCTGTGTTGAAATTGAAGGTGAGATAAGGTGGAATCATGATGTATTCTTTGAATCCTAAGTGCCATTCTGCTTTCCTTGTCAAAGTCTGGGTCATTATGCCTCTTCTTATAGGAGTTCTTTCTCTATCAAGTCTGCTCTATCTGATTGTTTTCTAGCAGTTGTTCCTCCTTGGGGGGGAATCTGGATTGCACAATGAGGGTCTCCTCACTAGAATGGTTAATCTACCTCTAGCTGGGGAGTAGGAGTTTTTTGTGGTCGAGGATGTTCTGATCAAGTGTGATCGGCAGCCCCACTCTAACCCAAGTATTTGGGATGTTTTTAATAGGCTGAAAAATGATCTTGGAATAGTGGAAAGTATGGGTGTGGTGAAACCTATGGAAGGAGTCATGGTGCTTCCTGGATCATCTCCTGGAGGTCTGGAGGTGGCTGGGGTCTCTGGTGAACCTTTTTCAGTTAATGAGGGAGATGAGAGTGTCCCCTTGTGCAATATGTTTGATGTATTGGATTCGGAGGAGTTGATTCAGGAGAATCACACTGTCCAAGTAAAGTTGGTGGTGATTTTGATGAACAAGATGAGAAGAATACCTACCCTGGGCCTCAGGGAGTTGTTTGTGAGGATATGGTCAAGGGGTTGTAGGTGGTGGCACCACCCGTTGGTAATGAGGAGGCGTCTTCTGGTGACTTCGATGATCAAGATGGGAAGAATACCTGCCTTGGGCCTCAGGAAACGTCTTGTGAGGATATGGGCAAGGGGGTGCAGGTGGTGGCGCCTCCCTTTGGCAATGAGAAGGTATTCGCGGGCTCTGATGTGCAGGTCCTCCTTCTCAGCCATGTTGCTAGTGAAAGTGTTGAACATTCTGGACATGCGGAGGCAGAAGGGGAGGTAGCAGGAAGGGGGTGGTTGGGGAGGATGGCTCTAAAGGTGTGGCTGGTTGCTGGTCCACTGGACTGGTTTCGAATGCGTCTAAGGTGGGGGTTGAGAGGGCGACTAGTTCTACTTCCTACCATGTGACTGATCAGGGGGAGGTGGAGGTGCACATGCTAGAGAATAAGTTGGAGGAGGAGGCTGGGCAGTGGACATTGGACAACTTGGTGGGGAAAACTTATCAAGGGAGTGCACCTGAAGCAGGGTTGGGGTGTGGGAAGGGGGAGGGACATGGGACGGGGGATTCCCCCGAACACAGGGGTGCTGCTACACAGGAGGTGGTTCCAAGGGAGAAGGGCCTTTTGCAGTTGGCTGACAGGCCTGACTACTCGGCCAGGCATGATGATGAGGGGATGGTCCTGCCTGGGGAGGATGGGCAAAGGCCTCTGGTTGCTGTCGTTGGGAGTGAAAATATACCTACCTTAGTGGTTCTAATCTTTCCTCAGGATGAAGTTTTTGTTGAGTGCCCCCTTAATCAAAAAGTCGCCTCTATCCTAGATCAAGTGCATGGAATGGAAGCAGAGGAGCGCTCATTTGAGATCGAGAAGGTGAAAGGGATGGATGATGGTCCCACCTCGATCTCCTCAAAGAGGAGGAGGAAGCGGGAGTATTCCACTCTCCCCAGACCCATGGTTACTCGGGCGTCTTCACAGGCGGTTAAGCTGAATGTCAAGGTTAATAATCAAGAGCAGCTTCATTCCCCAGAACAAAGAAAACTCAGGGAGAAGTTTCTGATGCTACTCAAGCTTAATGAGGATTATGAGTCAGGATTGGATGACTCTGACTCCTACTTTGATGATGCGGCCTCTGGACATGGTGCGGATGGTGACCCTTATGGTGTGGCTTCTATTTCGGATATTTGTGGTGATGTTGACTGATGTTTTTTCCTTTCCTTCTTTGTTTTCCTTTTGATCTTTCTTTTTTTTGGGTCTTTGGGTTGGGGTTGTAAAGGGTTTTTGTGTGTGGGTCTTTTGACACCTCCCATCCCTTGTCAGCTGTGTCTTTTCTTTAATAAATTTGGGGGGGGATAGCATGACCCTCGAATCTTCCTTGCCTAAAACCCCTCCAAAAACATTAAAAATCTTAAAAAACACTAAAATCCCTAAAAACTAAAATCCAAAAAACCCCCTAGATAACACAAAATACAAAAAACTATAAATACCCAAAAATTCCAAATAAACTAAAAACACTAAATCCCCTTAAAATCCCAAAAAGATCACAAAAACAAAAAAAAAACAGAAAAGACCCTAAAACCCTAATGGACCCTAAAAACCTAAAAGACCCTAAAAATCGAAATAACCCTAAAAGACACTAAAACCCTAAAAACCCAAAAAGACCCTAAAAACACAAAACAAACTAAAAACCCTTATAACCCATAAAATAGCCTAAAACCTTAAAAATCTCACAAAAACCCTATAGCCCTAAAAAACCATAAAAGACCCTAAAACACCTAAAGACCCAAAAGAAACCTAACAAGACTTAAAACCCCTAAAAGACCCTAATATACCATAAAACTCCTAAATAATCCAGAATACACTAGAACCCCCAAAAAACATAGAACCCTTAAAAACATGAAGGGCCCCTAAAACCCTAAAACCCATAAAATCTGTAAATTACACAAATAACACTAAAACCCAATAAATGACTCGAAAATCCCTAAGAAATTTAAAAGATCCAAAAACCCAAAAACCCCAAAAACACCAAAAAAATTAAAATCCGTAAAAATGAAAAAAAAACCCATTAATCCTTCAAAACCATGAAAGCACTAAAGGCCCTTAAAAATCCTAAAAACACTAAAAACAATACAATTCTTGAAAACCCTTATAAACCTAAAAACCACTGGATAACCCAAAAAAATCTCTCAAAACACCTAAAACCTCTTAAAAACCCAAACCCCCACCCAAAAACCATAAAATCCCCTAAAAACCAAATGAACCCATAAAGATACTAAAAATACATAAACCTTGAAAAGCCCTAAAAGGCCCAAAAAATCCCAAAAAACCGAAAAAACCTATAGAAACCATAAAAAACCCTTAAACCCCCTTAAAAACGACCAAACCCCAAAATATACCTAAAATAATAAAACACCCCAAAATCCCAAAAACCCCTATAAAAACTCTGAAAACCCTGAAATCCCTAAAACCCCCAAAAAATGATTAAAAATATTAAACCCCTATATAAATCCTAAAAACCCCTAAAATACCCTAAAAACCTAAAAACTCTAAAATATCATAAAATCCCTAAAATCCTAAAACCCGTAAAACAGCTAAAAGCCCTTAAAAACTCCTTTAATCCCCTAAAAAGGAATAAAACCCTAAAATCTTAATACCCATATCACACACTATAAACACTAAAAACTACACCCTATACCATATACCTTACACCCTAAACCCAAAACCCTATACACTAAACTATATACCGTATACCATAAAACCGAAACCCAATACCTTATACCCTACATCCCAAAACATAAACCATAAACCATACGCTCTAAACCCTGTACCCTAAACTATAAACCCAACACCATAAACCATATTCACCACACAGTAAACACTAAAACCTACACCATAAACCCTAAATCATTCACCATAAACCCTAAACCCAAAAACCGTACACCCTAAACCCTATACCATAAACCATAATCCCTAAACTCTAAACCTAAAACCCTATACCCTACACCATAAAACCTAAACCATAAAACCTACTCCCTACACCCTAAACCCTACACTCTAAACCTGAAACCCTATACACTACACCATAAAACCTATAGCCAATAAATAAAACCCTGCACCCTATTCCCTAAACCCTATACCATACACCCCAAATGCAATACACTACACCCTAAACCCTATACCCAACACCCTAAACCTTATACTATACACCCAAAACCCTATAGCATCACCCTAAAACCTATTCCCTACACTCTAAGGCTAAAACATACACCCTAAACCTTATACTGTACACCCTCAACCCTAGACTATACACTCCAGTCCATATACCATACATCATAAACCCTAAACCCCACACCATAAACCCTATACACTACACAGTAAAAATGATACCCTATATCCTAAACCCTATCCCTACACCCTAATACCTACACCCTAAACCCTATACCCTAAACCCTGCACTCTAAACCTGATAGACTACACGGTAATCCCTAAAACATACACCATAAACCCTATACCCAACACTGTAAACCCTAAACCCAAATCCACAAACACTATACCCTACAACCTAAACACTATTCCCTAAACCCCACATCTTAAACCCTATACCGCATACCCTAAACCCTAAATCCTACCCTGCACTATAAACCCTAAACCTTCCAACCCAAACCCTATACCCTACATCCCAACCCCCAGCCCCCAACCCCTACACCCTAAACCCTTTACCCTATACACTAATACCTAAACCCTACATCCAAAACCCTACACCCTACACCCTATTTCCTAATCCATACACCATAAACCAGATACCCTACACCTTAACTCTTAAACCCTCTATCCTAAACCACATACAATACATTCTAAACCCTAAACTCTATACAATAATCCATGTACCCTAAACAAAAAGTCATGAACCCTAAGCCCTATACCCTACACCATAAACACAAAACCCTATATCCTATACATTAAACCCTAAAACCTACACCCTAAACCATATACCCTAATCCCTATACCCTACACCCTAAACTGTATTCCCTACACCCTAATCCACACACCCTACACTCTAAACCCTAAACCCTACACCCAAAACCCAATACCCTGCACCCTAAACACATTAACCTACATCCTAAAACCTATACCAAACTCCCTAAATACATAACCATAAAACACTAAAAAAACCTAAAAACCCATAAAACCCCCAACACCAAAAAAAAACCTAAAAACACTAAAAAGATCGATTCCCCTAAAACCCCTAAAACTCTTAAAATCATATAAGAAAAAAACCCCTAAAAGAACCTCAGAAACTATACAAACCCTAAAATATCTCTAGAACCCTAAATTCATTAAAACTTAAACAAAAAAAATGCTAAAAAATATTGAAAACCCTTAAACCCATAAAAACCATAAAAAACCTTACAACACTAAAAACCCTAAAAAGAGAGTAAAAACCATAAAATTAATAAAAATTCTATAATCCTAAAACCCCTAAAATAACGAAATTAACTCATAAAAGAATCTAAACCACTAAAACATAGCTAAAAGGCCCTAAATACTATTAAACCCCTAAGAAACACTAAAAACCCTAAAAATACTAATCACCAAAAAACCCCAATAACACAAAAAACCTCTAAAAGAACCTGAAACCCCTAAAATACCCAAAAAACTCCAAAACCCCTAAAAGAAAATAAAAAATATAAAAACAACTAAAACCCCATAATACCCCTAAACACCCCTAAAAACCATAAAAACTCAAAAAACCATTAAAACCCCTAAAACACATAAACTCCCCTAAAAATCCTAAAAACCATAAAAAGCTAAATAAACCCTAAAAACCCTTAAAAATCCCTAAAAATGCACAAACCCCATAAAACCCTAAAAAATATAAAAAAAACATAATAACCCTAGAAACCCTAAAACTATAAAAAACCCTTTAGAACCCTCAAAACTCATAAAAATCCATCAAAACCTGTATAAACCTAGAAAACCCAAAAAATCCTAAAAACCCAAAAAATTGAAAAAATATAAAACCCTCTAAAAACCCTAAAACCCCAAAAAAACACTAAAACCCCTAAAACCCTAACAACAATAAAAATACTAAAAAAAATAAAGACCATTAAAAATCCTAAAACCGATAAATGACCTAAAACCCCAAAACCCCATAAAAGAGGGGAAAAACAAAAAAAAAGGAATTTTTTAAAGGTCCTAAAGGAACCTAAAACCCATATAAACACCTAAATTACCGTAAAAACCCATAACTCCCTAAAAACCAAAATCACTTAAAACGCTTAAAAAAATTTAAAAACCCTAAAACCCCTAAAATCCTATTAAAACCCAAAAACCCGCAAACCCCTCAAACCCCTAAAATCCCTAAAATCCCTTTAAACACCAAAAAATTCTAAAATCATCTAAAAGATTCAAAAAAACCTCAAACCCATAAAACCCAAAAAAACCGTAAAAACCCAAAAAACCCTTAAATTTATAAAACCAAAAAAACCAAAAAAACCTTAAAAGACCTGAAACCCCATAATTTTTTTAAAAAACCCTAAAAAACTCTAAAAAACCTTATAACCTCTATAACCCCCCAAAACCCCATAAAACCCTTAAAGTTCCTAAAACCCCTAAAACTCTTTAGGATACATTAAAGACCCTAAAACCCCTAAAAACCTAAAATCACTAAAAAACCATAAACCCCTAAAATCCAAAAGAAGTCCATTTATATCCCTAGAAACCCAAATATATAAAAAACCTCAACCCCCTTAAAATCAATAAAAATCCTAAAATAATAAAAAAACCTTAATCCTAAAGAATCCTAAAAACACTAAATGGCCCAAAACCCCCTTAAACCCCAAAAAACCCCAAAACCCCCAAAACCCACTAAAAGACCCTTAATAACTTAAAACCCCCTAGAAGTCCCTCAAACACCCTAACAGCTATAAACTATAGTAAAATAATAAAATCCATTAAAATCACAAAAAACACTAAAAGACCCCAAAAAATCCTAGAAACACTAAAAGACACTAAAATCCCTAAAATACCTTAAATTTCCATAAATGACTCTAACATCCAATAAGATCCAAAAAAACCCAAAAACCAAAAAAAACATAAAGGTCCCTAAAAACCCTAAAAACCTATAAAATAACTTAAACCCCTAAAATGCCATAAAATATCCTAAAGACCACAAATACAATAAACACCATAAAAATAATAATAATTTTTTTTGACACTGCTTAAAAAGATTCAAAGAGTACAAAGGAAACATCAAAAAATACTCCCAAACTCTACGCGATGTAGTAACATCCAGTAGCTTCACGAGCGAGTTACGGGGACAAGATTTGTGAACAAGATACATGGCCAAGATATGCGAAAAAACTACGTGGCCGATCTATGCACGAGAAAATTTGGGATGCCTCTACACGGAGCACCTGTATGGTAGAGCTACGTGGAATACCTATTCAGACAATGTTTCTTCGGCCAGGCCAAATCCGTACCTATAAATAGGACCCTTGGGCTCCCCATTTTCAGACTAAAAAAAGTGAATGATTCCTTGAAGCTCCCAAAGAGTATATCCTTATCCTAGATCTTTCAAATTGTCTCAGGTAGTTCTCTAAACTATAATAGAAGGGATAATTAAAATGGATAGGCATGTTTGGAAGTTCTTCCCATTTTTTCGTCCTCATCCATACCTACGCAGTGTATCTGCACATTGAAACTACACAGTATATTTGCGCACCACACCTGCGTGATAGGGAAATGTGGGGTAACTACGTGGCATACTTGCGTGAAGTACCTACGTGGCTAGTTCAAGTACCCTTATTTTAAACCCATTCCTGGTAGGGTATCTCCTTCCTTGTTTCCCTTATCCGAAAAGGGAAAAGTTGAAACCTCCACAAAAACCTCCTAACTTCTCAAACCTTTGGGTAAGGTACATCAGTGTGTCTCCAATTTGGTTTAGTATTTCCACATTCAGAGGTTTCCCACATTCATTTAACAATGGGGTTAAGATTCATGGGATGTTTGTGGGTTCGTATATCCGCAGTCACATGGAATTTTCTCCCAGAAATAGTGTTGGGAAGTTCACAGTTTGGAGGATGGTTGCCTTCCGGCCTCACCCTTTTCAAAGAGGTGAACTAGGTCCTCAGGTCTCCTGTAGGTAAGGTACACTTCACACTTTCCATTCTGCGCAAGTATAAGAGAAGTCTCCCTCCCCTACCAGAATCCAATTTCAGGACATCCATCCTGGTATAAGCCCATCACCATCACCCCTTCTTCCTTACAGTGGACCCTTGTCCAATGTAAATAGAATAGAGGTAGGGCTCATCGCCTCGCCCTCTTCCACGGTCAATGTTCCCTCTTCCATCAGCGAAGGAGGAAAAGTGTGAAGTGTCATTTTTGAATCTTTTACATCCTCTTTTTTCTCACACCGAGCATGACACACATGGGATTAGAGATACAAGATGTTTGCAACATGTACACAAACACTAATCTCAGTGAACTACAAGAACTCTGATTTTTGTTTATGCCAGGATACGTAAGAAGACTTTTTAGGGACCGAGATCATCAAACCCTAATTCCCCAAATTTGGGCATCCTCCTTAGAAAATAAGCCCCAAATTCAATCCTCAAATCACCAAGGTGTCCTTTTTTAGGGTATAATCCCTAATTACTCTTTCTCAGAGGACTATACTCTCCTATGAGATTCATCGAACTACATGGGGTTTGATTTCCATCCAAATGGGATATGTATTATGCCTCCTTGAGGTTCAAACCCTACACTTCAAATCAACCCTATTCTCTTTGAGCCACATTCCCAATAGGGTCTGATCCAACCTGGAAACTCATATCATTTCCAAGTTCCTTGGTCTGCTTAAGCATAAGTCCCATAATAAATATCAACCAATCACCTTCCTCTTAGAGGTCCTTATCATATGACCTTAAAAGGTATGATGTGTCCTATTAAGCAGCACCGAACTTTGAGGGTTCTGATTCCTTTCACAAGGATACGTAGGCAGATCATTTTATGGGAAAAATCCCAAGATTAAAACAAACCTTCTTCTCCCTGAATGACAATAAATTCTAGAGTTCCCCACTGAGTGGCTTAAAAACTAGTATCATCATAACAATGATTAAAAGAATCTCTAATATCTATATTATAGGATACCATTAATGGAATAAAACTCAAATACATACAGATGTTTCCATTAATGAAGAACCTTGAATGCATACTGATGATTCATAATTTTACACATGTTAATAATTGATTATAAATTCTAAGAGATACTTATGATATACTTGGTGAATTTATAAGGATTCATGAAAATATTTTAATTTTACAAAGAGAGTCCTGGAGTAGACAATAATTCTCCCCAAAAGGGTGTGATGAGTCTGGCCTCCCATCCCCTCAACCAATTTAACTTCTTAAGTATCGTAAAGTTAAAAATTTAATGAATGCCTGCCTTTGGAAAGTAGGTCCTATTTGGATAAAAAATTGTTGGAGGTTTCTAGTTCCAAGAATAAATCCAATGGAAACTACCTAAAAATAGCAATTATTAAATCTAGAACACACATTTCAAGGAACTACAAAACAAAAAAGGTGAAACTGACGTGAATCCTTAACCAAGTTAATAATGATACCCACATGTTAGGCCCCTATCAAAAGATAAATGAAGGCCATACAAAGAAATTAATCATGCATGTATCCATCTGACAAGATGTCACATTTATAGAACTTTTTGTTGTTCTCAGTTATCTACAAATTTCCATTTAATCCAAATAATGGCATTATACAAGACAAAATCTATGAACATCCTGACTGCTGCTTAAGCTGGATCTGCATCCATGGGAAGGATGTTATCACCAACCCAGAGTCTTCAACGCTGGGTCTATAATGTGCTGATAAAGGAATATCGCTAGTATGGTACAATCCTAACTTTGGAGGAAGCTCGAGAGGCCCTCCAGGTCAACAATAATCCTCAATCATCTGGCCAACAATGACCAATGATCAAGAAGAAAATGGTTCCAACAACCATTTACAACTGTTTCAGGTCTTTATCCCCGGAACACAACAATCAATCTATCCTATACTATAGGGAGGTAAATCAAGAGGTCAATGAAGGCCTAAATTCAAGAATACAAATGTATTTCCTGAGGAATCCCACCAGCAATCACCGCCAAAATCATGCGGTAGTATATCCCCAACCTGATGGGGGTGTTTCCTCTAGACATTTGGCCCTAGTCTCTCAGACCTGGGCACGCAAGACGAACTTCTTGAGAAAACTTCCGGTTAACAGGAAGTAGGTTATCACCTCTACCTCCCCTATAGAAGTCCATTAATCAAACTTGATGGCAAACAACTAGCGGGATCATAAACCCGTTCGTCCTAATTTTATTGTTCAACAGTCTCATCTGATAGGAACCCATAAATCCCACCAAATAAACCCGGTGGAGTACCATGAACAGGAACATAAAATCGTTTAAAAGTTACTAGCCAATCAGAAGGCTCGTCTGACTGCATTTAAAGGGACCCACCAATCTAATATAGTGGAAACTAGTAAGAAAGAACATACACCTGTTTACAATCACCAATTCTATCAGCAATCTCGTCTTCCAGTATTAAAGAAACCCCATCAACCATACATGACGTAGAATATTTCACAGACACATACACCTACCAATGTTCATCAAGTCTACCAACAGTCTCCTTTGGTAGCACCCGGAGAAGTCAGTCGGAAAGCTCCGACGACAAATTTGGAGCAGACTCAACTCTCTGCCCCTATGAATAAGTACTGCCAATATCTGTTGACGGGAGAAGGAGGACAGGACCAGGCACATACACATACTCCATATACAAAAAGGACTTATATTCCCATTCTGGCTGCTGAAGTCACTAAACACATCTTATCAATGGTGAAAGGACAGACTCATATCCCTTCCCATATTATGGAATCATGTTAGGATATTTTAACTACTTCAGAAGTATCAGGGGAACATACATATAAATCAATCCCCACACATGGGATAACACATCAGCATACCATCTTAGAGAAGATACACACCTCTGTTCCAGTCCAGGAGGGTCATGGGGCATACTCCCCCATATCATATGGACAACAAGATCAGGAATATACACCCTTTCCAATTTGAGGTAACCGGTCTGTTCCAGTAACTAATCCAAGACTGGCACATATACCTGCCCATGATAACTACTATTCCCATCAAGTGGCCCCAACTAATTATAAGAGAACATAAAAGAAGAAATCTCACCAAATACCATTGGAAAATGAAGATTCAAGATGTAATTTAGCTCCTCTTAATGCTGGAGTTCATGAAGCCCTCAGACATTTATCTATTGTTACTCAATATCCTACCCTATCATTACTATATTTTGGGAGTGGTAATTGTAATTCTGAAGTTCATCACCGGAAAATTCATCTTGAAGTCTTGATTCATGAAAATTCTATCAATCCAGAGTGTCTATCTTTGGATGAGAGCCACGACAACCCTCTATGTGGCCAGAAGACCAAGGAGCAAGAAGATTTTTCCCTTGCTGTAATTCATCATGGTGAACCTCCCCCTAAGGGAATTTGATACAAAAGTCCTCTCCATAGTAGTATTTCACATTGTCAAAAAAATTCTAAAATTGACAATGTAGCAACAAGAAAGACCTCTTATCTCAAGGCACTTGGAAACACAAGGCCAGTAATGTCTGATACCTTATCATTGAAAAGTGAAACACTTTCTCAATCAGAAGACATCTTAAGGGAATGGTCATTCTCTAAACCTCTCTTGGGTCATTTATCCTCTAATACAGAGCATCCACTTTGTTCAGACCAAGTGGAGAAACCTCTAGTAGAAGATGATGAAGACATGTTGAACATGAGGAAACAATTAGCTAAAGGAGAAATACCAGTCCTATTCTGGACTTTATCCAATTCATGGTTTGATATTCCAAAATTGATGATAGAAAATTGCATTCATGACATTCATATCAATTTATGGAAAACTCTTCATCATTTGAGAACTAAAGTATTACCATATGATGAATATCAAAATCATAAGGTAATATAAGGGTCACAGTGTCAAATTGACTTGGGATCTATTTCAGTTTCCCAACATCAAAGGGTTTAAAAATAGCAGAGAACCCTTCAGCACTCATGTCTCAATGTTCTGAAAAGGCTACGCTAATTAATTTCTAATTCTCCATATAATGTTTGCATTAGAGGATGTGGTGCATATGAAGCATTGCATTTCACTGCACTCCAAAATCAGAAAAGTCTACCAAAAGTTGTCTCATGCAATTTTATTGCCCACGGTCATCCGTAGTCAATGGGTTTTGTGGGTAATCAGATGTATGCTCAAGAACAAGCCTCAACTAGTTCTCATCAGAATCAGGCTCAAAGAAAAGGAGTTATTGAATTACTTCTACATCAAGCCTTTGAGAATATTTTAGAGGCATCCCATTTAGAGGATTTTAGGTGTTAGAGGATGCAAATGTGAGAAATAGCACAACAATCTTCCAAAATAGGTGATTTATGTAATTGTCGGATGATGCATCCAGCTAATGTCCAAACCAAAATCCACAAAATCAGAAGAGAAGTTGCATGAATTTCAGCTGTATCAGTTCATGAATCACCCAAACTTGTCAGGAAGGGGGATCATTTAATGAAACCTTCATATTCATTAAACAATGTTCAAAGATTTTAAGAAGAAGAACAGGGTCAACCCCAGTCTGCAAGGCTGGGGGCTATTTTTCATCTTCAATCCCCTCCTCAACAGAAGTCAGTTTTCTTTCGATTAGGGAAGAATCCACAAGTAAAGCGTACAGCTGAAATATCCAATGATTCCTTTCATGTTACTATTCTCCAAACAGTTCCAGGAGATTCTTTATATAGGAGAATGAAATTTCGTGAAAGATAAAAAGGGAGACGATCTACCAGAAACACTGACAGAATTCCATTAATGCGTTATGCATCAGTGAATGTTATCAATACCATTGTAGATGATCCTCCATAAAATTATTCTAGTTCAGGGGAATCAGAAGATGAAGTTATTTTCCATAATGTGGTACACACTAAATCAAATGAAGAAGGTGTGTGTGCCCGAAATCAAAGGCTTACCTAGAATCTAGGTATGCCTTCAAATAACTAACTCCCCCCTCTCCAAAAGGCATCCAACATGGTGAAAGGAAAATGTTAGATTGCATCTCACTTTTCCACTAGAGAATTTCAATCTCTTTCACTTGAAGAGAGACTTGAACAGCAAGAAGAGGAAATGAAGGAGTTGAAAAGACTCAATTAGGAGTTACTTTAAAATAGCATTTTTTCTAGACATACTCCGCATGAAAGTCCTCAACTTGAAAATCCTGTAAGACCTCCTCAGCAAAGAGTATTTTTAGTAACTATAGATGCAGATAATGAATTCCCTCCATTAGGTACACAATCAAGACATGATCATGTACATCTTGATAGACCTTTTTCTTGTGCTTTATCCAAGATAGATATTAGCAGCACCATAAGTGGTCTTACTGGTTATTTCACCAAATCATGTTCTAGTGGAATTACCTACACAGAATCTAACTTATCCAGATATTCCCTAAATGCTTATAAACACAATTGAGGCATTAACGAATTGATTGGAAGCTATAGAGGAACGACATGAACCAGTTCAACCAGAAAAGAGAGATTACCCTGAATTAGTGGATGCAATTCCTCCCCCATCAAATTTTACAAATACCATATTCCCAATTTTTTATGGTTCGGGAGATCCGGAACAACAATTAACACATTTTGTTTCTTGTTTTGATCCTATGATGGGAAGTCCTCAACAATAAGAAGTGGTTAAGATCATGTGTTTTGGGCAGTCATTACTAGGACCTGCTTTTGTCTAGTATACAAGTTTGCAATCTTGGTCAATTAGTGGGTGGGAAGATCTATATCAGAAACTTCTTCTTCAATTTAGCTCAACATTACCAAAGATGATAGTTTTTGATCTTACCAATTGTAAACAATGGGAACATGAAAGAGTTTCAGATTTCATTGCTCACTGGAAAGGATTAACATATTCCTTAAGTTTAGAACTCCCTCAAGAAGAGTTGATGCCAATCCATGTAAAAAATATGCATGATGAATTACAAACACCATTAATCCCTGTGAAATACACATGACGGTTTCAAGACCTTACCTCAATCGCTCAGTAGATAGAAGACTATATTATAGAGACTAGGGCTAAAACTCATGTTATTCCATCGGTTCCATGAAGAAGAATAGGAAAGGTAGAAACTGCAATAGTTAAACTCAAACAGGCACCACTACCTACTTCTAAGTCAAGACCCTCATCGTACTAAAGGTCTCCACTTCTTGAGTATCAGCAGCAACGACCACTTCATCAATATGATCAAAGAGACCAAAGGTAGAAACAGTTTGAGGAATTAAAGAATAAAATCTATTCTTTCAGGAATGAGCATGTTCCTGGATACTTCATCTCAGCCTTAGAAAACAATTTGGTTCAATTTCCAAGGACGAAGAAGCCAAATAAAGACGGAGATAATGATCGTCCGAATTATTTTCCCTTTTATCAGATGTTGGGACACCCCATTCAGGAGTGATTTGTTTTTAAAAATCTTTTTCAAAAGATGGTAGACTATGGACAAATGAAACTGAAAAGTTCATCATATCAAGTAGCATGTGTTACTACCACCAATCCAGAGGAAGAAGGAGAATGAAAAGAGGTTCAAAGTAAAAATGTGAAAAAATATGATGATTGGATGATCAAGAAAACAATAAACTGAACTCATGCTATTTTATGAACACAGTTGAGACAACCAATTGTGTCTTATACCACTCCTACCATAGTAAAACCATCTTCATCAAAGATTTGTTCTTCAAAGAAACAAGGCAGTCATAAGGGTAAAGAGAAGTCAGAAGAAGAGTAGATCACATCAAGGACAAAGTTTTCCTTAACACTAGAAGATTTCATGCCATCTATCTCAAAATCATGGGCACTGCCCCACCAAACGGTACAACCAAAAGTTATCTGTCAGGCAGAATCCTCATCAGACGAAGAATTGATCTTTGGTTCCATTAATGTTATCCATTTAACAGATCCTTATGCCAATGGTGATTCTAATTGTGTTGAGCTAGAATTCTTTGTGCCTAATTGGGGGACTAAAGGAAGAGGCCAAGGTCGAGGATACAGGAGAAGACATGAGAATTAAAGAAATCATCATTTTAACTCCACCCATGCTCAAACCATAGATGAGGAAGAAACTCATGGAAGAGCCCTTTTGCGAGATCAACAAGAACAAGGGGTTTATTCTATGAAAAACAAGTCTAGTTTTGGCACAATTATTCTGGAGGACCAATTAGAAGCTCCACTATATTCTTCTTAGAATATGAATAGACTTAGTCAGCCTAATTTTCCAAAGTCAACAGTATTTCCCACTACTGTTTCAACACAGAATACATCTATAAGAGAAGAATCAACTTCCAAAGCACCTGCAAAACCACATCTCCATGTTGGGAAACACAGACCTTTGGATAAAAAGTACGATGTCTTAAAACAATTGGCCCAAGTACCGGCCAAGTTATCAATTTTGGATGCTTTGAATCTGTCAAAAGATCTTCGAGAAGCACTCATTGAGGCTTTGTTAAGTCCTCAAGAATTTGAAACTGAGGTTACTGCTGCTGAGGATTACCATATAGAGAATGATTCTATAGAATGACATGCAGTCATATCTTTTACAGATGAAGATGAAGACCATGTGGTACGTGGACACATCAGACCTTTGTATCTATCTGGAAAGTTTAATGACATGGATATCTTATGAACCTTTATTTATAATGGCTCTGGGGTCAACCTCATTTCTATTCGTACACTTCGTTGATTGGGCCTGGCTGAATATAACTTATCTCCTTCAACTTTAATGTTTCAAGGATATGACAAGAATGAAGAAAAATGTCTGGGAGAAATTACACGCAGAACTAAGTTTGGAGATCTTGGGTATAATTAAGATTTCATGGTTGTTTGTCAGGACACAACCTTCAATATTCTACTTGGAAGGCCTTGGTTGCATCAACATGCATCCATACCTTCGTCAAACCACCAATGTCCTAAATACTGTATCAATGGTCAAATCGGAACATTGTATGGTGACAAGGCTCTGTTCAAAACATGGTAATATAAATATATTTAGGTAGAGTTTATCACACAAAAGGAACGAGGTCCCTGACCAAGGAAATAGCCATAGTTAATGCTCCAAATGGACTGGAAAAGATTCCAGCAAATCCAGTCATGCATTTTAGTATAGATTATTTTTTACTCATCAATCAAGTTGAGTGGGTAAATCCAAATCCACGAACTCATCCAATAATTCCCATAATTTCAATTACAACAATTGAGCTGGATAACACGAGAGAAATTATTGATGCACTAAGCAATGGTGAAAGCCTGAATGGAGTTGTTTTTATTTCATCTGATGAACTTCAATGAGCCTCTACTTTGTTAATAAAAATAGAAAAAATCATAACAATATTAGTGGGAGACAAAGATGTTGATTCTCAATCTAGCAATCCCTCTTCACCACAGGAAGTCCCTTCATCATTACTAGGGTCATATTTGGTGGATTCTTCTTCGAGATTTTCAAATATTGATTCCTCCCCTAACATTGGGATTGTTTTCTTATCATCTTCCATTCAAATGGAAACAGAAGAGGTAACGCGTAATGAAGAAAAAGAGGAAGATCTCAGGGATTATCTTACAGCATTTGAAGAATGTGTTTCTACCACCATGGATGAACTCAGAGAAATAAATCTAGGTACAGGAGAAGATCCATGCCCCACCTTAATCAATGTATCCATGAAATCTAAGGAACAAGAGGTGTATACTTCTTTTATAAAGAAAAATTGAGATATATTTTCTTGGAATTTTATGGAAATTCCAGGTCTTAATCCTGATTTAGACACCCATCATTTGGGTTTTCCAGAAGAACATCGTGGGTTCAAGCAAGCAGTAAAGAGAACACACCCAACTCACGCCTCTAAAATTAATGCTGAAGTTGAAAAGATTATAAAGGCTAACTTTTTCAAGGAAGTTCAGTATCCCAAATGGCTAGCCAATATTTTCCCATTGAAAAAGAAGAATGGTCAAATTTGAGTCTGCATTGATTTCAAAGATCTTAACAGGCATTTTCCTAAAGATGATTTTCCAGTCCCGATTACAGAACTTCTAATTGATGCAATGGCTGGATAGGAAGCACTTTCTTTCATGGATGTATATTCTGGGTATAATAAAATTATAATGGCCCTATAGGATGAAGAATCTATAGCCTTTAGAGCTCCTCAAGGTGTGTTTTGCTATCGGGTAATGCCCTCTGGCTTAAAGAATGCAGGCGCGACATACCAATGTGACATGCACCATATCTTCAAACCCTTCTTAGGGAAATTTGTTGAATGTTATGTGGATGATTTTGTAGTCAAATCCAAACAATGTTCCAATAACTTGGATGATTTAGAATCCATATTTCACAAACTTTGGTAACATAATTTGAAGATGAACCCCTTAAAATGTGCTTTCGGGGTAACCTTAGGAAAATTCCTTGGCTTCCTTGTACCCCATCATGGTATTGAAGTTGATCCTGAGAAAACAAAATCAATACTTGGTATGTCTGCTCCGCTAAATTTTAAAGAATTAAGATGACTTCAAGGACACTTGGCCTATATTCGGTGCTTTATCTCCAATTTGGAAGGCAAATGCTTACCTTTCACCAGATTAATGAAGAAAGGAATCACTTATCAATGGACTGAGGATTTCTAAGAAGCATTTGATATACTCAAGAAATATCTCTTGATTACACTAGTATTGATGCCACTTGTTGATAGAAGACCACTCATTCTTTATGTGACAACTTTAGAGTGATCACTAGGTTCCTTCCTCACCCAAAAGAATGATTCTGGAAATGAAAACAGCCTATATTATCTCAATCGCACTATGATTGATGAGGAAACTCGGTATTCAAGTATTGAGAAGTGCTGCTTGGAATTAATCTTTCTTGTTCAGAAATTGAGACATTCCCTGCAACATCATGAGGTCCAATTGGTATGTCATAATAACCTGCTCAAATTTATCCTCATAGATCCCATTCTTACAGGACATCTAGCACGGTGGGAGGTTATTTTTCAATAGTTTGATATCTCGTTTGTGCCTCAAAAGGAAATAAAGGGAGAAGATTTGGCTGATTTACTTACTGTACATCCATCCATAGAAGATACATCATTTAATATTGAACTTCCTGATGAAGATGTCTTCTCTATCCAAGATAATTCGCAAACATGGGAAATGAATTTTGATGGTGCTTCTAGAAGTCCAACAGAGAAGAGACTGGTAAAATCCTAAACTCAATAGGGTTGGATTAGGAATAGTACTTATTTCCATTGAAAATGAAGTATTTCCTTGTTCTTTTCTATAATTGGAAGGTGGTACCAAAAATGAAGTAGAGTATCAAGCTCTCATCGCAGGTTTGGAATTGGCCCTTCAGATGAAAATGGATCATTTAAAGGTAAAAAGTTATTCAGAATTGGTAATCAAACAAATAAATGGGGAATAATCTATCAAAAGAGAAGAGTTAATACCTTTTTGTGATTATTTTAGAGAGTTAATGGATGAATCTCCCTCAGAGTTGACATTTTCCTATGTCCCACGATCACAAAATTCCCAAGAAGATGCACTGGATAATATAGCTACAACCTTGGTAGATCCAAATCGGGATGAGATAGTTATCAGAATAACCCATCGCCACATGGTTTCACATTTTGTTCAAACCATAAGGGAGTAAATTAATGAAATTTTCCCTATTTCTGAATCATATGGTCATACCACAGATTGGAGAACCTCCATCATAGAATATCTTCAAAATGGGATAATTCCACCAAATACGGTTGAGAAAGAGAAGATCTGGTGACGAGCAGCTAATTTTACTCGTTATGATGGTCCAAACCACCAACAGATCCTTTAAAAGTGATACTTTGATGGAATTCTCTTCAGATGTATTGATGGAGAAAAGACTATGACTGTCATGAAAGAAGTCCATTCAGGAGCTTGTGGTGCCCACCAATCTAGGAAAAGAGTCTCCGATCAAATCCGAAGGCTTGGATACTTTTGGACTTCAATGAAACATAATTCTATATACTTCACAAAAAAAATGTCATCCTTGTCAAGTGCATGACAACTTCTTTCATCAACCCCTATAGTTTCTACATATTTTTGTTTCTTCTAAAAATGGGGATGTCCTTTTTTAAGGTTTAAACTTTCCAATCAATTTCTAATGGGTTTATTAGTAGAACTAGAAACATCCAATGATTATATATCCATTTAGACCTACATTCAAATGGTAGGTGCTCATTAGTTGTGGACGAATGAGGCTTAAGAATTTCCATTGGTTGAGAGGATGAGAGGTCAGACTCATCACACATTTTTGGGGGGAATTATTGTCAATTCCAGGACTCTCTTATAGATTTAAGTTATGTTCACGAATCCTTATTAATTTACCAAGCTTGAAAATGAGTTCATCCTTTAGATCTTGCCATCAATGATTGATATGTATGGGATTTTGAGAATCTATTATATGTATTTGAGGTTCTTCATCGATGGAGAATCATCTGTATGTATTAGAGATCCTTAGTCAATGGTATCCTTCAATACATTATATAGAAATCTCTTGGACAATTTGATGACCATAATAGTTTTAAAGACACTTAGTGGGGCACTTGATGTTTATTGTAATTCAGAAAGAAAGGATTATTTCAGAGTTGGGATAGTACCCTGAGATGGGTTACCTACGTATCCTTATTAAAGAAGGAATTAGAACCCACATAGTTCGATAAGATGATATAGTTTAATGTCATACGGGATAGAAAATAATTAATGAATGATGGTCATGAACCATAGAAAGGTTTCCTACGTACACTACTTTTAAGGCAGAGATCAAAGTCCATGTAGTTCTGGTGAATAAGTATGAAGTTACTTCATGATTAATGGCCCGAATAGAGATTTCATAATTACTTTTACACTCTAAGCTCACGTGAGTCATGCTCAGTGTGAGAAACAAGAATTATTAGTAAATCTGACGATGGTTCCATGAAATATGCAGTCATAAGAAATGATGTGGGGCTTATGTATGTATGATGGCCCGAGTAAATGAAGATCATGACTTAAGAAAGAAAAGAAGCCCAGGAGTAGGGTCCATTAAGGTATTTGTGCTTTATGGGGATTTGGAATTTTAACTCAGGACTTACTCCTGAGAAGGAGGCCCAATTAAAGGGAACTTATAACCGGTGGCTTAATCCTGAGAAAGAGGCCCAAAGTTAAAGGAAATTATGATTGTGACTTACTCCTGAGAAGGAGGCCCACCTGAATTCCTCTCAAATAAGTAAACCAATAAAGGAACCATGCTATAAATGGCTTCGAAGAAGGTTTTGAAGGTCATGTCATACAGAGTAGAGGTGGATTTGAAGAAAGGAAGTGACTAGGAAGGAGGCACACAAGTATTGTTTTGGCGCGCAAGTCATGGTCACACAAGTATACTTGCGTGACATGAGTCACCTTGGGAGACAAATAATCTATAGAGTAATACTTGGGTTATTTTGAACTCAAGTCCTTAGTATCATCCCTAGAGGCTTCTAAAAGGGTGGCACGAAAGTTCTCTTGAGATGGAAAGGTGGCGCGCAAGTGTCTTCACTTATCTTAAGGGGTGGACACTTAGGTGCGCAAGTGTTAATGAATTCTAAAACATAGGCCTTATCTTTCCTCTTTAGAGCATCCATTATAGGTAAATAATTACCTTAGAAGTGTTCAGAATACATCAGAAAAAGACTTGGGTGACCAGAGCTTGAATCTGTGTTTTGGAAAATTTGTCCTCGAAATGGGGGCCCACAGGGGTAGGGGCTATTTATAGGACACTGACCACCTTGGGTGAGAAAAAATAATAGGGCACGCAAGTGACTTGCGTGACCCATATGTGGCATGCAAGTGACTTGCACGACTACAAGGAAACTTACATGACATCTTCATAAAGGGTTACTTGTTCATGCCTTTGTTAATTTTTGATGTTTTTCAAAGGATGACTATTCTTGTGCTTAAGGTATTCCCCTTTTCCATTCGTTAGAAATTGTGATGGAAAGGATCGTTAAAAAAATTCCCCCCTAAGAGTTGGATCCGAAAAAGGAAAGAGGATTTGAATTTGAGGAAAACAGGAAACAAGAGTTTGGCGGTGCGCAGGTGGTAGGAGTGTAGGGTTCTAGCACGCAGGGTTGCGGGATCACCTATATTTATGGGTTTCACTTCGTGCATCTCATCCCACCTTCTATGTTTTTGATCTCTCGTCGAGCAAGCGTCTGCATCTTCTTCGGTCACTCACTTTTTTCCTATGCCGTGCTTCTTCAGTAATATTTTGACTTGAGCGACAGTACTTGCGCGACCACACTTGCGCGACCACACTTGCGCGACCACACTTGCGTGACCACACTTGCGCGCCTTAATTCCTTAACCAATTTTTTGTTTTATTCACAAGTATTTCATAAAAAATAGACTTATTTAAAAGTTAATTGTTAGATATTTGTGTAGATTCAATGGCTCCCAGAAGAATTGGATCGGCTGATGAGTTGGCTAGCAAGAGAATTAATGATATGATGAACATCATTGGCCATGACTATTATGATATCTGCGACAGTACTCTCCCAGATTTGGAAAAGTACATGAAGAAGTATCATGTCAATTTCCCATAGAGCATTTATCTGCCTTTATATGACCATGGTCATCTGCAATGACTCAATCTTCCAGAGCCAAAGAACTATCCCCCGCATTCTTGGTTTCAGACTTACACAAATTTCTCTTCAGGAACTGTTTCAGTTGCAGTATCATTTGTTAATGCTGGGATAGTGGAGAGGGCATTCATAATGCATCATATCCCTTGTGCCCCAGATCTGAAACCTCATACACTCAAGATTCAGCCGCACTATTATTCCTATATTTCGGTTATGCTGTGCATTAAGAGTAGTCACAGTGGTGTGAACTTTCAAATCTTTTCTCCATGCCATTTCCTTGCAGATATGAAAATAGAAAACCCATGGGATGATATGTTTTCCACTGCCAGTTGGTGGAGAGAAGACTATCATGACATTAGAAAAATACCTGAAAAGGGTACTCTCTCTAGATGGCTCTTTACTTCCAATTATCCATTCTCAAATCCATGTATCCATCTTCAAAGTCTCTTGGACAGAAACAGAGTCACTGTTTGATCAGAAAAAAATTTCTCAAACCGCACTCAAGAACATTCTTTTACAATTGTTCCAAGTAGAGCTGGTATCACTTTGTTTCTTATTGTATCCAGTTAAATGAATGAATTCCAAGTGGCTTCTAATGAAGGTCGGAATGTCGTAAATCAAATGAAGAGTTATGTTGAAAGCCTCTTGTAATTATTGAAAAAGAAAAGATAATCCAATCTATGGTTGTCCTTCTAACTCTTGTGTATCAATGAAAAAGACATTTCATATTCAATCATTTGTACCTTCATTCTCTTGAAAATTACTTATATATATTTTTTTACCTAAGCCAATGGGACTAGTAAGCATTGTTTGATTTTTTCTAGGATTATACAAACACGCATACAAACTTTGCATATTTTGTTGCTCAATATTGCCTAAATCATACAATATGTACGTTTAGAAAGCTGGGACTGGACTTTTGTTCATAGTTCATTTTTCAAGTTCCCAATTTAATGAGTACCCAGTCTTTTGTTGGCATTTTAAAGTCATGCATGTCGGACATAGAAAGGCTAATGTTTAAGGTCGAATAGATTTGACCAAATGGATTAAAAAATTGGATCAATTCCTTAATAATTTGTTTGAAAACATATTACCACATTCATGTATGGGGGAAAACATGTAAACTATGACTTCCGAAATTTTGAATCTGAGCGATGATATGAAAAAAGGGCTAAGGAGAATTAGATGAAGTATTTCCTAAGAGTGAAGTTTCCACTATTTAACAAACCTGTTAGGGGTTGAAGTATGCAGGGCCACTTAAGGGCATTGGCTGCATAGTCAAATAATAGAATCCTTTGGCTAACAAGTCTGTTATATAGACTACTTATGCAAGGCCACCTAGGGGCACGTGTTGCACTGTCAGACAAAAGAACTCTTAGAAATTTTACTTTTATATTGCTAAAAGCCAGTGGAAGTTTATGGAGATTTAAATTTTCCAAAGCATAGATTCTACTGTATGGATAGGGGTACTTGAATATGGAGAGAATATTCCCAATAAATATTGTCAAAGAATTGTATGAATGTCACTCCTGTGAAGGTCTGGCCCAAATGTAGGGAAGGTGAATATAAACCATAGACTTGAATACCTTCAGATCATGAAAAAGTGTATGGGATAAATATTTTAAGGATGACTGTTTTTTTATGGATCCCAACATATTGTTGTTAAGATCAATAAGGACAATAGAGGTTTTCCATCCAAGAATGAAGTTACCACTATTTGAAAAAACCTTAGGGGGTTTGAATTATGCAGTTCCACTTAAGAGCATTGGATGCATAGTCAAATAATAACATCCTTTGCTGATAGGTCTGTTATGTAGACTACTTATGCAAGGCCACCTAGGGGAACGTGCTGCATGGTCAGGCAAAAAAAATCCTGGGTATCATACTTTTTTTGACCAGATGTCAAGAAAAGGGGTATGAAGATCTAGAAGTATTTAAGGTTAGGATTATGACACATAAAAAATGGATATTATTCAATGCATGATGGAGATACATAGACCAATTATGACCATAATCATGTTGTGGCTGGGTCCTGAAATGAGATACTGTACTTCACTATATATCTCATTAGGATGAGAATAAATCCATATGTAGTTCTTGAAATATAGTTTAACATCATGTGGGACGAGAGAGTAGGAGATCTTAGTTTAAGGTCATAGAGTTCAGACCATAATGAGGGAGACACATTGTGTGTTTTTTATAAACCTGATGTGAATAAAGACCGGGGTTTTCATACCAAATTCATGTGCTCACAGGGGGGCTTTTCAGAAAAGAGACTAAAAGTGGAATTTGGGGTTAGGCCCAAAGACTTGGGGATAGGTTTGAGGGATGCACGAACATTCCTACATATCCCATAAAGATATGAATCAAGCCATACATAGTTATTGAAATACCCTCTGTACAGATTTGATTTGTACATGTGAAGGGTGAAAGGGGAATTTAGTGCGATGATGGTTGGATCTGAGATTAAAGGTTCTGGCATTTCTATGTATGCATGTAGTCTTTGGAATATAACATGATTGGAAATCAATGTCAATAATGATTCCCTCTCAGGTGAGGGAGTAAAATAATGTTTTAGTTTATTGTTGTATATGACAAAAGTGTGAATAGTTGAAGGTCATATGCATGGACCAGGGCTACACAATTTAGCGTCATGTAGCTAGGAATTATTTCTATGAAGTTTAATGTCTTGAAGTGAGGACAATGGGGGAATGTATAGTTTAATTTCATATAGCAAGGACAATGGTGAACCAATGTGAATATATTGGTTTTAGGGGGGGATTCACGGATCAACATCGTATGAGATGGAGGTGAACCGATGTGAAGATATTGGTTTTGGGCTTGAAACTCTAGGAGTTTGCCTACGTACCCAGCCTAGAAGTCAAGGATAAAAGTCCATGTAGTTCAATTGAAGAATGAATTGATGATCGAGTTGTACTTGAGGAAAAACCAAAGATGGTGTTGGGACTTACGCATGGTCAGTGGCCTAGAGAAGGTTTTGTGGTTTAATCTTACTCTAAAATCAAGTGAGTCATGCTTGGTGTGAGAAACAAGAGGTAGTAACAACCCTAACAATGCATAGTTTAACATCATGTAGGACATATTTAGGGACATTTTCATAGTTTAAACATCATTCAAGATGAATATATACAGTTTAATGTCATGTAGGATGACAAAGGGAATACATTTTAACGTCATGTTGGAAAAATGATGGGATAAGAAATTTAATGTCCTGCAGCAAGGACAAAAGGGACCATGCAATTTAAAGTCTTGCAGTAAGGACTAAAATAGTTTAAAATCATATGCATGGACCAGTGCTGCACAGTTTAGCATCATGTAGCTAGGAAAATGGTATGTATTTGTGTTACACAAAATACTTATTCAAGAATCTTTCATTGGTTGGAGTTTTAATGAGTTATCCATCCATTGAGATTAAAGAATAAGCTCCATTGGAGTAGACCATATGTATTGAGTAAGGTCCTTCCCATTTTGGCTCAAGATTTAGAGGATTCTTTCCTGGTATCATTGGAGTTCTGAGGACCAATACCAATTCTCCTTGAATGAATGCATGAAGATGAACTTTTTTATTAAAAGCTCACACTATTCGATTCTGATAAACTTCTAAGTGGTGCGGGGTGCACAATCTTTTTTCATTTAATCAATCTAATTCATCCAATCAATTTGGAGATTTTCATCTATAGATGACTGATCAAAAATGGCTACTCTGAGATAAGGTTATTGAACCTCAATGAGAAAGACTTCTTCTATTCCATATACCAATGAATATGGAGTTGACCACGTAGCAGTGCGGGTTGTGGTCTGATAAGCCCATAAAGCATGAAAAAGTTTATCAGGCCCTGATTTCTTAACTTTATCCACCATATTTTGAAGTATGTTTGAAAGAGTCTTATTGAAGGATTCTATTTGGCCATTGGCCGCTGCATGAAACCAAGATGAATGGTTGGATTTGATGTTGTATTCTTGATAAAACTTCCTTACCTCAGATGAACAGAAGTTGCTGCCATTGTCCATCAATATTGTTTGAGGGACACCAAATCTGGTAATGATGTTAGACTTGATGTAGCTAACAATGATTTTAGAACTAACTTTTTTGAGAGGTATTTCCTCTGCCCATTTGGAAAAAAAGTCAGTAGCAGTAAGAATATACTTAAACTGCTTGGATGTAGCTGAAGGGTAAGGTCCTACTATATCAATTCCCCATGTGGAAAATGACTATGAGTATTTAGCTGTATGGAGAAACTCTAGGGATTGATGAATGAAATTGGCATATACATGGAAAGAATGACACTTCTTAGTGAAATAAACACAATGTTGTGTCATTGAAGGCCATAAGTATCCAAGACTTTGAATTTGATCAGATAGTCTATGTCCAGACTGGTGGGCACCACAAAATCTTGCATGTACTTCATTAATGACACCAATTGTCTCTTCACCATCAATACATATGAAGAGAATTCCATCCAAACCTCACTTGTAGAGAATTTTTTGGTGATATGGGCTATCATAAAGAGTAAAATTGACCACACATTTCCAGACTTATTCTTTCCCGACTCTATCAGGTGGGAGTGCTCCATTTTGAAGGTATTCCCTAATAGGTGTCATCCATCCCATAGTATGACCATATGGTTCAGAAATGGGACTGATTTCATTGATTTCCTACATTCTGATTTGAACATAAGGTGAAACTGTATGACGGTGGGCAATACTGATGATTGTTTCGTCCTAGTTTGGATCTGCCAGGGTTGTGGCTACATTAGTCAGTGCATCATCTTGGGTATTTTGTGATCACGGGAAATAAGAAAATGTCGGTTCTGAGGGAAATTTGGCCATTAATTATCTTACGTGATCACATAAAGGGATTAACTCTTCTTTTCTGATGGAATAATCCTCATTGATTTGTTTGATTACCAAATCTGAATCACCTTTTACCTTTAAGTAATTCACCTATGCCTAAAGCACCAACTCCAATCCTACGACGAGAGCGTAATACTGTGCTTCATTGTTTGTACCGCCTTCCAACAATAAGAAGTAATAGTGGGCACTACCTTTTCTATGGAAATAAGCACAATTCCTAACCCAACTTTTTTGAATTTAGGATCTTCCAATTTCTTCCCTGTTGGACTTCTGGAAGCACCATCAAAGTACATTTTCCATGTTTTAGGATTATCTTGAATATAAAAGACTTACTCATTAAGAAGTTCAATATTTAAAGATGTATCTTCTACCAATGGGTGTTCAGTAAAGAAATCAGCCAGAGCATGGCACTTTATTGCCTTCTTGAGACACATACTGGAAATAAAACTACTGCAAAATAACTGCCCTCCTTTCCAGATGTCCTGTATGAATTGGAAGACTAAGGATAAATTTCAGTGGGTTATTGTGAGATACCAATTTAATCTCATGATGTTGCAGGTAGTTTCTCAATTTATGAACAGCAATGATTAATGCTAGGAAACACTTTTCAATACTTGAATATGGAGTTTCTGCTTCAAGCATAGTCTGACTAAGATAGTAAAGGATGTTTTCATTCCCAACATCATTATTTTGGGTAATGAAGGCACCCAATGAACTCTCTAAAGTTTTAACATAGAGAATAAGTGGTCTTACTTCAATGGGTGACATTAATACCAGTTGAATCAAGAGGTATCTCTTGAGAATATCGAATGCTTCTTGAAATTCTTCAGTCCACTTGTAGGTGACTACTCTCTTCTTCATTGATTTGGTGAAGGGTAAACACTTGCATGCCAAATTGGCAATGAAACGCCAAGTATAGGCCAAGTATCCTTAAAGCCCTCTTAATTCTTTCAAATTTCGAGGAGGTGACATACCAAGGAATTATTTTTTCTTCTCGGGATCAACTTTGATACCACGATGGCATACAAAAAATCCAAGAACTTTTCTTGAGGTTACCCCGAAAGCACATTTCAAGGGGTTCATCTTCAAATTGTGTTGTCAAAGTTTATTGAATATGATTTCCAGATCGTCCAAGTGATCAGAACATTTTCTTGATTTAACCACCAAATCATCCACATAAAAGTCAACAAATTTCCCAAAAAAGGGTTTGAAGATATGGTGCATGGTATGTTGATACGTTGCACCTGCATTCTTCAGGTCAAAGGGCATTACCCGATATAAAAACATACCTTGAGGGGATCTAAATGCTATAGAATTCTCATAATCTAGGGCCATTATTATTTTATTATACCTAGAATAACCATCAATTAAGGAAAGAGATTCATATCCAACAGTTGCATCAAATAAGTGTTCTGTGATCAGAACTAGGAAAATCATCCTTGGGAAAATGCCGATTAAGATCTCAGAAGTAAATCCAAACTCTAATTTGTCCATTCTTCTATTTCATAGGGACAATATTAGCTATCCATTTGGGATACTGAACTTATCTGGTAAATTTAGCTTTGAAAATCTTATCAACTTCAGCTTCAATTTTGGAGGCTTAAGTTGGGTGTGTTGTTATTGTAGCTTACTTGAATCCTCGATGTTCTTCTGGAAAACCGAAATGATGAGTGGAAACATCGAAATCAAGACCTGTCATTTCTATATAATTCCAAGAAAAAAAATCTCGATTTTTCTTTAAAAATGAAGTATACATTTTTTACTATTCAAGAGTCATGGCCGCACTAATTAAAGTGGGGCGTGGATCTTCTTTTGTACCCGAATTTATTTCTTTTAGTTCATCCACAGTGGTAGAGATACCCTCTTCAAATGCTGGAGGAGAATCCCTGATATCTTCCTCTTCTTCTTCTATATGTTTTACTTCTTATGTTTCTACTTGCATAGTAGATGATGAAGTAGAATTTTCATGATCAGGGGAGAAGTTAAAATTTGAACATCTTGAATAAGAGACTACCATTTCTGACCCTATTGATGATGAATGGTCTTCCTTGGGTAATAAAGTGGAGATAATGGATTGAGAATTGACATCATTGTTCACCTATGACATTGCTATAACTTCTTCGGGCCTGGTTAATGAAATACAGAATTGCTGGATTTCAGCAGATGAAATGAAGACATCTCCATTTAAGCTTTCATCATTGCTTGTCCAATCAACAAGTTCTACCATGTTGTCTGGATTTATTGTCATAATGGACATTACAGAAGTTTCCATAAGAGTTTTTGGATTTGGGTCTATCCTGTCAATTTGACTGATAGGCAACACATAATCTGCACTCACATGTATGAATGGGTTTATTGGAATCTTTTCCAAACCATTTGGAGCATTAATTTTGGTAACCTCCTTTGTCATGGATTTCTCCTTTCCCTCCATGTGATATAATTCTGCCTCAATGTATTGGGATTCACATGTTTTTAATGGGGCTTTATCACCATAAAATGTCCCAATTTGACCTTTGAAACAATATTTGAGACATTGATGGTATGATGAAGGTATATCCACATGTTGATGTAGCCAATGTCTTCCAAGAAAAATGTTGAAGGCTGTGTCATGAAGAACAACCATGAAATTTGAATTATACACAAGGTCTCCAAACTGAGTTCTGAGTGTAATATCACCCAGAGGCCCTTGTTCATTTTTATCATATCCATGCAACATCAATATAGAAGGAGATAAATCAGATTCGATGAGGCCCAATCGATGAAGTGTACGAATAGGGATGAGGTTAACTCCTGAACCATTATCAATGAAAGCTTGTTGGATGTCTACATAATTGACCTTTACAGATAAATAAAAAGGTCTAATATGTCCATGTACAACATCATCTTCATCTTCATCTGTAAAAGATATCACTGCATGGCATTCTGCAGGATCATTCTCTATATGGTAGACCTCATCTGCAATAAATTCAGTTTTGAATTCCTAAGGACTTGACAAAGCCTCAATAAGCGCCTCCCGAAGATCTTTTGATAGATTCAAGGCATCCAGAATAGATAAATTGGATGGTACATGGGCCAAATGTTTCAAGACATCATATTTTTGATCCAAAGTTCTACATTTCCCAACAGGAAACTGTGGTTTTTCAGGTGCCTTAGAATTTGATGCATTGGAAGTAGATGAATCCCGTATCAGGGTAGGAGGTGGAAATACTCATGGCTTCGGTAGATTAGACTAAGTAGGTCTATTTATTTGATGAGAGGAAGAAGGTGCAACCTCTAACCGATCCTCCAAAATAACTATGCCAGGATTGAATCTACCATGTGTGGAAGAACTTTCTTGTTCCTGTAGAGCCCACTGAAGGGATTTCCATGATTCTCTACTGCATATACTGTTCTAGCAGGGGTAGGATTGAAATAGTGGCTTCTGGAATATCCACATCTTCCCCTGTATCCTATACATATTTCTCTTCCTCTAATTCCTCTATTTAATATAGGAAACTCAGGCTCATCATGTTCGGAACTGTGGCTGGAATACTGATCCGTTATGTGAATCATGTTAACAGAACAAAAGATCAACTCTTCATCTGATAAAGATTCTGCATGATTAGCTAATTCAGGTTATGCTGTTTGGTGGGGCGGTGCTTGTGCTTTTAAAGCAGATGGCATAAAATCTACCAGAGTCAAAGATAATTTAGTCTTTGACAAGAACTCATCTTCATCTGACTTATCTTCTTTATTCGAATTATGCCACCTTTTTTACGATTTTCTGTCTGATAAAGGCGATTTTCTATGGCATTCATTGCAAAAGACACAATTGGTTGATTAAATTGTGTTCGTAAAATGGCATGAGTTTAGTTGATCAATTTTCTTGACCATCCAATCATCATATTTCTGGGCATTTTTTCTTTTGAATTCATGCCACTCGCCTTCTTCCTCTGGATCAGTAGCAGTAACACATGCTACATGGGCTGAAGAACCTTTCAATTTTACCTATCCAGAGTCCACCATCTTTTGCAGGAGGTCTTTGAAGACAAAATAATCTGAAATGGGATGCCCCAACATTTGATGAAATGGAAAATAGTTGGGGAGGTCTTCATCTCCTTCCTTGTTCGGCCTTTTGGGCCATGGAAACTAAACCAAATTGTTTTCTAGAGCTGAGATGAAGTAGCCAGGAACTTGTTCATTCTGGAAAGAATAATATTTGTTCATCAAATCTTCAAACTGTTTCCACCTTTGATCTCTTTGATCATATTGATGAGGCATTCATTGTTATTGATGCTCAGGAGGTGGATCCCTTTGATATGATGAAGGTTTTGAAGTGGAAGCAGGCACAGGTGCTTGTTTAAGTGTAACTATAGCAGTCTCTGCTTTCCTCATTCTCCTTCCTGGAACTAATGGAATTACATGAGTTTTAGCCTTAGTATATGTAAGAGAGTCTTCGATCTACTGAGCAATTGAAGGTCTCAAAACCCTCCTGTATATTTCACAGGGATCAACGGCGTGCGTAATTCATCATGAAAATTTTCTACACAGATTGGCAATAATTCTTCTTGAGGGAGTGATAAACTTAAGGAATATGTTAATCCCTTACATCGATAAATGAAATCTGAAACTCTTTCATTTTTCCTTTGATTACAATTTGTAACGACCCAAAGTATTTCAATAAAAAATTCCCTTCTTATATCTATGTCATAAAAACACAAAATAATGAACTACTAAGTGATAAGTGACCTTTAAACATAATTTTGTCACCCCTATGTTTGGAATTTTAAAAATCCGACATACACGGTTGTGCTCAAGATAGTTTTTGGTGTCTAATGAAACAAAAATAATTTTTGGTGAATAGTAATATACCCTTATGAATAGTAACCTACCCTTATGAATATTAATATGACCCTTATGAATAGTAAATAAGAGTAACATTACCTATGAATAATAAAATAAAATTTAGACATCTTAGAAAGTGACGATTTGACCTTAGTAAAAGTTTTTGGTATTTTAAAAGTCATAAATAATTAATTATAATTAATTGATTAATTTAAATTAATATTTATTTTCCTGAAATATATTCATAAATTATTGAATCAATGTCTAATAGTTTTTATATAATTTTATAAGACCCTACGTAATTTTTGAAAGAACTGCAAAATCAGTTTTAATTTTAAAAACGGTTTTTTTAGGATATTAATTAAATATCAAATTAATAATATTTAGAAAATTATTTTTGAAAAATGGACTTCATTTCTGGATTCTACACGTCGAAAAATGGTTGGAGTAAATTTTTGGGATTTTTATGAGGTACTTGAATTTTTGATGAATAGTGGAATCTGATAATTCACAATAAAAGCTAAATAATGTATTAATTGAGTCATTGCTGATGTTCTGATGATGTAATCCCACTTGGTTCGAGATTACATTATAAAATTACTATTATTGGTCATCCAAGACTCACTATTACTTGTCTTTGGTGAAATTAATAAACTAATCAATTTTATATTATGGAAACCCCTCTCCCCTCCACTATAAAAGCCACCCTTCACTCCCTCTTTTCCTCACACCTCTCAAGCTCCAATCCTTCCCTAAATTCTGACCAAACACCTTCCCTAGCTCATCCCCCACGTCCAAAATCTTCTGGTCTCATCAAAAGACCAATCCTAGCTTCCTTAAATAGGATCTCAAGAAGAGGATTCGAAAGGTAATTTCTCTCTCTCTTCTCCTTTAATTTCCTTTCAAGTTCAAGTTCTTTTCTTAATCTCTCTCTATATATCTTCATCCAAATTGTTCTTTAAATCCAGTATTATATATATACTATAATATTATAATTCTAATGTTATATTATATCACCCCACACCCCTTCCCTCTTCCATTTATTTTATTAAAGAGAACGTTGTTCATGAGGTGTTAAATTTATCACCTTCAAAAATGACATGTACTCTTCTTCCATTTCTACCTTAAATCTGGTCATGAAACCATTTTATGGTTGAACCAGAATATTTTATATGTATTATGTTCTATTTTAAGTTCTGGAAATAACCTATGGCCATATTACTAAGTTAAATGTTAAAACAAGTTCGTTGTGTTCCAAAAACCGCTCAAATTAACCCAAATAACCATCATTAAAATCTTATCTAATGATTCGTTCACATGGATATAATATAACTCATTATAAAATCATTAAAGCTTATGTAATATCATTAATAACATGTAATATCAGTTCTGTATGTTTACCCATGATCTACCCAAACATCAATTTAAGAATACAAGTGGACCGCTCAAGAAAATAATGAAAACGTACATCCCCAATCAATGTTTTTAAACTCTATAAGTCATCCAAAGGAACATAATATGAAATAATGAAACCAGAATGAACCCTATTAATGTATAAAAGTTTCCGGAATTTCTAATTAATGAATATAATGTCATTATACAGGACATTAAAGAGAAGGAGGCATTCGAGTACAAGGTAAGGGGAAATCTCGAACCCAATTTTCTTCCTTCGGGTTCTCCCTCTTTCACTCCATTTTTGATGTGGTTACTCCTCAAAGATCATTTGTTCATCATTTAACTTACTTTTCTGGGATATACATGTTTTTCACTGGTTTTTATGTCCATCAAAATGTTTTCCAAAAGAACTCTTCTTTCAAGATCTCACCTTTTACCTCTCATTCAAGGTTGATGGTTCTTGTATCAAGTATGTTGTTCCCACTTTCTTTTTGGAACCCAAAGCTTATGAATGTGTTATTATGAGATGAAACCAATTCCTTTAAATGGGTTATTTATTTACATGTTTGATATGTGTTCTATGTGAAAATCATGATAATGATAATGTTATGATGTGACGGGTGCGCCCGGAATTATATAGCGCAATATGAATGTTTAAATGTGATGGGTGTACCCAGAATTATACAGCGCTCTAATGCATTGGGTAAAGTGATGAATCTCATGAGTAAATGTGAAATGATGTGTGAACAAGATGATAGCTTTTTTCACAAGTATGTGTGGTAGTTAACCACTAAGACATGATGTTTCATTTTTATGCATTGCCACATTTCAAGTTTATTGTTTATGCACCTCTCATGTTCATGATCTTTTGCCTATGTCATGATTATGCTCACCCCATGATATATTTTTCTTATCTATCCTCTTACAGAGCCTCTAGATCACCCCTTTTGATGTATATCCTCATGTGGCAACATGTACTAAGGAGAGGACAAGTGCCACTAAGAAGCTAGTGAAGAAGAAGTTAAATAAATGTTTATGGTTGATGTTGTATTTGTCATGCATGGTCCTAGTTTTCCCAAGACACTAAACCTATGTATCCTCCATGTGTAATAATATTATGTTGTTTGTATTTGAAATGATGTAATTGTAATGTATGAAAAGGCCGGGTCGCTATATTTGGTATCAGAGGAAAGGTTTAGTTAATTTGGGAATTAGGATTAGTGAACCCTAAAGAAAACCACTAGCATGAGACTAATTAAAAATATTCACACAGGGATATTTACCTAGGGATCCCATATGTTATGTTTTTCGTTTAGTTGTCTAAATTAATAAGTTATTCAAGACTGGTTTAGTTATGTTTTGTTATATCCTTTTCTATTCTAGAAAATGGTGGGAACTAGAAGAGGCAATGAAGGAGAAGTACCCACACCTGTTTGTGTAAAGTAAAATTTTGGGGGCGAAATTTTTTTAAGGGGGGAAGAATGTAACGACCCAAAGTATTTCAATAAGAAATTTCCTTCTTATATCTATGTCATAAAAACACAAAATAATGAACTACTAAGTGATAAGTGACCTTTAAACATAATTTTGTCACCCCTATGTTTGGAATTTTAAAAATCCGACATACACGGTTGTGCTCAAGATACTTTTTGGTTTCTAATGAAACAAAAATAATTTTTGGTGAATATTAACCTACCCTTATGAATAGTAACCTACCCTTATGAATAGTAATATGACCCTTATTAATAGTAAATAAGAGTAACATTACCTATGAATAATAAAATAAAATTTAGACATCTTAGAAAGTGACAATTTGACCTTAGTAAACGTTTTTGGTATTTTATAAGTCATAAATAATTAATTATAATTAATTAATTAATTTAAATTAATATTTATTTTCCTGAAATATATTCATAAATTATTGAATCAATGTCTAATAGTTTTTAGATAATTTTATAAGACCCTACGTAATTTTTGAAAGAACTACAAAATCAGTTTTAATTTTAAAAACGGTTTTTTTATGATTTTAATTAAATATAAAATTAATAATATTTAAAAAATTATTTTTGGAAAATTGACTTCATTTCTGGATTCTACACATCGAAAAATGGTTGGGGTAAATTTTTGGGATTTTTCTGAGGTACTTGAATTTTTGATGAATAGTGTAATCCGATAATTCACAATAAAAGCTAAATAATGTATTAATTGAGTCATTGCTGATGTTCTACTGATGTAAGCCCACTTGGTTTGGGATTAAATTATAAAATAACTATTATTGGTCATCCAAGACTCACTATTACTTGTATTTGGGGAAATTAATAAACTAATCAATTTTATATTAAGGAAACCCCTCTCCCCTCCACTATAAAAGCCACCCTTCACTCCCTCTTTTCCTCACACCTCTCAAGCTCCAAGACTTCTCTAAATTATTCCCAAACACCTTCCCTAGCTAATCCCCCACGTCAAAAATCTTCTGGTCTCATCAAAAGACCAAGCCTAGCTTCCTTAAAGAGGATCTAAAGAGGAGGATTCTAAAGGTAATTTCTCTCTCTATTCTCCTTTAATTTCCTTTCAAGTTCAAGTTCCTTTATTGAACTATCTCTATCTATCTTCATCCAAATAGTTCTGTAAATCTATTATTATATATATACTGTAATATTATGATTCTAATGTTATATTATATCACCCCATACCCTTTCCCTCTTCCATTTATTTTATTAAAGAGAACGTTGTTCATGAGGTGTTAAATTTATCACCTTCAAAAACGACATGTTCTCTTCTTCCATTTCTACCTTCAATCTGGACATGAAACCATTTTATTGTTGAACCAGAATATTTTATATGTATTATTTTCTATTTTATGTTCTGGAAATAACCTATGTCCATATTACTAAGTTAAATGTAAAAACAAGTTCGTTGTGATTCAAAAACCGCCCAAATTAACCCAAATAGCCATCATTAAAATATTATCTAATGATTCATTCACATGGATATAATATAACTCATTATAAAATCATTCAAGATTCTGTAATATAATTAATAACATGTAATATCAATTCTGGATGTTTACCCATGATCTACCCAAACATCAATTTAATAATACAAGTGGACCGCTCAAGAAAATCATGAAAACGTACATCCCCGATCAGTGTTTTTAAAATCTATAAGTCATCCAAAGGAACATAATATGAAATAATGAAACCAGAATGAACCCTATTAATGTATAAAAGGTTCTGGAATTTCTAATTAATGAATATAATGTCATTATACAGGACATTAAAGAGAAGGAGGCATTCGAGTACAAGGTAAGGGGAAATCTCGAACCCAATTTTCTTCCTTCGGGTTCTCCCTCTTTCACTCCATTTTTGATGTGGTTACTCCTCAAAGATAATTTTTTCATCATTTAATTTACATTTCTGGGATATACATGTTTTTCACTGGTTTTTATGTCCAACAAAATGTTTTCCAAAAGAACTCTTCTTTCAATATCTCACCTTTTACCTCTCATTCAAGGTTGATGGTTCTTGTATCAAGTATGTTGTTCCGTCTTTCTTTTGGGAACCCAAAACGTATGAATGTGTTATTATGAGATAAAACCCATTACATTCCACGGGTTATTTATTTACATGTTTGATATGTGTTCTATGTGGAAATCATGATAATGATAATGTTATGATGTGACGGGTGCGCCCGGAATTATATAGCGCAATATGAATGTTTAAAAGTGATGGGTTCGCCCAGAATTATATAGCGCTCCAATGCATTGGGTAAAGTGATGAATCTCATGAGTAAATGTGAAATTATGTGTGAACAAGATTCTAGCTTTTTTCACAAGTATGTGTGGTAGTTAACCACTAAGACATGATGTTTCATTTTTATGCATTGCCACATTTCAAGTTTATTGTTTATGCTCCTCTCATGTTCATGATCTTTTGCCAATGTCATGATTATGCTCACCCCATGATATATTATTCTTATCTATCCTCTTACTGGGATTCTAGATCACCCCTTTTGATGTATATCCTCAGGTGGCTACATGTACTAAGGAGAGGACAAGCGCCACTAAGAATCTAGTGAAGAAGAAGTTAAATAAATGTTTATGGTTGATGTTGTATTTGGAATGCATGGTCCTTGTTTGCCCAAGACACTAAACCTATGGATCCTCCATGTGTAATACTATTATGTTGTTTATATTTGAAATGATGTAATAGTAATGTAAGAAAAGGCCGGGTCGCTATACAATTTGTAAGATCAAAAACTATTTTCTTTGGCAACATTGAGCAAAATTGGAGAAGAAATCTTTGACGGAGATCTTCCCACCCTGTAATTGCCAGAGATTGCAAACATGTATACCAGACAAAAGTAGGCCCTTGTAATGACTAAAAAAAACATCTGAGCTTAACTGCTTCTTTTTGTTGAAGAGTTCCCATCATAGGATCCCAAAGAGAAACATAATGTGTTAAGTGTTGTTCTGGAACTCCCGAACCATTAAAAATTGGGAACGTGGTATTCACAAAATTTGATGGAGGAAGAATTGCATCAACCTATGCAGGGTAAGGTTTATTTCCCGATTGAAATTGTGTACATTTTCCTTCCATAGATTCCAATCAAGCTATTAATGACTCAATGTTAGTTATTAGTTTTTGAGAAACATCTAGTTGAGCTTGGACCTAAGCAGGTGCAATAACTGGAGTTTGGACGGGTGTGGGAACCAGGACTACCACTGATGGTAGTATTGCTGGTTTTTGTTGTGTATGACCCATAGGATTTTACCTATGAGGATGTACTTGTAATGGAGGATATTCTTGATCCATCCTAGTATCTACAATGAATTCCCTCAACTGAATAACTCCAGCACGCTTGGGAGGAAGACTACCTTGAAGTAGTTCTGCATTTACCCTCCTTAACTCCTTCATTTTTTCTTCTTGTTGTGAGAAATTTTCCTCTAATGAGAGTTATTGGCCTTATCCAAAGGTAGGATGTGATGTAACCTAACTTTTACCCTTTTCCTTTTCATGTTCCTTTATAGAGTATGGAAGGGCATTACCCGAAGGAATATCTTGATTCTGGGCAGCCCTTTGGCTTCTGGTACTCACACCATCTTTATTTATTTCTGTGTGTACATCCTCTTGAATACTAAATTCTTCATCTGACTCCTCTAAGTGAACCTCATGTTCTGGGGGATCAGTGACAACGACATTAATGACATTTATCGATTCATAATGCATTACATCCCTTCTATCGGTATTTCTGTGATACTTTCTTCTTCCAT
Organism: Viscum album; assembly: GCA_963277665.1. Lineage (NCBI taxonomy): Eukaryota > Viridiplantae > Streptophyta > Magnoliopsida > Santalales > Viscaceae > Viscum > Viscum album. Next base: position 458,177,423 of record OY728133.1, on the reverse strand, counting down.
GTCCTTTATGAGACATTGCCTTTTGTTTAGGTGATCCCTCAGGAACTTCTTGATGAACAATAATTTGAAGGGAATATCCTGATAATTTGGCTCTTCATTCCTCATGTGGCTTCTTCCCTAATCGATAGAAGACTAAATTTCATTGAGGAAGAAATTGAGAATTTGAAAAGTCCCTAGTCCGGTGGACTGGGGCTATTCCTTCTCTTCCTGCTCAACTCCTCGAATCCTATCTATTGATCTTGAGGGTTGGATTAAAAGAGTCCCTAATCTGGCAAGCTGAGGTGGCTCTTGAGCTGCTACATCTGAGAATTTCTTAAAATTTCTTCTGATTTTATAGACTTTAGTCCAGAAATTAACCAGATGCATCATCTGACATCCACTCAAATCACCTGGCTCAGATGACCGTTGGATTATTTCTGACACCTCTTCCACCTGATGATGCGCATGCTCTAAACAAGAAGCAGGTTAGATTTTCTCATTTTCTTGATGAAAGAGTAATTTGACAACTTGTTCTTTATATGTCGGACTTTGGGAACAACTAGTTGAGGCCTATTCTTGAGAAATAATTTGATTACACACAAAACCAGTTGGATGTCACCATCCATGGGAAATAAAATTTCATGAGACCACTTTTGTTGCGCTTTTTTGACTAGAGAGTACAGTGAAATTCAATGCTCCATGAACACCTCATCCCCTGATATTAATACCAGATGGGGTATTGGTAATTAACTGGCGCAACCTTTTTAACACACGAAGGCATGAACGCTGAAGGGATATCTACTGCTTTTCAACATTTGGATGTTGTAAAACTGAGAGAGATGCCAAATCAATTTGGCGTTGTAACCCTTCTATTATCTTGACATGATTTTCATATTCATCATAAGATAATATTTTCTATTTTAAGTGACAAAGAGTTTTCCACATGTTGAGATGAACATCGTGAATACAATCCGCAGTCAACATTTCTATAATATCATAATGAGAGTCATCCAAAGGCCAAAACATGACTGGTACATCACCTTTTTCCAGTTGTTTTCTAATATTCAGCACTTCCTCCTTATCATTATATGAAGATTCATTTACCTGATTAGACCAAAGCTGGTGATTCTTTGTTGCTTTATCAGATTCAACAAGATTGGTAGAGAATTAATTTATCAAATTAGAAGTTGAATGAACTAGGGGTGGTTTGGGGAATGACCTACACCCCGGTCTATCTTCTTATTTAGAAAGTATTTCACCCACTAGCAGTAAAGCATCAGGCATGACTGGCTTTGCATTTTCAAGTGCCCCAAGATAAGAGGGCTTTCTCATTACTGAATTTTCCATTGAAGAATTTTCCAGGCAATGTGAATTACTACTACGGAGTGGAATTTTGCAGTTAAATTCATCATCATGGGGAGGACCACCATGGTGGGTTATAGAAAAAGATGAAACCTCTTGCTCCTTAGTCTTCTGGCCACGCAGAGGGTTATTATGGCTCTCACCTGAAGATGATAATTTGAGATCGACCAAACTGTAATGAATCAAGCCTTCATGAGGAAATGTATGATGTAGACCTTCTGAATTATTGTTGTTACTTCCGAAATCTGGAAATGAGAGAGTAGAATCTTGAGTTGCAATAGACAATTGTTTGAGTGCATCAAGAACTCCAACATCGAGCAAGGCCATATTGCAGATTGGCTCTGGATTTCTTGATTATGTTGGATGGGTCTTTCTCTTAGACGCCTTCTTACTCACTTTGGAAACCACTTGATAATGAATGTGGTTATTATGGGCAGGTGTATTTGCATGCTCAAGAGAAATGGCCAAGTTAGGCTAATTATCTCCATTTAAATCGGGTGTTTGTGCCCGACTTGGTTGTCCGTATGACAATGGGGTGTAAGCCCCACAACCCTCCTGGACTGGAACAGAGGTGTGTATCTGCTCCAGAGTGACATGTTGATGAGTCACTCCACTGATAGGGACATATTTATATTTCTTTCCCTGTGATGTCGCTGAAGTTGTTATAATATTCTGACAGGTATCCAGAATATGGGTAGGGATTTTCTTCTAATCTTTCACCATTGTCAGAATGTTCTTGGTGACTTTAACTAATGGAAGGGGAATACATGTCCATTATGTGTCTGGAGTAGGTGTATATGCCTACTCCTGTCCTCCTTTTCCTGTCAACGGATATTGACAGTACTTATGCATAGGGGCAAAGAGTTGAGTCTGCTCTAAATTTGTCATCGGAGCTTTCCGACTAACTTATCTGGGTGCTACCAAAAGAGACTGTTGGCAGACTTGATGAACATTGGAAGGTATATGTACATGCTGGATATTCCCCATCAAGTATGGTTGACGATTTTCCTTTAATACTGGCAGATGAGACTACTGACAGAATTGGTGATTGTAAGTAGGTGTATGTTCCTGTTTATAGGTGGTCAACACATTTGGTTGGTGAGATCCTTTGGATGCAGTCAGATGATCTTGATGACTAACTAATGAATTATAAACAAGTGTATGTGCCTACCTATAGTACTCCATCGGAATTTCCTAACAAGATTGGTGGGCTGCTGCCAAATGAGTCTGATGGACAGCGGGATTTGAACGAATGGGTGTGTGTGCCCACTCGTTGCTTGCCATCAAGTTAGGTTGATGCACTACTTCGGTGGGGGAAGTGGTAAGAAAATTCTCCCTGCTGGATGAATTTCACCTTTGAGGATTATTCTTGTGTGCTCGGGTCTGAGGGACCTGAGCTGAACCCATAGAGGTGATACCCTCATCATGTTGAGGGTGCACTACTGCATGAGTCTGGCAGCGATTATTGATGGGTGTCCTTGGGAAGGATTCTTGTCTTCTTGAACTAAGTCCTTGAGTGACCTCTTCATTCACCTCCCTGTAATATGGGTGGGAATTGTTGTTGTTTTTCAAGGATAATGACCTAAAATGGTTGGAGACGGTGGTTAGCACCGCCCGCTTGTTGATCATTGGTCATCGCCTTCTGAACAACCAGGGTGAGTTGTTAACCTAGAGGGATTCTTGAGCGGCCTCCAGAGTTAGGATGGTACCGTGTTGATGGAATTCCCTCACCAACACATTCAAGACCCAGCATTGAAGACACTGAGTAGGTGATGTCATCTTCAGAGCGGACGAGGATCCAGAAGGAGTAGCAGAAAAATCATTCACAGGTGTGAACTTTAAAGAATCTATTCTGTGTTGTAGAGAGATCTTGGAAAAGAGTTCCTATTTGATATAGTAGACATAATCAAGATAAGTCTGGCCTGACTACATCTTTTGGATGAGTGCTTATGTTATTGACTACTTTGTTGGCCCTCATATTGAGTTTAATAGGGGCCTAACAAAAAAGTAAAACATCATTTTAACTTGGTTAAGGATTCACAACGGGTTCACCATTTTTGGTTTCTTCTGGAAATGGGGATAACCTTGTTTGTTTAAGGTTTAAAATTTACAATTGGTTTATAACAGGTTTATTAATAGAACCGAAAACATCCAATGATTCTATATCCATTTGGACCTTCTTTTCAAAGGTATGTGCTCATTAGTTGTGGATTGATGAGGCTTAAGAATTTGCATTGTTCGAGAGGATGGGAGGTCAAACTCATCACACCTTTTTGGGGGGAATTATTGTCTACTCCGGGACTCTCTTATAGATTTAAGTTATGCTCACGAATCCTTATTAATTTACCAATCATGAAAATGAGTTCTTCCTTTAGATCTTTCAATCAATGATTGATATGTATGGGATTTAGAGAATCTCTTATAAGTATTTCTGGTTCTTCATCGATGGAGAATCATCTGTATATATTAGAGGTCCTTAGTCAATGGTATCCTTCAATACATTATATAGAAATATCTTGGTCATTATGATGACCATACTGGTTTTAAATCCACTCAGTGGGGCACTTGAATTTTATTGTCATTCAGAATGACATGATTATTTTAGAGTTGGGATCATACCCGAAGATGAGTTACCTACATATCCTCATTAAAGAAGGAATCAGAAACCACATAGTTAGATAAGAAGGATATAGTTTAACATCATACGGGTTGGGAAATAATTAATGAAAGATAGGATTGAACCATAGAAAGGCTTCCTACATACTCTACTTTTAAGGCAGATATCAATGTCCACGAAGTTTGGGTGAAGAAGTATGATGTTAATGAATGATTAATGGCCCAAAAGGAGATTTCATAATTACTTTTACACTCTAAGCTCACGCAAGTCATGCTCAGTGCGACAAACAAGAAGTATGAGTAAATATGACGATGGAGCCATGAAAGATGAAGTCATAAGAAATTATGTGGGGCTTACATAGGTATGACGGCCTGATTAAATAATGATCAGGACTTAAGAAAGAAAAGAAGCCCAGGAACAAGGTCCAAAAAGGATTTTTTACTTTATGGAGATTTGGAATTTTAACTTGGGACTTACTCCTGAGAAGGAGGCCCAAATTAAGAGGGACTTATGATTGGGTTTTATTCTGGGGAAGGAAGCCCATATCAAAAGATAATAAGGTTGGGGCTTACTTCTAATAAGGAGGCCCAATTAAATGGAACTTATAACCTGGGGCTTAATCCGGAGAAGGAGGCCCAAAGTTAAAGGAAATTATGATTGGTGTTTACTCCTGAGGAGGCCCAAATCAAATGAGAATAAGGTTGGGGCTTACTCTTGAGAAGTAGGCCCACATGAATTCTTCTCAGATAAAGAAATGAACAAAGGAACCATGCCATAAATGGCTTTGAAGATGGTTTTGAAGGCCATGTCTTACAGAGGAGAGGTGGATTTGATTAAAGGAAGTGACTAGGAAGGAGGCGCGCAAGTATTGTTCTGGCATGCAAGTCTTGGTCGCGCAAGTATACTTGCGCGACATGAGTCACCTTGGGTGACGGATAATCTATAGGGTAATACTTGGGCGATTTTGAACTCAAGACCTTAGTATTATCCCTAGAGGCTTCCAAAATGGTTCTGCGCAAGTTCCCTTGAGAGGGAAAGGTGGCGTGCAAGTGTCTTCACTTCTCTTAAGGGGTGGACACTTAGGCGTGCAAGTGTTGATGAATTATAACACATAGGCCTTATTCTTCCTCTTTAAAGATTCCATTCTAGGTTAAGAATTACCTTAGAAGTTTTTTAAAGACATCAGATAAAGACTTGGGTGACCATATCTTGAATTTGAGTTTTGGAAAATTCATCCTTGAAATGGGGGGCCCAAAGGGGATATTTATAGGCCACTGAAAACCTTGAAAAAAAAAAGAATAGAGTGCAAAAGTGACTTACGCGACACATATGTGGCACACAATTGACTTGTGTGACCAGAAGGAAACTTGTGCAACCTCTACTTAAAGGGTTCCTTGTTTATGCCTTTGTCAATTTTTGATGTTCTTCAAGGGATGAATCTTCTTTTGCTTAAGGTATTCCCCTTTTCCATTCGTTATACTTTGTGACAGAAAGGAGCTTCAACAATAGCTAAATACTCCTTGCCATTTTCCACATGGGGAATAGATGTAATAGGGCCTTATCTTCTAGCCACGGCTAAGTAGATTAAGTATATTCTCACTGCTATTGATTTCTTCTCTAAGTGGGATGAATCAATACCCCTCAAATAAGTTGGAGCTAAAATCATCATTAGTTTTTTCAAAACTAATATCATCGCCAGATTTGGTGTCCCTCAAACTATTTTTATGGGAAATGGCACCAATTTTTGTTCTACTGAAGTAAAAAAGTTATATCAGGAATATAATATCAAATCTAACCATTCATCTCACTATCATGTAGCTGCCAATGGATAGATAGAGGTTTTCAACAAAACAATATCAAATATACTCTAGAATATGGTGGATAAAGATAAGAAATCATGTCATGATAAACTTTTGAATGCTTTAGGGGCTTATCAGACAACTATTCGTACTTTCATCCAAGTAACTCTTTATTCATTGGTATATGGAACTGAAGTATTTTTCCAATTGAAATACAATTTCCTTCACTTAGAGTTGCAATCTGTGATCAGTTATCTAAAAATGAATGATCTTAGAAATGTTTTAATGAGTTGGAACTATTAGATGAGAAAATATTCCATACTTTTCATCATCTAGAAGTTTATCAAAACCGAATTGCACAATATTTTAATAAGAATGTTCTTCTTCATTCATTACTTCAAGGATAATTGGTATTAGTTCTCAAGACTCCGATGACACTAGGAAAGAAACCTCCAACACATGAACCAAAATGGGAGGGACCTTATTCCATACATAAGGTCAATTCCAATAGAGCCTATGCTTTAATCTCAATGGATGGAGCGCTCATTACATCTCCAACCAATCCGAGATTCTTGAAGAAATACTTTGTGTAATTATAGACATTATTCCTTACTACAATACTTTAAACTGCACAATAAAATGTCTTTGCTTCAAGACGTAAAACTACACAGCAACCCATGTCCTAGTTTCAAGACATTAAACTGCATAACAACCATAAGAGTCCATGCTACATGACATTAAAGTGCGTAGTATCTTCATCCATGTTGCATGACATTAAACTGTATAACATCATATGTACAACTAATTTTTTCTCTATTTAACTTTAGAAGCTTCCATAAGAAAATATAATTAATATCATCACTACTTATTAATAGTACATGAATCTCTCTCTTTCATATGTCATAGTCAGATCTTCATAGAGACCAAGTTTCAAGAACTATGTATGGCTTGATTCTCATTTTTCAATGAGATACGTAGAGACACCTAAATCTCTAATTCTAGGCCCATCCAAAATCACAAAATTTTCGTATTTTATTTTCTTATACTATATATGAATTATATCTATACAGAGTGTTTCCTTAAGATATATGATTTGGTCTTTATACCATTGTATGTCTTAATATTTATCGTTCTCTCAGAACATAGAAAAATCCCCCATTCTTCATGTCAAACATAGCATGAGGAATGATTGTTTCAAGAACAACATATGGATTGATTCTAATTTTCAATGAGATACATTGAGACGCCGAGATTTCTAATCTTAGGACCATATACAACAACAAAAAAACAACCCCTTTATTTCTTGAATAAAAAAATCAAATCTCCATAGGGAATATTTAAAAAAAACTATGTATGACTTGATCCTTTCCCCAGCAAGACATATAGTGATAATTGTGTTTTATCCCTTAATCCATTTCCAATATTTATTTCTTTTCATATCTGTTCATTGTCATCCTTACCTCATGATGTTACAATGAATAAAAATCTAATACCCCTATTCTTTATTTTTATCACCTTTTCATTATAAAAGAAACCCCTATTGCTCCTTGTTTCTCACACCAAGCATAGCTCACATGGGCTTAGGAGTTGGGTAAATTGATTCTTTATATAAGGTGTTTTAATTTATTATGGGGTTACAAATGTCCTTAATGCATGATGTGAAACTGCACAGTATAATTTCCTCACTGCATGACTTAAAACTTCACAGTACCATATTCATTCAAAGGAAACAATGAAAGCCTCTATTTTACATATGAGTCAGATCTATGTAAAGGACATCAAACTCATGGAGAATATTGATTCAAATATTTCTCATATACATTGGGAATAACCCCCTTTCATATCTCACACTCTTAATCTTGATTTTTTTTTGTTTTCATAATCTTTCTTATGGTTTTAGGTGAAAAGGTTTTCAATATCCGAGAGTTCTTTTTCCTGACTATGCAGCACATACCCTTAGGTGGCCTTGCATAAGTTGCCTACAAAACAAGCCTGTTTGCCAAAAGATGCCACTATTTTTCTATGCAGCATATGCCTCAGTTATCCCAGCATAATACATCCCCCATCACGGGTTTGACAAATAATGGTATCTTCATTCTTGGTTATAGTATCTATAGGGTCCTGAAAAATCCGCAAAGGAGATTCTACCCAATTCCCCCCCAAAGAATTGGGCGAATAATAGAGAAAACTCAAAGGATGCACGAAGAAGAATCGGTCCACAGACCGGTCCAAATGATGACGCCACGTGGTCAGTTCCACGAAGCTCCCCCTCCGCGGACTATTGTCATTCACGAAATGGGGGAAGAGATCCTCCTCAGGTGCGAAGCAGGATGAGCGCTGGACCGGTCCACCGTCACGAACTGCCCCCAGCTGCGGACTGCATCAACTGCCACGGTCCGCATCCGCTGTCATTCACGGAATGGAGGAGGAACCCTCCGCGGCTGTGAAGCACTCCCCGAGCTCGTTTGGTTCATGGGGGAGATGTGCTTGATGCGCCCGCGAGTTGCAGATTGACCGTGTCATCCGTGAATTGGGTTTTCGGTCGTGGGCCTCCGAAAAAGGTGCCGCATGACAATAGATACATCCTTTTCCCCACTCTATAAAAGGAGATCGAGGGGAAGAGAAATGGGACGGAAGGAGATCGATCAGATTCGGGTGGACGGATTTCGAAGGAAGTTTTAGGATTTCGCAGCGAAGTTCCAGTTCGCGAACAAGAGAAGGTATGAACCAGGGAATGAATAAGGAACTGGAGAATTCATAATTACTTGGTGAACCGTGAACTTAAAATATAAAATAAAATAAAACCTTGAACCATGGCCCCTTCTAGGATACACTCCCCGCAGACTAGGGATTTTATGCCCCTTTTCTAATCTGCCGCACCGTGTAGCATCCTCCTACACGGGCGAAGCCCCAACCGACGAACCCCTGAATGACGCCACCCTTGGCCACCGCTTCTCACATGGAAACCTCCACGAACCACCCTGGTACGTGGATCGAACCCAAAGCACGAACCACCTTGGTTCATGGGATGATCATCATTCCTCTAACCACCCTGGTTCATGGGATGCCCATCAGTCCGCGAACCACCCTGGTTTGCGGATGGCCTCTCCAGCCGTGTAGAAACTTCCCTACGTGAAGGGCACCACCACCCATACCCCCATGTGGCCCGATGAATCCTTAGGAGTTCCCATTCTCTGAGCCATATAAAATCTTTCCAATCCCGCCTGATCCTCCGTGACTCCCTCATTGGCCTACTCATTGGCCCTGAGATGAGGCCTCGACCAGAGCTGCTAGACCTATGTGATGTAACCCTCAGGCGCATCAGAGCACCATTTTGAGTTCACATACCCATGGTAAGTAGGGGAGAAGGGGTTTCCCTGACCCTTGAGCATATTTACAAAGCATTCCTAGGTTTACATTCCCACGGTAATGTGGAGTCTGAGCTTAGGATCCCCCTTTCTGCCCCACCATTTGTTGGGTCCGGGGCACTTCTCCCTTCTTTGGGGGTTGTAAAATACCCATCCGAAGGAATCCCCCATGAACTTCCGTACATCCCCTGGGAACAAGAGATGTGATGGGCACAGGAGAACCCCTTTCCCTCTCCTGCTACGCTTTGTCACCCTGGGCATCCATCCTGGAGTAAGCCCCGACCTTATGGGCCGCCCTCATGCATAATCCCCACTCCACTTCTCACGGACGCACGTTTCGCGATGTGATCATCTGGTCCCTGCTTCCTCTTGTTTCTTACACAAAGCCTGACTCACGTGGGCTTAGAGTAAGCATCGACCATGACATCCCCTTATGGACCTCCTCAGAGTGTAAGCCCTAATCTCATGAAAACTATGAGGACATTGATTCCCCACCATAGGGATACATAGGAAGCCTCCAAGAGGTTCAATCCCAATCACCATTGGACCCCCGGGTCGACCATCACGTCGGTTCTCTGACACCCCAATCCAAACTACGTGGACTTTGATCCCTATCTCCTAGGCAGGGTACGTATGAAGAATCCTCGAGGATCAAGCCTAGAAACTGGTCATTCCGACCCCCTTTCATGTCGGTTTACCCACATCCTGGGCCGCCTCAGAGCATAAGCCCCAGTAATTCGAACTACGTGGACTTTGATCCCTATCTCCTAGGTAGGTTACGTATGAAGCCTCCCTGAGGTTCAACCCCAACAACCGGTCGATCCGACTATCTTCACATCTTTTCATCGCACCAATCCTAGTGCCGTATCAATGAGTCCATATTCCTCGGGGTCATTAATCCATCTAGGGATGGTAAACCTCGGGCATAAATGATTCTGAACCCCTACTTCTAGCTAACCGTTTCCAACCCGGAGTAATCCGTGGATACTATGCTTGGGTATAAACCAAAGATTTGTGAACATATGAACATGTCTTAAATCTATAAGAGAGTCCTAGAACAGGAAATAATTCCCCTCAGAAAGGGTGCGAGGAGCCCTACTTCCCATCCTATTGACCAATGTGTGTTCTTAACTATTGCTGGTCAAACCACATAGCAAACGCCTTACTTTGGAAAGCAGGTCCATGTATTACTGGATATGGAACCATTGGGCATTTTGAGGCGGAAAACTATGCTCATGATATGAGTGATTAAGTAGAACCCAACCTTCTCTACTCAACTGTTAGGTAGTGCACGTTTCTTCCCCACGACCCCGTCGTGCGCCTCCGAGACAAAAAATGGTGAACCCGATGTGAATATTTAACCAAGCATAACAGATTTAACCTAATTCCATTGTGTGCCCCCTTTTACTCAAAAGGAGGGCCAAGAAAGGTAATTAATTACACATGGGATCATGAGATGCTGCTTTGACGAGGTTATTGTTTGTACTTGTAAAAATGATCTACAGGTACCACACAAAACTCCCTTCGATCCAATGGCATCACAAAGGAACTCTCAAGTGCGTGCTTCGAACAATGCAATGAACGAACATCCTCACAAACAGAGGACCCCGTCACCTACCTAGCATCTTCAACGATGGGTCTCATATGTGTTAATCTGAGAGTACCACGTAAATTGTACACTCCCGGCAGTAGAGGAGGCCATGCACACCCTCCAATCCGCCAGGACTCGCTGGTAACCTACCCAGCAGCAGCTGCAAAGGCAGATCAAGACAGCCCTTGTTGCTATCTCCAACCATTTCGGGAGTCTATCCCCAGAATGAGACAACGCATACCTCCCTTATCTTAGGGAGGAGGATGAGGTCAACGTTGAGGACCTCATCCCCACTGAATGGGGGTTCTGCTACAAGGCCCCCTGCCGGAAGACGTCGTCGCGGTCACGCCATGACTCAATATTCTCTCACTAGGGAGGACATCACCTCGAGGACCCAGGCCCATTCTCCCCAAGATCCGGACCCTCGGACCGCCCAACAAGGGCGGAAAACGTAAAACCAGGGACCTGTCATCACCCTTGTCCCTGAGGAGGAGCTCCGCTACCCAGTCATGGAGACACATCATGAACAAGCACATGCACCTGTTCGCTTCTCCAAAGCCCACCATCCAGATATGGCGGCATCATGTGAGCAGGCGTGCATCCCCACTAAGCACCATCAAGCCTATCACTCACACAGGATGACACCTACCCGGCAGGCACCTCTCCCTGCCCAAGGTCGTGAACCCCACCAACCCAACGTAGTGGCAACCTGACGTTTGTAGGGCCAGCTCCTAACAGATCCTCTTGACGCCTCCCATCCCAGCATGGTGGAGATCAACAAATCCCACCATCCAGATGTGGTGGAAATTAATAGACAGGCATGTCTCCCTGTCAACAAAGGCCATCGACTCGATACGGTGGGAAACCAATATATGCAAGGCCAGATCCCTGTGGATGCAAGTAAATTCCACCTTCCTGATGTGGAGGAAAACAAAGAGATAAACAGGCATATCCCGGCCCAGAGGCAGATTCGTTCACCTGCCCCGACACAGGAGAATTGTCAGTACCCACTGACCACTGGAGGACCGGAGCATGATATTCCTACTCCGATACCGGAATGAGCCTTTATACCCGTTCTAGCCAAAGATGTCTCTCTACATATCATAGTAATAATGGAGGAGTAGGTATAGATACCAGATCATATCTTTCAGACTTTCCAGAGTGTAATTGCATCAGCAGTAACAGCAAGGACTCGGGCCCGTGAGCCCGTCTCCCCAATTGAGGCGACTCATCTAAGAGACGAGATAGCCACCTCAGAGCAGATCTGTATCCCTACTTCCACCCAGGAGGGTCATCGGCTATATTTTGTGATGCATGGGCATCCGGATCGAGCACCTTCACTCCTTCCAACTGGGGGACACCCGTCCATCACGGTGGATGCTCCAAAGTAGGCATATATCCCTGCTAAAAGTCAAGATGTTTGTCGGCGTATCCCGAAAGCATCACGAGACCCAATCAGACAGCGACCCAAAGGTTAAGGACATTGTCAATAGCAGATGGTCCCCGCTGCCCACCAGAAAGCACCCCGAACACGCCGAAGGTAGCTGGAAAATAAAGAGCGGGTTCATGACTCCGCTCTGCTAGAAGCTGGGGTTCGCAAGGCCACTAAGCTCACATCGCAGGCTCAGAACCCTGCCCACCCATTACCATATTATGGGAGTGGCAATAGTAGTTGCAAAGTTCATCCCCGCATTGTCGCTACCAGCAGCTCTGAAGGTCCTCCTCAGAGCACCCAAGGGGGCCTTTCCCGTGGGCATACAACGATCGATCACGAGAGCTCCTCTTTTGATGCGAGTCACGGAAACCCTCCACGTTACCAGAAGATCGTGAAGCAAGAAGGCCCTCCACTAGATGCGGTCCACCCTAAAGGTCCTCCCCAGGTTAAATGCTGCAAACACTCTCCATGCATTGGGACCAAAAATTATGATAGTAGTCCTCGCTATCATAGTCGCAACTGCAGAGACCCTCCCCACAATGACGTATCATCGCAACAAGAAGGACCTCCCCTTGTCATGGCCTACCCTGAAGGTCCTCCCTAGGGGTTACGTTGAAACGACACTCCGCATGTCCGGGAATCAGATCACAGTGGTAGTCCTCACCACCCTGATAATGGAGGTCCTCCCCGTAGAGACGTCAAGAAACAAGAAGGCCATCCCCTCATTTCAGTACATTCTAAAGGCCCTCCCCAGGGTGTGCCTTGTAGACATTCTCCCTATGACAGCTTTAATGGTAGTCCTCACCATTGCAGCAGCTGTGATGGTAGTCCTCCCCACCACGGCTGCTATTGAAAAGGTCCTCCTTCTAGGGTCCCCAAGCAACAAGAAGGTCCTCCCCTTGTCGCAGTGTTTCTTGAAGGTCCTCCCCGGGATACACACTGAACGTCAAACCATGATGGTCATCCTCACTATGATGGTAGTTGTTGCGAAGGACCTCCCCGTAACAATGCTACACAACTAGAAGGTCCTCCCCTTATTGAGACACGCCTTGGAGGTCCTCCCCAGGGTATGCACTGCAAAATTCCTCTATGTAATTAGGCATCCAGCTGTGATGGTAGCCCTCTCCATCACGGCCGTCATTGTGGAGGTCCTCCCTGCAGTGACATTTCATATCGACAGGAAGGTCCTCCCCATGCCGAATCAAGCACAGAAAACCCCTCATATGTCGAGGCACTCAGAAGGACGAGATCAAGCTTGTCAGATTCCTAGTTAGTCACCAACGACATCCTTATTCAATCGGGAGATGTTCCGGGGCCATGTTCATCTTCTGAACCACCTCAGAATCTCCCACATGATAATTCAGTACTAACTAGGCCCACGACCTCCGACCACGCTATCTGTGGGAGTCTCAGTTGGGCCGACGAGGTAGAGGAGTCACTAGTAGAGTAGTATGCTGACATGTTGCACCTAAGGAAACGACTGGCTAGGGATGATATACCAGTTATGTTTTGTCCCATGACCACCTGCCAATTAGACATACCCAGAGAATTTTCGGAATAATTTGTGCATAACATCCGCTACAATATATGGACAACCCTCCACCGGCTGAAATCAAGCTTCCTACCTTACGACGAACATGTAGACCACGTCAAGACAATAGGAGACCTCCTGCATCACGTCGACCTGGATGCTCTTCCTTCGGCATGGCAGCAGCGGCCCGAGAGGCGCAAAGGAAACATGGAGATAGACTATCTCTGTGCACTGCACCAGCTGCACCGCCTCATCGGTGACGCTCTGATTGGAGTCCATATTAGGGGATGGCGGGAACATGGAGCTTTGCATTTTACTCCACTCCCCTACCAGAAGAACCCGTTTGACATGGTGTCTTATAACATCTTCACGTCAAGACGACAATCGAGTTGTCTCCCTGTTCATGAAAGGCAACACACCCAGTAGTGTCAAGCCTTGAGTAAGTCCCAGAATCATCAAGCCCGACGAGAACAATCCATTCAAGAACTCCTGAATCAGGCCACCAAGAGCATACAACAGGACTCTCGCCTAGGAGAGGCCAATCAGCGAATTTTTCCTACCTCCCCAGAAGGGATTGATTCATAGAAGAACTCTGCACCAAACCCAGTTCACCCCCGAATAGGGGCACGCAAGATCAGGTAGGTAGCGATAGACGCAGCCACTGCCGCAATCTAGGGTCAACCCCATCCTATAGGGCCGGGGTAATTTTTAACAACAAATTCCCCCGTAAGACCAATAAAACAGAAAGATACCCAGCGTCCAAGGAACGGAGCCAAACCCAGCCCCCAGGGCTGGGGGCATTATTACCCCCTCAACAACAACCTCCCCCATGAGAGTCAGTACTCTCTCATCTAGGGAGGGTAGTCAGAAGAGGAGGTTCCCATCCTATTCAGTCATTTGAATCATCATCCCCTCCAAGAGGAAGGCGTATCGTAATGTCGCATCAAAGAACTCTCCGCGTCACCCTTCATCAAGAAGTCCGAAGGAAATCCAGGAACATGAAAGGGAAGGCCAGTAAAAGATGAGGGAGATCCTCTTCCTATATGGAAGATGACATATTCTCCTCCCCTCAATATGAATCTATCAACATCATAGAGATTAACCCTACAGGTGACACCAGAGATGATTCAAATCAGGATGGATCAGAAGATGATGGTTCCAGTTAGGCTGTGACTCAAAACAAACCACCAGTTGTGCACACTCAGAACCAGAGGGACGCTCTAAATATGGCAGCCCCTTCAGCTAACCTTCCTCTGCTTACCCTGTGAGCTTCCATAAAGGATATGAACAATGGGCTGGTAACTCTTAACCCACCTCCTTCTCTTGATAAGAACGATCCACTTACACTCGAAGATTGGTTTTCTCAATAGGAAGAGGAAATGAAGGAATTGAGGTGGCTCAATACCGAGCTACTCCATAGGAACCATCTTATTGAAAGCGCATCCCAAGAGAATCCACATCATTCACTCCCAGTAAGTGAACCTCAAGGACCAAGGTTTACCCCACCCAATGAGGTGCCTGGTCCATCCAACTACCTAAATGTGGATCCAGATTAATTCCAAGACTTCCCTCCACTTAGGAAGCAACCAGAGCAAGTACACCCGAACCCTCCGAGGGTGTCCCGAATGGTATATTCACCCTTAGTACCAGCTGAGCCGGATCCTAGAGCAATGCCTCATGCTGCACCTACCCATGACCGGGCCCAACATGATGTAAACCAGGGTCTCACCAACACCATTGAGGCACCGACGACTCTATTGGAAGCAATGGAGGGCCAACGTGCTCTGATACAACCAGAGCGGAAGCCATACCCAGATTGGGTGAGCAACACACCTCCTCCACCCAATTTTGGGAGCCCTGTATTCCCTATCTTCAATGGATCAGGTGATCTGGAACAACATTTGATGCACTATGCATCCTATTGAGACCCTATGATGGGGAATCCGAAACAATAAGAAGCAGTGAAACTCAGATGCTTCGTACAGACCTTGCAATGATCCTCCTTTGTCTGGTATACGAGTCTACTAGCCCAGTCAAAAAAAATCTGGGAAGACCTTTGATAGTAGTTCCAATTCCAATTTAGCTCAAGGTTTCCTAAGACAACGGTCATCGACCTCATGAAATACAAGAAGAGGGAGAACGAGAGGGCCTAAAATTTCATCGCTAGATGGAAAGGTCTGACCTACTCTCTGAATAGGACAATGCCTCAAGATTAGTTTCTCTCCATATGCATCGATAATCTTAGAGATGAGATGAGAAATCCTCTCATACCAGTGGAATGCACCACTGGCTTCCGCCATCTCTCAGCCATTGCCGAGAGAATTGAGGACTCCCTGCAGTGGACCAATTTGAAGCCCCAAATAGCCTCGCAGGCTCCCACAAAAAGAGCAGCCAAAGCTGAAGTGTCCTCTGTCATGCTCAAGCTAGCCCCTGTGCCTGCTCCACCACTCAGGCCTCCACCAAATCATCAAGGGCCCTCTGAACATCATTGGCCACCACCTCCTAGGTGGGAAAATCAGAGAGGATCGAAGCGGAACTCGTTTGAGGAATGAATACATAAATCATACTTGTTCCAAGAGGACCAAGTCTACGACTACTTCATCGCCGCTATGAATTGCAACTTGCTCTGCCTCTCGGAGCCGAGGAAACCCGAAGAAGTTGGTTGCGATGATAGGCCAGACTACTATCCTTACCATCGAATTTTGGGGCACAATATTCGTAAATGCTTCGTCTTCAAAGACCTCCTACAAAGGATGGTAGACTCTGGGCAGGTCGAGCTGGGACCACACCCAACACATGTGACGTATATTTCTACCACAGACTCCGACAAAGGGGAGGGGGGAAGGATGTCTCCAGCAAAAAGGGGTAGAAATTTGATAACTAGATGACTTGGAAGACTATCAACTGAGCCCATGGAATACACCGAGCTCAGCTATGGCAGCCAGTGTTGCCGCCAAAAGCCCCTGATGTTGCACAACCAACAGTATCAGCCTCACAACCCTCCAAGAGCCGGTCATCCAGGTGTAATCATGAAGGGAGGGGACAAGAAAAAATTTATAAATCTAGAACAAGGCCGAATTTATCCCCGATGATGTCAGATTTCATTCCCCCAAACTTGGCGCCACGGGCACCGACCCACCAAATGACACCATCAGGGACAACCGACCAGGCTGACCTGTCAGATGATGAAGATCCAATCACTAGTTCCATCAACATCATCCATATTATGGAATCATCTACTGAATAAAGGGTATGGTTATGAACCTTAGTTCCCAACACGAGGAGTAGGGATGAGGAATCGCAGAGGCAGGGGATACCAGGGGAGGCACAGTCGCGGCCGAAACCAACCCTATGGTTGGACCTCGGCCCAAACCATAAATATTGCGGAAACCCGTGGGAGATCCCTTCAACAGACTCAACAAGAGAAATAATACCCCCACCTCCACAAGATGCCCCTCTGGCCCAATTATTATACGATACCCATCAGAGGAGGAACAATCGTCTAGCCGCCTAGTGCGCACAAATAGACTGTTCGGGTCGAGTCCTTAGAACGTGGGAACATTGTCGGCATCTGACCCCGCAGGGGGTCCCTCCTCATCACGCACCCCATCTCCCAAGCCGCCTACTAGAACTCTCCTGCCAGTAAAGAAGCGTCAGCCGTTGGAGAAAAAGTACAACATCCTTAAGCAGCTGGCATTAGTACTAGCCAAGCTGTCCATCCTGGAGGCCCTAGGTTTGTCATCCGACCTCAGGGAAGCACTAATAGAAGCCTTGCTCATCCCTCATGAGTTTCAAGCCGAGGTAGCTACTACCGAGATCTACCGAATGGAGACTGGCTGGGTTGAGTGCAATGTAGTGATTTCATTCACCGATCTAGATGAATATTCCATAATGAAGGGACACATCAAACCACTATATGTGTCTGGCACGCTAGATGATGTTGAGATTCGCAAAGTCATTATCATCAACGGCTCTGGAGTTAACCTCCTTCCCCTACGGACACTTCATAAGTTGGGATACAGTGAGGGTGATTTAATACCCTCATCCACAACTCTTCTAGGTTACGATAAGAGTGAGTAGAAACCAATGGGAAAAATCAAGCTAAATACCCATTTTGGAAAACTTGTGGCCTATTCAGAATTCCTAGTGGTTTGGTAGAACACAACATTCAATGCCCTGCTAGGAAGGTCGTGGCTCCATAAGCACATGGTTGTTTCTTCATCCTACCACCAATGTATCAAATATTGTGTCAATGGGCAAAGTGGGACACTGCACGCCGACAAGGCCCCTTTAGAGATCTCCAAGTCACACTAAATTGACGATGGGTTCTATGAACAAAAGAGGAAGAAGCCTTTGGCCGATGGTGTTGAATGGATCCCCCTCCAAATGGTCTGGAAGTGGTTCCTGACGACCCCCTCAGGCAGCTTGGCAGACACTACGTACTGCCCATCAACCATATTGAGAGTAGTGGTTCAAGTTTGGACACACACTCAGTTGTCTTCATGACTTCAGCTACAACGGTAGAGCATGACAATGCAGGAACATCTACCAACCCACAATCTGGGGACGAATACTCGAGCGTGGATGCCCACGATGCCTCGCCCTCACCTCCAGACTTCCAAGAACCTGTGATGGGAGCTCTCCCCCCGTTAGATCAAGAAGACGAGGATTTGGGAGAAGAAGAGGAGGAAGACCTTAGGGATGCACCTCCCACATTTGAGGAGGGTATCTCCACCATGGTGGAAAAGCTCAGGGAAATAAACCTGGGTACCAAGGAAGATCTAAGGCATACTCTCATTAGTGTAGCCATGTCCTTCTAGGAGCACGAGGTATATAACTCTTATCGAAAGAAACATCGAGATGTTTTTTCTTGGAATTACACTGAAATGTCCGGACTCGATCTCAAAGTGGCGACGCATCACCTAGGTAGTCCCAAAGACCACCAGGGCTATAAACAGGCCGCCAGAAGGACAAATCCCTCACATGCTATCAAAATATAGGCTGAAGTCGATAATATCATTAAATCAGGCTTCATTCGGGAGGTCCATTACCCCATTTGGTTGGCCAACATCATCCTTGTCAAGAAAAATAATGGGAAAATTTTTGTCTGCATCGATTTCAGATATCTCAATCGGCATTACCCAAAAGATGACTTCCCGGTCCCAATCACTAAGTTATTAATTCATGCAATGGAAAGGTATGAGGATATGTCCTTCATGGACGACTGTTCTGGCTATAATCAAATCAGTATGTCCCGAGAAGATGAAGAAGCCACTGCCTTTAGAGCCCCTCAAGGAATATTCTGTTACTAGGTCATGCCCTTTGGTCTCAAGAACCCGGGTTCCACATATCAATGCTCCATTCATCGTATCTTTAAGCCATTCCTGGGGAAATTCGTCGAATGTTATGTAGATGACTTGGTGGTCAAATCAAGACAGTGCTCAGATCACCTGTCAGACCGTGATACCGTCTTCAACAAACTTCGACAGCATAGCCTGAAGATAAACCCCTTGAAGTGCGCATTTGGGGTTACCTCAGGGAAATTACTTGGCTTCATCGTATGCCATCGTGGCATTGAAGTCGACCCTGAAAAGACAAAAGCTATCCTTGGCCTGCCACCTCCTCGTAACCTCACTGAGTTGAGAGCACTCCAAGGGAACTTGTCCTATATTAGGCAGTTCATAGCCAACCTGGAAGGAAAATGTTTGCCCTTTACTAGGTTAATGAAGAAGGGAGTCACATACTAATGGAAAGATGACTGCCAAGAGGCATTTGACAGCCTAAAGAGGTACCTTTTAAGACCACTGGTGCTCATGCCCCCGGTCGAAGGAAGACCTCTCATCCTATACGTAACGGCCCTCGAGCGGTCACGGGAGCCATCCTCGCACAGAAAAATGACGCTGGCATTGAAAACAGTCTCTATTACCTCATCCGGATGATGATTGATGCAGAGACTCGATTCTAAAACATCGAGAAGAGCTTTTTGGCCTTGGTATTCGCAGTTCAAAAGTTGCGACATTATCTGCAGCATCATAAAGTCCATTTGGTCTCGTGTAATAACCCACTAAAGTACATCCTCAGCCACCCGATGCTAATTGGGTGCCTATCTCGATGGGAAGTCATCCTGCAACAGTTTGACATCCGGTTTGTGCCTCAGAAAGCCATCAAGGTCCAGGCATTATCATATTTTCTAGTAGAGCACCCCACAACAAGGACTACCGCACCGGACATCGAGCTATCGAATGAAGACTTCTTCACGGTTCAAGAGGATCTCCCAACATGGGAAATGTACTTCAATGGCGCATCCCGAAGCCCAACCAGGAAGAGGATGGAATACCCCAAATTTAACAAGTTGGGCTTGGGGATAATACTCATGTCCCCAGAAAAGGTAGTCTTGCTGTATTCCTTCCTTCTATTAGAGGGATGTACGAACAATGAAGAGGAATATGAATCCCTCATTGCAGGCCTGGAACTCATGCTCCAGGAACAAGTACAACACCTTAAGGTAAAAGGTGACTCAGAACTGGTCATTAAGCAAGTCAATGGTGACTATGCTATTAAAAATGAGGAGCTTATTCCCCTGTTTGACCATGTCCGAGGGTTAATGGTAGAATTTTCCACATAACCAACATTGACCTATATTCCCTGGTATCAGAATGCCCAGGCCAATGCATTAGACAATGCGGCCACAGACTTAGCCGACCCAGACCGGGATGAAACATTAATCAGTATTGCTCACCACCGAATTGCCTTGCCATTTGTCCAGACCAAGATGGAGGAGATCCAAGAAATCAGTCCTGTCCCTGAGCCATATGCTCCTGCCACCAGTTGGATGACCCCCATTGTAAACTACATTCAACGGGGAGAACTTCCATCATACAGGGCTGAATGAGAGAAAATATGGAGAAGGGCAATCAACTTTGTCCTATGTGGTGGCGCGGGTCCACAAGAGGTCCACTAAAAATGAGGCCTCGACGGAGTCCTCCTCAGATGCATTGACGGAGAAGAAATCGCCGCCGTCATGACTGAATTGCATGCTGGAGTATGTGGATCACATCAGCTAGGGACCAATCTTTCCCATCAGGTTCAGAGGCTTGGGTACTATTGGCCCACAGTGGCACGAGATTGTGAGTGCATTACCACAAAATGCCACTCGTGCCAAATTCATGCCAACTTCATACACCAACCCCCGAAGTTACTTCATTAGGCCAATTACTTCAGGCCATTTTCCATCTGGGGAATGGACGTCGTGGGACCATATTCTCCTGCCATAGACAAACAGCTGAAGTATATCCTTACAGAAACTGAATTCTTTTCTAAATGGGAAGAATTTGTACCCTTTACGGAATTCGAGGCAAGAAATGTTGTCAGCTTTGTGAAAACCAATATCATCACCAGATTTGGTGTCCCTCATACCATACTGATAGATAATGACACCAACATCTACTCCGCTGAATTAGAAAAGCTATACCAAGAGTATGGTAGCAAGGCTAACCACTCATCCTGCTACCATGTTGTGGCCAATGGACAGATAAAGGCTTTCAACAAGACCCTATCCAACATTCTCCAGAAAATGGTGGAAAAAGACAAGAAGTCATGTCCAGATAAACTCTTCCATGCATTGTGGGATTATTGAACCACAATCCGTACCACTACTCGAGCTACCCCGTACTCACCTCTATACGGCATAGAGGCGGTCCTTCCCATTGAACTCCAACTTCCCTCACTCCATGTTTCCATCTGTGATCAATTATCCGACGATGAGAAATCAAAAAAGTGGCTAGGTGAATTGGAACAGCTAGACAAGAAGCAACTGCACACTTTGCACCATCTGGAAGTCTACTAGAACCAGATTGCATGAGCCTTCAATAAAAAGGTCCGTATTCGGTCTTTCTTGGAGGGAGAATTGGAGTTGGTCCTCCAGACCCCAATGATATTAAGAAGGAAACCTCCAAAGCTGAATCCAAAGTGGGAGGGACCATATGTTATACACAAGGTCTAATCTAATGGAGCATATGCCCTGATCTCCATGGACGGTCAATTCACCACGGCTCCTACCAATGCGAGATTCCTAAAGAAGTATTTCGTATAGAAACAAGGTGTACCCTTCGTCCTTACCGCACGACGTTAAACTGCACTTATCTCAAAGAACTACGTGCAGCTTGATTCCTACCCTCGCAGGATACGTAGTGATGCCAGGGTTTCCCATCCTGGCCCAGCCATCCCCAAAACGGTTTAAAAATGCCCTTTTCCCCCGTGTATAGACTAGACCTACGTGGGGTGTATCCCTCATCCTTACCACACAACGTTAAACTACACGGATCTCAGAGAACTACGTATGGCTTGATTCCTACCCTTGAAGGATACATAGTGACGCCAGGGTTTCCCATCCCGACCTATCCATCCCCAATAGGGTTTAAAAATCCCATTTTACACCGTGTACGGACTAGACCTGCACGGAGTGTACCCTTCGTCCATACTACACGGATCTCAGAGAACTACGTACGGCTTGATTCCAACCCTTGCAGGATACATAGTGATGCCAGGGTTTCCCATCCTGGCCCAGCCATCCCCAAGAAGGTTTAAAAATGCCCTTTTCCCCCGTGTATGGACTAGAACTGCATGGGGTGTACCCTTCATCCTTACCGCATGATGATAAACTACATGGATCTCAGATAACTACATACGACTTGATTCCTGCCCTCGCAGGATACGTAGTGAAGACAAGGTTCCTCGTCCTGGCCCAGCCACCCTCAAATGAGAGTTTAAAATGCCCCTTCCCCCATGTACGAACCAGAATTGCACAGGGTGTATTTAGAAGAGAACTACGTAAGTCTTGATTCCTGCCCACACATGATACATAGTGACGCCAGAATTCCACACCCTACCCCATCCACCTCAAATAAAAGTAAAAAAATGCTCTCTTTCCCCCCGTGTATGGACTTGCCATGCATGGGGTGTATTCCTCGTCCTTACCGCATGTCATTAAACTACACGGATAAGGATAAAAAAAATTCCCCTTTCCCTCGTGTTTGGACCAGACCTGCACGGGGTGTATTTTTTTTCCTTACCGCACGACATTAAACTACACGGATAATAAGATTTAAGAATTCCTCCTTTCCCTCGTGTATGGACCAGACCTGTATGAGGTGTACATTCTCATCCTTAACACACAATGTTAAACTGAAAAGATAATAAAATGTAAAAACACCCTTTTCCGCCATGTACAGACCAGACCTAGATAGGGTGTACTCCTCGTCCTTACCGCATGACGTTAAACTGAACGAACTTCAGAGAACTACCTGGGGCTAGATTCCTTCCCTCGCAGGATACATAGTGAAGCCAGAGTTCCCTCACCCTAGCTCAACCATCCCCAAGTAGAAATTAAAAATTCACTTTCCCCCATGTATGGACTAGACTCTGACGAGGTGTATTTTTCGTCCTCACTGCAGGATGTTAAACTGCACGGACCAGGTCCTCACTGCACGACGTTAAACTCCACGGATTTTGTTGCAAACCATCTAAGATATATGATGAAATGAGAAGGAAATACTCCTTGAGAATTTGGATGCATCCTCCCTATACATCAGACTCCACGGCCCAGAGAATTATGGATCTTCATAACCATTCATGGCCATTGGAAGTGGAAAGTTATCGACCCATGGACACCTTTGCATGACTATGCATACCATGACCTCAATGGTTCTGCATATTGATATACCCTAGCCTGTCTACCAAAGGTTTGATTTCCTCAGGCGACACTTTTCCTAGCTCCGTACGCTTACTGGCCTCAGAGCCCCCATACAATACCTCCTGATCCAGAAATTTATGGTGCAGTGGTTTACAAGTTCGTCCCCTTTTCACATCCAAACTTCACCAGGGTATCCCTACCCGGTTAGCCTATGTATCCGTCCATGGTTCACTTAACGACCTATATCTACAAACATCAAGCCAGGACTAGGCTACTTTGACTCAATGAACAATTATAGTGAAGATGTTTCTTTTATGCTCGGACACCATTATCCACACATGCCGAACTCTGTACTATGAGCAATCTCGGATTTTCATAATCATTCATGGCCATCGGAAGTGTAAATTCATCGACCCGTGGACACCTTTGCATGACTATGCATACCATGCCCTTAGTGGCTCTACATATTGATAGCCCCTGGCCCATCTACCAAAGGAAATATTTCCTCGGGCGACACTCTTCCTTGATCCATACTCTTACCGGGCTCAGAGCCCCCACACCCCATCTCCTGATCAGGGAAACCTCAGAGTTGCAGTTTACAACCATCATACCCCACCCTGTTTAGAGTATATCAGAGCATTTTAACTCAGTTATCCTTTGAGTGACTGTAGAAATAGTCACCCAGTGGTTCGAGCTCTATGACCACTAAACTAGGAGTACTTCATCCTTACCGCATGACGTTAAACTGCATAGGGTAAAGGTACACCCCCACACACAAAATTAATCAGTGCAGGGAGCTCTCTAAGCTTTAACAGAAACCAGGACCGAGTATGCCTGACATGTCCAGACATTTTCTTACCAAATGACAGACTTCGTGGCCCAGACAATTGTGGATCCTCATAACCATTCATAGCCATCGTAAGTGGAAAGTTATCGACCAATGGACACCATTTCATGACTATGCATACCATTCCCTCAGTAGCTCTTCATATTGATATCCCTTGTCCGATCTACCAAAGGCAAGATTTACATAGGTGACACTCTTCCTAGCTCCGTACGCTTACCGGCCTCAGGGCCCCCATATGATTTCTCCTAATCCAAGAATCCTCGGAACCACGATTTACACCAATAGACCCCTCTCCACGTCTTGGGCATGCAGAGATGCTCAAGCCCAGTTACATTCTAATCAAGAGTTGAATTTGCAACTACATCCTTACTGTAGGATGTTAAACTGAACGGAGCATCTTAGCCTCTTGGCGTAAAGCTGCAAATACTGAGCATTAAACATCCAGGGAAATGCCTCTAACCACAAGCATTTTCACTAGTTTAAAAATTCCCCCCCCCCATCCTCACTACATGACATTAAACTACACAACATCCTTTAAAAATACCCCTCGTCCTTACCACATGATGTTAAACCACATGGAATCTAATAACGCTCCTCGTCCTTACCGCATGACGTTAAACTGCACGGAAGTCGTCTTTATCGCATGACGTTAAACTACACGGTCAAATCTGTCCTGGGATCAGAAAGGAACATAGGCTTTTCCCTATCCCCCAGTGCATGTTTCAAACCTACACAGACCACCGTATCACACCAATGTGAGAAGGAATGACTTCACCCATTCTCGAGATATTTAGCCTAGACACATTTCCTGTATCCAAGCACCCTCTCTTCATACACCATACTCCGTACTCAGAAAAAAGCCGAACTCTCATAAGCCACCGTTGGTGGTCCGAATCTCAACTTCCTTGAAGTTTCTCAGCCATCGTGAGAATACAATCATTGACCCAAGGACACATTTGCATGACTATGCATACCATGCCCTCAGTGGCTCTGCATATTGATAGCCCTTGGCCCGTCTACCAAAGGCATGATTTCCTTATGCAATACTTCTCTTTATACGCCTCTTGGCTCCTAGGCCCCTATGTTCATCCCAGGATTTGGAAACCCTATGAGATACATTTTACCATCCTCTTTCACAACCCTTCCTGAATATGGTGGAACGTCTTTGATGAGATTATTGGGGACTAGGAGAAGTGGTTCCAATTTAGATAATGTCCCAGCTGCATGATGTTAAACTGCACCAAGCTCTAACCGTCTTTTATGCTAGATAAATGCGTAGGAAAGGAACCCTACTTCCACACTCCTGATTGATATAGATGTTCTCAAAACCTTTTAGAAGTCACATACCCTTTCCAAGCCACCCTCGGTGGTTTTCATAATTCTCCAAGCCACCCATGGTGGTTTCCATAAGCCTGACTTTCATGAAGTCATGTGGAAATCAGAAATGGAGAGTCATTGACTTAAAGACACTTTTGACCAACTATGCATACCATGCCCTCAGCGTTTTTTCATATTGATTTCCCCTGGCCAGTCTAACAAAGGCAATATTTCCTTAGGCGATGCTTTTCCCACATCTGCACGCTGATATGACTCCCATGCCATGAGACATGCCCTGCGTGTCGTTCAAATCTGAACAGACTCCCTCTACATGGTTCTTAAGGACATTGAGACATATTTTAATCAACCAAACCTCATTGGGGACCTCATCCCACCATACTTGGTCAAAACTATTCGACCTAAAACATCAGTAATGATATTCTTTACGGCGGGACTTTAAACTGCTCACAAAAAAAGGCACAGAGCCTAGATCAAAAACCTGAAAAGGGAGACCTAAGAAAATGTCAGTCCATACCCGTTGGGCCCACACTAAATGGGCCCAGGAAAAATTAGGGCATTAAAAGAAAAGAGAAAAAGATTGTGGGGCTTTTCTACAAAACCCTAGCAATAGTCAAACTACGCTCGCTGGATCTCATGATCAAGGCAAAAGTTAGATATCATTTTCTATTTCTTATTGCCCCAAAAACTTGTTATTCCATGTTCGGTGAGTTAACATATAGAGTAATCATGCCAAGTAATTCTTTCCACAGAAGAGGATATCCAGAGCCTTAAGGAAAACATTTCATTATTCCATAACAAGGTTGGTAAGAAGGGAATCCACAATCCAGAGCCTCCTCTAGAATGAAAGGTCATTACAAGAGGTTTTAAGAGGATTCGCAAAGTTGTATTAGGCTCTGATGAGGATCCTCAATTGCTTGATGGATTTTCTACAGTAAGGCTGTCTCAGATTCTGCACCAGCCCGCAACGCTTCCGCCTCTTGGGCCGCCTTTGAGCTCGCCCTCATCTCCTCCTCCATTTTCCGCTCCCCTTCTTCAATTATGGTGGCGACATTAGCCTCTTACTGTTGCTGTCACTGTATCTCATTCCTCAATACCTCCAGGCAAGAACCCTACTCAGTGACTTCTCCCTGGAGCCTCACAACTACCCCAGCATGATCATGAGCCTCTGTTAGGAAAAGCTGTCGGGTTGCGGAAAGGTAGGCTTTAGACTGAGCAGTAGAAAGGCGAGATTCAAAACCACCAAGTATTTCCCGATCAGAAACCACCTGTTTGACCATTTCATAAAAACCACGGCAGTCAAAGCCATCAAATACCAATAGCATAAATATATTGTGCAACTTTGGTAATTTTATTGGCATCTCATCCAAGGGCGTCTGAGAAATTAGCTTCCAAATTATTTCCCAAGCCCTTTGGAGAGAAGGTCGAAGACTATAAATAACTTTTTGATCTTGCTCAGAGTCACTTTCAGATAAAGATATGTATTCAGGGATGAATGTCACTAAGGAGGGACCCGATGCAGCTTCACCCACAAACTCTGGCGCTGCAGCAACATCATCCCCGACCGTTGTGGTCACATGAATGATCAGATCTGACGGCACAATCGTCAACTCCAAAGTTCGTGGTCCTAGATCCCAATATCTGATAAGATAGATGTGTATCCCTAATTAGAAAATGAAAAATAAAGAAGTTAGTGGCAAGAGGTTGAAAAACATACCTCCAATCATCAAGGCATCGGTATCCTCAAGCTCTGCGTCACCATGCCCACCCGACGAAGACGCTGCATCTTCGAGAGGAAAGGGAGTCCTGGGAACCCCCAGAGGTGTCTAGGACCTAAGGCCATGACCAAGGCTAGCAGCTCCCAAAGCTATCCCCAAACAGTCGGCTACGGAGATCAAGCCCGGGGAAATCACTCCCCTAGTAAATAAAATAATGGTCTGCTCTGGGTTTCCGACAACTGTTCTGGTGGCGGGCTCTTCCTCCATCTCCATGGGATCCATTGGGTTTGAGGTGGCTGGCCCCGTCGAATCTGGAGACCCCTCAGTAATTACGGGCACCCCATTCTCCCCCACAATTGAAGGGGCTGTCTGATCAGCAAGAGTTTCAAATTCCAGTTGTTCCTCCTCTGACATATCTCCGATTGATGAAGTCAAGTGTAAAGCATCCATATCACTAGCCCCTCCTGCAGGGCCCACCATCTCATCATGCCCAAATGTGGCTACAGGTGATCCCTCTGAAGATAAGGGGAAAAAGATACGACCGCTGGTGTAGCCATGACCGGGTCTCCAAGTGGCCCCACACCATATGCCAAGACAACTAATAAATGGAAGAGTCAGAATATACAAGTCGGCAATCGAGGAAACGGGAAGTCATAGTTACCTGACTTCCCCATGTCTGAGTTGTTCCAATAAACGAGATGCTTTTTTCCGTCTCTGGATCTACCCAGGGGACAGTTCCTCGCTCATAACGCTGGGAGGAGCTGGATGAGGAATGACCCTAGCTGGGTCCGCAATGGTTGCTTCCACAAGCTTAGCTGCGCCAGGAGATCCCTCCTTGATGATCTTCATAGCCGGAAGCGGGTGTTCGCCTGCCGCAGTACCATGGGGAGTATACTCCGGGGAAAGAACTTCCCCCTTGGACTCCTCGACACCCTGCATAAAGGGAGGAAACTTTAAAACCTTCATAATAAAAAAGGATGGAAAACCGGAATGGACGATCAGGGAAACCTCTTCTTCAGGGTCGGACGATTTGGGATGTATAATCATCATGGACACCCGGATGGACCAATAAATCCAGTTCCGGGGTGAATGAACGTAGGTGTCCATATCCTTTAGTGAGGTGACTATTTCATCCAGATCCTCTTCCAACAACAGGTGAGGCGGAGCGAAGATAGCCCCAATGCACGGAAGTTTGAGAGGGCCCATCTGGAGTAACGCCCATACCTCGTCATATGAGCCAATGACCCTCAGGTCATCCAAAATCTTCCATGCATCCGAGAATGCAACCGTAATGGAAATTGATATCCCGGAGGGATCAACCTGGGAGGGTCTGGCAGTGGCAGGTGTTGTTGGGGTCATTAATGGCTGTGTCTATTTTCTGGATCTCGCCACCGCCCTGGAGCTCTCTAGAGCTACATGTGGGTGGGACCTCACAGGAAGAGTGGGAAATACTCTTACCTCAGCCGTAGTGGGGGAACCACCGAGATCGTCGCTCCCTGAGGAGTGATCGCTCTCTTCCTCCTCCTCGTCAGTCGCCGGCTGTAGCATGGCCTGGACTTGATGAGTCAACACGGCATAGCCCCGGCGTGCGTGGATGTAGGCCTCAAGGTCCCGGAGATACCTATCAACCCTCTTCGGGTCCGCATCATAAAGAATATCAACGTGGGAAGATATGTAACCCAGCCCGTCAAAATCCACCTCTGATTCCTAAAGATACTGCCACAGAGAACGGGGGTATTGGCTGTGAAAGGATGACTGACTTTTGAATTCTTTCCATTGGCCCTAGGACGTCAGGAAGTCAGCATCAGCAGGGATAACCAACCCTCTACGGGTGGCTTTGAGGGCATGAGAGGATACACCTATGTCCATTAAAACGTTCCCCGGAGGCACGAGACCTGAAGGGTGGCGAAGAACCTTGCCCAGCCTAGTTGAAGAACCATCCCCATTTCACTTCCTCTTTCCCTTCAATGGCTTAGTGCTTGAGATGGTTGGCACCCACAGCCCTAGCTCACCATTTGGGTACGATTGCACCCAAGATTCGGCGTAACTATTGGATAATAAGGGCGTGGAGTCTGCAAGTGCGGGAGTCATAACCTCACAACCAGTATCTTCCAGGGTAAACATTAACCACAATTTCCTAGCCAACATCAAATGGTAGTTCTCGCAGGAAACATTGAGGAAGGGAGGACACAGTGCCTTGACCCAACCAAATTGGTGTCCGAATCGGAAAAGCACGTACCCCTCACAGATCAGTTCCCCACTGATACGGGCTACCAGAATGCCCTCTCGGAGAGAAACGAGGTAGCCCCACTTACTAAAATCCTCTGATATTGTATTCCTAATTGCACCGGATGGGAAGGGATATGGATGGAAGATGAAATGATCATAACTCGAGATCTGGATCGACCACAGATGCATATTCTGAACCATCTGTTGACCATCCTTCCTTGGGTTGCCCACTCTTCGGGCATGACCTCGCTGGTCAGTTGCAAGTATGGCCAGAATGTGGTACCCGGAATCTGAAAGGGGTTGATGCAGTTCTTGATATGTTCTCCCAACCATCCCCAGAGTATTTGAAAAGGACTAGCTACCTGGTTTGGCTGACTCCCATCATTTATATTTCTAAGCAACTAATAAATCTAGGCCAATACTGGGACGACCAAGTTAATGACATTACTAGTAGCCAGCTGTGCTGCAATGACAAAAGTAGAGACCCGCACACCACCAGCCTCACATACAGGAAATAGCCAGCCACTCAGGAATGTGGCCAGGAACGCCGCCAGACGGAGCAGCCGATCGACGTCCAGAACAAGCTCCCAGCCCCAGTTGTTGAACTGGCCTTCTTCAAAGATCATCCAATAGCTGCCCCTTTGTTTTCAGGACTCCATCGTAGGGCATGTCATGGGCCTACATGGGATAGTCACGGACTTGATATCTCTGGAAAAATACTTGACCCATTCACGATATAGGACAAGCTGTTTCGGAGACGTATCCTTTGAATGCTTCTGGGCCTAGTCAAAAAGCTGCTTCACCAGGGGGGAGTCCTCTCTTCATTGTCCCTCACAGAATAAGGAGGCAGGAATTCGTCATACATACCCCCAATGATGGGGACCCCTGAAATCTGAAAGACGTCTCAAAGACTAATACCCACCTCAACATGGATCAGGTGAAATGTGTTGTTGTCCGAACTCCAACGGCTCATAAGTTGCCTTGTGAGGGTTTGAGGTCAATGGGTATAGGTTTGGGACACCCAGGCAGCTTCATATAAACCTATGGCTCACAACTCTTCCTCAAACTCATCACATATTTGGCAAACCCAGAAGGGCCACCCCCAATCCAATGACTTAAATGCCCCTCCGGGCTGGAGGTCTTGGTTTACTGACCAACCATGCTGGTCTTTTACCACGGAATTGTGGGAAATGCACCAATAACAGTGGACTGCCCCTTCCTGCTGATGTTTTTCTCCTGTCGGGGACACAGGAAGGTGATTCAACATAGATCTGGCAGCTGTGTCCCTTGAGACAGGCCGCCCTCTGGCAGATATCACAAATCAATGTATATTGGCAGTAAATATCCATGCTCTAGGATTGTTGTCACAGGATGACACCAAAATCGACGTATCAGACAATAAACTGAACCCATAGGTCGGAAGGCTGATGGAAAAGGGGTAATCCCGTTGTGACTCGGAGAGTAGATCGGCAAGGAAGGAGCACAATGGGGAGTGATAGATTCAATCCTTAACAGAGTTGGCCACATCCTTCAGGCATTGATCGCCAATTAGGAGAGGCTCGATAGCAGATCTGGGTGCAGGGCGAAGGGGAAACATGTTTTCTCCCTGCATCATGAATATCAGAAAATGGTTAGTCCGGAATAATCAAATATGGAAAAAATACCAATTATATGGAAAAGTCCTCCAGTAGGCCTCAAAAGGTGGTTTGTGATGACTGTATCCCGTGAACCAACCCTACGCCGAAGAGGTCTGCGGTACCCTGGCCCACGGAGCGCTGGACATAAAACTGCGAACCAAGTTGCTCCACAAAGTCTTAATCCCATATTTAAATAATTAAGTTTGACGGACTTAGGAAATTTTTATAAGTCAGCAAGACCTCAGTCTGCGAAGCATCGAAACCGCGAAGCGAATTCCTTCGTGGCCCTTCGTGACTTAATTTTTAATTAATTAAAAGTATTGGTTCGCTGTTGGAAAATTTTTTTGTGGGTGAAGGCAACCAAGAAGGAGGAATGATTCACGGAAAGTGGAATCTAGTTTGCGGACGAGGTGTTTCGCGAAGGAATGAGCACGCAGAAACAAAAAAAAAGAGAGGGCTCTGGTTTCGCGAAGAATTTGGAAAAAGACAAAGGAAGGGACCCCTGTATTTATAGGTGTGGTCCCCTACTGGGTCCACCCCTCTACCACAAACCATCCAATTTTCAGGACCACTCTGCATCAGAGTGGCCACCTCTTCATTCCGATCGGACCCCATTCTGATGGGGGGCATTTGTAGGGTCCTGAAAAACCCACAAAAGAGATTCTACACAATTCCCCCCAAATAATTGGGGGAAGAATGGAGAAAACTCAAAGGATGCACAGAGATGAATCAGTCCACAGACTGGTCGAAATGATGATGTCACACAGCCAGTTCCACGAAGCACCCCCTCCGCGGACTATTGTCATTGGTGGAATGGGGGCGGAGATCCTCTGTGGGCATGAAGTAGGATGAGCACTGGACCGTTCCACCATCACGAACTGCCC
This sequence comes from Viscum album, assembly GCA_963277665.1. Classification (NCBI taxonomy): domain Eukaryota; kingdom Viridiplantae; phylum Streptophyta; class Magnoliopsida; order Santalales; family Viscaceae; genus Viscum; species Viscum album. The sequence continues at coordinate 458,145,400 of OY728133.1, read as the reverse complement.
CCAGCCACGGACCGCCTCAACCAGCCCAGTCCACATCCGCTGTAATTCGTGGAATGGAGGCGTAACCCTCCGCGGCTGCGAAGCACTCCCCGAGCTCATTTGGTTTGTGGGGGAGATTCGCTCGATTCCCCCCACGAGTTGCGGATTGACCGGGTCATCCGTGAATTGGGATTTCAGTCATGGGCCTCTGCAAAAGGTGTCTCATGACCATAGATACATACTTTTCCCCACTCTATAAAAGGAGATCGAGGGGAAGAGAAAGGAGACGGAAGGAGATCGATCAGATTCGGGTGGAAGGATTTCGAAGGAAGGTTTAGGATTTCACTCGAAGTTCCAGTTCAAAAACAAGAGCAGGTATGAACCTGGGAATGAATAAGGAACTATATAACGTATAATAACTTGGTGAACCGCGGACTTAAAATATCAAATAAAAGAAGATTGCGAACCATGGACCCTCCGCATATGCACTCCTCGTGGACTAGGGAGTTTATGCCTCTTTTCCAATCTGTCACACCATGTAGCATCCTCCTATGTAGGAGAAGCCCTGACCGATGAACCCCCGATCGGAACCACCCTTGGCCGCCGCTGCTCGCATGGAACCCTCCGCGAACCACCCTGGTAAGTGGATCGAACCCGAAGTCGTGAACCACCTTGGTTCGCGAGATTCCCATCAGTCCGCGGACCACCCGAGTTCACAGACAGCCTCTCCAGCCACGTAGCAACATCCCTACGTGAAGGGCGCCACCACCCATACCCCCATGTGGCCCGCCGAATCCTTCAGAGTTCCCGTTCCATGAGCCATATAAAATCCTTCCAATCCAGCCTAATCCTCAGTGACTCCCTCATTGGCCTACTCATCGGCCATGACTTGAGGCCTCCACCAGAGCTGCAAGACCCATGTGATGTAACCCTTAGGCACATCAGCACGCCGTTTTGAGTTCACATACCCATGGTAAGTAGGGGAGAAGGGGTTCCCCCGACCCTTGAGTGGATTTCTGAAGCATTCCTAGGTTCATATTCCCATGGTAATGTGGAGTCTGATCTCGGGATCCCCCTTTCTGCCCCTCCATTTATTGGAGCCGGGGAACTTCTCCCTTCTTCGGGGGGGGGGGGGGGGGGTAAAATACCCATTAGAAGGAAGCCCCCTTGCACTTTCGTACTTCCCCCAGGAACAAGAGAGGTGACGGGAACAGGATCACCCCTTTCCCTCTCCCGCTGCGCTTTGTTGCCCTGGGTGTCCATCCCGGAGTAAGCCCCGACCTTATGGGTCGCCCTCATGCATAAGCCCCACTCTACTTCTCATGAACGCACATTTTGTGACGTGATCGTCTGGTCCCTACTGCTTCTTGTTTCTCAGACCGAGCATGACTCATGTGGGCTTCGAGTATGCATCGACCATGACATCCTCTTATGGGCCTCCTCAGAGTGTAAACCCCAATCTCATGCGAACTACGAGGACTTTGATTCCCCACCACAGGGATACGTAGGAAGCCTCCAAGAGGTTCAAGCCCGATCAACATCGGACCCCCGGGTCCACCTTCAAGTCGGTTCTCCGACACCCCAATCCGAACTATGTGGACTTTGATCCCTATCTCCTAGGCAGGGTACGTAGGAAGCCTCCCTGAGGTTCAAGCCCAACAACTAGTAAATTTGACTATCTTCACATTGGTTCATCGCACCAACCCTAGTGTCATATCAATGAGTCCAGATTACTCGAGGTCATTAATCCAATGGGTGATGGTAAACATCGGGCAAAAATGATTCTGAACCCCTGCGTCTAGTTGACCATTTCCAACCAGGAGTAATCCTTGGATATTATGCTTGGGTATAAACCAAAGATTCACGAACATATGAACATGTCTTAAATCTATAAGAGAGTCCTGAAATAGGAAATAAATCCCCTAAAAAAAGGTGCGATGAGCCTGAATTCTCATCCTCTCGACCAATGTGAGTTCTTAAGTATTGCTTGTCAAACCAACCAAAAAACGCATGCCTTTGGAAAGCAGGTCCATGTATTACTCGATATGGAACCGTTGGGCGTTTCGATGTGGAAAATGGTGCTCCCGATATGAGTGATTAAGTAGAACCCAACCTTATCTAATCAACTATCAGGTAGTGCACGTTTCTTCCCCACAACCCCATCATGTGCTTCCGAGACAATATATTTGTCCCCATTAATCTTTAATGACAATATACAAGAATCTGTATTTTAAAACAGCCATTCAAGTATACTTGTCCCATTATCTTTCTCACAGTCTGAAATACTTCAATACCATGGTTTACAAATTTCCCTCATCATGTGTTCGATACACTATGAATTTTTTTTGAAATCACTTGTCCACATGTTATATATTGTTTCCATTCCTAGTCCTATTTTTATGACCTAAAACTAAAGACACCATATCTTTTACATTTGGGTCATACCTTTGTAAAAGTTTTATTCCTCTGATTCTTTGGATATCTTGATTGGAGATACCCCTCCCATATTTAGGTACCTTTCTCCCTAAAACCAAACACTGTACTTTGTAAAATCTGAATCTCCATAAACTTTCTTCGACTTTTAGCAATAGAACATCAAGTTTATGAGAGCTCTTTTTCCTAACTATGAAGCACATTCCCTTAGTTGGCCTTGCATAAGTTGCCAACATAACAGGCTTGTCAGTCAAAAGATGCCACTATTTGGCTATACAACATATGGTCTAGTTGGCCCTGCATAATACAGCCCCTATAACGGGTTTTTCAAATAATGGTAACTTCATTCTTAGAAAAGACTTCTTCTAATGCTTCTTTCCCTTTTTTCCATACGATTCCCTATTTTCAGAAATTTTCAAAACATAGTTTACAATTTTCCCTTTTATACCTAAATTTGATAGTATATTTCCAAAAGATTTATCAATAAATTGGGAGAGTTTTGAACTTTTGGTCAGAGCCAAAGACCTTAAATTAAAGTAACCTAATGTCCTCACCGCATGACTTAAAATTTCATAGTACCAATGTCCTCATTGCATGACTAAAAACTGTACAGTACCAATGTCCTCAATGTATGACTTTAAACATCCAGTAACAAAAGACTCAGTACTCATTAAATTGAGAACTTTCAAGGGGAAATATAAACAAAAGTCAGGTCCCATCTCACTAAACATTCATTTTTTTATGATTTAGGTAATTTTGAACAATAAAAAAAAGAGGTCAAAAGACACAAAATTTGTAGGGTTATCCATATGACACTAGAAACAGTCAAATTATGCTCATTAGGTCCCTCAGCTTAATAAGAAAATTTTGACCACTTCATTATTATTATTATAAATAATGATTTTTTAATATAAGGGAATCATTATCATCATTTACCTTTCATATTGCTATCATGGAAAACAGGAATGAAGATTTATATGAAAATAGAGGGCCATCCACAAAATGGGGCCTCTCTATCATGTTTCAGTATAAACTCTCAACATGAATTTTCATTTGTTGGACCGCTTCATAAGCTCTATCTGCTGCTTGTTGAAGTTGAGATAGTTGAGCGACTCCAACCTCCTCTGCCTGATGAAGTGCTTCCTTAGTCATTGAAATGGAGTTATCCCCTCTAATTGGGTTTCTCCTAATGTTTGATTCAGTTTCTCAAGCTTGTTATGAACAACATCTAGTTGCTGTTGAAGATATAATAGATCCTTCGTGGCTTCTTTGATTTGTTGGATAATTTCGAGTGATTTATTGTTGTGATTTGCCTCCACCTCAACCACTGTAGCTTGAAATCCCTTAATATTGATGAGTCGTTTAGCCTCTTAAAAATCTTATCTTATATTATGCTCCTACTTCCGTCAGCGAATAGTCTCTTTCACGGCGTCGTAGAATGGCCGATAATTGAACCCACCAAATCCCAACACATAGAATAATGCTGGGAGTTTTGAAAAATGGGACGATAATTCATCTTAAGGATTTTCTTCAATTATGCTCCAGATCTGCTACCATGTCTTCTTACGTGCAATGCCAAGAGGATATTGCATATATAAATCTAAATCTGAGTCACTACCATGAGGTAAAATGTGCTATGTAAATAGGTCGCTTAAAGATTTGTTTTGTTCTACTTCTCTTGGGGTAGTATAAGCTTCACCCTCTGATCTAGGAGCTGATAACCCTATATAAAAAAATCAAGTTCATTATTAGTTTCAAATGGAGGAAACAAATATGATTCAGACAACTGAATACATTTACCCAATAATAAGTCATCTAATTTATTAGATTCATCCCCTACATTCTCAGCTCTAGTATTTTGAGAAGGTGTTTCTTGAGAGGGGGGATTTCCTTAAATTTGATTAGGTATGAAATTTGAAGGCTCTAGAACATCTCCTGATGAAGTATTCACTGTAATTATATCTTCAGTCCCAGAAGAAGGATAAAGTGGAACACCCTGTTCCCAAAGAGCCTTTGTGACATTTTCTGCAAAGGAGAGAGACATAGATCCTATAAAGAGATAAAACATGGTTACCAGAATGTCTTGAGAAAGTTGTATGCCCTAAGTATTGTATAAATACTTACTCTTTAGGCGAACTCTTTGAAGCAATCTCATTGCTTTTTTGTGTTTTTATTGAAAAGCTTGAGGAGATATTGAAACACTTATTTTAGTAAGGGAAACTTGAGGTAATGGTTGGGGATTATCTGTCTCCATTACCCCAGTCATGATTCTTGCTCCTGGAGAAAGTTCTGGCGACTTGGGAGGATTATTCATTGCTCCAATGGGAGAACCTACCAGACTATACTGTGGCGATTCAAGAATCGGTCCAAATCTTCCTTCTCTACATTCAAGCTACAGAAATACATTTTCATCAAGATTAATGATGTTAAATGATAAACCATAGTTGAGACGAAATAAAATGGGAAATACATTCTTAGTATTAACATAAATATGCCACTCCTCCTCAATGTCGATAATTACCCCTTCACGGACTCCTAAATCCAGTATATGAGATACTCATTTAGAGACTAGGATTTGTTCATTAGTTGTATATATAAAGGTTTATAATTCTGCAATATAATTTTTTACTTCAGCTAAGTTATTGTCCGGATTGAAATCAGAAGGTTTCTTGATATCACCAATATCTGGTATTTGAATGCCATGCTGAATAAATGCCCAGGCATCCCTAAGATCACGAGTTATACTCTCCCAATGATGAATGTCCTATGGTCGCACATAATTTGATTTTATCCTAGTTGACTGTGGAAGGGGTTCGACAACTTCATATTGAAGAGCTTCTTCATACCATTCTTCCTCAAAAAATTCAACAAATGGAATAGGAATCTCTATTTGATGGCGGTGACTGGATCACCTTGGCATTGGGGGTATCACTTCTTTAGCCTTCGTCTTCCTGGTATACTTATTACGAAGTCATTTTGAGGGCTCCTAATTCATTGAAATTTTAGTATCATCTCTGGCCTTGGACTTCTTGCCAAGATTTCCACATGTAACAGTTGTTGTAGCTGCCACTGGATATAATAATTTTTTAGAGCCCCTTGAGGATATGAAGAAACCCATGATTTGGCATACCCAAGATCCAATTTTATTGATGCATCTGGTGGAGGTAATGTAATTGACAATTTGGATACCTCTAAAGTTCTTAGAATCCTAATTGACGTGTTACCCTTGGGTGCTTCTCATGTCTGACATATGTGAGTGGGAATGTATTTTATTGTTGAAGACATCTAAACTAACGAGAAAACCTATAGGGTACATAAGCCTCGCAGATAATTTCACCATAAATCATGGTTGATAATACACCATCCCTGAATGCCATCATATAAGATCTCAGCTCATAATTCTTTTCTTTACCATCATCAATAAATGTTCCAGTTGGTGGGTTACTAAAATGAATGAAGTAGAATTCTCTTGAGACATTTAAAACCTTCAGTACCTCGTCAGGTCTCAAGAATAGAGGCTTAATACCATAATTGTTTTCTAAAAATGATGTAAATTGACCATTAGGAACTCTGACTCAGTTCAACACTGAGTATGAAGAAAAATGTGCTACAATCCAGCTCCACAACACTTGGAATGGCCCCAAAATACTAAATGGAGCCTTCCCACTATATAAATACAATAGGAGATGGTAAATTCTTTCCAAAACAGGGGTTTCTAGCCTAATATACTTCCCCTCTACTAATTTAGCTACAATAATGAAAGTCCCTGATCTTACAACTCCTCCGGATTCACAGACTGGATGAAAATAAACACTTAGCGACATATCAAGGAAGGATTTTAAGCATACTTTTCCAACTATATCAGGTTTGACTTTATAACCCTAGTGCTTTTTATCGCATCTTTCCAATGTAGGCCAATGTGTGCCTGAACTTCCTCAGTTATCAATAGAAGGACAAATAGTAAGACGTCCATAGGCTAGACATTCCTCTGTTGTTGGTTCTACGAAGGCTTCCATCCACACTCTTGGATGATTAACTTTCTTATCCTTGGGTAAATTCTTCGCTATCTTAAATAATTCATGGGCCAGGAGTGGTGTTCTAGTAACATCACCCCATGTAGAAGTAGGCAGGATGAATTCATCATACCTTTCTCCAAGAATAGGAATTCCACCTATTTGGTAAATGTCCCAGAGACAAATACCAACTTCACCATGCATAAAATGGAAGGAATTAGTTTGAGGATACATCATCTCAGTAATTTAGGAATGAATTAATTTTTTTAAACATTAGTTTTCCCCATCCAGACAGCTTTATAGATATGAATGTCTGATAACTCTATTCTAAATTCTGCACAAGTCCGACGTACCCAGAATTCCCACATCCACTCAGGTTTTACACCCCCTCCAGAACAATGGTCCTAGTCTCCTTTCCAACCATTAGATTTATCTATTTGAGAATCCCAAAAAGTGGAATCATAACAACGTGGTCTTGGCTCTAAAACAGGATCCTTCATGTATGGAATGAAACCACTGTGATAAAGGACGAAACCAATAGAAACTATGCCTTCTTGTATCTGAACCCCCCTTGCACTAATATTCATGCTGTTATACTTGGAATACTGAAGAAACCAATTCTTTGGAAAGAACTTTTTGACAACTGGAACATGGGAATCTTGAAAAGTCCCATGCCCGTATAGGGGTAAGTAAGGACTTTATGGATAGTCACGCTGGTACGGGATTAGACCCTTCCATAGCCGAGGAAGAGTACTCTCAACAATGTCATAATAGTATGGCCCGATGATCCTCATCATTTCTTTTTGAAGAACCTTAGCTTCTTTAGTATGGGTCATCAAATGAGTCATTATTTCCTACAAAAAGAATTATCAAACTTTCAAGTCAGATTTTGAAGAAGAATGTGAATTTTTTTGGAAAAGGACACTGTTCGTGTAGGTCCTTCGACAAGGTCCTTCGACGAGGTCACTCGCGTAGTTCCTTCAACAAAGATCCTCGTGCAACTCTATCAGTGAAGTCCTTTTGGCATAGCTCAGTAACATAAACAATGTTAACTTTATGAAATTTCAAGAGAATTACACGAGATAACAACGCGATGCACCTAAGGGAACAGACTGCGCAATGAGAGCTCTAAATTTCGGAAAAAGAACAGGTGAAGAAAAAATCGCCAAAGGTTGAGACCTTTTTATAGGAAACAGAAGACCTACACGTCATGGTTGTGTGCCATACCTATGCACCACACCTTCATGACATATCTTCATGAAATACTTCCACGATACAATTGTGCTATTCATTAATCCATCCTGATCTTTTTCCCAAACTTTCACCTTAGGACTTGACCCTCTTTATATATTTCATATCCAATCCATAGGGGGGGGGGTTTAACACTATGTAAAAATATTCAAAGAGTACAAATGAAACATCAACAAATACTCACAAAAACTACGCGATGTAGTAACATCCAATAGCTTCGCGAGCGAGCTACATGGCCGAGATTCGTGAACAAGCTATGCGGTTGAGCTACACGAACAAGCTACGTGGCCAAGCTACGCATGAGAAGATTTGGGATGCCTCTACGTGGATCACCTGTGCGGTGGAGCTACGTGGAATACCTGCATGGGAAAATTTTCTTCAGCCAGGCCCCATCTGTTCCTATAAATAGGACCCTTGGGCTCCCCATTTTCGGACTGAAAAAAAAGTTAATGACTCTATGAAGCTCCCATTGTGTACCTCCTTTGCCTAGATATTTCAAATTTTCTTAGGTAGTTATCTAAACTACAAGAGAATGGATAATTAAAAGGGAAAGGCATGTTTTGAAGTTATTACCATTTTTCAGTCCTCATCCATACCTACACGATGTATCTGCATGCCGAAACTTTGCAGTATATCTGCACACCACACCTGTGCGATAGGGAAATGCGGGGTAACTACGTGGCATACTTGCACGAAGTACCTATGCGACCAGTTTGAGTACCCTTATTTAAATCCATTCATGGTAGGGTATCTCTTTCCTTGGTTCCCTTATCCAAAAGGGGCAAAGTTGAAGCCTCCACCAAAACCTCATGTCTTCTCAAACCTTTGGGTAAGGCACATCACTGTGTCTCCAATTTTTGTTTGTATTTCCGCAGTTAGAGGTTTCCCACATTCATTTCACAATGAGGTTACGATTCATGGGATGTTTGTGGGCTTGTATATCCGCAGTTACATGGACTATTCTCCCAAAAATAGTGTTGGGAAGTTCCTGGTTTAGAGGATAGTTGGATTATGGCCTCGCCCTTTTCAAAGAGGTGACCTAGGACCTCAGGTATCCGGTAGGGAAGGTACAATTTGCACTAGCCATTCCACGCAAGTATAGGAGAAGTCTCCCTCTCCTACCAGAACCAGTTTCAGGGCATCCATCCAAGTATATACCCTTCACCTTTACCTCTTCTTCCTTACATTGGACCATTGTTGAATGTAAATAGAGTAGAGTGAAGGCTCATCACCTCGTCCTCTTCCACGTTTGATGTGCCCTCTTCCATCAACGGATGAAGAAAAGTGTGAAGTGTCAGTATTGAATCATTCACATCCTCTTGTTTCTCACACCGACCATGACTCATGTGGGATTAGAGATACATGATGGTTGCAACATGTGCACAAAAACTCATCCCAATGAACTACGAGAACTCTGATTCCTATTTAAGCCAGGATACGTAGGAATCCTTTTTAGGGCCTGAGCTAATCCAACCCTAATTCCCCCAATTTGGGAATCCTTCTTATGTAATAAGCCCCAAATTCGATCTTCAAATCATCAAGGTGTCCCTTTTCAGGGAGTAAGCCCAAATTCATCTTTCTCAGAGAACTATACTATCCTATGAGAATCATCGAACTACGTGGACTTCGATTCCCATCCATATGGGATACGCATGAATCCTTTCTGAGGTTCAAACCCAACACTTCAAATCAACCCTATTCTCTTTGGGCCACATTCCCAATAGGTTCTGATCTTACATGGAAACTCATATCCTTTCCATGTTCCTTGGGCTACTTCAGCATAAGTCTCACACTAAATTTTAACCAAGCACCTTCCGCTTAGAGGTCCTTATCACATGGCCTTAAAAGGTATGATGTGTCCTATTAAGTGGCACCGAACTATGAGGATTCTGATTCCTTTCACAAGGATATGTTGGTATCTCATTTTATGAGAACAGTCCGAATGTTAAAACAAACCTTCATCTCCATGGATGACAATAAATTCCAGAGTGCCCCAGTGAGTGTCTTAAAAACCAGTATCATCATAACAATGATTAAAAGAATCTCTAATCGGTAAATTAGAGGATACCATTAATAGGAAAAACTCGAATACATATAGATATTTCCATTGATGAATATCCTTTAATGCATACTGATGATTCTAAATTTTACACATGATAATAAGTGATTGTAAATTCCAAGGGATACTTATGATATACTTGGTGAATTAATAAGGATTCATGAAAATATTTTAATTTTACAAAGAGAGTCCTAGAGTAGACAACAACTAACCCCAAAAGGGTGTGATGATTCTGACCTCCCATCATCTTGACCAAAGTATCATAAAGTTAAAAATTTAGCGAATTCCTACCATTGGAAAGCAGGTCCTCTTTGGATAAAGAAATTTTGGAAGTTTCCGGTTCCATGAATAAATCCAATGGAAACTGCCTGGAAACAGTGATTCTTAAATCAAGAACACATGTTTCAAGGAACTATGAAACAACCATAAAAACCCAAAAGTAGTAAAACGCACTAAAAACCCTAGAACCCCTAAAACCCCCAGAAAAACATTTAAACATGAAAACAATAAAAAAAACCCAAATACCTTAAAAGCCTATAAAACTAAACACACTAAAAAACCCCAAAAAAACTAAAACCCATAAATACACTAAAAACCATAAAACCCCTAAAAATTAAAAAACTCTAAATGACCTTAAAATATTCTAAAAGACTACGTCAACGCCTAAAAAACCCTAAAACAATAAAAACCATTAATACACTAAAAACATAAAAACACTAGAAACCCAGAAAATACTAAATATGCTAAATAACTCTAAAAACCCAAAAAAAAAATGAATGCTAAAAATTCTTAAGAACCCTATAAATCCCCTAACAACGCCCAAAACCCATAAATATTTAAACACCATACAAATATTAAAAATTCTAAAACCCTTAAAACCCTAAGAAACCCTTAAAAACTCTAAAATCCCTATGAAAACCTAAAATCCCTAAAACCATAAAACCATTGTAAAGACTAAAAAATACTCAAAATAAAAAACTAAAATCCCTAAAAGCACATATAATCCCCAAAACCCCTTAAAATATCCAAATAACATAAAACCCCCAAAACCCCTAAAAACCCCTAAAAACTAGAAAAAATCTAAAAACTATAAAAACTACCAAAGATAATACAAACCCTAAAACCCCCCAAACAACCCCTAACCCTAAAACCCAAAAAAACAACCCCCCCCCCCCCCCCCCACAAATAGTACTTTTAAAACCCCCTAAAACACCTAAAACCCAAAAAAAACAAAAAAATAGTAAAACACTTAAAAACCCTAAAAACACTAAAAACCATAAAAACCCTAAAAACCATACAGCCTATAAGATACACACTAAACCCTAAACCATAAACCCAAAACACTAAACCCTATACCCTATAACCTATACCCTAAAATCTAAACCATACACCAAAAACCCTATAACCTATAACATAAACCCAAAACCATACACCCTAATACCTATACCTTTCTCACTAAACCCTAAAAAACACCCTAAACCCTCTATGATATAGCCTAAACCTTATTCCCTACACCCTAAACCCTAAACCATATACCATAAAACCTGAAAGACACCAAAATCCCAAAAAACCCAAAAATAACAAAAAAACCCTAAATACACAAGAACCTTAAAAACCCTAAAACCCCTAAAATAAAATAAAAACCCATAAAGACACTAAAATACCCCCAAACCCTAAAAGATCCTAAAACCCCTAAAATTTAATAAAATAACATAAAAATCGTAAAAAATCAAAAGACCCTAAAAGCCCTTAAAAATCCTAAAAGTCCTAAAAACACTAAAATCCCTAAAAAATATGTAAAACCCTAAAACCACTAAAAACCCTTTTAAAACCATTTAAACCATTAAAAAATTTTAAACCCCTAAAACCCCTAAAAATCCCTAAAAACCTAAAAACCCTAAAACCCCAAAACCCCCTAACAAGTCCTAAGAAACCTAAAACACCATAAAAACCCTGAAACCCAAAAAGAACCTAAAACATGAAATAGCCTAATAAAACAAAAAATTAAACCCTAAAATACTACGAAACACTAAAAACCCTAAATAACCTTAAAATCCCTATAACCCAAAAACCCTAAACCAAAAAAACACATAAAACTCATAAAACCCCTAAAAATATAAGTGACCCTAAAACCAAAAAAATAACTTAAAGCACACTAAAATTTCCATAAAAACCTAAAATCCTTGAAACTCCAAAACCTCTAAAAAACTCAAAACCATAAAACCATAAAAACCCCAAAAAACACTAAAAACATAAAAAAAATCATAAAAACAACCTAAAACATATCAAAACACTAAAGACCCTGAAAAACACTAACAATAATAAAATCCATGAAACCCTTAAAATATATAAAATCCTTAAAAACCATAAGAAACCTTAAAATTTCTAGAAATCTTAAAAGTCCCTAAGAGACCATAAACCCTATACAACTCTAAAAGTACCTAAAACCCATAAAAACCTAAAAACTCTAAAAACCCTAAATACGCTATAAATAATGGAAAAGCACTAAATCCACTAAAATCCCCTAAAACCCAAAAACCAAAAAAACCCAAAAACCCGAAAAACACGATAAAACTCTAAAAAATAGAAACACTAAAAACCCAAAAAACCCCAAAACCCCTAAAGTACTCTAAAACCCATTCAAACCCCTAAAATCTTTAAAAATTTAAAAAAACCTTAAAATCTGTAAAATCCCCAAAACCATAAAAAATTCTAAAAACCCTAAAAACCATTAAAATTACTTATAACCCAAAAAATACTCCTAAATAACCTAAACCCCATAAAGAACCTAATAAACCTAAAATCATTCTATGACCCTATAACCATAAAAGAACGAAAAGGCCCTTAAAAACCTAAAAGTCCCTAAAACCATAAAACCATAAAATACACTAAAAACCATAATAACCCTAAAAGACTATAAAAACCCCAAAACCAACTATAAACCCTAATAAGAAAAAACCCTGAAACTCTAGAAAACTCTAAAAATCCCCAAAAAACTAAAAATTACATAAAAACCTTAAAACCATCTAAAAACATAGAAAAAACTTAAAACATTTAAATCCCCTTAAAACCTAACAAAACTGAAAAAAACTCTAAACATCAAAACAGACCATAAAAACCATAAAAACCATATGAAACCATAAATAACTTTAAAACACCTTAAAACCATATAAGAGAACTAAAACCCTAAAAACCTAATATAACCCTAAAAACCCAAAAAGAACCCTAAAAGCTTAAACCCATAAAAAATCCTTGAAAACCCTAAAAACAATAAAAACCCAAAAACCTCCTCAAAACCTAAAAAACCCTACATACCCTGAAACAATAAATACACTAAAAAGAAACTAGAACCCTAAAAACCCTAAAAACCCCTAAACCCTCGAAAACCCCTAAAAACCCTCAAATAACCTAAAAACCCTGAAACCCCTAAAAGACCCTAAAACCACTAAAATACCATATAAACCCTTAAAAAACCATAAAAACTATAAAAACCCATAAAAATATCTAAAAACCCTTAAAATTTACAAACCATTAAACCACCAAAATCCCTAATAGTCCGTAAATCCCAAAAAACCATATAAACAAAAAAAACCTTAAAAATGCTAAAACCCCTAAACCCCATTAAACCCCCAAAACCCTTAAAAAGTATAAACTCTCTAAATATGTATGAAACCTAGAACGTTTAAAAATTTATAAAACCCCTAGAACTCATAAAAAAACTAAAACACAAAAACCCCTAAAAACCAAGAAAATGAAAAATAGAGTAAAAAACTTTTAAACCCTTAAAATCCTACAAACCCTAAAAAATCCATAAACCCAATAAAAAACCATAAAAAAATAAATCCATAAAATACCATAACAACATTAAAAGAACCTTAGAAATCATAAAAACCTGAAAATCATAATAACTCTAGAAAAACCCCTAAATCCATTAAAACACTAAAAGCACCAAAACCCATAAAAACAATAAAGAATAATAAAAAATAAAAACACTAAAAAACCTAAAACCCCTACAAACTTGACACCCTTAAAACCGCTAAAAGACACTAAACACCACAAAAAACACAAAAAGACACTATAATATATTAAAACCCAAATGTAAGAACCCAAGTCTCTTTTTAGGTATGTTTTTCCTTTTTGTGGAGTTTTTGAGAAAAATGAATTTTCTGGAAATTTCAGAAGTACACACCGTGTACTTTTTGAGTACACGCCATGTACTCTGTTCCAGCTCGAAGCCATGTGCTAGATGTGTTCGGGCCACACACGCGGTGTGTAAGGCTGAGGTGGAGGCCGGTTAATTCGGAGTATGGAAAAATTGAAGTACACGTTGTGTACTTTCTTTTTTTCATTAAACAGACTAGGGTCATGTGTAACCCCCATATTCTTCTTCTTCTTCAGTTTTCGACCATCCAGAAGCGACTGTACGACCAGATCTTCAACGGGCTCCTGCCACGCCCTCCGTTATCCGATTCGAGCATGGTCAGTTGCGTTGGAATCACAGTGGTGATTTATTCCTTCTGATTTAGCCTTGTTTTTTGATTCCTCATAGTTTCCAAGTTATCGTGGGATGAATTTTTTGTGCGTTTTCTCAGATCTACGTTGTTCTAAGTGGAATCTATCATCGAGATTCACGTATATCGATCTTCTAGGATCGAGGTAGGTGGTTTGTGCCTTTCTGTAGAAAGTTGATGAATATTATGTGAAAACTCCACCAATAACCTTGAACGGGGTATTGCGTGTTTCCTGTTTTGCCCTTTTTGATTCCCTTATTTGCTTGACTGCTTTAGTAGAGGTTATTACTTATGATTAGAGTATTTCTTTTGTGCTCAGATTGCTTTTCCATGCTTGTTCTGCCTGTCTGGCTTTTTTCCAGTTTCCATGCCTAGTTGTAGGATTATGGATTGTTTCCTTGCTTCGCTGTTGAGCCTTAGTTGATAGCCAAGTAGTTCTTGAGGTTTACTTGGATGATACACACACGCTGAGCATGTTTAGTTATACTCAGGACTATGAGAACCTAGAGTAGTAGACCAAAGAGAGAATTGACGGAAGGGCTTATCCAGAGTGAATTTTAATTAAGACACAAGACTATAGGGGGAATTGACGTTGAGTGCTTCCCCAGAGAGTCAGTAGATCCACGATGCGGGCCATAGGGGGAATTGACGTTTAGTGCTTCCCTAGAGAGCCTTTAGCACAATACGAGACTACAGGGGGTATTGATGGTGAGTGCTTCCCTAGAGAGTCTGCTCAATTACGTAGCTGAACCAGAGGGGTGAGACTGGGTGTGCCTCCTAGAGGGTTTCTAGTACTTAGAGGTTGAACCATAGGGGTTAGACTGTGAGAGATACCCCGAGGGTTACCTATTTTTCTTCTTGTTGTTGACTGCTTACTTGTGTGCTTTACTTGTTAGAACTGTGGATTGTAGCTGCTTGTGCCTTTCGGTTACTGCTTCTTGTTTTGTTACTGCCATGTATTCATTGACTATTAGGCACAAATCTTTGGGTGATTGCCTACTGGGATTATATCTCACACCTTGTTTGGGCCATGCTTTTGGGCCCAAGCAGACTCTGTTGCTACAGGTATAGATAAGGTCAAGCGCCCTTCTACTTCGAGATCTTGACTACATCATGAGTTGGGGAGCATGGGACCGAGCCGTGGCTCACGATGCTGAGGATCCTACTTTGTTTTTCATTTGCACTTGGTTTCAGTTGTATTTCATCACGTTGTTGTGTTTGCTGTTTTCCTTAGATACTTGTACCTGCTACATCATTGTCATCATAGTTATATATATAGATTGCTTTGGCTATTTGGTTTCTGTTGTTATGCATGTTTTTTACTACTTCCGCTATTTATTGTTGTTTTCTTACCTTGTATACCTTATCAAATGAGGGCATAGTTTCCCCACCGACTCACCAAGGCCCTCACTGCTAGTCGGCAGCCTCTGGCATTCGGGGAAACACACTTGAGGTCATGTGGAAAACCGGGTACGGGGCACCAGTGGAGGGGCTACGGACTCAGGTCGTTACAAAGTGGTATCAGAGGAGGTTCTTTTATCTTGCTTACTATTTGGAGACTTTATCCTGGGATAGGACAGATTTGGTACTTGGCATTAAGTTGTGCTCGGGAGTAGCTAACCCGTTTACAGAGAAAAGCCATACTACCTCGTTAATTGCAGTTTTCTGGTTTTGGGATTTTATAGTTGATCTGATTTCACCTAGAGTGATTCACATGACTTGTGCGGTTAATGTTTTGATATTTCAGTTCTATTTCTATTGCAACCCGATGAGATGAGGGTATGCCATCTCATTCATCATATAGGCACTTGTATAAATCACATGTCATGCATTCTTTCCTTGTCATCTAGGGTGCATTAGCGATTGCATGCTGTTGTGATAGACTTTGTGTAGATTATTCATGCTGTTGTGATAGTTGCTTGATAGATTCTCTACTGCTATGTTAGAAACTGTTGTTTTGTTCTTGTTTAAAGTGAATTCCAAAAATTTGGTTCTTGAGGTGTTATGTCCCCTCACGGATCACATTTTGGAATCTTTTTGCCTATTTTTTGTGTTCTGAATTCTGTGCAGTTTCTGAGCTACTACCCAGAAAAACCCAGAATACACAGCGTGTACTTTTTAGATACACGCCGTGTAGTTTTCAGGCCGTGTCACTGACCATGTGAGAAGAACACGGTGTCTTAGGAGTAACTTTGGGAACACGCCGTGTACCATTGGTACACGCCGTGTGAGTTCGGAGCCGTGTACCCGGTCGTGTCACTAACAACACAGGTCGAGGAAGCTCGGGTAGAACACACCGTGTCCGTAGGGAACACTCCATATAGTCCAGTCCAGGTACCCGATCGTTTCATGAACAACACGAGCCAATGTGACCTTATTTTCTGTAAGCCATGTTTGTTTGGAACACACCGTGTAGTCTTGCCCAGGCACCCGACTATTTCATGAACAACACGGGACAGTGTCGCCTTCACCTATACACGCCATGTTTTGTTTGGAGCACGTCGTGTTAGGTCCAGCCCTGTAGACGGTCATGTACTCAACAACACGGACCACCGAAGCCTTGTCTAGTACACGCCGTGTTTGTTTCGAACACGCCATGTAGCCTCGGGTTGAGTCGGACCGTGTGGGTTATCCGTGTAAGGAGACTCGGGCAGGGGAATAGTTTTCAAGTACATGCCGTGTGTGGGGGTCAAGAAGCCGTGTAGTTTGAGGTGTACACGGCTTGTAGGTCAAGAGTACACACCCATGTCAGTGGTTTAAGAAGACACGCCGTGATGTTTTATACATGCCGTGTAGTCGTGTTTTGAAAACTTGTGTGGTTTTCTTCCCCTGTTCCCATTTCATACTCTTCTGTTCTCTGTCATTGTTTTCCTGATCTAAGGTGTGCTTTTGATCTTTCAGAGTTATGCCTCTGAGACGTCCTCCGGTCGTACGTCTGTCATCAGGCAGTGATCAGGCGCCAGATAGGGCTGATCAAGGACTTCTTGTTGATCCCCCAGCTGAGCCAGCCTTGGCACCGGTTGTCATACCAGTTGCAGGTGCTAATGTGCAGTTCAGGGAAGGTTTCATGAGGATGATGCAGGCCTTCCAAGGAGCATCGCCTCCTACCTCGTCTATGGCAGACTTTACCCGAGTTTTCCACCAGCAGCATCCTCCAACGTTCTTGGGGGAGGGAGGACCTCAAGCTGCAGAGTCACGGCTGGAAGCCATGATGACTATCTTCGAGCATATGGAGACACCTCCAGAGAGGCGGGTCAAGCTCGCCACCTACATGCTCCGAGAATCTGCCAAGAGGTGGTGGTACGTGATCTCATAGGCGGGTCATCAGTAGACTATGGCTTGGGAGGAGTTCCAGTGCGTGTTCTACAACTACTTCTACCCAGAGACCCTGAGGGCCGATCGAGCCTGGGAGTTCATGAGCTCAGAGAAGGGTACTCTATCTGTCATGGAGAATTCCTCTTGTTTCACTGAGCTGCAGCATTTTACACCCCTTCGGGATGGGAGTGGGGTGTTTTTGGCAAGGAAGTCTGAGGATGGACTCAGACAGGAGATCCGCTCGCAGGTGAACATCTTCCAGCCGACTTCCATTACTTCCATCGTCAACTAGGCACTGATTGCGGAGCGCAATCTAAGAGACTCTAGAGCTGCGATCCAGGGCGGTTCTGCTTCCAGAGCTAGCTTTCCTTCATATGACAGTAAGAAGCGTCGTAGGAAGCCTACGCGCGGTGATTCGAGGAAGAGAGACACTTCATCAGGCAGCCAGGTGACATGCTATCAGTATGGCCGGACAGGGCACACGAGGCCGCAGTGCCATAGGGACCTAGTGGAGTGTCGATCTTGCAGCAAGATGGGTAACCTTCAGCGTTTCTGCCAGGTTTTCTCACCTGCAGCTGGTGACTGAGGTTCTTCTATGACTCCTCGTTTAGGAGCAGCACCGCCAGCTTCTCACCAGTAGGGGAACTGGAGTTCTTCTGGCCATTTGGGTCGAGGTGGAGGTTGAGGCCGTGGAGGTCAGCCACCAATTCCTCAGCACCAGCAGGGTGGTTCAGCTAAGAGTGGTCATCCAGGGGCGCAGGGCCGCGGCACATGCCAATCTTTCTCCATGGAGCAGACCTATCTGGAGCAGGATCCGGGCCCTTCTACTGTTCGAGGTACGATTTTAGTAGCCTCAGTTTTATCTTCATCCCTTTTTGATACTGGTGCTATGCATAGATTTATCTCCATTGCTATTTTGGGGAGCCTTGGACTCTGCGTCTTTTCTTCTGTCGACTCGTTGACACTAGACACACCTTTGGGAATGAGGACATCTAGTGTACGCCAGTGTAGAGAGTGCCCTCTCGAGGTTGCAGGGTATCGCTTCTTCTGGGATCTCTATGTCCTAGAGATGACAGGCTCTGATGTCATCCTTCGCATGGATTGGTTGATTCCCTTTCAGGAAGTTGTCGACTGTTATTTCCACAGAGTGAGTTTCGTTTCACCAGAGGGTGAATCTTTCCTTTATAAAGGCGAATGGGACGTTCGGGCGAGTCGGGTGGGACTCGAGCATCTTAGGATAGGAGGGGTAACAGCCCAGATTACTAGTCTTTATCTGGATAATCAGGGGACTCCACAGTTCGAATTTCCTCCAGTGGTGGATCGCTTCAGGGATTTCTTTTTAGAAGAATTTTCAGGGTTGTCTCTGGAGCGTGAGTTAGACTTCTCTATTGAGATCGTGCCAGGAGCGACACCAGTGTCCATTCCTCCCTATAGGATGGACACACCTGAGTTGAAGGAGCTCAAGAAGCAGTTGGAGGAGTTACAGGCTAAGGGTTTCATCCGAACTAGTACTTCTCCTTGGGGTTCGCCTGTTCAATTTGAAAAGAAGGCAGACGGTACCCTTCGGCTTTGTGTGGATTATCGGAAACTGACGCAGTTGACGGTCAAGAACCGATATCCCTTGTCGCGGATTGATGACCTTTTCAATCAGCTTCGAGGAGCCCGGTTGTTCTTGAAGATTGACTTGAGGTCTGGTTATCATCAGTTGCACATTAGACCATCATATATACCTCGGACAGCCTTCCAGAGCAGGTATGGCCTATACGAGTATATAGTCATGCCATTTGGTCTCACGAATTCCCCTGCAGTTTTCATGGCACTGAGGAACCGAGTGATCCATACTTACTTGGACTCTTTCGTCGTGGTCTTCGTGGATGATATCTTGGTGTACTCTCACACTCGACATGACCATGCCACACATCTTGAGATCATTCTGAGTACACTGAGAGAGCATTGAATTTATGCTAAACTCTCGAAGTGCCACTTCTGGATGGATCAGATTCAATTCTTGGGTCACGTCATCTCAGAGGCAAGAGTATCAGTAGACCCAGAGAAAGTGAGACCTATAGTTTCCTGGGAGCAGCCGAAGAATGTCTTTGAGGTACAGAGTTTCCTAGGGCTGGCTGGATACTACAAATGTTTCATTCAGGACTTTTCGCGCCTAGAAGGGCCTTTGATAGGACTGACCAAGAAGGGGGTGAAGTTCTCATGGTCAGATTCTTTTGAGTCAGCCTTTTAGGAGCTAAAAGGGAAGTTGATGTTAGCACTGATACTAGCCTTACCGGAGCTAGGAAAGAGCTACATTGTTAACTATGATGCTTCAGGAATCGGGCTAGGAGCTGTGCTTATGCAGGGAGATAGAGTCATTGCGTACGGGTCTCGGTAGTTTAGGCCACATGAGAGGAACTACCCTATGCATGATTTGGAATTAACTTATGTTGTTCATGCCTTGCGCTGTTGGAGACACTATCTTATGGGAGAGCACTTTGTGGTCTTCACTGACCACAAGAGTCTCAAGTATATCTTCACTCAGCGTGATCTAAATCTGAGGCAGCACATGTGGGTCGATTATCTTCAGTCTTTTGATTTTGAGCATGCCTATACACTGGGAAAGGGCAACACCGTGGCTGATGCGTTGAGAAGAAGAACTCAAATTCAGGCAGTTCAGGAGGCCAGTAGTGAGTGGAAACTGATGGCTCTGTTTTTTGAGATGCATCTAGAGGTGCATGACAGACGGGGAAAAACCTTTCTATCTTCTGTAGCTATTACCTCCACGGTACTTGATCGGGTACGGATGAGGCAGCTATCAGACTCAGAAGTCTTAGTCCTACGGGATAGTGTGTCAGGAGAGGACCCTCTTCCTGGATGGACAGTGGGTGAGGATGAGATCTTACATTTCCAAGGACGCGTATGGGTGCTAGCAGACATACGTGAGGAGCTGATGTGGGATTTCCATTCCTCTGTTTGGTAAGTTCATCCTACCGTCACCAAGATGTATCAAGACCTTCATCGCCAATACTGGTGGCCAGGTATGAAGAAGGATGTTGCTGGTTTTGTCATGAGATTTTCTACTTGTCAGCAGGTGAAAGCAGAGCATCAGCAACCAGCATGCCTTTTACAGCAGTTACCCATTCCGGAGTGGAAGTGGAACGATGTTGCGATGGAAATCATGACCGGGTTTCCAAGATCACCTCGGGGGAATGATGTTGTCTGGGTTGTCGTCGACAGACTTACGAAGGTTGCTCACATCTTTCCGATCAAGGATACCTTCAGTGTCGATGATCTGGGACGACTTTACATCAGAGAGATCGTTCGTCTGCATGGAGTTTCGTGCTCTATTGTTTCAAACAGAGATGTGTGCTTTACCTCTCGGTTCTGCCAGGGACTTTAGAAGGCCTTGGGTATGCAGGTAATTTTGAGTATAGCATATCATCCCCAGACTGATGTCCAGTCCGAGCGCACGATCCAGGTGCTTGAGGATATGCTTTGAGCTTGCATCCTTGACTGTGGAGGTTCTTGGGAGAAGCATATTCCTCTGGTGGAGTTATCCTACAACAACAGTTTCCAGGAGACCATTCAGATGGCTCCATATAGGGCTTTGTACGATAGGCCATGCCGATCACCCTTATGCTGGCTGGAGGTAGGAGAGACTGCTTTACTAGGAACTCGTCTTGTTCAGGAGACTTCAGAGGAGATAGAGCTGATTTGGATGAGGATGGCTACAGCGCAATCTCGACAGAAGTCTTATATTAATTAGTAGAGATGACCTCTGAAGTTTGAGGTCGGTGGTCAGGTTTTCCTAAGTGTCGCACCGAGGTTGGGATGCAAGAGGATTCAGAGATAGGGTATGTTTTCACCACAGTAAGTCGGGCCGTTTGAGGTCTTGGAGAGGGTGGGGCCGGTCACCTATCGGTTGCAGATACCTCAGAGGTATCGGGCCATGCACGACATCTTCCACGTCTCTCAGCTCCGACGTTACCTTTCAGACCCGTCTCACGTCTTTCAGCCTGAGGAATTCGAGCTTGAAGCAGATGCGTCGTTCGAGGAGCATCCTATCCGGATTGTCTATTATAGTACGAAGGTTCTTTGCCGGTGGTCTGTTACTCTGGTACGAGTGCTATGGTAGCATGGGCGAGTACAGGATGAGACCTGGGAGAGGGAGGCCAATATACGATCGCAGTGGCCAGAGCTGTTTGGGGTTTCTCCTTCTCCTCCTTGTTAGGGAAATTCGGGGATGAATTTCTTTAAGGGGGAAGTTTGTAAGAACTCGAATCTCTTTTCAGGTATGTTTTTCCTTTTTCTGGAGTTTTTGAGAAAAATGAATTTTCTGGAAATTTCAGAAGTACATGTCGTGTACTTTTTTAGTACACGACTTGTACTCTGTTCCGGCTCGAAGCTATGTGCTGGCCGTGTCCGGGCCACACACACGGTGTGTAAGGCTGAGGTGGAGGCCGGTTAATTCAAAGTATAGAAAAAATGAAGTACACGTCGTGTACTCAAGAAGTACACACCGTGTACTTTATTTTTTTTCATTAAACAGACCGGGGTCGCGTCTAACCCCCATATCCGTCTTCTTCTTTAGTTTTTGATCATCCAGAAGCGACCGTACGACCGAATATTTGATGGGCTCTCGCCTTGTCGTCAGTTCTCCGATTCGAGCACGGTCAGTTGCGTTGGAATCGCAGCGGTGTGTTCTTCCATCTTCTTCAGCCTTGTTTCTTGATTCCTCCTAGTTTCTATGTTATTGTGGGATGAACGTTTTGTGCATTTTATCAGATCTACATTGTTCTAAGAGGAATCTGTCGTCGAGGTTCATGTATATCGATCTTCTAGGATCGATGTAGGTGGTTTGTGCCTTTCCCTATAAAGTTGATGAATATTATGTGCAAATTCCACCAATACCCTTGAACGGGGTATTGCATGTTTCCTGTTTTTCCCTTGTTGTTTTCCTACTTTTCTTGATTGCTTTAGTAGAGGTTATTTCTTGTGATTAGAGTATTTTGTTTCTGCTCAGATTGCTTTTCCATGCTTGTTCTGCCTGTTTAGCGTTTTTCCAGTTGTTGTGCCTAGTTGTAGGATTATGGACTGTTGCCTTGGTTCGCTGTTGAGACTTATTTGATAGCCAAGTAGTTCTTGAGGTTTACTTGGATGATACACACGCGCTGATCATGTTTAGTAATACTCAGGACTGTGAGAACCTAGAGTAGTAGACCAAAGGGAGAATTGACAGAAGGGCTTCTCCAAAGTGTCTTTTAATTATGACGCGATACTATAGGGGGAACTGACGTTGAGTGCTTCCCCAGAGAGTCTTTAGATCCATGACGCGGGCCATAGGGGGAATTGACATTGAGTGCTTCCCGAGATAGCCTTTAGCACGATACGAGACTACAAGGGGAATTGACGGTGAGTGCTTCCTCATAGAGTCTGCTCAATTACATAGCTGAACCAGAGGGGTGAGACTGTGTGTGTCTCCCATAGGGTTTCTAGTACTTAGAGGTTGAACCATAGGGGTTAGACTGTGAGAGCTACCCAGAGGGTTACCTGTTTTTCTTCTTGTTGTTGAGTGCTTACTTGTGTGCTTTACTTGTTAGAACTATGGATTGTAGCTGCTTGTGCCTTTATGTTACTGCTTCTTGTTTTGTTACTTCCATGTATTCATTGACTGTTAGGCACAAATCTTTGGGTGATTGCCTACTGGGATTGTATCTCACACCCTGTTTGGACCATGCTTCTGGGCCCAAGCATACTATATTGCTGCAGGTATAGATAAGCACAAGCGCCCTTCTACTTCGAGATCTTGACTGCATCAGGAGCTGGGGAGCATGGGACCGAGCCGTAGCTCGCAATACTGAGGAGCTTACTTTGTTTTTCTTTTTCATTTGGTTTCAGTTTTATTTTAGCACGTTGTTGTGTTTTCTGTTTTCCATAGATACTTGTACCTGCTGCATCATTGTCATCATAGTTATATATATACATTGCTTCCGCTATTTGGTTTATGTTGTTATGCATGTTGTTTACTGCTTCTGCTGTTTATTGTTGTTTTCTTACATTGTATACCTTACCAAATGAGGGAATAGTTTCCCCACCGACTCACCAAGGCCCTCGCTGCTAGTCAGCAGCCTCTGGCATTCGGGGAAACGCGCTTGAGGTCATGTGGCGAACCGGGTACGGGGCACCAGTGGAGGGGCTCCGGACTCGGTTCGTTAACCAAATGACCTTAAAACACCAAAAAAATTATTAAACGACCCAAAACCCCCAAAAATACCTAAAAGTTCCCAAATCCAATTAAAACCCCTAAAAATAATTAAAACCATATTAAAATCCTAAAAACACTTAAAACCCTAAAAACCTAAAAACCTAAAATCCTTAAATACCCTAAAAATAAAAAATCCACATAAATCCTAAACAACCCTATCACAACTAAAAACCCCTAAAAACCACTTAAACAATCCTAAAACACTTAAAACTTCGAAAACCTTAAAACCCCTAAAAACCTAAAAAACACTAAAACACTAAAAACCTTAAAAATCCTACAACCCATAAAAGACTTGGGAAATTATAAAATCCTCTAAAACCATAAAACTACTTGAAAAAATTAAAACTGCAAAAAACTCTAACAACCCTTAAAAACTCTAAAAACCATGAATCTAACCCTACAAAATAAAAAAAATCATAGAAACACTAAAATCCTAAAAACCCATAAAAACCTTTAAAACCAAAAAACACAAAAAAATATTAAAATCATCAAACCCACAAAACCATAAAAACTCAAAAAATCCCTAAATACCCATAAAAACATAAAATCCCTGAAAAATCCCAAAAAACCCAAGTGATCTCTAGAAACCTGCTAAAAATCCAAAAAAACATAGAAATCCTAAAAACTCTAAAAAATCATAAAAATCCCTAAACACCACTAAAAGACTCTAAAAATTATATAACAAACCATAAATGACTCTAAATATCCTAAAAATTATAAAGACCCTAAAAACCCAATAAAAACTGTAAAACCCATAAAGAGCCAAAAATAACTAAAAACATGAAATGCCTATAACAACATTGAAAAAACACTAAAACACCCTGAAATACCAAAAATATAAAAAACCTAAAACCAAAAAATGATCCTAAAAACCATAAAATCCCTAAAACCATTAAAGTAATAGAAACTGTAAAACCCCTAAAACATCTAAGAACCCTAAACCCCCTTAAAGAACCTAAAGCCCCCTAAAAACACATTAGGTCCCTAAACCCCCTAAAAGGCCATAATACCCCTAAAACCCCTACAAGACCCTAAAATCCATTAAAATAAACTAAAACACCTAAAAACCCAAAAGGAACATAAAACCCTAAAACTCGAAAACAGCATAAAACCCCAAAAAAACCCCTAAAAACTCTAAAATATTTGAACAAAATAAAAACCCTAAACACCATTTAAAAATCCTCTATCAAACCCAAAATCCCCCTAAAAACCCAGAAGACCCAAAAAATCCCAAAAAATCATAAAATCCCTAAAAGTCACTAGAACCCATAAATAACCATAAAACCACACAAAATCTAGAAATCCCTTAAAACTCTAAAATAACCTAAAAAAATTTAATGACCCTAAAACCCTATTAAAATTAAAAAAACCCTCTGAAACCCTTAAAATATATTTAAAAACTTAAAAACAATAAATCCCATAAAACCCCTAATTACCCTAAATAACCTAAAACCATAAACCCCATAAAACCTTAAAAACTATAAAAAAACCTACAACCTCAGAAAATCCTAAAAACCCTAAAAATAATAATACCCGTAAAACCCTAAAACCTTTAAAAAATAATAACTTAAAACCATAAAATCCTAAAGGATTATAAAAAACCCTAAAAACACAAATGAACTTAAAACACTATAAAAACCCTAAAATCACTAAATTTCCTAAAACCCCTAAAACCCTAAAAATCCAAAAATCCATAAAAACTTTTAAAACCCCTTATACACTATAAAACCCTAAAAACCCTAAAAACCCTGAAAACCCTTACAAATACTAAAAACCAGAAAACACTAAATACCATAAAAATATTAAAAAGATATAAAAAACATAAAATTCTAATTAAATTTTAAAAACCCAAAAAAATATTTGCAAAACCAATACAATAAAATCCCTCAAAACAATTAAAATTATGAAAAACCCCACAACCCCAAAAAAACCCAAAAACTCTAAAAATATCACTAAAACCCCTAAAAAATTAAAACCTAAAAACATGTAGAAAAACCTAAAAATCCCTAAAAATCCTAAAAATGCCTAAAAATCTGAAACACCCCAAAAAACTCTTAAATCCTAAATGAACCGTAAATACACTAAAAACCACTAAAACCCAAAAAAACCTAAAAGCCCATAAAATCCCCTATAAACATGAAAATCCTAAAATACTATAAAAATCCCTAGAAACCCTTAAATACCTACAACCCCCTGAAAACCAAAACAAACCCATTAAATCCCTAAAACCATAAAACCCTTAAAACTAAAAAACCCACAAAACCCCCCAAAACACTAAAAACCCTAAAAAACACTAGAAAATCCAAAACCCATGAAAACCTTTTCAAAACCCAAAAAAAACGCATAAAATACCCTAGAAGATTTAAAACCCATAAAATACCCTAAATACAAAAAAAACTATAAAAGACCCTAAAAACCCTAAAAAACTAAAAGAACCAAAATACCTTTAAAAAACATAAAAACCCTTTAAAATTATAAAAGTCCCTATACCCCCTATAAAATCATAAAAGACCCAAAAAAACCTTAGAACCCTTATAAAATCTAAAAAATCCTAAAATTCACTAAAATAAACTAAAAAATATAAAAACACTAAAAACCCAAAACCCCCCAAAACTCCAAAACCCCAAAACCCCAAAAAACCCCATAAGAACCCTAAAATAACCCCAAAACCCTAAAAATGTTTAAAACCCCCCAAAATTCCTAAAAAACATAAATATCCAATAACACCTAAAAAAATTTAAAAACCCTAAAATCCCTAATTACACTAAAATAATTAAAATTTCAAAAAAAAAACCCTAAAAGACTCTAAAAAATATAAAACCCTGAAAAATTCTAAAAAAATCCTAACCCCCCTAAGAACGATATAAAAAAACCAAAATACCTTTAAACCCCAATAACCCTACACACCCCTAAAAAATCCTTACAAAACATTGAAAATCAAGAAAAAATATAAAAAACCATACAACCCCCCTAAAAACTAGGAAAACCTAAAAAGATATCTAAAACCTAAAAAAATAAAATCCTAATAACCCTAATAACCCTAAAAACACTAAAGACCCTAAAAACCTTAAAACACCTAAAAACAATAAAAAACACAAAAATCCCTAAAAATACACTAAAAAACAGAAAACCAAAAAATCATAACTCCATAAAAACCCAAAAACCGCTTAAAATCTTAAAAGACGCTAAAAACACTAAAAAACCCCTAAAACACCCTAAAAATTCCACTAAAATTCAAAAACACTAAAATCCAAAAAACACAAAAAACCCTAAAAACTCCAAAATGTTGAAAAAAAATAAAAATGCTAATACCCTAATAGAGAATAAAAACCCTAAAACCCTTAAAAAAGACTAAAAACACCTCAATACACCTGAGAACCTCTAAAACTCATAAAAACCCTAATAAACCATGAAACCCCCGAAAATTATAAAAACCATTAAGACCCCTGAAAAACCCAAACCCTTAGAACTCTATAAAACCATAAGAAACAAAAAAAAATTAAAAAATTAAAACACCTAAAGACCCTAAAAACAGTAATTTTTTTAAAAAAAATTGAACCCTAAAAACTCAATTGAATCCCTAAAATCCATAAAAACCCCCTAAAAGTATACAATACTATAAACCCCCCATAAAACCCCAAAAGACATGAAAACCCAATAAAACCCTAAAACACATAAATTACTAAAATCCCTAAATCACTTAAATAGCTTTTAAAACTTTAAAACCCCTTAAAACCCTAAAAACAAACAAAACAACTAAAATCCCTAAAACACTTAAACACACTAAGACCCTAAATACACTAAAAACCCAAAAACCCAAAAACAACTATAAACATACATAAAACCCCTAAAAATAATAAAAACATTAAAACCCCCAAAACCCTAATATTCCTTGGAAAACACAAAAACCCTTGAAAAATCCTTTAAAATGATCAAAATATTTAAAACCCCTTGTTTCAACCCAATTAGCATCACACCATGTTTTTGTTTGGGAGAGACGGTCCCACCAGGGTTGGGAAGTATATCCTTTTTATACTATTAAGGAGGTTCCACATTTTCATGATCACATCAGTCAATTGCATGGAGTTATGTGTTTGTGAAATTGGTCCTTGTTGGGTACGAGATCCTCAGATAGTCTTTAATGGGTTTATTCATGGATCTAGAAGCACCCAACGACCTTGGTATCCATGATTCATATACTTTCTTTCCAATGCCAGGTGCTCGTTTGATGAAGTTTTGGACAAAGACACTTAAGGACTCCTTGGTTGAGATGATGGGAGGTAAGTCACATCACACCCTTTTTGGGGGAAATTTTTTGTATTATAGGACTCTATTATAAATTTAATAAATGTCCTTATGTTTGTGAAACCTTGGATTTTTCCCAAGAATGTTTCCACGGATTACCCCTAGGTTTCAATATTAACCATATATGTGCATGGGTCAGTAATTACTAAGGAAACACTGGTTTAATCCATATGATGAGGTTCTCCAGAGTTTATTATCATCCAAGGGGATATACATAGTTTTTCTGTCGGGATAGAACCCCTAAGATGGGCTTCCTACATATACCCTTAGGAGGAATCGTTACCCATATAGTTTAGTGCCGCTTAATAGGACACATCACCTTTTAAGGTCATGCAATGAGTAACCATACATGAAGTTTAACGTCATGCAGTAAGGACATCTATGTATAGGATGCCTAGTTAAAATTTCCTTTGGGACATACACTGAAGCATCCTAGGATGCTCAAAATTGGTATAGTTTCCTTGCTAGATATGGACCCACTGGGGATATGTCCTGGTGAATTCCAAGGAAATTTGGGTGCTGGTTTTAGACCCTAGATAGGCTTCATACATATCCCAGTTAAATGGAAATCAAAGCCGTCAATGTTCGATGGGATTTGGGGCTTATACCGTAATGGAGGACCTTCTTAGAAGAGTCATGTTGGGGCTTATTCCTAAAGAGGAGGCCATAATGAGTCGAGGGGAATTATTATTGGGATTGACTTTAAAGGAAAATTCCCCTTGAGCTCATGCCTTAGGTAGGTGTCCTATGTATCCTAGTTCCTCCTCCAATGGGCCGAAGGCTTTCAATTTTTATTGATTTTGATAATCTACATTTCAATGGGTTAGGTGGAACCCTTACAAGGCCCTTAAGAATAAGAATTACATGGCCCATAGGCCTTAGAATAATTCATTTTATGTAGGATTCAAACATTACAGAAAACCCAGAATAACTACTTGAAATTGCTCCTCCCCAACATCTTTATCAGGAAATCAGGGCTCCACCTTCACATGGTTATTCCACTAGGCTTTCTCATGCATGAACAGGCTTATCCGGATGGCAGGTTCCATACACTCTCATTCTTGCAATCCATTTAGCTTCTACTATAGTGAAATCTGTTTGCTCATCCTTCTTCTGGAGCTTGTTCCTTGTAGGTTGTCTTGTTTGCATCTGCACTTATGGTGGCCCGAAGGGTTTGAGGTGGCCCAAAGGCTTTACTGACCTGAAGGCATGGGTGGCCCGAAGGCCTTTAAGTACTCGAGAACCAAATTGGTGGCTCAAAGGCCCAAATGGGGGAATATTCCTGATTTCTATAGTTCCAAATAGTTCCTACTACAGTCCCTAGTGCAGTACCTTCTACAATACTACTACAGTACTGCTACAGTAACTCGAAAATATGCCTCTACCAAGATTTGATCTTGGGTTGCTTGGATGCACTTAAGAATTCCTCACCAACTGGGTTGGGGCTCATGTGATCCTATGTATCCTAGTTAGAGAAGGAATCAAAGTTATTATTGTTCGATTACTCGGTCATGACTTTATTGGGGCTTCTGTGTAGGAGCTTCCCATTTGAAAAGGGCCTGATCCCCTTACTTCATAGATGAGATGATACAGATCTCAGGCCTAGATAAAGGTTTCTTACATATCCCAGTTGTACTAGGAATCAGATTTCTCATAGTTAATAGGAGATGTTATGTGAATTTTGTATCATCATAGACCCCTAAGCCCATGTGAGTCATGATTGGTTTGAGAAACAAAGAGATGTGAAAGATTCAACAAAAGAATGATTTTTATTCTTTGATGAGATAAAAGGAGGAGGGAGACAGTTCATGAGGGTGCAGAGAAATAAGCCTTTCATTGTGAAATGAATGTAAAGTTCATTGGGTCCAGCCATGAAGGATAGGGGCTTACTCTAGGAGGGACGCCTTAAAATGGGTTTTGGGAAAGGGGAGGAACATTTCTCCTCATCAAAAGGAAAAGCAATCATAATTCCTTTGACATATCATTATACCTTATTGAATGGAAAAGCCAATGATTACCCTTTATCCTTAGAATATGGAGGTTCACATTAGTGGCCCAAGGTTGGACTCCATGTTACCTTGGTAATTTAGACATAAGGATGTCCTGGGGGTCCGAATCGTTGTGGGAACTGCCTTTGTTCCTTTTCATACCTCTGGTATGTAAACTCAGAAGGGAAGGTTGATGCATAAGTTAGTTTCATCATGTTGGTATGATGTCATTGGAAGATTAATTGGCCTAATTCTGGTGTATTTGTTAGTGGATTTTCAATGGAGGGAATGACGATAATTGAAGGACAATATTTGAACTAGAAGGTGGAAAACACAAAGACATCCTATTCTTCCTACCAATTTATCATGTGGGATGGGGGAAACTCTGCATAGCATACTGTTATGATGGTGAATGGGTTGTCTACGTACTGTAGCGGTATGTAGACCTGGATGTGATCCACCACATATTATGGTGGTATGTGGTCTCATGTTCCACCTTTATAATGTGGATCTATGCGGCATAGGGTATTTTCTGTGTAGCAATACGCCACATAGTTTTCTAGACTAAAGGAGTGGAATCGTGCTTATGGTTCATAAGAAGTTCATCCACAAAGGGACTATGGCTCATGGTTCTTCAGTTAGGTTCATGTCCAGTTGATTATTATTAATTTTCCTTACTTTTATGGTTCTCAATGGGGTTTTAACTGATGGAAACCATT
Organism: Viscum album; assembly: GCA_963277665.1. NCBI lineage: Eukaryota > Viridiplantae > Streptophyta > Magnoliopsida > Santalales > Viscaceae > Viscum > Viscum album. The sequence continues at coordinate 458,114,571 of OY728133.1, read as the reverse complement.
CATGGCTTCATAATTCATTAGTTGATTGGCTTCAAAGTCTTTCGTTTTTATGATCCAAGCTCTCCCAAAAAATCCTCCATCTTCTTGGCTCCCATTGGGGTCCTTTTATAGAGTGTTGAGGAGGATATATCTATGAGAACATGAAACCTTTCTAGTAAGCAAATGGAGGGATCATCTGACCCATGGATAACTCGTTCAATTGAGGTTCACTAGGTTTCATTTCACAGTAGTGCAAATCACCTTTTCAATCCTGTGAATGACGCGGTTCACAGGATGCTGCCAGCCCTGCATCATCTGTGAACTGTTCAGTCTACAGAGATGGTATGTGGGGTATTACTTCTCTATCATGTTTTTTCCAACTAAATGGCTTATGGAACCTTGGTTTTTTATTTTCATCCAAGAATGGCCTGGATTGGTGGCCAACACTTCACGGGCCAGTATTTCACAGGCTATCTACATACTACTTGTTTCACGGTCTGCACATTCTGTATACCTTTCCTGGTAACTAGTATGTGGACATGTTGGGGTCCTTTCCCGAACTGGATTTCTTCAATATTATTCTCAAATTATTATTATAACATGTATATCCTTCATTTATCAAATTTGTGGGCGGATTTTCTTTCCCTTTTCAAATTTCTCGGGACCCTACAAATGCCCCCCATTGGAATGGGGTCTGGTCAAAACTAAGAGGAGGATATTTTGATGTAGAAAACAGTCCTGAACTAAACTAGTTTATAGTATAAATGTGGACCCATTGGAGGGGGCCACACCTATATAAAGGGGGACCATGTCATCTTTCTTTTACCTGGTTTCCTGGTGAAAAGTGATCTGCAAAGCGCTCTCAGCTTTCCTTACTTCTGCGTACCAGCTACTTTGCAAAAATCATCATCTATAAACTATACCTTATATTCCAAGAACTGCATATTATCCACAGTTTCTTTGGTCACAAACCAACCTTTGAATTCGTGAACCAAATTGTATAATTTTAAATTGTATGTTTGAATTTCCACATAATAAGATACTATGTGGCTTTCCAGTTCTATGGACTTAACTTCAATTTAGAGAAATGAACATTAAATTTTAAAATATGATTTTAAATATTTGAACCATGACCTTTGAATATCCACATAGAGATACTTTTTACATGGATTTTCCATTCTGTGGACTAATTAAATTTCCAGCCAATGCTTCATGGGCCAACGTGACAGGTCATTATGTGTACTATCAATTTGCGGGGACTGCATTCTGCAAACTATTCACAAGTTCCAGTACACATAGCCTTGCATTTTGAAGACTTCTTTGAAAATTTTTCATTTTTTCACTTTTTTCCCAATAATTTTAATTGGACTACCCCTTTATATAGTCTTTTGTTTTTCAAGACGAAATGCATCTCCCTCTTATCTCAATAGAAGACATCAGGATGAGGGAATCCATGGTCAAGAATGTTGAAGAGAAACTTCATGTTGTCATTGTTCCTCAAAGGGGTATTCTTATAGATATCCTTTCCCCAGATTTAATAGCCTATGAACTATCCAATTTGTTGACCCTTTATAGTATTGGGCTCCATGATGACTCTCTATTGTTAGGGATTGATCATGGTGATCTTATCACACATTATAAAAATATTTTCCACTGGACAAATAGTTACTTATTTGAGTTAGGAGGTTAGTTCATCTGGATCGACTCTATGTGGACTCAAAGTGGCCAATTCCCTTGAAATACATCTTTTTATTCCATTATCCAATATTATCTCTTAATCATTAATCTATCATGTAGTAACCCTAACAGAGGATGAAGATCCAAATGGGACCATCGATCAGGAGTGTTCTTTTCTGATGAGTGGTCTTGGGAATTATGGGTTCATTAGAACTTATTGGAAGCCGCAAAACTCCTAAAAGCTAGCAATATATATCAATCGGTGCAGGTCTCCCAATTATCCATCTTTTTACTAGATGATATACTACCTGAGTTGCTCAACCACTAGTGTCCACACACTAACACCATTCACTTACCTTAGGGTGAAGTGGGGATTAGTCTATGGGATGTCTACCATATAGGGGTACTTCTTATACTTGGTGATATGTATGACTATTTTTTTCTAGTGGCCAATGCCTAAAGGAATGTTCAATAAGTATCCCCATTTGCATGAGAATTATTATTTATCGCGGATATTCTATGTGGTCATCCCCTTCATGCCTGCTCACTTATCTCATTTGAGGATTTGATGGGGCTATTATTCATGGTGAATGGGACAAGGCCGAGAGTTCTTCATAGCTGAACTCATCTAACCCAATAGTCATGGCTCATTCCTGGTTCTTATTGTGCTACCCTTGAGGTGGGAAAATACACCACATGGTGTTATGAAATCTGCCAAGATGTGTCGCCTGAGCTTAGGGTGGAAGATTTTTTTCCATATTACTAAGTGGATGGATCTTCCCCTCTTGTGATTTTTATACTAGTGTTAGGGAACACACTTGGACGATGCCAGCCACATTGGTAGAGGGATAAACCATTAACTTGGCCATTCCTACTCTTGCCTGAATCTAAGATCTGTTAGGGCAGATACAAAAAGGGAAACTCATGTATCATCTTAACGGTCCGTTTCAATTTTTATATGGCTATATGGAAGAGTATTTCCCCTAATACATGTACTGGAATTTTTCTATATTTCATCATTATTAAATCCTCTTAAACTTTCTTAACATTACTATTGTCTGTGAAAAATCTTTGAGTGTGGAAGGCATGATTGAATTGCTAATTTATGTCTCCCACTTCTCTTTTTACCATACACACCACCCCATGGGCTAGTGATAGATATTTGGAGAAGCTACATGGAAGAACATTCTTATATTACTACACATTGAGATGGATTCTTGACCACACACATCGATAGGGTGACTATTTTAAAACCTTACATTCTTTATAGGTTCACTATGAAGATTGAATGCCTTCAGTAGATCACATCTCTCCCCACCACCCTAGTGAAGAAGGAATCATACCCCCCAATTCTTCACCAATTTTTGTTATCCATGATGTGGGAGGATGATAATGTAGAAGTCATCATTTTTCCCTCATTATTCTCAACTTACCTATGATTAGTGAATACCCAGATGTGGGTGGATTGTTATCCTAATAGGGTATTGGAAAGGCCATTTCACTAGGTTCAGAGACTATTGGCTATTTCAGATCCTATCCCAACCATTCCAGTTGCACCATATGTTCCCCTCCGTGTGGTTAAATGTAATTAGACCCACCATCACATGAATTTGGAAGGGTGTTCACCCAAACAACCCATTTTTAAAGAGAGTGATTTAGATCCTGTATCTTGGGCCGATGTGGTCCATCATCCTACCGATGCTATTCTGAGTGGGACATCACCCAATTTTTTGGATGTTTCTTCCAGCCCCCCTCATTTATTCCTTTAGGTTGAACCATCTATTGGGAGGGAAATTCCATCTTCTTGGGTGACTCAGCTCATCGTGCTTCCTTCTGCTAAAATTATGCTTCCTCATTACATTACTTATGCATTGGAGGAGGACCAAGATTCCAATGTTATTAAGAGGCATCAAGATATATGAAAGAGGGTAGAGGGTCAAATCCATAATCTTCCTGTGGAAACTCCTCTAATAGATTTTTCAAATGAGGAGGGTAACTTTTGATGACTATTGGTTGATCTAGGATCAGACTGCTTTGATTACCGATGTCTGTGTCTCCTTGTGCACCAAATTATTATAGCTTCATAGGATCTCACTCCTTGAAAAGGATACCTAAATTGTTTCAATGCTTATCACAACAAATATCTAACTTTTCTGGATATTATTGATGAGTTTCACTATCTATAATCTAAGGAATATAGTGCACATGACTAGGTTATCTCCCAAATGGAGGGAAAACATGAGTGTGAGGCTTGTATGGAAAGACTAAAAGTGAAACTAGAATCATCGAATGCTAATTATGAAGCCATCCAATAGAAAGGGAGAGACCTCTAGACGGTTATGAAGTAAGTACACCTGATGGATGAAGCTGATGTTGAGAGGAGGGCTTCTTTAGAACAGGCCCTTGATGGCCCTCATCGGGCAGTTATCGACCTACTAGAAAGAGTGAGTCAGGCCTATTGTAATCTGTTGGGCTTCCCTGCACCACTTATTTTTCATATTAGGGGGAGGCTCCAAATTTTAGATGTCCCCACCCCATTCTCACTTCTTTGGATAAAACAAAAACATTTTTTTTCTAGTGTTCCTCCGTTACCCTTTCATGCGATATCAGTCACTTATGATCAATTGTATTTTAAACAATAACCTCAAAAAAGATATCAATTTGAGTCATAATCTGGGAAAAAGGAATAATCAATTTATGCTCTAATTTTTTCCTAAACCAAGGGGTACAACGAGAACAGTTTGACTCTTTCTAAGGTCAATGGAAAACCCTACAAATTTTATGCCTTTTTCGTTATCACCCTAATTTTTTCCTAATTATGAATGGAGTGGGCCTAGTGGGTATAAATTTAAATTTTATTAGGACGCCCTTGGTGGGTTTTTGAACTAACAATATTTGTGTCTCTTGATACTGGGTTTCCCAATATTTTTCCTAAACCATGTGTAGCATCGGTTTAGCCAGCTGGCACTCAACTTTTTTCTAGTATGCCCTTTGAGGGTTTTCACCATGGTGAGTATTGTGTCTTTTTCATTGGTGGTTTAGAGTTTTTTCATCTAGACTATCCTTACTAATGATTTGGGTTTAACAGGTTTGACCATTACTTGAGGGGTAAGGTCCCTTATTTAGGACTCATTAATCAAGAATGTCTTGATGATTTTCAGACATTGATGAGGGATTTTTATTGACCTAGACTTGTGATTTATTGATATGGTACATTATTTTATCCATGGAATCCATGGGGATTAGGGATATAGTAAAATCCTATCCTGATGAAAAATTTACCCTTGGTTGATAGGTCATTTTTGTGGGTAACTTATTCCAAGCCGTTGGGGAATTTGTAAGCATAGTCAAACAAAGGTGTATATGGGACACTGGCCTTCCATTTTTGATGGAAAAGATGTTTTTAAAGAAATTTGGATTTATTTTGTTGTTGAGGTCCATAATGGGTGTCCTATCAGGGGAACAATGTCTGAATGTATGGAGGCATTTATATTGGTTCTGGTTTAGAAGACACTCCCACACGAATTTGACTTGGGAAAAGTATGGCTAGAGCATGGTGTTGTTTAACATTGTAAAACTGAGATTTTTTAGACTTCTAGTGTGAAATAAATTTACTTTGACTAAGGGAGGGAAAATGATTCATCATTTCCCACATTACCAAAATGTCCTTTATCTTCATGTGTTGAAATGGTGAAATATATAAACCATAATCTGGGGGGTTTCGAAACCAGGGAATGAGGTGAGATGTAGATGTCATCGAGGTGTATGGAGATAGGAAAAATCTATCTGGATGATGAATTTTCCTTTGGATGATGGGACATTTTTGTGGGAATCATATGTAGATCCGCTGGTGGGATTAGTATGAATATTCAAACAAAGTTTTCTACAAGACAATAGTCCGCCATTTTCGATGGACAGGAATGGTCATAGGGATTAATAACATTATGGACATACAGAATGGTGTGTGGGGAGGGATTCCTGGTCATGAAAAGGGACATTTTAGGTTGTACTTTATCAAGAATTCCAAGAATAAGTGTATGAATTTTTATCCTCTCCATATGAGTTGTTTTCTAATGTAGGTCTAACACTTGTCTAGGCTGGGATGGGGCATTATTGTCTCATAGATGGACCCAAAATGTGAGATCATATGTTTCTACATATCTTGTGAGGGTAGGCATTGAGCTATACATATATATTTTATGTTTTATTTTTATGGTGATCTGATTCATGCATACGGATGGGGGTTTTTTATTTTTGATACAGATTCACCAATGGGGAAAGGCATACGCCGAACTTTTCTATGAAGATTTATTTCTTGCAAAGGTTTATGAGGGGATATTTTCTTTTGACATGACCTAGCCTAAGGGTGAATATCAGGTATAAGTATCATGTTGTTTGAAGGTTAAGATATATGAACATTGATATAGAAGCCCTGCATAACTAGAGGGTAATCGAGCCAGGATGTTCTCAGATGTCTAGGATGTGGGTAGGGAGGAGAGTGTAAACTATGGATTCAGGGGATCTTAGATTAGGAGGAATGATATGGGGCATAGAAGTAATTAGGCGTACGAAATTAGGAAATTCCTCTCCTAGTGGTGAATTTTCCTTCGGTTGATAGACCATTTTTGTAGGAAACATATGCAAAGCCACCGGGGAATAATGTACATTGTCAAAAAAAGGTGTCTGTATGACACTGACCATCCATTCCTTATGGCCATGATGGATTATGATGATCCAAGATCACTTAAATAACATTTTTTAATGAATATAGATAGTTCGTTTGGACATATTAGAAACACTCAGGCCATGATTATTCACAAAATTCCATGACTAGTCGCAAAATTGGGAGTCTCTCTATACAAATTTTACATGTATGTGAGGTGGGATATTTTGACTCCCTTATCAGATCATGGCCCAATTTTGAAGATCCCGTAATCCTGAGACCATCTTCCTTGCATAGGTTTTGGTTCATGTGTAAGTAGTGGGGAAATTTTAGCTATATTTGGGGTACCTTGGAGTATTTAATTTCATGTAGTTAGGACTTCAGGCCATGTAGTTTAACATCATGTTGTGTGGACGTCTTTTGTATAGTTTAACATCATGTGGAATGGAAATTGATAGCACAGATTAATCATCATGTTGTAGAGATGAATTAACTAAGGATTCGTGTGTAAATATGAGATAATTAGGTTGGGATATTTCCAGTAGGCCCCGGAAATGAGAAGGGTAAGAAGGTGTAAAACATGATTGAGGGAGCCCTTGAGTTAGGAGGGATGACATGGGGCTTAGGAGCCATTGAACATACAATATTCAAAACAACCTATCTTGAGGAATAATTTTCCATTGGTGGACAAGCCATTTTTGTGGGAATCATATGCCGAGTCACTGTGGAATTTGTATGCATAGTCAAAAAAATGTGTCTGCAAGACACTAGTCATTTATTTTCTGTAGCTATGGATGATTATGGAGACTCGTTATTTTTCAAGGCATGGAGTTTGATGGATGAAAAGAGGATGACTGGTTATGTGATGAATATTAACTCCATGATAAGTTCTAAGGTATGAGATTCTTTACATAGACTTGATTCATATGTGAAGGGAAGAATGGTATTTTTGACCCTTTCTGGTTGTAAGATCCTAGATTTGAAATCCTCTACATTTATTTGCATTTCACATGTAGGGAATTGGTGGCACTTATTTTTGTGGTAGGGCCCGGGAAAACCCTTGTGTGACTACGTATCTTATTATGTTGAGAATCAAGCCCTACATAGTATTTGAGACACCATATAGTTTAATGTCATATGGTTAGGACTTCTTTGGTCACATAGTATAATGTTATGTGATTAGGAAAATATTGAACCAATGTGAAAAGGAGGAGGTGAGTGATGTTTCAAGTTCGAACCTCATGATGGTTTCCTACATATTCCAATTAGTTGGGAATCAATGTCCACATTGTTTTGAGGACTCCCTATGCCCATTTGACCTATGCACAGAGAGGGTGAATTTTATACCATGATTTCAAGATGATGTGATTATTATTCTCCTTTATGCTTTTTCCATGTTGGGGAATTCTTTCCCATCATTCCTAAGATCACATGAGTTATACACAATGTTAGAAACAAGGAGCTACGACGAGTTCCCTTGTAGTATAAGACAAATAGAGGATATAACAGAGGAATTCCATGTCAATTGATGTCTAGACTAAGACTTAGGGTCAAGGTGTCTTTGCAAATCCCATTTACGAATATGAATCAAGCTATACATAGCTTTGTAAATGGATATACCTACATAGGTTTTGGCCATATGTAAGGAGGGGGAGCACTTTTTTTATGTCGGTTTCTAGACCAGGATGAAGAATACTTGCATCGCTACATATCATATGAGGTAAGGAATTAAGCCTATATTTAGTTCTTTAAAAGGCACTCCCTACGTAGGTTTTGGCCATATGTAAGGAGGGGAAGCACTTTTTTTATGTTGGTGGATGAACCGTGATGAAGAATCTAAAAATCACTATGTATCCTATGAGGCAAAGAGTCAAAACAACACATATTTCATTGAGGGATGATCCCTTAATATATCAAATCCATACACAGGGAAGAGGGCATTTTTTTCTATTGTTGGTGGTTGGACCAAGATGATGAATTTGGGCATCACTACATATCCTGTGAGGGAAGGAATCAATCATACACATAGTTCTTGTGGTAACCTATAGTTTTACATCTTACGATAAAGAATTTGGGCCATTTATTGAGTTGGTATGCCTATGAAGAATCCTCTAATGAAACTCCCATTCCCACATTAGTTATACCTAGTTTGAGAAAAATGGGTAAGAAAGGTACAACTCAACCACATAGTAGGATCATGAAGAAGGACATGTCATTTTCCTTCAATACACTACTGCAGCTAGGCCTATTTTTGAAGATCCGGGGCTACTTAAGTATCCCACAGAATCTGTAATGCACCCATATGTGGCTCTAATGAAGAAATTCCCACTATAGGTCTGATCATTGTGTAGGTAAAGGAGGAATTTTTTGGGTGTAGGTTGGACCAAGATGAATAATTCATGCATTACTTCGTATTCTTCAGGGGAAGAAATTAATCCCCACATAGTTCTAGAACTACATCCCTGTATAGATTTGGCTCATACATAGGGAGGGAGGCATTTTTGACCAATTTATTTTTTAATGGGCCTACAACATACATGTATCTTCTGTTCATCCAAGGGGAAACCTTTAACACAATTTCTAAGCTCATATGAGCTATGCTTGGTGTGAGAAAGAAGAAATTGTTAGGGTATCCTCTCATGATTCAGAGGCATTTGAGATTACAATAGAGGTACTTTGTTACCATTTGGTTTTTGGACTAAGATCTATGATCGAGGCATCGTTACGTATCCCATCATTAGATGGGAATCAACTCATACATAGTTCTAAGACAATATGTTCCCCGCACTAGTCCAACCCGTGAAAAAGAAAGGGGGTTATTTTTTGTTTGATGGAAATTTTTCCATGATGAATGATCCTTGTGTTACTACGTATCACATTAGAAGATGAGAATCAGGACATATGTAGTTATGTAGCACAAAATAGTAGTTGATCGATGCTAGAGACAATGTCTCCTAAAGTGATAACATTATTGGGGCCATGTAGTTTTACATCAAGCGGTAAGGATGAATATGTCTCTATTTAGATTAACATATTGCAACTTAGATAGGGATTTTGAGTAGTTTAATGTTATGAAACATGGATGAATTCATCAAGTAGTTTATTATCATGCGATCAAGATGTCTTCCATATAGTTTAACATCATTTGGAAAGGATGCCTTTCATATAGTTTAACATTGTATATAAAGGACATCTTTAAAATAGATTAACGTCATGTGAAATGACGTCTACAGTGATATGTAGTTTAACGTAATGCAGCTAAGATGACTTTGATCATGATTACACAAAGTAAATTTTTATGAACCTCATATTGGTGGGGGATATGGTGAGCTTTCCATCAATTGAAATCAATGAATACACTTCATTGGAGTAAACCTTGTGTACAACATATAGTCCTTCCCATTTTTCTCAAACTTTGGAGGATTCTCCCCAAGTAACATTGGGGTTATGAGGACCAACACTATTTCTACATTGAGGAAAGATCAGAGGAAAACCTTCTTATTGAAGGCTCCTGCAATCTGATTTTGGTAGAATTTCAGATGGTGCAGATTTCACAATATTTTCTCATCCAACTGATCGAGCTCATCAAACCATTTTTGGGATTTCTCATCTATAGATAGTTGATCAAAAACAATGATGCAAACAAAGTCAGTTGAATTTCAATGGGCAGAACTGCCTTTGTCCCATATACTGATGAGTACAGGTCTGCTTGAGTGGCAGTGTGGGTTGTGGTCCGATAAGCCCAAAGAGAATGGAGGATCTTTTCCAACCATGATTTCTTATCCTTTTCTACCATCTTTTGCAGTATGTTGGATGGGGTCTTGTTGAAAGACTCTATCATTCCATTGTACATTTCATGGTATCAGGATTAATGGTTGGCTTTGATGCCATACTCCTAGTACAGTTTTTCCAATTCAACAGAGCAGAAATTGGCGTCGTTGTCTATCAGGATTGTGTGAGGGACACCAAAACTAGTGATGATATTGGATTTCACAAAGCATACAATTCTTTTTATCCCAACTTTTTAAGGGGTGCATCTTCTGTCCATTGGGAAAATAAGTCGATTACTGTGAGAATATATTTGAATTATCTAGCTGTGGCGGGATGATATGGTCCCATGATGTCCATTACACATATGTAAAATAACCAAGTTTACATAGTTGTGTGAAGAAACTCTGGGAGTTGATGGATGAAATTTTCATGGACATAACAGGAATGACACTTTTTTGTGAAATCGACACAATCATTCATCATGGTGGGATAATAGTACTCAATCCTTTGAATTTGATGAGAGTTTTTGGATGCAAATTGGTTTTCCCCACATGTTCCAACATGCACATTTTTTATGATGAAGACAGTCTCTTCTCTATCAAAAAACTTAAGAAGGACACCATCAATGCCTCTCTTATAAAAAACCTTTTTCCAGTTTGTACTATCATGCATCATGAAATTGAATACCCTTCATCAGATTTGTTCCCTTCCAGCCCTATTTGGTGGGAGTTATCCCTTCTGAATACAGTCTACAATGGGATTCATCCAACCAGTGGTAGGACCATATGGCTCAGAGATGGGGCTAATCTCATTAATTTCATCCATGTTGGTCTGAATTAATGGTAAGACCATTAGTTGTTGGGAAATACTGATGACTATTTTGTTCTGATCTGGGTTGGCTAGAGGCATGGCTACATTTTCCAATGCATAGGCTTGTGCTTTTTTTTACCAGGGAATATAAGTCAATGTAGGATTTGATAGTATTTTTTTTCATCAGTTCTCATACATGGTTCATCAAAGGGATCATCTTGTACTTTTTGATAGCATAGTTACCATTTAATGACTTGATGAAGAGTTTGGAATCACCTTTTATCTTCAAGTGTTTCTCTTGCACTTGGAGTGCTAGTTCCATACCTACAATGAAGTCCTGGTACTCTTCTTTGTTATTCGTTCATCCTTCCAACAATAGGGAGGAATTGGGGAGAGCTATTTTTTCTGAGGATATGAGTATGAATCCCAAACTCACCTTTTTGAATTTAGGTCCTTCCACTATTTTTCCTATTGGTCTTCTACATGCACTCTCAAAGCGAATTTCCCACATTGGGGAGTTCTATTGAATGGAGAATATTTCTTCATTAAGTATATTGATATATAATGTATCCAACTCTGTTGAGGGATACTCTTCCAAGGAAATATTCTAATTTCTGGACTTTGATGGATTTTTTTAGTATGAACCATATAGTGAATTACTACAGGATGACGAACTACTATGATAGGCATATCACCATCATTGGAAGATTCAGAAAGAGCTTGAGTGGGTTGATTTGAGAGACCAAATGGACTTCATGGTGTTGAAAGTAATGCCTTATCTTATGGACCACAAATATTAACACAATGCATCTCTTCTCGATATTTGAATAACGAGTCTCAACATCAATCATGGTTCAATTGGGATAATAGAGACTATTCTCACACTCAGCATCATTTTTTATGAGAAGAAGGAACCTAGGGATTGTTGCAAGGCTATTACATATATAATGAGTGGGTTTCATTCAATTGGCGGCATTAGAACTAGTGGTCTTAAGAGATATTTCTTGAGACTATCAAATGCTTTCTGATAGTCTTCATTCCATTGATATTCTACCCCATTCTTCATCAACCTAGTGAAGGGAAAGAATTTGCCTTCAACGTTAACTATGAAGCACTCAATGTAGGCCTTGTGTCCTTGGTTTCCTCTCAAATCAATGAGGTTTTGATGAGGTGACATGCAGAGGATTCCATTTTTCTTCTCATGGTTGACTTCGATGCCTCGATGACGTATGATGAAGCCTAGAAATTTCCTTATGGTAACTCCAAAATCACATTTCAGGGGGTTTATTTTTAGACTATGCTATCATAGTTTATTGAATATGGTTTCTAGATATTCCATTTGGTCTAGGTGTTGTCATGATTTAACCACTAGTTCATCAACATAACATTTAACTAACTTTCTTAGGAATGGTTTGAAAATGAGGTTCATGGTGCACTGATATGTGGTGCCTTAGTTTTTTAAACTGGAAGGCATCACCTTGTAGAAAAACACTATCGTGGGAGCATTGAAGGAAGTGGATTCTTTATATTTTTGATCCATTTGGATCTGTTTATATCTTGAATAGTCTTCCACAAAAGAGAGTGCCCCATATCTAGTTGTTGCATCAATCAATAATTCTATGATCGGGACTAGGAAATCATCTTTCTAGAAGTGCCGATTGAGGTCCCTAAAATCGATACAGAACCTGATCTACCCATTCTTATACTTGATGGGGATGATGTTTAATAGCCATATAGTAAATAGGACCTCCCCAATGAAGTTAGTTATGATGATCTTTTTAGATTTAACCACTATTTTGGTAGCATGTTCGGGAGCGTCCTTTTGGAGGCTTTCTTGTAACCATAGTGATCTTCCCGTTTACCTAGGTGTTGAGTATCCACCTCTAGATAAAGACCTGGTATTTATGTATATTTCTAGGGAAAACATCTTGATTATTATTCAGGAAGTATGTGTATATATTTTTATCTTTATAAGGAATGGTTTCACTAACCAGAGTGGGTTGTGGGTCTTCTTCTATTCCCAAGTTGATTTACTTGAGTTCATCAACGGTAGTAGAGACACCTTCCTAAAATGTTGGAGGGGAAACCCTCAAGTTTTCTTCTTCTTCATCATATATTTCCTCATCATCATATTATTCATCTTATTAATGGGAAACAATTCTTGAGATGATCGTTCCATAGTCGAAGGAAGAGTCATACTTTTAGTGCTCGGGGGGCGAGGCCACCTCTTCTAGCTCGACCATCTGTGGAAGATTCATCAGAGAAGAAGTAGTGAGGGGTAAAAGAGTTTCCTTATTTCATTTATTGATGAGATAATTACTCCAGCCTTAGTGGGTGAGGTAGGTATTTATTTGTGTTTTGATGTTATCTCAAGGATATTTCCATCCGAGCCATCACCATTACCTTGGAAGTCAGTGAGCTTTTCACTATCATTAGGCTCAATAGTCCTAACTAAAATCACGAGGACTATAGAATATGAATCTGAATTTGGAATTTTGATTTCAATCTGATAGATTTGAAATATTTATTCTTCCTCAAGATTTTTTATGGGATTGGTGGGAACCATCTCCAAACTATTTGGGGCAGCTATTTAATCAATTCCATCAGATGAGGGTTGTTTCCACTTTGGTTAATAGAACCCTACATCAATATACTGTGACTCACAGGACCCAAATGGGTCCTCAAAGGAATATATTTCTCCATTCTATCCATTAATTCTATTATTGAGGCACAGATGGTACGGAGAGAGGATTGTCGCGTGTTTATACATCCAGGGCCTCCCTTGTAGTGCGTTAAAGGACATATTTTTTCAGACCACTATAAATTTTGGACGATCTATGAGGTCACTGAATTGGGATTCAATCATGATTTGACCTAATGGGGTTTTATCACTTTTTTCAAATCCCAATAGGTTCTTGGTACAGGGCGTCATATCATCTTCATTACAGCCCATCCGACAAAGTGTCCGTAGTTGTAATATATAAACCCCAAATCCATTATCGATGAAGAATTTTTCGATATCGACACCATTTATTATTCCAGACACATATAAGGGCCTGATGTGTCTATGCATGTTGTCATATTTATATTGATATGCAAAATACATAAGTGTGTGACATTCTGCAAGATTGATCTCTGTCCGATAAACATATGCGGAAACTACCTCGACTTCAAACAGCATGGGGCTCAAAAAAGCTTCTTTGAGAGCTTCCTAGAGATCTGCTGATAGATTTAGTGCATCAATTATTGAGCGCTTAGCTATAAATAAATATAAATATTTTGTTATTTCATATTTCTGATCTAAACATTTTCACTTTTCAACATGGGGATGCACTTTCATAGGAACTTTAGGGGCTTGAGCATTTGATGAATATGGATCAGCATGTGTGGTCGTAGTTTGAGGATCATTCATCCTTTCTGGATTGGGTTGGGCAGATCTTATCACACACATAGGGAAATTAGTCCATTGTTATTCCTCTAAGGGATATTTCAGAATAATTGGATCGGGTTTGTTTTTTTTGGGGTAGGAGTATTTTCATATCCATGTCGGATATACTGGAGGGTACATTCAAGGGATTCTATAACACTGTTAGTTTGAGCAATGGTGTGGCCATAATCTGGATTTCTTCCATGGTTGTGTCTCCCTTGATATCCCTAGATTCTATGGATTCTTCCTCCTACTACCTAGTTGGGTGTGGGAAATTCTAGTTAATAACTGTACTCATTTTCGGAGAATGGATCCATCAAATGGTTCATATTGATGGAGCCAAAAATCATATATTCTTAATTTTATAACTTTACCTTATCATCTTCCTCCAATTGTACCATTTGGTGGGGCAGTGCCTGTATCTAGAGATTTTCTGGCATGAAATCTGAGAGTGTCAAAGCCAACCTTGGCTTTGGTGAAAGTTTCTCTTCCTTCACTTACTTTCCCCCCTTCTGATTGGACTGATTTCTAGGTGGTTGTCCCTTGTAGGATTATGGGGATGAGGATGACGAATGTGTTTCATTAGGAACCATTAGAGACACGGTCGGTTATTTAACTATTCCCGGAGTATGTCATGAGCCCATTTTACTGTTTTTTGAGTCATCCAACTATCAAACTTCTTCTCCTTTTTCTTAACTATTTTCCCCTACCCTTCTTCGTCCAGATCAGTTTTGCATACATATGCCAATTGCACTGGCGGGGCCCTAGATTGACTTGTCTATATTTTATCATATTTTTTATGAGATATTTGAAGTCAAAAAACATTGAATATTTCATCCCAATATCCAATGGAAGGGATAGTAATATGGATGGTCATCAAGACCTAATTCGTCAGCCCAGTTTGGCTCCAGAAGCAAAAGAAATTTCCAATTCATGGAGGCTATGAAGTAACTATAGACTTGATCATCTCAGAATGAGTAGAAATTATTTTTGGGTTCCTCAAATTGATTTCTTTTGTCCCCCACCACTTTTCATGATGGGACGGGGTGGATGCTGACATCCATGGGGCCTACATTGTTTGGTGGGGGCCTTGGAACTAGTGTAGGGGTGTCTTAAGCCTGAAATAAGCCACTTTAACTCTCCCTACACGTTTTAATAGGGTGGTTGGAGCTTCTCGAGAATTGAGATTATTCCATTGCAATAAATACTCTATCCTTTGAGAAATGGTAGAGAAATCCTAAAACCCACTCATTTACTTCATCGAAATAAGTGGTGTTCACATCTCATCTCGAATATTATCGATGCACATGGAAAGCATCTCATCTTGGGGGAGTGGCTGGTTCAAGGAGTAAGTCAGACCCTTCCATTTAGCGATTAATTCTGAGACTATCTCATTATCTCTATGTTCTCAATTCATGAGATCACTGATTATTGTTTTTGGTAACATCTAGTTGAACTGGAACACAAAATGGCACTAGAGATCCACCCATCATATTATTTTGTTTCCTTGAAAATAGGTGCACCACGCAAAGGATGGGCCTTAGAGAGTTTTCACAAAACCTCTAATCTTCATAGCCTCTTGTTGTTCTGGGGATACCATCATGGGATCACAGTAGGAAGAGTAGTGCATTAGATTCTATTCTGGGTCACTATAGCCATTAAAAACTAGAAATACGGGATTCTAGAAATTTGGTGGTGGCGAGACTTTACATACCCAATCGGGGTAAGGTTTCCATTCTGGTTGTATCAGAGTGCACCAGCCATCCATTGCTTCCATTCGAGTTTTCAATAACTCGATTGTATTTAGGAGGCCATGATGCATGTCTTGTTATAACTAAGCATGAGAAGGTGATGTAGGGGAAATATTGGGTGTTTTGGTGCTGCTGGAACTTGACGCGATTACCCATCCAGTATAATCCTTTGTAGATTCACCTGAATCTATTTCGGTTGCATCCCTAATGGAGGTAAATATTGATATCCTACAAGGATTGGGTGCAGATAGACTGATGGTCCTAGTTCCACCATGAATAATAATTCCTACGTTGCTTCATCCATTAGGATTAGCCTATATGGTAGAGGTACATTTGATGGAAGAGTGTGTTGATGCTCCACATGAGGAACATACCTAGTATGATGACTTGCTCTTAGTATCCAAGCAGTGAGTCACCCCAACTCATTCATTTCTTTATCATGTCGAGTGAATCACTCCTCAAGTTTGGGGGAATCATCTTCATGGGGATGAGGTGGTACGTCATATACCTTGCTCTTATTATTCTTCTTATTGAGGATTCACATAGGAGGTAATGGAGGATTGACTGAGGTTACACCCATATTTAAGAGAAATATTGGTTTTTTGTGTGCACACCTCTAGGATCAGTGTGGACCATCTTCAGGAGGGAACACTCTTCTACAGTTTATGCATTATTTGTATTATTTTTAGCAAGGACTATGGGGATAATGTCCCCGAAATTCACTAATACATACCACATTTACGGTGGTCTATCAGGAGCTGAATGGTAGGACAGCTTCTTACATCCTTCGTTGGATCTTCTCTGGCCAGTCTGTGATATTATCCAGATTTCATAGAGAATATTGAATTTAAGGGAGCCTTGATATGACCTTTTAGTTCACCTTCGTTACGTGGGATGTGATGCATGTGATGGGATGGAATGGATGACCCCTCTATCCATTGTTCTCCCCAGTCTAGATAAAAAAGATGTCTGTTGTGTGTGAATTTGATGTAAAAATGCCCCCATCCCTACGATCTGTTGTTTGTCTTGTTACTCTATTGAAGTTCCTAGACCTGGATTTTATGGACTTATAGGGTCATTTTTGTTAAAAAATGCCCCCATATCTATGGGTTGGGGATGATCCCGTGTTTCGGTGGCTGCTGCTACTATTTCCACTTTCTTGATCTCACACATTCCAAAGTGGGTGTTAGCCGGATATGGTGTCTGATCTCTATGTGAAGTACTTGTTTTCGAGGAAACAATCATTGATCATTGATTGGATTCCCTTATATGGGAATCTGGCAAGATTTTTTCAGTGGCCTAGTTTAGGAGCTTCCTGACGGCTTGCTCCCATCAAGCCTCGTGCATCTGAGACTTACTCAAGGCCAGTTCTTGTCGAGTGTTCCACCTTTTATGATATGGTACATCATTTTATTTCCTTCTAGGGATGATGACATTAAAGGATTCCACCATCGATGGGTTAATCTAGATGAGAAGTTGGGTGAAGTGTAGATCTCCATGTTCTCCCCATCCACATATATGAACACCAGATGGGGCATTATTGATAATGCATCACAACCTGTGCAGTTCATGGAAGTAGGCCAGACCAAGGTCATTATTTTCCCTTTCTGATTGTGGAAATTGTTCATATGAAAGGAATTCTAGGTCTGTTTGATGGTAAAGCTCTCCCAAAATGATAACATGATCTGCATACCCATCATAGAGAAACCATGTTTGTTATAACTGGTGGAGAGTCATTAAGATATTGAGGTGAATGTTATGCATACAATCTTATGACAACTCATTTAGTATGTTGAACTGAGAAATGGATTTGGGCCAATACATCACTGGTATTTCATCCCTTTCTAGTTTTCTTGTCCCAAGCAACACATCTTTTTGTTGTTCTACAGTGGACTCTACTACTTGATTCTCTTGATTTGACTAATCCTTGATGATTTAGTTCCAAGAAGTGGGGTTAGCGGGAGTCTCGATGACATGTGAACGGGATGAGAGTGGATCAGAAGATGAGTGTGGCCCTGGGAAATCCTAAAGTTGAGAAAGTGTATATTTTATCTTGGAGAGAGTATCCCACACATCGTTATTCATTTTTCTAAGCACCTCAACATATGAGGGATTTCTTACATTTGACCCGACGAGTGGACGAACAACTTTTCAGTGTTGATTTGGACTGCAGGTAGGACTATCACAGTTAGTGTAGTGATGGAGAGGATTACCATCATAGCATAGTGTCAATCTATAGAGAAGAATCCTATGGCATATACCCTAGTGAGGACCTTTAGGGCGAACAACAACAAGGGGAGAAACTTCATGCTGCTTAGCGTCATTGAGGGGAGGGCCTTTAAAATGACTGTTATCATAGTGATGACTAACATCACACCTCTAGATTCATGGAGAGTATCTATAGTGTACACTATAGGGAGGGACTTCAGGATGTACTATAATGTCGGGAGGGACTTCTCGTTTCTTGATGTCATTGCAGGGAGGGCCTTCGTTAGTGACTTCTATCATAGCGGGGACTACAATCTCAGATTTACATTCAACTGAAGGTATAAACATATCTACAAATTATTCCCTAGGTAGGACCATTATGGTGTACTATAGCAAGGGGAGGGCCTTCTTAATATATGATCTTTTTGTTAGAGGGAGGTCTACCCTTACGCACATCAGGATATAGGATCTCGTGATTAATCTGTCTTGCACCATGGAGTAACCCCCACGAGTACTATAGGGAAGAACTTTAGAGCTACTAGTAGTGACATTGTAGGGAGGACCTTCACAATTGAAACAAATACTTCCATAATTTGGTAATTAAATGATAGGATCTTGATCTTCTATTCATAAATGTTTGATGGTGTCAAGAACATCAGCATCTAGTAGAGTATAATCAAGAGTATGCTCTTCATTTTTTGGTTGCCATTGGAACCTTTCATGTTTGCGTGCCCTATTATTGGAAACCAGGCCACTTTCTATTGGTAACAGCCTTTATGTATGGGTCCATGTAATGTTGGTTCCTGGGACGTCACTGGGATACGTCGATGAACATCTTGTGTTCTAGCTGGGATATATGCCTGCCCTGGGGTGGCCACCATGTTGGGCTAGCATCCCTCAGTTGGAACATGTATTTTTTTGATCATGATGTCATCGTATAATGGGATATGGACGTCAAACCTACGGGACTAGAGCATAGATGTTGATCTACTCAGGAGTGATTATCTAATTTGGTGGACATATCACCCCACCCAATGAGATTAGGTTATGGGCCTGACTCTAGGCTTTTTCTTCTGACTCAATGACGCATTGACATGTCTGGAGGATATAGTCTGAGATCTATGACAAATCCTTCATCTTAGACAAGATGTGCTGAGATACATCTTTGAATTGAATGGGTATGAATGCCCCTTCTAATGTCAAAGTAGTAGACATTTCTTTCACCGGTACCCCATGAGTTTCTAGTGGGTACTATTGGTTCTCCTATGTCGGGGTGGAGGAATTAGTCTACCACTGTCTATTTTCTCTAGTTTCTACCATATTTTGCTAGTGGGATTTATATTTTCCAATAATAATTTGTGTCTTTTCATTTTCCACTATATTTGT
Source organism: Viscum album (assembly GCA_963277665.1). Classification (NCBI taxonomy): domain Eukaryota; kingdom Viridiplantae; phylum Streptophyta; class Magnoliopsida; order Santalales; family Viscaceae; genus Viscum; species Viscum album. The sequence continues at coordinate 458,094,899 of OY728133.1, read as the reverse complement.
TTCATGGGTTTCATTTACATCCATAGTAATTTGACTCTGCTCATATTTTCTTTCCACCGTATTTGACTGGTGGGATTTGTTTTGGTCCATAGGAATTTGAATATTCCTGTGGATTGCCAACATATTTTATTGGTGGGATTCATATGCATCGATAATGTTATATGAATACCCATAGTTCCCTTCCCTATTTGGAAGGTGGGTTTTTTGATTATTGGAAGAGATTTGCATCTGCCTTTAATTTTCCACTCTGTCTACATGGCAGGACTAGCGAGAACTGGCAGGAATGTGTATGTGCTCATATTGTTCCAACTTATTTCTGTGGTGGGATTCATAGGATAGAGAAGGTATGTTTATCCACTCATAGATTCCAATTTATTTTTTTGGAGGGATTTAGCAGCAGGGGTATGATTGTATGCCTTACTGTTACATGCCATCACGTTTGTGTGGTGAATTGTAGGTTACAGGCATAGCAGAAGTGCATGTATGGGTGTACCCAACATAAATTTTACCTTTAACAATGATCATTTTGATATATGTCATGATGATAAAACATCGGATCTTCAGAATAGAAAAAAGAATAAAAAAGAATAAGGGATTTCCTAGATCCAAAGAGAGTATCATCATATGTCGGTTATAATTATTTTAATTAAAAGACAAGATTGACCTTGATTTAATTCTCTCTCCATTGATGATTTCAGTCACGATCCAATGTTATTTATCATTGAATCACAGAAACCAAGTATAGGATTCCTCTAGTGGTGATCCAGACTTGCTCCACATATCTCAGGACATCATCGAAGGGATCTTTGTGTGCTAGGTGTTTTCGCTTGCAATGCCCGCCATTGGTCACCTTGAGAGATGCTTTCAAAGCACCCTACTTGATCCATAGAGGAGGATCTCTCTCGTAACTTGAGAGCATTCTTAGAGGAAAATAATTATTTCTTGTATTTAGAGATTTCTACAGATCTATTGTGTAAAACCACAAAGAATGGATAAATCTAATGAGAATAATGTAATTGGGATTTATATTATGTAGAATAATAAAATTAATTAATTACCCAAAAGAATTTATTAATATCATTTAATTATTAGTAAAACCTCTGGTCTAATAATAAAATTTGGCTTTTTTTATCACTTGACATGTGCCCAAAAAATTACACCTAATATTATTTATTTAAATATATAATTTGATTTCTCATAAATCCCCAGAAAAACTACATGATGTGTATATTAATATATATGATGTGTACTATTTTTTCCATTTTATTTATTTCATCCACGACAATTATTAGACCTTGTACAATGACTATTAATTTATTAAATAAATATTACCACATTATTTGCAAAAAATATATATTATTTCGCACAAAATATATTCTCTCAAATAACTAGTGTCGAAATAAATATGATCACGCATCCTTGAATAATTATTAAACCTCAATAGAGAATAATATTTATTCAACTTGTTAAATGAATATTTAACAAAGATACTTGGATACACTTAGTATGTGACCCTCTATGCCTCTTTCTCAGTGGAATTAGGTAGAGCCTTCCTAAATTCCAAGGTTAGAATCTAGAAACACAGATTGAAACCCATATAGAAAGAGTTTAATGTCTCAATGACGTGTCACCTCATAAAAATGCTTATTGTATAATGTAATCCATTTGTATTGATATTTGGAATCATGCAGTTTGCATGCTAGTGTCATTAACCCATGTGCTTGATTACTCTTTCTTTGACCTCATGGAATTGAACATGCCCATTCCTCACCATGGCCATTGATTTATTTAGGATATATCTATTCTATCAAAGGGCCTGAGATATCAACTTCTATTATGAAATAGAAGGGACATATCCTTTCTCTCATTATCTATTAATGCAGTATTACTCGTGACACACCCAACATATCCTACCTTGCTGGGAACAGTGTGTCATCAAAGATTCCATCAATATATCTCTATGTGTGAGTTTTAATAACCATTAATAATAAGTACCAAGACCAATACATACATCCAAAGAAAGGAACATCCAATGATACCATTAAATTTGGATTTCCTACTGGAGGGTCTCATTCTCATAATATCCTCCTAGATATTACCAAGAGCGCACACCATGAGAATGTGCCTCAATGTTTTATGAGTCCTCAACCCTAATGGACTGTATTATTTGTGTCCCTTAAATAACATGATCCATCCATAGAAAATATATTCCAGAATAGTGTTATGGCACTTCTAGGTTCTCATCATAGTAGGGATCCTCGATGACCCATTAGTGAAAAAAACTATCCTTAAGAAATTATCACATTCATTATCACACAAAAGAACAATCAATATGTGATAAGGTATTTATTAATATTCAAATACTTGGATATAATTTTATAATAAAGTACCATGTAGTTGGTTCTAGGACACCAAGTCCAACAGACTCCCACTTGTACTAGAGACGACTGCTAATAAACATTAACCCTCTAGCTCTCACATGATATTCATTCTTCTGCTAAGATTGTAAATTAGCCATGGGGTCCACCATGTTCTCTTCCTTAGAAACTCTGCTCAGAAAAACTTCACCCCTTTGATAAAAATACATCAAGATGTGATACTTCCAGAGAATGTGCTTTTTCCCTTGATGTGAACTTTGTTCTATTACAAGATCCACCAATGTAGTATTATCACAATACTATGTGATATGGTATCTACTTCTAGGCACCACGTCATACTTCTAGACAATTTTCTGAATCCATATGGATTCCTTGGATGTATCAGAAGCTTCTATATTTTCAGACTCGGTTGTAAAATCAGCGACAACTTGCCTCTTTGAACACTTCCATCTCGCAACTCCTATTTTGAGATAGAAAATATATCTTGATTATGACGTTAGATCAATTGGATATATTTTAAAACTAGAATCATCATACCCTCTAATGACAAGATCCTCGTCTCCTCTATACACCAACAACATATCCTTAGCTCTTCTCAAATACTTAAGTATAGTCTTAATAGAAGTCCAATTTTGTTCTCCTGGATCTTTTTGATATCTTCCTACCATGCTCAGAACATAGGAAACATCAAGTCTGGTACATAACATGGCATACATGATGGATCCTATAGCCGAAGCATATGGGATCTTACTCATCTTATCTTTCTCCTATTGTGTCTGAGGAAACATTCTCTTAAAAATACGTTGGCCAAGTGACACTGGAACCAATACCCTCTTGGAATAATCAATAATAAATCTTTTTAGTATCTAGTTAATGTATATACCCTGATTTAGTCTAATTATCCTCAGGGATCTAACACGAATGATCTTGATCCCTAAAATTTAGGCTGCTTGACCTATGTTCTTCATGTTGAAACACTTGTTCAACTAGTCCTTAAATGATTACAAGACTGGTAAAAAAAATTTAATAAGTAATATTTCATCAACATATACTATTGGATAATGACTTAATTCCCATTAAACATATTATAAACACATGGATCACATTTGTTCTTAAGGAAACCAAATTCCTTTATGGATTTATCACATCAAATGTTCGATGACATGGATTCTCTCTTTAATACATCAATGGATTTCTGAAACTTTCAAACTGATTTGAATTCACTTGGAGTCACAAATCCTTTTGGTTGTGTCATATATAAATCTTCCTAAATATTCCCATTAAGGATTGTTGTTTTCAAATCTATCTGTCAAATCTCATAGTCATGGTATGATGTTATGCAAGTAATGTTCTTTTGGATTTAAATATGGAAACTAGTGAGAAGGCTTCATCATAGTCAATTCCATTCCATTGTTTGAATACATTAGCCACTAGCCTTACTTTATAGGTGCTAACTTGACCTTTCATGTCCATATTTTTTTAACACCTATTTGTATCTAATAGGCTTTACATCAACTGGATCATCAATTGGAACCCATAATTGGTTCTAATACATGAATCAATCTTAGAATTCATAGCTTCTACTATCTTGTAGCTTCTGAGCTCTATAATACTTCCTTGTAGGAGATAGGTTCATCATTTTCCAACAATAATGATTCACCATCCTCGGTGATAATGAAACCAAATCTCTCTAGTTACTTTACCTCTCTTGAGATCCTACGTAATACAAGTTTTTTTGGAATCTCTTCCATAGGGACCTGTGGAACTTGTTCTTGTACCAACTTCTATGTATCGTGAGCATCAACATCATCAAAATTAATCTTTCTCCCACTACACATTTTGAGTATGTTCTCCCTCTTAAGAAATATGGCTTGTCTAGTGACAATCATTTTCTTGTCTAAAGGTTTATATAGGTAATATCCATTAATTTCATTGGGATATCCTATAATGATACACCTCATACCCTGGGGTGCTAGTTTTTTTTCCTGAAAAGGCCTTAACAAATTCCTCACATACCCATACATATGTGTGCGACAATATAGATTTCTTTACATTCCATAACTCAGAGGGAATTCAATTTTCCTCCTTAGTTGGTACTCGATCGGTTTAATTTTTATGCTACAGTTTGTAATGCATGTCCCCAAAAGGATAATAAAAGATCTGCATGACTCATCAGTGATCTCAACATGTCCAACAATGTGCAGTTATTCATTTGACTAACACCATTCAATAGTGGTGTATAAGTAAGAGTGAGTTGAGATATAATCCCATATTCTTATTAAAGTTCAATGAACTCTTCGTTCAGATATTCTCCACCGCAATCTGATTGAAGCTTATGTATCTTCTTACCAAGCTGATTCTCTACTTCATTTTTAAATTCCTTAAATTTCTGCAAGGACTCTAACTTATACCTCATTATTTTTTTATATCCATATCTACTCTAATAATCAATAAAAGTAATGAAGTATGAATATCCACTTCTAGGTTCTACTAGAAATGGTATACACATATCCATGTGTACCAATCCTAGAATCTTGGTTTCCCTTTCACCCTATCCACTGTAAGGCAGGTTGGTCATTTTTCCTTCTAAAATAGAATGACATCTATCAAGTGGTTTTAGCTTAGTAGAGTCTAAATAACCATATTGGTAGAGCTTTGTTAAGCGCTTCTCATTTACATCACCAAGATGGTGATGCCACAACTGGGTGTTATATGAGTCATTGAGTTTGTTTCGTTATCAATTTCCAAAACTTTGTTTTCATAATTTAATACTTACAAATAATTATTTAAACACACCATACCATAACCTACATTGTTCTTATAAAAGAAACAAACCTTATTTCCAAACATGAAAATAAATCCATCCATATCCAAACATGATACAAAAATTACATTATTGGTAAAACTTGGTACATAATAACAGTTATTTAAAACCAAATGAATCTTAATTAGAAATTAGAGACGATAATTTCCAATGGAAAACACAGCCAGCCTCACACCATTGGCATCTTGAGGATACACCTCTCCACTAGAAATATTTCTAATTCTACATGGTTCCAACATTTGAATATAGATGTGATCCCCACATGCTGTATCTAATACCCAATGTGTAGAAATTTAAATATTAAAATCAATAACAAACAAACCTTTAGCATCCCCATTCTTATGGGTGGAGTTTCTCTACCAGTGGCCTAGCCTTCCACATAAAAAACATACTGCCTCCAATTCCTTACCCTGCCTCTGGATCTTCCCCTTCTTGAAAGTATAGTTCGCGGGGGCTTCAGACTGTTTATAAATCCTTAGTCCCATTTACTTTTCCTTCCTCTTCTTATTCACCCAAAGAAGTATGGGTTTTTCATGCCCCAAGTCCTTATTTACCTAGTGAATCACTGTCAGATATTTTGATAGACTCTTCTCATTGTTTCTCATGTTTTAGATGATAATAAAAAAAGATAAGGTCTTATGAAGTGATTATAGGATGTTATCTATATGAAACTCATTCGTGAACTTAATCTCTAAGATGTTCATGTGTTCAATGTATCCAATAAGCTTGACTACATGAGGCCTAGATGGAATAGACTCTCCAAGATTAGTTGTGAACAATGTGTTGGAGATCTCATATCTCTCTTGTCTTTCCTTCTCTTGATATAGATCTTTAAGGTGAGACATCCTGCTATACGTGTCCATGTTTTCATGTTGATTCAAGAGCTTATTAGACATGGATGATAGCATGAAACATTGGAAATATATGGAAATATCCAAATGTTTCATATAGAGAGGTATTTTTATATCACTCACCTCATTTCTAGGCACAACTAGAACATGCACCTCTAGCACATACAATTTCCTCTCATGGCGAAGGATGACGTGTAAACGCATCTACCACTCCAAAAAATTAGTGTCATTAAGAAGTTTTTTCTTTCTAGTATGGTTATCAATGATATGTTTGATCTTATTTTTCTTGAAGTTTCTACAAATGAATAAGACCAAAGATTTAGTACTTTATCATTATAAAACTGAGACAAATAAATAAATGAATACTTCTTAGTCTCCCAATATTTTATCAAAATCCAATATCCCTCACCATTGACATTGGAATATTTTGTTTAATAAATATTATAGTGGAAAAGATCTATATTTCTCTTCCCATTACCCCAAATTGGTTTGGTAAAGAAACATGAGTGGCTTTAAGTAGGCATTCCAAATGCCAACTGCATTAACTCGAAGCTCTTTGATCCACTGAGTAGACTCCCCAATCCTAAAATCCTTTTATTTTGTATTTCCTCAACCTTTAACTCTTGATCACACCATGTCCTACTGTGGTAGTAAATCTTTGATGTGAATCAAGTAAAGTCAACCCAAAAACTCGAATTAAAATTCTATGATAATTGAAATCACCCCAACTAGGGTTGGACAATCACATTAAACTATGGTTCGATTCTAACAAAGATTTTGGAAGGCTATACCGACATAATATTTCATTGAGGGATTTTATCCTTATACATAAATTTCCATTTTATTATATTTGTTACATGACGTTTAATTTTATTTGAGATCTACTTATGTGATTAACCATGTATAAGATAATATTTATGCATAAGATGGTCTTATTTCAGTTTCCTTTTGTGTTCTTGTTTAATTCATTAATTGTGTTATCGCAACAACACCCCCATAATAAATAAACCATGAAACTAATTGAAATAAAATAAATGTCATGATCATGAGCTAATTTTATTGGTTTTTTTATCTAGCAGTTGATAAACTAACCCATGGCCTAGGTGAGAAACACCATGAACCTTTTGGGTTCGTATTTACTACTTTCCAACTATGCACCTTTGTATCTCCTTGGATTGATTTTTCCTTAGCTCAAAACTCAAGACGTCTCCACTGGATAGGGAGCTCAATCCATTAAATATGCTTTTATATCACATGTAGGTGAGGGATAAAATGAGATTTTACATGAATGAAACTTTGGGCATGCAGGTCCTACATATTAATAAGGAGAAGTCTCATAGGCCGACAAATTTAATTTAAATAAATAAATAAATTAAAAGAAACCATCTACATACAAAGGTCCTAGTCTTGCTCATGATCATCCACACATGAAATGATATTTACGCATAAATAAAACTAGCATTAAATTATTCAATTGTTCTTGTTTAAGATAAATCATACTTGAATCAATTAATTATTATCTTTAATTAATATATACTTTTATCTTAAACCCTTTTCTAGATTTCCTTGAGATTCTAATCCATCATAATTTTAAACATATAAATTCATTCAAAATTAACATTATACGTAACTTATACCTTGGAGGCAATCCAGTGAATTCCCGTTCATAACTACCCAATGATTAGAAATGAATATTACACAGATGCAAAATTAAACACATATATATAAAACACCTATCACATGTTGTGCCCCAGATTTACACCTACACCATGGTACATGTTTGAAGGGTTTGTATAATATAATAATAAATTTTAATAAATCTGCATAATTTGGATGAGTACACAACATTTAGTTCCTACTACATGGTGTGTACTATCATTTACCATCCATCTGAAGTACACGCATGGGGATACAACATATAGATGTAATTTATAAATCTTCAGAGTACACAGTGCATCTAGTGGGACACACACCGTGTAGTATCTGCATTACATGGACTCTATCTGGGCATTCCATGTACAACATACATGATCCAATCCTAACCTGAAGGAAATACACGCAGTGTCCAGTGGGCCACACAGCGTGTAATACTGAAACCATGTGTTACCAGTTACTGGTCAACATATTGATTTATAAAGACTCAAATAAACTCCAAAACATTTCATGGTATGGCGGACTAGTCTTGATCCATTTAACCTTTACTACACAATGTGTGAGTAAGAATATACACCATGTGAGTCCAACTACATGGAATATGAGTCCAACATGCATGCCTTGTGTTCTACTATTGTACGACTGGGATCATTTGAAACCTCTAGATGATATCCTATTGATTTTATTTTAATAAAAATTAACTGAAAGGATCATTTATGTTAGGTGGATGAGAAATGAAAGAGGAGGAATAGATCTCGAGATTTAGATTTATCGAACGATTAACTTGAATTTTAAAAAAATAGTAAATGCATAAACCATCAATGAAAAAATAAATAATTATAATCAAATATATGACCCCTCTGATACCACTTGTCGTTTTCAGGTGCAATGGAAGTGCATGGATGGGTGTACCCAAATTTAATTTTACCACTAACAATAATAAATATGGGATCCGTCAGGATGATAAAATTCAGGATCTTTGGAATAGAACAAAGAACCAAAAGAAAGATGGAATTACATGAACCATAGAGAGGATCATCATATGTTAGTTATAATTATTTTATTTAAAAGATAAGAATTATTTTTATGGAATTATATCTCCATTAATTCTTCCGGTCAAAATCCAATGTGATCCATCGTTGCATTACATAATCCATGTGTAGGCTTCCTCTAGTGGTGATCTACACGTTCTCTACATATATTTGGACGTCACCAAAGGGTTCTTTGGGTTCTAGCATGGAAGATCCTTCGGTTGTGATGTATACCTTTGATATCCTTGAGAGATACTTCCAAAGCGCTTTCCTTGATCCGGTGGAGGACGATCACTCTAGTAACATGGGAGCATTCTTGGAAGAAAGTAAATATTTCTTGTCTTGAGAGCTTTCTCCAGATCCATTTTTCACAACCAAAAAGAATGGCTAGTTCTAATTAGAAAAATGTAATTGGGATATATAGTACTTAGAATAATAAAATTAATTAATTACCTAATAGAATCTATTCATTTAATTTAATTCTTAGTAAGACCCATGTCTAATAATAACATTTGATTGTTATTATCACATGACATGTGCCCAAGAAATTACATCTAATATTATTCAATTAAATAAATAATATTATTTCTCAAAAATCCCCTGAAAAACTACAATGTGTGTATATTAATATACATGACATGTACTTTTTTCCATTTTCTTTATTTCCCCCACTAGATTTATTATACCTTGAATAATGACAATTTATTTCATAAAAATTATGACCACATTATTCACTAATAAATATATAATTTCACCCACAATATATACTCTCAAATAACTAGTGTCTTAATAAATGCAATCTTGCATCCTTGAATAATTACTAAACCACAATAGGAAATAATATCTATTCCACATATTAAATGAATATTTAACTGAGATACTTGGATAAAATTTGTGTGTGGCCCTCTAGGCTTCTTTCTCAGTGGAATTAGGTGGAGCCTACCTAAAGTCCAAGGTTATCATCTAGATACACGACAAGGCACCCATAGAGAAATAAGTTACCGTCGTAATGATGTGTCACCTCATAGAAATTCTTACCATGTAATGTAATCCATTTGTCTCGATATCTCAAATCAAGCGGGTTGCATGATAGTGTTATCATCCCATGTGCTCGATTACTCTTTCTTTGACCTCCTAAAATTGATCTTTCCCATTTCTCACCATAGAAAATGATTTATTTAGGCTATATCAATTCCATAAAAGTGTATGAGGTATCAAATTTCATTATGAAATATAAGGGACAAATCATTTCTCGCATTATCTATTAATGCAGTATTACTCACAACACACCCAACATATCCTACCTCACTAAAAACAGTGTGTCAACATAGTTTTCATCAATAAATCTATGTGCATGAGTTGTAATACCCATTATAAATAATATTAATGTCCAAGGACCAATACACACATCCATAGATAGGAACATCCAATGACGTCATGAAATGTGGATTTCCTACTAGCGGGTCTCGTTATCATAAAATCCTCCTGGATATTACCAAGGGCGCACACCATGAGATGGTTCCTCAATGTTTTATGTGTCCTCACCCCTAATGGACTGTATTTGTTTCCCCTAAAGTAACATCATCTAACCATAGAATATATATTCAAGAATAGTGTTATGGAAATTCTAGGTTCTTATCATAGTATGGTTCTTCTAGGACCCTTTAGTGCAACAACTATCCTTAGAACATTATCAAATTCATTATTATAAATATGAACAATAAATATATGATAAGGTATTTATTAATATTCAAATCCATGAATAAAATTTAACATAAAGTACAAATTAGGTTGTTCTAGGCCACCAACTCCAATAGACCACCTCCTTAGGAACTCGGGTGATAAACTATTCCTAATTATTCATTTTCTTCCCTCGGCGAGAATCCCAAGGGTTCCATGTCCATTGTAATTTTATAGGTGCCCTTGGAATGAGATTCTCTTTTGAGCGAGGATATCGAGTTTCACTCCACTGGTGGTGATGTCCTTCAGTAGGATCCCTTGAGTGGGGTTCCCATGCAGTTCAGATGAAGTCATTAGTGCCAACCTCATCCACCTCCCTAAGATAAGGGAGGTGTTTTTTGTCATGTTATACAGACATACTCCAAAAATGATTTGATATAGACATTAGAGACATTCCATGATGCATTTCCAACCATGGTTGAAGAGGTTATTATTGAGCTTTTATTGTTTGGAGGGCCTATCGTGTAGCCTCCACCATAGGGAGAGTACCATTTTTGTTAGAGTTGGTGTACTGAGAACAAAATGTTTATACTTTGATTACATGAATGTACACTTATTATAAATAGTTCATTGTTCTGCATGACTATAATATAATAATGTCCTGAAATATTTGTTGCATTAATAAGGTCATGGAAGATCCCCGCTATGATGATAACCTTGAAATGCTATAACAATATTCTTAAATAATTTTCTACTGTTGGATGACATACTATGATAGGAAACATAGTATACAGATCGTCATGTGAAAGTACTCTTAAAAAGACGAGACTCTCTCTCATGGATTTCACACTTGGTAATCTCCAAGATGGGAGATTATGAGAACATACCCGCCAGTAGTAATTCTGCATGTCTTGGTGTCATCGTAAATTTCTATCTACGGGCGTGTGTAATGGTCCTCAGATGGGAAGATTATCATTAACTCATGACACAACTCGTGCACTTAGATTTGCTGACGAAAACTATCATGATGATAGTTGGTGGGAAGTAGGGTATGTTGGGTGCATCATGAATGAAAATTTTTTAATGGATAATTCGAGGAAGGATTTGTCCCTTACATATTTATGGAAGTAGATATCATGGGCCCTTTGATTGAAATATAACTATCGATCAAATTCCATGGCCGTGGTGTCACAAACGAGTTTATTTCTGGAAGTCAAAGAATGAAAAGTCAATCATATAGGTTTATGAAACTACCATGAAACCTGCTTGATAAAATATTGAGACAAAGGGGTAAAATTACATGGTAAGAATTCGTATGAGGTGACATGTCAATCAGAAATCAACTTCTTTCTATTGGGTGCCTTGGCCTATTACTAGACAGTAATCTTGGACTTTAGGAAAGCCCGCATAATGACAATGAGAAAGAGGCTTAGAGGGTCACACACTATGTGTATCCAAGTATCTCAAGTAGAATAAAGATTATTACTGTATGTGGTTTAATAATTATTCAAGGATGCATAAATAGTTTTATTGTTGTAGGAAGAATAAAATGAATAAAAAGATATACACGTCGTGCACATTGAATGTACACGCTGTGTAGTTTTCATTTTGGAATGGAAATGAAAAACGAGTACACACCATGTATTAATGATTACACGCCGTGTAGTTTTTACAGTCGGGATTTTGAGGAAATAATATCATTTTATTAAATGATATTTATTATAATCAGTGTGCAGAAATGTCAAGGAATTAATGATTCGACATGGGGGTTTTCAATAAGAGTTATTGAAATAAAAAAATGTGTAATGCTTTTATTTATTGTCATAACTATATAACCTCAAACCCGATTATAAATATTCTCACAACCCCAACAATTTTCCCTAATTGTTGTGCACCATAATTTTGGAAAATTTTCTCAAGTCCAAAAGAACTCCTTCCTCCAATAACTCTCTAATGACCAAGAGAGATCCTCCTCCATCAGGTCAAAGTGATCTAAGGCGGACAATGTAAGCAAAGGATTCTCCACAATAGTACCCAGAGAATCCTTTTACAATGTACAAAGATACGTGGTGCACATGTGGATCACCACTAGAGGAATTCTACACTTGGATTCTGTGACACAATGAAGAATCACATCGAAATGTGATTAGAAATATCAACGAAGAAATAATTCCATAAAACGTACTTCTTGTCAATTAATTAAATTAATTATAATCAACTTGTGATGATACTCCTTTTTGGTTCTGGGACTATTCTTCTTATTTATCTATTTCTATGATTCGATCCAAGGAGTCTGGCATTTATCATCGTATTGATCCCAGATTGATCATTGCTAATGATAAAAAGTCAAGTGGGCACATCAACCCAAGAGCTTTCATTTCACCCAGGACCTTCAATTTTAGTGGTACTCTGTAATCTATATGTTTGAATCCTAGAATTAATGACACTTGGTAGGTGAGGGATTCATGTTCTTTTCTGGGGACCCGACCTCCTATGTAGTCATTGACATGTGTGCCTGAGAAATTTTTTGAGATGCCATTTGGATCGAAGAGAGCTCTGTGGAATTCCTACAATATATATATGAACTATACATATAACAAAATGATATCAAAGTTGAATCTCAATATCACATTCATAATTGATTATCTTTCTTGCCCTTCTTACCCTTTTTTGGATTAAAGGGGCTTGTGGTGGGATAATAATTCCACCATGGTTAGGGATTCACATCTGGTTCACCATTTTGGTTTCAAACTGATTCAAGTTGAACCATTTTTTTGTTTGGGTGAGATGGTTCAAAGGGGGTTGGGTAGGATATCCTTTTTATGGTATTAAATAGGTTCCAAATTTTCATGATCCTAATGGGTGATTGTAGGGAGTTATATGATTGTAAAATCGACCAACTTCATGGATGTGGTCCTTGGATTTTCTCCAACAGATTTATTCATGGAGTCAAAAACACCCAACAACCCTGGTATCCATGATTCATGGACATGATTTCCAAAGGTTGGCACTCATTGGATGATGATTTGGAAAATGACACTTAAGGACTCCATTGGTCAATAGGATGAAAGGTTGGGATCATCACTCCCTTTTGGGGGAAATATTTCATATTTTGGGAGTCTCTTAGAGATTTATGTAATGTCCATATGTTTTTCAATCCTTGTATTTTTCCCAAGACTGTGTTTGTGGGTTACCCATGCATTGCAAGATTAACCATGTTTGAACATGGGTTAGGAATTTCTGATAAAACACTCGTTTAAGCCATATGATAAGGTTATCTAGAGTTTAATGTCAACCATGTGGGATATAAGTTGTTTCTTTGTTGAGGTCGAACCCTTAAGATGGAATTCCTACATATCAATGTGATAGGAGACTAAACCCACTTAGTTCAGTGTCGCTTACATAAAATTTTAAGGTCGTACGATGAGGAACCATCCATACAGTTTAACATCATGTAGTAAGGAAATCTAGTAAGAGGAAACCTAGTCAATATTTCATGTATAACTTACACCAAAACAGCCTAGCATGCTCAATAGGGGTATGGTCTCCTAGGTGGATTTGGCTCAACCAGGGATATTTCCTAGTGAAATCCAAGGAAATTTGGGTGATGGGTTTCCTTATGTATCCTAGTTAGTTGGGAATAAAATCCCTCATAGTTCAGTGGGATTTGGGGCCAATACCATAAATGATGCCCCTATTAAAGGAGTCACATCAGGGCTTATTCCTAAAAAGGATTCCCTAGTGAGTTGGGGGGGATTATTTTTGGGAAAAAAGTTTAAAGAGAATGTACCTTGAGCTCAAGCCTTAGGTAGAAGTCCTATGTATCCTAGTTAGAGTAGGAATCAATGTTCTAATAGTTCAATTATTGGGTGGTGAATTGATTGGGGATTACATGTAGAAGTAGCCCATTTGAAAGGGGAATGATCTCTAATTTCATGTATGAGATGATATGGAGGTCATGCCTAGATAAAGGCTTCTTACATATCCCATTTGTATTTGTAATCATAGTTTTCATAGTTCACATGGGCTGTTATGCGAATGTCATATCATCAAAAACATCAAATCCCACGTGAGTCATGCTCAGTGTGGGAAATAAGAGGACGTGAAAGATTCAACAAAAGAATAATTTTTTCTTCTCTGATGAGAGAAAATGAGGAGTGAGATAATGGATGATGGTGAAAAGTAATGAACCATTCAATGTGAAATGAATGTGAAGGTCATTAGGTCCAGCCCAAAAGGATAGAGGATTACTATAGGAGGGATCCCCTGGAATTGGTTCTGGGAAAGCAGAGGAACATTGCTCCTCATCAAAAGGAAAAGAAAGCATAATTCCTTTGAATTATCATTGTCCCTCAATGAATGAAAAAGGTTGTGATACCATGATCCTTAAAATGGGGAGTTTCACATTAGTGTCCCAAGGTTGGACTCTGGGTTATCTCATGAATGTAGACTTAGGGACGTCTTAGGGGCCCAAAACATTGTGGGAAATTACTTTTCACCTCTAATTACCTCAGGTATGTAGACTCATAATGGCACACTTATGTGACTGACAATATTTTCATATAGTTCCTGTGACTATGGTAGAGGCTTTTTTATGATTCTGGTGGACTATTAGTGGAGGGGGCATTGAGGGTCTGATGGGAATGGAAGGACAATATTAGAACAAGAAGGTAGAAAAATCGAAGACACTACATTCCGCATACCATTTTATTATGCGGGATAGGGTCTTCCACGCATAGAGTACTGCTACGCTACTGAAGGGGTCACCCACACACCAATGGGGTATGCAGACCTAGTTGTGAACAGATGTGTACCATGGTGGTACATCATCTCAGGTTCCACCTACATAGCATAGTTCTATGTGGCAGAGGGTCTTATCCATGTAGATATGTGCCACGCGATTCGCTAGACTCATGGAGGGGCACTATGCCTACAGTTCATGGGATATTCATCCACGAAGGGATTATGGTTCATGGTTCTCCAATTAGGTTCGCAGCCAGTTGATTTTTATTATGTTTCCTTCATTTTGTGGTTCACGATAACTTTATACCTACAAGATACTGTTCGTGGTTCCATACTTCATCAGTCATTTTCCTTCAAAGTATTCTATGTTTAAAATTCAAGATCTCCCCCAAAATCATCCATCTTCTTGGACCCCCATTGGTCCTTTTATAGAGTATCGAGGAGGCTATATCTATGGAAAAACAAAAACTATTGTGGAATCCCATAGAGGGATCATCCGACCGGCGGACAACTTAGTCAACCGAGGTTCCTGGTGTTGCAGTTCTAGGTGGTTGAAATCACCACCTTAATCCCTTGAATGAAGTGGTTCATGGGATACTTCCAGCCCCACCTTGTCTGGAAACTATTCATGTAACGCCCTGACCCTAGTTACCCAGAGTCGGTGCAATATTACATAACATTGGCATGATCACAAGAAAGATCAAATCTCGAAAGACCGATTGGTTTAGTAGCCTTGGAAACACTAGATATATTCATAAGTCTTACATTACATCATAAAATGAAAAACTACTACAACAACATAATGTCTCCATAATCCACACTCATATCCCCTCATAATATCCCTGCAGGTCATTCATAATTTATTTCTTCACATCCTGGGAAAAATAAAACATAGAAAAGGGGTGAGCTCAAATGCCTAGTAAGGATAACAATATAGCAGAAACTTTCATAAATAAGAATAAACATTTAAGGAAATGTATAACTAAAACAAAAGCCTTTCAAACTTGAACTTTCAACATGGTATGGCATAAATAAAATGAAATAATTCCATTTACTTATTCACATGGATATTCTACTAATCGAATAATCACATGCAAAAATCAATAACCACTTTCATAATGTTGGAATGCATAATGCTAGACTATCATAACCACATACCCAAGGCCTCGTTCCAAGACTACAAATAAGATTTTGTCAAGGCCTTGTTCCAAGACACTAGTTTGTCTCATGAGAACTACCGATGCATCGAGGAGCTATAGTGGGCTCCACCTGTCACATATTAAGTCCAATGCATTCCCATATGAAAAGGTTTAAACATAACATAAACATTCGTATTAAAACTAGCATACGAAATGTCAATAATTTCACCATAAACTATGAATGGTATAAAAATAGCACATCCACAATCAAACATATCACAAAACCTTCAATACAATATAGAAGTTTTGTATCTTAATAAATCAACTATAAATAAGCATAAAATCCATTAAAGGATGTTGACATAGATGAAATCAAAACTCTTTTTAGCGAAATATCTCTTTCTATTTTTGAAATCATTTAAGAGTCATATATTTATAAAATAAAACATTTTCTTTGAAAATATTCTTATAAGCTTGTAATAGAAGCTTCGACGATTTTATAACAGCGTAAAATAGCTGCACCCGCCGTATAAGTTAAAAAAACATTCTTACCTTAATTTTGTCGAAAAGGTTAAAAAGCACCTTGTTTGGAAAACGACGGAAAGATTCCTTTATAAACCTCTTATAAAAATTAAAACAAGGGTATAAATGATTTTAACCCATATTCTTGTAAATAGTAAAAATGTTTTGAAATAAATTTTTAAGAAACATGGATGTGGATGATAAAGAGATCTCAGTAGATTATTACGTATAAACAACCTCGGATAATGAAGAGATTGTGAAATAACCCTTACCAATTTGGTAACTTATGAAACATACAACCCATGAAAGAGGTATCATACAATGAATATGTAAATACACATATATTAGAGTGTATTACACAAAGAATATAATTATGGGTAGTACATACACCACACAAAAGGTGATGGTGGCAATATGGCATGAATCTCACGGGAATAAGGAGTGAGATGAAAACCCCTTACCTTGTACTTTTCCTTAGTTGGGGTAGGCTAACCTCCTGTATAATGGTGAAATAATTGTTATTAAATTATACAATAATCATATACATTAATATGATATCATATATGATCTAATATTGATTTGATAATAATATCTTAGTATTATCGTTGTTTCGGGTGTTAACTTACTTGTTTTCTTTTATATGTTTTGCTACGTAAGACATGTTTGTAAAGGATAGGTTGTATATTATTCATATCCAGAATGATATAAAGTCCTTAAACATCATTTTTTAAATCATCAAATGATAATTATACTTGAATGGATACGATGGAGAACGAATCTCATCGCGTTCGTGGAGACGGTAGTCCGTACGTACGCACGAGCGACAATATCATTATTTTGATATTAAAATAATATATAAATGGATGGTATATCATATATACAGAATCAGTAACATGTTATATTTATTATTTACATGAGTTACACATCATTATTATACCCATCCAAATAATATATTATTGAATAACAATTCCACCACGACGTGGAGATGGTAAGCCGTACATACGCACGTATGGTGACATGTTATTCAAAGGGTGGATAGAATACTGAATATGGTTGTACCATATTTATAATAACATCACAGTATATATATGATATTGGATTTATTATTTTATAATGGTAACAACAAAGGAAGAAGAAGTGGAAGAAGAAAGGAACTTGAAAAAGGGTGGTGAAATCATTACCTCTTCTTCGGTTTCTTCGATTTGATTTGATCAAAAGGGCTCCTTAGGTTGGATTTCTGATCAAACTAAGGCCTCTACGTTGTAGTGAGGGAAGTTGGTAGAGTATTTGGGCAGAGTTTGGCCGAACCAACAGGATTTTAAGGTGTGAAGAAATGAGAAGGAGGTGTGCCCTTTTATAAGAGGGGTGAGGGGCACCTTTGGAAAAGTTAGAGATATTAGTTTATAATAAATTCATATTCGGTTTCCAATGGCTCCAAAGTTGATTATTAAAAGGATAAGGTGGTTATGGGTAGAAAAAAACTCAACCAATAGAATTTAGACAGGTTTGGGTACTTATATTAACCTTATCTTTAAGTATTAACTCTAAATTAATTAGTTTCACTTTTACAATGTCTCTTTGTATTTTTATATAATATGGTTAATAAACTTACTATATACATCCAAGAAACCCCAAGTGGTCCATTAATGATGAACCTATCATTATATAAGTCTCTTGGCTGAACCTTAGATTTTTAGGAATTTAATATCAATTAATAATATAATATTTTTTAAGAACTCTTTTATGTCAATTTTGACACTATTCAATAGTTGATTTTTGTGAAACTCATAATAGATTGATTTCTTCGAACAAAGTAAATTAAATCAATCATAATATATCATATTATCCTATAAAATTAGTTTAATTCATTAAAAGTTTCATATTATATTTATTTGTGTATTTATAATATCAATTATTTTAATTTGTCACTATTATAGTACTTACTACATCATCATTGTGTCATAAATAAATTAACTTATTTAATTTCTAAAAATTATAAATAAAATATAATTATGTAGGAAATCGTTTTATCTTTCTAATGAATATTTATAATCTAAAATCCAACATATATAAGCCTATCTAATAATTTTTTTCTAAAAGATATATGCTTGTGTCATTTTTGTATTCATTTTAACTTAATTAAAAAAAAGTGTCCCTATCACCTACAAGTGGCACCATGGGGTCCCAAAATCGACCCAAAGATGCCTATGGTCGAACATGTATCAACCAATAAGTCTAGGACACGTTTTAGGGTAATTTAGTATTATTATAATATTATTTTTTTAACCCTTATTTACCGGATTTACCCTTAACCATGGTAAATAAAATATTACCGCAGTAATTATTCAAAATGTCTAAAAATAAAAGTTACCTATTTAAAAATTTTGGACATCCTAATTCCAAATATAGAATCCATTTTTCTAAATTCAAAACACAGAATTGGCATAAATTAATTTAAAATTAATTCCCGCTGTCAAAACAAAAAGCGTGTTTTTAAGAGATAATAACTATCAAAAGATTGACACTTGTTTATGTTCGGTTTAATTGTAAAATTATGCCCAATGACCAACATTATATTAAATGGTAAAAATATATTCTAAATCTACTTTAAAACCACTCAAATTCATAATTTATCACTATCAATCATTTTGTTTAAAAAAGTTGTTTTTAATTAAAATTTAGTAATTTTCACTATTCATCAAAATATGAAAGTTATCCGAAAAGTACCAAAATTTCACCATAGGCTAAATTTGATATTCCGAATCCAGAAATGAAGTGCATTTTAAAATATAAAATATATATAATTTCAAAAAGTAGGTATTACTATTCATAACGACTAGTTTGATTGGTTATGGTGTGTTAGAACTCGGTGTTGCGTACAACACACGCTATCACATTATTCAAAGAGAAGCGTACCGTAGAAGCTTGGGGTGTTACATTCTCCCCTCCTTCAAATAATTTCATCCTCGAAATTTCTAGAATACTTATCACATGAAAAGGCTCAGGTGGTTCTTCATCATAAGTTCCTCGGGTTCCCACATTGCCTCTTCCATCTTATGGTTTCTCCACAAAACTTTTACCAGACGCGTCGTTCGGTTTCTCAGTACTTGTTCTCTCGTATCAAGAATCCTGACGGGCTCTTCACAATAGGAAAGATCGGGTTCCAGTTCTAATTCCTCATAGGTGAGTACATGCGTTGGGTCAGGCATGTATTTCCTCAACAGAGATACATGGAACACATCGTGAACTTTGGAGAGACTTGGCGGCATTGTCAATCAGTAAGCCACAGCCCCAATTTGTTCTAGAATTTCGAAAGGTCCGATGTACCTGGGACTCAATTTACCTTTCTTACCAAAACGTATGACTCCCTTCCATGGTGATACCTTCAAGAAAACATGATCACCGACTTGAAATTCCAAATCCTTCCTTCGATTATCAGCATAGCTCTTCTGCCTACTTTGAGCTGCTTTGATGTGATTTTGGATTACCTTCACCTTTTCCACCATTTCCTCCACCAATTCTGGGCCTACAAGTTTTCTTTCACCAACGTCATCCCAACAGGTTGGTTTACGAAATCTCTTCCCGTATAACGCTTCATATGGTGCCATCTGAATACTCGAATGGAAGCTATTGTTATAGGAAAATTTTACCAGTGGTAAATATTGATCCCACATACCCTGAAAGTCAAGTGAGCAAGATCTCAACATGTCTTCTAAGGTCTGAATAGTTCATTCTGATTGTCCGTCTGTCTGAGGGTGGTAAGCAGTGCTCAAATAATGTTCAGTATCCAGGGATTTCTGAAGACTTTTCCAAAATCTTGAAGTAAAACGGGGATCACGATCAGAAACAATCGATAGGGGTACTCCATGATGTCTCACAACTTCATTAATATATAGTCTTGCTAGACGTTCCAGGGGTAGATATTCTCTTATAGAAAGAAAATGTTCTTACTTGGTAAGACGATCAACAATAACCCATATTGAATCGTTCCTTCTAGGAGTCTTTGGTAGCCCCATGACAAAGTCCATCGTAATATTGTCCCATTTCCACTCCGGTATGGGAAGAGGTTGCATGACTCCTCCAGGCTGTTGTCTTCCAGCTTTCACTTGTTGACAAACCATACATCTTGACACAAAATCAGAAATCTCCCTCTTCATGTTGTCCCACCAAAAATGTTCCTTCAAATATTTATACATTTTGGTTCTCCCAGGGTGTATAGAGAAATTGGAACTATGAGCATCATCCAACAATTCCCTTTTTAGATTAGGTATATCAGGAACACAAAGTCTCTTCCAGAATTTCAAAATTCCATCTTCATACACAAAGTCTCTCAATCTCCCATCATTCACAGCTTTAATCTTCTTTTGAAATTCTTCATCATCGGTCAGAGAACTCTTAATCCTTTCTAGTAAAGATGGTTTGGAAACCATTTGAAAAAGCATTGATGTTTCACCTTCCCTAGTTATTCCCATGTCCATCTTCACTAGATCCATGAAAATTGGATCCCTTTCAATTCTCATATTGTTCAAAACTCCATGGTCTTTTCTACTCAAAGCATCTACCACCTTGTTTGCTTTCCCCGGGTGGTAGTGTATCGTGCAATCATAATCCTTGAGTAATTCAAGCCATCTCCTTTGCCTCATGTTGAGTTCTTTTTGTGAAAAACTATACTTCAAACTCTTGTGATCAGTATAAATCTCACATTTTTCACCCTAGAGGTAGTGCCTCCATATCTTCAAAGCAAAGATCACAGCTGATAACTCGTGATCATGAGTAGGATAGTTTTGTTCACGAATTTTCAACTTTCGTGATGCATAGGAAATAACTCTATCATTCTGCATAAGGACACAACCAAGTCCTTTCTTTGATGCATCACTATAAATAACGAACCCATCATTCCCCGATGGTAGAGTAAATATAAGAGCATTGACTAATCTTCTCTTCAGTTCTTCGAAACATTCTTCACACTCTTTTGTCCAAACAAATTTAACCCCTTCACGTGTGAGCTTCGTTAATGGGTTAGCCAATCGGGCAAAATTCTGGACGAAACGTCGATAATAACCTGCCAAACCAATAAAACTACGTACCTCAGTTATACTCATTGGTGCTGGCCATTCTTGGATTGCCTTGGTCTTAGAAGGATCAACATAGATTCCATCTTTAGAGACAATATGGCCAAAAAAAGAAATCTCCTGAAGCCAGAATTCACACTTGCTAAACTTCCCATATAATTCATGCCTCCTCAGAGTCTTCAAGATAATGCGCAAGTGATTTTCATGATCTTAGTAGCTTTTAGAGTATACTAAGATATCATCAATAAATACCACCACAAATTCATCGATATACTCCTTGAAAACTCTATTCATCAGATCCATGAATACAAAGGGTGCATTAGTCAATCCAAACGGCATTACAGTAAACTCGTAATGCCCGTACCTGGTTTGAAATACTGTCTTCGGAATGTCTTCCTTCTTCACACACAACTGATGGTATCCAGATCAAAGGTTAATCTTTGAAAAGTATTGATCTCCATGCAGTTGGTCAAATAAATCATCAATGCATGGTAGGGGATACTTGTTCTTTATCGTTATAGCATTGATCTCCCTGTAGTCGATACCTAACCTCATAGATCCATCTTTCTTTTTAACAAAAAGAACAGGGGCTCCCCATGGAGAAACACTAGGGCGAATAAATCCCTTATTACTCAATTCCTCTATTTTTTTCTTTAGTTTGACTAATTCTACAGTGGCCATTCAATAAGGGGTCTTCGATATAGGCCTTGATCCAGGAATCAAATCAATGGAAAACTCAACTTCTCGTTCTGGAGGATGTCCAGGTAAATCTTCCGGAAATACATCTACAAATTCTTTCACAACAGGTACATCCTTTCCTCACCGACAGTTATTTCATTCTCTTCCTCCCCAATAATTGAATTTAGTTGAGCTATTGAGGGTGGATCTAAATAATAATTAGGTGGTGACGATTCTGCTCTAAAGATAAGGTGTTCCTTATCATTATCATCAAGAATCGTAACCTCTTTATTCATATAATAAATCTTCTCATCATAGTCCAAAAGCCAGTCCATACCGAGGATTATATCAAACTCAACCATAGGTATGACGATGAGATCAGCAGATAAAGAACATTTATGTGCTATAATGGGGACTGATTCACAAAACTTTGTTGCAATGATACTTCCCTTAGGAGTTTTAACTGACAACTCCCTTATTAAATCAAATTGGAAATATCTAATTTTCTTAGAAAACTGGGAAGATATGAAACAATGCGATGATCCAGAATCAAATAATGCATTTTCTAAACTTGAGGAAACCATTAAATTACATGCCACCACGTCTTTCGGAGCTTCTACCTCAGCAGTAGTGATAACATAAGCCTGGCCTTGATCCCTTGTCCTTTTCTGAGGTAAGTTCTCCTAACACTTAGGACATTCATTTGCATAATTCCCCATCTCCCTGCAATTGTAGCACTGAACTTTGGTAGCTTCCTTCTTCCCCTTGCAATCACGAGCTTGGTGGCCTTTTTCACCACACTTGTAACAGACTCCCATTTCCTTCAAGCAAGTACCAGGATGTTTCTTCCCGCATTTACCACAAGATGGATATTCAACCTTTCCCTTCTTCCCCTTATTTCCATTCCCAGATTGATCAGCAGGTCTCTTCTTCTCTTTATTTTCTTTAAAGTCATAAGACTTAGAGAATTCATTTTCGGTCTTGATAGCACATGAGACAATGTCTTCGTACGACGAAAAGGATTGTGAGACTAATGCTCGATGAAGAAATGGTTTTAACCCATCAAAGAAACAATCAATCTTACTTCTTGGGTTATGTATATAATCTCCAGCATACCTCGCTAACCTTGTAATGTTAGCCTCATACTTTGTGACATTCTCATCCTCCTTTTGTCTCAGACTCAGAAATTGCCTTTCCATATCTGCTCGATGGTCGCGAGGAAAGTATTTTTCTAAAAAAAGATCTTTGAACTCCCTCCATTCCATATTTGATACTTCATCATCTTCCTTCATGTTTTGAATCAATGACCACCATTGATCAGCATCTCCAGGGAGGCGGTAAACTGCCATGATAACTTTTTCCCTTTCACTGCTCCCCAAAGCCTGAAATATTTTCTCTAGGGAATTTATCCATTTCTCAGCTACTAAGGGATTTTTACTCCCATTGAACATTGGTGGTTTTTGCCTCATGAATCGATCTAACATTGAGCCTCCACGCTGTGGATCAGGGTGCTCCATATGGGTAAGGTTATTATTCATAACCTGAGTAAGTTTTCCCAGTATGGTGATTAGCTGATCGGCACCAGTTGCATCACCAGCCCCACTATAATTATCTTGAGCAGGAGGGCAATCCCTACATGGAGTGCGTGCATTGATATAGTTTCCATTTCTTCCACTAGGCACCATTTCTAAACAATGGCATAAACTAGATCAGTTTATGAATAAAAATACATAATCCCATACTTATAAAACACTTAACATAAATTGAACTATTTATGGATATAATCCATAATCATAAAAATGTTTTCTTTGAGAAAGTATATACTCATAAACCCTTCATAATTATTTGTAAAGAAAATGAGAGTTATCCTAAGCATATCCCCGGGGAGTGTCGTAACCAAGAGTGCAGCAAGGCCCGTTGTCGTGCACCGGTTCCCGTTCGAGTCTAGCTCAAAGCGGTGTTTTCAGGTTTTACCCCTAGGTACATCTGTTCCAGAGCCGCCTCTACCTGCTCGTATCCAGACAGGGATGTATTGCTCGGAAAACTCACAAAATCTCTACAATACCAAAATTCTAGGAAGTTCTTCTATACTAATCCTCAAAGTTCATCTTAGGTCTACGTGCTCTAATCAGAGTTTATCTAAATCTAGCTTCCAAGGTTTGTACTAAACTTCCTCTGATACCAACTGTAACGCCCCAACCCTAGTTACCCAGAGTCGGTGCATTATTACATAACATTGGCATGATCACAAGAAAGATCAAATCTCAAAAGGCCAATTGGTTTAGTAGCCTTGGAAATACTAGATATATTCATAAGTCTTACATTACATCATAAAATGAAAAACTACTACAACAACATAATGTCTCCATAATCCACACTCATATCCCCTCATAATATCCCTACAGGTCATTCATAATTTACGTCTTCACTTCTTGGGAAAAATAAAACATAGAAAAGGGGTGAGCTCAAATGACCACTAAGGATAACAATATAGCGGAAACTTTTATAAATAAGAATAAACATTTAAGGCAATGTATAACTAAAACCAAATCCTTTCAAACTTGAACTTTCAACATGGTATGGCATAAATAAAATGAAATAATTCCATTTAATTATTCACATGGATATTCTACTAATCGAATAATCACATGCAAAAATCAATAACCACTTTCATAATTTTGGAATGCATAATGCCAGACTATCATAACCACATAGCCAAGGCCTCGTGCCAAGAATACAAATAAGATTTTGTCAAGGCCTTGTGCCAAGACACTAGTTTGTCTCATGAGACCTACCGATGCATCTAGGAGCTATAGCGGGCTCCACCCGTCACATATTAAGTCCAATGCATTCCCATATGAAAAGGTTTAATCATAACTTAAACATTCATATTAAAACTAGCATACGAAATGTCAATAATTTCACCATAAACTATGAATGGTATAAAAATAGCACATCCACAGTCAAACATATCACAAAACCTTCAATACAATATAGAAGTTTTGTATCTTAATAAATCAACTACAAATAAGCATAAAATCCATCAAAAGATGTTGACATAGATGAAATCAAAACTCTTTTTAGAGAAATATCTCTTTCTATTTTTGAAATCATTTAAGAGTCATATATTTATAAAATAAAACATTTTCTTTGAAAATATTCTTATAAGCTTCTAATGGAAGCTTCTACGATTTTATAACGGCGGAAAATAGCTGCACCCGCCGTATAAGTTAAAAAAACATTCTTACCTTAATTTTGTCGAAAAGGTTAAAAAGCACCTTGTTTGGAAAACGACGGAAAGATTCCTTTATAAACCTCTTATAAAAAGTCAAACAAGGGTATAAATGATTTTAACCCATATTCTTGTAAATATTAAAAATGTTTTGAAATAAATTTTTAAGAAACATGGATGTGGATGATAAAGAGATCCCAGTAGATTATTACGTATAAACAACCTCGAATAATGAAGAGATTGTGAAATAACCCTTACCAATTTAGTAACTTATGAAACATACAACCCATGAAAGAGGTATCATACAATGAATATGTAAATACACATAGATTAGAGTGTATTACACAAAGAATATAATTATGGGCAGTACATACACCACATAAAAGGTGATGGTGGCAATATGGCTTGAATCTCACGGGAATAAGGAGTGAGATGAAAACCCCTTACCTTGTACTTTTCCTTGGTTGGGGTAGGCTAACCTCCTGTATAATGGTGAAATAATTGTTATTAAATTATAAAATAATCATATACATTAATATGATATCATATATGATCTTTTAATATTGATTTGATAATAATATCTTAGTATTATCGTTGTTTCAGGTGTTAACTTACTTGTTTTCTTTTATATGTTTTGCTACGTAAGACATGTTTGTAAAGGATAGGTTGTATATTATTCATATCCAGAATGATATAAAGTCATTAAACATCATTTTTTAAATCATCAAATGATAATTATACTTGAATGGATACGATGGAGAATGAATCTCATCGCGTTTGTGGAGACGGTAGTCCGTATGTACGCACGAGCGACAATATCATTCTTTTGATATTAAAATAATATATAAATGTATGGTATATAATATATACAGAATCATTAACATGTTATATTTATTATTTACATTAGTTACACATCATTATTATACCCATCCAAATAATATATTATTGAATAACAATTACACCACGACGTGGAGACGGTAAGCCGTACGTACGCACGTATGGTGACATGTTATTCAAAGGGTGGATAGAATACTGAATATGGTTGTACCATATTTATAATAACATCACATTATATATATGATACTAGAGTTATTATTTTATAATCGTAACAACAAAGGAAGAAGAAGTGGAAGAAGAAAGGAACTTGAAAAAGGGTGGTGAAATCATTACCTCTTCTTCGGTTTCTTCCTTTTGATTTGATCAAAAGGGTTCCTTAGGTTAGCTTTTTGATCAAACTAAGGCCTCTAGGTTGTAGTGAGGTAAGTTGGGAGAGTATTTGGGCAGAGTTTGGCCGAACCAAAAGGCTTTCAAGGTGTGAAGAAATGAGAAGGAGGTGTGCCCTTTTATAAGAGGGGTGAAGGGCACCTTTGGAAAAGTTAGAGATATTAGTTTATAATAAATTCATATTCGGTTTCCAATGGCTCAAAAGTTTATTATTCAAAGGTTAAGGTGGGGATGGGTCGAAAACAACTCAACCAATTTAATTTAGACAGGTTTGGGTACTTATATTAACCTTATCTTTAAGTATTAACTCTAAATTAATTAGTTTCACTTTTACAATGTCTCTTTGGAGTTTTATATAATATGGTTAATAAACTTACTATATACAACCAAGAGACCCCCAAGTGGTCCATTAATGATTAACCTATCATGATATAAGTCTCTTGGCCGAACCTTAGATTTTTAGGAATTTAATATCAATTAATAATATAATATTGTTTTTAAGAACTCTTTTATGTCAATTTTGACACTATTCAATAGTTGAATTTTGTGAAACTCATAACAGATTGATTTTTTCGAGAAAATTCAATTAAATCAATCCTAATATATCATATTATCCTATAAAATTAGTTTAATTCATTAAAAGTTTCATATTATATTTATTTGTGTATTTATAATATCAATTATTTTAATTTTTCACTATTATAGTAATTACTACATCATCATTGTGTCATAAATAAATTAAATTATTTAATGTCTAAAAATTATAAATAAAATATCATTATGTATGAAATCGTTTTAGCTTTCTAATTAATATTTATAATCTAAAATCCAACATGTATAACCCTATGTAATAATTGTTTTGCTAAAAGATATATGCTTGTGTCATTTTTGTATTCATTTTAACATAATTAAAAAAAAGTGTCCCTATCAACTACTAGTGGCACCATGGGGTCCCCAAATCGACCCAAAGATGCCTATGGTCGAACATGTATCAACCAATAAGGCTAGGACACCTTTTGGGGTAATTTAGAATTATTATAATATTATTGTTTTAACCCTTATTTACCGGATTTACCCTTAACCATGGTAAATTAAATATTTACCGCAATAATTATTCAAAATGTCTAAAAATAAAAGTTACCTATTTAAACAATTTGGACATCATGATTCCAAATTTGGAATCCATTTTTCTAAATTCAAAACACAGAATTGGCAGAAATTAATTTAAAATTAATTCCCATTGTCAAAACAAAAAGCGTGTTTTAAGAGATAATAACTATCAAAAGATTGACACTTGTTTATGTTCGGTTTAATTGTAAAATTATGTCCAATGACCAACATTATATTAAATGGTAAAAATATATTCTAAATATACTTTAAAACCACTCAAATTCATAATTTATCACTATTAATTATTTTGTTTAAAAAAGTTGTTTTTAATTAAAATTTAGTAATTTTCACTATTCATCAAAATATGAAAGTTATCCGAAAAGTACCAAAATTTCACCATAGGCTAAATTCGATATTCCGAATACAGAAATGAAGTCCATTTTAAAATATAAAATATATATAATTTCAAAAATTAGGTATTACTATTCATAACGGCTAGTTTGATTGGTTATGGTGTGTTAGAACTCGGTGTTGCGTACAACACACGCTATCACATTATTCAAAGAGAAGCGTACCGTAGATGCTTGGGGTGTTACAGTTCAGTATATGGGGATGGTATGCCAGGGCTTACTTCTCCATCATTTTTTCTCCAACAACACATTTCACAGTACCATGGTTTTCTATTTGCATCGGTGAATGGATAGGTTCTCAGGCAAATGCTTAATAGGCCAGTATTTCACAGGCTATCCACATACTGCTTGGTTTGTGCTCTATGACTTTTGTGGACCTTTCCTGGTAACCGGTACGTGGACTAGTTTATATTCTTTTCCAAACTATATTTCTTAAATCTTATCCTAAAATTTTGATCCACACATTAATATATTTCCTTTATCTAAATTGTGGGAGGATTTTCTTTCCCTTTGATGATTTTTTGGGACCCTTCCAATTCCACCTATCATAATGGGGTCTGGTCAGATTGAAGATGAGACTATTTTGATGTAGAAAAAGGTCTCGAACTGAACTATTTTTTGGTAGAAAGGTGGAAATATTGGAGGGGACCACACCTATATATAGAGGTCCTAGGACATTTTTCATTTACCTGATTTCCCAAAAAATTGATCCACAAATCACTCTCAACTTTTCTTGCTTCTGTGTACAAGATCCTTCACAAAATTCATCAGCCGCAAACATCACCTTGTGTTCTGTGTTCTGCATTTTCTCCAAAGCTTGGGTCCTTTGAAAGAGATTTTATTTCCCTTTGTGGGTTTTTCGGGACCCCACACCCCTAAAAAGCTATGAAAATCCATGAAAAAAATAAAAAACTCTAATAACTACACAACACCCAAAAAACATTAAAACTATAAAAAACACTAAAATCCTTAATAATCTTAGAACCCATAAAAATATTAAAACCCTAAAACCCCTAAAATGATAAAAAAATCCCTAAAACCATAAAACCATGAAAAACCTAAAACCCATAAACAACCTTAAAACAACAAAATATCTAAAACACTAGAAAATATAAACAATCCTAAAAACCTTTTAACCCCTTAAAACCCCTTAAATTACTAAAACCCATAAAAATAAAAAATAACCTAAAAACCCTTATGAAACAATAAAACCCCTAAAACCCCTAAAACCCCTAAAAACTATACAGAACTCTAAATACCTTTAAAAACCCTAAAATACCCTAAAAACCATGAATACCCCTATAGAACCATAAAAACCCATAAAACCATAAAACCATAAAAATGTTTAAAAATTTCTAAAAATCCCTAAACCCCAAACCCTAAAAAACACTAAAAACCGTAAAAACCCGAAAATTCAAAAACCCTAAATACCTAAAATCCCTAATAAACTCCTAAAAACATTAAAAATCCTAAAAAACCAATAAAAACCCCAAAAACCCATTAATACATTAAAACCCTAAAACCCTTAAAATCTATAAAATCCTAAAGAATCCTAAAAACCCATGTAACACCCTAAAATAACTACTGAAAATCCTAAATGAACTCTCATACACTTAAAGAACCCTAAAACACCCCCCAAAACACTTAATAAACCCTAGAACCCATAAAACCCTAAAACCCATAAAAAACCACCTAAAAACCTAAAAAACCTAAGACCCCCTAAACAATACGATACCCTAAAAATCTCTAAATGTCTCTAAAGACACCGTATAAATACAATAAGTGACCCTAAAACCCTAAATCATCTTAAAAACTCTAAAATAACCTAAAAACGCTAAAAACCTACAAAGACCCTAAACCCCCAAATAAACCCTAGAAGACCCTAAACACCCTAAAAACACACTAAACCCCCCTAAACCCCAGTAACCCCTTAAAACCATTGATGCCCCAAAAGACCCTAAAAATGATAAAAGATATTTAAAACCCTTTAAAAATATCAAAGACCCTAAAACAATTTAATACCGCAAAACCCCCACAAACTCTAAAAACCTTAAAAATCCTAAAAACCACTAAAAACAATAAAAATCTTAAAACCATTAAAATTATTTAAAAATACAAAAAAACAGAAAACCCCTAAAAATCCTATAAAACCTAAAAACACTTAAAATCCATTTAAACCCCTAAAACATTTAAAAATCCAAAAAACTAAAAAACTATAAAAAACCTAAAAATACTAAAAGACCTAAAAATACCTAAAACTATAGAATAACAAAAATCCCAAAAATCCATAAAACCCAAAAATCCATAAAAACCATAGAAATACCTATAATAATCCTAAAACCCTAGAAAAACTCAAATAATTTAGAACCCTAAAAGGCCAAAAAATCCAAAAAACCTATGATTCCTCTAAATTTCCAGAGAACCCCTAACAGTAGTAAAAACCCCTAAAACCCCAAAAGCCCTGAAAAGCCCCTAAAAATCCATGAAAACTCTATAACACCTTAGATGACCTAAAAGACCTAAAACCCCGACAAAAATTTAAAAGATGATAAAACCCACTAAAACCATGAAAAAAAACCTAAAATCCCTAAATATAGTAAAAACCTTAATTCCCTTAAAATCCTAAAAACCATTAAAAACCCTAAATTTCATAAAATCAAAATATCAAAATATAATCTATAAGCCTAAAAAAACCATAATCACTTTAAATGACCTAATACCATTAAAAATCCTAAAAAAACTAAAAAACCCCCTTAAAATAAATAAAAAACATAAAAAACTATAACAACACTAAAATATCTAATAATTATAATAACACTGAAAAAACCTAAAATGGAAAAAACCCTAAAATTAAAAAAAATCCTAAAAACACAAAGGACCCCTAAAATCCCATAAAAATCCTAAATAAACTAAATAACCAAAAGAACATAAAGAATCTTATAAAACCCTAAAATAACTTAAAAACACTAAATCACTGTAAAACAACATGAAACCCAAAAAATCAAAAAACCCTATAAAACATTAATAAATTTTAAAAAATCCTAAATATAGCTAAAAACCCCCAAAACACTAAAAACAATTAAATCCCCCAAACACCCTAAAACCCCTAGAAACATAAAAAACTCTAAAAAACTCAAAAACTCATAAAAACCCTAAAATATCCTAAAAATTGATAAAATCCCTAAAAACCATAAATCCCCATTAAATTGTCATGTGAGACCATAAAACACCTGAATGACCATAAAACCTCTAAAACCTATATAACCCCTTAAAACACTAGAGAACCCCTAATTCCCACTAAAACCCTAAACCACCTAAGAACACTAAAAAATCACTAAAACCTCACCAACCCAAAAAACATTAAAAACTCTAAAACACTAATACCCTATAAAATCTAAAACCACAAATCCCCCGAAAAACATAAAAATAACTAAAACCCATTAAATATATTAAAAACACTAATAATCATAAAAAAGAAAAAAAACATCTAATAACAACATTAAAATTTAACAAAACTAAATACCCTAAAAATATGAATCCATTAAAAACTATAATATCCTGAAAAAACCAAGAAACACCTATTGAACCTAAAAACCCGAACAACCCTAAAACCCCATAAAACCACTAAAACCCCTAAAAGAACCTTAAATCCACTTAAACCCCCTTAAAACCCTAAAAAATATATAATTAAATCTTTCAAAACACTAAAAACCATAAAAACCCAAAAAAATGAAAAAAACATAAAACCATTAAAAATCGTATTTAAATCCAAAATCATTACTAAAACCCTAAAGACCCTAAAAACATTTAAAACACCTAAAAACCATTAAACCGTTAAAAACACTAAAATTCCCGAATAATCCTAAAAAACCTTATAAACCCCGAAAAACCTAAAACAATTAAAAACCATGAAAACCCATTAAATCACCAAAAACCCTACAAAATTAAAAAAAAATTAAAACCCATGACAAACCCTAAACACCTAAAAAACTCTAAAACCATAAAAAACTAAAGTCCCAAAAATCCAATAAATCCTAAAACCCATGAGAGGCCCAAAAAGAGTAAAAACTCAAAAAATACCCTAAAAGTTCTAAAACAAATTAATGGACCTAAAACCCAAAACCCTAAAAGAACCTATAAATTTATATAAAACCCTAAATCCTCCTAAAAATATAAAACCCCTAAAAAATACCTAAAACCCAAAAAACCATTAATTCGACTTGATTATCATCATGACCCTTTTTTATTGGGTGAGATGGTGGCGCTGGGATAGGTAGTATATCCATACTGCATTATGAAGGAGGTTCCACATTTGAGTGATCCTGGCAGGTAATTGAATGGGGTTCAATGTTTGTGCAATCAGACCGTGTCATGTAGAATGCCCTCTAATGGCCTCCAGTGGGTTTATTTGCAAATCCAGAAACACCCAACGATCATTTTATCCATGATTTATGGACCTGATTTTCAATGGCTGGTGCTCATTGGATGTTTTGGACAATGAAACTTAAGGAATCCATTAGTTGAGATGATGTGATGTCAGTCTCATCAGGCCCTTTTGAGGGAATTATTTTCTATTCCAGGACTCTATTATAGATTTATGCAATTTTCATATGTTATAAATTCTTTGTTCATTCATAATCATGTGTCTTCAAATTACCCCTAGGTCACAAGGTCAATCAGAAATATGCATGGGTTCCGAATCATCTGTATGTATCTAAGGTTCTACCCTGATGAAAACATCTTTTTGTATTAGAGTTTCTTCATAAATATTACCCTTTTACAAACACACAAATTATTCTATAGTATTTTATCGAGACAACAATGATTTAATCCATGTTATCAGTTCGTATGGAGTTTATCATTGTCCAGGGGGGGTGGATATCATTTCAATATAGGGATAAAACCCACAAGATGGGATTCATACATATCCTCATGAGGGGAATCAGATTACATGTATTTCAGTGTCTCTTTACTGGAAACATCACTTTTTATGGTCATGTGACAAGGACCCATCCTTGTAGTTTAACCTCATGCAGTGAGGAAGTCTATGAAGAATATTCCTAATCAAGATTTCATGTGGGACTTATGTTGAAATGGCCCGAGATGCCCAAAAGAGATTTGGTCTCCTTGGTGGATGTGAACCTATTTAAGATATGGCATGAATAACACTAGGGTGATTTGGGTTTTGGGTTTGGACATCAGAGAGGCTTCCTACGTATATTAGTTAATTGGGAATCAAATACCTCATAGTTCGGTTTGTGTTGGGACTTATACCTTAGATGATGCCCTATTTGAGAAAATTGATTTGGGGCTTAATTCCTAAAGTGGATTCCCTAGTGATTTGGGTGGAATTTTTACTAGTAATACCTTTCAAGGAGAATATCTCTTAAGCTCGGGCCTTAGGTTGGTGCCCTATATATCCTTATCAGAGTAGGAATCAGAGGTCTCATAGTTCATTTTGAGGCCTTATGCATTAAGGTTTCCCAATGTGTTTTAGGTTGGTATAATTAGGGCTTACCCTTGAGGAGAATTCCCACTGAGCTTATGCTTTTAGACAAGTGTCCTTCATATCTTGGTTGGATTAGGAATCAGAGTTCTCATATTTCATTGCTGGATGAATTGTGTGGATTTTGTACTCATCATAAGCCTATAAGAACACCTATTTCATGCTTAGTGTGAGAAATAAGAATACTTGATTGATTAAACCAGCCACACTTCATTCCAATTTGTATGATGGAAAAGGATGTGGATGATGGCATAAGAGATTGGGGTGAGATCCCAAAGGGATAGATATATGGGATTTGATTGTGCCAATTTCCTCCCTTTTTAGATATCCATGATAGTTATGTCAAGCGTTTTATCCGAATGTGTTCCTAGCTGAGGCGAAGAGGGGGAATAGAGCCACCACCTATAAGAAAAGATATGAGATTTCCTCAAGAGGAGTTCTCTTCTGGTTTTTTGAGAAAGGGGAGAAGCATCTTTCTTTATCAAGAGGAAATGTGAGTGTGACCTCTTTTATTTATCAATATCCCTCATGGAAGGGAAAATATAGTGATTACCCTTAGTCCATAGAATAGGGAGGTACATGTGATTATCCCAAGGTTGGTCCCCATGTTACCATGTAAATTTAAAATTAGGGACATTCCGGAGGTCCGATCCATTGCGTGGATTACTCACACATCCTCTCTTACAATGGGTATGTAATCTCAAAAGGGAGAACTAATGCGCCTAGTGGTTTTATCATATCGGTCTAGTGGAATTGAAAGAGGATTTGGTATGTTGAAATTGGACTAGTTCATGAAGGGGATATAGAGGGTATTGTGGAAATGGAAGGAGATGATCAAAGTTGGAGAGTGGAACATCCGAGGGTACCCCATTCCACGTACCATTTCTTCATATGGAATGGTGTCTCCCCGTGTAGCATGTTGATACTCTGGTGGAGGGACCATCTGAATACCATGATGGTATATAGAATAGTATGCAGTCCACATAGCATTTTTCTATACTTCACAAGGTTCCGGCCATGTAGCATGATGCTACGTGGCACTGAGTTCCATATTTGTATAGTGGTGTTATACGGTGCAAGGTTCCACCCACGTAGCCTTGTGTTACATGGGGCGCTAGAGTGAATAAGGGGAATTGGTTCAGTGCCTTGTGGTAATTTAATCCATGAAGTAGATATGGTTAAAAGTCTTTGAATTATTATGTTTCTTTCTTTATTTTTTCTCTATGTGGTGAGTTTATACCAATTAGAATTCATTGGAAGGGTTTCGAGCCTCATTGATCAATCTCTTCAGAAATCCATCTCAAAATTCTGTCCAGTCATTTACTAAAAAACAATCCCTCTTGGATCCCCTCAAGGTCATTTTATAGAATTTTGGAGAATCTAGATCTATGGATCATATGAAATTTTTTTCAGAAGCCATGGGAAATCACCTGGACTGCGAACAACTCGGTTAACAAAGGCATGTGGTTCGCTAAGACAAAAAGCATCCCCTCAATCCCACAAATGACCTCATATCACTCATGGTATGACAAAAAATTCTCCTCACCAATGAATTGTTTCATTCATGGGGATGATACACTGGAGTGGAATTATCCACCTCTATTTCAACAACGATGTAGTTTTCATGGATGGTAAGCGGGGGATGAATTTTTTACCTCTATTTCACCAATGATTCATTTTTCAGGGATGAAGATGTTGCCTTTACCCTGCAAACCATTTGGTTCATGGTGGGTTTTTGAAGTCACAGACCACCTTGAAAAATTGTGGCCCCTGAAGGGATTTCTGTTTTACATCACCTAGTTTACCTTTTTCAAAATTAATTCCATCGACATTAGTCTTAAAATCACCAGTCAAATCCTTTGTAAAAAAATTGTGAGTATTTTCTTTCCCATTAAAAAGTTTTCCAGACCCAAAAAATTCCCCCATATAAATGGGTTCCAATTGGGATTAAGAGGAGGATATTTTGATGTTGAAAGCGGTCCTTACTTGTACTAGTTTATGGTAGAAAATTGGACCTGTATGGGGACAATGCCTATATATAGGGGGACCATGTCATTTTCTTTTACCACTTTTCCTGGGAAACTCAACGCTCCTGATTTTATCGTTCCCACTTGATTTTGGAAACCATATTCTTTACAGTAATATTCACCCCTAAACTACCCTTTACATTCTATGAACTAATATTTGAACATTCAAATAGCGAGTTTAAGATTCTATGTAGTGAGGGTTATACACAGGTCACCTCCATACATGAACTTAAATTTGAATTTTTGTAATGAACTTGAAATTTCTAAATTGAGAATTCAGATTTATACATAGGGAGGTTTGGGGTATGAATCACTTGTTCCTCCAACATCTCTATTCACTGGCCAATTCTCTGTAGATCAGTTCCTCATGAGTTTCCACTAACTATTGGTTCATGGCCAGAACCTTCTACATACCATTTTTGGAATTCAGTATGTGGACCAATTTGAGTCATTTTCCATATTTCAATGGTTTGACATTTTTGTAGGGATTTTTGATGCTAGAACAATGATGGATCCTACATAGGCTACTACCAATGCTACTATTGTTTCTAGTGCTTCTGACACTCCCCTTTCAGTTGATGCTGAAAGGCGAAAGAATATGAAATATTCTATTGACAATAAGGTATTTTCATCCCATTGCATCAATCCTTAGAGAACTTTCTTACTATGGGTCAGAGGGAATATCCAATTTCAAACATGCTTCCCATTATGGATTTGATTTATTGTCTGATACAGAAATCCCAAAACCATGTCATACCGACCTAACTGCTACTTGGATATTCAATAACACCATTCCTGAGTACCTTGTTTCATCGAAAGTACAATTCATGAAGACGGATATTGATGTTGGGTTCTTATTGAACTATGTCCATCGATCTCCAGAGGGTGAAAAACGAAATCTAGATAGGAATGCCCATTTCCACCATATAATTGCATAGAGGTACTAAACAAATGAGTTGTGTGGTTGGTCATCAAAATGGTCTCCACTTTATAGAGGTTCATTTGGTTTATATTGGGGGTGGAATTTCAGGGTTCTTCACAGTGGTGGGAATTTATGGGTTGAATTAAAAATTGTGGGGTTGTATGATTTTTTCTAGGTATCTCAGATCTATACTCATAAAACTAGAACCCTCATTTCACATATTCTAAGTAGATGGAGTCTAGATACTAATAACTTTCATCTAGTCCCCTCAGAGGATGGTATTATCCTATGGGATATCTAGGTGATTTCTGGGGTTCCTATCGTCGAAGATATGTATGATGAATTTTTACCCCTTCCTCCACTTGGGATGATAAAAAGAGGACTCATCCTTTGGACAAGAGACTTATCACCCCAAATAAGATCATTTCAAAGGACACCAATACTTATATAAAAGAAGTCAAATCTTTCTATAACTGGATAAAGACCTTTGCTAAGTGAAGTAGTCCAGAGCGTAGTGCACATAGACCCATGTCTCGCCCAACCATGGAAACCTAAAGGCAAGTAGATTCTTAATGGCCTATCTTAAAGGAAGGTCAATTTTGTGAATGGTTATGGGAAATCATCCCTGATTCTGACCATTTTTTTCTAGCAGCATCCTTCTTGGCTATATTTTTAAGTGGCTGGCACCTACTAGTGCACAATTTAGACAGTGTGAGATTCATAGCCTTTTTCATGGTGTCTCATCTAGCCACTAGAAAATTAATTAACCTATCCATTATAGTATTAGACAAAATCTACCACTTACTATATGGGTTAGAGAGGGGAGGCCACATCATCAGGTGATTGGACATTTCCAAATCCTTTAAGGATAGATAAGATCCCATGTAGGATGTATAGTTTTAATAATCCCCTACAAATTCAACATGTTGTTCTCCAGCCGTATCTTCAGAGTGCCAGTGGGGTCATGTCATAGGACTGGGCCATTCAAGAAAAACAGGAAGAGCATAATGAAAGAAATTAATGAGAACTGATGACTCAAATCAACTGTCACTACTGCTTTACCTGTAACCCTTATGATTCCCCTACATGCACCATAGTAAATACTGAATTATAGGAATTTATTAACTAAGACAACCAATTTTTCTAAGAGAGGGTATATTGGTTTTTTTATTGATGGTAAACTTATCTGTGAAGGATCTACACCTCAAATATTTGGTCATCAGTTTAACTATTTCTAAATACCGTGTCCCCCTACCCTCAATGGTGCATGCTAGAAAAAACATCTCATGATAGCCTGACAGTTGTGGCTAATGTTTACCCGGGACTATACCCAGTGCAAGATTAAACATCATGATATCGAGAGTTATATACCCTTCCTTAAAAAAGTTTATGTTGAGGTCTAGATTCAATCATATCCCAATGACCAACTAGTTGATTAAGTACCCATTATTATAACCCCCAAGGCATCTAGGGCCTAGGGAGAAAAAAAGGAAACTACTGATCATTCCTAACCATGGAAATCTATTTGGAAGTCTCTCGATTCTGAACCCTCAAGGAAGGTCTTGAGAACTTAGGGTGTAACCTCTCAGGTTTTCTAGGATACCGGTGCTACCACTGATAATCAGATGTTCATCCCTCCTGATGTTGTCATTCTAGTGGCCTTGAGGAAATGTGATACTTTAAGTAGTCTCCAATCATTTTGGGATCAATCCCATCACGATTTGTGGACCTTTATCTAGGGGACTGAAGTTTCCCTTAATAAAATTATCTATGAATCAGCGCCAACTAACATCTATTATGATGATGATCCTAGAAAGGTGGATCTTTTCCTGCGGGAGCTTGAGACCCTAATACATGATTGATAGGGCTGGTGTAAATCTTCTTACTGAGGGATGGCCATGATAAGGCCTGAAATAAATGAGGATGATAATAATGAGGCCTATAGTGGAATACATAATTTCAATTTTTTAACTACGATTGGTGTTGGGGAGATTCTTCATCCACTCCTATATTCTCACAAAAATTCATCCCCTAGGGGTTATAGGGTTTTGGAAGCACCGAGGAAGCAGTTGTAATTGGTGGAACCTAATTCACTCCCTAGGGATGACCCTCCAACATTAGCCATTCCTATTATGGATATCTTTCAATGGAGTTTGATGTATTGGGATGATTTGAGGGAGAATGTTTATAATGAAGATGTTTGAGAGATTCTCCATGAAGATATATTCTATCTTCTAGGTTTTGGAGGTTCTATTGCTCCCTCATGTATTTTTGTTCATGAATATCTAGGTGATGCATCCAAATAACTAAACAAGATGGATATAATTATTCATTATTCCAAAGATAGGATTCATTGGTTAGATCGAGTAGCCAAGATGGTGATATACTCAGACTATAATGACACAGAAGAAAAGGTAGTTTTATTCATTTCCCTAAACTTCTTCTTTTATTTATTGTAAGGATTATTACTTCATCCTTACTCTTATAAGAGTCGGAGTATCCCCGAGAGAGTATACCTCCCCCAGTGTACACCCCCAGGGGTATTGCAGCTGGGGAAAGTGAACCTTCAGATGTAGGGGTCGATGCAGAAGGTTCTCCCAATTCCATTGAGCATATAAAGGTAGTTATTGGGAATCATACTAGAGAATTCCCTCTTTTGGTTATACTTGATTATCCTTTTTGGGATCCTTCTAGATGGCATACCATGAAAAGTCGATAGGCGTCTCATTTATCGATACACATCAAAGAGGGGATTACAAGTAACCTCCATATCTATTTTTCTATTTTATATAATAAATGATTTCACCTTTCTGACCATTTATCATGTGCGTATTTTAATGTAGAACCAATATGTAATCTGTAAAAATTTCCCAGGCATCTGCAGCTCCTGTTCCTTCTGTAGTATAGTAAGTACCACTGATATTTTTGGCTGAACAAGGCATAGAGTTTGGGCGATATGAGGAAGTTTGGGGAATTATTATCTCTCAGAGAGTGAGTATTTAATATGAGACAACCTATATCCCTATGGTGAGAGGATTATAAGGGATCGAGTCCCCAACTGATCAAGAAGATACAAAACTTACAGAGAAGTAAGGGATAACATTGATAATAACAGTTGAGCTGGTCAGGGAGACCTAATTATTAGAAGATATTGGGTGGAACTTCTAGTCTTGAAGATTCAACCATGGTAAACTAGGTGAACCCCAGCCTTTATAGGGGGTTCATTTAGAAAATAATACCCAAATTGAATACTCAGATCCCACTCTTCAATAGGACACAACTTCTGCGGAGGCCACTATTTCAGCTCAAAGATATCCAAAAATGGACATCGTTCCTTTTTCCAAAATGATTATCCATGTGGGAAAAATTTTTGTATGTGATTTCCTAGATGTTACCGAGTCCTTTGAGAATGTCTCTATGCCTTGGGTACTTTTGGATGATCCAAAAGCTCAACTGCATAATGTATATGTAACTCTATCTAAACTGAGTGGAAAAACCACAATGGGAGTCGAAGGCATTGATGCTTTGGAATATAGAGGTTATTTTCTCATCCTTTCAACCATTTAATTTTTTTGGCATTGAAAATGTTCACTTATTTCACTTTGATCTTCATGAAAACAAACAAAATCACTTACAGTTATTGTTTACACCTCGGTAATTCCTCCCGTCAAAACTTCCAGGCATGTCGCTGCCGAAGGGTCAAGTCATGGAGAAGCCATTGAGTCAAGGACTCCCCTGCTAACACTTCTTCCTGAATAGATTCCATCATCTTGGAGTGATTCTTAAACTGATTAAGTGGTCCTAGTCTGTAACACCCCATGATTTCATAGTACATTATTTCTTCAAAGTAATTCAATAACTTGCACTACACGCAACACCGAGTTCTAGCGCACCACAACTTACCAAACTAGCCGTTCAAAAGCAGTTATGAATAGTATTAACTGAACTTTAAACTTTATATAATCCTTATAATTTTATAATCCATATTATGAGTTTCTTAGACATAATATAAGAACAAATTCAGTTTTTTTCAGATAAAAGAAGTCTTTTTCAAAAAATGCAATTTTACCGTCCTTTAATGGAAAACCCTTTTTAAATCCTATATTTAAAACTCAAATATATTAAATTTGAATAAATAAACATCTTATTTAGACACAGGACATAAGAATTTAGTTTCAATTAATTTTTGGTGTTTTTCTGATAACTTTCATATTTGGGTGAATAGTAAAGAATACTATATTTTAACTGAAAACTTTTTTTTAATAAAAATAATTTATAGTGTAAAATTATAAATTTTAAAGGATTGGAAGTCTAAATAGATTATATTTTTACCATTTAATCCAATTCTAGTAATTTTAAGTAATTTAACTTTGATATTGGACATAAACAAGTGTAAATCTTTTGATAGTTATTATTTCTTAAAAATACGCTTTCTGGTTTTTACAACGGAAATTAATTTTAAATTAATAAATTAAATTTCTATGTTTTGAATTTGGTAAAATAGAATTCATTTTTGAATTCATAATATCATAAGTAGCTAAGGGTGATTTTTTGGTATGTTTCCAAAAACATTCAATTTTTGATCAATAGTGAAAAACACTATGTTGTTGGTTAAAACCAACTTTTCATTTAAATAATTATTTATATCATTTAAATTTATTTTAGGTAAAAATAGATACATAATAACTATATACTTTAAATTTAATTCATTGGAGTCATTTTATAATAAGTTTAGAAATATAATATTTTTATTGAAATTTTACTGTCTTTTACCCATCTCCTAGGAGCATTTCCAAATTTTCATAAAACAGAATTTTACTGCTTCTGTGAAATGAATTTCAAAAATCCTAGAGACATTATTGATATCATTAAGTAAAATTTAGTTCAATAAGATAAAAATATTTTTTTTGTGAATAGTAACTTTTTACTTTTATTTACCATGGTTAAAAGTAAATAGGGTAATGAAAGGTAAAAATGATATTATTATTACACTAACACATGTCCTAATTATTTTGGATAAGTTTAATTTGACCAAAAATAACCTTAGGAATTATATATGATCCTTTAGGTCCACTTGGATTATATTAGGACATTTATTATTATTTAATTCAAAGAAAAGTTAAAAGTGTAAAATTCAAAGTTTAACAACTAAATCATTTTTAATATAGGGTTACACATAAGATAAATTCGACTATAAATATTAATTACATATATAAAAAGATTTCATACATAATGGTATTTTATTTATAATATTTACACATTAAATAATTTAATTTATTTATGACACAATGATGTTGCAGTAATTACCTTATTAATTAAATATTCAAATAATTGATATTATAAATACCCAAATAAATGTAATTTGAGACTTTTTATGAATTACACCGATTTTATAGGTTAATATGACATATTAGGGTTGATTAAATGAATTTTTTTCGAAGTAATAATGCTTTTATGAATTTCGAAAAAACAAAATACCAAATAGCGTCAAAATTGACATAAAAGAGTTTCTAAAACAAATATTATATTATTAATTGCTATTATATTCCTAAAAATCTAAGGATCGGATAAAAGGTCATAAATAATATTATATATGTCATTAATGAACCACTTGAGGTTCTCTTGTAAGTTTATCGTAAGTTTATTAACCATATAACATAAAAATACAAAGTGACATGGTAAATGTCAAACTATTTAACTAAGAGTTAAATAAAAAAGATAAGGTTAATATAGTGACCCAGACCTGTCTAAAACCTATTGGTTGAGTGGTTTTAGACCCATTCCAACCTTATCCTTTAAATAATTTATTTTGGATCCATTAGAAATAAAAATTAATTTATTATAATATAATATTTTAAGTTTATCCTAAGGTGCCCCTCACCCCACTTATAAAAGGGAACTTCCCCTTCTCTCAAATTCACACCTCCAAACCCATTTGTATCGACCAAACACTAACCATATATCCTAAAAACTATCCTAACTTCATCATATAGGAATTACATTGGTCATAAAGCCAACCTACAGAGCCCTTTTGATCAAATCCATAGAAAGAACCCGAAGAAGAGGTAATGATTTCACCACCCTCTTTCAAGTTCTTTTATTCTTCCACTTACTCTTTCTTTGTTATTACCATACCAAAATAATTACTCAAGTACCTTATATATACTTTGATTTTATTATAAATATGTCACAACCATATTCATTATTTTATCCATCCTATGAATGATAATGTCACCATGCATGTGTACGTATGAATTACCATCTCCACGCCGTGGTGTAATTTGTTATTCAACAATATGTTATTTGGATGGATGTAATGATGAGTAATATGTATATAAATAATTAAAATAACATGATAATGTCTCTGTAAAATTAATATACCATCCAATTCCACACCTTTATGGAAATGATATTGTCGCTCGTGCGTACGTACGGATTACCGTCTCTATGACCCGATGAGATTCATTTCCACGTTCACCATTAATTGACGATTATAAAAATATATATTGCTAATAATAATGTAATATATGACATAATAATTCTAATTGATATATATATATATATATGTATGTATTTATGTACTTACATATATCCCATTCACTTATTTTTGTTCAATACGATATGAAAACAGAAACAACGTTTATGCGTACGTACAACCTACCGTCTCCATAAACGGTGTTTTCCATTTCATATATAAATATATTAGAAATATTTATTTTCTAAATATATATGATATATGAATCAACGATTTTATTCTTGAAGTATTTAAATCAGGATCTAAGTGATATGGTCAAGAAAAACAAGTTAAAATGTATATGATAAAGAAAGTGATTATTAACCAAAATATTAATTTAACATGAAAATCATTATTAAATGGGTAGTATAAAGTCATAAATAAATCATATATGATATAATAAATATTAATATGGTTCTGGTATAATCTAATAACATACAATGGTCATTATACAAAAGCATAAATGTACCATCGACCAAAGGAAAGTGCAAGGTAAGGGGTTTCTTATCTCACTTTTAATTCCGTGAGATTTCCATTGTTCACCACTTATTTATTGCATGTGGTGTATTGTGTATTGCCATTTTATATAAATTATCATGAAACTATTTATATTCATGATATTCTATGATTCATTTGATGGATATTGACAATTGTTCATATGACTCGATTGATTACAATGGGGTAAGGGTTATTTTCACAATCTCTTTATTATCCGAGGTTGATTTTACGCAAATATATACAAAGAAATATTTATTATCCATGTCCATGTTTCATAAAATATTTTACAAAGGGAATATTTTTAAGGAACTTTTTACTAAAACATCATTTTAAATTTTTTTAAATATTTATTCTTCTAAACCTTTCTCATTAATG
This sequence comes from Viscum album, assembly GCA_963277665.1. Classification (NCBI taxonomy): domain Eukaryota; kingdom Viridiplantae; phylum Streptophyta; class Magnoliopsida; order Santalales; family Viscaceae; genus Viscum; species Viscum album. Next base: position 458,050,510 of record OY728133.1, on the reverse strand, counting down.
TCCTTGTTTTCAACATGGTTTTAAGGATTTATTTATATGGACATGAATGTTTTAAAATGTTAATTCATTTCAAAAGTTTCAAAGTGGTATGGGAAACTTTAATTCAAAACTATGTTTTAAATATATTCCTTTATAAATTAGGTGACTTTTAAATGATTTTATAAAAAAGGGATATTTCTCTTGAATATTTTTACTGATCATTTTCAACTATGTCAACATCCTTTATGTAATATTATTCTTGATTGAGGTTGATTTATTATGACAAAAATATTCTATATTGTATTTATGTTTTTGTGATATGTTTTAATGTAGATGAGTTATTTTTAATCCATTCATTGTTTATGGTTAGAGTATTGACATTTCGTATTCTTATTTTAATACGAATGTTTATGTTATATTTCAACCTTTTCTTAAGATGAATGTATTGGACTAGTATGTTTTTGGTTGGGGACCGGTAAAAGTAATCCCTCTGATATGGGGTCTAATTATAGCATTCCATTTGGGTTGGAGTTCGGTTACAGAGGCTCTCTGGGTTGGATTCCAGTTACAAAGGCTCTCTGGGTTGGAGTCCGGTTATAGAGGATCTCTGGGTTGGGGTCTGGTTACAGTTAGCCCCTAGGTCCTGGAACGAGGCCTTGACACAAAAATTAAAGTCTGGTAATATACATTCACTCATTATGAAATTATTTATTACATGTGATTATTTGACTAGTATAATATCCACGTTCAGGTTTATATGGTAATGTTTGATTTATTTTTGTCATATTATGTTCAAGTTTATGTTTAAAAGGCTATTGTTTTTATTACACATCTTGCCTTAAAAGTTTATTTTTTTCTGCTAAATTATTTACCCTTACTAAACATCTGAGCTCACCCATTTCTTATGTTTTATTTTCCCAGGATCCTAAGAAGTGTTTTATGTTTGAGATGTAGGGTTAAGCTAAGGGAACAATGGCATGCTCAAAGGATTTTTTTCTGTTTTGTATGTTAGAAAGTGTAATGTAACGTTCATGCATGTAATCTATTTTCCAATACTGCTAAACTGATCGGTCTTTTGGGACTTAATTCCTTGTAATCATGCCAATGTATTAAAATAATGCAACGAATCTAGGAATCTAGGGTCAGGGCGTTACAGTTGGTATCAGAGGAATTTTATCGATAACCATGAAAATAGATTTAGATAAACTCTGATTATAGAAAACTACCCTAAGATAGACTTTGAGGATTAGTATAGAAGAACTTACCAGAATTTTTGTAAGGAAGAGATTTTGTGAGTTTTCAATGAAATACACCCCTATCTGGATACGAGAATGTAGAGGTGGCTCTGGAATAGATGTACCTAGGGGTAAAACCTGAAAACACCACCTTAAGCTATACTCGAACGGGAACTAGTGCACGATAGTGGGATTTGTTGCACTCTTGGTTATGACACTCCTGGGGGATATTCATAGGATAATTCACATTTTTATTACAAGCCATTATGAAGGAGTTATGAGTAAATACTTCCCCAAAGAAATCATTTTTATGATGACAAATTATATCCATAAACAGTTCAGTTTACGTTAGGTATTTTACAAGTTTGGAATTATCAATTGTGATTCATAAACTAGCCTAGTGTATTTTATTGTCAAGAAATGGTGACTAGTAGAAGGAATGAAAACTCCTGAAATACATATGATCCAAAAATTAAAAAGGATCATATATTTCTTGCTATTAAGCCAATATTTAGAAGGGAAATAGTCCCCTAGATATTCTCAACATATGAAGAAATAGTATCATGTGTTAATAAGATATATAAATAATTCTCTGAGTCCAAGGGCTTTGAAGTAAAGCCAGAGACGAAAAGGATGGTAGAGAGAAAGACAGATAAAGGGATGAAGGGAAAGAAGGATTTTCCCATATGTGATAATTGTGGAAAGAATCACCTTGGTAAAATCTTTAAGGGAATGAGATTTTGTTATGAGTGTGGAGAAAAAGGAAACCAAGTTCGTGATTGCAAGGATAAGAAATAGGTTTCATGTGTACAATTCTTCATCTGCAAGGAGTTGGGTCACAACAAAAATCAATGTCCAAATCATCTGAGTATACACCAAATGATGTTATTAGATAATAATCAAGTTATGATACTACCACAGATGAAGAGGAATGACTAGTGTTCTTATGTTATTGTTAAAAGATTATGTCATTTCAGTGTTGTATCGATGATATACCTGTTATTTTAATTATGGAAATAAATAAGGATTGTATCATAGTACTATTTCATTGAGGATTTGAGATTAAATGGTTTTATGAAAAGCGACTCAACAAAAAGTTAAACATTTTGTAAAATATATGGTTCCAGGAAAGATAAACCATAATATGGTCCTGATACTGAGGTAGTAATTTTGGAATAAGAGATGGTTGATATGGATAAATTGTATTGGATATTCTTGACTATCTTGGAACTGATTAATGGTTTATTTATTTCATCATTGTTGGAATAGTCAAAATTTTTTGATATAAGGAATATATCCAGTATTATATAAAGGATAAGGGTGAATGAATGTAATCAATAAGGTTTAATGGTAATTCAGTGTGTTACCATGTTTTAAAATAATACATGATGAAGGTGTTCACATGTTATTACATGGAAAAAAGGATATTCATTGTGTTTAACATCCTTATAAATATTGGATTGTGAGTTTGGATTGAAGTATTTTGGATAAGTCTAAAGGTTCGAATGGATTAAGTTTGAAATTGGATATTATTATTAAGGTTATTTTTGGATTGTTATAAAAAGGAAAATATGCAGACTGTTTGACAATCCGTCACATTAGACAAAGCTATGGGATTCGAACCCACAACCATAGTGCGATTGGGATTTATCGCCTACCATTGGACTACATTAAGTCTCGGAATTGTGTGATCTAGTTTTTTTAAAGGGTCTGATAGGTGAATTATAAATTCATTATTTTTGGAACCCTAAACAATTATGATAAATAGAATATATTTTTTTTAAAATCTTTTGGAATGAAAGATAAGTTTGTGGTAAGAATTAGTTGAAGGATGAAACCATACTTGTGAAATATATATATATATATAATTTTTTCCCACATATTCTATGGGAAAATTAATTATTAAACTTTAGGGAAGGGATCTTAAAACCAAAAATGTGTTAGCATAATACCTTATGTTTTGTTGAACTGATGGTATTTTAAATCATCATAGATTGATGGATGTGAGGCCCTTAATTTTACACTTTTTTGTGATTGATGACCTCAGTCACTCCCTATAAATATTTACTTTTTCCCTCCAATTATGTGTCTCGAATTTCCACCAATGTTCTCCTAATTGAGATCATAATTTGGTGGTGACCTTTTCATTTCCCTTTTCCTCTCATTAGGACTAAATTTTATTAATCCAATTTCTGATCTAGGTTTTCCCACAAAGATATTTTCTATTTTCAACCTTTTATTTTTGAAAAACAATTTCCAATTGTGAGGAAGAAATTTATTGAAGGCGGGAAGAATGTAACACCCAAAGATTTCATAGTACGTTATTTCTTCAAAGTAATTCAATAACTTGCACTATATGCAACACCGAGTTCTAGCACACCACGACTTACCAAACAAGCCGTTCAAAAGTAGTTATGAATATTATTAACTGAATTTTTAACTTTATATAATCCTTATAATTTTTGAATCCATATTATTATTTTCTTAGACATAATGTAAGAACAAATTTATTTATTTTAGATAAAAGAAGTATTTTTCAAAAAATGCAATTTTACCGCCTTTTAATGGAGAACCCTTTTTAAATACAATATTTGAAACTTTTATAAACTCAATTTTTCAAAATAAATTTCTTCTTTAGAATCTGGACATAAGAATTTAGTTTCAATAAATTTTTGGTGTTTTTTTGATAACTTATATATTTAGGTGAATATTGAAAAATACTACATTTCAACTGAAAACAACTTTTTTAATCAAAATAATTGTTAGTGTTAAATTATAAATTTAAATGGTTTTTAAGTATAAATAGATTATATATTTACCATTTAATCCAATTATGGTCATTGGAATTAAATTCACTTTGAAATTGGACATAAACAAGTGTCAATCTTTTGATAGTTATTATTTCTTAAAAATACGCTTTTTGGTTATTAACAACGGGAATTAATTTTAAATTAATAAATGAAATTTCTATTTTTGAATTTGGTAAAATATACTTAATTTTTTAATTCATAATATCAAAATTATATTAGGGTGAATGTTTTGTATGTTTCTAAAAACTTTCAATTTTTGATGAATAGTGAAAAAAACTAAGTTATTAGTTAAAACCAAATTTTTATTTAAATAATTATTTATTTTATTTAAATTTATTTTAGGTCAAAATTGATACATAATACCAATATAATTTAAATTTAATTCATTGGAGTCATTTTAAAATAAGTTTAGATATATAAAAATTTTATTGAAATTTCACCGTCTTTTACCCACCTCCTAGGAGTATTTGCAAATTTGCATAAAACATAATTTTACCACTTCTGTGAATTGAATTTCAAAAATAAAAGAGAAATAGTTGATATGAGTAAGTAAAATGTGGTTCAATAAGATAAAAATAATTTTCGGTAAATAGTAACTTTAGAATTTTATTTACCACGGTTAAAAGTAAATAGGGTAATTAAAGGTAAAAATGATATTATTATTACCGTAACACATGTTCTAATTCTATTGGATAAATTTAATTCGACAAAAAACAACCTTAAGAATAAAATATGATCTTTTAGGTCCACTTGGATTAGATTAGGACATTTATTATTATTTAATTCAAAGAAGAGTTAAAAGTGTTAAATTCAATGATTAATAACTAAAACATTTTTAATATAAGGTTACACATATGATAAATTTGACTATAAATACTCATTAAAAAGATAAAAATATTTACTACATAATGGTATTTTATTTAGAATTTTTATATGTTAAATAATTTTATTTATTTATGACATAATGATGATGCAGTAATTACCTTATTAATGAAATATTAAAATAATTGATATTATAAATACCCAAATAAATGCAATTTGACACTTTTTATGAATTCCACTAATTTTATAGGTTAATATGACCTATTAGTGTTGATTAATTTTTTTTTAAAGTAATAATGCTGTTATGAATTTAGAAAAAACAAAATACCAAATAGTGTCAAATAGACATAAAAGAGTTTTTAAAACAAATATTATATTATTAATTGGTATTCTATTCTTAAATATCTAAGGATCAGAAAAAGGGAATAAATAATATTATATATGTCCTTAATGAACCACTTGGGGTTCTCTTGGAATTTTATAGTAAGTTTATTAACCATATAATATAAAAATACAAAGAGACATGATAAATGTCAAACTAATTAACTAAGAGTTAAATAAAAAAGATAAGGTTAATATAGTGACCCAAACGTATCTAAAACATATTGGTTTAGTGGTTTTCGACCCATCACCACCTTATAATTTAAATAATTAATTTTTAAGCCATTAGAAACCGAATATGAATTTATCATAAAATAATATTTTATGTTTTTCTTAAGGTTCCCCTCACCCCTCTTATAAAAGGGAACCTCCCTTCTCTCAAATTCACACCTCCAAAGCCATTTGGCTTGGCCAACCCCTGCCCAAATATCCACCCAACTATCCTAACTTCATCTTAGAGGCGTTCCTTTGGTCAGAAAGCCAACCTATGGAGCCCCTTTGATCAAATCAAAAGGAAGAACCCGAAGATGAGGTAATGATTTCCCCACCTTCTTTCAAGTTCTTTTATACTTCCACTTAATCTTTATTTGTTATTACCATAAAAAAATAATAACTCCATTAAAATATATATACTTTGATGTTATTATTAATATGGCACAACTATATTCATTATTCTATCCATCCTATGAATGATAATGTCACCATGTGTGTGTACATACTGCTTACCGTCTCCACATCGTGGTGTAATTTGTTATTCAACACTATGTTATTTGGATGGACATAATGATGAGTAATATGTATATAAATAATGAAAATAACATGATAATGTCTCTGTAAAATTAATATACCATCCAATTCCACACCTTTAAGTAAATGATATTTTGTCTCCTGCGTACGTATAGATTACCATCTCCACGAGGCGATGAGATTCATTTCCACGTTCACCATTCATCAATGATTATAAATTTATATATTACTAATAAGTTGGTAATATATGACATAATAATGCTACTGTATATATATATATGTATGTATGTATGTATGTATATATTTATTTATTTATGTACTTACATATATCTTATTCACTTTCTTCTGTTCAATACGATATAAAAACAGAAACATCATTTATGCGTACGTACGTCCTACTGTCTCCATAAATGGCGTTTTCCATTTCATATATCTATATATTATAAATATTTACATTCTAAATATATATGATATATGAATCATGTTTTGTATTCTAGAATTATTTAAATCATGACTTAAATGATACGGTCAAGAATAAAAAGTTAAAATACGTACAATAAAGAAAGCGATTATATACTGAAATGTTAATTTAACAGGAAAATCATTATTAAATGGGTAGTATAAAGTCATAAATGAATCATTTATGATATAATAAATATGAATATAGTTATGGTATAATATAATAACATATAATGGTCATTATATAGGAGGTTAAACGTACCCTCGACCAAACGAAAGTGCAAGGTAAAGGGTTTCTTATCTCACTTTTAATTCATTGAGATTTCCATTGTTCACCACTTATTTATTGAATGTGGTGTATTGTGTACTTCCATTTGATATATATTATCATGATTATATTTATATTCATGATATTCTATGATTCATTTGGTGCTTATTTACAATTGTTCATAGGAGTTAATTGATTACAACGAGGTAAGGGTTATTTTCAAAATATCATTATTATTCGAGGTTGTTTTTACGTAAGTATCTACTGGGAAATATTTATTACCCATGTCCATGTTTCATAAATTTTTTTTCAAAGGGACTGTTTTTAAGGTACTTTTTACTAAAAAATCATTTTAAAATGTTTTAAAGATTTATTATTCTAAACCTTTTTCATTAATGTCCATGTTTTCAAAATGGTTTTAAGGATTTATTTGTATGGACATGATTGTTTTAAAATGATAATTCATTAAAAAAGTTTCAAAGTGGTATGAAACACTTTGATTCAAAACTATATTTTAAATGGATTCCTTTATAAATTATGTGACTTCTAATGATTTCATGAAAAAGGGATATTTCTCTCAAATATTTTTACTGATCATTTTTAACTATGTCAACATCCTTTAAGAGATATTATTCTTGTTTGAGGTTGATTTATTATGATAAAAATCTTTCATATTGTATGCAAGGTTTTGTGATATGTTTAACTGTGGATGAGTTATTTTTATTCCATTCATGGTTTATGGTTAAAGTATTGACATTTCATATTCTAGTTTTAATCTGAATGTTTATGTTATATTTATACCTTTTTTAAGATAAATGCATTGGACTAGTATGTTCTGGGTTGGGGATCGGTAAAACTAAGCCCTCTAGGTTGGGGTCCGGTTACAGTAGTCCCTCCGGGTTGGTGTCCGGTTACAGAGGCTCTCCGGGTTGGAGTCCGGTTACAAAGGCTCTCTGGGTTTGAGTCCGGTTACATAGGCTCTCCTGGTTGGGGTCCAGTTATAGTTAGCCCCTAGATCCAACCTAGCATGAGTCCTTAACACATAAATTAAAGTCTGGTTCTATACATTCACTTATTATGAAATTAGTGATTAAATGTGATTATTCAACTAGTAGAATATCCCTGTTCATGTTTATATGGTAATTTTTTATTTATTTTTTCCATATTATGTACAATTTTATGTTTAAAAGGCTATTGTTTTCATTTCACATCTTGCCTTAGAAGTTTATATCTTCTACTAAATTATTTACCCTTACTGAGCATCTGAGATCACCCCATTCTTATTTTTTATTTTCCCAGGATCCCAAGAAGTGTTTTATGTTTGGGATGTAGGGTTAAACTAAGGGGAAAAAACCATTCTCAAAGGATTATTTTCTTTGTGTTGTATGTTATAAAGTGTAATGTAATGTTTATGCAAGTAATCTATCTTCCAAGACTGCTAAATTTATTGGTCTTTCAGGAATTAATTACTTTTAATCATGACAATGTATTAAAATAATGCACTGACTCTGGGAATCTAGGGTCAGGGCGTTACATAGTCAGCCTTTATCCTGACCACCAAAGTGTACAGAAAAACATCTATATGTTTATTTCCCAAACACATATTATAGATATTCTAGTGATACTGCCCAGATTACATCACCTATTTGCAGTACTATGGTTTTACGGTTTTGATTATGATTTCATTTATGAAACCGTGAAGCAGGTTATTGTGTCCAGGTATGAAACTATTGTTCTAGAATACTATCATTCTACTGTAGAGTTGGTGGATCATATTATCATAGCCAGGGAGATCCTTATGAATGAAACTTGTGAGAAAAATGAGGCAGTCATGAAGATGAAAAGATAACTCATGAAGAAAATATCCTTGGAAAATAATTTGGGATAATAAGTGGAATGAAAGATTAAAGTGCTTCAGAAAATAAAATATTAATGGGTGAGTTCCAAGACAATGGACGATAAGGGGAAATAATTAGTGGAAGAATGGGAGAAACCTGGTCCTTCCATAGCGAAGGAGTTAGAGGCCATACAAGTAGGTGTGGAGGCCGAGACCATAACATTTTTGGAGCTCTACCAAGCCATTGAAGAGTTAAATGAGGCATTGATAGAATTAGGAAAATATGTCAAACGAATCATGTAATTATCATTCCCTACCATTATGGAGAGGCTCTAGGTTGTGGATTCCATTTTTATTTTGATTTCAAAGAATGAAAAAAATCACTCTATTTACTCTCCTTAATATTTTTTGGAAATATCAATCAATAATAATTGAATACATTCAAACAGTAATTTCGACTAGATGTTAATTTGAATCCCAATATGGGATAACTAATTTGAAATAATTAAGTCATGCACTAATTTTTTATTGAGCCGAGGGACTCAACGGGCATCGTTTTACCTTTTATAGTGTTATATAGAAAACCCTACAAACATTTTGTCCTTTCTATTATAACCCCAATTTTTTCCTAAACCCATTATGGTGTGGACTAAGCTGGTATAACTTGAATTTTTCATAGGCATCCCTTTGCGGGTTTTTGACATAAAAAGATTTGTGTGTTTTGATTTTTTTTCTCAATATTTTTCCTAAACCATACGATGTATCGGTTTGGTGAGATGGTACTTGACTTTTGAGTTTCGGTACATGGAAATACATCTTCAATTGATGAAAAGTGCATGCAACACATTTCATGTTATCTACAAAATCCCCCCTATAATTTGATTCATTCAGAATGAAAAGAATCCTATTCAAAGATAAAAGTAGGGATCTTTGATGCATTCCAACATCATTTGGTCAGATTTGGAGCTACATAATGTTCAGAAATATGCTCTAATTTTTTCTTAATCCATGGGGCCTAGCGAGCATAGTTTGATTTTTTCTATGTTTATACAAGAAAACCCACAAAATTTGTATATTTTGAATTTTTATTGCTCAATATTACCTAAATAATACAAAATGTACATTTAGTGACCTGATACCTGACTTTTGTTCAGAGTTCCCTTTGCGCGTTCTCAATCTTTGGAGTACCATGTCTCTTAGCAGTTTAGAGTCATGCATGCTGGACTATAAATGGATAGTATTTAAGGTCAAATAGCTTTGACCATAAATTTTGAAATTAGATCCCAAAAAAGACAATGTGGATAAGAATTTCTTTAATATTTTTTGAATATTTCCAAGTGGAATCTTGAGTAATGATTTTTATGGTCACCAAATCTAAAACATGTATCAATATAAGGGGATCCCCCTCTAAGAACAAAGTTACCATTATTTTGACAAACCCGTTTTGGGGGTTTCATTATGCAGGGCCAAATGGGGCTTATGATAAATATCCAAATAGTGGAATCTTCTAACTAAGAGGCCCGCTATGTAGGCACCTTATTCAAGGCCACCTAAGGGATTGTACTGCATAGTCAAGAAAAAGAGCCTTTTATGAATTTAACATTTTGCTGCTGATAGATAGGGGAAAATAAGATTTGGGTGAATCGAGACCATGATGGGTGGTTTTTCCAAGGAAATTAATTATAAGAATGAAATGAATATTTTATACCAACATATGTCATGAATAAGAAAACCATTTCTATACAAATTTGGTGTATGATTAATGGTTAAAATTTATCAGAAAGAGGAATTTATGATATCTTATTACGAAGTTTTAAGTCATACAGTGAGGACATTGGTATTGTGTGGTTTTAAGTCATGTAGTGAGTACATTGGTACTATGAATTTTTAAGTCATGCAGTGAGGACATTGGTACTATGCAATTTTAAGTCATGTAGTGAGGATATTGTGTGACTTTAATTAAATGTCTTCATATTTGACCAATAGTATGAGACTCTCCCAATTTATTGATAATTTTTTAGAAATATAATACCATATCCAAGTATGGAATGTAAAATCATAAATTGTGATTTAAAAATTTCCGAATCCAATGAATGATACGGGAAAAGGGCTAAAAGAATTAGAGTAAGTCTTTTTTTCCAAGAACAAAGTAACCATTATTTGAAAAATCCATTATGGGGGTTGTATTATGCAGGGAAAATTGGGTCATATGCTGCATAGCCAATAGTAACATATTTTTACTGATAGACCTTTTATGTTGGTAACTTATGCAAGGCCACCTAAGGGAAGATGCTCTATATTCAAGAAAAAGAGATCTCAAAAATATGACATTCTACTGCTAAAAGTCAAAGAATGTTTATGGAGATTCGTATTTTTTGAAGAATAGAGTTTGGTTTATGGAGAAAGGTACCAAAATATGGAAAGGGTATTTCCAACTAAGATTTCCAATGAATCGAAGTAATGGTACATCTACGAACGTATGAACCAAATGTATTAGGTGTTTTTTCTCTAGTTTTAGGTCATACAACTAGGACCAGAAATGGAAAATGTAAGTGATATGTGGCTAAGTGATTCCAACTTTATTTCATATTACATTTAACACATAGTAAGGGTAATGTGTAATCTATGTTCTTGAATACTTTCATATTAGTAGAAAGATAATGGGACAAGTATACTTGATTGACTATTTTAAAATACAGATTCTTGTATATTGTCATCAAAGATAGAAAGGGATAAAGATACTATAACCAAGAACGAAGTTACCATCATTTGAAAAAACCGTTATGGGGGTTGTGTGATGCAAGGCCAACTGAGGAATATGTTTCATAGGAAAATAGTGGCATCTTTTGATTAATAGACTTATTATGTAAGAAAGTTATGCAAGGCCACCTAAGAGCACATACTGCATAGTCAAGCAAAAGAGCACTCAGGTATAAGAAACTCTATCACCAAAAACTGTAAGAAATATTATGAATATCTGTAAATATTAAAGATTAAGAGTGTGAGATATAGAAGGGAGTTATTCTTAATGTACAGAAGAAATATTTGAATCAATATTGCCCATGAGTTTGAAGTCCTTTACATAGATCTGACTCATATGTAAAATGAAGACTTTCTTTGTTTCCTTTTGAATTAATATTGTGATGTGCAGTTTAAAGTCGTGCAACATGGACATTTGTAGCCCCATAAGGAATTGAAACACCTCATTTATATAAATAATCCTTTTACCCCATTCCTAATCCCACTTGAGCAATGCTCGGTGTGAGAAACAAGGAGTAGTAAGGGGTTCTTATATAATACAAAGGTGGCACAGATGAAGAATACGGGTGTTAAATTTCCATGCGGTTTTAATGTCATGCGATAAGGATGAAGATGAACTGATGTAAAAAAGAAAGACATATTGTTACTAAACTAGGGATAAGACCCAAGTGTCACTATGTGTCTTGAGGAAGTCAAGAATCAATTCATGCATAGTTATTACAACATTACCTAGGTAGGTTTGATTCTTATACAAGGAATAAAGGTTTTTTTATCGTGGTTGGGCCCAGGATTTGAGATCTAGGTGTCTCTATGTATCTCTAATAGATGAGAATCAATCCGTATATAGTTATTTAAACAATCATTCCTCATACCAATTGAGTTTTTCATGAAGAAAGGGGGATTTTAACATGTTCTAAGAGAATGGTAAATATTAAGACACAAAATGGTATATGGACCAAATCATATATCTTAAGGAAACACTATGTACAAATCTGATTTATATAAAGGATGAGAAAGGAAAATAAAAATACTTTTGTGATTACGACTGGGCCGAAAATTGGAGATTTAGGTGTCTCTACATATCTCAATGAAAATAAAAATCAAGCCATATGTAGTTCATGAAATAAGGTCTCTATGAAGATCTGACTTAGACATAGGAAAGAGACTTACTCATGAGCTACTGAGGAGTAGCGATGATGTCAATGATGTTTTCTTATGAAATCGTCTAATTTTAAATAGAGAAAATATTAGTCGTACAATTTAATGTCATGCAACGAGGACAAATGATGTCATAAAGTTTAATTTCATGCAACTAGGATGTTGTACTGTACAATTTTTTTAGTCTTGTAGTGAGGACATGGGGGCTGTGAAGTTTTTAGTCTTACGGCAAGGACATCGTACTGTGCAGTTTTAAGTCTTACAGTGAGGAAAATCTACTATGTAGTTTTATGTCTTGCAGTGTGGATGATGTACTGTGTAGTTTTAAGTCATGCAGTGAGGATGATATACTGTGCAATTTTTAGTCTTGCGATGAGGAAAATATGTACAAATACACAAAGTATTTCTTTAAGAATATTGCAATGGTTGGAGTTGTAATAATCTCTACATCAATTGAGATTGAGGCATAAGCTCCATTTGAATAGACTTTATGTATAAAATAAGGTCCATCCCAATTTGGATCAAGCTTTTGTAGGTTTCGTCCCTTGTTTCATTGGAGTCCTAAGGACCAATACCAATTCTACTTGAAGAAATTAATGGATGCAAAAGCTCGTGATATTATATAAGATAGACTTCTAAATGATGAAAAGTATGAAATATTTTCTTGTCTAATCGTTCCAGATCATTGAACTGTTTCTGAGACCCCTAATTTTTAGAAAAATGATCACATATTTCAAATCTGAGTGAAGAAAATTGCATTTCAACTGGAAAACTATTTTGGTTCCATATAACAAAGAATAAAGAGTTGATTGGGTGGTAGTACGAGTAGTTGTCTGATAAGCCCATAAAGCATTCAAAAGTGTATCAGGCCATGATTTCTTATCTTTATCCACCATCATCTAGAGTATATTTGATAGGGTCTTTTTGAAGGCCTCTATCTATCTATTGGCTGCCACATGATAGTGAGATGAATGGTTGGATTTGATATTATGCTCTTGATATAACTTCTTTACCTCAATTGAACAAAAATTGGTTCCATTGTCCGTCAATATAGTATGAGGGACACCAAATCTGGTGATGATGTTAGTTTTTACAAAACTAACAATTTTATTTGTCTCTGACTTCATTGAGAGGTATTGACTTGTCCCATTTAGAAAAGAAGTAAGTTGTAGTAAAGTTATACTTGAACTTCTTAGCTGTAGCTAAAGGACAAGGCCCTACTATATACATTCCCCATGTAGAAAATGGCCAAGAGTATTTAGTTGTATGTAGAAACTCTAGGGGTTGATGAATGAAGTAGGAATGCACTTGGAAGGGATGAAATTCCTTAGTGAAATCTATGCAATCCTGCATCATTGAAGGCCAAAAGTATGCAAGCCTTCAAATCTGATCAGAGAGTCTGTGCCCAGACTAGTTGGCACCACATGCTCCTGAATGTACTTCTTTCATGACAACTGCATTCTCTTCTCCACCAGTACATATGAATAGGATTCCATCAAATCATCACTTGTAGAGGATCTTTTGGTGGTTTGGACTATCATAAAGAGTAAAATTGGATGCTCATCCCCAGATCTGTTCTTTTTCAGCCCTATTCGGTGGAAGTACTCCATTTTGAAGACATTCCCTGATAGATGTTCTCTATCCGATGGTATGACCATATGGCTCATAAATAGGGCTAATTTCACTAATTTCCTCTATTCTAGTTTGAAAAAAATGTGGGACCACATGACGATGGGCTATGGTAATGATTGTCGCATCTCGATTTGGATCTTCCAAGGCTGTAGCTACACTAGCCAGTGCATCTGCTTGGGAATTTTGTGATCGCATGACATAAGACAATGTCACCTCTGAGGTAAATTCAGCCATTAACCCTTTGACTTAATCACACAAAGGGATTAACTCTTCTTTGCTGATAGAATATTCTCCATTGATTTGCTTGATTACCAATTCTGAATCACATTTTACCTTCAAGTGATTCATTTTCACCTAAAATACCAATTCCAAAACATTAATGAGATCTTGATACTCCACCTCATTATTGGTTATTCCTTCTGATAATATGATGGAATAAATAAATTAAGCCTTTTTTTGGAGATAAGTGAAATTCCTAACCCAAAATTTTTTAGTTTAGGGTTTTCCATTCTATTCGCTATATGATTTATGGAAGCACCATCAAAGTACATTTCCTATGTTTTGGAATTATCCTGAATAGAGAAGACTTATTCATCAGGAAGTTTAGTATTTAATGATCTATCTTCGGCAGATGTATTCTCAACAAGGAATAAGGCCAAAGCCTAGAATTTTATTTCCTTTTGAGGTACAAACTGAATATCAAACTATTGAAAAATAACTGCCCACCATGCCAGATGCCTGGTAAGCATAAGACGATTGAGGATAAATTTGAGCGGGTTATTACAAGATAACAATTGGACCTCATGATGTTGTAGGTAGTGCCTCAATTTCTGAAATGCAAAGATTAATGATTGGAAGCACATTTCAATAATTGAATATTGAGTTTTTTCATCAAACATAGTTTGAATGAGATATTAAAGGTTGTTTCATTTCCAACATCGTTCGTTTGAGCAATGAAGTCACCCAGTGATTGCTCTAAAGCTATCACATAAATAATAAGAGGCCTTCCTTCAATATGTGGCACTAATACTGGTGGACTCAATAGATATTTCATGAGGGTATAAAATGCTTATTGACATTCTTCAGTCCATTTGTAGGTGAATCCCTTATTCATTAATTTGGTGAAGGGTAAACACTATCCTGTGAAATTAGCGATAAAGCGTTGAATATAGGATATGTGTCCTTGGAGTCCTCTTAATTAATTCTAATTTTCAGTAGGTGACATACCAAGGATTGATTTTGTTTTCTCATGATAAAATTCGATAACATGATGGTGTACAATGAAGCCAAGAAACTTTGCTAAGGATACCTCGAAAGCACATTTCAAGGGGTTCATCTTTAAACCGTATTGCCAAAGTTTATGGAATATGGTATCCAAATCAGCCTATTGATTGGAATGTTGTCTGGATTTGAACACCAAATCATCCACGTAACATTAAAAATATTTCCTTAGGATGGGTTTGAAGATATGGTGCATGGAATGTTGGTATGTTGTGCCTATATTCTTTAAACCAAAGGGAATTAACCGATATAAAACACACCTTGAGGGTCTCTAAAGGCTATAGATTCTTCATCCTCTAGGGCCATACATATTTGATTATACCAAGAGTATACATCCATGAAGGAAAGAGCTTCATCGCCATCTATTTCATCAATTAAAAGCTCTGTAATTGGAACTGTAAAATCATCTTTAGGACAATGCCGGTTAAGATCTATGAAATCAATACAAACTCTAATTTTCCAATTCTTACTTTTTCACTGGGACAATTTTGGCCAGCCATTTGGGATATTTAACTTCCCTAACAAAGTTATCCTTTATAAGCTTATCATGTTCAGCTTCAATTTTAGAGGCATGTGTTGGGTGTGTTCTTCTTGCTGCTTTCTTGAATCCATGATGATATTCTGGAAAACCCAAATGATGGGTGGCTACATCCGTATAAAGTCATAGAATTTATATATAATTTCAAGAAAATATATCTCGATGTTTCTTTAGAAACGAAGTATACACATCTTGATCTTCAGAGGTCAGGGCCACACTAATTAGAGTGGGGCGTGGATCTTTTTCTATACCTAGATTTATTTCTATATGATAATCCACTGTGGTAGAGACAGCTTCCTCAAATGATGGAGGAGAATCCCCAAGTTCTTCCTCTTCTTCTTCATTATGTGTTACATATTCTATTTCCAATTGCATAGTAGATAAAGAGGAAAAACTCCTAGAGTTAGAGGGGGAGTCAGTATTTGAACATCCTGAAGAAGAGACCACCATATCTGACCCAATTGACAACGAAGAGTCTTCTTGTGGTAATAAAGATGAGATGATGGATTGAGAATAAACATATTTGTCTTCCTCTAGAATTTCTTCAATTTCTTCTGATCTAATTGATGAATTAAAGGCTTGTTGTAGTTCAGCCGATGAAATGAAAACGTCTCCATTTAAGCTTCCATCAATACTTGGTGAATCACTAATCTCCCCCAGGCTGTCAAGCTCAGTTACCATAATTGACATTATGGAAGTTATTAGGCGGGTGATTGGATTTGGTTTTAACCTTTCAATTTGATTGATGGGTACCACATAATATGTACTCAAATTTATAAATGGATTCACTGGGATCTTTTCCAATCCATTCAGAGCATTAACTCTGGTTATTTCTTTTTTAGTGTAATTCATTCCTTTTGTGTAATAAAAATCTACCTCAATGTATTGTGATTCACATGTTTCAAATGGAGCCTTGTCACCATACAATGTACCGATTTGACCATTGAAATAATAGTTAAGACATTTGTTGTATGACAAAGGTATAAATGCATGTTGATGCAGCCAAGGCCTTCCAAGAAGAATATTGAAGGTTGTGTCTTGATGAACAACCATGAAATATGAATTAGACATAAGATATCCAAACTAAGTTTTGAGTGTAATCTCACCCATGGGTTCATTTCATGCTTGTCATATCCTTGAAAAATTAAAGTCAATTAAGATAATTCACATTCATTTAGGCCTAATAGATGAATTGTACGAACTAGAATGAGGTTGACTCCGGAGCCATTATCAATGAAGGCTCGTCAGATGTCTACATCATTGAATTTTCTAGAAAAATAAAAGGGTTTAATATGTCCATGTACAACATCATCTTTATCTTCATCTGTAAAAGATAGGATTTTATGAGATTCTGTAGGATCATTCTCTATACGGTAAACCTTAGTAGCAACAACTTCAGTTTCAAACTCCTGAGGACTTGAAAAATCCTTAATGACTGCTTCTTGAAGATATTTTGAAAGATTAAAAACATCCATAATTGATAACTTGGCCAGTACTTGGGCCAATTGTTTCAAGACATCATAATTTTTGTACAAAGGTCTTCATTTTCCAGCATGAAGATGCAGTTTTTCATGTGTTTTGGAAGTTGATGCTTCTGATGTAGATGTACCCTGTGTCAAAATAGAACCTAAAAATACTTTTGGATTTGGTACATTAGACTTACTAGGTCTATTCACTCGCTGAGAAGAAGACAATGTGGCTTCTAATCCGTCCTCCCAAATAATCATGTCAGAACTGAACCAGACTTGCATGAAAGACACTCCTTGTTCTTGTTGAGCCCAGAGAAGGGATCTTCCACAAGTTTCTACTGAATATATGGTTTGAGTAGATGTAGAGTTAAAATGGTGGTCTCTAAAATTACCACGTATTCCCCTGTATCCTTGACCCTGGCCTCTTACTATGGTTCCCCAATTTGTTATAACGAATTCTAGATTATTATAATCAGAATCACCATTAGCATTAGGATATGTCAAATGGATAACGTTGACAGAACCAAAGATCAATTCTTCATCTGATAGAGATTCTACATGGCAAATTAATTTTGATTGTTCCATTTGGTGTTGTGGTGCTCGTGCTTTTGAAACAAATGGCATGAAATATGCCAGGGTCAAGGACAACTTTGACCTTAACGTGAGCTCATCTTCTACTGAACTCTCTTTGTCCTTATGATCACTTATCTTCTTTGAGGAATGACCTATTATTAAAGGAGTTTTTGGTTTCGCAGGGGTGGTAGAAAACACAATTGGTTGTTTCAACTATGTTCGTAAAATGGAATGAGTCCAATTGATCATTTTCTTGGTCATCCAATCATCATATTTATGTACATTTTTACTTTTGACTTCTTTCCATTCACCTTCTTCCTCTGGATTATTAGTGGTAATACAAGCTACTTGAGCTAACGAAAATTTCAGTTTCACTTGTCAAAAATATACCATCTTTTACAAGAGGTCCTTGAAAACAAAACCTTTCTGGATGGGATGCCCTAACATCTGGTGAAAGGGACAATAATTTATAAGATATTAATCTCCTTATTTATTTGTTTTATTCGGCCCTGGAAACTGAACCAAATTGTTTTCTAGAGCTGATATGAAGTAACAAGGAACATATTCATTCCGGAAAGAATAATTTTTTTAATTCTTCAAACTATTTCTGCCTTTGATGTCTTTGATCATCTTGATAAAGCAGTCGTTGCTTTTGATTCTTTCGAGGTGGAGCCCTTTGGTATGATGAAGGTCTTGAAGTAGAAGAAGGTACAAGTGCCTGCTTGAGTGTAACTATAGAAGCTTCTATCTTTCCTATCCTCCTCCCTGGAGCTGATGGAATTACATGAGTTTTAGCCTTAGTTTCTATAATATAGTCTTCTATCTATTGAGAGATTGAAGTAAGGACTCAAAACACTCCTTTTTATTTCACACGGATAAATGGTGTGTGTAACTCATCACATAGATTTTCCGCACAAATTGGAATAAATTATTCTTGAGGGCGAGCTTGACTTAAGTAATATTTTAATCCGTTCCGTCATGCAATGAAATATGAAACTCTTTCATTCACCCTTTGTTTACAATTGGTAAGATCAAAAACTATAATCTTTGGTAGAGTTGAGCTAAATTGAAGAATGAATTTTTTATGGATATCTTTCCATCTAGTAATTGATCGAGATTGTAAACTTGTATACTAGACAAAAGATGGTCCCTGTAATGATTGCACAAAACACCAAAGCATTACTATATCTTGTTGTTGAGGAGTTCCCATCATGGGATCACAATGAGAAACAAAATGTGTTAAGTGTTGTTTTGGATCTTACGAACCATTAAAGATTAGGAATGTGGTATTCACAAAATTTAGTGGGGGAGGAATTGCATCCACCCATTTAGGGTAAGCTCTCTCTTCTAGCTGAACTGGTGCACATCATTCCTCCATAGCTTCTAATTGAGTTGTTAATGCCTCAATTGTGTTCATAAGAATTTTGGGAATATTTGGACGAGCTGGAACATGTGTAGGTATAGCAACTGGAGCTTGAGCTGGTGCAACTACTAGAAAAACCTCAGATGGTGGTGCTGATAGTTTCCTTGGATAACCCACGGGAACATGCCTATCAGGATGTGTCTAATCCTGACTTGATTGTGTAACTAGTGGAAATAATTCATTATCTACTTCTGTAGTAACTAAAAATTCTCTTTTTTGAGAAGCTCCTACGGGATTTTCCAATTGAGGACCTTCCTGGGGAGTACATCTAGTAGAAATTATGCTTCGAAGTAACTCTGTATAGGGTCTTTTCAACTCATTCATTTCCTCTTATTTTCATTAAAATCATTCTTCAAGTGAAAAATATTGACCATATTCAGTGGAAAAGTGATATGCAATCTATCTTTTGCCTTTAACCTTGTTATATGCATTTTCAGGGGTGGGAGTTGGTTATTGGAAGGCATACCTAGATTTTGGGTAAGCCTCTGATTCCGGGTACACACACCTTCTTAATTGGCCTCAGTGTGTACTATATAATGGGTAAGAACTTCATCTTCTAATTTCCTTAAACTAGACTCATTTTTTGGAGGATCATTTGTAGTGGTGTTAATGACATTCATTGACACGTAATTCATCGATGGCATTCTGTCAGTATTTTTGTAAGATCTTCTCCCTCTGTATATTCAATGAGACTTTGTTCTCATATATGATGAATTACTAGGAATTATTTTGTAGACAGTAACCTAATGGGAATCCTCATATAGTTCAGTTGTACGCTCTCCTTGTGGCTTCTTCCCTAATCAGGAGAAAATTGACTTCTGTTGAGGAGGGGATTACATATGTGAAAAAGCCCCCAGCCATGCAGGCTGGGGAAATTCTAGTTCTTCTTCTTCAAATCTTTGAACTTTGTTTAATGAATTTGGAGGTTGAATTAAATGAGCCACCAGCCTTGAAAGCAGGGGTTATTCTTGAACTTCTATGGCTTAAATTCCTCCAATTTCTCTTCTAATTTTATGAATTTTGGTTCGAACATTAGCTGGGTGCATTATCTGACAACCACTCAAATCACATATTTTGGTAGATTGCTTTTCTATTTCAGAAATTTTCATTCTCTGATGGTTGAAATCCTCAAAGAAAGATGCCTCCTCAAGATTATCAAATGCATGATGTAAAATTAACTGAATAACATCTTTTATTTGGGCCTGACTCTGATGAGATCTAGTTGAGGCATGTTCTTGAGTGTACATTCGATTACATACAAAATATATTTATTGTGGCCGAATGTGGGAAGTAACATTTCATGAGATCACTTTTGGCAGACTTTGCTGATTTTGGAGTGCAGTGAAATGAAATGCATCATGTGCACCCCATCCTATAATATAAACACTCGATTGGGAATTATAAATTAAATGGCGTAGCCACCTTAGTGCATTGATACATGCACACTGAAGGATTCTCTATTTTTTTCAACCTTTGGATGTTGGGAAACTGAGAGCGACACCAAGGCAATTTGGTGTTGAAACCCTTCTATTACCTTAAATGATTTTATATTCATCATATGGTAATAATTTGGTTTTCAAATGATGAATAGTCTTCTATAGGTTGAGGTAGATATCAAGAATGCAATCTTCTACAATCAATTCTGTAATGTTATACTATGAATTTTCCAAATGCCAGAATATGACTGGTACTTCTCCCTTAGCCAATTGTTTCCTCATGTCTAACACATCTTCATCGTCTTTCACTAGAGGTTTCTCCACTTGGTCTGACCAAAGTGTATGCTCTGTATTAGAATACAAATGACCCAAGGGAGGTTCGAAGAATGATTGTTCCCTTAAGATGTCTTCTAGTTGAAAAAACATTTCACCTGTCAATGATAAGGCATCAGACATGACTGGCCTTGAGTTTGCAAGTGCCTTGAGATAGGAGGGATTTTTTGTCGCTACATTGTAAATTATAGAATTGTCTTGAAAATGAGAAATATTACTATGGAGAGGACTTTCGCAGCGAATGCCATCATTGGGAGGATCACCATCATGAATGATAGCAAGGGATAAATATTCTTTATTCTTGATCTTCTGGCCACACAGAGGGTTTCTGTGGAACTCATCCAAATAAAGGCACTTTGGATTGACCAAATTTTCATGAAGCATGACTTCATGAAGAAGTTTCCGATGAAGAACTTTAGAACTACTACTATCACTCCCATAATTTGGTAATGAGAGGATATGATCTTGAGCTACCATAGATAAATGTATGAGGGCTTCAAGAACTCGATCATTAAGAGGATCTAAATCATAGCTTGACTCTTGATTTTCCAACAGTGCATGGCAAGACTTCTTCATGGATGTTATCTTATACTTAGCATGGGCCACTTGCTGGGAAAAGTGGCTATCATGTGTATGTGTATGTGTCTGCCTTGGATTGGTTACCATAATGGACCAATTACCTTCAATTGGAAGGGGTGCGTGTTCTCAATATTGTTGTCTGTATGATTTGGGTGAGTATTCCCCATGACCCTCCTGGATAGAAAAACGGTGTGTATCTATTCTGGGATGGCACGCTGATGTGTTAACCCATGTATGGGGACAGATTTATGCTTCTGTTTCCCTAGTACTGCTGAAGTTGTGGATATAATATCCTAGCATGCTTCCAGAATATGGGTAGGGATTTTTGTTTGTCCTTTGACCATTGATATGATGTGTTTGGTAACTTCAGAGGATGAAACCAGAATATAAATTTATTCCGTATCTAGAGTAGGTGCATGTTCCTGCTCATGTCCTCCTTTTCCTGTCAATAGGTATAGACAGTACTCATGTATGGGGGCATAGAGTTGGGTCTGCCCCAAATTTTTCATTAGATATTTCCAACAAACTTCTCTGGGTGCTACCGAACGAGACTATTGGAAGACTTGATGAACATTGGAAGGTGTATGGGCCTGTCAGATATTTTCCATCATATATGGTTGACGAACTTCCCTGAATACTGGAAGATGAGAAGGCTGGAAGAATTGGTGAATGTAAACAGGTGTATGTTCCTGTTTACCAATTTCCACCACATTAGATTGGAAGGCTTCTTTAAATGCAGTCAGATGAGCCTATTGACTGGATGATAAATTGTAAGCAGGTGTATGTGCCTGTTCACGGTACTCCACAGAATTTATCTGGTGGGATTGGTGGGTTGATGTCAGATGAGTATGCTAGATAGCAAAATTAGGATGGATAAGTGTATGTGCCCATTCGTTGTTTTCCATCATGTTAGGTTGATGGGCTTCTCCAGAAGGGGTAGAGGTAAGAACCTGCTCCCTGTTGACTGGACATTGTCCCCAGTGGTTTGCCTTTCATGCCCAGGTCTGAGAAACCTGGGCCGAACATCTAGAGGAAAAACCCAGATCATGTTGGGGGTTCACTCCCGTGTGAATCTACTAGCGGTGATTACTGGTGGGAGTCCTGAGAATGGACTCTTGCATTCTTTAATTGAGGCCTTGAGTGGCCTCTTTCTCCACCTCCCTATAGTGTGGGATGGATTGATTATTTCATTTTGGGGATATGGAATCGAAATGGTTGAAGATGGTGGTTGGCACCATCTGTTTCTTGATCATTGCTCATCGTTGGCCGGATGATCGAGGATTGTTATTGACATGGAGGGCCTATCGAGCAGCCTCCTATGTCAATATTGTATCATGCTGTTGATATTCCTTTACCAGCACATTAGAGACCTAGCGTTGAAGTCTCTGGGTTGGTGATGACGTCCTTCCCATGGACAGGGATTCATCTTGAGCAACGATCGAGAAGTTCACAGCTGTTTTGTTGAATAAATCCATTTTGTAGTGGAGGTAATTCTGAGAAAAACTTGAAACAACCACAAACTCCCTTAAAGAAACATCTTTTTAGATGGATACATGAATGATTTATTCCTTTTTTTTTCCTTCCTTTATCGAATGATAGGGTCAAAATAGGTGAGTAATATTATTTACTTTGTTAAGGATCCACGTTGGGTTCACCATTTTTGTTTCGTTGTTCCTTGAAATGTGTATTCTAGTTTTAAGAATCACTTCTTCTTGGTAGTTCCATTAGATTTATTTATGGAACTAGAAACATCCAATAGTTCTTTATCCAAAGGGGGGTCTGCTTTCCAAAGGTAAGCGTTCGTTAAGTTTGAACTTCATGATACTTTAGAACGTGCATTGGTTGAGAGGATGGATGGTCAGACTCATCACACCATTTTGGGGGGAATTATTTTCTACTCTGGGACTCTCTTTATAATTCAAGATATTTTTGTGAATACTTATTAATTCTCTAAGTATATTATAAGTATCCCTTGTAAATTTCAATCACTTATTTAGCTTGTGAAATTTTTAAAACCATCTGTATGTATTCGAAGTTCTTCATTAATGAAGATATTCATATGTATTTGAAGTTCTCCTATCAATGGTATCCTCTCATATAATACTTAGAGATTCTTTTAATCATCGTTATGATGATACTGGTGTTTAAGCCACTCAGTGGGCACTTTTGAATTTATTGTCATCTATAGAGATAAAGGTTTGGTTTGATCTTGGGATTGTGCCCCTAAAATGGGCTACCTATGTATCCTTGTAAAAGAAACCAGAACCCTCATACTTCGGTGCCACTGAATGATACAAATCAAACCTTCTAAGGTCATGTGATAAGGACCTAGACATACAGTTTAATTTCATGTTGTATGGACATCTAAGAGGAATGTTCTTAGTTAAAACATAGTGTGGGACTTATGTTGAAGTAGCCCAAGGAACTTAGAAAGGATATGGGTTTCCAAGTAGGATCAGACACTGTTGGGAATATGGACCAAGGAGAAAAGGGTTGATTTAAGGAATTGGGTTTGAACATGAAGGAGGCTTCTTATATATCCCAAATAGATGGGAATCAAAGCCCACATAGTTTGATAAGTCTCATAGAAGGGTATAGTCCTTTTAGAGAAATAAGTTTGGGCTTACTTCTAGAAAAGGAGGCCCTGGTGATTTGAGTATTTGATTTGGGGATTATTCTTAAGGAGGATGAAAAAATTACGGGAATTAGGGTTGGATTACTAAAGAGGATATCCAGTGAGCTTGGTCCCTAAGAAGGATTCTTACATATCCTGGTTTGAACAGGAATCAGAATTTTCAAAGTTCATTCAATTGTGAAAATGTTGTGATCATAAAAAATCTCTAAGCCTGCGTGAGTCATGAATGATGTGAGAAACAATAGAATGCCATAGATTCAAAAAAATCATCCATATTTTTCCTCTTCCACTGATGGAAGGGGGCACACCTAAGGCGGTGAGAGTGGATGAGGCCATAGTTGACCTGAGAAGAGGGTTAGGCGACGAACCTTCCCTATATTAAATTTACATTAGACAAGGGTCCATTGAAAGGAAGAAGGGATGAAGGTTAGGGGCTTACACCATGATAGTTTCCCATGATGATAAATCCCAACAAGAGAGAGAATGGGTAACAAAGATCACTATGCCCATCTCCCCTCTGATCTTTGACACCAAATAAGAAAGGAGGAGCAATGATGATACCTTCTAAAAGAAAAATCTAGGGGCTTATGATAGAATGGTTTCTCTAAAATTGATTCTGATATGGGAGGGAGACTTCTCCTTTGTTCAAATGAAAGAAAATTAGGTTTGAACTATACCTTCCGTACCAGAAATTTGATGTTTCCAGCTCTTTGAGAAGGGAGAGGTTAGGACCAAAACCCTTATTTTCAGAACCGTGAACTTCCCAACACTTATTGTGGGAGAATGGTCCATGTGACTATGGATATACAAACCCTTAAGCACTCTATGAACTCTAACCCTGCTGTGAAACAAATGTGGAAAACCTCTTAATATATGAAAATAAATACCCAAATAGAAGACATGTGGATGTGACTTTTCCAAAGGTTTGATAAGTCGGGAGGTTTTGGTGGAGGTCCCTACAGAATATCTTTCAAACAAGGGAGCCAAGGAAGAAGAATCCTTTCTATGAATGACTTTGAGGAAGGCTTGATGGCTTGTAGACTGAAGAGAGTAAGTGAATCAAAGAGGGGCACCCAAGTAGGTAAGGGCATTCAAGTATGGGCATGCAAGTGGACTTGGGTGACCTAATATTCACCTAAGCAACAAAAAACCTATATGGTAATACTTGGGAGAGATTGGCACAAGCCTTCAAGATTATTCACAGGTAATCGTAGAAGTGGGGAACTCAAATTCCTTTGAAAGTAATAGGTGGTGGGAAAGTATTTCTGATTTGGGGAGGTTGGGTGCTTTAGGCATGCAACTGTTATGGTTTTAAAACACTTAAATGACTTATGTCAAATGATCCTCCCTTAAATCCTTCTCTCAAGTTGTTGAAGAACTACCTTGAAAGTTCAAGAAGACTTGGTCGAAGCACTAGGGAGACAAGAGCATCAATTGGGCTTTAAGGAAAAGTTTCCATACAAATGAAGTCCCCAAGGGTCTATTTATAGGAAAAAATAAGACCTTGGGCCAAAGGAGTTTGGACGCGCAAGTATGGGTTGCCCCCCATATTTGTAGCATGCAAGTGGCTGCATGCTGGATGGGTGGCTCCCAAGTATACTTGTACGCCACTGGTGATTTGGCCTAACTAGGGCACGACTTTGAGGACTTAGTCAAAATAATGCCTTCATTCAGCTCCAGCATGGTGGTGCATAGGTGTTTGTGTGTATATACCTTGGGCTCTTCTTTAGGGATGTAGCTAAATAATTTCTCCATATGATGGGGGCTGCACCCCCACACCCCTACTTGGGATCAGTGTCGCGCTGCGGTCCCGGCCCTTCGGGCTGGTGCCTTTGATACTTTCCCTGACCCCCATCCAAAATGTAGAGTCGCACCATGAACTTCTCAACCCATTTGATGAAATTTTGAGTTGTTTCACATTTAAATACATCTTCAATTGCGGAGAAGTGAATGCAACACATTTCATGGTGTCTACAATGTCATTCGGTGAGGATGTGGGTGAATCGACATGAATAAGATTGTTGTTGTGGGTCCATGTATTTTTAAATCTTGTGTAAAGTACATTGATAACATAGCATAATGTCATATTTCTAGGATTTAATATCGAATGAGTCATATGTCAATATGGGCTAATCAGGTCGGGATATCCCTAGTACGCCCCAGATGTGAGAGGGGGAAGGATGTGTAAACCATGATTATAGGAGCCCTCAAATCCCGAGGGAAGATTCAATTCTTAGGATACAATAGTCATACAAAAGTTGGAAAATCCTCTGTTGAGGAAGGATTTTCCTTTGGTTAACAAGTCATTTTTGTGGGAAATATATGCAGAGCCGCATGGGAATTGCGTGGATAGTCAAACAATGGTGTCTGAAAGACACTGACCGTCCATTTTCGATATCCATGGTTGATTATGGGGATTCATGATTTCCTAGGGCATGGAGTTTGATGGATGAAAAGGGGTATATGGGTATGTGTAAAATATCCATACCATTATTAGTTATGAGGTATGAGATCCTCTATATAGATCTGATTCATATATAGGGGGCATGATCTTTTGACTATTCCTTAATGTGGGAATCATGGTTTGGAATATTCTACATAGATTTAAATTCTCATATAGGAAATGGAGGATTTTTTTCCATGCGACTGGACCTAGAAGTCCTAGATGTCACTACGTATCTCATCATACTGAGAATCATTCCACACAAAGTTCTTGAGATAAATTACAGTTTAATGTCATGTTTTTTGGACTTCTCTGGCAATGCAGTTTAACATCATGCGGTTTGGACTCATGAATTACCCTATGTATGTCTGACCTATATGCAGGGGGAGACATTTTCCTCCATGGAGTCTGGAGAAGGATATGGGATCTAGGCATCACTATGTATCTTTAAAAGGCACTAATCAATCCAAACACAGTTCAAAAAACATGTTCCCTGTACTAGTCTGACATGTGTATAGGGGGGAACATTTTATTATTGAATGGTGGTTGGGAAAAGATATAGAATATAGGTGTCACAATGTATCCTATGTTGACAGGAATCAAGCCACACATAATTATGATACCCCATGTAGTCTAACATCATACTGTAAGGATGAGAGTAATTCAACATGAAAAGGATGAGGTGGGGTGAAGTTTCGAGCTTGAAACTCAAGGAGGTTTCCTATGTATCCCAGTTAGTAGGGAATCAATGTCCACATAGTTATGAAAACATGTTCCCTATACTGGTTAGACCCATGTGGAGGGGATTTTTTTAATTGATTTTGAATGAAGATGAATGATATGGGAACCCCTACATATCTTGTGAGGGAAGGAATAAAGCTACATATAGTTCTGGAAATCATGTTCCATGTGCTGGTATGACCCATTCATAGGGAAGGAGATGTTTTTTGAATGATGGTTGGATTGTGATAAAGTATCTAGGTGTCACTATATATCCTTCGAGGGTAGGAATCAAGCCACAAGTAGTTATTGAAAACATTCCATTCCTGTCTGACCTATTCACTGAGGGGGGGGGGGATTTGTATCATATGGTGACAAGACCAAGACATAGGGTCAAGGTGGCTCTACATATCCTGTGAGGGAAGGAATAAAGTCATACATAGTTCTTGAATTACCCCTAAACCAGTCTAACTCATACACATGGGAACATTTTTTCTGATTGGCGGTTGGACCAAGATT
Organism: Viscum album; assembly: GCA_963277665.1. Classification (NCBI taxonomy): domain Eukaryota; kingdom Viridiplantae; phylum Streptophyta; class Magnoliopsida; order Santalales; family Viscaceae; genus Viscum; species Viscum album. The sequence continues at coordinate 458,022,473 of OY728133.1, read as the reverse complement.
AATGAATCAGGTGTCACAACGTATCCTATGAGGGTAGGAATCAATACACACATAGTTCTAGAGAAAAATAGTTCCCATGTGGATCTGACTCTCGTATAGGAATAGGGGCATGTTGTATTTCCCTCACACATATCTGACTCATGAGCAATGAATCATTATTCAGGACACAATGATCACCATGTAGTTTAACGTCATTCGGTTAGGACAAAGATGCTAAGTAGTTTAATGTCATACCTATGGAGGCATATGAAGATATGAAGTTTATTGTCATGTAGCTAATAAAAGATTTATGTTGTTACAAATAGTACTTCTTCAAGAACATGACATTGGTGGGAGTTGGGGCGAGCTGTCCATCCATTGAAATTAAGGAATATAATCCATTGGAGTATACCTTATGTGTAACATATGGTCCTTCCCATTTTGGCTCCAATTTTAGAGGTTTCATTATAAGTATCATCAGAGGTATTAGGACCAGAAACAATTATCCATCAAATAAAGACCAAAGAATAACCTTTTATAAGGGCTCATGCAATATGGTTCTAGTAAACTTCCAACTGGGGAACAATGTGTAATATTTTCTCATATAACTGATCCATCTAATCAAACCATTTTAGGACTTCTCATCTACGGATAGATGATCACATATGGCCACGTAGAGTGATGAAAGTTGGACTTCAACGGGCGAGACCACCTCTATCTCATATAGTAATGAGTATGGGGTTGCTTGTGTGGTGTTGCGGGTCATGGTCTGGTATTCCCGCAGGGCATGGAGGATCTTGTAAAACCATGATTTATTGTCATTGTATACTGTCATCTGGAGAATGTTGGATAAGGTCTTATTGAAGTCCTTTATATGACCGTTGGACACTTCATGATAGTGGGAAGAACAATTGGATTTGATGTCGTATTCCTAATATTGCCTATCCAATTCAACAAAGCATATATTTGGGCTATTTTTTATCCGTATTTTTTTAGGGAAACCAAATATGGGGTTGATGTTGGGATTCAGAAATCTGAAAATGTTTATGCTCAAACTCCTTTTAGGGGTGTTAATTCTACCCATTTGGAAAATATGTTAGTCGCTATGAGAATATACTTAATATTTATGGACAGAGTAGGAGGATATGGTCCCATGATGTCCATTCCCCGTATGTAAAATGGCCAGGAGTACTTGGTTGTGTTAAGTCACTCTGGGGTGTGGTGGATGAAATTAGCATGAACTTGACAAGAATAGTTTTTTTTTTGCGAATTTGGCATAATGTTATGTCATAGTGGGACAATAGTATCTGAGCCTCTAGATTTGATGAGAGATCATGGATGTTGACTGATGTTCTCCACAAGTTCAATCATGTACTTATTTCATGACAGTAGTGGTATCTTCCCTATCGATATGCACCTAAGGAGGATCCTATCTGGGCCTTTCTTATAAATAACATTTTTATATCTCATTCCATCATACATCATGAGTTTGATTGTCCGTCTCCATATTTTCTCCCTTCTAGCCCTATCGAGTTGGAGTTTTACTCTTTGAAGGTAATTTTCAATTGGAGTCATCAAGATGGAGGTATGAACATAAGTTTTAATATCTAGACTAATCTCATTGATTTCATCTGTCTTAGTATGAACCAATGGTACAACCATCCAACAATGGGATATGATGATAACTGTATTATCCTAGTCTAGTCCAAACAAAGTTATGGATTAATTTTCTAACACATTATCTTATGCATTTTGTAACTTGGGAATATGAGTTAAATTTAGCTCTAATGGAAATTATGCTATCAATTCTTAGATGTGGTCCATAAAATGGATTAAATCCTAGTTTTTAATGGAATATTAACCATTGAAATTCTTGATGACCAGTTCTGAGTCAACTTTTATTTTTAAATGATAATATTGTGCTTGATGTGCCAACTCTAGGCCTCCAATGAGGGCATGGTACTCTGCTTTATTTTTTGTGCATCCTTCTTACAGTAGGAATGAGTATGGCATTACTACATTTTTTGGAGATATAAGTATGAATCCCAGCCCCACTTTGTTGAACTTGGGGTCTTCCATCCTTTTTCACATCGAACTTCTAGATGCATCTTCAAAATAAATATCCCATGTCTGAGAACCATCTTGAATAGATAATACATCTTTATCGGGTAGTTTAGCATCCATGGAAGTCATATCTACTGAGGGTTTGTCTTCTAGAAAGTCTGCTAACACATATCCTTTGATGTATTTCTGAGGCACAAATCATATGTCGAACTACTAAAGAATGACCACTCATTGTGACAAGTATCCAATCAATATCAAATAAATGAGAATGTACTTGAGCAGGTTGATGTGATTGATCAAATTGACCTCATGGTTCTACAGATAGTGTCTCATCTTTTTTTACCGCAAAGGTTAGGGCCATGAATCACTTCTCAATATTTGAATAAATATTCTCAATGTCAATCATAGTTCAACTAAGATAATAGAGTCTATTATCTATACCAACATCATATTTCTATGAAAGTAAGGTTCCTAGTGATCTCTCAAAGGTGGTCACATATAGAATAAGTGATCTTCCTTTTAGATGTGTCATTAGAACTGGTGGAATCAATAGTTCTTTCTTGAGGTTGTTGAACACTTCCTGAAAATCTTGCGTCTATTGATAGGTGACCCATTTTTTCATCAACCTAGTGAAAGGCACACACTTTCCTACAAGGTTGGCTATGAAGTGAATAAAGTAAGAAAAATGTCCATGAAATCCTCTCAACTTTGTGAGGTTGCGAGGATGTTACATGAAGAGGATAGACTTTATCTTCTCAGGGTCAACATTGATTCCATGGTGGCATACAATGAAGAAAAGGAATTTTCTTGAGGTAATACCAAAAGGAAACTTTAGGGAGTTCATTTTTAAACTGTATTGTCATAGTTTATTGATGATTCTTTCAAGATCAATCATGTGGTCCGAGCATTTTAATGAATTATCCACCAAAGCATCAACATGACATTAGATTAACTTTTCCAGGAGGGGTTTGAAAATGTGATGCATGGTGTGTTGATATGTAGTAATGAAAATTTTCAAACCGAATGGCATTACATTATAGAAAAACACTCCATAAGGAGCCCTCATGGAAATGGATTATTCGTCTCCATAGTCCATTCAGATTTAATTATAACATAAATATCCATCTATGAAAGAGAGAGCCTCATATCTGGAAGTTTCATCAATAAACCATTATGTGATCAGGACTAGGAAATTTTTTTTTAGGAAATTTCGACTGAGATCCCTAAAATCGATGCAGAATATGATTTTCACATTTTAATTTTTGATGGGGAAAATATTTTCTCACCAAATGTGGTATTGGAATTCTCGAATTAAGTTAGATCTGATGAGATTTTCAACATCAGCCTCTATTTTGGAATCATGTATTGGGTGCATCCTTCTGGAAGCTTGCATGAAACCAAAGTGTTCTTCTAGCCAGCCTAGATGGTGAGTGTCCACCTCTGGATCATGGCTTGACATTTCTATATAATTCTAGGAACAAAATATTGATTCTTCTTCAGGAAAGTGTATTATACCTATTTTTATTTTGAAGGCATGGCCAAAATAATTAGAGTGGCTTACAGGTCTTCTTCCATACCCAAATTGATTTCCCTGAGTTCATCAATGGTGGTAGAGACACCTTCCTCAAATGCTAGAGGGGAATACCCTAGGTCTTCTTCTTACTCCCATGCATCCTCACCATCTTACTCTTTGTCTTCAGATGAGGAAACAGTTCTTGAGATGATCATTCTATAGTTGAGGGAAGAGTTTCAATTTTGGTGTTTGAGAGGTGAATCCTCTCCTTCTGCCTCAGCCGTTGGTGAAGGCTTCTCAAAAGAAGATGCAGTGACGGATAAAATAGTTTCACCATATTCTTCGAGTGATGAGACACTTCCTCCTTCCACAGTGGGTGAGGTAGGGATTTTATGGAGTATTGATGATAGTTCATGGACATTTTAATCTGAACCCCCACGATTAACTTAGGAGTGATTGATATTTTCAACATTATCAGGATCGATGTCCATGACCAAAATCATGTGGAATATTGAATACACATGGGAAATTTGGACTTATGTGCTCAATTTTATTGATGGGATGTATGTATTATTCCCCGAGCTGCTTGAGGGGACCAGTGGGAACCATTTATAAACATTTGGGAGAATAAATACAACCAACACCATCGATTAGAAGTCACTTCTCCATCGGTTCAGAGAACCCTGCACCAATTTAGTGTGACTCATAGAGGTAAAATAGGGCTTTATCAGCCTTGAGTGTCCCACTCTATCTATTAATGCTATATTTGAGGCACTGATGGTAAGAGGGAGTATTTCCATGTTTTGATGCATCCAGAGCTTTCCTAGAAGGGTGTTGAAAGCTGTATTATTTTAGACCACCAAAAATTATGGGTGAGTTACGAGATCAATAAATTTTTTTTACCATAATTTGGCCAAATAGCTTCTTCTTGCTTTTTTCATATCCAAACAGAGTTTTGGTGCAAGGCATTAGAACATACTCATTCCATCTCAACTAACGAAGTGTCTGTAGTGGGAGGAGATTAACTCTAGAGCCGTTATTAATGAATACTTTTTCAGATATCGACACCATTCAACCTTCTAGTCACATATATGGTTTTTATGTTTCCATGCATGATGGAATATTCATATTGATCCATGAAGGGGATAATTTTGTGGCATTATATACGATTGGTATCTATCAAATAGACATCAGAGGGTGATACCACGGGTTCAAACTCCTGGGGACTTATCAAATCTTCAATGAGTGCTTCCCTGAAATCTACTAATAGATTCAGTGCATCCATGATTGATAACTTGGATGGTACCGAAGAAAACTGCTTAAAAATATAATATTTATGATTTAAATTCTAGTGCATCCCACCTCAAGGATTATCTTTCATAGTTGATTAAAGGGATTGAGCATTTGACAATGATGGCCCAGCCCTTGGGATTGGAGCCAAAGAAGATTCTTTCCATTGTGGATTGGGCCAGGCATGTCATCTCACCCACCAAGGTAAAACAGTAACATGTTATTCCTTTGAAGGATATTCTAGAAATATTACTCCTAGGTGGATTCTAGTTGGGGAAAAATAATTTTCTTGTCCATGTTGGATCCGTTGTGGGTCTTTCCATAGGTTTCTAAAAAACTAACGATTTGAGCGGGGGTGTTTCCATTAGCTTGATTTCATCCATGGATGCATCTCCCTTGAAATCCATGGATTCTTCAGCTTCTTCCTCCATCCCCCCAACTGGGTTTCAGGAATTCTAGTTGATATCCATATTCATCATCAATGAAGGGACCCATTAAGTGGATAAAATTAGCAGAGAGGAAAATAAACTCCTTTTCTGATGATGAATATTCCACATCATCTACCTCTGGTGGTGCTATTTGGTAGTGCGGTTCCCATAATCTCAAATCCAATTCTATGAAATCTAACAGTGTCTAATCCATACCTTCCCATTGGTAAAGATTCATCTTCATATACTTTCTTTCTTCCCTTCAGGTTAGAATGCTTTTTGGGAAGTTGACCATTGTAGGATTGTGGGGCTGGGGATGTTGGTTGTGTTTCATCAGGAGCTATTGGAGGCACACATGGTTTCTTTAAATATTCTTGGAGGACACTGTGGGCTCGGTTGATTGTTTTTTGAGTCATCCAACTATCAAAAAATTTCTTATTTTCTTATCATCTTTTTCCCACTCCCCTGCTTTGTCTGGGTCAATGGTGGAAACATATGTCAGTGGTGCTGGCGATGGTCCCATCTTGACTTGTCTGGAAGCTATCATTTTTTATTGGAGGTCCATGAAAAGAAACACTCCAATATGATGTACCCTAATATCCGGTGGAAGGGAAAGTAATCTAGATAGTCATCAATACCTACTTCATCATCCCTCTTCAGCTCTAGAAGCTATAGATTGTTGCAATTCATGGTGGCTACAATATAGCCATGTACTTGGTCATCCCAGAATGAGAAAAAAATTATTCTTTTTTCCTCTAACTAACTTTTCTGGGTTCCTCTTGGATCATATTGATGAGGTAGGGTCCGCTACTATCATCTAGGGTCCCTGCATGATTTGGTGAAGCCTAGGAGACATAACCAATGTAGGGGTGGCTTAAGAGTGACAGAAGATACTTCTTCTCTTTCTGATCTTTTTACTAAGTATGATGGGGCTGCCTAGGACTTGAGATTAGTCTGTTTCAAGTAATATTCTATCATTTGAGCGATGGTGGAGATGTCCTGAAACCCACTTGTATATTTCACCAGAACAAGTGGTGTTCATAGCTCATCGTGGAGGTTGTCGATGCACATGGCTGACATCTCATTTTGGGGGAGTGTCTAGTTCAAGGAGTAATTCAGACCCTTCTATCTAGAAATAAATCTGAAACTCTATCATTCTATCACTATTTGCAGTTCATGATGTCACTGACTATTGTTTTTGGAAACATCGAGTTGAATTGTAATAGTAAATAAAACTAGAGATCCTCCCATCCTGTTATTGAGTTAGATGGAAAATTGTTTCACCACACAAGGGATAAACCTTAAAGAAATCACACAAAGAATATGAGCTTCACAACTTATTTTATCTCAAGCGTTCCCATCATGGGATCACAGTAAGATGAGTAGTGCATTAGGTGCTTCTCTGGGTCACCTGATTCTTTGAACATTAAAAACATGGGGTTCCAAAAATTTGGTAGTGGTATAACGTTTCCAACCCTTTTGGTCTATGGTTTCTATTCCATATGTATCGACACACACCAACTTTCCTTTGCTTCGAATTGAGCTATTAATTAATCGATGGTACTCATGATCCCTAAATGGTTATATTTTTAGACTTGAGCTTGGTAGGGTATATCATGGGGAATTATTGGGCCTTCTGACTCTACTGGTACCTAAAGTAGATACCCGACATGGGACATCATTTTGGGATTCACCTAGATCTAGTATGTTTATTTCCTCAATAGAGGAAAATATTAGTATCCCCCCCCCATTACCGTATTCAAATAGATTGGTGGTCCTAACACCGCACTGGATGGGAATCCAAACCTTGATTCATTTTCTAGAAGGATCCCTTATGGTAGGGGAACATCTATGGGGAGTGTATGTTGAAGTTCTACATAAGAAACATATCTACTAGGAAAACTTTCTTGAAGTAGATCAATGTTGATTCTCTTTATATCTTTCATTTCTTCCTCCTGTGGAGCGAGTCTCTCCTTGAGAATTAACGGTGCATTTTCATGAGGAGGAGGAGATGGTTTTTTAGGAACTTTTTATAATTTTTCTCATTTTTAGATATTTTCAAAGGAATAAATGATGGATTGAATGAAGGAGTACCCATGTTTAGGGTGGATCATTAGTTTTGGGTATACACACCTGTAAGATCGGTGTGGAACACCTCTTGGAGCGAACCATATTCTCTTGAATCCTCATCATGTGTATTATTTTCAGTGAGATCCATGGATCATAGTTCCACAATGTTTACCGATGAATACCATATTATAGGTGGCGTATTGGATGATGAATAGTAGGAGGCCATCTTACATCCCTTGTTTCATATTCTCCTTCAATTCAAGGACCCTCATCTATTTTCATGGAAAATAGTGACTCGAAGGGATCCTCGACGTGACTTGGAAGTATTCCTTTTCCCTAGGGGACCTGAGTCATGAGACGAGATAGAATGATTTACCAATCTATTATTTGTCCTCCCCAAGTGGGAAAACACTCACTTCCACTGGGCGAGTGTTTGAGGTAAAATTAACCCCAACGCGATGAGTTGGGGTTGCTCCCATTCTTTATTTGAGGTGTCCTATCCTAGATTTGATAGTCTTATGGGGGAACTTTGTGTTAGAAAATTCCCCCAGCCACATGGGATGGGGTTTTCCCCATACTGCAGTTGTTGCTGCTGCTACCACCACCTTCTTGATCTCACACATTGCAATGCGAGCATGAGCCAGATATGGTTCTGGATCTACATGAGAATTATTTCCTTTCAATGAAATGATCAATGTTTTTTGGTTGGATTCCATTAGGTGAGAAGCCTTCTGAATTTTCTTAGTGGCCTAGTTGAGGAGTTTTTTCGATGGATTTCACTCATTGAGCCTAATGATTTTGAGACCTAATCAAGGATGGTTCTTGTTGAGCGGGACACTTCTTTGAATAGATACTTCATTTGGATTCCGTATTGGGATGATGAAATTGTAAGATTCCATTTCCAGTGGGTTCTACTGAACGAGACATGGTGTGATGTTTAGATCTCCATGTTCTCCCCACCCTCGGATGTGAACACCAGACAGACATCAACAATGAGTCAATGAAATTTGTGAAGCATGTGGAGGTAATCCAACTCAAGGTTTTTCTATCTCCTTTCTGATCATGGTTTTTATGCAGATGAAATAGATTCAAGGTAAATTTCCCAACAAAGCTCACCCAATACACTAACATGGTCTATATCCTCGCTATAGGGAAGAAATTTAATTTTCATCTGGTGGAGAGTTCTCTAGACATTAAGGTGTATGATGTTCATACATTCTCCCAATAAATCATTTGGAATGATGAGATGAGTAGTTGATGTGGCCTAGAACATAATTTTTATTTCATCCCTGGCTAGTTATCTTCTCATGAGCAACATATTTTGTTTTTCTTATACCAAGGCTTCCTCTACTTGTTTTTCCAAACATTGATTCTTTTTCTTTGATTTCATCATAAGTGGCGGGGCTATCAGGGATATCATTTATTCATGAATGGTGTGGGGGATATTTTTGAGGGTGAGAATTGCCCTGGTCCATCTCCTAGATGATAAAAGATGTCACTTTTTATTTAAAGAGTATCTAATGTATCCAACCCTATCCTTCTAAGTGACTCAGAATATGAAGGATTTCAAATATTTGGACCAGCAGGGGGAGGACCTTATTTCTTTTGTAAATTTGGGCTTTTAGGAGGACCATCACTATTGAGTATATAGTGGTGAGGACTACCATCACAATTTAGCATCCGACTGTAGGTATTTTTCCACATCATGTACCTTGGGGAGGTCCTTCATGGCAGACCTCAGCAATGGGAGGACCTTCTTTCTATTTTTTTACATTGTAGGGAGGACATTTTCAATTAATGACATCATGGAAACGGCTACCATTATGTCTTGATGTCTATCTATAGGGATAATATCTACAGTGTAAATTCTAGGGAGGATATTTAGGATGTACTTTAATGAGGGGAGGCCCTTCATAGTGACTGCCATCATGGTGATGACTACCATAATAACTTTATTTCCATCTATAGGGAGAATAAAATATATAGCATATACCTTGAGGAGGACCAATAGGGTGGATGAAAGTAAGGGGATAACCTTCTTTTTGTTTGATCTAGTTAATGGGAGGGCTACCTTGACACGCATCGGGAGATAGGATCTCACGATCAATCATTTTAGGCCCAAAGAGTAAACCCACTTGGGTGCTTTAAAGAGGACCTTCAGAGCTACTGGTATCAACATTTCGAGGAGGACCTTCATAACTGCTATTGTCACTACCAAAATTTGGAAAAGGATCGAAAGGATCTTGAGCCTCAATCGATAAATGTATTTTGGAATCATAACATATAGCTTCTAGTACAATAAAATCACAAATGTGCACTTAATTTTCCAGATGTCATTAGCGCATTTCATTTTTGGGTGCTCCCAAGTGGGAAACTAGGTATACTTGCTATTATTAATAACCTTCATATATGGTTCCCTATTTGGTTGCTTCCCATGATGTCATCGGGATACATCGACTATCATCTTTAGTTCTAGAAGGGATATATGCCTACCCTAGAGTGACCACCATGTTGGACCGGTTTCTTCCAATTGGAATGGGTGTTTGTTCCCAATCAGGGTGTCCTTGCATCAGGGAATATAGTCACCAACCCTACTAGATTAGAGTAGGGATTTAAGTATTCTCAAATTTAACCATCTTATTTCATGGATTAATAACCCCTTGGGGAGACGGGATTGTGGTCCCAACTCCAAGATTTTTCTATAGACACGATGACTTCATAACAGGTTTGAAGGATGTGGTATGGAATCGACGTTTGATCCTACATCATTGGCAGGATATGTTGAGATACATCTTTGGATGGAATGAGTATAAATTCTTAATACGATGTAGGAGAAAGAGTTTACGCTTTCTATGGTCCTTTATGTGCTTCTATTGGGTATTGTTAGTTCTTCTATGTCCTAGTAGAGGAATGAGTCTGCCCCCAACTTATAACCAGGATAATCTGGCTACATTCTTCAGTTGCCACTGTATTTTACTAGTGGACATTATATTTTTGAGCAGGAATTTTTATCTACTCTTTTTCTACTGTATTTATCTCATGGTCTTCATGTGAATCTGTAGGAACTTGTCCCATTTGGTATTTTCGTTCCACCATATTTTACGGGTGGGATTGATATGGGTATGTAGGAATTTGTGTCTACCTGTTGATTTCCACTATAATTGACTGGTGATCTACATATGATTTGGTGATTTTATATGACTGACCATAGTTTTCCGCTCTATTTAGATGGTTGACTTAGTATTCATCAGTAAGAATTTACACCAGCTTGTAGCTGGTTTCCTCCCAATTTGCATGGAGGTATTCTTGTGCGTCAACTGATATTTTCATCTGTCGAAAATTTTCCACCCTGATTGCACGCCGGAATGGTGAGAAATAGAAAAAATATAGATTTCTTCATAATGTTACACTATGTTTCCATTCCCGAATTCATAAAAGGGATAGAGGATATACATCTTCTCATAGGTTTCTGCTATATTTCCATGGTGGGCTTCATATGAGGGGATAGGGATATATTCTTGCCTGTAGTCTACCACCATGTTTGTTCAGTAGATATCCTTCTTAGAAACAAGGGTGATAACATGTTCCAGGTGATAAGTTTATCTACCTTGGTAGGCTGTTCGAGGGGCCTATGTTCATTGGACTTCTGTAGGAGTCCATGGTATGACATCCTCTTCCGAGCGAGGATATTGGGTTGTGTGGAACTAATGACGATGTTCTATGGTAGGGACCCTCAAAAGTGGCTCTTATACAGCTGGGAAGAAGCTGTTGATGATGTCCTCATCTACCTTCCTATGTTAATGGAGGTACTCATTATTGTGCTTTGGGGACAGTATCCTGAAGCGATTGGAGATGTACAGTGGGGCTGCCATGTGCTAGGACGCTGACTGCGGTTAAAATGTCAGCTGAAAAGATTTTACCAATTGGAGGGAATATCTTGAAGCCTCCATCATGGGGAGTGTACCATTATAGTGTTACTCCTTAGTTATCACATTTGAAACCTAGAATTGAAGATGTTAGGTAGGTGATGGATTCCAGTTCTTCATTGGGGACACGATCACTTGTGCGGTTGCTGATGCCATGTCTAAGCAAGTTATTAGGATGTTATAGGATAAAAGGTTGCTCTGCGAATCACATTAAATATATATGAAAAGTAGAGACAACAACACCCCATAAAATTAGTATCTTCTGATCACATGCCTAATTGATGATTTTTCCTGGCTCTCTTCCTTATGGATGTGAATGGGACTTATGGTGGGGTAACACGCCACCTTGGTTAAGGATTCGCGTTGGGTTCCCCATTTTTGTTTCTACCCGATTTTCATCATGAAAATTTTTAGTGGGTGATATGGTCTCACTAGTACTAGGCACTATATCATTTTTCTAATATGCAGTAGGTTCCATAGTTCAGTGGTTCCAGTGGGTGATTTTAGGGGGTTCATTTTTTGTGCAATCATTCCATGTTGGGTATGACGTCCACGTATGGTCTCGAGCAGGTTTATTTGCGGATCCCGAAACACCCAACGACCCTTTTACCCCTGATTAATGAACCTAATTTCCAAATGCAGGCACTCATTATATGATTCATACTACAACACTTATGAACTCCATTGTTTGAGAGGATGGGAGATTTGGTTAATCACACCCTTTTGAGGGAAAATATTTCATTTTTAGAGACTCTATTATCGATTTAAGCAATGTTCATATGTTCATGAAACCGTGGACCATTCTAGAGAATATGTCTTCAGATTACCCCTAGGTTGTAAGATCAATTAGAAATATGCTGGGTTGGGAATCATTTTTACCTAACAATGGTTCTCTACAGTTGAAGACATGTATGTTTATTCGAGGTTCTTCATCAATGTTACACTTTTACAAACAAATTAATGATTCTCTGGTATTTTACTGAGACAATGATGATTTAATCCATGTGATGAGGATCTATAAAGTTTATTGTCATCCAGTTGGGATAGAGATCATTTTTATATTTGGATCAAATCCATGATATTGGCTTTCTACATATCTTTATGATAGGAAATATATTCCACATAGTTCAGTGTTGCATTACTAGAAACATTACCTTTTAAGGTCATGTGATTAAGACCCATACATGTTGTTTAACTTCATGCAACAAGGAAATATGGTCAGAATATTTCTATTCAAGATTTATTACGACATTTATTCCGAAGTAAACTAAGATGTGCAAAAGATATAGACCTCCTTAGTGGATATGAACCTACTAGGGATATGGCCCGGAGAACAATATAGTGATTTGGGTGTTGGTTTTGGACCTCAAGGAGGATTTCTATGTATCCTAGTTAGTTGAGAATCAAATCCATCATAGTTTGGTTTGAGTTGGGACTTATACCATAGAGGAGGTCCTGTTTGGGAGGGTCAAATCTGGGCTTATTCTTGAAGAGGATTCCTTATTGAGTTGGGAGATATTTTTATAGGGACTAACTTTCAAGAAGAATTTTCCTCAAGCTTGGGACTTAGGTAGGTGTCCTATATATCCTGATCAGAGGAGGAATTAGAGTTATCGTAGTTCATTTTGAGGTATTATGTATTAAGGCTGCTTGATGTGGTTTGGGTTGGTATGCCTAGGGCTTATTCCTGAGGAGAATTCCCACCAATCTCGGGCCTATAGATAGGTGTCCTACATATCCTAGTTGGACCAGGAATCATAGTTCATATAGTTAATTTCTTGATGAATTTTTTGGATTTTGTAAACATCTTAAGCCTCTAAGCCCACATAAGTCATTCTCGGTGTGAGAAACATGAGGAAATGAAAGATTCAACAATCCATTTGTCTTTCATTATTCATTTATGAAAAAAATAAGAGGACGATAGAAGAAGAGACCGGGGTGAGAGCCGAAAGTGAGTGAGTGAGAGAGAGAGAGAGGCTTTGAATGTGCAAATTTCCTCCCTTGTTTTGATATACAAGATAGTCACGTCTAGTGGATTATTATGATGTGTCCCAGGACATGGAAAAGAGGGGGAAGAGTGCCACTTCCAACAAGAAAGGCTAGGGGATTACCTCAAGAGGAGTTCCCTTCAGGTTTTAGAAGAAAGGGGAGAAGAGTTGTTCCTCTTCAAGAGGAAATGTGAGCATAATCCCTTTTATTTGTCACTAGATATCATGGAAGGTAAAATCCAAAGGTTAACCTTAGTCCTTAGAAAAGGGAGTTAAATGTGAGTATCCCATGTTCGGTCTGAATTTTACCATGGGAATGGAAAATTAGGGAAATTCTAGGGGTCTTATCCATTGTGGGGATTATCCACACATCCCTACTTACCATGGGTATGTAAACTCAAAATGGCACACTGATTCACCTAATGGTTTTATCATATAGGTCTGGTGGATTCTGAAGAGGCTTTGGCCTAATGTCATTGGCTTGGATCACGGAGGGTATATAGAGGTTAGGATGGAAATGGAAGGACTTGATCAAAGTTGTATAGAGGAACATCCAAGGGCACCCCATTACATGTATTATTTCCTAATGTGGGGTGGGGGCCTCCTCATGTGGCATGTTGATACATGGGTGGAGGGACCTTCCATGTACGATGATAGTATGTGGACCTATATGCAGTCCATGTAGTATTTTTCTATGTGGGAGCATGTTCCAACCACGTAGCACGATACCATGCAGTGACAAGTTCTGTCTATGTAGGGTGTAGATACGTGGTGTAGGCTTCCCCCTACATAGCCTTGTGCTACGTGGGGAACCAGAGTGAAGAAGGGGAACTAGTTCAGTGCCATGCGGGGATTTCATCCATGAATGAGAATGGTTCATGGTCTACCAATTATTATGTTACCCACTTTATTTTTCCTATATGTGGAGATTTTATAACTGTGGGAATTCGTTGGAAGAGGTCTATGGATCATTGATCAATCTCTTCAAAAATCCATCTTAGAAGTTTTTCCAATCCTCTCAATGAAATCATCCCTCTCGGCTCCCCTTATGGTCATTTTATAGAATATTTGAAAACCTAGATCTATAGATCATAAGACATATTTTCGGATGCCCACATAAATCACTCGACCCGCGGATGGCTCGGTAAATAAATTCCTACAGTTCATAGTGGAAAAAATCACTTCCTCGATCCCGTGAATGACCTCATCTCACTCGTGGGATGATTTTGTCTTTGTATCTCATGTGAATCCTTTAGTTCATGACGAAGGTAAGCGGGGGTGGAATTCTCTGCCTCTGTTTCGCTAACGATGTGGTTTGTGGGGACGACGCCATTGTCTCTATGCCACAAACCGTTTGGTTCGCGACGGTTTTTTGAATCCACGGATGACCACACAAAGTGGTGGTCCATGAAGGGATTTATGGTTTGCGACACATAGTTTTCCTTTTCCAAAATTAACTCCTTGTAAACTAGTCTTTAAATCATTAGTTGAATCTATTTTCAAACTTGTGGGAGTATTTTTTTCCCCTTGAAATGTTTTTGGGACCCAACAACCCTAAAACACCTAAAACCTTAAAAAACTATAAAAACCCTAAAATTATCAAAAAAAACCCGAAAACCCTAAAAACTAATAAGAACCTTAAAATCCCTAAAAACCATAAAACCCTAAAAACACGATTAAAACTTTTAAAACTATAAAACCCTTTAAAAGTCATGAAACCCCATAAAAACCCATAAAAATACCTAAACCCCTAAAACCCTAAAACCCCATGAAAATTCATAAAACCTCTAAAAACCCATAAAACCCTTAAAAATACCTAATAATTGTAAAAATACTAAAAACACCTAAAACCCACAAAACATAAAAAAACTTAAAAACACTAGAAATAACTTGAAACCCCTAAAAACCCTAAAAAATCCCGAAATCACAAAAAAATAAAAAACAGAAAATCCAAAAAAAAAACACTAAAAATCTCTAAAAACACAAAAAACCTCATAGAAACCCCTAAAACCCTAAAAAACTATTAATAAACATATTAATCCTAATTACACTAAACACCATAAACAATATTAATGCCCCTTGAAAACTCTGAAAACCATAAAGAAAACTAAAACCCCCTTCAAAACCTAAAAAAGCATTAAAATCCCATTAAAAACCCAGAAACTTATAAACCCCAAAAAACAAAAAACACCTTAACAACCCTTAAAACACTAAATACCATAAAAATTTATAAAAACCATAAAGAATCTAAAAATGCATAAAACCCATAATAACCCTAAAAACCCCATAAAACCCTAAATCCCCCTAAAAACCCAAAAATTCATAAAAACCCAAAAATCCTAAAACCCCCAAACCCCTTAAAACCCCACAAAAACCTAAAACCCCAAAAAACATAAAGTACCATAAAATACCCAAAAATAATATAAAACCCTAAAAAAAGTACCATAATAGCCTAAAAGACCCTAAAACACCATAAAACCCCTAAAGGAACCTAAAAACCACAGAGAACCCTAAAACCATAAAACTCCTAAAAATACGAAAAGACACCAAAACCCATAAAACCCAAAAGGGTACCTAAAATACTTAAATATACTAAAGGACTCAAAAAACACCAAAAAACCCTGAAGAAACCCCTTAAAGACCCAAAAACCCCTTAAAAACCAAAAACCCAATAAAAGACCATAAAAACCATACCCTCGCCCAAATAACCCATAAAAACCTTAAAACCCCACAAAAAACTATAAATACCCAAAAAACCATAAATGACCATAAAAAACCAAAAAACCCAAAAAACCTAAAATGACCCTAAAAACCCGAAAAACCCAAATAAACCCTAAACACACAAAAAAATCATAATAGTCCCTAAAATCCATAAAAATCCATAATAGACCATAAAACACCTAAAATACAGTAAAATTCCCTAAAAACCTTAGAAACCAAAAACCCTAAAAACCTCAATAAACCCCAAAAAACCCAAACTGCACAAAAGGTTCCAAAAATCTAAAAAAACCTAAAGGACCTAAAAACAAAAAATTTCAATAAAACCATAAAACCCTAAAATTCCTAGAAAACCCAAAAAACCCAAAAATCCTAAGAAACTCTAAACCCCCTAAAACCAAAAAAAATCCCTAAAAGATCCTAAAAAACACTAAAACAACCAGAAAACCCTGAAATCCCCAAACATGACACTAAAACGCTTAAACAACCTAAAACCCCCAATAACCTAAATAACCTTAGAAAATACAAAAAAAATAAAAACACTAAAAACTGTTGAAAAACCTATAAACACTAAAAACACATGAAGACCCAAAAAACCTAAATATCCCTAATAACCCTAAAAACCCTCAAACCCCTAAAATACCCTAAAACTATAAAACCCCAAAAGACACAAAAACAACATAAAATAAAACCCCTCAAAAACATATAAATCCTTAAAATTCAAAAACAATTATAAACCATAAAAAAACCATGTAACCCTAAAAAACATAAAACCCCTAAAAACCATTAAATCAATAAAAACCCCTAAAACCATAAGAGAGGATGCTGCTGGTCTCACCAGGTTCTATCCTGGTTTCATGATTCCCAGGATCCCCTCCTGGAACCCTTCTCAGTAGCCTCACTGCTTCTTTCAAGACCTTGTGGTGTGATGCAGATACAGATTTTGGCAGCGGGGCTTCTTGACGGCGTAGATCTGTGCCTCAGCCTCTTTTAAGTGGCTCGTGGCTCACGCGCTCCAGAGCTACAGAGGTATGGATGGAGCAGTTTTTTGTCGGGCTAGAGGCGCGTTTGCAGGCACCAGGGACTCTCCTTGAATGATCTGGGTTCCGATGGTGTTCCTTGGTCCTTGTTGGCTTTGTTTTGGATGGATTCTTGCAACGGTGTGGTGCAGGCACGACGGATCTGGAATTTGTTTCTTGGGTCATAAGATCCTTGGTTCTGATGATGGCGATCCTCGATCGGGGAGGCAAGCAGTTTTCAACGGGTTTCTCCAGCTTAAAGGCAAAAGGCACCGATGACTTTTTCTGCTTTCAACTCTCTGATTCTCGGTTCCACGCTGCAGAAGGTTTGTATCATTTTCTAAGTCAACCCGCTCCTCGGTTCATGAAGCTGATGTAGGTGCGTGCTCTTCCTAATCTCCCGGATTCGTCTCCGCTCCATGCTATTGACGCTAGATCTAGCCGGACCTTTTGGCATTCCATGTCCTATTTCTTGATTGTGATGTTGGTTATGAATCATCTGGTTTTGATGAAATGGTATGGACGAGTCTTGATGTGTGCTTGCTGGTGGTATGCGGTTAATTTTGATATGAGGTGTGGAATGCTGGATGTGGTTCGGTCTAATGGCCTTGATTGCTGGATGTGGAGTTGCGTTCCCTTTGGATATGAAGGTTTTAGATGTGATTTTTCCTGTGTTTCATGCTCAAAGTTGTTTGGGACTGGTTGGCTTAAAGGTAGTGATGCTTTTTCTGTTAATTCTAGTGTTTCAGTGCTGTCTTTTGTTGGAGGGTGCTGCTGGTTTCTTGGGCAGATGAGCTTGTATTGGGTTTCTGAGTGGGGTTTGCTTCAGTGCTGCGGTCTGGTTGTTACCTGTAGTTTTCTGTGCAATGGTTGTTTCGGCTGTAATTTTTTGCGGGTTCTAGTCTTTGGTTATGTATGCTGGTGCTTGGCGAGGGTTGTTGTTCTGCTGCGTGGTGGCGAAGATGTTTTGGTTGTGGTTCGATGCGTATGCTGGCTATGGGTTTTGCTGAGTGGTTCTGTGCTGATGGCGGTAGACCTTCTTGGTGAGAAGGTGGTGGATGTTGGTCTGTGTAAGTTTGGATGTTGGTATCTGGTTGGTTGTGAGCTGCTGGTTGCTGGTGACCGCTGGATGATGGAGCTTCTTATGGTGGAGCTTCTTGGTGAGAAGGTGTTGGTTGCTGGAACTTGTGAGATTGGACGCTGGTCGCTGCTTGGCTGTGAGCTGTGGATGCTAGTTTCTTCTTGGTTGGGAAGTGATAAAGGGGTGATGGTGCTGCCGACTGCTGGAATTGGCTGAGAAGGTGCTGAAGCTGTTGTGGGTTTGGTGTTGTGTCTTTTTTTTCTTTTTATTTTCCTTTTCTGTGGTCTTTGTGTGTGTTTGTTAAGGGATTTTGGGTGTCGGTTGTTTGACCCCTCCCCTCCCTTGTCTGTAGTGTCTTTGTGTCTTTTTTCTAATAAATTTTCGGGGGTGTCAGGAATAGCCTGGCCTCGATCCTTCGTTGCCCTAAAAATATAACCCCATCCCTAAAACACCCTAAAACCTTATTATGCCCCTAACATCCCTAAAAATCTTAAAATCCCTAAAAACATAAAACCCCTAAAAAACCTGAAAACCTTGAAAAACCCAAAACCCCTAAAAACCATTAACACCATTAAAACTGCAAAAACATTAAATCCCTTATGCCCTAAAAACCTAAAAAACATAAAACCCCTAACAACCCTAACAACCCAAAACCACCAAAAATCTGTTAAAAAATGTATAACCCATACAAACCCTAAAACTGTTAGAAAAACTGAAATTGTTACACCCCCCAAACCTAGAGGCCCTAAAAACCTTATAAACCCAAAAACACCATAAAAACCATAAAACACAAAAAATCCATTTAAAACCACAAAAATCACATAAATGTCCCTAAAAAACCAAAAAACTCTTAAAAGACCCTAATAACACAAAACACCATAAAATAAACTAATACCCCTATAAAATCCCTAAAATATCTTTGAAAACTCTTAAACACCTTAAAACCCAAAAAAAATAAAAAACTCTAAAATCCCGTAAAAACACTTAAAAACCCTAAAACCATAAAAAACCCAAAAATCTAAAACATCCAAAAAACACTAAAAAACATAAAATAACTTAAAAACCCATAAACATTAAAAACAATAAAATAACCCTAAAAACATAAAACCCCTAAACCCCCTAAAAATCTAGATAAACCATAAAGAGTCTTTAAAAGCATAAAAAATTGTAAAACCCAAAAAACGTTTAAACCTTAAAAACCCTAAAACCAATACAAACACTGAAAACACCCAAAAACAAAAAAAAAAAAATCCATTAAAACCCCCAAAAACCAAAACCCCTAAAACCATTAAAAATCCTTAAAATCAAAAAACCCTACAAAACATAAAAAACCATATCGAAACCCTTTAGAAACCCCAAAAACCCTAAAATCCCAAATACCCTAAAAATCACTATAACCCCCCATAAAAATCCCAAAATAAAATAAAAACCCACAATACCTAATCATTAATATAACCTAAACCCCTAAAATTCCTAAAAACCTTAAAAATCTAAAAACCATAAAACCCCTAAAACCACTACAAATCAAAAAATCCGAAAAATCCTTAAAATACTAAAAAACAAATTTAACCCCTTAAAAAGACCTAAAAAACCTAATAAAATTCTAATATGCTTAAAACCCCTAAAAACCATAAAAATCCACAAAATCCAAATAATTCTAAAACCCCTAAAAACAAAAAAATATATTAAAGACATAACAACTCATTTAAACCCATAAAAAGCACAAAAACCCTAAAAACATAAACAAACTAAAAAAATATTAAGATCCTTAAAACCCTAAAAATCCTGAAATCCATAAATATCACTTATTCCCCCTATAAATTCCTAAAAAATCAAAACCCTCTAAAAACCAATATAGGCCCAAAAACCTATATAAAAACAATAAATTACCCTAAACAAAAAAAATCCATAAAACACCCTAACACCCTTGAAAATATTAAATAAACCAAAAAACTAGGGAAAACCCTAAAAGAGGCAAAAAACCAAAAAACCCTAAAAGTCCCTAAATCCCAAAAACCCAAAAAGTCACTAAAAACTTCTAAAACCAATGAATTTCCATAAATTTCCCATACAACCCTAAAATAATATAAAATGCTAAAAATCCAATATGAACCCTAAAACCCTTAAAAACCCTAAATAACCCTAAAACATAAAAATAGTAAAAAAATTCTAAATCCACCTAAAAACCTAGAAACCATAAAAACTCTAAAACCTCCCCAAAACCCCAAAACATATAAAAATCCATAAAACCCTCAAATAGCTTAGCAACCCTGAAACAATATGAAAATACTCTAAAACCCCAAAAAAACCCAAAGCCCTAAAAGACCCTAAAAACCACTAAACCCATAAAAATAATATAAAACCCCCTAAAACCCACAAAAAATCTATAAATCTTTAAAAACATCAAACACCCTCAAAATCCAAAAATCTCTAATAAATACTAAAAACTTGAAGACACCTAAACCCCCAAAAAGATCCCAGAAAACAAAAAAAAAATCATAAAAAAACCCAAAACTCCAAAAACCCATAAAACCCCTAAAACCCCTTAAAATCATAAAATATCCTAAAAACCTAAATAACCCAAAAACCCTAAAAAAATTTAAGAACATTCAAAAAATTGAAAACCCTTAAATCCTAACCGCCCTCAAATCCATAAAAAATACTAAACAACCCTTTTAGTCCTCCCAAACCCTTAAAGAACCCTTAAGAACTATAAGAATCGAAAAAACTATAAAACCTCCTCAAACAATTGAAATCCCTAAAATCTTCAATGTTCCATAAAATACCTTAAAACACCTAAAAATCCTAAAACCCCTTAACCACCCAAAACACTTAAAACCATTAATACTGTAAAAACCCTAAAACCCCAAAAAACCCCAAAAATCCCAAAATCCCCTAAAAACCATAAAACCCCATAAAAACACCTAAAAATACCTTAAACCCACATTAAGAACCTAAAACCATAAAAGACTATAAATCCCCAAAACACTAAAAACCCTAAAACCCCTAAAAACCTTCAAGTCACTAAAACCCCAAAAAACCCTAAAAGACCCCCAAAACCAAAAAACCCATAAAAGAGCATAAATTCCCAAAAATATTGTAGAAATCCTAAAAAAGTAAAGGAACGTAAAACCCTTAAATGACCCTAAAACACCATTTAGTACCCTAAAACCCATAAAAATAGTAAAGGGCCCTAAAAAACCTAAAAAACCTTAAAAACCCTAAAGGACCATAATAACTCTAAAATTTCTAAAGGTCCTTAAAAACCCAAAAACCACTATAGAACCCTAAAAACTCATAAAAAATTCTTATATGAACATATAAAAACAAAAAAACACATAAAAGACTTCGAAAGCCCCTAAAATCCGAAAAAAACTACTAAAACACTTAAGGATCCTAAAAACTCTGAAAACCCGAAATGAACATAACAACCCTAAAAACTCAAAAATACCCTAAAAACCCTAGAAATCCTAAAATTCCCTAAACCCCCCCAAACCCCTAAAGGACCATAAAACTAGAAAAAACCCTATGTGACCATAAAATACCCTAAAAATATAAAAATACCCTAAATCCTTAAATACACTCTAAAAACCATTAAAACCCAAAAGACCCTAAAAACCCTAAAGGACCCAAAAAACCCTCAAGGGCACTAAAAGGCATGAGAATTCTAAAAGACACTAAAACCCTAACCCCCGCCCAAAAAAACCCTTAAAATACCCTAAAGAACCCCGAACCCCAAAATTACTATAGACAACACTAAAAAAACCCAAAAGTTCCTAAAACCCTAAAAATCAAAAAAACACAACAAACTGAAATAGTCCCTAAAAACCAAAAACAATTAATAGACCCTAAAAACGTAAAAAACTATAAAAACATCAAAAGATCCCATTAACGACTAAAACCCTAAAAACCATAATAAACCCTAAAAGAACTTAAAAACCCTAAAACTAAAAAAACCAAAAAAATCCAAAAGACAATAAAAATCTTTAAAAACCATAAAATTCATAAAAACCCCAAAAAACCCTAAAAATCATAAAATCCCCCTAAAACCCAAAAAAATATAAAGAACCCTAAAAAACATAAAAACCCTAAAAACCTAAAAACCATTCGAACCCCAAAAAACCCAACCCCCCCCCCCTATAAACCCCTAAAACCCCCAAGGGACCCTTAAAACCCTCTAAAAATCCCAAAAACACCTAAAAATGATGATTCCCCCTAAACCCCCCAAAAAAATCCTAAAAACATAAAATTAATAGAAACCCTAAAAAACCAAAAAACCCTATAAAAGCCTAAAACCCCCCAAAAGCATAAAACACCAGAAAACCCTTAAAAATTTGAATCCCAAAACCCTGAAGACCCAAAAAATCCATTAAAACATTAAAAACCCAAAAAATCGTTCAAACCCGTAAAATATCTTATAAACCATAGAAGAAACTAAAACCCATAAACCCATAAATTTCCCAAGAATTATAAAAACCCTAAATACCCTAAGTACCCGTATCACCCATAAAAGACCTTACACCTCTAAAAACACATAAAATACACTAACCCCCTAAAAACCATAAAATACCCTATACCCCCTCTATAAACACAAAAAGACAGACTAATCTACTTAAACACACAAAAAATTCCTTAAACCCCCTAAAACAATAAAAATGCTAAAATCCCCTAGAAAAAATAAATAAACTAAAAACCCTAAAACCCTAAAAACTCTAAAATGCAATTAAACACCCTAAAATCATAAAGACATTACCCCATAAAAACTCTAAAACCCAAAACACTAAAAATTCAGAAAAAACCACAAAATACCCTTTAAAATTTCAAAACCAACCTAAAAAAACTCTAAACCCATAAAAACCTTTCAAAAAATGAGAAACCCAAAAGAAATATAAAAACATTTAAACCCCTAAAATCAATAAAAACCCTTAAAAAACTTTAAACCCTAAAAACCAAAAAAAACTAAAAAATATAAAACCCTATAAAAACCTAAAGAAATCTCTAAAAACACCTAAAAACCCAAAAAAACCAAAAACCAAAAAACTCTAAAACTAAAAAAGAATAAAAACCCTAAAATAGTTAACACTATAAAAACAATAAAAAAATAATTCCCCAAAAAACCATATAAAACCCTCAAAACAACTAAAAAAAATCTAAAAATACTATAAAACAACAATCCCCAAAAAAACAGTTAAACCCCCTAAAAGTACATAAACCATAATAACCATTAAAAACCCTAAAACCCCCTAAACACCAAAAAAACCTTATATAAATCATAAAAGACCTCAAAACCCCTAAAAGTCCCTAAAAGATCCGTAAAGACGATAAAGACTCTTTAAAACTCAAAAGATCCTAAAAATTCTAAATATCCAGAAAACCCTAAAACCCCCAAAAACCTAATATACCATAACAAAAAACCCCTAAAAATGCTAAAACCCCAAAAAATACCCTAAAAGACCCCAAAATAATTTAAAAAACTAAAAGAACCTAAAAACCCCCAAAACCCTAAAGGTCCCAAAAACACCTAAAAAAACTAAAAACATAAAAACCCTAAATGACTAAAAAACCCTAAAACCCCTAAAAGACCATAAAACCAACAAACCCCTAAAACCCCCAAAACCTTCTAAACACACAAAAAGACCATAAAAACACTAAAAATCACTAAAACACCCAAAAGGTATATAAAAACAGAAAAAAATTATACGTCCCGAAAAACCCTTAACGATAGTAAACAACCCTAAAACCCCCTAAAACCAATAAAAAACCCTAAAATGATAAAAAAAACCCCTAAAAGACAATAAAAATAAAAATCCCTAAAATCCCTAAAGACCACTAA
Source organism: Viscum album (assembly GCA_963277665.1). Lineage (NCBI taxonomy): Eukaryota > Viridiplantae > Streptophyta > Magnoliopsida > Santalales > Viscaceae > Viscum > Viscum album. Next base: position 457,998,564 of record OY728133.1, on the reverse strand, counting down.
AACCCTACAAATTCCTAAAACCCTAAAAACATTATTAACATTAATAGACCCCCAGAACATTAAAAACCCCCAGAACCCTAAAAACATAAAAAGACTCTAAAATCCATAAAATAATAAAAAACACATAAAACACTAAGGCTACAAAAGTCCATAAAAACCTAAAAAATCTGTGAAACCCATAAAACCCCTAAAAACCATAAAAATATTAAATATCAAAAACCCATAAACATCATAAACCCTAAATACCCTAAATATGATTAAAAAAACTCAAACCCTAAAACACTAAAAAACCCTAAAACACTAAAAATTATAAAAATACTTAAAATTCTAAAAACGTTAAACATCGAAAAATCCCTAAAAACCTATAAAAATACAAAAAAAACATTTGAAAATGCTAAAAAATGTTAAAATCAAAATAATAAACCCCCCAAAAAAAACTCTAACACCCTATGAACCCTAGAAACCAAAAAACCACAAAAAACTATAAAAACCTTTAAAGGATTGAAAAAACATAAAACACCATAAAACACCTAAAACCCCTAAAATTTTAGGAACCCGATAAAAGGCTTTAAAACCCCTAAAACCCTATAAAAATTCTAAAAACCCTTAAAAATCCTAAAAACACTAAAAACCATAAAGTACCCTCACACCACCTAAAACACTAAAAAACCCATAAAACCCCTAAAAATCACTATAAGAACCTAAATACCCAAAAACTTTAAAAGGACCTAAAAGTCCAAAAAAACACTAAAAGACCCTAAAACCCCTAATAACACTAAAAATTGTTTAAAATTTCAGGATACACTTAAAACTCTTAAACACCCTAAAAACACTAAAAAACCCAAAACAAAATATAATAATAAAAAACCCTAAAATACAGTAAAAATGTAAAACCCTACATACCTTGAAAACCCTAAAAAATCCCAAAACACCAAATAAACTCTGAAACCCGTAAAACTAAACTTAAAACCCTAATGATCCGTAAATATCTAAAAATATTATCAAACAATAATAAACCTTTAAACCTTTAAAACACATAAAACCCTTAAAATTTTCTAAAAAATGTAAAAAAACCCTAATAACACCCTAAAATCCCCAAAACCCATTAAAACACCTAACTAATCCTAAACACCCCCAACACTATAAAAATCAAAAACAAATTCCAAAATGTTAAAAAACTCTAATAACCTAATAAAACACTAAAATCCCAAAAAATCCCCTAAAAAAGTCATAAAACCCAAAAATACCCTAAATGCTAAAACCCCAAAAAAACTCAAAAACCTTAAAAACACAAAAACCACCTAAAATACCTAAAGAACTAAAAACCCTATTAAATTCATAAAAACAAAGAAATCATTTAAAACCCAATAAACATTAAAACCCATTAAAACTTCAAAAATAAAAATAAAAAACACAAAGAACCCTAAAAAAACATAAAACCGTAAAAGAACCCTTAAAATCCTAAAAGCTGTAAATATCATAAAAGTCACTAAAACACCTGAAAAAACAGAAACATCAAAAAAACTAAAAAAAACCCCTAAAAATATGTTAAAAATAATAAAAAACTTATAAATCCCAAAAAACCCTGAACACCCCTAAAAAAATTACAAACTATAAAACCCCCAAAACTAACTTAAAATCCCTAAAAAAATTGGACACCTTTTGATCCATAAAAACACTGAAATCTCTAAAACCCATAATAACCCTAAAAAATCCTAAAAATCATAAAAACCCTAAATAACATAAAACCCTAAAAATACATAAAACCCCTAAAACCCCTAAAAACCATAAAAACCTAAAAGCCTTAAAGACCTAGAACACTTAAAAACCCAATAAACCCTAAAAACCTAAAAAACCACAAAAACATTGAATCCCTTAAACACCCTAAAAAATTATTAAAACACTAAACACACTATGAACCCAAAAAACATTCAAAAAATTAAAAAACTAAAACCCATTAAAAACCATTAAACACGCTTAAATCCCTAGGATCCCTAAAAACCCTAAAAAATCTAAAATGGATTAAAATCACTAAAAACCAAAAGGAATTAAAAACCCTAAAAACCATAATAACACATAAAACCCATTAATAACTCTAAAAAATACTAAAAAACCCTAAATATCTTAAAAACCATACAAAACCATGGAAACTATTAAACTCACTAAACCCCCCTGAAAACTCACAAAAGAATAATCAAAGACCTTAAAACCCCCAAAAAAACATAAAAGTCAACAAAACCCAAAAAAAACTATAGGACCTTAAAAACACCTAAAACTCGTAAAAGACCCTGAAACCCCTAAAAACATAAAACACTCTAAAAATACAAAAGTAATCTAAAACCCTAAAAATTACAATGGACCCTAAAACGCCTAAGAGACCTTATAAAAACAACAAAAACCCTAAAGGGTCCAAAAACCCTAAAGGACCCTAAAACTCCTAAACGACCCCAAAACCCCAAGAGCACCCAAAAAACCCTAAAAACCTAAAGGAGCCTAAAAACATCAAAACTGTAAAAACCTAAAACCCTAAAGAACACTAAAATCCCATATAGACATAAAAACACTAAAAATCCTCAAAACCATAAAATCCTTGAAAACCCAAAAACCCCATAAAACACTAAATGTCCGGGAAAAAACTAAATGAACCTAAAAATCCTAAAATACAGAAAAGGTCTTAAACCCCCTAAAAGACCCTAAAACAATAAAAAACACTAAAAATACCCTAAACCCCTAAAAGACCATAAAATACCCTAAACACTAAAAAACCCAGAAAACCGATAAAATCCTTTAAAACCCACAAAAATATCAAAAATCCCAAATGGACTATAAAATCCATAAAAACTATAATGGAACCTAAAGGACCCTAAATCCCTAAGGGAAAAAACCCTTAAAACCTTAAAAGACCCAAAAAAACCTTAAAACCCCTAAAGACCCTAAAACCCTAAATGACCCAAGAAAACCCAAAACACCCTAAAAACCATAAAACAATAAAAAACTAAAATCATTAAAAAACTATAAAACCATAGAAACCAAAAAAATCCATAAAACATAACAATAACCCCAAAACCCATATAAAACCATTACAACCCAAAAACATCAAAACCCCAAAAAATCCAAAAAACAACTAACACCCCTACAAACTCTAAGAAGCCCCTAGAAACTCTAAACACCAAAAAAACCCCAAAAAACTTAAAAAACCTAAAAACCATAAAAAACCATGAAAACACCAAAACACCCAAAACACCCAAAAACCCCTACCCCCTACCCCAAACCCCCCAAAAATCCAAAAAATCTTAAAATCTCAAAAGCCCAAAAAACCCAATAAAACACAAAAAACTAAAAAATCCCCTAAAACCCCTAAAACCCCATAAAACCCCTAGAAACCCCTAAGATCCCTAAAAATGCTAAAAATTTAAAAAAACATAAAAAATCCAAAAAACACTATAAAGAGTAAACAAACCAAAAACCCTAAAAACATTTTAAATCACTAAAAACCCAAAAAATGTTAAAAACCCTAAAACTCAATAGAAAAACCAAAAACCATAAAACACATAAAAACCACTAAAAAACATAAAACTGTTAAACACCCTAAATACATAAAAAACCTAAAACCATAACACCTTAAAATCATAAAAAGCTGTAAAAAAAGTTATAAACATTGTAAAAACCAAGAAAACCATAAAACACCCAACTAAAAATTCTTAAATAACCTAAACCCCAAAAAATAATAAAAATACTAAAACAACATTAATACCCTTAAGAAAAATAAAAACCGAAAAAAATCAAAATACCTTACAAACCCTAAAAATATCAAAAATAATAAAACACTCTAAAACCATTAAAATCCAAAAAACCCCCTTAAAAAACTAAATAATCCATAAAATACAAAATAGATAAGAAAAACATAAAAACTATAATAAATCACTAAAAATCCCAAATACCCAAAATCCTAAAAAAAACCCAAAAACCCAAAAACCCCAAAAAACCCAAAAACCCTAAAAAACCTTAAAACCCGAAAAAGAACAAAAATACAATAAAAACCCTAAACCCTTTAATTTTTTTAAAATAACTAAAACCTAAAAATACTAGAACAACTACACCCTTAATAAAACTCTAAAAAACCTAATAAACCCTAAAAAGGTAAAAACAATAACACCTTGAAAATCCAAAAGACCCAAAAAACCCTAAAACATTAAAAACCCATGAAAACTCAAAAAAAACCCCTAGAAACACTAAAAATCCATAAGAAACTAACACCCTAATAACAATAAAAACATTAAAACCTCAAAAAACCTAAAACTCCCAACAAAACCTACAAACCATAACAACCTTAGAAAATCTTAAAAATCATGAGGACTCTAAAACCCCTTCAAGACGCAAAAAACCGATTAAAAAAAACTAAAAAAAATCCCCATAAAATTATAAAACTCTTAATGGTATCTAAATATCCCTAAAAATGCTAAAAAAACCTAAAACCCATAAAGCCTAAAAACCCTTGAGAACACTAAAACCCCTAAATACTCTAAAAATCCATAAAAATTCTAAAAAATACCTAAAACACAAAAAACCTCCTAAAACCCCTAAAATATGTTAAAAATCCTTAAAACCACGAAAAATCATTAAAACCATAAAAAATCCCAAATGTCTCTAAAACCCATTAAACCCTAAAACTCACAGAAAACCCTAAAGACCCTAAATAGCAATTAAATAACCTATACCTTTAAAATAATCTAAAAGATCATTTAAAATCATAAATGACCCTATAAACCTAAAACCACTAAAGACCATAAAAAAACATTAAAGTGCCTTAAAAACCTTAAAAACAAGTAAGGGACCCTAAACCCCAAAAATACCGATAAACACAAATCACCTAAAAACCATAAACCCTCTAAAAACCTAAATGATTCTAAAACCAATAAAAAACCCAAAAGGTCCCAAAAACCCCTTAAGAACCATAAAACACTATTAAACACCAAAGGATAATAAAAACACTAATTCCCCATAAAACCCCCAAAAGACCCTAAAAACCCCTAAAAGAACCAAAAAATCCAAAAACCCCTAAAATACATAAAACCTCAAAAAATTCTAAAAACAAAAAAAACAAATAAATACCCTAAAAACCTAAATAACATTAAAACACCCAAAAAATCCTAAAAACCCAAAATACACAAAATATATTTGAAAACCTAAAAAACATTAAACCCTAAAACTCGAAACACCCTTAAAACCATAATTCCCTAAAATATCATAAAAGGTATAAAAATCCTAAAAATCCTAAAAAGGTAACAAATCCTAAATCCTAAAAAACCATAAAACCCTAAACCCCTAAAACTGTAATAATACCTATTAGACCTTAAAAAATCCTAAAACCCCTACAAAATGCAAAAAAAACCTAAAAACCTAAAAACCCCAAAAATGACCATAAAAAAACATAAAACCCCCCTGAAACCCAAAAACTATAAAATACCCATAAAAACAAAATACCCTAAAAACCCCATAAAAATCCCTAAAACCCATGAAAACCCTAAAAACCCAAATAAAATCATAAAACCCAAAAAATTAAAAACCGTAAAACCATAAACCCCTAAAAACCCCTAAAACACTAAATAACCATTGAACCAATAAAACCAATCCCATACCCTTAATATCTAAAAATCCATAAAAACCACAAAACCCCCAAAAAACTTCAAAAATGTAAAAAACTAAAAACTAGAAAAAAACCCTAAAAACACTAAAAACCATAAAAAATCCTAAAAACCAAAACATCTCTACAAAACCCTAAAACACATAAAATTCACTAAACCCCCCCAAAACAATAAAAATACATAAAAAATCAATCCTCTAAAACAATAGAAACCCCTAAGAACCCTATAAAAACCTAACCCCCCCCCCAAACATAGAAAACCATTAAAAATCATTAAAAATTCTCCAGACACTAAACCCTAAAACCCTAAAACCCTGAAACATATAAAAATTTCGAAGAACCACTCTAAACACCTAAACCCCCAAAAAACAAAAAAAATTAAAAACCAAACACACCTAAAACCCTAAAAACCATAAAAACATATTAAAAAAATGAGAAACCCTAAAACCCCTAAAACACTGTAAAAAACCTAAAAACACCAAAACCCATAAAAATTATTAATAACCACTAAAAAAATTAAAACCACCAAAACTTTAAAATATCCTAAAATCCCTAAAATCCCAAAAATCCCAAAAATCCTCAAAGACCATTAATGTCCCTAAAAACTATAAAATACCAAAAAAACCTAAAACTGATAAAAGAACCTATAATACCAAATAAAACCACTAAAAGACCCTTAAAAACATAACAACCCTAAGAATCCTAAAACACTAAAACATCCTAAAACACTAAATTCCATAAAAACCAGAAAACAAATCAAAAAAAAAAACTAAAAACCCTAAACACCAATAATAATCCAAAAAACCAATAAGTACGTAAAACTGTTAAAACACTCAAAATATTTAAACAATCTTAAAAACCCAAAAAATTTGAAAAAATACTAAAAACCTTTTAAAACCCTAAAACCCTAAAAAACTAAAAATCATAAAACCCATAAAAATCCATAAAACCTTAAAAACACATTAAAACCCCAAAAAATCCCTAAAACACCCAAAAATCTAAAACAACATTAAAACCTAAAGACCCTTAAAAACATTTAAAACCCTAAAAAATTCTTAAATATATTAAACCAATAAGCCCTAAAATTAAAAAACCCCTAAAACCCAAAAAACCTTAAAACCACATAAAACCTCAAAAAACTTTTCTTAAAAAGGTATTGTTGAAAAAAATTGAAAACCCCAAAACCCAAAAATACAAAAAAAAATTAAACCCATGAAAAACATGTAAAATAATTAAAACCCATAACCCCCCTAAAACCCCTAAATCCCTTAAAATCATAAAAAATATAAAACCCTAGAAACCATGAAAAACAATAAAACCCATAAAATCATAAAATAAAAAAAAAACCAATGAATCCCAAAGAAACCCTAAAAACCTAAAAACCCTAAAAACCTTTAAAAACCCCAAAATACCCTAAAAAAATAAACCCTAAGAAACCCTAAAAATCCCTAAAAACCCCTAAAAACCCTAAAACCCTAAAATCCCTAAAAACCCTAAAAACCCTGGAATCTTTAAGTAAAGTCTTGTTCTCCCTGTAAAGTCTTGTACTTACTTTTTTGTAAATAAATTTTGTGGGGTCGGGACACGCCTGGCCCCGAACATGCTTTCCCTAAAAACCTTATAATGCCCAAAATTCTAAAAAATACTAAAACCAAAAAACCAAAAAACCCTGAAAAACCTAAAATCGGTTGAATTCCAAAGAAAACCTATAAGAACCTAAAAACCATAGATACAAAAATAAAAAAAAATTGTAAACACACTAAAAACCCTAAAACCCATAAAACATTGAAACCCCTAAAAAATAATAAAATTTCTAAAAAAACCCATCAAACCAATGAGAAATCCAAAAAATCGTAAAAACACTAAATGAACTATATAAAAAACTAAAATAATCCTAATACCCTAAAACACATAAAAGAGCACTAAAACCCCCTGAAACCGTACAGAGCTTTGAAAACACCAAAAACTGTAAAAATCCTTAAAACCCATAAAAAGTACAAAACCTCTAAAAACCTGAAACAACTAAAAAAATCGTAAAGGCCCTAAAAACCCCCAAACCCTTAAAATACCCTTAAATATGCAAAAAATCCACAAAGATCATAAAATACCCTAAACCACTCTAAAAGTCCCAAAATATCAAAAACCCTTAAACGCCATAAAAACAACCTTAAAACCCATAAAATACCAACATGGATAGAAAAAACTCTCCATGGATATTTAAAAAACAATAAAACCCCCAAAACCTCAACAAAATATCATAAAAATAACAAAAACCCAAAAATAATAATCCTAATATCCAAAAGATACCCAAAAAATTACTAAAAACTGTAAAGCCCCTAAAAATCCTAAAACCCTAAAAACCACTTAAAACCCTAAATGAAGTTTAAACCCATAAAAACCTAAAAACCCTAAAATACCATAAAAACCCCAAAATATCTTAACAACCCTAAAAGAATACAAACACCCTAAAAACACTAAAAAATCCAAAAAACCATTAAAAAAACTATGACTCTTATAACCCAAAAAGACAATAAAAACTGTATAAGACCCTGAAACCAATCAAACCTAAAAGATTCCAAAAATACCCTAAAATTTATAAATGTCCCTAAGCAGTCCTAAAAACATTAAAATTCATTGAAAACCCTAAAAAACCAAAAAGTAATCTAAAACCTTAATGTATCCGAAAAAACCCTAAAACCCCAAAATAACCCTAAAATCTCCTAAAATCCCAAAAAACCATAAAAAACCTAACTAAAATTAATCAAAATAAAAACCCTTAAGGACCGAAAACACTAAAGAAAACCAAAACTATCCTAAAAACCCTAAAACAAAATAAAACCATCAAAATCCCTAAAAACCTAATAAACCATAAACACCTGTAAAACCCCTTACAACTATGAAAACATAAAAACCCAAAAAATACTAAAAACCCAAAAAACCCCTTTAAAATAATGAAATATATAAAGTCCTAAATCCCCTAAAAACACTAAAAACCATATCAAAGTTATAAAAACAAAAAAAACCCAAAAACCATATAAAAACCTAAAAACAATAAAAAAACAAAAAACCTGTAAAAACCCTAAAACCCCTAAAACATCATAAAACCCACTAAAAGAACCTTAAAACCCCAAACCCTAAAAACCCTAGAAACCCCAAAAAACCAAAAAACCCTAAAAAAATATCAAACATATATATTTTTTTAAACACTAAAAATCCTAAGAATCCCAATTAAACCATAAAAACCCTAAAAAACAAAAACCTTAAAAACCCCAAAACACATAAAACACCTAAATACGCTAGAAATCCTTAAATACCATAAAAACCCTAAATACACTGAAACCCTAAAACCCCTAAAAATACTAATAAACCCTAAATGCCTCAAAATGGATAAAAACACTAAAACCCCTAAAAACCCCTAAACCCCATTAAAAACACAAAAACCCTAAAAATGAAAAAAAACCCTAGACCCCTACAAAACTAAAAAAACCATAAAATATATTTAAACCATAAAACCTTTAAACCATAAAACCCTAAAACATCCTTAAAAAATCCTAAATCACTAAAATTACCTTAAAAACACTAAAAATTATAAAAACTATCACCCCCAAACCCCTAAAAAAATAGACACCCTAAGAACCCCTAAATCCATAAAAAACCCCTTAAATGACTTTGAAACTCCTGAAACTCATAAAAATACTATAATCTTATCTAAATCCAAAATAAACCCTTTAATCCCTCAAAAACCTCTAAAATATCCCAAAACCCAGAAAGACCATAAAAACAAAGAAATAGAAAAACCATAAAGCACCCTAAAACCCCTGAAAACCTAAAAACCTAAAACCCCTAAACCCTTACTTACCCCTAAAAGACCAAAAAACCATATACATCTAAAAAAACTAAAAAAACCCTAAATAATGATAAACACACACAAACCATAAAAAACCATTATATCCCTAAAACCCTATAAAACATAAAAAACACTCAAAAACCCTACAAAACATAATAAAACCACTAAAAATACCACAAAAGATGCTAAAACCCAAAAAATACCTATATTTGCTAAAAACCCTAATAGACTCTATAAACCCTATAAAAACACCAAAATACCCTAAAAACATTATAACCATAGAAAATCCAAAATACCGGAATAACCCAAAAATTAAATTAATCCCCTAAAAATCCTAAAACACCCTAAAAAAATGAAAAACTCTAAAACCCCCAAACCCTAAATACCACAAAAACCTATAAAAACCCTAAACACCATGTAACCCCTAAAACCATTAAAAATGATAAAAATCCCTAAAACATGAAACCCCCTTAAAACCCTAAGGTACCCCACCCCCCATGTCGTATGCCCCTACATCACCACTGCCGCTGTATCCCCTACGTTTTCTCCACCACCGTAGCCCCCGACGCTATCGGACCCCTAACTTTCCATTGATTCCCTACCTTCATAAGGTGTCTGTGAAAGGCCTATGAGTGGCGAATATCATCCCCTAATTGTGTATCTAGGGTTACTCTGACAGATCTTCTTCCTTCCTCCTCTTGCATGGATCGACCTTGGCACCAAATGTCTCACCTCGGCTTAGTGCTGGCTGGTGATGGAACGATGTGGTCTGGTTGTGTCTCTTGGAATTTTAGTTGCACCCCCATCATCAAGATGCTTCAAATTAGGAGTTTGTGTTGTATTCTATGGTGCTCTCGTCGTCAGATTTTGTATACCTAGCTTCGGTGTTTGATGGATGGTTATCTCTGATCCAGTTCGGTCTGGTGGCAGCTCTGTCCCACCTCCCTGTAGTTGGATCATTCAAGATCGGGTGTGTTCACTATTGTATCTGCCATGATCGGAAAATTTTTTGGCATGCTTGGCTTCGGATTCTTGGTCTCCCACCGGCATGTGTCGTCCTAGGGTGTTCCAGCCTCAGAATCCCGCTTCTTTCCTATTTCGAATCCCCCGCGGCTCCTGGTGCTAGGGTTTGGTTCTGGATTTCTTGGCAATGGCTTGCCTCTGGTTTCCTATTCATCCTCATCCCAATTTGGCCCTGGAATCTAGTGTGGTCTTGTGTTCTTGGGGCTGCTCCATTGGATTGGAGCAGGGAGGCCTTGGCTACTAATGTTGCTGGGTTTTTATATTATTTATTTTTTGTTGTAGTTTGTCTATATGATTGGTGCTGATGAATTCAGGTTTTGATGAATGTATATGTTTTTGGTGAATTGTTGGTGATGTTGACGGTTGTTTTATGATGTCTAATTATAGTTAATGGTGTGATTGTGAATGATATTGGGGCTACTGATGATGGTTTTGATTATCTAAGAGGTGTTGGAGCTGGTGTGGATGATGGTGCTATGTCTAGTTTATTTATCTGTATTTTCTTTCTTTATTTTTTCTTGTTTGGGGTTTGTTTTTTGGATATGGATTGATTGAGTCTACCCCTCTCATTTCTACACTATTCTCTTTTTTCTAATAAATTTTTAGGGGGCCAAGAGTAGCCTGGACCTGCACCTTCCTTGCCCTAAAAATCCTAAAATACCAAAAAACCCAAAGAACCCCAAATAAATGTAAAAACCATTAAAATCCCAAAATAATAATAACCCCCCCCCCAAAAAAAACCTCTAAAGATTCTAAAACACTAAAACCCATAAGAAAATCAAAAAACCAACTTAAACCCCTAAAACCAATAAAACCCCTCAAAACCACTAAAGAACCTAAAAAACCTAAAAACCCCTAAAAAACCAAAACCAAAAAAAAACATAAAAATCGTACAAACCCTAAACCCTTAACAAAAACCTAAAAATCTATATAAACCCATAAAATGATTAAATATCCTAAAACCCTTTAAAAGTATGAAAACCCCTAAATACCCAAAAACAAAAAAGAACATAAATAACCATAAAAACCCATACCAAAACCTAAAAACATTAAAAAACCCTAAAACCCTAAAAATACCAATAAACACTATAAAACCCTAAAATCATAAAAACCACTAAAACACCCAAAATACAATAAATAGAATAAAAAATATAAGAACCCCTAAAAATCCTTAAAACCCCTAAAAATCTATAAGATCCCTAAAACCCTTATAGAGCCCTAAAATATCAAATAACCAAAAATCCGTAAACCCATTAAAAGCCCTAGAATAAAAAAACACCATAAACCTGTGAAAAATATGTAAAACCCCTAAATAAGTAATAAAGAACACTAAAATCCCTAAAAATTTCCTAAAACCCTAAAACCATTATAAACTCATGAAATACCCTTAAGACCCACCGAACACCATAAAAACCCCTAAAACCCCTAAACCCCATAAAAAATATTAAAAACCCTAACCACCTAAATATCATAAAAACTATAAAAACACCCTAAGACCCGAAAAATGATAAAAAAAACTAAATACCATTAAAATGAAAAAAAATTCTAAAATAGCCTTAAATCACTAAAAACACAAAAAACCCCTAAAAATACTAAAAATCCCAAACAACCCTTCAAAATCCTAAAAAATTTAAAATCCCATAAAGTAGATAGAAACCTTGAAACCTATAAAACCCTAAGAATAACCTAAAAATACTAACCCCCCGCCAAGAACCTGTTGGCACTACTTGAGAAAGTAACCAAAAAGACTATGAAGAAAACTCAGGGTATTTCAGATCCCAAAGCAAGGTTTGAAGAGTTAAAAAAAATATTCCAAAAGAGCTTCGTGATGGACTATATTCATAGGCCTGCGTGATAGAGCTACGTGACTAACCTACACAACGGAGTTCTAAAACTGACCTATGTGATAGAGCTCTGCACCTAAAAATGTTTTGTGCACCTACACAGAATACCTGCGCAACGAAGTGGCGCGAAGGACCAACGTGGACAACATATCTTCAACTAGGCCCCATCCATGCCTATAAATAGATCCCTTGGTATTCCTATTTGATGACTAAAAAAATTGAAATACTCATTGAAGCTCCCATTGTGTCGCTCTTTCTCCTAGATCCATCAAATTGTCTTAGGTAGCTCTCTAGACCATGAGAGAATAGAAAATTAAATGGGATAAGCATGTTTTGAAGAAAACTCTGGGTATTTCAGATCCCAAAGCAAGGTTCGAAGAGTACAAAGGAAAATAAAAATATTCCTAAAGAGCTTCACGATGGACTAGCTTTACCGGACTGCATGATGGAGTTGTGCGACTGATGTACGTGACGGAGCTGTGTGATTGAACTACACCTTAGAGCTCCACACCCGAAGATGTTTTTCACACCTATGCGGAATACTTGTGTGGGAGACCTGCGTGAAGGACCTGTGTGTACAACATCTCTTTGACCAGGCCCCATTTGTGCCTATAAATAGAGCCCTTGGGCTCCCTATTTGAGGACTGAAAAAAATTAAAAGACTTCTGATGCTCCCATTGTGTAGCTCTTTCACCTAGATCCCTCAAATTGTCTTAAATAGCTCTCTAGAACACAAGAGAAGAGATAATTAAATGAGATAATCATGATTTGAAGGTCTTCACATTCTTCAGTCAACATTTATACCTACGCGGTATACCTGCACACCATACCTGTGCATTATACCTACGCGATACAGCAACGCGGGGTACCTACGTGGCATAATTGCATGAGGTGCCTACGAAACAAACTCAAGTACCCTTTTTAAACGCCATTAATGGCAGGGTATCTCCTTCTTTGGTTCCCTTATCTAAAAGGGACTAAGTTGAAGCCTCCATCAAAATCTCTTGACTTATCAAACCTTTCAGAACGACACATTAGTATGTCTCCTATTTGGGTTTTTATTTCCTTAGTTAGAGGTTTCCCACATTAATTTCACAATGGGGCAAGGATTCATGAAATGTATTTGGGTTTGTATATCCACAGTCACATGGACCTTTCTCCTAGAAACACTGTTTGGAAGTTCCTAGTATGGAGGAGGGTGGGGTTCTAGCCTCTCCTATCTCAAAGAGGTGACCCAGAACCTCAGGTCTCTAGTAGGGAAGGTACAGTTCACACTTACTTTTCTGCACAATAAAAGGAGAAGTCTCCCTTTCCTACCAGGATCAAATTTAAGGCAACCAACCTGGTGTAATCCCCTCACCTTTATCCCTTCCTCCTTACATTGGACCCTTGTCCAATGTAAATATAATAGAGGGAAGGATCATCGCCTTTCCCGCTTCCATAGTCGATGCACCCTCTTCCATCAGCATAGGAGGAAAAGTGTGAAGTTTCATTGTTGAATCTTTCACATCCTCTTGTTTATCACATAGATCATGACTCACATGAGCTTAGAGATATGTGATTATTACAACATGCGCACAAACACTCATTAAAGGAACTACGAGAACATTGATTCCTATTCAAACCAGGATACGTAGGAAGTCATCTCAAGTCCCGAGCTCACTGGGCATCCTCCCTAGGAAATAAGCCCCAAAATCAATCTTCAAATCATCAAGGCATCCTTTACAGGATGTAAGCCCAAACTCATATTTCTCATAGGACCATACTCTCTTATGATATTTATCCAACTATGTGGGATTTGATTCCCATTAATATGGGATACGTAGGAATCCTCCTTGATGTTCAAACCCAACACTTCAAATCAACCATGTTCTCCTTGGGCCATATTTTCAATAGGGTATGATACTACTAGGAAACTCATATCCTTTCCTAGTTCCTTGGGATGCTTCAGCATATGTCCCACACTATGTTTTCACTAAGAACCTTTTGCTTAGAGGTCCTTATCACATGACCTTAAAAGGTATGGTGTGTTCTATTCAGTGACACCAAACTACATGGGTTATGATTCCTTTCACAAGGATATGTAGGTAGCCCATTTTACAAGCATGATCCCAAGATCAAAAAAAAACTTTGTCTCCCTATATGACAATAAATTCTAGAGTCCCCCACTTAGTGGCTTAAAAACCAGTATCATCACCACAATGATTATAAGAATCTCAAATAGTTATATTAGAGGATACCATTGACGGAAAACCTTGAATTCATACAAATGTTTCCATTGATGAAGAACCTTGAAGGCATACTGATGATTCTAAATTTTACTCATGTTAATAAGTGATTTTAAATTACAAGGGAGACTTATGATATACTTGGTGAATTAATAAGGATTCATGAAAACATCTTAAATATTACGAAGAGTGTCCCATAGTAGATGATAATTCTTCCCAAAAGGTGTGATGAGTTTGACCTCCCATCCTCTCAACCAATGCACGTTCTTAAGTATCATAAAGTTCAAACATAACGAATGCCTTCCTTTGGAAAGAAGTTCCCATTTGGATAAAGAAATGTTGGAAGTTTCCAGTTATATAAATAAATGCAATGGAAACCACTAGAAAATAATGATTCTTAAAACTAGAAAACATGTTTCAAGGAATGATGAAACAAAAATGGTGAACCCGACATGAATCCTTAACCAAGTTAATAATGTTACCCACATGTTAGGCCCCTATCAATTGATAAAGTAAGGCTAGAAAAATGAATTAATCACGCATGTATTCATTTAAAAAGGATGTTGTTTTAATATATTCTATTATTGTATTCAAGTTTTCCACAAACCTTCCTTCAATCTAATGAATGGACTTCTCCAAGGCAACATCTTTGAACTTCCTGACCACTGCTCAAACTGGATCTCCATCCATGGGAAGGAAGTTATCACCAACCCAACTTCTTCAATGTTGGGTCTCTAATGTGCTGGTAAAAGAATATCACTGTCATGGTACAATCCTGACATTGGAGGCTGCTCGACAGGCCCTCCAGGTCAACAAAAATCCTCGATCATCTGGCCAATGATGACCCATGATCAAGAAGAAAACAATTCCAACAGTTGTCTCCAACCATTTCAGGTCTTTATCCCTATAATGCAACAATCAATCCCTCCCATACTACAAGGAGGTGGATCAGGAGCTCACTCAAGGACTCAATTCAAGAATGTAGAAGTCCTTATTGTGGACTCCCACCAACAATCACCACCAGAATCATGAGGTAGTGTACCCCCAACATGATAGGGGTGTTGCCTCTGGAAGTTCGACCCAGGTCTCTCAGACTCAGGCACACAAGATGAACATCTAGGGACAATGTCCAGTAAATAGGGAGCAGGTTCTCACCACTTCCTCCTTTGGAGAAGTCCATCAATTTAACTTGATGGAAAAAATGAGTTATCACATACGCCTGTCGGTCCTAATTTTTTTTCTCAACAGGCTCATCTGATAGTAACCCACCAATCCCACCAGATAATACTAGTGCAGTATTGTGAACATGCACATTCACTTTCTTACAAGTTATCAGCCAATCAGAAGGCTCATCTGACTGCATGTAAAGAGGCCCGACAATCTAATATGGGGGAAACTGGTAAACATGAACATACAATTGTTTACAATCACATATTTGGTCAGTAGTCTCGTCTTCAACTATTGAAGGAAGTTCATTAACCATGCTTTATGGAAAATAGCCAGCAGGCACATACACCTACCAATTTTCATCAAGCCTACCAAAGGTCTCATTTGGTAGAACCCGGAGAAGTCAGTCGGAAAGCTCTGATGACAAATTTAGGGCAGACCCAACTCTCTGCCCCCATGCCTGAGTACTGTCAATATCCCTTAATAAGAAAAGAATTATATGAGTAGGCACATACAGTTACTCCAGATATGGAATGGAGGCATATTCTCGTTCTTTCCATTGAAGTCACCAAACAAATCTTATCAATGGTGAAAGGGAATATACATATCCCTACCCATATTATGGAAGTGTTCCAGGATTTTTTAATAACTACTTCCGTAGTATCATGTGAACAAACATATAAATCTGTCCCCACACATGGGATGAGACATCAGCATTCCATCCCAGAGTAGATACAAACCTCTGTTCTAGTCTAGGAGAGTCATGGGGCATATTCCCCCATATCATACGGACAATAGGATCGAGAACATACACCCTTTCCAATTGGAGTTAATCGGTCTTTTTCGGTAACTACTCCAAGGCAGGCACATACACCTGCACATTATAACCACTTCTCCAAACAGGTGGCCCCATCTATGTATAAGAGAACATCCAAAAATAATTCTTTCCAAACACCGTTGAAAAATTAAGAGTCAAGCTGTGATGTAGCTCATCTTAATGCTGGAGTTCATGAAGGCCTCAGACATTTATATATTGCAAATCAAGATCATACCCCCTCATTACTAAATTTTGGGAGTGGTAGTTGTAATTCTGAAGTTTCTCATTGGACCCATCATCATGAAGGCTTTATTAATGAAAATTCAGTCGATCCAAAGTGTCTATCTCCAAAGGAGAGCCATAAAAACCCTCTGTGGGGCCAAAATACAAAGGATCAAGAAGATTTATACCTTACTTTAATCCACAATGGTGATCCTCCCCATGATGGCATTCACTGTCAAAGTCCTCTCTGCATTAGTATTCCACATTATCAAAATTATTCCATAATTGACAATGTAGCGATGAGAAAGCCCTCCTATCTCTAGGAACTTGCAAACACAAAGCCAGTCATGTCTAGTGCTTTGTCATTTATGGGTGAAACACTTTCTCAACCAAAATATGACTTAAGGGAGCAGTCATTCTTAGAACCTCCTTCACGTCATTTGTCTTCTAATACAGAGAATCCACTCTAGTCAGATCAAGTGGAGAAACCTCTTATGAATAATGCATAAGATGTGTTAAACATGAGGAAACAATTAACTAAAGGAGAAATACTAGTCATGTTATAGCCTTTTGAAAATTCTCAATATGATATTCGAGAATTGATAATAGAAGATTGAATTCATGAAATCCATCTCAACTTATGGAAAACTCTTCATCATTTGAAAACAAAAGTCTTACCATATGATAAATATCAAAATCATGTAAAGGTAATAGAAGGGTTACAATGCCACATTGACTAGGAATCTCTCTCAGTTTCCCAACATCCAAAGGATGAAAAACAACATAAAACCCATCAAATTTCATGTCTCAATTCTCTAAAGAGACTACATTAGTTAATTTCTGATTCCCCATCTAGTGTTCGCATCAGAGGATGTGGTGAATATGGAGCATTGAATTTCACTACACTCCAAAATTAGAAAATTCCACCAAAAGTGGTTTCATGCAATGTTATTGCCCATGGCTGGCCCCAATCAATAGGTTTTTATGTAATCAAATGCATGCTCAAGAATAGGCATCAACCAGGTCTCATCAGAATCAGGCCCAAAGAAAAGAAGTTGTTGAGCTACTTTTAAATCAAGCATCTGATAATATTGAATAGGCATCTTGTTTAGAGGATGTTATGCGTCAGAAGATGCAAATTTATGAAATAGCACAATGATCTTCTAAAATGGGTGATTTAAGTGATTGTCGGATGATGCACCCAGCTAATGTTCGAACCAAAATCTGAAAATCACAAGATCGTTTGCATGAATTTGAGATATAGAATTTCATGAATCACCCCAACTTACCAGGCTGGGGGCTCATTTAATTCAATCATCAAATTCATTAAACAATGTTCAAAGATTTTAAGAAGAAGAAATTGATCAATCCCAACCTACAAGGCTGGGGGTTTTTTCACATGTACAATCCCCTCCCCAATGGAAGTCATTTTTCTCATGATTAGGGAAGAATCCACAAGGAAAGAGTACAACTAAACTATCCAATGATTCCATTCATGTTACTTTCCACCAAAGTGTTATAGGGAATTCATTATATAGGAGAACAATGTCTCATTAAAGACAAAAAGGGAGATGATCTATAAGAAACACTGGCAGAATTCCATCAATGCATTATGCATCAGTGAATATTATTAACACCATTACAGAAGATCCTCCAAGAAATAAGTCCAGATCAAGGGAATCAGAAGATAATGTTCTTGTCTATAATACGGTACACACCGAGGGAAATGAAGAAGGTGTGCATACCTGAAATCAGAGGCTTACCCAGAATCTATGTATGCCTTCAAATAACCAACTCCCCACTCTCCAAAAGACATCGAACAAGGGTAAAGGAAAAAATTCATATTTTGTCTCACTTTTCCCCTGGAGAGGGTTAATATCTTTCACTTAAAGAGGGTTTTTCACATCAAGAAGAGGAAATGAAGGAGTTGGAAAGACTCAAAACAAAGTTACTTCGAAATATCATTTCTGCTAGATGGTATCCCCAGTCAAGTCCTCAACTTGAAAATACTATTGGATCTCCTCAACAAAGAGGATTTGTAGTAACTAAAAATGCAGATAATGAATTGCCTCCATTGGGTATACAACCAAAGTAGGTATCAGTACCACCATCAGTGGTTTTACCAGTCTCTACACCATCTCAAGCTCCAGTTGCAATACCTTCATATGTTTTAGCTCATTTGGATGTTCCCTAAATGCTTATGAACACAATTGAGGCATTAACAGCTCGATTGGAAGCTATGGAGGAACGACATACACCAGTTCAGCCGGAAAAGAGATCTTACCCTAAATGGGTGGATGCAATTCCTCCCCCGCCAAATTTTGTAAATACCACATTCCCAATATTTAATGGTTCGGGAGATTAGAAACAACACTTAACACATTTTATTTCTCGTTCTGATCCTATAATTGGAACTTCTCAACAACAGGAAGCAGTTACGCATATGTGTTTTTTGTAGTCATTCCAAGGACAATATTTTGTCTGGTATACATATTTTCAATCACGATCAATTACAGGGTGGGAAGATCTTTGTCAAAAATTCCTTCTTCAATTTTTCTCAACACTACCAAAGATGACAGTTTTTATCTTACTAATTGTAAATAATGGGATAATGAAATAGTTTCATATTTCATTGCACGATGGAAAGGATTAACATATTTCCTAAGTCTAGAACTCCCTCAAGATGAATTGATCCCAATCAGTTTGGAAAATTTACGTGATAAATTATGCACACCATTGATCCCTGTGAAATACACAGGAGGGTTTTGAGACCTTAATTCAATCGCTCAACCGATAGAAGACTCTATTATAGAATCTAAGGCTAAAACTTGTTTAATTCAATCAGATCCAGGAAAGAGGATAGAAAAGCCAGAAGCTGCTACAGTCACCCTCAATCAGGAACTTGTACCTACTTATACATTAAAACATTCATCATACCAAAGGGATCCACCTCCCGAGCCTTAGTAGTAACTACTATCTCGTCAAGATGATCAAAGAGATCAAAGGTAGAAACATTTTGAGGAATTAAAGAATAAAGTTTATTTTTTTAGGAAAGAACAAGTTCCCAGTTACTTCATCTCAACATTAGAAAACATTTTGGTTCAGTTTCCAAGGCTGAAGAAGCCAAATAAAGACGAAGATGAAGATCGTCCGAATTATTGTTCCTTTCATCAGATATTGGGGCACCCCATTCAAGAGTGCTTTGTTTTCAAAGACCTTCTTCAAAAGATGGTAGACTCTAGACAAGTGAAATTGAAAAGTTCATCAGTTAAAATATCATGTGTTACTGCAACCAATCCAGAGGAAGAAGGAATCTGGAAAAAAGGTAAATATAAAAATGTTCAAAAATATGATGATTGGATGATCAGGAAAATGATCAACCGAACTTGTGCTATTTTATGAACAGAGTTGAATCAACTAATTATATCTTATACCACTCCTACCACAGAAAATACATCTTTATCAAGAGGTCATTCCTAAAAGAAACAAAGTAGTCATAAGGTTAATGAGAAGTCAGAAGAATATGAGGTTGTGTCAAGGCCAAATTTTTCCTTAACCATGGTAGATTTTATTCCATCTGTTTTAAAATCATAGGCACCACCCCGCCAAATGGCACAACCAAAAGTAACATGTCAGGTAGAATCCTCATCAGATGAAGAATTGATCTTTGGTTTTGTTAATTTTATCCATCTAACGGATCTTATGACAATGTTGATTCTGATTATAATGATCCATAATTCTTTATACCTAATTGGGTAACTAGAGGAAGTGGCCAAGGTTGAGGATATAGGGGAATACATGAGAATTCTAGAAATCGCTGTTTTAACTCTACCCCTGCTAAAACCATATATGCGGAAAAAAATCATGGGGGATCCCTTTTGTGGGCTCAACAATAACAAGGATTTTCTTCCATGCAAAACAAGTCTAGTTCTGGCAAAATTATTTTAGAGGACTGATTAGAAGTAATGACATCTTCCTCTCAGTAAGTGAATAAACCTAGTCAGTCTAATATTCCAAAGTCAAGAATATCTCCCACTTCTGCTTCAACATAGAATATGACTACATCAGATGCATAAACTTCTAAATCACCTACCAAACTCAATCTCTATGATGGGAAACACAGACCTTTGGACTAAAAGTATGATTTCTTGAAACAATTGGCCCATGTACCAGCCATGTTGTCAATTCTGGATGCTTTGAATCTATCAAAAGATCTTTGAGAGGCACTCATTGAGGCTTTATAAAATCCTCAAGAGTTTGAAACCGAAGTTGTTGTTGCTGAGGCTTACCATATAGAGAATGATTCTGCAGAATGTCATGCAGTCATATCTTTTACATATGAATATTAATCCCATGTGGTACATGGGCATATCAGACCTTTTTATCTGTCCGTAATGTTCAAAGACATAGATATCTGATGATCCTTTATTGATAATGGATCTGGGATCAACCTCATTCTCATTTATACACTTCGTTGTTTGGGACTAACTGAATCTGACTTATCTCCTTCAACATTAATGTTGCAAGGATATGAAAAGAATGAACAAGAACCTCTGGGCAAAATTACACTCAGAACTCAGTTTGGAGATCTTGTGTCTAATTCAGATTTTAGGGTTGTTCTTCAGGAACCATCCTTCAATATTCTGCATGGAAGGCCTTGGTTGCATCAACATGCATCCAAACCATTATCATACCATCAATGTATGAAATAATTTTTCAATGGTCACATTGGGACATTGTATGGTGACAAGAATCCTTTTAAAACATGTGTGTCTCAATATATTGAGGCAAAGTTTTATCACAAAAAAGGAACAAAGTCCATGATAAAGGAAATAACAAGAGTTAATGCTCCAAATGTACAGGAAAAGATTCCAGAAAATTCATTCATGCATTTGATTATAGATTATGTGTTACCCATCAATCAAATTGAAAGGGTAAAACCAAATCCATGCACTTATCCAGTAATTTCTATAATGTCAATTGTGACAATTGGGCCTGAAAACATGGGTGAAATTATTTATACCCCAATCAATGATGGAAGCCTAAATGGAGATGTTTTAATTTCATCTAATGAACTACAATAAGTCTATACTTCATCAATCAGAGTAGAAAAAATTGTAGAAATTCTAGGGGAAGAAAAATATTTCGATTCTCAATCCTTAAATCCCTCTTTATTACTATAGGAAGACCCTTCATCATCAGTATGGTCAGTTATGGTGGCCTCTTTATTGAAATGTTCAAATATTGACTCCTCCCCTAACTCTGGGAGTTTTTCCTTATCATCTACCATGAAAATGGAAATAGAAGAGGTAAAACATAATTAAGAATAATAAAAAGATCTCAGGGATGCTCCTCTAGCATTTGAAGAAGATGTCTCTACCACCGTGGATGAACTTAGAGAAATAAATATGGGTATAGAAGAAGATCCACACCCCACTCTAATTAGTGCGGCCATGACCTCTGAAGAGAAAGAGGTGTATACTTCCTTTATAAAGATATATCGAGATATATTTTCTTGTAATTATACATAAATTCCAGGTATTAATATTGATATAGCCACCCATCATTTGGGTTTTCTAGAAGAACATCGTAGATTCAAGCAAGCAGTAAGAAGGACACACCCAACCCATGCCTCTAAAATTGAATCTGAAGTTTATAATCTTATAAAAAATAACTTTGTTAGGGAAGTACAATATCCCAAATGGCTAGCCAATATTGTCCCAATGAAAAAGAAGAATGGGAAAATTAGAGTCTGTATTGATTTTAGAGATCTTAACTGACATTGTCTTAAAGATGATTTTCCAGTCCCGATTACAGAACTTTTAATTGATACAACAGCTGGCTATGAAGCTCTTTCCTTTATTGATGGTTACTCTGCGTATAATCAAATTCTAATGTCCCCAGAGGATGAAGAATATATATCCTTTATAGCTCCTCAAGATGTGTTTGGATATCGGGTAATGCCTTTTGACTTAAATAATACAGGCGCAACATACCAATGCGCCATGCACCATATCTTCAAACCCTTATTAGGGAAATTTGTTGAATGTTATATGGATGATTTGGTTGTCAAATATAGACAATGTTCCAATCATTTGGATGATTTTTGAACCATATTCAATTAACATCAGCAACATAGTTTGAAGATGAACCCCTTGAAATGTGCTTTTAGGGTAACCTCGGGAAAATTCTTTGGCTTCATTGTATGCCATCGTGGTATCGAAGTTGATCCTGAGAAAACAAAATCAATCCTTGGTATGTTACCTCCTCGAAATTTAAAATAATTAAGAGGGATCCATGGACACTTGGCTTATATTCAGCACTTTATCTCGAATTTGATAGGAAAGTGTTTACCCTTTACCAGATTAATGAAGAAGGGAGTCACTTACCAATGGACTGAAGATTACCAAGAAGAATTTAATACCCTCAGGAAATATCTCTTGAGTACCTCAGTATGGATGCCACCTGTTGATGGAAGAATACTTATTCTCTACGTGACAGCATTTGAGCTATCACTAGGTTCCTTTCTCTCCCAAAAGAATCATGCTAGGAATGAAAACAGCTTTTACTATCTTAGTTGAACTGCGCTTGATACAGAAAATCGATATTCATGTATTGTGAAGTGTTTCCTGGAATTAATCTTTGTAGTTTAGAAATTGAGGCACTACCTGAAACATCATGATGTCCAATCAGTATATCACAATAACCCTCTCAAATTTATCCTTAGTCGCCTAATGCTTACAGGATGTCTAGCACGGTGGGCGGTTATTTTGCAACAGTTTCATATCCAGTTTGTGCCTCAAAAGGCAGTAAAGGGCCAAGATCTGGCTAATTTCTTTGTTAAGCACCCATCTATAGAAGATACATCATTTAATATCGAACTTCTTGATGAAGAGGTCTTATCTATTTAAGATAATTCCCAAACATGGGAAATGTATTTTGATGGCGCTTCTAGAAGTCCAACAGGGAAGATACTAGAAAATTCTAAACTCAACATGGTTGGATTATGAATTGTCCTGATTTCCCTAGAAAAGGTAGTATTTACTTATTCTTTACTATTATCGAAAGGTGGTACCAAAAATGAAGTAGAATACCAAGCTCTCATCACAGGTTTTGAATTGGCCCTTCAGGTGAAAATGGATCATTTGAAGGTAAAATGTGATTCAAAATTGGTAATCAAACAAATCAATGGGGAATATTCTATCAGAAAAGAGGAGTTAATCCATTTGTGTGATTACATTAGAGGTTTAATGGATAAATTTCTCTTAGATCCAACATTTTATTATATCCCACGATCAGAAAATGCTCAAACAGATGCATTGGCTAATGTAGCTACAGCCTTGGCAGATCCAAATCGGGATGAGGCAGTTACCAGCATAACACATTTCTGTGTGGTGTCACCTTTTGTTCAAACCATATAGGAGGAAATTAATGAAATAAACCCTATTTTTGAACTCTATGGTCATACCAAGGGATGGATAACATCTTTCATAGAATATATTCAAAATGGTATACTTGCACCAGACAAGGATGAGAAAGAACAGATCCAGCGACAAGCAGCCAATTTTACTCTTTATGATAGTCTACACCACAAAAAGATTCTTTACAAGTGAGGCTTTGATGGAATTCATTTCAGATGTATTTATTAAGAAGAGACTGTAGCTATCATGAAAAAAGTACATTCGGGAGCTTGTGGTGCCCATCAATCTGGGCACAGACTCTCCAATCTGATCCGAAGGCTTGGATACTTTTGGCCTTCAATGACATAGGATTGTACATATTTCACTAAGAAATGCCATTCCTGTCAAGTGCATGACTAATTCACTCATCAACCCCCTGAGTTTCTACAGACATCTAAATACTCCAAGCCATTTTCCACATGGGGAATGGATGTAGTAGGGCCTTATCCTTCAACCATAGCTATGCAGTTCAAGTATATTCTCACTGATACTGAATTCTTCTCTAAATGGGATAAGGCAATACCTCTCAAGGAAGTTGGAGCCAAAAGCATTGTCAGTTTGGTCAAAACTAATATCATCACTATATTTGGTGTCCCTCGTACTATTTTGATCGACAATGGCACCAATTTTTGTTCTGCTGAAGTAAAAAAGTTGTAACAGGAAAATAATTTCAAGTCCAACCACTCATCTCGCTATCAGGCGGTGGCCAATGGACTGATAGAGGCTTCAAAAAATACTCTATCAAATATAATTCAGAAGATGGTGGATAAAGATAAGAAACCATGGCCTGATAAACTTTTTGATTATTTATGGGCTTATCATAAAACTACCCATAATGAAACCCCAGAAACTCCTTATTCATTGATATATGGAACTGAAGCAGTTTTGCCAATTGAAATACAATTGCCTTAACTTTGAGTTACAATATGTGATCAATTTTCTATAGATGAGATGTCTCAGAAATGGTTCGATGAGTTATAAATATTAGAAAAGAAAATACTACATACTTTGCATCATTTAGAAATCAATCAGAATAGAATAGCGTGAGATTTTAATAAGAAAGTTTGACTTCATTCATTCCTTTAAGGATAATTGGTATTGGCCCTTAAGACTCCAATGATACCAGGAAAGAATCCTCCATAACTTGATCTAAAATGGGAAGGACCTTATTCCGTATATAAGGTATATTCAAATGGAGCCTATGATTTTAATCTCAACGGATGGAGATATCATTACAACTCCAACCAATGTGAGATTATTAAGGAAATACTTTGTGTAATTTTACATTTTAGTCCTCACTGCAAGGCTTTAAACTGCACAGTACCATGTCCTAGTTTCAAGAAATTAAACTTCATAACAACCATAAGTGTACATTATTCATGAAATTAATGTGTGTAGCATCTTCATCCTTGTCACATGACGTTAAACTGCATGACAACATTAATACAACTAAGGTTTTCTCTATAAGACGTTAGAAGTTTCCATAATAAAACATCATTGACGTCATCACTACTACTTAGTAGTACATGAGTCCCTCTCTTTCCTATGTCGGAGTTAGATCTGCATAGATACCATGTTTTAAGAACTACGTTTGGCTTGATTCTCATTTTCAATGAGATATATAAAGATGCCAAAATCTCCAATTTTGGGCCCAACCACAATCACAAAATATTCTTATTTTGTTTTCTCCTCATGTATATGAATTACATCTATATAGACTATTTCTTTAAGATATATGATTTGTTCCTTATACCATTTTATGTCTTAAATATTTACCTTTCACTCAGAATGTGTTAAAACCCCCCATTCTTCATGTCAAACTTAGTGTGAGGAATGATTGTTTAAAGAACTATGTATGTCTTGATTCTAATTTATTTTTAGATACATAGAGATGCCTAAATCTCCAATCTTGGGCCCATACACGATAAAAAACCTCTTTATTTCTTGTATAAGAATCAAATCTACATAGGAAATGTTTTATGAATTATGTATGAATTGATCCTTTACCCAGCAAGACATATAGTGACACTTTGGTGTTATCCCTTAACCTAGTTACAATATGTCTTTTCCTTTCACATCGATTCATCTTTATCCTTACTGCATGACCTTAAACTGCATGGAAATATAACACTCCATTCTTCATCTGTGTCACCTTTGTATTATAAAATAGACTCTTACTACTCCTTGTTTCTCACACCGAGCATAGCTCAAGTGATCTTAGGAATTGGGTAAAAGGATTCTTTATTTAAGTAAGGAATTTAAATTCCTTATGGGCATGAAAATGTCCTCATTGCATGACTTAAAACTACAAAATATAATGTCCTCATTGCATGACTTTAAAAAATATATCATAATATTCATTCAGAGGAATCAAAGAAAGTATCCATTTTACATATGAGTCAGATATATGTAAAGGACGTCTCATGGTCAAATATTGTTTCAAATATTTCTCATATGCATTGGGAATAACCCCCTTAAACATTTCACATTCTTAATATTGAATATTTCTAGATCCTAATAATATTTATTATGGTTTTTTGGTGACATTGTTTCTAATACCTGAGAGATCTTTTGCCTGACTGTGCAACACGTGCCCTTATGCAGCCTTATATAAGTTGCCTAAATAACAGGTCAGTCAGTCAAAAGATGCCACTATTTTTATATCCAGCATATTCCCTAGTTGGATCTATATAATACAACCCCCATAATAGGTTTTCCAAAATATGGTAAATTCATTCTTGGTTATAGTATCTTTTTCCCCTTTAATCTTTGATGACAATATACAAGAATAAGTATTTTAAAACAATCATTCAAATAAACTTGTCCCATTATATTTCTAACAATATGAACTTCAAGACCATGGTTTATTCATTTCCCTCACCATGTATTCGATGAATTTTGAAATAACCTTGAAATCACATATCCATATATTATATATTGTTTCCATTTCTGGTCCTAATTGTATGACATAAAACTATAGACACCATACCTCTTACGTTTGGGTCAGACCTTAGTGAAAGTCTTATTCCTCCAATTATTTGGACACTCTTGGTTGGAAATACCCCTTCCATATTCAGGTTCCTTTCTCTATAAATCAAACTCTGTGCTTCGGAAAATATGAATCTCTATAAACTTTCTTTGGCTTTTATCAATAGAACATTAAACTTCGAAGAGCTATTTTGTTTGACTATGCAGTACGTGCCCTAAGGTGGCCTTGCATAATTTGCCTATATAACAGGCATGTCAGTCCAAAGATGCCACTATTTGTCTATGTAGCATATGCCCCAGTTGTCCCTCCATAATACAGTTCCCATAACAGGTTTGTAAAATAATGGTAACTTTGTTCTGGTAAAAGACTTCCTCTAATTTTTTTAGCTCTTTTCCTATATCATTCCTCAGTTTCAGAAATTACCAAATCGTAGTTTATGATTTTTCCTTTCATACCTGAATATGATAGTATATTTCTAAACAAATTATCATTAAATTGGGAGAGTTTCATAATTTTGGTCAGAGCTAAAGACCTTAAATTAAATCCACCCAATGTCCTCACTACATGACTTAAAACTGCATAGTACCAATGTCCTCACAGCATGACTTAAAACTGCACAGTACAGTATCCTCATTACATGAATTAAAACTACACATTACAACGTCCTCACTTCATGAAATAAAAATACACAGTACAACGTCCTCACAACATGACTTTAAACTACACAGTATAATTTCCTCACTGCATAACTTAAAACTAAATAGTATGATATCAGGAATTCCCTTTTCAGATAAATTTTAACCATTACTCATACACCATATTTGTATAGAAATGGTTTTCTTATTCATGACTTATGTTGGTCTAACATATCCCTTTTTCATTATTAAAATTTATTTCCTTGGAAAAACCACCCACTGTGGTCTTGAGTCACTAAAATCTTATTTTCCCATATCTATCAATAGTAAAGTGTTAAAATTTAAAGAGCTCCTTTGTCTAACAATGCAAAACGTGCCCTTACGAGGCCTTGCATAAGTTGCCTACATAATAGGTCTGCCAGCAAAAAGATTCCACTTTTTGGCTATACAACATATTCCCCAGTTGGCCCTGCATAACACAACCCCCATAACGGGTTTTTCAAATAATGGTAACTTCATTCTTGGAAGAGACTCCCCTTGTGTTGTCACAAGTTTTAAATTTGGTGTCCATAAAAATCATGCCTCAAGATTCCCCTTCTAAATTTTGAAAGAATATTAAAGCAATTTTTAGTCACAGAGTCTTGTTTAGGAACTAATTTCAAAATTTATGGTAAAATCTATTTAATCCTAAATATTAGCCCTATATAGCCCAACATTCATGACTCTAAACTACCAAAAAACAAAAGATCTGGTACTCATTAGATTAAGAACCTGTGAAGGGAACTCGAAAAAAAAGTCGAGTCCTAGATCACTAAACATACATTTTTTTTATGATTTATATAATATTGATCAATAAAAAAATAGGTCAAAAGATACAAAATTTGTGGGGTTATCCATACAACCCTAGAAACAATCAAAATATACTCATTAGGTCCCTCAGCTTAATAAGAAAATGTTGAGCACTTCATTCTTGTTATTATAATAATGATTGTTTAATATAAAGGAATCATCATCATTATTTACTTTTCAAATTGAAATCATGAAAAACATAAATGGATATTTATATGATTAAAAACAAAATTTATTTCATTAATATGAAAATAGACGACCATACAAAAAATAAATCCTCTCTATAATGTTTCAGAATAAACTCTCAAGATGACTTTTCATTTGTTGGACCGCTTCATAAGCCCTATCATCTACTTGTTAAAGTTGAGACAATTGATCAAATCCAACTCCTCTTCCAAATGAAGTGATTACATAGTAGTTGAAATATAATTTATCCCCTATAATTGGTTTTCTCCTAATGTATGATTCAACTACTCAAGCTTGTTATGAACAACATCCAGTTGTTGTTAAAGATATAACAACTCCTTCGTGGTTTCTTAGATTTGTTTGAAAATTTTGAGTGATTTCTTATTATGATTTTCCTCTGCCTCAAATACTACAGCTTGAAATATCTCAATATTGATGATTCATTTAGCATCTTCAATATCTTGTCACAACTTATGCTCCTACTCCCGTCAGTGAATAGTCTCTTCCATGGCATCATAGACTAGCCGATAAGTAAATCCACCAAATCCCAATAAACAGAATAATGCTGGGAGTTTTGAAAAATGGGACAACAATTCATCTAAACGATTTTCAGCAATTATTCTCTAGATATTCCACCATGTCTTCTTACATGCCATTCCAAGAGCATATTGCATCTCTAAGTCTGAATCGGAGTCACAACCATGAGGTAAAATGTACTCTAGAAACAAGTCACTTAAAGAGATGCCTTGTTCTAATTCTCTTGGGACAATAGAAGCTTCACCTTATAATCTAGGAGCTGATAAACCTAAATGATAAATCAAGGTCATTATTAGATTCAAATGGAGGAAACAAATATGATTCAAATAGATGATTATATTTACCCAATAATAAGTTATCTACTTGATTAATTCATTCCTCGTATTCCCAGCTTTAGTGTTTCGAGAATATGTTTCTTGAGTAGGGGAATTTCCTTGAATTTTCTCAGTTATGGCATTTGAAGGATCTAGAATATCTATAAATAAAGGATCCTCTATAGGTATTTCTCTAACCCCAGTGGAAGGATAAAGTGGAACACCCTATTCCTGAAGAGACTTTGAGACAATTTCTGATGATAAATGTGTATAAGGTGAACTTTGATGTAAAGAATCAAGTTGAAGAACAAATTATGTATAGAAAATGAATTAATAGGAACATATTCTCTTGAAATTCCCCATAAAAATCCCCTAACTTCTTGATGGAACCCAGAATATCAATATTTGGATTAATGGTGTCCATTATTTTAGCGTATATGGCCTGAAATGTTACAAAATTCTCACCATTTAAGGTATCCAACAAACATTGGTTGATTCCAAAATTGGCTCCACTAAAATTTAGTTTCGTTGGATCTTCAATTGGTATGATGACATCAGGTATTTCCATGTTTGGTTTAACATTAGTATTTGTCTTATACTTCTCTGGATCTTCAATCATTTCTTCTGAAGAAATATAAATATCAGTGCTGATTATTTTAGGATCCTTCGACAAAAAAAAACTAAGGAATTTATTTAATCTTACCATGTATTTCCTCTCTCTCAGTAAAGATATAAGTAGGTATAGCTGAATATTTTGATGTTTTTTCTACTAAAATTTTAGATTCTTCAGCATGAACCTGGGTTTCCCCTGGGGTTTCGTTTAATGGTCTTAAATAATCATCTCTTAATCCCTTGAGAGAAGAGAGAGACAAAGATCCTACAAGAGGAAAAATCATGGTTACCAGAGTATTTTAAGCGTGTTATATGTGCTAAGGACTGTATAAATACTTACTCCTTCATCAAACACTTCAGATCAATCTCATTTCTCTCTTTCATTTTTGTTCAAAATCTTGGGGAGATATTGAACCACTGTTTTTAGTAGGAGAAACTTGAGGTAATGGTTGAGGATTATCTGTCTCCATTACCCCAGTCATGATTCATTCTCCTATAGAATGTTCTTGGCGACCTGGTAGTATCATTCGTTGCGTTAATATGAGAGCCTGTAGGATCATACTTAGGTGATTCGAGAATTGGTCTGAAGCTTCCTTCTTTACATTAAAATTGAAAAAATACATTTTCATCAAGATTAATGATGATAAATGGTAAAGAAGAGTTGAGACAAAAGAAAAAGGGAAATACATTCTCAGTATTAACATAAATATCCCACTCCTCCTTAGAGTCGATAATTAACCCTTCGTGGACTCCAAAGTCTAGCATATGCGATACTCATTTAGAGGCTGAGATTTTTTCATCAGTTGCATATATAAAAGCCACCAACTCCATAATATACTTTTGTAATTCAACATAGTTATTGTCCGGATTGAAATTAGAAGGTGCCTTGATGTCACCAATATCTGGTATTCGAATACCATGCTGGAGAAATGCCCATGCATCCCTAAGATCATGAGTGACACCCTTCCAATGATGAATGGATGAAGGTTTCACATAATTCAATCTTAGTGTAGTTGACTGTGAAGAAGATTCAACACCTTCTGATTGGGGAACATCTTTAGGCCTCTTTTATTTAGAAAGTTCCACAGATGGAATATGAATCTCTTTTTGAGGGTGGTGACTGGATCGCCTTGGCGTTGGAGGTATTGCTCATCTAGCCCTGGTCTTCCTAGTATACCTTCTATGAAGATGTTTTGAGGGCTCTAAAACCTCTGAAACTTCTGTGTCATCTCTTCCCTTGGACTTATTACCATGATTTCCACGTGAAATAGTTGTTGTAGCCACCAATCGACATATTCCTCTAGTTGAATACCCTTGAGGATATGAAGAGGCCCAAGATTTGGAATACCCAGCTTCCAATCCAATCGATGCATCTAGTGGATGTAGCGTAATTGAAAGTTTGGATACCTCTAAAGCCATTAGGATCCATAATTTCCACGCTACCATTGGGTGTTTCTCCTCTCTAACATACATAGGTGGAAAAGTGTTTGATTGTTAAAGGAATCTGAAGTGACGAGAAAACCTATAGGGGGCATAAGACTCATAGATAATTTCACTATCAATCCTAGTTCATAATACGCCATCCCTAAATGACATCATATAAGATATCATCTCATAATTTTTTTATTTACCATCATCAATAAATGCTCTAACTGGGGGGTTACCAAAAAAAAGATGAATTCTCATCAGAAATTTAATGCATTCATCACCACATCAGGTCTCAAACTTAGAGGCTAAATACAAGAAACATTCTGTAAAAATATGGTGGATTGACCATTGGGATCTCTAACTAAATTTGACACTGAGTATGAAAACAATGTGCTGCAATCCATCCCCACAACACTTGTTATGGCCCTAAAATTCTAAATGGAGTCTTCCCATTATATAAATGCAGTAGAAGATGGTAAAGTCTTGCCAATATAGGGTTTCTAACCCAATATACTTCCATTTTACCAATTTAGCTACAATAATAAAATTCCCTAATCTTACACCACCCCTGGATTCACAAACCGGAAGAAAATAAATGCTTAACCACATAGCAAGGAAGGCAGTTAAGCATACTTTTTCATCTATATAAGGTTTCAATTTATATCCCCAGTTCTTATAGTCACCCCTTTCTAGCATAGTCCAATATGTGCCTGAACTACCCTAATTATCTACAGAAGGAAAAATATTAGGACATCCACCAGTTGGACCTTTCTTTATTGTTGGTTCTAAGAAGGATTTCAACCACATTTTGTCATGGATATCTTTCTTGTATTTCGGTAAATTATTCACTATCTTAAATAATTCATGGGCCAACGGTGGTTTCCAAGTAGCATCACCCCATGTTGTAGCAGGCAGAATGAATTCATCATACATTTCCCCAAGAATAGGAATCCCAGCTATTTAGTAAATATCCTAGAGACTAATAACAACTTCCCCATGAATAAAATTAAAGGAACTCATTTGTGTAATCCAACAGCTCAGTAATTCAATAATGACATCATTTTTATAAACATATGTTTTCCCTATCCAGACAGCTTCATAGATATGAACGTCTGATAACTCTTTCCTGAATTCTGCACAAGTCCGATGTACCCAGAATGCCAATATCCACTTGGGTTTGACACCTCCTCCAGAATGAAGATCCTAGCCTTCCTTCCAATGATTAGATTGATCTATTTGAGAAGCCCAAAAAGTGGAATCATAGCAATCTGGTCTTGGATCTACAACATGATCCTTCTTATCGAGAGTGAAACCACTGTGATGAAGGATGCAACTAATAGGGACAATTATTTCTTGTACTGGAACCCCCTTGAACTAATATTCATAAAGTTATAGTTGGAATACTGAAGAAACCAATTATTTGGAAAGTGATTTTTAACAGATGGAACATGGGAATCTTGCAAAAGTCCATGCCCGTACAAGGGTAAATAAGGAGTTTGTGCGTAGTCACGTTGGTACAGAATAAGACCCTTCCACAGCCCTTGAAGAGTACTCTCAACAACGTCATAATATTTTGGTCTGAAGATCCTCATCATTTCATTTTTGCGAGCCTTATCTTCTTCAGTATGAGTCCTAAAATGAGTCATTCATTCCTAGAAAATAATTACAAAACTTCTAGGTCAAAATTTTTAAGGGTAAATAAAAAATTTGGCAACAGTCACTATTCGCATAGGTCCTTCGATGAGGCCTGTCGTGTAGGTCCTTCAATGAGGTCCGTTGCGTAGGTACTTCACTAAGGGTCCTAGAATAAATCCTTCAACGAAGTTTTTTGGCATAGCTCTATCACTTAAAATAATTTTACTGTGAAGAAATTTAAAGGAAATTACATGAGAGAAAAATGAAATAATAGCTGGGCGAACGAGCTACGCAACGAGAGCTACAAAATTTCTAAGATAGCACAGATGAAGAGAAAATAGAGAGGGGTGAGACCTATTTATAGGAAAATAAAGACCTATGCGTTCGAACTGTGCGCAACCTCTTTGCGTCGTACCTCCATGAAGCACTTGTGCGGTAAACCTGTGCCGTAAACCTATGATGTTCGGAAACTTTCTCCTCAGGACTCGACCCTCTTTGTATGTTTAGGAACCAATCCCGAGGGAGGGATTTTGTTGACACTACTTGATAAAGTAACCAAAAATACTATTAAAAAAATACATGTATTTCAGATCCCAAAGAAAGGTTTGAAGAGTACAAAGGAAAATAAAAATATTTCCAAAGAGCTTTATGATGGACTAGCTTCACAGGCCTACGCGATGGAGCTGCGCGACTGACCTACGCGATGGAGTTGCACGACTGACCTACGCTATAGATCTCCACACACAAAGATTTTTTGTGCACCTACACAGAATACCTGTGCGGCGGAGCTGTGAAAAGGACTTGCGTGGACAACATCTCTTCAACTAGGCCCCATTTGGGCCTATAAATAGATCCCTTGGTCTCCCTATTTGAGGACTAAAAAAAGTGAAGGACTCTCTGAAGCTCCCATTATGTATCTCTTTCACCTAGATCCCTAACATTGTCTAAGGTATCTCTCTAGACCATGAGAGAAGAGATAATTAAATGGGATAAGCATGTTTTTAAGGTCTTCACATTCTTCAGTCAACATTTATACCTGTGCGGTATACCTGCGCGCCAAACCTGCGCGTTATACCTACGCGGTAAAGCAACATGGGGTACCTACGTGGCATACTTGCGTGAGGTACCTACGCAAACAACTCAAGTACCCCTTTTAAAATCCATTCATGGTTGGGTATCTCCTTCCTTGGTTCCCTTATCTGAAAGATACTAAGTTGAATCCTCCACCAAAACCTATTGTCTTATTAAACCTTTGGGAAGGGCACATCAGTGTGTCTCTTATTTGGGCTTGTATTTCTGCAGTCAGGGGTTTTCCACATTTGTTTCACAATGGGGTTAGGATTAATGAAAATTCTATGGGTTTGTATATCCACATTCAAATGGACCTTTCTCCCAAAAACAGTTTTGGGAAGTTCCCAGTCTGGAGGAGGGTTGGGTCCTCACCTCTCCTTCATCAAAGAGGTGACCGGAAACCTCAGGTCTTGGTAGGGAAGGTACTGTTCACACTTACTTTTCCGCACAAGAAAAGGGAAATTATCTCTTTCTCACCAGGATCAATTTCAGGGAAACCATCCTGGTGTATTCCCCTCACCTTCATCCCTTCCTCCTTGCATTAGACCCTTGTCCAATGTAAATAGAACAGAGGGAAGGCTCATCGCCTCGCCCTCTTCCACAGTCGACACACCCTCTTCCATCAGCAGAGGAGGAAAAGTGTGAAGTGTCATTGTTGAATCTTTCACATCCTCTTATTTCTCACATAGGGCATAAATCACGTGGGCTTAGAGATATGTGATGGTTACAACAAGCTCACAAACACTCATTAAAGGAACTATGAGAACTCTGATTCCTATTCAAACTAGGATACGTAGGAAGTCATCTCAAGGCCTGAGCTCACTGGGCATCCTTCATAGGAAATATTCCCCAAATTCAATCTTCAAATCATCAAGGCATAATTTTTAGGAAGTAAGACCAAAATCATCTTTCTCAAAGGACCATACTCTCCTATGAAATTTATCGAACTATGTGGGATTTGATTCCCAATAATATGAGATACGTAGGTAACCTCTTTGAGGATCAAACCTACAACTTAAAATCAACCTTCTTCTCCTTAGGCCATATTCCAAATTGGGTCTGATCATACTTGGAAACTCATATCCATTCCAAGTACCTCAAGCTTCTTTATCGTAAGTCCAACACTAAGTTTTGATGAGGCACCTTTCTCTTAGAGGTCTCTATCACATGACCTTAAAAGGTATGATGTGTCTTATTAAGTGACACCGAACTATGAGGGTTCTGATTCCTTTCACAAGGATACATAGGTAGCCCATTTTATGGGCACAATCCCAAGATCAAAACAAACCTTCGTCTCCCTGGATGAAAATAAATTTTAGACTGCCGCACTGAGTGTCTTAAAAACTAGTATCATCACAACGATGATTAAAAGAACCTCCAATCGGTATATTAGAGGATACCATTGATGGAAAAACTTGAATATAAACAAAATTTTCCATTGATGAAGAACCTTGAATGCATAATGATGATTCTAAATTTTACACATGTTAATAAGTGATTGTAAATTCCAAGGGATACTTATGATATACTTGGTGAATTAATAAGGATTCATGAAAATATCTTTAATATTACCAAGAGAGTCCCATAGTAGATGATAATTCCACCCAAAAGGGTGTGATGAGTCCAATCTCCCATCCTATAGACCAATGCACGTTCTTAAGTATCGTAATGTTTAGAATTAATAAACACCTGCCTTTGGAAAGCAGGTAACTTTTGGATAATGAACTATTTGATGTTTTTGGTTCCATAAATAAATCCAATGGAAACCACCTGGAAATAATGATTCTTAAAACTATAATACACATTTCCATGAACAATTAAAAAAAACCCAAAAACAAACTAAACCCCCCCCCCCCCAAACCCCAAAACACTGAAAATAAATAAAAACCCTAAAGACCCTAGAAACCCTAAAATTCTACAAAAATCCTAATAACCAAAAAATACATAAAAATGTAAAAACCCCTAGAAAACCCTAAAAACCTTGAAACCAAAAAAACCTAAAAAAATAAATACAATTAAAAATAGTAAAAACCTTAAAATCCACTAAAATATTAAACAACTAAAACCCCTCCCAAACCGACCCCCTAACCCTAAAACCCCATAATAACCTTATGATACCCTAAAACCCCCCAAAAATCATATAATCTATTAAAACCCATAATAACAAAATACCATAAAAATCCTAAAATTCATAAAATGTTAAAAAATCTAATACCCCTAAATTAACCTAAAATTTTAAAAAGACTAAACCCCCTAAATCTGATAAAACACTAAAAACCCTAAAAACCCCAAAACCCTTAAAAAACATTGAGATAAAAAAAACCACTGAAAATCCCCTAATAGACCCCAAAAACCTCTATAAAAAAGACAATAAAACCAAAAAGTACATAAAACCCCAAAAGGCCCAAAAAAAATCCTAGAAACCCATACAACGCTTAAAAACAATCTAAAAGACCACAAAAACACAAAAACCAAATAAAATACATTAAAAATTATAAAATCAATAAAAGACTATAAAATACCCTAAAATACTCTAAAAACCAGAAACCTCTAAAGTTTCCTATAACCCCAAAAAATTATAAATGAACCTAAAACCCGAACACCCCTAACGGATCCTAAAAACTCCAAAAAATACTAAATAAATCTAAAAACAATAAAAACCTAAAAGCCCGCAAAACCCAAAAAATATTAAAATCCCTAAAACCCCGTAAAACACCTATAAAACCATAAACACCCCTAAAAGTCTATATAGTACTCCAAAACTCCAAAAATCTCAAAACGAGATTAAAAACACTAAATTAAAATAAAAACCCCAACCCCCGTAAAAACCATAAAATACCTTAAGAACCCAAACAATTTCATCAAAGTCCCTGAAACCCCAAAAAACCTTAACAGACACTAAAAACCAAACAAAACCCTAAAAACGCTACAAAACCCAAAAACCAAAAGAAACCCCTCCTAAAACCCCAACATAACCCTAAAAACCATAAGACCCATAAAACACCGAAAAATGAAAGTATAACACTAAAACCCTAACCCCCCCCCCCAAAACTAAAAGCCCTAAAGCCTAAAAACCATTAAAAACCCCCTAAAATCATAAAACACTAAAAAATCTAAAAACCATAAATACCCAATAAAATACTAAAAAAATCCTTAAAAATCTAAAAACAATTAAAAACCCAAAAACACTAAAAAAATAAAATGCCCATAATTCCCTAAAAAACATAAAAAGCTATAAAACCCCATAAAACACTATATAGCCTAAAACCACTAAAAACCAAAAAAATCCAGAAAAACCTAAAACCCAAGAAAAATTACTCCCAAAAACCATAAAAATAGAAAAAACATAAAATCCCCATAAAACCCAAAAGAACATAAAAAACCCCCCAAAAAAACTAAAACCCAATAAAACCCCCAAAAAACCCAAAAATATCCTTAATAAAACATAAAACTTCTCAAAACCCAAGAAATCCTAAAACCCAAAAAACCAAATAAAATCCCTAAAAATCAAAAAAACCCTAAAACCCGAGAAAACAAAAAAACATATTGAAACCCTAAAACCCTATTAACCCCTCAAAACCCTAAACCTCACCAAAAAACACTAAAAACCCAAAAAAATCATAAACCATAAAAAACTCTAAAACCCTCAGAAATAGTAAAAATAGAAAAAACCCTAAATACCCTAGAATTACATAAAAACATAAATAACCTTTAAAACCCTAAAACATATATAGAAACCCTATATACTTAAAAAACAATAAAATCCCTAAAACCCCTAAATCCATAAAAACCATTAAAAATACTAAAATACCGAAAATACCCTAAAACCATAAAATCCCTAAAAACGTTTGAAACCCATAAAACCCTAAAACCCTATAAAACATAAACACCAATAATATTATAAATATCCTTAGAAATCTTAAAAAACCTTAAAATACAGAAAAAAACTAGAACTCCTAAGAGACTATAAAAGGACCCCAAATAATAAAAGTATCTAAAACCCCTAATATACCCTAAAAACGTGATAAACCCTTGAAATATCCTTAAATAATTAAACACCCTAACAACCCTAAAAACCCCTAAAACACCCTAGAAACAAAAAGAACCCTAAAAACCCCAAAAAACCATAAAACCATAAAACCTGTAAAACACCATAAAGTAACCAAAAACCAAAAAAACACTAAAACCCATAAACCCCCCTAAAAATAAAAAATAATAAAAAACCTTAAAAACCATAGATTCCCCTAAACCCAAAAAAACCTTTAACACCCCCCAAAACACACTAAAATCCTTAAAAATATGCTAAAAACCCTAATAAAAAAACCATAAATCGTGGAAGACCAGAAAATCCATTAACACCCCTAAAACACTAAAAAAACCAAAAATACCCTAAAAAAATAAAGTACATAAAACCATAAATAATGCATCATACCCATAAAACCCCCTAAAACACTGAAACTCTAAAAAAATTTAAAACCTTGAAAAACCCTAAAAACTATAAGACCCATAAAAATTTTAAAAAACCCAAATACCTCATTACCCAAAAAAACATTTCCAGCAGTGGGGCACATGTGAGTTGGTTCAGGGCATTGGTGTCCTGACCCCTAGGTTCTGGGTTTGAGTCCTTGCAAGGCATGTGCACTATATGACAACGATCCTCTCATGGGCCCCTATAACTCATTGGGAACTGGCCTAAGCCCAAGGGTTGGCCACCTTGGGCCTCACTGCGGACGTGTGGTGCATAGGTGGGAAGACCACCCCAATACCTCATTACCCAACAACACATTTGAAAAACCCTAAAAAATGTCACCGCTCTCTCCTAGGTTCTCCATCTTGACGCTGCAATTTCTACGGATCCCTCTTGGAATCCCTCTTTTAGACTTCATTGATTTCTTACAGTTCGATCTTGTGATGCAGATGGGATCTTTGTTGAATTGTTATTCCCATAGTGTTGTGCTTGTAGGCGATGAGGTATATGCTTGGTCGTGAAGGTCTCTGACGATTCTGTTCAGGAAAGGGATGCAATGGTTTGGCATGAATTTTGTGGTAGAAGGGTTGTTCCTCAATGGATCTGGATACTTATCTTCTTTGGGCGTTTTCTTGCTTGCGGTGGCACATTATTCGTCGTGGAAACTTATTTGGTCAACTCTCTGGGCGGTGCAGTTCTTGCGACGTGCAAATCCTGGCAGTTTGTGAAGATTCATGGCCATGTGAGGCTTTGTAGTAGCCGGATTGACACGGACCATCACTCTCCAGATTTGGGGTTGGGACATTTTTGGTGGTCTTCCTAGATTAGTGACAGAAAATGGTGTTCAGTGCCTAATATTTCTTTGGAAGTCTACAGATTTGTTCCTCATCTTGGGTCATCGGGCGATGGTACTGGGTTCTCGGCTCAAACCCCAGTTTCCAAGACTCGCATCATGGATGCAGGTTTTTTTTATGCTCTCGTTTGGTCCTGTTTTCGAATCACGCGGTAGATGCAGGTGTGTGTGGTTTTTCCTTTTCTTCTCGCTATTGATATTGGGTTTGGTAGGAATTCTCATAATTTTAAGAATTACTATTTATTGGTTATGGTTGTGGTTGTGAGCCTTTATGGGTGCTAGTTCTTGGATTTGTAGATATATGTTAATCACTGTCTGGTGATGCTGTGCAGGTCTGTTGGGGTGGATTCTTAGAGCTGGGTTCTGTCCAAGGAGTGCTGGGTGCTATGGTTTGGTCCTGGGTATAGGTGTTGGTGGTGCATTGTAGGCTATGTTGTGGGGGGGGATTATTGAGAGATGTTCAGTCTGGAGGGTTTGGGTGCAGTTGGTTGGGCTGTAAACTCTTAGGAATGGATGGGGCTAGTTGGAATCTATGCTTTAAAAAGATGAGATATGGTTGGTTAGGAGGTGGTAAATGTTGGATTATTAGCTGTTCGGTCTGAAGGGTTTGCGTGTTACTTCTGGTTCTACCTTTTGGCTTTGATGTGAGGGGTTGACTAGCTCTGGACTGGATAATGGAGTTATGTCTGATGTGATTTGTCTCTCAGTGTCGGTACTGGTGGTCTTGCGCTGCTATCAGGATGGGAGCTATGAAGGAGATGCTGGTTGTTTTAAACTGAAGTGCTAGATATTGGTTTCTCCTTGGATGGATTTTTATGATGTGGAGTTTGATGATTATGGTTCTAGTCATTTTATGTTCCTGGTGGTGAGATTTATTGGTGAGGATCCATCAGATGCTAGAAAGTCAACAGCTAGACACTATTTTGAAAATGGTGCTACGAGATGCTGGTCACTGTTTGGTTGGGAGATGCTGTTTAAGATGCTTCTATTTTTCTTCTTTTTCTAGTTTTGTGTGTCTTCTAGGTTTTTTGGAGACTTTTGGGTTTTTTGGGAGTGCCCAGGGTTTTGGGGTGTGGTTTGATTGACCTCATCCCTCCCTTATCTGTTGTTTCATTTTTCTAATATATTTGGGGGGGATAGGAATAGCCTGGCCTCAAACCTTCCCTGCCCTAAAACCCTTAAAACTGTAAAAAACATTAAAATTCATAAATCACCAAAAAATCCTAAAAGAACTAAAAGACCCTATAAACCCTTTAAAACCCAAAACACCTTAATATCTATAAAAACCATAAACCCCTTGAAACCCCTAAAAACCAAAAAATAAACCAGTACCCCTAAATCTTCTTGAAAACCTAAAAAAATAAAAAACCACTAAAACCCCTTAAAAACTATAAAATCCTAACAAACAGTAAAGGAAACTAAAAATATAGAACCCCATACAAGACCTTAGAAAACGTAAAACCCTAAAACCCATAAAAACCTAAGAAAATCTTAAAAACCCTAAAACACCTAAAAATCACAAAAACACTAAAATACCCCTAAAATATCTTTAAAAACTGAAAACCAAAAAGAACCCAAAAACCCTAAAAGGCCTAAAAATCCGATAACCCTAATAAACCGTAAATGATCCTAAAAACACTTAAAAACCATAAAGACCCTAAAACCCATGAAAAATTCTAAAAGACCACACAACCATAGAATACTCAAAGAACCCCTTAAAACCCCAAAGGTCCTTAAAAACACCAAAAATACTCTAAAAGACCCTAAAATAGCATAAAACCCCTAAATGACTGTAAAAAATCCGAGAAGCCCTAATTACCCTAAAAACACTAAAATGACCCCTAAATGGCCCTAAAAACAAAAAACAAACCTAGAAACACAAAAAGATCCTAAAACCCCTAACAAACTGTAAAAAAAATTAAGAGACCCTAAAATCCATAAAACCCCTATACATCCCAAAAACCCCAAAAAACCTAAAT
Source organism: Viscum album (assembly GCA_963277665.1). NCBI lineage: Eukaryota > Viridiplantae > Streptophyta > Magnoliopsida > Santalales > Viscaceae > Viscum > Viscum album. The sequence continues at coordinate 457,956,756 of OY728133.1, read as the reverse complement.
GGCCCTAAAAATTGTATATAAACCCTAAAACCCTAGACCCCCCAAAAATGACGAAAGATACTAAAACCCATAAAAAAACATCAACAACACTAAACTCCCTAAAAACTATAAAAGACCATAAAATACCAAAAAACCCCTAAGAGACCAAAAAAAACACAAAAAACCCCCAAAAAGAACCTAAAAACACTAAAACCCTTATGAGTAAAAAATACTCTAAAAAACATAAAAACCCTTATTAGCCCAAAAAACCAAAAAACCCCCAAAAAACCCTAGAACCACTAAAGGACCCTAAAAACCCTAAAGGACACTAAACACATGAAAACTCATAAAATTCCTTAAACCCTAAAAGACCCTAAAATCCTTAAAATCCACAAAACTCCCGAAAAACCTAAATACCCTAAAACCCTAAATACCCTAATGTACTTAGAAAACCTTAAAAACCCTAAATGATAATAAAAACACTAAAAACCCTAAAACCCCCAACCCCCAAAACCTTAAAATTCTCTATGAATCCTAAACAACCTAAAAACCCTAAAAACCCCTAAAAAGTATAAAATCCCAAAAAACATAAAACTATAAAACCCCATAATAGCCCTAAAAGCCAAAAAACACCATTAAAAAGCTAAAAATACCATAAACCCTAAAAAACATAAAATTCTAAAAATTCTAAAACACTAAAACCCATAAAACCTAAAACACTAAAAATCGAAAACCCCTAACCCCGACCAAAAATGTTCAAATATCTAAAAACCCTAAAAATCCCAAAAATAGTAAAAGCCCTAAAACCCATAAAAACCAAAAACCTATTAAACCCACAAACCCCCTAAAATCCTAAAACACTAAAAATCCATAAAATCCTTTAAAAGACCCCAAAATACATAAAAGATATTAATCCCCCTGAAAAATCCCCAAAATGTCCCAAAACACTATTAAAATACATCAAAAATTAAAAAACTAAAAACTCTATAAAATCCATATATTTTCCTTAAAATCATTTAAATGCCCTAAAAACCACTAATAAAATAAAAACCCTAAAAACCTAAAAAATCTAGAAACCCCATGAAATGAAAAAGGACCATAAAAACTACAAAACCCTTAAAAACCCAAAAAACCCAAAAATCCTTAAACTACCTAAAATCCCAGAAGTACTTAAAAGACCTCAAAACCCATATAAATAACAAAAAATACCCTAAACCTCTAAAAACACTAAATGACCTTAAAATAAGAAAACATTAAAATATGGTAAAAATCATAAAACCCACTTAAAAAAATCTTAAAACCAAAAAGAACCTAAAAACATAAAAATACTAAAAGTTATTAAAAAAACCCAAAACCCTAAAAGACCATAAAATACACTATAACCATGAAAGACTTTAAAATCCCTTAAAACCCTAAGGACCATAAAAATTACAAAAATCCCTAAAGGAGCCCTAAACCCTAAAAACCCCTAATAGAACCTAAAAACACTAAAAAACCCTAATGTAGAAAAAACCCATATGACCCCAAAAACCCTAAACCCCCCAAAAACCCAAATGACCCGAATACCCTTAAAACCCAAAAATATCTTAAAGGAGACTAAGAAATTCTAAAAAAATCGATATGACCATAATGTCCCTGAAGGATAATAACAAATATGAAAATCCCTTTAAAACACTAATTGACCCTAGAAACTCTAAAAACCCCTAAAAGGCCCTAAATACTAAAAAGAACAAAAATAAATGAGAAACCTACAATACCATAAAACCCTATAAACCCTTAAAAATCCCTAAAAGACCCTATAAAACCCTTAAAACACTTAAAACCCTTAAAAATCATAGTCCCCTAAAAACCCTAAAAACTTTGGGAAAACCCTAAAAAACCAAAAAAACCCATAAAAACCTTAAAGACCCTAAAAAACTATTAAATCAATAAAACAAAATCCCCTAAAAATATTAAAAACCAATAAAAACCGAAAAACACTTGAATCCCTAAAAAACCAAAAAAAACTCTAAAACCCTAAAACCCCTAAATAATCTAAAAGATGCAAAGAACCCTAAAAAATAGAAAAACCCTATAAACCCTAAAAACACTAAAAAACACCAAACCCCTAATTATCATAAAAATCCTTTAAAACCCCTAATAATCCTAAACACTATAAAAATTGTAGAAATCCTAATAACTCAAAAAAACCATTAAAACCCAAAAAAAATACAACCCCTAAGGACAATATAAAAATTGAAATATTAAAACAATAAAAACACAAAAACACCATAAAAATACCTAAAAACCCAAAAACTCCCAAAACCCCAAAAAATCATAAAATCCCTAAAAACCTACAAAATACCTAAAAAACTGAAGATAACCCTAAAACCCTAAAACCCTAACACCCCCTAAAACACCCCTACAACCCTAAAAACCACAACAAACCCCTGAAACCGCAAAAAATAAAAGATCCCTAGAAACCCTAAAATCCATGCAACCATAAAGACCATAAAAATCTAAAAATACCCTAAAAACCCTAAAAACCTAAAGTGACCCCAAAAAACCGAAAACCTCTAATGAAACCTAAACACATAAAATCCTAAAAGTCCCTAAAAACATTAAAAACTCCTAAGAGACCATAAAACACCTAAAATTTGGTAAAATACCCTAAAACTTTAAAAACCTAAAACCCTAAATACCTTAATAACCCCCAAAACACCCAAAAGGAAAAAAAGGTTCCTAAATTCCCAAAAAACATAAAGGACCTAAAACTCCAATATTTCATTAAAAACCCTAAAACCATAAATTTCCCTAAAAACCCAAAAAACCAAAAAACCCTACGAAACTCTAAAACCCCCAAAACTCAAAATATCCCTAAGAGATCCTAAAAAACAATAAACAATAAATGACCCCAGAAAAACCTAAAACCCCAAAACACGACACTAAAACACTTAAACAACCCAAAAACCCTGATAACCTAATTAACCTTAGGAAATTCAAAAAAAATTAAAAACTCCAAAAACTATTGAAACCCTATGAACACTAAAAACCCTTGATGACCCAAAAATCCTTAAAACCCATAATAACCCTAAAAACACTCAAACCCCAAAGATACCCTAAATTTATAAAACCCCAAAAAACCCAAAAACCCCATAAAATAAAAAAAATCCATAAAAACATAGAAATCCTAAAAACACCAAAACCATTATAAACCTTAAAAAACCCCCCAAAATCCTAAAAAGCATAAAACACCTAAAAACTATTAAATCGCTAAAAACCCCCAAAACGATAACCCCCAACCCTAAAACACCCTAAAACCTTAAAAATCCCCTAAAATCCCTAAATCCCCTAAAATCAATGAATACCATAAAACACCTAAAACACTAAAAACCTTGAAAAACCCAAAACCCCTAAAAACCCTAAAAACCTTTAAAACCCTAAAAACACAAAATCCCTTATGACCTAAAAACCTAAAAACCTAAAACCTCTAAAACCCCTAAAATCCCTAAAAACCCCAAAACCAAAAAAACCCATCAAAAACCATATAACCCATACAAACCTTAAAACCATTAGAAAAACTAAAACGGTTACCCCCCCAAACCTAGAGGCCCTTAAAACCCCTATGAAGCCTAAAACATCATAAAACCATAAAACCCATTAAATCCATTTAAAACCACAACAATCACCTAAATGTCCCTACAAAACCAAACAACTCTTAAAATACCCAAATAACACAAAAAACAAAAAATACACTAAATCCCCTATAAAATCACTAAAATATACTTTAAAATACTTAAAATCCCTAAAAACCTAAAAAAAAAACTCTAAAATCCCATAAAAACACCTAAAAACCCTTAAACCAAAAATATCCATAAAACCATAAAACATTTTAAAAGCATTTAAAATCATAAAATACTCTGAAAACCCATAAACATGTAAAACACTAAAATAACCCAAAATACATGAAACCCTAAAACCCCTAAAAATCTTGAAAAAATATAAAAATCCTTTAAAGGCCTAAAAAAGTGTAAAACCCAAAAAAAACCCTAAAACCATGAAAACCCTAAAATCCATAAAAACACTAAATACACCCAAAAAATAAAAAATCCATAAGAACCCCAAAAAACCAAAACCCCTAAATCCATTAAAAATCCTTAAAACCCTAAAGACCCTAAAAACCCAAAAAAACAATATCAAAACCCATTAGAAACACTAAAAACCCTAAAAACCATAAAACCCTAAAAATCCATGAAAACCCCCATAAAATTTCAAAATTACAATGAAAACCCCTAATACATATTCTTTAATATCCCCCGAACCTCTAAAAATACTTAAAACCCCTAAAACCTAAAACCCTAAAATCTCTAAAACCACTAAAACCACAAAAAATATAAAAATCCCTAAAAATACCTAAAGTACTAAAAAACACATTAAACCCCCTAAAAATTCCTAAAAACCTTATAAAATCCAAATAAGTTTAAAAATCCTAAATTCCTTATAAACCCACAAAAACCCTTAAACACTACCCCCCCCCCCAAACCCAAAAAATATATAATACACCTAAAAGCTCATCCAAACACATAATAAAGTACAAAAAACAATAAAACGCTACAAAATCTAAAAAATAATACTATCCCTAAAACCCTAAAAACCTTAAAATCTGTAAATATCACTAAATACCCCTCTAAATCCCTAAAAACTCAGATGGCGGCTTCGGCGATTCTGGCAATTCTGGCAATCCAGCTCCCTCGCGATGGCGGTTTCCTTCCAGGTTGATGACAATGGAAAATGAAGCACCTCCACCCTCTCTATGGGGGAGGATCCTCTCTTAGAGGGCATTTTGTCGCTCTCCTCTTCTGATTCGTTACCCTCCTTCCCGAGAACGGTGCTCTGTCCGAAGGTTCCAGAGTTTTTTTAAGGTTGTCCGCAGCTTCCACTCTCGCTTCGTGAGTTTACTGAAGCTTCGGATCTGCACCGATTGACTCTGGTTGCAAGCTTCCTGATGCAGTGACCCCCGGTTTCCACTTTCAACAGGTTCGTTTTGGCTTTCTGGAATCTTAGGGCTCGGGCGACTGTGGGCTTCATCGATAGAACCCACATCATGATTTGCTTTTCCACGGAGGAAGACCTGGTCTTAGCCTAGTCAGCAGCTTCTTGGTCATGCAATGGCGCTCATTTCTCCGTCTTTTGGCGGAGCTTTGATTTTCATCTGAAGTGTAGTTCCCCGATTGCTGCTACTTGGGTGATATTTCTTGAGATTCCCCTTCCCTTTCAAAATATCTCCATTATCTCGATGCTTGTGAATTTGGTGGGGTGGTTCCTATGTGTGGATAGTAGGACTAGAGCCCTTTGTCATCCGGTTGCACCAAGGGATTTTGTTGAAATCGATGCTTCGAAGTCTCCTATGGATGCTGTCTGTATTGCAGTAGGGGAAGAACATAGGTGGAGACAGCCTGTCATCTTCGAGAAATGGCCGGTTTTCTGCTCATCTTGTTGGAGATTTTTGCACAGTGATCACTCTGGAGGCTGCTCTGGAACTGTTAGGAGTTGTAGTTCTCTGGCTCTCATGTCTTCTGATGAGATTACCCTCCCTCTGGTGGAGGTGAATGGGACAAAGGGGGTGGATCCCTCCCAACCTCTGAGAAATTATTTTCCTGGTTCGTCTGCTGTGCTGGCTGGAAATGATTTAGAGGTGGCCCTGATGGATTAGGGTGGTTTCATTGTGAGTCTGGCTGGAGGTGCTGGTGTTTCGGGGAGTGCTGATGAGGAAGTAGTGATGCTGGATGAGAGGGAGAACTAGGCTTCTGCTAACGGTGCCCACGGGTATGGTGACTCCCCTAGGAGGAAGACATGTTTAGGGAAAGCTGCAGGGATGGGCGTCGGGGAAGAAAATGTAGATGAGGCATGTGCTATGGATCTGGAATGAAATGATATAGCTGCTTTGAAGGTTGTAGTTTTGGATGAGCCTGCCGGGGAGGATGTGAAGGTGGAGGATATCGTGAAGGAGGTAGTGGTTGCTCAGGGCCCAAGGATTGTGGATGAGTGGCGCTTGCCTTCAGCCGAGGAAAGGTCCGTGGTGGATGAAGAGACCTGGATCCCCGCGGGGCCACACATGAACTGGCGTGATGCCCCTCTGGTTCTGTCTGGATGTCCAGGAATGGGGGGACCTGACATGGGGACTGTGTTACCTCCTCCCTCTAACAGCACAAGCGATGCTGAGGATCCTCCCAGTATGCTGGGAAATACTGGTGATGCTGGTGCCATGGACATGGAGAGGGCTATGGTCCTTCATGGTGTCCCCTCTGCTGAAGCTTTTTGTGTGCAACTGCATGAGATGGTGTAGGTTGAACGAGAAAGGTTCTCGCTTGATGATGAAGCCGAGAGGCTCGGGGAACGGTTCTTTGAAGCTGACCACCGGATAAATGTTGCTATGACCAGGACAAAGGAGAAAAGAGGTGCTGAAACTCCTGGGACGGACTATAAGAATGGGAAGGAAACATCGGTCACTGATGGTATCGCTTGTGTGAAGGCGGGTGTTGTAGCTCGATCCACTTCTTCCCCTCCGAGATGATGACGGAGGAAGGATTACTCTGCTCTCCCGCGTCCCATGGCAACTAAGGACTCTTCACGAGCTGTTTGAATTAATATAAAGGTGAATAAGAGAGAGCGGCTTTCAACTTCTGTAGAGAAAGAGAAGGCCAGGATGAAGCTGCTATTCAGGCTTGGCATGCAAGAGGATTTTGAGTTTGGATGGGACTCAATAGACATGGGTGCTAAGTCCGATTTCTGTTCTGCTAATGTTGGTGACGGCTTTGGTGTGGGCATGGGGTTTCGAGGTGTGGAGCTGGAAGATTTTGGTGGGGATGTTGACTGATCCTCCCATTGTGTGCTTTTCTGTTTGAACTTTTTGACTTGTTTGTTTTTCTTTTTCTTTTTGTCCCCTCTTCCTGTGGCCTTTGGGCTGAGGTCATAAGGGATTTTGGGTGTGGATCGGTGGACCCCTCCCATCCCTTGTCTGCAGTGTCTGTGTCTTTTCTTTTAATAAAATTCTGGGGGGTCCCAGGAATAGCCTGGACCCGAGCCTTCCTTGCCCGAAAAACTCAAAACCCTCTAAAAACCAATATAGGCCCCAAAAACCTATATAAAAACAATAAAATACCTTAAAACCCATAAAAACCATAAAACCCATAAAATACCCTAACACCCTTGAAAATATTAAATAAACTTAAAAAATTTAGAAAACCCTAAAAGACCCAAAAAAACCCAAAAAATCCCTAAAAGACCCTAAAACCCAAAACCCACTAAAATTCACTAAAAATTGTAAAACCCATAAAAGTCCAAAAAATTCCCTTAAAACCCAAAAATAATCTAAAATTATAAATATCGAAAATGAACCCTAAAACCCCTAAAACTTATAAATAACCATAATACATAAAAATAGTAAAAGAATCCTAAATCCACCAAAAAACCTCGAAACCATAAAAAAATCTAAAACCCCCTAAAAACCCTAAAACAAATAAAAACCCATAAAACCCCCAAACACCTTAAATACCCTAAAACATTATGAAAATACTCTAAAACCCCAATAAAACCCCAAAACCCTAAATGACCATAAACCCACTGAACCCCATAAAAACAATATAAAAACCCTAAACCCCCTAAACCCCCTAAACCCACAGAAATCTATAAATCCCTAAAAATATCAAACCCCCTCAAAATACCAAAAAAAATTAATAATTACAAAAAAAATGAAAAACCCTAAAACCACCAAAAATCCCTTAAAACCCAAAAAAATCATAAAAAACCCAAAAACCCAAAAACCAAAAAAACCCATTAAAATCCTAAAAAATACTAAAAAACTAAATAACCATAAAACACTAAAAACTTTTAAGAACATTCAAAAAATTAAAAACCCCTTGAATCCTTACCCCCCTAAATCTCTAAGAAATCCTAAACATCCCTTTAAAACCCCAAAACCCCCTAAGAACCCTTAAGAACTATAAAATCCCTAAAAACTGTAAAACTACCTAAAACACTACAAATCACTAAAATAAATAAAGGTCCATAAAATAATTTAAAACACCTAACTATCCATAAAACCCCTAAACCCCCCCAAAACCATAAAAACCATTAATACTGTAAAAACACTAAAACCCCAAAAAAAGCCTATAAATCCAAAAATCCCCTAAAACCATAAAACCCCTAAAAACCCTTAAAAATACATTAATCCCACTGAAAGAACCTAAAACCATAAAAGACCATAAAACCCAAAAACACTAAAAACCCTAAAACCCCTAAAAATCCTAAATGTCTCTAAAACCCCCCAAAACCCAAAAGACCCCCAAAACCAAAAAACCCATAAAAGACCATTAATGGCCTAAAATACTATAAAACCCCTAAAATGATAAAGGAACCTAGAACCCTTAAATGACCCTAAAACACAATTTAGGACCCTAAAAACCCATAACAAAACACTAAAGGGCCCTAAAAAACCTAAATAACCCTAAAAACCCAAAAGGACCCAAATAACTCTAAAATTTCTAAAGGTCCTTAAAAACCCTAAAAACACTATAGAACCCTAAAAACTCATAAAAAATACTATAAGACCATAGAAAAACATAAAAACCCCTAGAAGATCCTAAAGCTCATAAAAACCCAAAAAACCCCACTAAAACACTTATGGAGCCTAAAAACTCTCAAAACACTAAATGAACCTAACAACACCTAAAAACCTTAAAAACCCGAAAAACCTAGAAATCCAAAAATTCCCTACCCTCCAAACCCCTAAAAGACTTTAAAACCCTAAAAATACCTATGTGACCATAAAATACCCTAAAAGCCTAAATATACCATAATTCATTAAAAAAACCTAAAAAAACCATTAAAACCCAAAAGTCCTTAAAAACCCTAAAGGACCCAAAAAACCCTTAAGGATACTAAAAGACACTAAAACTCTTAAAAGACCCTAAAACACTAAAAGACCCTAAAGAACCCTAAAACCCTAATGATAATAGACAACACTAAAAAACACTAAAGTCCCAAAAACCATAAAAATCACAAAATCACAACAAAATGTAAAATTCCATAAAAAACAAAAAACAATTAATAGACCCTAAATGATATAAAACCCATAAAAATCATTAAAATTCCCTATTAACTGATAAAACCCAAAGAACCATAATAAACCCTAAAAGATCAAAAAACTGACGACTGAAAAAATCAAAAATATCAAAGAAACAATAAAAATACTTAAAACTCCTAAATTCCATAAAACCCAAAAAACCCCTAAAATTCATAAAAACCCCCTGAAACCCCAAAAAATCAAAAAAACCCTAAAAACCATTTAAACCCCCCTAAACCCAAAGAACCCCCTGAAACCCCTGAAACCCCTAAGAGACCCTTAAAACCCTCTAAAAACCATAACACCAAAAAATTCTAAGGCCCCCAACCCCCCCCCCCCAAAAAAAAACCAGAAAAATACAGAAAACATAAAATTAATAGAAACCCTAAAAAATGAAAAACTCCTATAAAGTCATAAAAACCTTAAAAAGCACAAAACTCTAGAAAACTCTATAAAAATTCAAACCCAAAACCCTGAAAACCCAAAAAAACCATCAAAACATTAAAAAACCAAAAAAATCCTTAAAATCCATAAAATCTTTTATACACCATAGAAGTATCTAAAACCTCATAAACCCATAAATTCCACAAAAATAATAAAAACCTTAAATACCCTAACTACCCAATCACCCATAAAATCTCTTAAACCTCTAAAACCCCATAAAATACCATAAAACCCCTAAAACCCATAAATTACCCAAATGTCCCTCTATAAATCCTAAAAGACACATTAATCTACTTAAACACCATAAAAATCCTAAAACCCCCTAAAACAATAAAAATTCTAAAGTGACCTAGAAACACTAAAAAACTAAAAACACTAAAAACCTAAAAACTCTAAAATGCAATTAAACACCCTAAAATTATAAAGACAATACCCCCTAAAATCTCTAAAAATCCAAAACCCTAAAACGTCTGAAAAAACAAAAAAATACCCATTAAAAATCCAAAATAAAACTTAAAAAACTCTAAACCCATAAAAACCTTTCAAAAAACGAGAAACCCTAAAAATATATAAAAACATAAAAACCTCTAAAATCAATAAAAACCTTTAAAAATCTGAAACCCTAAAAAACCCAAAAACACTAAAAATATAAAACCATATAAAAAGCTAATGAAATCCCTAAAAGCACCTAAAAACCCAAAAAAAAATAAAACCTAAAAAACTCAAAAACTATAAAACACTAAAAAACCATAAAAATTGTAAAACCCATAAAAACAATAAAAACACTAATGACCCTAAACACCATATAAAACCCTCAAAACTCCTAAAAACTCTACAAATCCAAAAAAAACATCAATCCCCAAAAAAACACAAAAAAAACTCTTAAACCTCCTAAAAATACATAAAACCCTAATATCCTTTAAAAACCCTAATTTTTTAAAGCCCCTAGAAAACCTAAAAACCCTAAAAACCAGTAAAGAAGACTTGAAATCCAAAAAATACTATAAAACAATAAAACCCCATAAAACCCTAAAAAGAGAAAATACATAAACACCATAAAAGACCCTAAAAATATCGAAAACCCCTAATATTCCATAAAATCCTAGATACCCTAAAACCCCCTAAACATACTAAGAAAAAACCCTTTTAAAACCTAAGGCCTCTGAGCAGCGACTCTCCTCTCCTCCTCGCGCCGCCTAGGTTTTTCTCTACTTTCTTCCCCCTTCCTCCTCCGGCGAGGTCCGACCTCGGTGCTTCCTGTCCCGCTTCGGCTCGGCAACCGCTGGTGTTGGATTTGCGTGTTCTGGTCGGTCCGGTGGTTGCTTGGTCGCGCCCATTTTGCTCCAGATCTGATGCGTTGGGTCTTCGGATGGGGGGATCTTTCCTGGCTTGCCCGATGCGCGTCCCACCTCCGGATCTTGCTTCTTGGTGCCTGGTTTCGGGTTTCGAAATGCTGCGAAGGTTCCCCTCTCGTTCTTCAGGTTCGTTTCAAACTTCTAGTGTACCTTGTTTCGGGACCCGGTTTCGTTGCTGTGAAGGTTCCCCTCCCGGCTCAAGGTCACCAGTCGGCCTCTGGCGTGCCTGGTTCGAGACCCGGCTTCGGTTGCTGCTCCCCCTTCCAGCTCCTGATCAGTTGCAGATCTGGTGGTACCGATGTCGGCTTTTCTGCAGGGCTCATCCGTTTTGTTTGCCTTGCGCCAGATCTGGAGAGCGCGGTGTCAACCCCGGCATGCTCCCAAGCCCTCAAATGTCTCCCTGGTTCGATGTCGGTTGTAGGTATGGCTTGGTGTGCCCAAGTTCGAGTCATGTTGCTTGGAGGAGGGAGGCTTTGGTTTCTTCTGATTCTCTGTCTCTTGCTGCTACTTATGGTCTTTGGTTGTGGTTCTATGCACTGGTTTTTGACATGAAATGGAGGATTTGATTTGATGTGGTTGATGGCGAGTTGGTTTGATGGAATGGTTGTCTGGGGAGAGCTTGATTGGATGGGATGGTTATGCTGCGTGGCTGTGATGTTTTGGTGTTGGTGCTGGATGCTGTTCTGGTGCCGGTTGGCTGGATGGTGTTGTGGTCTATTTTTCTGGTGGTGAATGGTTGTGGTGGTTTGAAATGGTGATTTTGGTACTGATAGATATTTGCTATGCTGGTTGTTGTTTGGCTGGGATGTGCTGGATGCTGGTTTTTTGAGTTTTGATGATGCGATGGGCTGGATGCTGGGATGCTGGATGATGTCTAAATGATGGTTGTTGGTTAGCTGTGAGCTACTGGATGCTGGTTAACGCTGGATGTTGTGTTGTTGGATGCTGGTACTGGCTGGATGTGACGTGAGGATGCTGCAGTTGTGTCTGTTTTTGTGCCTTTTTCTTTCTTTGTTTTTCTTTCTTTGGCGTGGGTTGTAAGGGTTTTTGGGGGTGGGTCGTTCGACCCCTCCCCTCCATTGTCTACAATGTTTGTGTCTTTTTGTTTAATAAATTTTGGGGGGTGCCAGGAATAGCCTGGACCCAAGCCTTCTTTGCCCCTAAACATACTAAATACCTTATATAAACCATAAAGGACCCTGAAACCCCTAAAATTTCCTAAAAGATCCCTAAAGTCTATAAAAACTCTTTAAAACTCAAAGGATCCTGAAAATCCAAAATATCCAAAAATACCGTAAAACCCCCAAAACCCTAATATACCATAACAACCAAAAAAAACCCTAAAAGATTCTAAAATCCCTAAAATCCCCTAAAAGGCCAAAAAATACTTTAAAAAACTAAAAGTAACTAAAAACCCAAAATACCCGAGAGATCCCAAAAACACCTAAAGGAAACTAAAAACCTAAAAACCCTAAAAGACTACAAAAAAAATCAAACCCCTAAAAGAACTCAAAACCCCCAAACCCCCAAAACCTTCTACATGCTCTAAAAGTCCCCAAAAACACTAAAAATCACCAAAACACCCAAAATGTCAATACAAACCCAAAAAACATTATAGGACCCTAAAAACCCTAAAGGATAGTAAATAACCCTAAAACCCTATAAAACCAATAAAAGACCCTAAAAGGAAAAAAACCTCTAAACACGATAAAAAAAACTAAAATCCATAAAAAACCACTAAAAACCTACAATATCCTAAAACCCTAAAAACCTTATTAGAATTAACATACCTTAAAAACATTAATAACCCTAAGAACCCTAAAAACTAAAATCAAACCTAAAAATCATAAACCAATAAAAAACCCATGAAACCCGAAGGCCACAAAAGACCATAAAAACCCAAAAAAAACCAATGAAACCCCTAAAATCCCTAAAAAAACATAAAAATAATAAAGATAAAAAGACCATAATACATCATAAACTTTAAAGACCCCAAATATGATAAAAAACCCGAACCCTAAAACACTAAAAAACCTTAAAAATGATAAAAAAATCAAAAAATCCTAAAAAATCAAAAAACCCTAAAACTACTAAAACTCCTAAAAAACCAATAAAAAATTCTAAAAAGCCTCTGAATATGCTAAAAATCATTAAAATCGAAGTAATAAAAACACTAAAAAACATTGAAACCCTAAAAAACATAAAAACCATAAAACTGTAATAAACTATAAAAACTATTAATGGTCTCAAAAACCATAAAAACCCTAAAACACCTAAAAACCCTAAAAGTTTAAGAACCCTATAAAAGACTTAAATACTCCCAAAACCCTCTAAAAACTCTAAAAACACTTAAAAATCCTAAAAACATAAAATACCCTTACACCTCCTAAAACACCATAAACTCATAAAACCCCTAAAATCCCTAAAAATCACTAAAGGAACGTGAATACCCAAAACCTTTAAAAGAACCTAAAAATCCATAAAAACACTAAAAGACCCTAAAAACCCTAATAACACTTAAAATTGATAAAAACCCCAAGATACACATAAAACACTTAAACAGACTAAAAAAACCTGAAAAAACATATAATAATAAAGAAACCCTAAAATACAGTAAAAATGTAAAACCCTACATACCTTGAAAACCCTAAACAATCCCAAAACACCCAATAGACCCTAAAACCCCTAAAACAACACTTAAAGCCTTAATAAGCCGTAAAAAATTAAAAAAATATTAAAAAACCATAATAAACCATTAAACCTTTAAAAACCCTAAAAAAATAATAAAGATTATTAAAAAGCCCTAATAACACACTAAAATCCCTAAAACCCTATAATACTCCTAACGAATCCTAAAAACCCCAAAACTATAAAAATCCAAAAAAACAAACAAAAATGGTAAAAAACCCAAAAAACCAAATAAAACACTAAAATCCCTAAAGAACCCTAAAAATTCATAAAACCCAAAAATACCCTAAACACTAAAAACCCTAAAAAACCTAAAACCCTAAAAACAAAAAACCACCTAAAATCCCAAGAGAACTAAAAAATCCTATTAAAACCCTAAAAACAGGAAAATCATTTAAAACCATGAAAACATTAAAACCCATAAAAACTTCAAAAATAAAAATAAAAAACACTAAGAATCCTAAAAAAATAAAACTGTTAAATAACCCTTAAACCCATAAAAACATTAAAAATCATAAAAGTCACTAAAAACCATGAAAAACTAAAAGCATCAGAAAACAAAAAAAATCCTAAAAATATTTTAAAGACAATAATAATCATAAAAATCCCAAAACAACCTAAACACCCCTGAAAACCTTACAAACTATAAAAACCCCTAAAACCAACTTAAAATCCGTAAAAAAAATTTGGACACCCTGTGATCCATAAAAATATTGAAATCTTTAAAACCCATAATAACCATTAAAATCCTAAAAATCGTAAAAACCCTAAATACCATAAAACCCCCAAAACACATAAAAAATCCTAAAACCCCTAAAAACACTAATACTCTAAAAACCCTTAAAACCCAAGAACACTTAAAAATAACAATAATACCATAAAAAAACTAAAAAAACCATAAAAAATGAATCCCTTAAACACCCTAAAAACCCTTCAAACACTAAAAACACTAAAAACCGTAAAAATGTGAAAAAAATAAAAAACAAAAAACCCCTAAAAACCATTAAACACCCTTAAATCCCTAGGATACCTAAAAACCATAAAAAACTAAAAGGGATCAAATTCACTAAAAAAATAAATGGAATTAAAACCTCTAAAAACCATTAAACCCGTAAAACCACTTAATAACTCTAAAAATTATAAAACCCAAAAATCCTTAAAACTCTATAAAACCCTAAAAACAATTATACTCACTAAACCCCCTAAAAACTCACTAAAGAAAACTTAAGGACCTTTAAAACCCAAAAAAACATAAAATTCATCAAAACCTAAAAACCCTAAAGGACCCTAAAACCACCTAAAACCCGTAAAAGACCCTAAAATCCCTAAAATCCATAAAAATAAAAAATACACTAAAAATACTGAAGTAATATAAAAACCCTAAAAATTATAATGGACCCTAATACCCTTAAAAGACCTTATAACAACAACAAAAACCCTGAAGGGCCCAAAAACCCTAAAGGACCCTAAATCTTTGTTAAATTCCTAAACAACCCTAAAAACCCAAGAAGACTGTAAAAACACTAAAAAACTTAAAGGAGCCTAAAAACTTGAAAAATGTAAACACATAAAATCCTAAAAGACACTAAAAAATCCTATAAGAGCAAAAAAACCTAAAAATCCCCAAAACCATAAAAACCATGAAAACCCAAAAACCCCATAAAACACTAGAAGTCCCTAAAAAAACTAAATGAACCTAAAAAATCTAAAATACCCAAAAGGTCATAAACCCCTTAAAAACCCTAAAACCCTAAAAAACTCAAAAAATACCCTAATACTCTAAAATACCATAAAATAACAGATAAAATAAAAATCCCAGAAAACCCAAAAAACCCCTAAAATTCATTAAAACCAGCAAAAATCTCAAAAATCCCAAATAGACTATAAAACCCTCAAAAAATGTAATGGAACCTAAAGGACCCTAGAAACCTAAGGGAAACAAAAACCCCTAAAAAATTAAAAGACCCAAAAACCCATAAAACCCCTAAAAGACTCTAAAAACAGTAAAAAACACTATGTAACCCAAGAAAACCCAAAACACCTTAAAAACCATAAAATACCAAAAAACCTAAAACACATAAAAAACCATTAAACCATAAAAACCTAAAAAATCCATAAAACATAATAAAAAACACAAAAACCATATAAAACCCTTACAACCCAAAAAAAACATCAAAACCCCAAACAACCAACAAAACACATAAGACCCCTATAACCCCCAAGAAGCCACTAAAAACTCTAAAAACCAAAAAACCCAAAAAAAAACCTAATAACCCTAAAAAAACATCAAAACCCCCCAAACACCCTAAAAACCCTAAAACCCCTTCCCCCCAACCCCCCCAAACCCTAAAATCCTAAAACCCCAAAAACCAAAAAAATCCAATAAAACCCAAAAAACTACAAAATCCCCTAAGTACCCTAAAACCACATAGAAACCCCTACAAACCCATAACATCCCTAAAACCCTAAAAAATAAATAATAATAATAAAATCTAAAAAAATACGAAAAATAGTAAAAAAACCAAAAAAACCCCAAAACATTTATAACAAAAAACCCAAAAAACATTAAAAACCCTAAAACTCCATAAAAAACCTAAAACTCCATAAAACACCCAAAAACAATAAATCACAGAAAAACCCTAAAAAAATAAAAAAACGTAAACACCCTAAATATATAAAAAACATAAAAACAACACCCTTAAAAATCATAAAAACCTATAAAAAGTATTAAACATCGTAAAAACCCAAAAAACCATAAAACACCCAAAAAACCATAACAATTGTTAAATCCCCAAAAATCCCTTAAAATTATTAAAATACAAAACATCACTAAATCCCCAAAGAACACTAAAAACCCTAAAAGTCAAAATACATTACAAACCAAAAAATGTAACAAAAATAATAAAAAACTCTAAAACCATTAAAATTTCAGAAGCCCCCTTAAAATGATAAATAACCCCTAAAGTACTAAATACATAAGAAAAACATAAAAACCCTAATAAATCCCTAAAAATATTAAAAACCCAAAAACCTAAAAAAACCCCCCAAAAAAATGAAGACCCCAAAAAAACATAAAACCCTAAAAAACCTCAAAACCCAAAAAAAATACAAAATAATAAAAACACTAAAACACCAGAAAACCCTAAACCCCCTAAAAATTATTAAAATACCTAAAACCCAAAAAACCCTATAACAACTAAACCCCTTATAAAACTCTAAAACACCAAATAAACCCTAAAAAGGTAATAATATAACACCTTGAAAAACCTAAATATACCAAAAACCCTAAAACATTAAAAACCCTATAAAACTAAAAAAACCATAGAAACACTAAAAATACCTAATACAATAAAAACCCAAATAACAATAAATACCCCATACCTAGAAAACATAAAACTCCAAAAAAACCTAAAAACCATAATAACCTTAGAAAATATTAAAAATCATGAGTACCCTAAAACCACCTTAAGAATCAAAAAACCCCTTAAACCCCCAAAAAACCTAAAACAAAAAATCACCATAAAATTAGAAAACTCTCCTAAGCTATCTAAATACCACTAGAAACCCAAAAAAAACTAAAACCCCTAAAACCCATAAAACCTAATGAACCATGAGAACAGTAAAACCTTTAAATACTCTAAAAATCCATAAAAACCCTAAAAAATATCTAAAACACCATAAACCTCATAAAATCCCAAAAATACCATAAAAATACTAAGAACCTTGAAAACCCATAAAAACCATAAAAATCCCAAAATTCTCTAAAACCCTAAAACTCACAGAAACCCCTAAACACCCTAAATGGAAATAAAATACCATAAAACCCTAAAAGAATATAAAAGAGCCTTTAAAATTATAAAGGAACCTATAACCCTAAAAAACCTAAATACCATAAATACCTTTAAAGTGCCTTAAAAACCTCAAAAACCTGCAAGGGACCCTAAACCCCTAAATGATAGAAAAACCCAAAAACATCTAAAAACAATAAACCCCCTGAAAAAACATAAAAGATCATAAAACCAATAAAAGACCCAAAAGGTCCAAAACCCCCTTTAGGTCCATAAAAACCATTAAAACCATAAAGAATAATAAAAACCCTAAAGCACCATAAAACCCCTAAAAGACCCTAAAAACCCCTAAAAGATGCAGAAAAATCGATGAAACTCTTAAAAGACATAAAACCTTTAAAAATTATCAAAAAACCAAAAAACCGAAAATAACCTAAAACCCTAAATTACTTTAAAACACCCAAAAAAATCCTAAAAAATCCCTAATACCCTAAATACATCCGAAACCATAAAAAACCTAAAAACTCTAAAACCCAAATTAATCACTAAAAATCCTAAAAACCATAAAAACAATAAAAAAATGTAAAACCGTAAAACCCTAAAAACCATAAAACCATAAACCCTAAAATATCCTAAAAGGCCTAAAAATGCTAAAAACCCAAAAAATATAACAAATCCTAAATCCTAAGAAACCTAAAACCCTAAACTCCTAAAACCGTAATAAAACCTATCAGTACATAAAAAAATCATAAAACCCCTAAAAATGACAAAATACATAAAACCCTAATAACCCAAAAACCCAAAAAATGACTTTAAAAACCATTAAAACCCCCATGAAACCATAAAACCCTAAAATACCCAAAAATCAAAAACCCTAGAAACCCCATAAAAATCCCTAAAACCCATGAAAACCCTAAAACCCCAAATGAAATCCTAAAACTGAAAAAACTTAAAAGTGCTAAAACTATAAACCCCTAAAAACCCCTAAAACACTAAAAGACCCTTGAACCAATATAACCAACCCCAAACCCTTATGTCCAAAAATACATAAAAACCTAAAACCCCCAAAAATCCTAAAAAATGTAAAATACCTAAAAACTCCTAAAACCCCCAAAACAACATTAAAATACATAAAATATCAAACCTCTAAAACCCTAGAAACCCCTAAGAACACTATAAAAACCTAAAACCCCCCAAACAACATATAAAACCATTAAAAATCCTCAAAAAATATCCAAACACAAAACCCTAAATCCCTAAAAACTAAAAAACCTAAAAAATATAAAAAACCACTCAAAACCCATAAACCCCTAAAAACACAAAAAAAAATTAATAACCCTAACACACCTAAAACTCCAAAAACCATAAAAACATCTTAATCCATGAAAAACCCTAAAACCCTAAAACACTTTAAAAAACATAAAAGAACTAAAAACCCTAAAAATTATTAATAACGCATAAAAATTTTAAAAACATTAAAAACTCTAAAATATCCGAAAATCCCGAAAATCCCTAAAACTCATAAAATCCTAAAAGACCCTTAATGGCCCTAAAAACTATAGAAGACAAAAAAAAACCTAAAACTGCTAAAAGAATATAATATACCCAAAAAACCCCTAAAAGACCCTTAAAAAACTTAATGGCCCTAAGAATCCTAAAACACTAAAACACCCTAAAACACTAAAAACCCTAAAAACCTAAAAAATACAATAAATAATAAACACCCTAAACACCATTAATAATCCTAAAAACCTATAAAAACATAAAACACTTAAATCTTTCAAAATATTTAAACATTCATAAAAACCCTACAAAAATGGGAAAAAAAGACTAAAAACCCTTAAAAACCCTAAGACCCCAAAAAATAAAAAATTTAAAAACCCTAAAAACCCATAAAATCATAAAAACCCATTAAAACCCCAAAAAATCCCTAAAACACACAAAAATCTAAAACAACCCCAAAAACCTAAAACCCCCAAAAACATGTAAAACCCTAAAAAATTCATAAATCCATCAAACCCATAAAACCTAAAAATCATAAACCCATAACACCCTAAAAACCCTAAAACCCCATTAAACCCTCGAAAAAAAGTTCTTAAAAAAGATAAATTTGAAAAAAAATTGAAAACCCCAAAACCCAAAAATAACATAAAAATAATTAACACCCATGAAGAACATGTAAAATCCATAAAACCCATAACCCCACTAAAACACATAAAACCCTAAAAACATAAAAATATAAAACAATAAAAACCATGAAAACCATGAAAAATAATAAAAACCATAAAACCCTAAAACCCAGAAAAAATAAAAACCAATAAAACACAAAAAAAACCCTAAAAACCTAAAACCCTATATACCTTTAAAACCCAAAAAGACCCTAAAACAATAACCCCTAAGAAACCCTAAAAACCCCTAAAACCTCTAAAACCCCTAAAACCCTAAAAACCCTGAAAACTATAAGGAACCCTAAAAACCTTATAATCCCCAAAAATCTATAAAATACTAAAACCAAAAACCAAAAAACCAAAAAACCATAAAAATACTAAAAATCTTAAAATCAATTGAAATAAAAAAAACCATATAAGACCCTAAAAACCATAGATACCAAAATAGCATAAAAATCATAAAAACACTAAAAAGTCCAAAAAGAAAAAATCTTTGGAACCACAAAAAAATAATAAAATTCCTAAAAATCCCATCAAACCAAAAAATTCCAAATAATCATAAAAACTAGGTGAACTATGTAAAAACCTTATAGAATCTTAAAACCCTAAATCCCAAAGAAGAGAACTAAAACCCATGAAAACCATAAAAGATCCTTGAAAACACCAAAGACTATAAAAATACTTAAACCCCTTAAAAACTACAAAACCTCTAAAAACTAAAAGCAACTCTAAATAATCTTAAAGGCCTTAAAAAACCCCAAACCTTTAAAAGACCCTTAAATATGCTAAAAATCCTAAAAGATCATAAAATACCCTAAACCACCCTTAAAGACCGAATATACCAAAAAACCTAAAACACCATAAAAACACCCTTAAAACCCATTAAAGACAAAAAAATACAGTAAAAACCCCAATTGATCTTTCAAAACCCCCCAAACCCCTAAAACCCCACGAAAATACCATAGAAAACACTAAAACCAACAAAAATTTCCTAAAATCTAAAAGAAACCCCAAAAAACACTAAAAACCCTAAAATCCCCTAAAAATCCTAAAAACCTCTTAAAACTCAAAATAAACAAAAAACCCCTAAACACCTAAAAACCCTAAAATACCATAAAAACCCCAAAACACCCTAATAACCCTAAAAGAACCCAAACACCATAAAAAACTAAAAAATACTAAAAACTATTAAACAAACTATGATTATAAAACCACAAAAAACTGTAAAAGACCCTTAAAACTTAAAAAACCTAAATGATCTCAAAAATACCCTAAAATTTTTAAACATCCCTAAGCAGTGCCAAAAACATTAAGATTCATTGAAAACCCTAAAAATCCGAAAACAAACCTAAAACCCTAAAGTATCCAAAAAAACCCTATAACCCCCAAATGACCCTAAAATCTCTAAAAACTCCTAAAAACCATAAAAACCCTAACTAAAATTTAAAAAAACTAAAAAACTTATAGGACACTAAATACTAAAGAAAACCAAAATGGTCTTAAAAACCCTAAAACCCCATAAAATCATCAAAATATCTAAAAACCTAATAAACCCTTAAAACCCGTAAAACCCCTTAGAACTCTGAAACCATAAAAACCTAAGAACACTAAAAACCCATAAACCCCATTTAAAATCCAGAAACACATGAAGTCCTAAATCCCCTAAAAACACTAAAAACTATATAAAATCTATAAAAACCAAAAAAAACCCCAAATTCATATAAAACCCTAAAAATGGAAAAAAAACAAAAAAAAAAACCCCCCTAAAACATCATAAAATCCACTAGAAAAACTGAAAAAATAAAACCCTAGAAACCCCCAAAAAACCAAAGAACCAAAAACCCCAAAAAAACCTCAAACAAATATTTTTTTAAAAATCCAAAATACTAAAGAATATTATAAAAACCTGAAAACCCTAAAAACATAGAAACCCATTAAAAAACCATAAAAATTCGTCAGACACTAAACCCTAAAACCCTACACCCTGAAACATATAAAAATTCCCATGAACCACTCAAAACCCCTAAACCACTAAAAAACAAAAAAAAATTAAAAACCTAACACACCTAAAACCCAAAAAACCATAAAACATATTAAACAATGAGAAACATTAAAAACCACTAAAACACCAATGAAACCTAAAAACACTAAAAACACTAAAAAATATTAATAACCCCTAAAAAATTAAAACCATTATAACATTAAAATACCCTAAGATCCCTAAAATCCCTAAAAATCCCAAAAACCCTCGAAGACCATTAATGGTCCTAAAAACTATAAAATACCACAAAAACCTAAAACAACTAAAAGAACCTAAAATACCCAATAAAACCCATAAAAGACCTGTAAAACACTTAAAGAACATAAGGATCCTAAAACACTAAAACACCCGAAAACACTAAAACCCCTAAAAAACCAAAAAACCCTAAAAACCATAAAAATTATTAATAACCCCTAAAAATTTAAAAACATTAAATCTTTAAAAATATCCTAAAATCCCTAAAATCACTAAAATCCCAAAAATCCTCAAAGAGCCTTAATGGCTCTAAAAACTATAAAATACCACAAAAAACCTAAAACTGTTAAAAGAACCTAAAATACCCAACAAAACCCCTAAAGACCCTTAAAACACTTAAAGAGCCTAAGAATCCTAAAACACTAAAATGCCCTAAAACACTAAAAACACTAAAAAACCTAAAAAATAAAAAAAACAAGAAACCCTAAACACCATTAATAATCCTAAAAACCTATAAGTATGTAAAACTATTAAAACACTAAAAATCATTAAACAATCGTAAAAAACCTAAAAATTTGAAAAAAAGACTAAAAACATTTTAAAAACCTAAAACACTAAAAAATAAAAATCATTAAACCCCTAAAAACCCATAAAACCATAAAAACCAATTAAATCCCTAAAAAATTCCTAAAACACCCCAAAATCTAAAACAACACTAAAACCCTAAAAACCCAAAAAAACATGTAAAACCCTAAAACATTCCTAAATCCGTTAAACCCATAAACCCAAAAAATAATAAACCCCTAAAACACTAAAACCCTAAAAATGCATAAAACCCCCAAAAACTTTTCTTAAAAAAGATAAAGTTGAAAAAAAATCAAAAACCCCAAAACCCAAAAATACTATAAATATAATTAAAACCCATGAATGATTTGTAAAATCCTTAAAGCCTATAACCCCCCTAAAACCCCTAAAACCCCTAAAACCCAAAAAAATTTAAAACCTTAAAACCCCTAAAAACCATGAAAAACAATAAAAACCAAAAAATCCATAAAACCCAAAAAAATAAAAACCAAAAAAACCCAAAGAAACCCTAAAAAATCTAAAAACCCTATAAACCTTTAGAAAATCCAAAGAACCCTAAAACAAGATACCCTAAGAAACCCTGAAAATCCCTAACAACGCCTAAAAACCCTAAAACCCTAAAACCCTAAAAACCCTAAAAACCCTGAAAAATCTAAGTAACCCCAAAACCCTTATAATCCCCAAAAATCTAAAAAATATTAAAACCAAAAAACCAAAAAACCCATAAAAACCCTAAAATCGCTTGAATGCCAAAGAAATCATATTGCACCCTAAAAACCATTGATACAAAAATAACATAATAATCGTTAAAATGATAAAAACCCTAAAACACTAAAATAATTGATATCCCTAAAAAATCAAAAAAAATTCTAAAAAAACAAATCAAACCAAAAAGAAATCCAAAAAATCATAAAACACTAAATGAACTATACAAAAAACTAAAAGAATCATAAAACCCTAAAAGATGAAAAAAAAGCACTAAAACACCTGGAAACCATACAGAACCTTGTAATCACCAAAAACTATAAAAATCCAAAAAACCCTTATAAAGTACATAACCTCTAAAAACTTGAAAACAACTATAAAAAATATTAAAGTCCCTGAAAACCCCCCAAACCCTTAAAAGACCCTTAAATATACTAAAAATCCAAAAAGATCATAAAATACCATAAACCACCCTAAAAGTCCCAAAATACCAAAAACCTTTAAACACCATAAAAACAACCTTAAAACCCATAAAATACCAAAAAAGATAGTAAAATCCCCCCATAGATATTTAAAAAATCATAAAACCCCCAAAAACCCAAGAAAAAACTGTAGAAATTACTAAAACGCACAAAAAAAATCCTAAAATCCAAAAGAAACCCAGAAAAATACTAAAAAAATCCAATAAACTATTAAAAATCTATGACTCTAAAACCCCTAGAAGACCATAAAAACTGTAAAAGACCCTAAAAACCATCAAACCTAAATGATTCCAAAATTATCCTAAAATTTTTAAACATCCCAAAACACTCCTAAAAACATTAAAATGCATTTAAAACCCTTAAAAACAAAAAGGGAAGCTAAAACCCTAATGTATTCAAAAAACCCTAAAACCCTAAATGACCCTAAAATCTATTAAAACCCCTAAAACCATAAAAACCCTAACTAAAATTAAAATAATTAAAACCCCTAAAGGACCCTAAACACGAAATTAAACCAAAAAGATCCTAAAAACCCTAAAACACCATAAAACAATCAAAATCACTAAAACCCTAATAAACCCTTAATACATGTAAAAACACTTAAAACTCTGAAACCATAAAAAGCATAAAAACACTAAAAACCCATAAACCCCCTTTAAAATCTTGAAATATATAAAATCCTAAATCCCCTAAAAACACTAAAAACCATATAAAAGGTATAAAAACAAAAAAAACTCCAAAACCATATAAAACCCTAAAAACAGTAAAAAACAGAAAACCCGTGAAAACCCTAAAACCCCTAAAACGTCACAAAACTCACTAAAATAACCTAAAAACCTAAAACCTTAAAAACCTAGAAACCCCCAAAAAACCCTAAAAAAATCTCCAAAATATTTTTTTTAAAACACTAAATATCCTAAAAAACACGATAAAACCATAAAACCCTAAAAAACCATAAAAAACCCCAAAACACATAAAACCCCTAAATACCCTTGAGGATGGTCGCACACTCTCCTGGATCTCTCTCCTACTTGCTGTTTCCTCTAGGTATTCTTATGGCTTCCACTTGGATTTTTGATCTCGGATTCTCATTTCTTCTCAGTTCTCGGCATTGGTCTGCTCTGGCGGTGCTCTACTGTCTGAACAAGGTGGTTCCTTTCGATCTTCAGCGACTTAGAATCCCGTGCGCATTTTGGCTGTTGGATTTGGATGGGGTTCGTTGGCACGTTCCTGATCAGATAGCTTTGGTGGTTTTACAGCCTTCAGTTCGTTTCGTTCTGGAGTGCTTTAAAGCTGATGATGTGTTGGGCATGGGGATCCCCCTAGTTTTTAGCCACAGAGTGGCATTGAATTTTCATATCTGGGCTTTATGTGGGCTGGTTGGCAGGGTCGAGGTCCTCCTACGCACAGATGGTTACTTTCTCGGGCGTCGGGGTTGCGATATGCCTTTAGACTCCCAGATCTGAGCTTTGAAGATTTTTGGTGGCTTCTCTGGATATGTATTGGTCTTTCGTGGATGTAGAAGTTTTGGTGTTGGATTGGTGTTTTCGCGCTGGTTCTGGTTCTGTGGGTGCTCATATATGCTTGGTATATGTCTGTGAAGAAGATCCAAGTTCATCCATTGGCCTTATCTTTTCTTCTGTTCCTGTGATGGTTGTTCATTTATGGTATGCTGGTGGATCGTGGTTTTAATCATAATCTTCTTTATGGGTTCATGTCATACCTACAATTTTGGTTTCGTTTGTTTATGGTTTGGGATGTTTGCGGGGTTGTGCATTTGGATGGAGGTTTTCGTTTTGCTTTTATGGTTGCGATGACTCTAGTTTTCATGTTTATTGTGTTGCTATTGTGGCAAATGGTGTATTCCATTGTGAGAGATTGGTGGTGTGTTTCTGCTTGCTTTCGAGGTGTGAAAGGATTTGCTGGGTATCAGAAACTTTGGTGTTGGTTACTGCTTGCTAATAGGTTGGGATACAATGAAGCTGTTGGTCTGGGGCATCGACGATGGTGGTCCTATGTTTCTGGTTGTTCTATATGTTGTATGATGGATATGGGCACTGCTTTTCATGTTTTATTTTTCTTTGAATGGGTTCTATTTGGTGCCATCTTCTGGTTGCTGGATTCTTTTTGGTTTGGAAGTAATGGTTGCTGGCTGTTGAGCTGCTGGTTATTGGCTACTACTCTTTTTGAGGTTTTGAGGTGGTTGGTGCTGGAAGACTTCTATGGCTGTGTTGATTGGACTTGGTGCTGTTGGTTGCTGGAACTTAATCGGGGTGCTGGGATGAGGATATGCTGGAGGCTGGAGATAGTGAAGTGGGATGCTGCTGATGGTTTTGACACTGCTGGACATTGGTTTCTGCTTGGTTGGGAGATTATGCTGGCGACTTTGTTTGGGTTTGTGTGTTTTTTTCTTTTTTTGATTTTCCTTTTTTTGGTGTCTTTGTTTTTGGTCGTTAAGGGTTTTTGGGTGTGGATCATTTTACCCCTCCCCTCCCTTGTCTGCAGTGTCTTCGTGTCTTTTTATAATAAATTTTCAGGGGTGTCAGGAATAGCCTGGCCCCAAACCTTCCTTGGCCTAAATACCCTAGAAATCCATAGATACCTTTAAAACCCCTAAATAACCTAAAACCCCTAAACCCCCTAAAAACACTAATAAACCCTAAAAGCCTCAAAATACATAAAAACTCAAAACCACTAAAAACCCCTACAACCCCTTAAAAACAAAAAAAACCCTAAAAATGAAAAAACCCTAAATGCCTCCAAAACCCCTAAAAACTATAAAAAAATATTTGAACCATAAAAACAGTTAAACCCTAAAACATACTAAAAAATATTAAACAATAGAATTACCTTAAAAACATTAACAATTCTAAAAACTATAACCCCCCAACCCCTAAAAACCTTAGAATCCCTGAAAAATGTTAATCCCCAAAAAACCCTTCAATTCCATAAAAACACCTGAAACACATAAAAATCCTATAAAATCCTCTAAATCTCAAAAACCTCTTTAAACCCTCAACACCCCCTAAAATATCCCAAAAACTCTAAAAACCCTAAAAACAAAGAAATAGAAAGACCATAAAGCACCCTAAAACCCGTAAAAACCTAAAAACCTAAAACCCCTAAAAACCCTACCTAACACTAAAAGACCGAAAAAAACATATACATCTAAAAACACTTAAAAAACCTAAATAATCATAAACTCCTATAACCCCTATAAAACCTTTAAACCCCTAAAAACCTATAAATCATTAAAAAACCTCAAAACCCCCAAAAACATCAAAAACCACTAAAAATACCATGAAAGATGCTAAAAACCTAAAAATACCTATATACACTAAAATCCCTAATATACTCTACAAACCCTATAAAACCCAAAAATACCTTAAAAACCATTATAACCATAGAAAACCCAAAAAAACATAATAACATAAAATTACATTAATCCCCTAAAAATCCTAAAACACCCTAAAAAAAATAAAAAACACTAAATAACCCAAACCCTAAAAACCATAACAACCTGTCAAAACCCTAAAAACCATGAAACCCCATAAAACCCTTGAAAATAATAAAAAACCATAAAAAAAAAAGAAAATCCTCAAAAACCCCTAAAACACTAAAAAAACCCAAAGAACCCAAAGAACCCCTAAAAACCATTAAAACCCCAAAATAACACTAAACCCCCCCAAAAAGCCACTGATGAATCTAAAACACTAAATCCCATAAGAAAACCAAAAAACAAACATCAACCCCTAAAACCCCTAAAACCCCTCAAAACCCCTAAAGAACCTAAAAACCCCTAAAAACACCTAAATCCTGAAAAAAAAATCCTTAAAAATCGTACAAACCCAAAACCCATTACAAAAACCAAAAAATTCATATAAACCCATAAATAGTGTAAATATCCTAAAACCCATTAAAATTCCCAAAAACACTAAAAACCCAAAAAATAAAAAGAACATAAAAATAATTAAAACTATACCAAAACCTAAAAAACATAAAAAACCCTAAACCCTTAAGAATCCCAATAAACACTATATACCTTTGAAACATTAAAAACCTCCAAAACACCCAAAATACACTAAAAATAATAAAAAAATATAAGAACCCCTAAAAATCTTTAAAACCCCTGAAAATCTATAAGATCCCTAATACCCTTATAGAGCCCTAAAATATCAAATAACCAAAAATCCGTAGAAACCCTTAACTACCTGAAAACACAAAAATATCCAAAACTTATGATAAATCCATAAAACCCTAAATAAGTAATAAAAAACACTAAAATCCCTAAAAATTTCCTAAAACCCTAAAACCATTATAAACCCATAAAATACCCTTAAGACCCACTAAACACCATAACAACCCCTAAAACCCATAAACACCCCACCAAGGAGGTGTGATCGTCCCGATGGATCCTTGGTGCGGCAAGACGCTCTGGAAGTTTTGTCGGGGGGAGTTCTGGTTTCGCCTTGGTGAAAAGCGGGCTCGACGGGATTTGCGTCTTCGTCGCATTGGCGTTTATGGCTCCACACTCAGTTTTGCGCTGCTTTTTTGGACTTGAGGAGGGTCTCGCTGGCTTCTCTGGCTTCTGGACGGGTCACGGTGGATGAATAGGGCGAGGATGCATGTTTTCTCTTCTAGTTCTTCTTTCTTGTTCTTGGATCTTGCTGCTAACGAAGGTATGGTCACATTGTGCTGTGTTCGCTTTGATTTGCTGGTCTGCATGTTCTTGACCGGTGGATGTCTTGGTATTGAGTTGTTGTTTATGATGAATTTTGGTTGGCTCTCAAGTTTCTGGTCTCCCCCCAAGCTGCTATTGGAGGGCAGGTTAGGTGATGCGTTTTGGCTGCTATTTTGGTTTCGATGTGGATGTTGGATATCGGTTCTGTTGGGTGGCGCTGAATCTTATTCTGTTGATGTTGTTGGTTCTATGCTGCTGGAGAGAGACATTCTTGGTTACAAGGTACTGGGTACTGGACCTTGTGAGATTATATGCGGTTCATTGGTTGGTTGAGAGTTGTTGGTTGCTGGTGAATGTTGGATGATGTGTGGATGTTTGGTTTTTGCTGCTGCTGCGGATGAGTTTGCTGTTGTGATGCTTGTTGCTGGTTGCTGTTTGTTGGAAGGTGATGATGGCTATGTTTGGTTGTGGTGCTTGTGTTGTGGTTTGATGCTGCTAGATGTGTTTGGCTGTGATGTCGGATTTGGTGCTATTGGTTTCTGGGGCTGGTTGGTTTGGATGTGTTGCTGCTGCTGTGTTTCTGGGATGATTGGATGTGGTGCTGCTGGATGCTGGTTCTGGCTGGATGTGACATGATAATGTCACTGTTGTGTCTGTTTTTGAGTCTTTTTATTTCATTGTTTTTCTTTTTTGGTGTGGGTTGTAAGGGATTTTTGGGTGTCGGTTGTTTGACCCCTCCCCTCCTTTGTCTGCTGTGTCTCCTTTTTTTCTTGCTAATAAATTTGGGGGGGGGGGGGTCGGGAATAACCCGACCCTCGCATCTTCCTTGCCATAAACACCCCAAAAAATACTAAAAACCCTAAAAACCTAAAAACCATAAAAATTGTAAAACACCATAAAACCCTAAAATATATAAAAACCCTAAATACCATTAAAATGAAAAAAATCCATCAAATAGCCCTAAAACACTAAAAAACACAAAAAACCCTAAAAATACTAAAAAAACAATCAAACCTTCAAAATCCTAAAATTTGAAAATCCCATCATGCAGATAGAAACCATCAAACCCCTAAAACCTTTAGCATAACCTAAAAATACCAAAAACCCCCTAAAAACCCAAAAAAAAAACTAAAAATCCAAAACAACCACCCCCAATCCCTGAAACTCTAAAAATAAATAAAAACCCTGAGGACCCTAGAAACCCTAAAACTCTACAAAAATCCTAGAAACCCAAACATACATAAAAATGTAAAAAACCCTAAAAAACCCTAAAACCCTTTAAACCAAAAAATCCCAAAAAATAAACACAATTAAAACATTAAAAACCCCAAAAACCTTAAAAATCTCTAAAATCCTAAACAACTAAAACCATCCAAAATTGGCCCCCTAACCCAAAAACCCCATAATAATCTTATAATACCTTAATACCCCAAAAATACATAGAAACCATTAAAACCCATAAAAACAAAAAACCATAAAAAATCCTAAAGTCATAAAATGCTAAAAAATCTAATACACCAAAATTAACCTAAATGTTTTAAAAAGACTAAACCCCCCAAAACCCCTAGACCCTAGAGATAGTGGATCGACTCTCTCGCGATGGCGATTCTCCTATACCATAGCTTACTTAAAGATGACGACTGTTCTTGTACCTCTCCCTCCCCCTCCATGGGGGAGGGGCCTCCGCCGATTCTTGATGATGAGTATCCCTTTGTCCCATTCTCGGTTCCTGACCTTCTTCCTCCTTTCTCACGGATTGATATTTTCCCTAAGGTTCCTGACTTACATGAAGTATTTACATAGCTTCGGTTATCGATTAGATAATTCAACGCGGCATATGCCCTACATAGGTTGTCCCTAATTGCTCACTTCTTGAACTGGTGACCTCTGGTAGATGTTTTCGATCGATTTGTGTTTGAACAACGGTACCTCCAAGACCATGCCATGATAGGTATTCTTGATAACAATAATATCTCTATTTTCTTTTCTTTAGAAGAGGATATGGTTCATTCCTGGTCGGTGGCTCCAAGAAGATGCAACGATGCCAGTTTTTCCCTTTCCCAGTGGAGTTTTGATCTGTATTTGAACCGTAATTCACCGTTGATGGCAACATGGCTTAGATTTCTAAAATTTCCTCTTCCCTTTCAAAATTACACCATTATTTATATGTTGGGGAATCTGGTAGGAAGGTTCTTATGTGTCGATAGTAGAACAAGGACCCTTTTTCACCTAGTTTCCCCAAGGGACTTTATGGAGATTGATGCATCTAAAGGACCTGTTGATTTTGTTTGGATGGATGTTGGTGAGGAGCTTCAGCAGAAGCAACCTATGATCTTCGAATCGTGGACTGAATTCTACGCCTCCTTCTAGCTTATCAACCATAGTGTTAAAACATGTAGATGTAACAGAAAAAATTGTTGTGTTTTGAACCGTTCTCAAGAGGTGAACGATGGGGAGAAGCAGAATTGGGGTGAGGTGCAGGAGGCTGTCCACAAGGATCCTCATGTTCAGGTTGAGTTTGTTGAAGGGGAGAAGGCTTGGGTGGGGATAAATATGGCGGAGGTTGTAGCATCTGTTTCAAAGAGGAATAGAAGGAATGCTGCTGAGGGGGTGGCACCTGCATCTGGGTGTGGTTCTGGACCTCTGGTCCTGATGATTGTGTGAGAGGGCCTTCCGGTTGTGCTGGGGGGCCATAGACCTACAACTGATAGAGGTAAAAAGGTTAATCTGTGCCAATTGGAACCCAAGGTGATTGAAATTTTCAATAATTTGAGGAGTGACTTGAATATCTTCTATTATAGAAGTTTCTTATGCAAGGAGGTTGTTGCTGATGGGAATTTGGTCTCCTCTAATAGCAGTCTGAAGCAGAGGCAGAAAGTTGTCCCAACCTCCAACTGCTTTGAACGGCTAGAACCTGAGGAGGAGGTGAAAGGGTATCTTCTTGTTGATGATGGGAGTGAGAGGTCTGATGAATAGGGGAGCGAGGTGAAGGCTATTGTTGCTGAGGGTCTATAGAACATTTTGTTGAGATTATGTTGGCTGTTATAGGGGATGAGGTTTTTGATGATATGCATAATGGAAGTGCTCCTGTCTATGGTTCTACGGGTCAGACCAGAGGGCATGCACCCTGGGTGATTAATGGATTTCATGCAGCTGGACCCCCTGGTAATGAGAAGGCACTCGTAGGTGCTGATATGAAGGTTCCCTTGTCCAGCAATGATGCAAGTTCTTGGATTGGGTTATTTGTACATGCTAAGATAGAGGTGGAAGATGTTGTACATGGGGATATGGTTGAGAAGAGGGTTTTGGAAGAACATGAAGAGGTCTTCCCAATGGTGATCAATGTGGCGGTGGGGGAGGATGGTCTCGAGGGTGTGGTGCTTGAGGGGACTGCTGGTAGTGATTGTCATATGACTGCGCATGAGAGGGTGGAGGAGAAGGGGAAAGTGGATAAGTTTCAGAAGGCAGCTGATCATGGGGGAATGTTGGCGGTAGGGATGGTGTGTGGGCAGGGAGAGGGACCTGGGATGGGGGATGTCCCCAACCAAGGGGATGCTTCCGTACATGAGAAGGTTATTTTACTCAATGTTGAGTCTACGTTGGACATTGTTGGGCCCTTGGATGGTGCTGGCTGTGTCCTCTTTCTAGTGGGATGAAAGAAACCTTCCAAGGGATAAAGGACATCTTCAACTGGCCATGGCTGGCGTGGTGTCCCCTCTTTTTCTGGATTCTGAGGAACCTGTTCTTGTGGACTGTTCCCTGAATCAGGAAGCCTCTTTCATCCCTGATCAAGATTTTTTCCAGGAGGATCGTGGAAGGATGGCTCAAAATATGAATATGATAATTAAGGAGAGGGCCTTTCTGGAGGTTTCCATCCCATATGGTAAGGAAAACAATCCTGCAGGGGTCTCCTTAGATCCCCAAAAGAGGAAGCCAAGAAAAGACTATTCGGCTTTGCCGATGACAGTGACCATGAGAACCTCTTTCAAAGCTAAGGAGGTTGCCTCTGGCAAGGGAGGTCGGTCTATCAAGACGCAGCTGAATGCAGAGCAGTGACATCTCAGAGAGTATTACAGGACCTTATTAAAGAGATATGAATCATCTGAATGGGAGTCGATGGATTCAGATGCTTCCTCTAGATATGGTGCTAATGGGGACCCATATGGGGATGGAGACGTTGACTTGTAGTTTCATTTTCTTTCATTCATATTTTTTTTGGTCTTTTGGGGTTTTGTTGTCATGGGGTGTCCACAGCTTTTTGGGTGTGGGCTGTTCGGCTCCGCCCCTCCCTTGTCTGCTTTGTTTGTCTTTGATAAATTGGGGGGGCATGAATAGCCTGTTTCCCGCATCTACCTTTTCTCCAAACCCCTAAAACCCTAAAACCCATAAAAACCCTAAAACCCATAATAAATTTTGAGATAAAAAAACAACCCCCCCCCAAATCCCCTAAGAGACCCCAAAACCCCTATAAAATAGACAATAAAACCCCAAAGAACCTAAACCCTTAAGGCCCAAAAATCCTAGAAACTCATACAACCCCTTAAAACAATCTAAAAAACCACAAAAACAGTGAAACCAAATAAAATAAATTAAAAACTATAAAACCCATAAAATACTATAAAATTCCCTAAAATACACTAAAAACCATAAAACCTCTAAAGTTTCCTAAAATCCCAAAAAATTATAAATGAACCTAAACCCATAAAACCCCTAAAGGATCCTCAAAACTCCCAAAAATACTAAATAAATTTAAAAACACTAAAACCCCAAAAGACCTCAAAACCCAAAAAACCTTGAGATCCCTAAAACCCCAATAAAACCTTAAAAACCCCTAAAAGTCTATATAGTACCTTAAACCCCAAAAACACAAAATGAGAGTAAAAACTCTAAATTAAAAAAAAACACCAAATTCCCTAAAAACCATAAAAGACCTTAAAAACCCTAACAATTTCTTCAAAGACCCTAAAACCCAAAAAAACTCTAACAGACACTAAAAACCAAAAAAAACCCTAAAAATCCACAAAACCCAAAAACCAAAAAACCCCACCTAAAACCCCAACAAAACCCTAAACATCATAAGACCCATAAAACACCAAAAAACTCAAATTAAACACTAAAAACCTAAAACCCCCTAAAAAAACCTAAAACCCTAAATGCCTAAAAATATATTAAAACCCCCCTAAAATCCTAAAACACTAAAAAACCTAAAAACCCTAAAAACCCTATAAAAATAAAAAACCCATAAATCCCTAAATATAAAAAAAATTCAATAAAACCCCATAAAACACTATATACACCAAAAACCCTAAAACACCTTAAAAACCATTAAAATCCAAAAAAACATAAAACCCAAAAAAACTAAACCCCTCAACTCCTTAAAAACATAAAATACACTAAAACCCTAAAAAACATAAAAATCCCAAAAAAACCTAAACACCAATAAAACACCCCAAAAAACCCTTAATAAAACATAAAACTCCTTAAAACCCAAGAAGTCCTAATACCCATAAAAACCAAAAAAAATCCATAAAAACCATAAAACCCTAAAAAAACATATAGAAACCTTAAAACCCTATAAACCCCCAAAACCCTAAACTTCCCCAAAAGACACTAAAAACACAAAAAACCGCAAACCTTATAAAATTCTAAAACCCTCAAAAATAGTAAAAATGAAAAAACCATAAAAACCATAAAAATCCTTAAAAACAAAAAAAACATTTAATACCCTACAACCTATAAAGAAAACATAAATCCTTAAAAACAATAAAAACCCTAAAACCCTTAAACCATAAAAACCATTAAAAATACAAAAATACCAAAAATACCAAAAATATTCTAAAACAATAAATTTTTTAAAAATGTCTCAAACCCATAAAACCCCAAAACCCTTTAAAAAATAAACTCCATAAATATTATAAATATCCATAAAAATCGTAAAATCCCTCAAAATACACCAAATAAACTTGAAACTCTTAAGAGACTATAAAATGCCCTAAAATCCTAAAAGTCCCTAAAAACACTAATATACCCTAAAAACATGATAAACCCATGAATTAAACTTAAACACTTAAACACACTAACAACCCTAAAACTCCTAAACACCCTAGAAATCCGAAGAACCCTAAAAACCCTTAAAAATCCAGAAAACCCCCAAAAAGAAAATATAATAAAACCCCTGGAAAACCATATAACCCCTTAAACCGAAAAAACCTTTAGAAACCCCAAAACATCATAAAATACTTAAAAATACCCAAAAATTATAATGAGACCAAAAGAACCGTAAATCACTAAGAACCTGAAAATCTATTAACAGCCCTCAAACACTAAAAACCCAAAAATATTCTAAAATAATAAAGTTAATAAAAACCTAAATAATTATACTAACCCCAAAAACCCCCTAATGGGTAATGAGTGAGGTCATGAAGAGGGGTCCCATGGGTCTTCTAACAATGGCACTCCTGATGATGAGCAGGTGGTTGGGAATGTGTCTGAACCCACGAAAGAGCCTATTGGAAGGCCTCCTAAGAATAAGGGTAGGAAAGGAAAAGGGAAAAACATCGATCCCCCATCCAAGAAGAAGAAACCTCCTGGTGGGGGTGGGAAAACCTCTTCTTAATGAAGATCATTTTTTGGAACTGTAGAGGGCTGGGTAATTTACCAACGGCCCATTCTCTAAAGCATTTAATTTCATCCAACAAGCCAATGCTTCTTGGGATTGAAAAACCTATGAATAACTATGATAGCTGGAAGGCCCTTAATTGGTAGAAGTTTGGTTATTCTCTTGTTTCTCATAATAACATTGAGAGTGGCATGCAGACTCTTTCGGTTCTCAAGCATGATAGTATTCAATTGTTATCCTTTGAGAGAAGACCTCAAATCATCTCACTATGGATCCAGAATCATGACTCCATACATAAAATTTCTTTTGTATATGCATCATGTGTTTACACTAGGAGAAGGCAACTATGGAGTGATATGATGATCATCAGTGAGCACACTCATTACAATTGGGTTGTGGTTGGTGATTTCAATACGGTGCTGAGGACATATGAATGGATTGGATCTTCTTTCTCATGCATCACTGTAGAGTAATTCTCTTGTTGTATTGACCAGTGAAATCTGGTGGAAATCCTTATTGTGGGTGATCGCTTCACATGGGGAAGATAAACCATCAATGGGAGGCAAGAAAGAAAATTAAATAGGTGCTTTCCCTAAATCAATGATAGTAGTTCTTCAAGTGCAATATCTGCCACTACTCTCCCTAAGTTCAATTCGGATCACAACCCCTTGATGCTTGAAATCAATGATAATAACCGTAGGTCTTCTCCTTTGCCTTTCAAACTCAACAATGCCTAGCTCACCATCCCTGGATGCAGGGAAGTGGTTGTTAATGGGTGGAGTAGCACTTTTCATAGTAGGCCACACTTTGTTGTGTTGGAAAAGCTCAAACGAATAAAGAGTATTCTTAAGGAATGGAGTAAGATCTCTTTCTCCAAACTCGATGATGAAATCATGGCTGCTGAATCTCAGCTTTCTCACTATTAAATAAACAATCAGCAGCAAATCACCCCCTCTAGAGAGGAAATGAAGCTTCACTCGAAGCTGGATGAGCTTTTGGCACTAAAAGAGAAGCTGGCTAGAAATCAATTTAGCGTGGCCTGGATCAAGGTATGGGATAGGAATTCCAAATTCTTTCATCGTATTCACAGGGAGAAAAAATCCAATAAAGTTCTGAATGTCATCCAGATTAATGAGGCATCTTTTTCATCTGAACATGAAATCTCCAATGTTGTGGTTGATCACTTCAAAGAACTTTACAATGATGGCAGGCATGAGAAGACCCCTAGAATTTTTGAATCTATTGATCCTTGCATTAATGATAAGCAGAATAAGCATCTTAATGATTCCCCGTTTGAGGAGGAAGTTAGGTCTGCACTTTTTTCTCTGAATATGGATAGCACTCCCGGGCCAGATGGATTCAGTAATAACTTCTTCATGTTCTATTGGGATATTCTACATGTGGAGGCCACTAATGATGTCAATGAATTTTTTATCTCCTACTCCATTCCTCATGGAACGAATTCCAGCTTCCTTTCTCTACTGCCAAAGAAAGATAATTCCATGGATATTGGTGATTTTCGTCTGGTGGCGATTGGAAATAATATTCCTAAGATAATAAGTATAATTCTGGTGATCAGGCTGGGGAAGATTGTTAGTGGGATAATCACCCCAAACCAATTTGGGTTTGTCCCAAGATGTAATATTCAAAGCTGCCTATATTCTGCATTGGAGGGTATCAACATCATGGGGAAAGACTCTAAGTATGGAAGCTTTGCTATGAAGCTGGATATCTCAAAGGAATTTGATACAATCAAATGGAGCTTCATCTTTACTGTTCTCAGCAGGTATGGCTTCTCCACCTCTTTTATAAAGCTGACCCATAATATCTTTTTCAGTGCTAGGATCTATGTTCTTGATAATGGATCCCCTAAGGGTTTCTTTCATTGCTCTTGCGGCGTCAGTCAAGGTGATCCGATTTCTGGCCTCCTCTTTGCTCTGGTTGAGGATTACCTTAGCAGATGCATAATTGATCCCATTCAGGCCGGTTTCTATGCTCCTATAAAATTTGGGAAAGATCGTTTTGTACCAACTCATCTTCTATATGAGGATGACATTCTCCTTTTTCGGAAGGCTGATAGGCGTACCCTATCCTCAATTAAATCACTTCTACAACATTATAAAGAGGTTGCGGGGCAATAGATTAGTTGGAAAAATTCCTCTATTGTTTTTGGAAATGGAATTTCAGCCTCCAAGCAACGCAGAATTGTCAGAAATCTTGGTGTCATGAGGGGTTCCCTCCCTTTCATGTACTTGGGGGTTCCTTTGTTCTGGGGAAGGTGAAAAGTGGCTACCTTGAGGGAATTTCACTCATAATCACTCAGAAACTTGCAGGATAGAAAGGAAAATTCTTATCTCAGGCGGGTAGAATTTTCCTGATCAACTTTGTTATTACATCTATGTTTGTGCATGCGTTCTCCGTTTATAGATGGCTGACAAGTCTCATCAAGAGCTTGCAAGAAAAAATCAGAAACGTCACAAGGATGGGCTGCATAAATGAGAAGAAACTGGTATCTGTGGCATGGAAAGAATGCACAAATCCCATCAAAATGGGTGGGTTGGGCATCAAGGACCTCAGGAAATATAATGATGCCTTAATTAGTAAATTTACATGGAATCTTTTCAACCCGCAAGATAGGAGTCTTGAATTCTTGAGGGAATGGTTCACTTCCAAACTATGTGAGGAATTCCCAGGCTTCATACCTTCTTCGGTCTGGACCACAATCAGGTCCTCCTATAGAAGAATTATTTATAACTCTAAATGGGTGGTCTCATGGAATTCTTCTTTGAATTTTTGGAAGAACACATAGGTTGATCAGCCCATTCATGAATCTGTCCAGCCCCCTCATAATTTTAAACATTGGTCCATTTCTGATCTCAACAATAACATGAGCGAGATTGAATGAATCCCGCCACATAATATTATCACACAAATACAAAGTTACAGCTTCATGGACATGGACTGTCTTATTTGGAAGCCCAACATGGTTGGGATGTTGAGTGTTAAGGAGTTTTATCATTCTGAATATGAGAAAAGAATTCAACCCCCTGCTTGGCTCTCTAAATTTCGGAGGCCCTTCATTCCCCCTTCCAGCCACCTTCTGCTGTAGAAAATTTGGAGAAATAGATTTCCAGTTCAAGAGCAGTTGAAAAGAGTTGGGTGGAGCTTGGATTCTGCTTGTCCGATCTGTCTTCAGGATGAGGAAAATCTACAGCACATTTTTCTTAATTGTCGACTGGCTACTGGCCTTTGGGAGTATTTGTAGGGCATTTTCCAGCTGAAAATCTGCACTGACAACACGCAGTCTTCTCTTTTCAACAGTGTCGTCGGTGTGTAATGCAGTCAACAGGTTGCCAACCTGCTTCTTGCTGCTGCTACAGCCCTTACTGCTTTTTTTGTGGGCAGCCCGGAATAAAGTGGTTTTTAAAAATGCTCCATGCTGCCTCTACACTGGTGTGGTGGCGATCCACAAAGCTATCCACATGGCATCTCATATCCAAGATGGTACGATGGATAATGATGTTAATGATCTTATTGTGTTGAGAACTCTCAAAGTTTCTGGAAGATGCAGGAAACCAAAGTACTTTAAATTCATTCGGTGGATTCCACCAATCCCAGAATGGATAAAAGTCAATGTGGATGGTGCTTCCTTCAGTGCACCTGGTCTCTCCAGTTGTGGTGGTATTTTCTGGACGTACAGAGGATTTGTTAATGGATGCTTTTATCACTTCATTGGGAATGGGTGTGTATATGAAGCGGAGCTTTGGGCCATGATTAAGGCTGTCTAATTTGCATTTCACTTTAGATGGAAGTAGCTATGGATTGAATCTGAGTCAATCTTGGTGGTGGAATACCTCAAAAGAAAAACAAGGATAATCCCATGGAGGCTCCTCCCACAATGGGAAGAGTGTCTGAGGATTTCTCAGGGGATGAACATTATAGTCACACATGCATACAGGGAAGCGAACAAGGTGTCGGACATGCTCTCCAAGAAAGCAATTGAGGATGGATGTTCCATGTGGTCATTTGTTGCACCAGATTTTTGTACTCCCCTTGTAGACACGGACATGAAGGGTGATTTGCACACTCGGTTGTGCAGACCCTCCCTGTAAAGCCTTGTAATTATTTTTTTTGTTAATAAATTTTGTCGGGCCGGGATACGCCTGGCCCCGAACCTTCATTGCCTAAAACCCCCTAAAAACAATGAAACTCCCAAAAATATTTAAAAATGTTAAAAAACACTAAAAACTATAAGACCCGTAAAAATTTTAAAAAAAATTAAAAAACCCTAAAATCCTAAAAATGAGTAAAATTCCACCAAAACACCTTAAAAATAAAAAAAATACAATACCCCTAAAAACCTAAAGGACCCCTAAAAACCCAAAAACTCAATTAAAACCCTGAAACCCTTAAAACCTTAAAAAACCTTAAAATCCATAAATCACCTAAAAACCTTAAAATAACTAAAAGAACCTATAAACCTTTTCCAACCCAAAACACCTAATGATCTGAAAAAACCTTAAACCCCTTAAAACCCCTAAAAACCATAAAATACACCAGAACCCCTAATGCTCCTTAAAAACATGACAAACTATAGATCCACTAAAAACCCTTAAAACACATGAGGATTGTAACGACCCGAAATTTTGAATAAATTTTGTTTCCTAAAGTTTGTGTGTTATTTTATTTCATACTCAACAAAACTGTTTCATTTGATAACATGAGTATAATTAAAATGAGACTATTTGGTTTTGACTATTATATGACTGATAGTCAGTATGACCTTTGGAAACCAAATGTTGCGATTATTGTCCCTAAATACAAGTGATCTTGGTTAATTAATATAGATAGAAGATTTGATGGCCTCATCTAGTAGTCTTGGGCCAATCAAAGCCCATCTAAAAGAACTTGGGAAGGAGGTAGCACCACTGGGTTTTGCTCTAGACCAAACTCATGCTGAACTTCATCGTTTGAAGCTACAACGAAATCGCCTTCACGAGAAGTTCAAACTAATAGAAATTACTACTCGTGCAATGTTGGTCAAGCCGCCCTCATATTATCTCACCTTAACACACCTTACACTTAGGTCCTATGATGGGGTTATAAGGGGATATGTAAGGAGACCGTAACTGCTTTGTGTAATCCTTTGAGATAAATAAAATTTTGTTTTCTTCTTATGGTGAATTTTGTAAATTTTCAAATGTTCGGATAAATGTAGGATGCATATTATTGATGAATTTTAGAAAAATGATATTTTAAAAATGTTTATGTAAACCTTAAATAATTAAAAATGTGTAATGATTTTCGAAAGATGGTCTTCTACAATTATGTTCAGTATGAAATTTATAGTCTAACAAGATCAAATTAATTTTTGATGAATAGTAAATTATGAATAGTGATTTTACGCTTCGGATTAGTAATGTGAGGAAATGGATTAGTAATCTCACTTAAAGAAAGTATTAATATAATCTAGGCACCTTGATTAAGTAATGAGGTTCAATAAAATTGGTAAATAACTGTTTCAGAAATTATTAGTCAAGTATTAGTTTTTTCAGGTAAATAGTGTTTTTTAATTAAAACTTAAATTAAAAATATTTTGAAAAATATTTTAATAAAATGTATTTCATTTTTGAACTCAGAGCATCGATATTATGTTAAGGTATTTTTTGAGGAATTTTCTGAAAAAAATGAATTTTCGGTGAATAGTGTTTCTATTTAAAAATTAAATAAAAAATATTTAGAAAATTATTTTTATAAAATGGAGTTCATTTTTGAAATCAGAGCGTTGATATTTGGTTAAGATGAAATTTTGGGAGTTTTTGGAAAAAGTTGAATTTTTAGTGAATAGTAAAAATACAGTTTCAGGGTTTCGGTATGTTTAATGACATCATGACTGCATCATGATGATGTCATGAGATA
The DNA here is from genome assembly GCA_963277665.1 of Viscum album. Classification (NCBI taxonomy): domain Eukaryota; kingdom Viridiplantae; phylum Streptophyta; class Magnoliopsida; order Santalales; family Viscaceae; genus Viscum; species Viscum album. Next base: position 457,916,004 of record OY728133.1, on the reverse strand, counting down.
TTTTAAGGGATGGTCGAATAAAGGAGATGAATTATTGTATGAGGTGTCCCAAGTCTCCAATACCATGGGAAAATACCATGGGCAAGCCCATGGTTTTGCCAATACCACCAATGAGGTGTCCCTTGGCCATTAATGCCTTGTCCCCTCACTTTCCCTATAAATACCCACCCTTTCCTCCTTTAGTTTTCACTCCCAACTCTCCCCCAACGAATCTCCAGTCTCATTACCTCCCAAAGAGTCCTCCCAAGGTGACCTAAGCCCTCAAGGTCTCAACCTTTGAGTTTTAAGAGATACCTTTTAAGGTAAGGGATCCAACCTCTCACTTTCTTTTCAAATACTCTCTTTTAAGTCATTTCTTTTATGCTCCATGTTCTTATGTTGGAGGATGTAATTTATTTTCCTCTTACTAAACTTTTCATTTTCATATTATGAGATATCCCCTCTTACTCTCATCATTTCGTTTTATGAATGTTTAAGTGGCACTGTTAGGCTGCCGACATTTTTGTAACGGATTCTTTCGCCCTTCTCGTTTTCAAGATCTATTTTCATGTCAAGTCATTCAAGTTCCTTTTTATTATGTTGGGGTATTATCTCTATATCAATCATACTTATCTTATATGTTCATATGATGAGAGAACCTATTTGATCTCGTAAATTCATTTTTTTTATGTTTAAGTGACGCCATTAGGCTGCTGAATTTTTAAGGGATTCTTTCACCCTTCTCATTTTCAAGATCTATTTACATGACATGTCTTTAAAGTTCCTTTTTATTATGTTGGATTATGATATCTATATCAATCATACTGATCTTCAATGTTCATATGATGAGAGACCCTATTTGATCTCGTCAATTCATTTTTGTTTGAAGTTTTAAATGACGCCGTTAGGCTGCCGAATTTTAATAAGAGAAATCTTATTTTTGTCTTCCTTCAATGTTTTTCATTTCATATGGTATGTCTTTAAAATTCCATTACCATGGCCTTATATCTCATATATTCTGTCCCTCTACTGTTTTATGGATCATTTATGAGTGGGTGACCCATGTCCCCTCTCTTTTCAATATTTTCTAAAACCCTATAACATAGTCATTATGCTGCAGAATTTTCGTCTGAAAATGCCTCTCCCTTTTTCTCAAATTCTTTTATTTTATTAAGTTAATACTCAAAGATCTTTATTCTATAGGGGTATTCACAAATATATCAAAATTTTCTATTTTAAATTATGGGATTTACATACATGAAACCCACTTTCATTTTTCCGTGGGTTTAAAGTGACATAAAGATCATGTCTTTAAAGCAGTTTTTAAAAACGTTATGATTATGAAAGGAAATCCATTTATTTTATGATATATGGGTTATTTATGAATTTTTTGATGATGATATATGTGGATCACATGATAATAAAGGCAAATTTATGGTTGAGCCCTGATAGTGCTCCAATTCATTGGGTAAAGAATTAATCTCTAGAGATGACCATTTTTAATGACGCCTTGGTGAATAACCTTGGTAATTTTTAATGACACCTTGGGGATGGACCTTGGTGAAATGGAAATGATTGTCTATGTTAAATGTTGTAGCCACATCTTCATGTTATGAAATACATTATTTTTATTATTATATGCCTCATGATTTCTTTCTCATGCCTTAATGTTCTTTTTCATGACATTATTGATCTATCTCAAGTTCACATGTTAAATGTTTCCCCTTGTTTCCCTTACTGGGCCTTCTGCTCACCCTTTCTTTTGATGTATGTCCCCAGGTTATGAGATGCAGTAATTAACCTAGGATGAACATAAGGAGAATCATTTTAAGTGTTTAAGAAGAATGTTTTATGTTGTCATGTATTAAGTTCCGGGTTTCCAAGACACTAAACCATAAAGATCCTCATTTTTGTATAATGAAATGAAAGTTTATGTGATAAAAAGGCGGGATGTTATAAGGATGTCTCCCGATTCTCCTGGTTTTCTATCTCCCCACTCTAGGGCTCCATGGCGCCACCATCCCCTTCACCTTGTTCAATCTCCATGGTCTCCATTGACCGCGCTTTGGCAAGGTCGACCGACCCTCGGAGGTGAAGGTCATTGGCGGCTGATGATGGGCGTTTGGCGATTGGCGGGTTACAGATTTGTTTTCCAAAAGAGGAAGAGGTTGCATGCTTCGGAAACCCCATTCGTTGACCTCATATCTGGGTCTCAACTTAGACGGATGGTGACCTCACGAGATTCCCTTCGTTTTTCTTTGATGTTGATGGCTCAGCTCGAGTTTTCAAGGCGGCGACATTGGTTTGGTTCGGTTGAGGGGCATCAAACCAGATCTGCTTTTTCGGGCGGCACTCCTCGGTGGGTTATTAGATCTATGGAGGAGACGTGACATGGATGGGTTGAGTTGGTGTCTGTGATTCAAGATGATTCTGATTCTTTTGTCCTTCCATAACTATTGAGGATCAGATCTTGGAGGTTATGGTATGTTGTCTCTTCTGCACTGTGGATCCCGTATTTTTTTGGTGCGCTGATGGTTTCTGCTTTCCAGTTGCTACAGCTTTGTGGGTTCTCGCTTGTGCTGCTATTATGGTTTTTACTACTTGTCGAGTGGATTGATGGATGGGCATGCCATTTGGTGAGAGGGTTGTCCAAGTCTCTGGTCAAGATGGTTCTGGTTTTCTTGAGGTTTTTGATGTTGCTGGGGGAATCAGTGTGTACTGATGCACATGATTGGTGGTTTGTCTTTGTTGGTTGGCGTGGTGTAGAAATAGATTTCCATAATTGGTGGCGTCAGATACTGCTTGCTGTAGGGATGGGACATGATGAATCTGTTGGTTATGAGTTTCGTGCTGGTGGTTCTATGTTGCGGGTAGTGACTCTTCTTGGTGAGGAGCTGCTAGAGGCTGTAGATGTTTTGGGTTCGTGTTGCTGCTGGTTTGATCCTCCGGGAAAGGAGATGATTAATGATGGTAACGTTTCTATGGTCTGGTTTCTATTTGGATGGAATGCGATGAAGCATGTGGGTTGGAATTTGGCATTGTTGGTTTTGTGGTGCTTGCGGTGGACCTTCTTGGTGGGGAGGTGCTGGATGCTGGATCTTGTTAGAATGGATGTTGGTTGCGGAATGGATGTGCTGGTTGATGGTCTTTGTGTGATTGGATGGTGGTCGTTGATTGGTGGTGAGCTGCTAGTTGATGGTTGATGTTGGATGATGGTGATATGGAGCTGCTAAATGCTGGAGTTGGAGGAGAAGGTGTTGAAGTTGCTGTTGTGTTTGGCGTTGTGTGTTTTTTCTTTTTTTCTTTTTCCTTTTTTGGGGTATTTTGCGTCTTGGGTTATAAAGGGTTTTTGGGTGTGGGTTGATTGACCCCTTCCCTCCCTTGTCTTCTATTTCTTTTTTTTTCATAATAAATTCCGAGGGGGTCGGGAATAGCCTAGCCTCACCCCTTTTCGCCCCGTAAAATACATAAAATCATAACAAACAGTAAAGGACCCTAAAAATATATTACCCTATAAAAGACCTTAGAAAACCTAAAACCCTAAAACCCCTAAAAATAATAGAAAATCCTAAAACCCCTAGAACCCCAAAAATCATAAAAACACTAAAATACCCTTAAATATCCTAAAAACTGAAAACCAAAAAGAACTTTAAAACCCAAAAACCCCTAAAAAACCCTAAAACCCCAATAAACTGTAAATGATCCAAAATACACCTAAAAACCAAAAAAGACTCTTAAACCACTAAAAAATCCTAAAAGACAACAAAACACTAAAATACTCAAAGAACACCTTGAAACCCAAAGTTACATAAAAACAAAAAAAACTCTAAAAGACCTACAATAGCATAAAAACCCCTAAAGATTTGTCAAAAACCTGAGAATCCCTAATTACCCTAAAAACACTAACCCCCCCCCCCCCCACCTAAATTTCCCTAAAAACCAAAAACAACCCTAAACACCCAAATGGACCCTAAAACACCAAACAAACAGTAAAAAAAATAAGAGAACCTAAAACCCATAAAACCCCTACACATCCCTAAAACCCCTAAAAACCTAAATGGAGAAGAGTTTGAAAACAAATGCCACTACTCCCTCCTAGGATCTCCCTCTCAGTGTTGTTCTCTCTGGGGATTCCTCTTTGATTACTCTATGGAGGATTTTATCTGGAGATCTTATGATCCTCTTCAGATGACTCCCTCCCGATCGCTCTCCCTTGGAATAATCTTTGCAAGTCGTTCAAGGCGGGGGTCCTCATCTGTGGTGGTGAGGGTTGGAATTTCTGGTGGCTTTTCCTTCTTCATCGGCTTCTTTGTTCAAGGACCTGGGTAAGGGCTTCCTCCCGGTGGATCATTTGTTTTAGTGACAAGTTTTGGCAGAGGTGTGGCATGATGATTTGGATCTCTCATATGTTGGTTCCACGACCATCTCTTCTAGAAGATCTAAAACCCAGGGAGCTTTGCTATATCTCTGGGCTTCATGATATAAGATGGCGACAAGGGAGGGTGTTGTGTCAATTTTCTGGTGGTGTGCCTGGTCTTGTGGTGTGAGCTATCAAATATGTTTGTAAATGGAATGTGATAAAGGTACATGTTGGGTTTTCAGGTTCCTTCAATTTTTCTATGTTTCATGTTGTTGATGTGGGGTGGCTCATGTTGTGTGGAGATCTGGTGGATATGTTGTTATGCGGTTCATTGGGGTGCAAAATCGGTTTCTTTGGAACCTTGTATTCTGTTGAGGGTATTGGTTGGAGCTTATTGTGTTGGTTCTATGGTTGTTCCTCTATTTATGGATGTAATGGTTATGAGATACTATTTGTGTTGGAGGATTGTTTTGTTGTGAGGTATGGGTTGCTGTCTGGCCATATGATGGAAGCTTCCTCGAAAGGAGGTGATGGTTTCTGGACTTCAAGATGTTGGGTCTTGGATACGGCTTGGCTGGGATATTTTGAGGGAGATTCTTGTTGTTGGGAGTTTGGGTGCTGGATGATTTTGGTGTGTGCCAATGCGGGAGGCATGCGTTTTGTCACTTCTTGTTTTAGAGGTGTGGAAGAAGATATTGATCATAGATGGTGGCGTTGGATGTTGATTGCTGATGGGATGGGATGTGATGAAGCTATTGTTTATGAGTTTTGTTTCAGTGGCTCCATGTTGCTGGAGGTGGCTCTTCTTGGTGAGGAGGTGCTGGAGGATGGTGATTCTAGTGGTTTTGTGCCACTGACAGTTGATCTTCTTGGCAAGGAGATGGTTGATGATGGTAACATAGTGACGGGTTGGTTGCTGTTTGGATGGAATGTGTTGAATCTTGTGGTTTTTAATTTTGTGTTGATGGTTCGATGCTGCTTATGGTGGATCTTCTTGGTGAGGAGGTTCTGGATGCTGGAATATGTGAGAATAGCTGTTGGTTGTTGTTTGGCTGTGAGCTCTGGATACTGGTTACTTCTTGGATGTGAAGTGATGAAGATGTTGTTAATGGTGCAGTTAGTGTTCTCTTGATATTTCTTTTTGTGTGCTTTTTAGTCTTTCGGGTTTTCTGGGATTGGGTATGTTAAGGGATTTTAGGAGTGGGTTCTTTGACATCTCCCCTCCCTTGTCTGCTGCTTCTTTTTTTCAAATAAAATTGGGGGGATCAGGAATAGCCTGACACTGCATGTTCAGTTCCATAAAAACCAAAATAGCCCTAAAAATCATATATAAAACCTAAAACCCCAAAACACCCATAAAATGACGAAAGACACTAAAACCCACAAAAAACCTTAAACAACACTAAACTACCTAAAAACTATAAAAGACCCTAAAATACCCAAAAAACCCTAAGAGACCAGAAAACGCCGAAAAGACCCTAAAAACCATTAAACCCCTAATGATTAAAAATACACTAAAAACCTTGAAAACCCCAATAAACTAAAAAATAAATTTGGGGGTTGATTGACCCCTCACCTCCCTTGTCTACTGTGTCTCCTTTTCCTTTATAATAAATTTGGGGGGGGTCGGGAATTGCCCAACCCTCGCATCTTCCTTTCCCAATAAACTAAAAAAACTTAAAAACCCCTAGAAACACTAAAGGACACTAAAAACCCTAAATCACACTAAAAAATATAAAACCCCTAAAGGGAACAAAAAAAATGAAAACTCATAAAATAACCTAAAACAGTAAAAGACCTTAAAATCATTAAAATCAACAAAACTTCCTAAAACCCTAAAATACCCTTGAACCCTAAAAACCCTAATGTACTTAGAAAACCATAAAAAACCCTAAATGATCATAAATATAATAAAATCCCAAAACCCCCAACCCCCCAAACCTTAAAAGTGTCTAAGAATCCTAAACAACCTAAAAACCCTAAACACCCTAAAACCCCAAAAACCCAAAAACCTGAAAAAAAAAATAAAACTATAAAAACACATAATAGCCCTAAAACCCATAAAACCCCATTTAAAATCTAAAACCCCCTTAAAACCTAAAAAAATAAAACCCTAAAAATTATAAATCCCTAAAATCCATAATAACCAATGACAATTGGGAATATGTAAAAAATATTAAAAAAACCAAAACCCCACCCCCTAATCCCAAACCCCTAAAACACTAATAAACCCCTAACCATCCAAAACCCCAAAAAACCATTAAAAATCCAATATCTAAAAGGAATAATTAAAAACTTAAATACCCTAAACAATATTAAAACCCACAAAGACCCTAAAATAATAAATCTCTTATGAAACCCGTAAAATACATAGAAACCCCTAAATCCTCTAAAACGTGAAATGAAACAAAAAAACCTAAATACCATAAAAACATAAAAGAAATCCAAACCAGAACCCCAAAACAACTCCAAAAATCCCAAATCCCTAAAAAATCTAAAAACCCTAAAATACTGTAAATCCCCTAAAATCCCTAAGAAACCCTAAATAACCTAAAACCCATAAAAATTCAAAAAATAATGAAAACATTTGAAAACCCATAAACCCTAAAAACGGAAAACCACTAAACCCCCCAAAAAATCTTAAAAATTTAAAAACAAAAAAAAACAAAATAGTAAAAACCCTAAACACCCTAAAAACCAAAAAAACTAGTAAACCCCTCAAAACCCTAGAAACCCCAAGAAAACCCTAAAACCAAAGAATCTAAAAATCATGAAATCCCTAAAAACATTTATAACCCAAAAAGGACATTTAAACCCATAAAACCCCTAAGAGACGCTAAAAAATAAAAACACCCCCTAAAATTCCCTGAAATAACCTAAAAACTAAAAGTATATAGAATCCTAAAAAACCCATAAGGACCATAAAACCCATTAAAACTATAAAAGACAGAGGAATCTAAAACCCATAAAAACCATAAAAGGAAAATAAAAACCCTAAAAACCATAAAGGAACCTAAAATCCCTAAAACCATTAATGGATCCTAAAACCCAAGAAACTCATAAAGGACCATAAAACCCATAAAAACCCATAAAAATCTAAAACCACTGTTGACCCAAAAAACACTAAAACAATAAAAAACTCTAAGAACTCCAAAAACCTAAACACTTAAAATGACCATAAAAAAATCCTAAAAACCAAATAAACCTCCAAATACTATAAAAGACCCTAAAAACCATAAAACATTACAAGACCCTAAAATCACGAAAGACCATAAAATCCATAAAAACCCTAAAATTCCCTAAAACACTGTAAAATCCTTAAAAACTCTAACAACCCTAAAAAATACAAAAAATTTAAAAAATAGTAACAAAACCCTAAAACCCCAAAAAATATAAAAAAACCGAAAAAAATTAAACCCCACTAACCCCTAAAAATGAAAAAACACTAAAACCCCATAAAATCCATAAAAACATGAAAAAAAAATTAAAACTCTAAAAACATTAAAAGACTATGAAAAATTAAAAAAACTAAAAACCCCATAAAACCCATAAAAATACTAATAAAATAAAAATGCTAAAAAAATAAAACTATAAAATACCTAAAAACCCAAAAAAACCTAAAACTCTAATCAAACATAAAAACCCCAAAACCAACTATAAAATTTGAAACCCCTATAAACCCCAACACCCCTAAAAACCATAAAAACCCCAAAAACCCTAAAAATCTCTAAAATACCCTTATAGTCCCCAAAAACCTAAAAGATAGTAAAAAATCTCTAAAATCCCCTAAAACCATAAACAACCTTGATGAACCATAAAACCCACAAAAAACTAAAAACTATATAAGCCCCCCAAAAAAGCCTTAAAATCCTCTAAACACCCTAAAACCATAAAAACTCTAAAAACCCTAAAATCATTAACATAATAAAAATCATAAAAACCATAAAAACAAAAAAGAACCCTAAAAACCAAAAAAATTATTAAATAACGTAAAAACCCTAAAACCCTAAAAATCTCTGAAAAGCCTAAATGTTCTTAAAAGGTCCCAAAACCTATAGAAAAGAGAAATTAAAACCTAAAAAACAAAAAAAATAAAAGAACCTAAAATCCTAAAACCCCCCAAAACCCTAAAATACCCAAAAGGCCCAAAATTCCAAAAAAACACTAAAAGATATTAAAACCCTAAAACCCCAAAAAAACCTATTTCATACTAATTTTTTTCACACCATGTATGTTGATAGGGCGAGATGGTCCCATCAGGATTGGGAAGTTTATCCTTTTTTCATGTTATTAAGGATGTGTCATGTTTCCTTGATCCCAGTAAGAAATTTCAAAGGGGGTTATGAATTTGTAAAATCAACATATGTTGGGTACGATGTCCTCAAATGGTCTCCAATAGGTTAATTTGTGGATCCATAAATACTCAATGTCCTTGATACCCATGATTGATGGACCTACTTTCCAAAGGCAGGTGATCGTTGGATGACGATTTGACCAATGACACTTTAGGGATCCCTTAGTTGAGAGGATGAGAGATCAGACTCATCACACCCTTTTGGGGGGATTATTTCCTACTTCAAGACTCTCTTATATATTTACACAAAGTTCATATGTTCGTGAATACTTGATTCTTTCCTGAAGAGTGTGTCCCCAGATTACCCATGGGTTTCAAGATTAATCACAGAGGCACATGGATTAAGAATTACTATGAAAACACTAGTTTAATCCCCATGATGAGATGGGTTTCCTATGTATCCACTTGAGAGGAATCAGAACCCACATATTTTGGTGTAACTTAACTGTACATGTCACCTTTTAAGGTTATGTGACAAGGAATCATCCATGCAGTTTAACATCATGCAATAAGGACATCTAGGAGAAAGGAGACTAGTCAAGATCCAATGTAGGGATTATGCTAAGGTGTCATGGGATGACAAAGAAAGATATGTTCTCCTTGATGAATATATCCCCACCATGAATATGTCCCAGAGAATGCCGGGGGGCTTCAGATATCGGGTTCGGACCTCAAGATGGCTTCCTATATATCCCAATTGATTAGGTATCAAATCCTTCATAGATTGGTTTGAGTTGTAATTTGATTGGGGATTATTCTTAAGAGATACCCATTTGAATGGGACATGATTTCTCATTTCATGGATGAGATATTATGGGTCTTGGCCCTGGAAAAAGGATTACTACATATCCCAGTCATGTTGGGAATCAATGTTCTCATAGTTTATTGTGGTTTTTTCCAATGTCGGATTATCACGGTCCTCTAAGACTATGTGAACCATGCTCGATGTGAGAAACAAGAGGATTTAAAATATTCAACCAAGAAACACTTTCTCTTTTCTGCTAGTGGAAAAGGAGGGTCGCATAGAGGAAGATGTCGGGTTGATGGTGGACAAGGGCACAGAGCAATGAACCCTTCAATGTGAAATGAGAGTGAAGGTCATTAGGTCTGTCCTGAAAGGCTAGGGCCTTACTCCAGGATGTATTCTATAGAATTTGTTCTGGGAAAGGGGAGGAAGTTTTCCTCTCGTCAAAAAGAGAGGTGACATGATTCCTTTGTCTAATCATTGTCCCTCATTGAATGGAAATTCAAGTGATCACCCTCAATCCCTAGAACGGGGAGGTTCGCCTTTGTATCTCAAGGTGGTTCTCTAGGTTACCATGAGAATATAGACTTAAGAACATTCTTGGAGCCCATACTGATGTAGGGAATACATCCGTGCCTCTGCTTACCATGGGTATGTAGACTTAGATGGGCATGTCGACGTGCCTGATGGCCTGTTCATATGGGTTTGGTGGCTTCAGAAGAGGCTTTGGTCTGATGACATTGGATTGGTTTGTGGAGGGTATTTGTAAGATGGGATGGAGAAGGAAGGTCATGATCGGTACCAAAGGGTGGAAATCCTAAAGATACCCTACTCTATGTACCATTTATTCATGCGGTGTGGGGTACCATCCGCATAGCATTTTGCTATGTGGGTGGTAGGGTCATCCATGTAATAGAGTGGTACGCGGATCTCGATGTGGTCCATATACTGGAGTGGTATGCAGATCAAGATATGATTCACGTACCGGGGTGGTACGCAGCCTTAGGCTCCATTCACATACCATATTGGTATGTGGTGCTGGAGTCCCTCCATGCGGTGGAATTCTATGTCTGGTAGGGTTTTTTCCACATAGGTTTACGCAACGTGGTACGCCATATTGAAGAAGGGGCATTAATCTAACAATTCATGTGATGTTCATCTACGAATTGAGTATGGTTTACGTTTCACCCTTTAGGTTCACAGTTTACACATATTATTTTTCTTCTTTCTATTTATGGTTTTCAGTGAGTTTATACCTATTGGAAAACATTCTCGGTTCCGTACATCACCGAATTTTCACCTTTGAATCCTTCCATACATAGAATCCTAGATCTCCCCAAAAATATGATTCTATTAATAGCTCCCCTAGTAAACCTTTTATAGAGTGTTTATGAGGCCATATCTATTAGCACACAAATCCTTTTACAGAATCACATGGAGGGGTCATCTAACCCAAAGAGGACTCAGTCAACCGATGCTCGTGGTGTTACGATTCGCGGTAGCGGAAATCATTGCCTCGCATTCACGGACGACGCAGTTTGTCTGGCACTATCAAATTTGTATCATTTATGAGCTACTCTATCCGTGGGAATGGTATGCAGTGTTTTACCCCTCCTTTATTTTTTCACCAATGACGTGGTTTACAGGTGGAATTTATCCACCTCTATTCTTCCAATGACATGGTTTTTGGGTGGAATTTCTCCAGCTCTATTCTACCAATGATGCGGTTTGCAATTGACTGATTTCTTTCCTCATTCATTTATTGAACTGATTGGTTCGCTAGACAATTCTTCACGGGCCTATATTCCACAAAACACATGTGTATTTCTTGGTTCATGGTATGTTCCTTCTATGGACCCTTCCCAAAAACTAGTACACGGACTAGTATGGATCTTTTTTTATACTGTATTTCTTCATTATTTTCCTCCAATTTTCACCCCCACATGAATCTCTTTAATTTATCAATTTTATGGGAGTATTTTCTTTCCCTTTGTGGATTTTTTGGGTCCCTATAAATGCACCACATTGGATTGGGGTCTGGTCGAAAAGAAGAGGAGGCTATTTATATGTAGAAGATGGTCCCAAACTAAACTATCTTATGGAAGAATAGTGGAACCCTTATGAACCATGCCTAAATATAGGGGGACCAAGTCATTTTTATTTTACCTGGTTTCTTGGTGAAAAGTAATCTACAAATCACTCTCAACTTTCCTTACTTGTTCCTAATAGTTTCTTTGTGAAATTTCATTTCCAAAAACCATTTCTTTCATTTTTCAAACCGCTTACTCTTCACAAATGCCTCAGCCATGAACTGTCCTTTGGATCCATGAACCGAACAATAGAATTTTAAAATGTAAGTCTGATATTTTGTATAGTAAGATGCTACGTGGCTTCCCTGCCCTATGGACTTAACTTCAAAGCTGATGAACTGAAATTTAAAATTCAAAATTTTATTTTAAATCGCTGAATTTTGAAAATCTCCAGAGCGGGTCATGCTAAGAAACTTTCCCATTTCGTGAACCAATTGACCTTCTGGCCAACGCCTCATGGTTTAGCCTCTTGCGGGCCATTCCATGTACTATTGGTTCATGGGGGGGGTGCACTGTACATATTATTGGATTATGGGGAATGCATTCCACAAACTATTGTTGGGTTTCAGTACATAGAGCCTTACTTTGGGAATACATATTTGGTCCTTTGGTGCTTTTTTACGTTTTTCCCCATTTATATTAATTAGACTGACCCTTTTGAATAGAATTTTTTTGTTCCATAAAGAAATGGATTTTTCTCTTATCTCGATTAAAACGATCAAGAGGAGGGCATAAATGGTTAAGAATGTTGAAGAGAACCTCTGTGTTGTTTTTTTTACCTCAAATGGGTTTCCTTTGTAATCTCATTTCAATAGAATAATAGCATATCCACTATCCAATCAGCTTCTAATTTATAATTTGGGGCTCTAAGATGATTGTCCATTTCCAAGGATTGATCGTGGAAATATTATCACACATTCAATAACATCTCGTGGGAATAATAGGGAAAAAATATCTGTTGCCCGACAAATTATTACTACTTTAATTCAAGAGGGTGAGTTTATCCTGAGTGGCTCTACAAAGACTCTGAGTGGCCAACATCCACATTGTACATCCTTGGATTCCATTGTACAAGATTATATGTCCATCCTTAACTTATCATGAGGTAATCCTAATGGAGGATGAAGCTCCAAATGGGACCTCCAATCAAGAGGGTGTTTTTCTTACGAGTGGTCTTGTGTATTCTGGGTTATTCCAAACTACTTGGAAGCCTCTACACCCCTAAAATATGTCAAACTATATCAAGATTTATGGGTCTCCCAATCCTCTATATTTTTGTCGAGCGAGATACAACATGAGCTGCTCAGTCGTTGGTTTCTGGGTACCAATACCTTTCACCTATCCCATGGTGACGTGGGGATCATCATATGGGACATATTCCATATTGGGGGACTTCCTATCCTTTGAAAAATTTATGATTAATTTTTACTGGTGGCCTACACTTGGAGGAATTTTTAGCATGTATCCCCGTTAGTGGGAGAATTATTGTTCATGGCAGAGAGACTACTTGGTCAACCCATCAAACCTTATCACTCATCTCATTAGAGGATTGGATAAGTATATTCATGTATGTAAACATGAATAGTCCAAGAGTTATCCAAGTCCAAACCCATCTGACTTATAAATCACGACTCATTCCTAGTCCATACTATGTTACCCTTGAGGTGGGTCAATACACCACTTGGGGTTATGAAATTCTCCAAGATGTGTCGCCTGAGCTGAGGTGGGAAGGTTTTATTCCATTTTTCAAAGTGGGTGGATTTTTCCCACTTGGGATGTTCATACTAGTTTTAGTTCCTTCACATTGATAATTGTAGCCACATTCGAAGAGGGACATCCCGTTAACTTGTTCAATCATGCTCTTTCCCGAATCTAGGACTTTTTAGGGAAAATAAAATAAGGGAAACCCCCACATCATATTAGTGGGACATTTCATTTTTTACATGGATGTATGGAAGAGAATTTACCCAACTATGAGTACTGGAATACTACCATTGTTCATAATTATGAATTCTACACAAACATTCTTAACATTGGTGATAACCATGAAAAATCATGGAGCGTAGAAGGAATGATTGAACTGCTAAGTGATGCCTCTCACTTCTCTTTTGTGCCTTAAATGACTCCCCATGGTATAGTGATAAATAATGGTAGTGGATCCCCTAAAAAACATTATTAAATTATTTCAATTCGATATAGAGTGATGACCACACACATATAGAGGGTTACCATTTGCATTCCTTATATTCCCTATAGGTTCGGTAGGTAGTTTGGATGCCTTCAGTAGATCATATCTCTCCCCAACACTCTGGCAAAGAGTTAATCTCACAATGTAATCCTTATTCCAATTGTTGTTGTCCATGATGCGGGAGAATAGAAATGTGTAAGTCCTCCTTACTCCCCTAATAGCCTCAACTTACCTATCATTAGAGTATTCCTGGATGTGGGTAGCTTGCTATCCAGACGGGGTGTTGGAAAGGCTAGTTCAGTGGGTTTAGAGACCATTGGTTATTTAAAATCATGTCTCAATCCTACCAGTTGTGCCATATATTCAATTTATTTTGGTGAGAAGGCATTCTTCCAACCGTCGCATGTGTTTGTATGAGGATACACCTACACAACCCATTTCTGTAGAGAGTGATTAAGATGTAGAACCTTTATCCAATGTGGTTTAGGGTCCTACCAAAGCTGATCTGAGTAGGACATCACCAGATGTTCCTGAAGTTTCTGCTATCCCCCATCGTTTATCCCTACAGGTTGAACCATCTATCAGGAGGGATAGTCCCCCTACATGACTGACCTGGCTCAGGATGCTTCCAACTACTGGAATTATTCTTCCTCACTACACACATGTCACGGTGGAGGAAGACTAGGATTCTGATGCCATTAGGAGGCATCGAGCTATGCAAAAGTGGGCGTGGTGTCAAATCTGTACTCTTGCCATGAAAAATCCTCTAATAGATTTTTCCAACAATGTGGATAACTTTGGACTAAAATTTTTTGATCTCGGCTTGGGAGGTTTTGATTACTGATGCCTTTATCTCTTTGTGCACAAAATTGTTATATATCAAGAGGATCTTTCTGCTTGAGAAGGAGAAAATGCTCGGTTGAACACTCCTCACCACCAATACCATACTTTTTAAGATATTACCGATGAGTTGTTTCAATTTGAAGCTAACGAATGTAGTTCTCATGACCATGTGATTTCCTAGAAGGAGGAACTATGCAAGAGTGAAGCATGCATCGATATACAAAAATCACAACATGAATCATCCAACACCAATTAAGAGGTTGTTCAATAGAATGATTGAGACCTCCAGATTGTTATGAAGTGAGTACACCTGACGATTGAAGCTAAATCTGAATAAAGGGCTACTTTGGAATAGGCCATTGACAATCCTCGTTAGCCAGTTGTCAACTTGTTGTAAAGAGATTGTTGGGTCTCTTTATAATCTATTTGGCTACCTTGTGTTACCATTGTTTTGGAATTTGGGAGGGGATTCAGATTTTGGAGGCCCCCCATTATCAATTATTTTTCTTATAAAATAGAAACATTTTCTTTCGAGTGTTCATATTTTCTTCTTTCCTTTAATATTAATCATTTATGATCAAAATAATTTTAAACAATAATATAAACAAGATATAAATTTGAATTATAATATAGGATAATGGAATAATAAGACAATTATCTAATTTTTTCCTGAATTGAGGGGCTCAGTGAGTGTAGTTTTACATTTTCTATGGTCTCATGGAGATCCCTACAAACTCCGTTCCATTTTTGTTGTCACCCAATTTTTTTCCTAAGCCTGCGGTTTAGACTTATCGGGTATAAATCGACTTTTTATTAGGATTCCTTTTTCCAATTTTCAACCTAAAAATATTTTTTTCTATTAATGTTTTTTATTGCTTTATGTTTTTTTCTAATCCATATATAGCATAGATTTAGTAAGCTGGCACTCAACTATTGTTCAGGGTACCCTTTATAGGTTTTTACCTGGTCAAATGTTGTGCCTTTTTAATTGGCAGTTTAGAGTATTTCCATTCAAATTATAATTAATGATGTTTTGGTTCATACAGTATTGACCAAGAATTGTGTGGTGAGGGTCCCATTTCAGGATATACTAATCAAGGATTCCATAACTACTTTTAGACATGGATGAGGGATTTTTTATTGACCCTAACTTGTGATTTCAAAATATGGGACATGATATGGGGAATGGAAGCCAAGGGATATATAGAGATAGAAAAATCCTCTCCTAAGGATGAATTTTTATACGGTTGATAGGACATTTTTTGTAGGAAACATATGCAGAGATGCCAAGGAATGATGTGCATTGTCAAGAAAATACACCTATAGGACACTGGCCTTCCATTTTCGATTTCCAGAAAATTTTTATAGACCATTGGAATTATTTTTCAATTAAGAACCATAATGGGTTACCATTTGAAGATATGAATTATAAAATTAATAAGGGAATCTATATCATCTTTGGATGGAGAACCACTCCCACACGAATTTGGTTCATGTAAAGGAGGGTTGAAGCATGTTGCAGTTTAACACCATACAACCAGGACATTTGGTATGGGTTTTGTGAAATCATCCTTATCTACCTAGAGGAGGGTTACTAAATTATTTCTTCAATAATATTTTGTCCAGGAATATCCTTCCCCTTTGGGCATTGAGAGGGGAAAATATTTAAAACATAATCTGAGGGGTTTCTAAATCCAAGGGCTGAGGTGGGACATAAATGTTGTAAGGGAATATGTAGGTAGGAAGAGATGCTCCTGATGTTGGATTTACCGTTGGTGGATAGGCCATTTTTGTGGGAAACATATTCAGAGTTTCCAGGGCATGATATGTATAGTCAAAAAATGGTGTCCTTAGGACACCATCCTTCTACCATTGATGTCCATGGAGGATTATAGAGGTTCATACCACTTTTCACATAGAGTATGTCTCATGAAAAAGGGGTATGCCTAAACATGAAAAATGGTCACATTAGGTTGAACTTTATTAGATATTCTATTAATTGGTAAAGCCATTTCTATCCCATCCTCGTGAGTTGTTTCCTTACACGGGTCTAATTATTGAATGTTTTGTGATGGGTTATATTGTCTTCATATTTGGATCTAATTATGAGATTTAGATATCACTACACATCTTGTGATAACATGAATCAAGTTGTACAGAGTTCTTTTAAGGTTTCTTGTATATGGATCTGATTCACACATACATATGATCACTTCTATTTTGGACATGGATTCACCAATTAGTATGGAGATTATGTTAAATCTCCTTGTGTAGATTGATTTCTTTTATAAGGTATTGAGCAGAAATATTATTGGATGTGACCCAGCCTAAAGGTGAATACTGGGTATCAGTATCATTCAGATTAAATGTCATTCAATTAGCACATCTATGTAGAAGCCCTGTGTAACCATAGATTAATCGTGTCGGGGTGTTTTTACATGTCTAAGATGTGGGTAGGAAAGAAATCATAAACCATGGTTTCAAGGGTTCTAGGATTAGGAGGAATGTCATGGGGCTTAGAAGCTGTTTGGGAAAGGAGAAAATGAATAGCCTCTCCTAGGGATGAATTTTCCTTTGGTTGAATGGCCATTTTTTTGGGCAACATATTGAAAGCCTCCACAGAATTATGTGCATAGTCAAAAAAAATGTGTCTGTAGAACACTGACATTCCATTCTTGATGCCCATGAAGGGTTATGCTAGTCCATGATTAATTAAAGTACTAATTCTATAAGATGGAAGGTGTTGGTTTGGAAACTTCATATACACTTAGGCTATGATTATTCACTGAATTGGGAGTCTCTCTATACATTTTTAACCTGTATGTGAGGTGGGATATTTTGACTCTCATGGGATATTCTTGGTATGTCCTAGACATGAGCAGGGGAAGATGGTGTAAACCATGATTATGGGGGGCCTCAAGTTAGGATTAATGAAATGGGGATTAAAATCCATTAGGCATATGATAATAGGAAAAGCCTCTCCTAGGGATGAATTTTCCTTTGGTTGATAGGCCATTTTTGTGGTCAGCATATGGATAGACTCTGGGTCATAATGTACATAGTCAAACAAAGGTGTCTGCAGGACACCGACCTTCTATTCTGGATAGCAATTGATGATTATGGTGACTCAAGATTTTTTGGGGAATGAGTTTGATGAATGAAAAGAGGATATCTGCGTTAGTGGGGAATGTCCAAGCCATGATTATTTTTTGTGGTAAATGGTCCTTTTCATAGATATGATTCATATGTAAGGGGAATCATGGTCTCTTAACACTTTCTGAATGTAAGACCCAAGATTTGAAATCATCCTCATCTATTTTGATTTTACATTTAGGGAATTCGAGGTTCTTTGACCTTTTGTTTTATTCCAGGTAACTAGACTTAGGATTCTAGGCTCATGTGTTTATACATATCTATTTATACCAAGAAAAAAGACAAATGTAGTTCTATATATACAATATAGTTTACTGTTGTGTAGTTAGGACTTCTTTGGCCATGCTGTTTAACATCACATGGTATGGACTAATTTGTAAATGCAATTTAACCTCACGTGGTAAGGGCTAATTTGGCCATGTAGTTTAACGTCATGTGGTAAGGACTCTGAATCCCACTTAGCATGTCTGGATTATATGCAGGGGAAGGTATTCGTTTCATGACAGCTAGCCCCGAGAAGGCCCAAGTGTCACTATGTGTCCCATTGGTGGATGGGAATTAATCCACATGTAGTTTTAGTATCCTCTATATTTTAACATCATACAGTAGGGATGAAAGTGAACTAACTTGAAAATTATTAGGTGAGTGAAGTGTCGGTCTTTAACATCATGGAGGTTTCCTAAGTATACTAGTTAATTGGGAATAAAAGTCCATAGAGTTCTTGAAGTAAATTTCATTCATATTCTTGATTTATATGCAGGAAGGAGGGATTTTTTTAAGTGGAGGCTGGACCAAGATGAAGAATCCGACTATCACTACATATACTATAAGAGAAGGAATCAAGCCACACATAGTTCTTGGGTGCAAAATGGTATGTGACTAATGTTGGAAAAATTGTTCCCTTTGGTGAGAACATTTTTGGGGCCATGTAGTTTAAAGTCACGTGGAAAAGATGAAAATTCTCCTCACACAAATATGGTCTTCACAAAGGGAGATGGGCATTGTTGATTTTAACTGGTGGCTAGACTAGGATATAGATTATAGGAATTATTATGCATCACGTGAGGGTGGGAATCAATCCATACGTAGTTCTAATGAATCCCCCAAGGTCAGTCCAACCTATGCACAGAGAAGGGGGAAAATAATTCCATGATTTCAAGATTATGGGGTTCATTATACTCCTCTATGATTTTTCAATGTGGGGTAAATCCTGGCCTCCATTCCTAATCTCACTATATTCATACTCAGTGTGAGAAAAAAGGAATGATGAGTAGTTCCATTGTAGTATAGGGGAAACATAGGGTATAACAGAGGTATTCCATGTCACGTGGTGGCTAGACCATGACTTAGGGTCAATGTGTCTCTAGTTATCCCATTGATTCATATGAATCAAGCTCTATGTCATTATAAAGAACGACACTATAGGTGACCAATACCAGAGACAATGTTCCCACAGGCGAGAAATTTGTGGGGGTCATGCCGTTTAACATCACGCTACTAAGATGACTTCATTTTTCAGTTTATTACCATGCGATCAGGACATATTTCATAACATTTAACATCATGTGGAGAGGATGTAGGTAGAGCTATGCAGTTTCATTTCATGTAGCTAAGACGACATCATTGTGAAGTTTATTATCATGCGATCAGGACATCTTTTGTTCTGTTTAACAGTGTGTGGAGTGGAAGTAGGAGACACTATGTATTTTAACATCATGTAGCTAAGATGGATTCATTTTGTAGTTTATTTTCATGAAATCAGAATATCTTCTGTACCATTTTACATCATGTTGCGAGGATATAGCTGGATCTATGAATATTAACATCATGCATCTAAGATGAAAGTGTTGAAAAGTTTCATGTCATGCAGCATAGAAAGATATGTCACGAAGAAGTTTAATTTCATGTAGCTAAGATGAAAGTGTTGAGAAATTTAATGTCAGACAACATGGAAAAATAAGTCACTTTTCATTTTATGTTCATGCATCTAAGTTGAATGTGCTGACTACACAATGTACTTTTTTAGGAAACTTGCATTGGTGGGAGATTCTAGGAGCTATCTGTCCATTGAAATATGGGAATTTTCTCTATTGGATTAATATTTTTATATAAAATATGGTCCTTCCCATTTTGGAATCATATTTAGAGGTTTTTTCTTGATTATAACTAGGGTTCTGAGGACTAATACCATCTCTCCTTCAAATAAATATCAGAGGTGAACCATCTTATTGAAGTCTTGTGCAATCTAATTTTGGTAGACTTCAAGATGATGTAGAGTGTGAAATATTTTATTATCCAACCTCTCTAGCTCATTAAACCATTTTTTAGATTTGTCATCTACAGATAGTTGATCACACACATTGATACAGATTGATGGCAGTTGAATTTCAATGGGCAGAATCGCCTCCATCCCGTATACTAACGAGTATGTGGTTTCTTGAGTGGAGGTGCATGTTGTAGTCCAGTAATCCCAGAGCACCTAGAGGAGATTTACCAAATATGAGTTTTTATCCATATCCACCATAATTTGGAGTATGTTGTATAGGGTCTTATTGAAAGCCTATATATGTTCATTGGTCTTTTCATGGTAGCATGATAAATAGTTGGCCTTGATACCATACTCCTGGTAAAGTTTTTCCAATTCAACATAGCAAAAAATGGTGTTGTTGTCTATCATTATTGTGTGAGGGACACAAAAATTGGGGATGATATTGGATTTCACAAATCTGAAAATTCTTTTTTATCCATGTTATTTAAGTGGTGTATCTCCTATCCATTTGGAGGAGAAGTTAGTTCTTGTGAGAATAAACTCAAATCTTTTGGTTTTGGGAAGAGGATATGGTCCCACAACATCCATTCCACATATGGAAAATTGCTAGGAGTACATAGCTATGTGAAGAAACTTTGGGGGTCGATGGATGAAATTTTTGTGGACTTGGAAAGAGTGATACTTTTTGGTGAAATCGACACAATCCAACATTATGTTGGGCCAATAGTACCCAAGCCTCTGAATTTTTGGAGATAGTTTGGATGATAATTGTTGTGCCTCACAAGTTTTGACATGAATTTATTTCATTATGAGAGTGATCTATACTATATCAACATATCTGAGAATCATTCCCTCGAGGCCTCATTTATAAAGAACACTTTTTCGGTTTGTGCCATCATTTAGTAATAAATTGACTGCTCTTATTCAGATTTGTTCATTTTTAGACCTATCATGTGGAAGTTCTCCCTTTTGATGATAATACACAATGGAATTCATCCAGCCGGTGGTAGTACCATACGACTAAGATATGGGACTAATCTCATTAATTTCTTCTATGTTGGCTTGAACATATGTTAAAACCATCTGGTAGTGGGAAATACTGATGATTGTCTAGTTATGATTCAGGTCATCTAGATATGTGTCTGAATTTTCCAAAGCATCAGCTTGAACATTTTATGATATTGGAACATAAGTCAATTTTGGTTCTAGTGGGAATTATTCCATCAGTTACAGGACATGGCTCATCAATGGGATCAAATCCAATTTATTGATAGCATAGTCATGATTGACATTCTTGATGACTAGTTCTAAATCTTAATTTACCTTCAAGTGTCTGGCTTGAACCTGGAGTGATAATTCCAACCCTATAGTGATGGCCTATTACTCTGCTTCATTGTTTGTGCATCATTCTAACAGTAGGAAGGAGTAGGTTATAACCTCTTTTTCTAGGGATATGAATATGAATCCCAACCCATGTTGTTGAATTTGGGGTCTCCCATTCTACATCCTATTAGGATTATGGAGGCACCGTCGAATTACATTTCATACATCTGGGTGTTATCTTGAATAGAGAACAGCTTTTCATTATTTAGTTCAACATCTGATGGGGCCACTCCTATTGGGAGATTCTCGGCTAAAAAATCTACTAATTCCTGGCTTTTGATAGCTTTCTGTAGTATGAATCATATATCGAACTGCTTCAAGAAGACTACCCACCATGATAGGTGTCCAGTTAACATTGGATTGATGAGAATAAATATGAGAGGATTGTTATGTGACACCAAATGGACTTCTTGGTGTTTCAAGAAAAGTATCATCATTTGGACCAAAAATATTAATTCATGGCATCTTTTCTTGATATTTAAATAACGATTCTCAACACCAATCAAGGTTCTCTAGAAATAATAAAGACTATTATCACTGCTGATATCATTTTTCAGTGTGAGAAATGCTATAAAGGATCGCTCAAAGGTAGCTATGTAGAGAATAAGTGGTCTTCCTTCAATAGGTAGCAATAGCACTGGTCGACTCAAGAGATATTTCATGATATTGTCAAATGATTCCTGAAAATCCTAAGTCCATTGATATTCTACCCAATTATTCAGCAACCTGGTGAAGGGAAAACATTTTCCTATAACATTGGCTATGAAGCACTGAATGTAAGATATATGCCCTTGGATTCCTCTCAACTAAGTGAGGTCATGAGGTGGTGACATGCCAAGAATTTCCTTTTTCGTCTCAGGGTCAACTTTGATGCCTTAATGGTGTATGAGAAGTAGAGGAATTTCCCTAAGGTGATCCCAAAAGCACATTTTAGAGGGTTCTTTTTCAAACTGTACGGTCATAGTTTGTTGAAGATGGTTTTGAGATCATCCATGTGGTATGATAATTTTTTTTATTTAAATTCTAAATCACCAACATATCATTTTATGAACATTCCCAGTATGGGTTTGAAAATGTGGTGCATGGTGTGCTGATATGTGGTATCCGAATTTTTCCAACCGAAGGGAATCACGTTATAGAAAGACACTCCTTGGGGAGATCAGAAGGTGGTGGATTCGTCATCTTTTAGGCCCATTCTGATCTAGTTATATTTTGAATAATCCTCCATGAATGAGGGAGCCTCATATCCAACAGTCGTATCGATCAAAAATTTCATGATTGGGACTGAGAAATCATATTTTGGGAAATGCTGGTTGAGGTCCTTGAAATCGATGTAGACCCTAATCTATCAATTTTTCTTATTTATTGGGACAATATTTTCTATCCAGTTGTGGTATTGGACATCCTGAATGAAGTTAGACTTGATGATCTTTTCATCTTCATCCTCTATTTCTCCATCATGTGTCAGGTGAATCCTTCTAGAGGCTTGCTTGTAACCATGGTTATCTTTTGGAAATACCAGTTGGTGAGTGGCCACATCTAGATCAAGACCTGAAATTTACATATAATTTTGGGAAATAACATCTCGATTGTAGTTCATAAAAGAGGTTTATATCTCTTTCTCTTCAAGAGGCATTGCTACACTAAACATAATGGGTCATGGATCTTCTTCCATGCCCAATTTTATTTCCTTGAGTTCATCGATGGTGGTCGAATTTCCTTCATCAAATACTGGAGGGGCATCCCTTAGGTCTTATTTTTCTTCTTCCCCTACAAGATCATCATCTTCCTATTCATCTTCTGATTGGGAAACAATCCATGAAATGATATCTCCATATCCAAAGGAGGAGTTGTAGTTTTTTTTCTAGGAGGTAAAGTTTTCTCTTCTGTTTCATCACTTGGTAGGGGCTTCTTTGGAAAATATGCTGCGAGGGGTCAAAGTGTTTTCTTGTCTTCCTTGAATGAGGAGACACTTCTTCCTGCCTTTGTGGGTGACGTGGGAATTTTCTAGAGTTTTGTTGTCATCTCAGGGGTATTTTCATTTGAACTCTCCACATTATCTCAGGAGTCGATGAGATTTCCAACATAATTAGGCATGATAGTAATAACTGATATCATGAGAACTGCCGAATACATATTCCAATTTGGACTTTCACTTTCAATATAATTGATGGGAAGTACATATTCTTCCCCAAGCTGCTTGAGGGGATCAATGGGAAACATTTATAAACCATTTGGGGTGGAGAAACAATAATTTCCACTAGGTTATGGTTGTTTACCTTTTGATCATAGATCCCTACATCAATGTAGTGTTACTCAAAGGACTCAAATGGGGCCTTATTGGTATGCAGTGCCCCACTATGTCCATTAATTCTATACTTAAGGCACTAATGGTATGAGGAGGGTATTTCTGCAATTTTATTTTTATAGGGCCTCCCAATAAGATTATTGAAGTTCGTATTATTTCGGCACACCATAAATTTTGTGTGAGCTATGAGGTCATTGAATTGGGTTTTGAACTTGATTTTTTCTAACATCTTCTTCTCACTTTTGTTGTATCCCAATAGTTTTGTGGTGTAGGGAATTATATTATCCACATTATGGCCTAGTTGATGGAGTGTCTGCAGTGGGTCAGAGGATAACCACTGAGCCATTATTGATGAAACCTTTTCAGATATCTACATCCTTTATCACACCAAACACTTATAAATGTTTGATATGTCCTTTAATTATGATGTCTTTATATTTATCTATTAAGGAGATAAATACGAGAAATTATACTAAATTGATCTCTATCTGGCAGACTTTAGTAGTGGCTACATCAGCTTCAAACTCTTGGGGACTCAACGAATCCTCTATATGACTTTACATGAGACCTGCTGATAGATTCAGTTCATCAATGATTGAGAACATAGTTGGCACTAAAGCTAACTATTTTTGCATTTCATATTTCTGATTAAATGCTAGTTCCCATCTTGAGGATGTTATTTCACAAGTTCTTTAAGGGTTTGAACATTTTATGAAGATGGGTTGGCCCTTCGTACTTGAGCCAGGGGAACTTCCACCCTTTGTGGTCTAGTCTGGGAAGATCTATTCACATTAGTCAGTTGTTCTTCCTCTGATGTGTACTTTAGGATGATTAGAATGGGTGGTTTCCTATTGTGGTAGAGGAATTTTCCTATCCCGATCATATCCATTGGAGGGTCCTCCCATGGGTTTCTGAAACACTAAAATTTTGAGCAGTTTTGTATCCAAACACTTGATTTTTTCAATGGATGTGTCTCCCTTGGTATCCATTTCTTTTGTAGATTCTTCCTACAGCTCCCTAGTTGGGTGTGGGGAATTCTAGCAGATAACAATACTCAGCGTTGGAGAAGGGATTTATCAAATGGATGGCATTGACATAGTTGAAATTTTGTTTCCGCTTCTGATGATTTATTTTTCTCTCCATCTAATTATAGACGTTCCGTTTGGTGGGGTGGCACCCATTTCATCATATTTTTTAGAATGAAATATGAGATTGTCAAAGCCAATATCAACCATGGTGCAAGTTCATCCTCCTACACTTGATTTATTCCCTTCTAATTTGACTACTTTTTTTGTGGCTATCTACTTTAGGATTGTGGAGGCAAGGATGATAGTTCTGCTTCATCAAAAAATGTTGGAGATACGGTTGTTTGCATCAACTATGCCTAGAATATCCCACAAGATCCATCGACTATCATCTGAGTCATCCAATTATCAAACTTTTGATCCTTTTGTTAATAACTTTTTTCCAGTTCCCTTCTTAATCTAGATCAGTGGTAGAAATATAGGCCACTTGTGCTGGTGGTGGACCTAGTTTAACCTGTACAGAATATTTCATATTTTACAAGAGGTATTTAAAGATAAAATATGTATAGATATTGTGTCCAACTATTCGATGGAAGTGATAGTATTTTGGATGGTCATAAAGACCCACTTCATCATCTCTCATTGCATCAGGAATCCAAATCAAGTTGCAATTAATGGTGGCTATGAAGTAACCATGGAATTGGTCATCTTGTAAATGATTATGATTTATTTATACATTCATTGAATTAATTTATTTTGGGGACCCTCCATTCATCTTGACATGGAAGGGGTGGATAATGATGTTCAGAGGTCCCTGCACGGTTTGGTGGGGGCCTTGGAGCTAGGGCCAGTGTAGGGGGTGGCTGAAGTGTGACAAAATCCGCTTCGACTCTCCCTTGCATATTCACTAGGGTTGATGGGGATGCTCGTGACTTGATATTAGTCCGTTGCAAGGAATTCTCTATCCTTTGAGCGAAAACAGAGAAGTCCCAAAACCCACTTGTGTACTTCATAGGATTGAGTGGAGTTCACAGTAAATCTTAGAGATTATCAATGCATATGTAAAGAATCTCATCTTGGGGGAGTGGCTGGTTTGAGGGATAAGTCAAAAAATTCCATCTGGAGATGAAGTATGAGACTCTCTCATTCTCCCACTATTTTTAGTTCATGAGATCACTGACTATTGTTTTCTGAAATGTTGAGATGAACATAGAATGGGAATGTGTGCTGGAGTTCCTCCCATCATATTATTGAGTTCTCTTTCAAACTGGTGTATGACATGAAGTCTAAACCTTGTAGGTTTTGCAAAAAGAATTTGAGCTTCCCTGTCTCTTATTTATTTAATGTTTACATAATGGGATCAAAATTGGAAGAGTAGTTCATTAGATAATGCTTTGGGTCCACTGAACCATTGAACACTGGAAATACCGGATTCTTGAAATTTGGTGGAGGTGAGATGTTTCTCACCCAGTCATGGTAAGGCCTCTATTATGGTTGTAATGGATCACACCATCTTTACATTTCATCCATTTGTGCTGTTAATAACTCGATGGTATTCAAGAGCCCTTGATACAGGTCATGTTGGACATGATCATGAGCGGGCACAACAAGGGGAAATATTGGATGTGCTGGTGTTGCTTGAACATGAGGCGGATAACCATCTGGGGGAATCCTTTATAGGTTTTCCTGAATTTGTTCATGTTGCTTCCATAATGGAGGGAAATATTTATATCTTGCGGGTATGGGGTTCAGTTTGACTGATAGTTCAAACGCTACCCTAAATGAGCCTTCTAACCTTGCTTCTTTCATCATGATGAGCCCATGAGGTTAGGGAAATATAATGGATGTGTGTGATTATTATCCACCTGAGGAACATACCTAGTATGAGGGCTTTCTCTAAATATCCCAACATTGAGTCACCTCAGTTCATTCATTTCTTATTCCTATCAAGTGAATCTCTCCTAAAGCGTAGGGTAATCATACTCATGGGGAGGAGAGGAGGGTCGTAGACCGTTCACTTATTATTTACCTTGTTGAGGATTTTCATGTGAGGTAATATAGAATTGACTAAGGTGGAACCTAAGTTTATGACAACTCTTTGGTTTTTGGTGTGCACACCCCCAGGCTCGGTGTGGACCGTCTCCATGAGGGAACCCTCTTCCCCAGTTTCATCGTTATTTGAATTATTTTTCGTGAGGTCTATGGGGATGATGTCCATGAAGTTCGCTGATGCATACCACATCTGGGGTGGAGTACCTAGTTCTTAATTGTAGAAGATATTTTTAATCCCTTTATTGGATCTTCTCTGACCGTTTTCTGATACTCTTTGGGTTTCATAGTGAAGAATGTCTCGAAGGGAGACCTAATATGACCTTGTAGTATGCCTTCATGCTGGGGGGAAAGAGACATGAAATGGGATGGAACATCTGACTCCTCTCTCCATTGTTCATCCCAGATGGGAAAAGGCTGATGTTTGTTGAATGGGAATTTGAGGTAAAAATTCCCCCAGCCCCATGTCCTGGGGCTTCTCTCATTCTTCTATTGACATTCCTTTTCTTGAATTTGATGGTATTATGAGGGAATTTTGAGTTAAAAATTTCCCATTCCCTGTGGGCAGGTTTTGATCCCATATTGTGGAAAATTCTTCTTCTATTGCCTCCTTGTTGATCTTCTACATTCCCATGCAGATGTGAGACAGATATGGTGTCGGGTCTGTACATTAATTAATTGCTTCCATGTACATGAGCATTTCTTTTTTATTGGATTCCCATAAACCAGAATCCTACTAGATGTTATCAGTTTCCTAGTTCTGGATCTTCTCGATGGATTTCTCTCATCAGACCTCATGCTTCTGAGACATTCTCAAGGTCATATTTTGTCGAGAGTACCACCTTTCCTAAGTATGAACTTCATTTGACTATCATATTTGGGTAATGAAATTACAGGATGTTATTTCCACTAAGTTTTTTTGGATTTCTA
This sequence comes from Viscum album, assembly GCA_963277665.1. Classification (NCBI taxonomy): domain Eukaryota; kingdom Viridiplantae; phylum Streptophyta; class Magnoliopsida; order Santalales; family Viscaceae; genus Viscum; species Viscum album. The sequence continues at coordinate 457,888,328 of OY728133.1, read as the reverse complement.
GTGGGGTGAAGTGTTTGTCTCTATGTTCTCTCTATCCCTGGATATGTACACCAGACGGGGCATAACCGATAAGACAATGTAACTTATGAAGCGCATGGAGGTAGGCCAGACCAAGGTATTTCTTTCACATTTATGATTATGGTCATTTTATAGATGGAATGGATTCTAGGACTATTTGATAGAGAATCTCTTCAAAGAATTTAACATGCTCTAGGTACCCATCGTAGGGTAAAAACATTTCTTTTAACAGATGGAGAGTTGTACTGATATTGAGGAAAATGTTAGGCATACATTCTTCTATCAACTCTTTTGGTATATTATACTGATAAGTACTCATGTTCCAATACATGAATGTTATGTCATCCCTTGATTGTTTCCTTCTCAAAAGAAACATATGTTTTTGTTGTTCTACGAGGGGTTCTTTCACTAGATCCAACCAGTTTGATTTCTCCTTAGTTATTTTGTTCCAAGCTGCGAAGCTAGCAGGAGTCCTGTTGACATTTGAATAGTATGAGTGTGGCTCGGAAGATGAGCATGGCCTTGAGCCGTCTTCTATTTGAGAAAGGATATCGCTTTTCATGGAGATAGTTCCCATAAATCATATTCCATTTTTCCAAGCACTTCGATATGTGAGGGATTTCTCTCATTTTACCCAATGAGGGAAGGACATTATTCCTGGTGTAAATTTGGATTTCAGGGAGGGCCTTTTCAGTTGGTGTCATGATGGAGATGGATACTATCATAGATTAATATCTTTCTATTAAGAGGAATTATGCCGCATATACCCTAAGTAGGACCTTTTGGGAACACTGTAGTAAGGGGAGGACCTTATAACTTCTTGGCATCATTGAGGTAGGGGGCATCACAATGACCGTTATTAAGGAGAGGACTATCATCATAGATCTTGATGCAAGGAGAGTATTTGCAGTGTACACTCTAGGGAGGTCCTTCAAGATGTATTGCAATGAGAGGCGTGCCTTCTCATTTCATAATGTTTTTATGGGGAGGACATTTGTAGTGACTTACTTTATGGTGAGGACTACCATCACACCTTGACATCCCACTATAAGAAGAATTATATCTGCAACGTATACTCTGTGGAGGACCATCAGGGTAGACTATAGAAAGGGGAGGGCCTAATTTCTTTATGATCTTCTATTCAAGGGGAGGACTACGCTGATGCGCAACAGGAGATAGGCTCTCATGATCGATCATCTCTGACCCACGGAGTAAGCCCTTGTGGGTACTCTAGAGAGGACCATCAGAGCTTATGGTAGTTCCATTGTAGAAAGGCTCATAAAAAATACTACTATCACTTCTATAATTCAGTAATGGACTAATATGATCTTGAGAATTTATTGATAAATTTTTTATGGCATCATGAATGCCCCCTTCCAGCAGAGCAGAATCATGAATGTGCTCCTCATTATCCAAAATTCTTTGGTGGCTTTCATTTTTTGCATTCTCTCATGCGGGAAAATAGGGCCACATGTTGTTGGTAATGGCCTTCAAGCATGGTTCCTTTTATAATTAGTTCCCATGATGTTGTCAGTATATGCTGACGAATATCTTGAGTTATGGTGGGGATATATTCCTACCCTAGAGCAGCTGCCATGTTGGACCGGTGCCCCCCCAATTGGATTGGATATTTTTTCCTAATCTGGTTGACATTGTATCGCGGAATATAGTTTTTAACCCTCTTGGACTAGATCAAGTATGGAATTATGCTCTAGAGTGATTATCTAATTTGGGGTATAGATCACCCCACCAAGGGAGATTAGGTCATGCGCCCAACTCCTCCCTTTTCCTGCTGATGAAATAACTTCTTGACATGCCTGGAGGATATAGTATGGAATCGACGTCTAATCCACCATCATAGAAAATATGTGATGAGATATGTATTCAGAAGGAATGGGTATGAATTCCCATTACAATGTTGGGGCAGGAGTTTGTGCATCCTCCTGTCCTCTATGAGGTATAAGTGGGTGCTGGCGGTTCTCCTATGTCGGGATAGTGAAACGTGTCTGACACCAGCTATTTTAACTGGTTTTCATTATATTTGGCTGGTGGGTTTTCTATATGTGAGCATGAATTTTCATCTTCTCAGTTGACACTGTATTTGTCTTGTGAGATTAATTTTCATCCATTGGAATTTGAATCTTCTCATATTTAATTTCCACCGTATTTGGCTGGTGGGAATCATATGCACTGGTAGTGTTTTATGACTGCCCATAATTTACAGCCCTATTTAGATAGCAGGATTTTTTTGCATTAGCAGAGATTTTATCCTGATTATAGCCGGGTTCCATCCTATTTGGGTGACAGAATTCTTATGCATTGGAAGTGATTTTCATCTGCCTATAATTTTCTACTCTTTCTGTGCGGCGGGACCAGTGAGCACTGGCAGAAATCTGTGTTTGTTCATATTATGCCACCCTATTTTCATGGTGGGATTCATGAGGAGAGTTTGGATTATATGCCTTCCCATTACGTGCGACAGCATTTGTGTGAAAGACCTCCTCAGGTACTGGGGTGATAACCTACTCCGGATTATGAAGTTTTCACCCTTGGAAGGTAGCCCTAGGGGCCCATTTCTATTGGACTTCAATCGGTTCCCTCAGCATGGGATCCTCTTTAGCGTAAGGGTATCTAGTTGTACACCGCTGATGGAGACGTCCTTTAGTAAGATCCCTTGAACGGGTTTCCTATGCATTTGTGATGAATTCATTGGCATCGACTTCATCTTTCTACCTAAGATAATTGAGGTACTTGTTATCGTGCATTGAGGGAGAACTCTTACAGTGATTAAAGATGGTCAGTGGGATCGTCCTGTGCTAGAACTTCAGATGTAGATGAAGAGGAAGCTGGTGAGCTTTTTCCGATTGGAGGGCCTAGTTGGAGGCCTCCACTATAGGGAGAGTACTATTTTGATTATAATATTTGATTAAGAATTTTGAAACCCAACGTTGAAGATGCTGGGTAGGCGAGGGGTCCTATTATTTATTGAGGATCCGACCACCCATGTGGTTTCTAACAAGAAAGTCTAACCATTTCTTTGAGATTCCATTTGGATCAATGAGTGCTCTTCTTAATGCCTACTATATATATATAACATAAAAAGAATAAAACCTATCAAAACAGCATATGATGATCACTTGTGAAATTGATAATCTTTATTTTCCATCTTTATTTTAATGTTAAAAGGGGATTGAGGTGGGGTAATATGCCCCCTTGGTGAAAGATTCACATCAGGTTCACCTTTTTTTCTTTCACCCCAATTCACGTCACACCGGGTATACTGATGGGATGAGATTGTCCCACCAGTATTGGGAAATGTATCATTTTTTATGTTTTTAAGGAGGATCCACATTTGAATTATCCTGGTAGGTGACTTCAAAGGTGGTTATGCATCTGTACAATCCGATATTTTGGGTATGATGTCCTTGAATGGTCTCCAATGGGTTTATTCATGGATCCAGAAACACCCAATCACTCTTATATCCATGATTCATTGACCTTCATTCCAAAGGAAGGCGCTTGTTGGATGATGATTTTTCCAACAACACATCAGGACTCCATTGGTTAATAGGATGGGAGATCAGGATCATCACACCCTTTTTGGGGGAATTATTTCCTACTTCAGGGCTCTCTTATAGATTTAATAAATATTCATATGTTCATGAATCTATTGTTATTTTCTAAAGAGTGTTTCCATAGATTACCCCCAGGTTTCAAGATCAATCATAGAGACACATGGATTTTGAATTGTTGAGACAACACTAGTTCAGTCCCTATGATGCAGAACTCTGGAGTTATCATCATCTTGGGGGATGGAAGTTGATTCAATATTAGGATAGAACCCATGATATGGGTTTCCAACATATACTATTGTGTGGAATCAGAACCCATGTAGTTCAGTGTCAATTAACTAGGCACATCCCATTTAAAGGTCATTTGATAAAGATTCATTCATAAAGATTAACGTCACATGGAAATGATGTATAAGCGAAAGGTTCCTATTCAATATCCAATGTAGGGAATATTCCGAGGATGAATAAGATTCATAGGAAAGATATGGTCTCTAAGATGGATATGAACCCATGAAAAATATGACCCATAGAATGTAGGGGTGATTTGGATATCTATTTTGGACCTCAGGAAGGTTTCCAATGTATCCTAGTTGATTAGGAATAAAATCACTCATAGTTAAGTTAGAGTTGTAATTTGATAAATGATTATTCTTAGGATTAACCCATTTTAAGGTTACATGATATCTCATTTCATGGGTGAGATGTTATGGATATCAGGTATGGATAAAGGCTTCCTATTCATATCAGGTGTCTTGGGAATTAGAGTTCTCGTAGTTAATTATCGTTTGTTCCAATTTCATATTATCATAGTCCTCTAAGACAGTGTGAGCCATGCTGGGTGTGAGAAACAAGAGGATGTGAAAGATTTAACAAAGACACACTTTCACTTTTTTCTACTAGAAAAGGAGCATCCCACAATGAACGAATTTGGGGTGACGGAGGAAAAGGGTGTGGATCAATGTACCCTTCAATGTGAAATGAGAGTGAAGGTCATTAGGTCTATCCCAAAAGGCTACAGGCTTACTCTATGAGTGATGCCCTAGAATGTGTTCTAGGAAAGGAGAGAAATATTGCCTCTAGTCAAAAGGAAAAGCAAACATGATTCCTTTTACTGATCACTATCCCTTATTGAATGGAAAAGAAAGTGATCGCCCTTGATCCCTATAATAGGGAGGTTCAAATTAGTATCCCGTGGTTTGACTCCAAGTTACCATGGGAATGTAGACTTAAGAACATTCTTGGAGTCCATACCGATGTGGGGATTACATTAGTTTCTCCACTTACAATGGGTATGTGGACTCATAAGGGTGTGCTAAGGCACCAGATGGTATGTTCATATGAATCTAGTGGCTTTTAGAGAGGCTTTGGCATGATTCCTCTAGACTGGTTTGTAGAGGGGATTCAAAGGATGAGATTGAGATGGATGGTCATGATCGGTGCAACAGGGTGGAATGGCTGAGGATACCCTACTCTCTATACCATTTGTTCATGAGGGGTGGGGTACCTTCCACATAGTGTTTTTCTATGTGGGTGGAAGGATCATCTATGTACTGGAGTGGTACACAGATCCGGATGTGGTTCTCATATTAGAGAGGTACGCTGATCAGGATATGATCCGCATACTAGGGTGGTACATAGCATAAGGTTTCATTCACATACCATGGTGGTATGTGGTACTAGATTCCTTCCTTGCAGAGTATTCTATATAGTACACAAGATTGAATAAGGGGAGTTAATCACACATTTCATGGGTAGTTCATCCGTGAAGGGTGTACAGTTCAGGGTTCGCCCTTTAGGTTCACTGTGTACCCATATTATTATTATTTCTTCTATTTATGGTTCACGGTGTGTTTATATATACTGGAAACCATTCATGGTTCTGTACTTCACCAACTTTTTTCCTTTGAATCCTTGCATCTAAAGAATCCCATCTCACCCCAAAAATCTGATTCTTTTGATGACTCCCCTTGGGATCCCTTAATAGAGTGCCGAGGAGGCCTTATCTATGGAAACATGATAATTTTTGCAGAAGCCCATGGATGGATCATCTGACCCATAGATGACTTGGTCAACTGATGTTCACAGTGTTATGATTCGCAACAGATGAAATCACCGCCTCACATTCACAATTGCCACAGTTTGTTGGGGCATTGTCAGCCTTGTCTCTTCCACGAACTACTTAGTCTATAGGGATGGTATGTAGGGGTGTACCTCTCCGTCATGTTTTCACCAATTATTTGGTTCATTGTTGGAATTTCTCTACATCCATCCCACTAATGATATGGTTCTTGGTTCACTGATTCCTTTCCTAATTCATTCTATGAACGGCCAGATTCTCAAGCCAATGCTTTCTGGGCCAGCGTTTCGCAAGCCACATGCGTACTGCTTGGTTCGCGGTCTGTGCATTCCATGGACCCATCCAAAAAACTAGTACACACCCAAGTTTGGGTATTTTTAGGTACAAAATTCCTTCATTATTTTCCTACAATTTTACTCCCCACATGCATCCCTTTACATTATCAATTTTGTGGGAGTATTTTCTTTCCCTTTGCAGAATTTTTTTGGGACCCTACAAAGACCATAAAATAACCAATAACCCATAAAAAAACTAAAACCCCTAAAAACCATGAGGGACCCTAAATATAATAAAAACCATTAAAAGAACCTAAAACCACTCAAAACCGTAAAGGTCCCAAAAAACACTAAAAACAGGAATGTACCATAAAAACCCAAAACACCCCTAAAACCCAAATAAACACCCAAAAACCTAAAAAACACTAAAACCCTAAAAAACCTGAATAACCTTAAAAACCACAAAAACACCAAAATATTATAAAAACCCTATAAAACATCAAAATAAAAAACCCAAAAAAAAAATCCTAACATCCCTTTAAATGCTAAAAAACCTCAAAACCCTAAAGGAACTTAAAAACATAAAAGCCCTAAAACACCTAAAATATTAAAAAACCATAAAACACTAAAAACCCTAAAAACCCATAAAACCAAAAGAAACCCTACAACACCTAAGAACCCATAAAAGACCCCAAAACACATTTTAAAAATTATGAAGACCCTAAAACCATAAAAACTCAAAAGACCCTAAAAACCCTAAAAGGCCCAAAAAAAAACCGAAAACCCAATAAAACATTTAAAAGATCCAAAAAACCCAAATATAACAATAAAATAATGTAAAAACTCTATAATTCCCAAAATACCATTAAAAAATAAAAGACTATAAAAACCCCAAAAATACTAAAGGACCATAAAACCCCTAAAATCTATAAATGAAACTAACACACCCAAATGGTGCTAAAAAAATAAAAATCATATAAGACCATAAAAACCCTAAAACCCCAAAAAATCCCAAAATCCAAAACCCTTTAAAAACCATACACCCCCCCTAAAACCCCTAAAAGAACCTAACGCCCCTAAAAGTCTATATAGGACCCCAAAAACACAAAATTAAGTTAAAACCGTAAATAAAAATATCTAACCCTAAAAGGACCTAAAACCCCTAACTCCCAAAAGACCCTAATAACACAAATAACCCTAAAAGACACTAAATCCCTATAAAACCATAAAAACCATAAGGCCCTTTAAAATCATAAAAACCATAAGAAAACCATAAAAAGCCTTAAAAACATTAGAACCCCAAAAAAACAACAACCCTAAAACACTACAAACCATAAAAACCCTAAAACCCTAAAACCCTATAAATCGGAAAACCCCTAAAAACTGTAAAAATCATAAAAAATCCTAAAAAATACAAAAAACCCTAAATACCCATTAGAATCCCAAAAAACCAATGAAACACTAAAACCCCCTAACTTCTCTAAAGATCCAAAAAAACCCTAAAAATCTACAAAACACTACAAAACATAAAACACCCTTTAACACCAAAAATCCCCAAAATTCCCTAAAAACCATTAAAACCCAACAAAAAATAAAACACAAAAAAACTATAAAAAAAATTACATAAAAACCCTAACAAAACCCAAAAATTAGAAAAAACCATAAAAACCCCAAATCCTAAAATGCTAAAAATCCAAATAAAACCCTAGAAACACACAAAATACCCTAAACCTCAAAAAAATCCTAAAACCCTTCAAACCAAAATAAAATCATTAAAACCTAGAAAACCCCCTAAAATGATAAAAACCATTGAAAATCTATAGAGACCCTAAAAACCCAACCCTCCCCACCCAAACCTAAATCCCCAAAAAAAATCTACACCCCCCCTCAAATCCTAAACCCTAAAAAAACACTGAAACCATGAAAAATATTATGAATCCTTATAGCCCTAAATCCCATAAAATAAAATAAAACAACCAAAACCCTAAAAATTTCAAAAACCCATATTGTAAACCTAAAACCCCAAAAGACCATAGAAACCCTAAAAAACCTAAAACAATAAAACCAACTAAAATTACTAAAATACCCTAAATACCCTAAATACTCTAAAAACCTAAAACCACTAAAAACTCTTCAAACCCTAATAACCCTAATGAAAAAAACCTAAGGATGGCGGCGTCGGAGCTCTCGAGATGGTCTGCCTGCTTCTCGACATAGAGGTTAATGACGACATAGCCTATGGTGTCATCAGCTTTGCCTCACCCTGCTCCCTGGCCAGGGGAGGTGATGGTTGGGTCCTCCCCGTGGCGTCCCTCTTCTCCTTCTTCTATTCCAGTTCAGCATCCTCGCTTTCTAGAGATTGATGTCTGCCCTAAAGTCCCACTCTGTGAGAATGGAGTTCCTTTGTTCCAGATCACATCCCGGATTTCTTGATGGCCTCTGCACATCTGGATCTCTCGCTGGTGGCCCGATTTGGAAGGGTTCGACCCTATGTGGATGATTTTTACAGGTTCGTCTCTTCTTCTTGGAATCTACGAGATCAGGTGGTTGTAGGCTTGCTAGAATCACAGCACTTTCTGATTTGCCTTAGGAATGAAGATGATCTTGTCTCTACCTGGGCTTTTTCTCCTTGATCTTTTGATGGCCTTCATTTTTATTTATTCCGCTGGAATTTTAATTTTCACCTGCATCGTGATTCCCTGAGTGTGGATTTGTGGATTACCCTTCCTGGTCTTTCCCTACCCTTCCAAAATACAGCCATCCTCTGCATAATTGGTAACCTCATTGGTAGATTTTTGTGTGTGGATGCTCAGATAAGTGCTACTTATCACCCGGCTGCGTCGAGGATTTGTGTTGAGGTGGATGTGTCCATTGCTCCGACTAATATTGTCTGTGTTGAGATTGAAGGTGATCTAAGGTGGCATCAGGATGTATGCTTTGAATCCTGGGTGCCTTTCTTCTCGTCCTGTCAAAGGATGCTCCACTATGCCTCTTCTTGTAGGAGTGCTTCCTCTATCAGGTCTGCTCCATCTGATGTTTTGCTAGTGATTGTGCCTCCTGGGGGGGAATATGGAGTGCAAAATGAGGGTCTTCCCACTGGAATGGTTAGTCAGCCTCTGGCTGCAGAGCAGGAGGATTTTGTGGTCGGGGATGTTCTGATGAAGGCTGATCCATAGCCCCTCTCCAACCCAACGATTTGTGATGTCTTTGACAGGTTGAAAAATGATCTTGGAATAGTGGGAAGTTTGGAAGTAGTGAAACCTGCAGATGGAATCATGGTGCCGCCTAGATCTTCTCCTAGAGGACTGGAGGTGGCTGGGGTCTCTAGTGAACCTTTGTTAGCGAATGAGGCACTTGAGGGTGTCACTTTGTGCAATATGTTTGATGTCATGGATTTAGAGGACCTGATTCAAGACCAGAACACTGTACAAGTAAAGTTGGCTGGTGATTTTGTTGAGCAAGATGAGCAGAATATTTTCCCTGGCCCCCGAGGAGATGTTTGTGAGGATATGGGAATGGGGCTGCAGGTGGTGGCGCCATCTGCTGGTAATGAGGAGGCACCTACTGGTGATTTTTTTTATCAAGAAGGGCAGGATACCTGCCTTGGGATTCACGAAGCTGCTTGTGAGATTATGGGCAAGGTGGTGCAGGTGGTGGCACCTCCCGCTGGCACTGAGAATGCGTCCGTGGGATCTGATGTGCATGCCCTCCTTCTTGGCAATGTGGCCAGTGACAATGTTGAACTTTTTGGACAGGTAGTGGCAGAAAGGGAGGTTGCATAAAGGGGGATGGTTGGGGAGGATGTCTTTGAAGGTGTGGCTAGTTGCTGGTCCATGGGACTGGTTTCGAACACGTATGAGGTGGGGATGGAGAGGGAGGATATTACTCCTCCCTGTCATGTGTCCGAGTACGGTGAGGTAGAGGTGCAGGTTCTAGAGAGTACGCTGGAGGAGGTGAATGGGTAGGGGATAGTGGATAACTTGGAGGGGGAAACATCTCAAGAGGGCGCACCTGAAGCAGGATCGGGGTGCGGGTAGGGGAAGGGACTTGGGACGGGGGACGCCCCTGAACCTAGGGGTCCTACTATGTAAGAGGCAGTTCCATGGGAGGAGGGGTTTTTGCAGCTGGCTGATAAGCCTGACTACTTGGCCAGGCATGAAGATGAGGGGACGGTCCTGCCTGGGGAGGATGGGCAATGGCATCTGGTTGCTGTCGAAGAGATTTCAGAAATACCAGCCTTAGTGGCTATAAGCTTGCCTCAGGATGAGGTTTTTGTTGAGTGCTCCCTTAATTAGGAAGCTACCTATATCCCGGATCAAGTGCATGGAATGGAAGCGAAGGAGTGCTCTTTTGAGATCAAACAGGTCAACGGGATGGATGATAGTCCCACCTCGATCTCATCAAAGAGAAGGCGGAGGCGGGACTACTCCACTCTTCCCAGACCCATGGTTACTCGGGCTTCTTCAAAGGCAGTTAAGCTGAAATTCAAGGTTAATAATCGAGAGCAGACACATTCCCTAGAAAAAAAAGAGACGGAGGGAGATGATTCTGATGCTCCTCAAGCTCAATGAGGATTATGAGTCAGGATGGGATGACTCTGAATCCTACTTTGATGATGCGGCCTCTGGATATGGTGCGGATGGTGATCCTTACAGTATGGATTCTGTTTTGAACTTTGGTGGTGACGTTGAATTATCTTTTTTTCTTTTTTTCTTTGTTTTCCTTTTGATTTTTCTTTTTTTGGGTCTTTGGGTTGGGGTTGTAAAGGGTTTTTGGGTGTGCGTCTTTTGACCCCTCCCCTCCCTTGTCTGTTGTGTCTTTTATTTATAAATTTGGGGGGGCCGGGAGTAGCCTGACCATCGAATCTTCCTTACCCAATAACCCTAAAATGATAAAAAAAACATAAATCCCTAAAAACCCATAAAACCAAAAAAAATGATAAAAAATCCTATAATACCTGAAAAACCCTTAAACCCCTAAACGACCCTAAAAGCCCTTAAAATCATTAAAGACCCTAATATCCTAATTGACCCTAAAAACTAATAACAACCCTAAAATACCCTTAAAAATAGTTAAAACACCTAAAACCCCCTAAAACCAATAAAACAACCTTAAAATCCTAAAACCCATTAAAACCTAAAAACCTTAAAACACCCTAAAACATCCTAAACCTCTGAAACCCCTAAAATCCCTAAAACACCCAAAAAATTGAAAAACCAATAAAATCCTTAAAAATATAATACCCCTAAAAACCACAAAAAAATCTTTTAAACCCCTAAAACTCACTAAAACCATTAAAAGTCCCTAAAACCCTCATTATAGAAAAAACCATAAATCTCTATGAAACCCTAAATTCCTTAGAAAATGCTAATACACAAAAGACCCTAAAAACCCATGAAAACTATAAAATATGTAAAACATTAAATAATTATAACAACCCAAAAACTTATAAAACCCCTAAAAAAATTTAGAATTCCTAATAAACCACAACAACCCTAAAACCCTTAAAAATTAATATTTTTAAAAAACCCTAAAACCTTAAAAATAACAAAAAAAATCAACTTAGAAATAACAGAAATCCACAAAAACCACTAAAAACACAAAAAAAACCCCTAAAAACCCTTACAAAACATAAAAAACTACAAACCCTTTAAACACCCAGAAAACTTATAATACCCTCAAAGCCCTAAAAATCGCTAAAAACTAAAAAAGTAAAAATAAATATTAAAAACCCAAAAAACCCTAAAGATTAATAAAAATAAAAATAATCCTTAAAACCTTATAATAAACTAGAAACCATAAAACTCCTTAAACCCTTTAAAAATCACAAAACCCTTAAAAATCATAAAAAACATTAAAACCCCACTAGACCCTAACAAACACTATAGGAACCTAAAAACACTAAAATACCCTATAAGATTCTAAAAAGTTGAAAAACTAAAAACCATAAAACCCATAAAACCCCTAAAAACCATAAAAACATAACAATCATAAAATATCCCTAAAAGATACTACGAAACATACAACCCTAAAAGACCCTAAAAACCCTAAAATCCATAAAAGACCCTAAAACCCAAAAGAACCCTAAATTGTCCTCAAAACACTTAAAAACCTAAAATACCCTAAAACAACTAAAAATCTAAAAGGACATAAAACCCTAAAATATTATAAAATCCCCTTAAAAATATAAAAACTCTAAAGTACCCCAAAAACCATAAAACCCCCTAAAGGATCGTAAAAAATCTAAAAACCCAAAATGGCCCTAAAAGGCCTTAAAGTAACTAAAACCCATAACTAGCCCTAAAAACCCTAAAACCCCTTAAAATCCCTTGTGAAACATAAAACCCTTAACAAACCCTTAGATCCCCAAAAATAACCTAACCCCATAAAGACCATATACGTCTCATGTAGCCTCTGACATGATGGGTGCTACCCGCACACGAATGTACAAGTCCCCCCTGTAATGTTTTGAACCTTTTCTTTTTATTAATTGAGGCACCAAGATTTCGGCTTGGCACGCGCCTTCTTTTCCCTAATAACCCTAAAACCACTAAACATCCTTGAAAACCCTAAAAACCATAAGAGATCATAAAAACCCTAAAAACCCTAAAAGACCCCAAAACCCAAACACCCATAAAAACAATAAAAACCATAAAAACCTTGAAGACTATAAAATACATTAAAACCCCTAAAACACTATAAAAACATAAAACACCCAGAAAACCCTAAAACACCTAAGGGACCTATAATCCATAAAGCACACAAAAAATCCTAAAAACACTAAACGTGACTAAAAAATATAAAAATCATAAAATACAATAAATCCCCTAAATATCCTAAAATACCCATAAAAAATATAAAAAACGTTAAAACCCCCTAAAACCCTAAAACACCACAGAAATCATACAAACCCTAGATGGCCACAGAAAATAATTAAAACCATAAAACACTAAATCCCTAAAAAACTATAAACCCCTAAAAAACCTACAAGACTCTAAAACCCAAAGAATAACATATAACCCCTAAAAACCATGACAACCTTAAAACCCCTAAAAACATTAAAAACACAAAACCCATAACAAACCTTAAACCCAAAACCCCGAAAAACCATTAAACACTAAATCCCTAAACCCCCAAAAAACCAAAAATATCCCAAAAAACTCCCCAAAACCCTATATAAACTCAAAAAAACCTAAACCCCCAATAAAACCATCAAAATCATAAAAAAAATAAACACCATAAAAACCCTAAAACCCCAAAAAACCCCAAAAAACCTAAAAACCATAAAACCCCTAAAAACGCTAAAAACTCCAAACCCCCTAAAAAAATAAGTTTACCTAAAACACTAAAAGTATGTACACACCTTAAAAACCCAAAATAACCCTAAAAACCATTCAAAACCCAAAAGGATTCTAAAAAAAGCACCTAGAGGACCCTAAACCCCCCCAAACCCCTATTGGACACTAAAAACACTAAAACCCCCAAGAACTATAAGCCCCCTTAAAACCCTTAAGGATAGTGAAACCCTTACAACCCTTATAGGACCCTAAAAACTCTAAAAACCCTTCAACTACCATAAAAATACTAAAAACCCATAAAACCACTAAAAACCCAAAAAACCCAAAACCCCGAAAAAAATATAAAAACCTAAAAAACCCTAAAAACTCAAAAATGCCCAAAAAACCTAACAATCCTAAAAATCATAAATATACAAAAAAACTCTAAAACCATTAAATGTCCCCAAAAACCATAAAAAGTTACATGACAATAAGAATCCTAAAAGACCATAAAACCCCTAAAACCCATAAAATACCCTAAAAACCTTAAAACCCTAAAAACCATAAAAACCCATAAAACCCCATCAAAACCCTAAAAACACAAAAACCCAAAAAACCATTGAAACCCCAAAAACCCTAAAATTCTAAAAAACCCTAAAACCCCTAAAACACTTAAAATACTTACAAACCTAAAAACACATAAAAACACTTAAAAACTAAAAAAATTGAAAACCCTAAAAGACCCACTAAAACCCTAGAAACACTAAAAACCCCAGAAAACACTAAAAATAATAAAAACCCTAAAAAAAGTAACAAATTCTAAAAAATATTAAATACACTATAAAACACTTAACCCATAAAAACCCATGAAACCACTATAAACCCTAAAATACCTAAAAATCCGTACCACACCAAAAAAACAAAAATCTCTAAAAATATATTAATAACCCCTAAAATCCCTAAAAACTCTAAAAACCCTGAAAACCCCCAAATCCCCAAAAATCCAAAAACACTAAAAATATATAAAATCCACTAAAATATCCCAAAAAACATAAAAGATAGTAAACCCCCTAAAAATCTTGAAAATGACCCTAAACATTATTAAAAGACCTCAAAAATATAAAAAACTATAAACTCTATAATATCTATAAAAGGGCCTTAAAATCCATTAAATGCCGTAAAACCATTAATACTCTAGAAACCCTAAACACACAAAAAACCTTAAAAACCCTAATAACCCCAAAAAATGACACAGTGTCTTAAAAACCACAAAACCATTAAAAACCCCAAAAACCCGAATATCCTTAATATACCAAAAAGCCCAAAATTATTTAAAAACCTCAAAACCCATATAAGAATCAAAAAACCGTAAACCGCTAAAAACACTAAATGACCTTAAAAATAAAAAAAAACATTAAAATACCCTAAAAATCATAAAATCCACATAAAAAAGCATAAAACCTAAAAGAATCTAAAAACCTAAAAATACTAAAAGATATTAAAAACCCCTAAAACCATAAAAGACCATAAAATAAACTATAACCCTAAAAGACTCTAAAAACCCTTAAAAACCTTAGGGGACCTAAAAATAATAAAAATCCCTAAAGGAACCCAAAACCCTAAAAACCCACTAATGGAATCTAAAACACTAAAAACACGAAAGTAGAAAAAACCCAAAATGACCCTAAAAACCCTAAACCCCCTAAAACCTAAATGACCCTAATTACCTTAAAACCCAAAAATATCTGAACGTAACCTAAGAAATCCTAAATAATCTATTTGTCCCTCATATCCCTAAAGGATAATAACAAATCTAAAACCCCCTTTAAAACCCTAATTGACCAAAGAAACTCTAACAACCCCTAAAAGGCCCTAAAATCTAAAAAAACCTAAAATACATGAGAAACATATAAAACCCTAAAACTCTAAAAACCCCTAAAAATCCCTAAAAGTCCCTAAATCCCTTAAAATCCTTAAAAATCATAAGTCCCAAAAAACCCTAGGAAATCCCTGAAAAACCAAAAAAAACCATTAAACCCCTAAAATCCTATTAAAACCATAAAACAAAAACCCCTAAAAACCATAAAAACCAATAAAAACCCAAAAACACTATAATCTCTAAAAAACAAAAAATCCATAAAACCCTAAAAACCCTAAATTATCCTAAAGGAGCAAAAAACCCTAAAAACTATAAAAATCCTATAAAACTTAAAACACTAAAAAACCGGAAACTGTTAATTATCATAAAAAACATTTAAAACCCCGAACAATTATAAAGACCATAAAAAACCTAAAAACACCTAAAATACTAAAAGCCCTAAAAATTATAGAAATCATAAAAATCCAAAAAACCATTAAAAACTAAAAAATATAACAAAAACTACAAACCCAAAAGACACTAAAAATATTAAAATATTGAAACCAGAAAAACAAAAAAAATACCATAAAAATACCTAAAACCGAAAAAAACCCGAAGAAACCCCTAAAAACTTAAAACCCTACCCCCCCAAACCCCTAAAACCCTAAAAACTAAAAAAAACCTCTAAAACTGCAAAACATAAAAAATACCTAAAAATCCTAAAATCCCTAATACCATAAAAACCATAAAAATCTAAAAATACCCTCAAAAGACAAAAACCCTAAAACCCTAAACACCATAAAAAACCCAGAATCGCCTAAAACCCATATAAAACCCTAAAACATTAAAAAATAGGAAATACCTAAAATAAAAAAAAACTATAAACCCCTAAAAACCCTAAACACCTCCCAAAAAAACATCTAAAAACCATTAAAAAATGTAAAACACATAAAAACCATAAAATCCTAAAAATCCTAAAAACCCATAAAAGTCATTAAAAAATAATAAAACCCTAAAATAACCTAAATCCCTAAAAACTATAAATAGCCTTAAAACCCATATAAACTACTAAAATAACCTAAAAACATCATAAAACCCTAACATCCCCATAAAACACTTAAACACCATGAAAACCTAACACTGATAAAACACACTAAAAACTGAAAAACTCTAAAAATCCTAAAACCCTAAAAACCATAAAAACCAATAGAAACCCAAAAACGCTTGAATCCATAAAAAACAAAAAATCCATAAAACACTAAAAACCCTAAATAATTCTAAAGATGCAAAAAACCCTAAAACCTATCAAAACCCCTATAAACCCTAAAAAAACTAAAAAACCCCAAACCGTTAATTATCATAAAAACCCTTTAAAACCCCTAACAATCATAAAGACCAAAAAAAACCTAAAAACACATAAAATCCTAAAATCCCTAAAAATTGTAGAAATCCTTAAAACCCAAAAAAACATTAAAAACCCAAAAAAATTAAAAAAAACTAAAAAATATAAGGACACTAAAAACATTAAATATTTTAAAACCTTAAAACATAAAAATACCATAAAAATCCTAAAAACCCAAAAAAAATCCTAAAATCCCTAAAAACCTATAAAATCCCCAAAAACATGAAGAAAACCCTAAAACACTAAAACCATAACCCCCACCCCCTAAAACCCTAAAAACAATAAAAAAAACCCTAAAATTTCAAAAAATAAAAAATCCCAAAAAATCCTAAAATCCCTAAAACCATAAAAACCATAAAAAGCTAAATATACCCTCAAAAGACAAAAATCTGAAACACCATAAAAACATTGAATCGCCTAAAACCCCTATAAAACCCTAAAACCTTAAAAAATATGAAATACCTAAATTACAAAAAAAAACTATAAACCCCTCAAAACACCGACCCCCCCCCCCACAAACATCTAAAAACCATAAAAACTTTAAAACACATAAAAACAAAAAAACGTGAAAATTTTAGAAACCCTTAAAATTCATTAAAAAATAATAAAACCCAAAAATAATCTAAATCCCTATAAACTATAAATATCCTTAAAACCCATGTTAACTCTTAAAAAAACCTAAAAACATCATAAAACCCTAACATCCCCATAAAAAACTTAAACACCATAAAAAACTAACACTGATAAAACACACTAAAAACACAAAAACCAAAAAAAACTATAAAACCCAAAACACCCCAATTAACCCCAAAACCATAAAATAATAAAAATCCTAAAACAACCCTAAAATACCTAAAAACACTAAAATGTGAAAATAATAATAATAAAAACCATTTAAATTGTCTAAAAACCCTAAAACCCTTTTAAAACTCCTAAAACACTATAAAATCCCTGAAATACCCTAAAACCCCTTAAAACCCCTAAAATTATATAACCCTATCAAAAACCCTAAAATAGAAAAATATATCTAAAAAAACACTAAAACCCCTATAACCATATAAAACCCTAAAACCCTGAAACCCTAAACAAGATAAAAATGCTAAAAACATTAAAAAAACTAAAAATCCTAAAAACAATAAACAAAATTAAAAATAAAATATCCTAAAAACCTAAAAAACACAAAAACCGGAAACCACTAAAAACCCATAAAATCTTTAAAAATATTTAAAATTCCTAAAAACACCTAAAAACCCTTAAACCCCTAAAATCCTAAAAATATGAAAAAACTCTTAAACCCTAAAAATGAAAAAATTTCATAAAAATCGATCACAAATGATAAAAACCCTAAAAACCTCTTAAAAACCTAAAATCACACTAAATCCCTTAAACCCCTTAAAACAAATAAAAACCGTAAAACTCTTAAAACCCTAAAACCCTAAAAATCATTAAAAACTCAAAAATACTAAAAATCCTCAATAAGAAAAAAAACCATAATACCTCTACAAACCCCCCAAAACCCAAAAAACCATAAATTCCAAAAGACCCCTCAAAACCAATAAAATCTATAAAATCATTAAGAATCCTAAGAAATATTAAAAGGCATAAAACCCTAAAAACCATAAAACACATAAAAACCCTAAAACCCCGAAAAATCTAAAAACCCTATAAATCCCAAAAAAAACACAATAAAAAAATAATACCCTAAAAACCCTTAAAATACCCAAAAAGTACCTAAAAACCCTAAAACTCTAAAAGAACCAAAACGATCTAAAACCCCATAAGGGATGTTAAAACCCCTAATGGACCAGAAAGAAAAAAAACTAAATGACACTAAAACCCCTAAAAGACCATAGAAACACTAATATACTATAAAACACATAGAATGCTGAAGGATCCTAAAAATCCCTAGAACCCTAAAAGACCCTAAAACACCACAAAAACCCAAAAGACCCAAAAAGCTAAAAAAAATCTCAAAGGACCATAACTAACCCTAAAAAATATAAACACACATAATAAACCCTAAATGGTCCTAAAAATCATAAAAACACTAAAGTTCCCTAAAATCCACTAAAATTTCTAAAAGATCCTAAAACCCCTAAAAACAATAAGATCGAAAAAAAACCCTAAAAAACCTAAAAGGCCCTAAAACATAAAAAAACATTAAAAACCTAAAACCACCATAAAAATTATAAATTATCCTACAAAACATAAAAAAAATATTAATGACCCTATAGAAACGCCCCAAAACCCAAAACCCCCAAACAAACCATAAAAACGCTAAAAACCCTAAAGAAGATAAAATGCCCTAAAACCCAGAAACCACTAAAAACCCAAAAAAAGTAAAAACTCAAAAAAATATTAAGGTCCCTAAAAACAATCGAGTACCATGTATGCCTTAAATCACATTGAAAACATAAAAATCACGGAAATACACTAATAACCCTAAAACCCTAAAAGTCCATAAGAAACCTTAAACCCTAAAAACACTAAAAACCTCTAAAAACCCAAAAAAATACCCTAAACAACCATAGAAAACCCTAAAACCCTTAAAATAACCTAAACCCCAAAAAAAAACATAACACCTGGAATACCCATAATGACCCCAAAAAACCTAAACACCCTAAAAATGAAAATCCCAAAAACCCCTAAAAATTAATAAAACCCAAAAAACCATGGAAAGAACTTCAAACCCATAAAAACATTACAATCCCTAAAAACCCCTAAAAATAATAAAAACCATAAAACCCCTAAAACCCTAAAACCCCAAAATCCAAAAACACCATAAACACTAAAAAAGCCTGAAAAACCTTTAAACCCACCAAGGCACCCCAAAACCCAACCTAATTACCATAAAAACCCGCAAAACACTAAAAACCCCCATAAAACCCCTAAAAATCCTAAAAGCACTAAAAAACGTAAAAACACTAAAAAAATTAAAAAACCCAAAAAACCCCTAAATCCCTAAATACCATAAGAAACCCCTAAAACCCTAAAACCCCAAAAAATATAAATTCCCCATAAAACCATAAAAATACCAAGAAACCCTTAAATCCCACAAAACAAAATCATAAAATCCCTAAAAATCCATAAAAACCAATAACCCATAAAAACCGTGAATTTTTTATAAACTCCAAAAAACCCCAAAGAAGCCCTAAAAACCCTAGAACTCCAAAAACCTTAGAAACCATAAAAACCCTAAAAACTGTAAATAATTACCCAAAAACCATAAAAAACCATAAACTCCTAAAACCCTAAAACCATACTAAATATAACCCACCTAAACTAAAGAAAATCATATAAAATACTAATAACATCAAAATTCCTTAAGAACCATAAAAAACCAAAAAAACGTAAAAACTATAAAACCCAAAATACCTTTAAACTCCTAAAATAACCTAAAACACCTATAAGAAAAAAACCAACAAATGCCCAAAAAATAACCTTAAAAACATAAATTCTCTAAAAACCCATAAAACCATAAATGACCTTAAAAACCAAAAAAACTAAATGGCATACAAACCAAAAAATATATCTAAGGGGCCTAAAAGGCCTAAAAACCCTTGGGGGCACTAATAACTCAACAAACCATAATAGAATTTAAGAACCCTAAAAAAATAAAGGACCTTAAAAACCCTAAAACCTATAAGGGACTCCAAAAACCCTAAAACCATAAATCCCAAAAAATCCTAAAAAATCACTGAAACCCCTAAAATCCATAAGATCATAAAAAACCATATGAACCATAAAAGACCCTAAAACCACTTAAAAAACTAAAAGACCCTAAGAACCCATAAAACCGAAAAAAAACTCTATAAAATACTACCTCCCCCCCACAAACACATATTATAAGACCACAAAAACATAAAAGGCCCAAAAACCCCTAGATATCTAAATCCCATAAAAATCCCTAAACCCGTAAAAACACTAAAAACCCCTAAAACCCCTAAAAATTAAAAAAAATCCTAAAACCCTTAAAAAACATAAGTCCCCTACAAAACCCTCTAAAAACCTAAAACACCCCCAAAAACCCTAAAAATAAACCAAAATCACTAAGAATCCCTAAAACAAAAAAAAACTAAACCCCCTAAGAACACCAAAAACCCTTAAACCCATAAATATAAACAAAATAAAAAACAACCTAAAGCCCTTAAAGCTACAAACATACCTTAACAATACATAAATGCCCTAAGTACCCCAAGAAAACTAGGAATCCTAGAAAACCCAAAAGACCATAATAATTCCTAAAAAGATAATAAGACCCAAAAAATATAAAAACCCAAAAAACTATAAAAACCATAAAACCCTAAAAACTTCTAAAACCCCTAAAAGACCCTAAAAACCTAAAATTTAGGAAAAAACATTGAAAACCCTTAAAAGAAACTAGAATCCCCTAAAAGAACATAAAACCTAAAAACCCTTAAAATGCTAAAAAAATCTATAAAAACCCAAAAAACCCTTAAACTCCCTAAAAAACTTAAAATTATAAAAATACTAAAAAACCATAAAACCCATAAGGAACCTATGGACCCTAAAACATTCCCCCACACCATAAAAACACATGAACCTCCTAAAAATCCTAAAACCCCTAGAAAATCAAAAAACCCTAAAAAACCCCCCAAACCCCTAAAAATACTTACAATATTAAATAACCTAAAACCCCCAAAACCCTAATAGACCCTAAAAATCCTAAAATCCCTTAAAACCCCAAAAATACCCTAAAAACTAAAAAACCTAAATGACAGTAAAAACCATAGAACACCTAAAAGAACATGAAATATAATAAAACCCCTAAAATACTCTATAAAAACCTAAAACATCTAAAGAACCCACAGAGTACATAAGAACCCTAAAAAACCTATAAAATCTAAATTAATAACAGACCCTAAAACCAAAAAACCCTAAAGTAACCTCAAAACCCCTAAACCCTAAAAAACCTAAAAGGTGCTAAATGCCATAGAAACCCGAAAACTACTAACATCACCTCAAACTCTTAAAGACCCTAAAAATCCTAAAACCCATAAAAGTCCCTATAGGACCCTAACAACCCCAAGAAACTCTAAATGACAAAAAGAACCTAAAACCTAAAAAGGAAAATAAATACCCTAAACCTCTTAAAAAACCTAAATGATCCTAAAACCCTATAAATCCCTAAAAGAACCTAGAAACCCAAAAGACATAAAAAGTCTTTAAAAAACTTATAAAACTCTAAAAACTATATAAAACACTAAAAACCCATAAAAAATCCAAAAAACCTAAATGACCCTAATACCCAAAAAATCCTAAAATCTATAACGCCCTTAAAAGCCCTAGAATTCCAAAAATAGTAAAAAAAACTAAAAACCCTAAAAAAATAGTAAAACAAAAAAAACATTAAAATACCCTAAAAATAATAAAACCCCTAAAACCCCAAAAAATCCTAAAATCCCCTAAAAACTAAAAAACAAAAAAATCAAAAAAAAAAAATTCTAAAAACCATAAATTCTATAAAAACCTATAAAAACCATAAAACACTAAAACCCATAAAAATTTAAAAACCCTAACACCCCTAAAAACCGAAAAAACCCTAAAGAACCCTAAAATAACTAAAAAACCCAACCCCCCCCCCCCAAATCCTAACACCCTATAAAATATATAAAGGTCCTAAAAAATAAATGAACCCATTAAACCATAAAAATCTAAAAACCCTAAAAACACTATAAAACCTATGTAACCCCAAAAAACAAAAAACACAAAAAACCCTAAAACCATTAAAATACCCTAAATCAAGAGGAACTCAGAACCCATAAATATTACAACCCCCCCCCCCCCCCTGAACCCTTAAAAAATATAAAACACATAAACAAAAACCCCTTAAAACCATTAACCCACCCTAAAACCCCCCAAAACCCCTAAAATACTAAAAAACCCATAAAAATCTTAAAAATAAAAAAAATACTAAAACACCTTAAAGACCCTAAAATCATGAAAACTAAAAAAGACCCTAAAAACCCTAAAAACCCTAAAAACCTAAAAAATATCTGAAATCCTAAGAATCCTTAAAACCCATAAAATATGTGATCAAAACCCAAAAACACCGTTAAAAATAGAAACACTCTAAAAACACTAAAACCCCTAAAACACATTAAAAAACTAAAAAACCATAAATACCCAAAAAAAATATTTAAAATCCTAAAATACCATAAAATACATAAAAACAAAAAACCCCTAAAACAACCCGGTAAAACCCAAAAACCATCTAAAACCACTAAAATTTACAAAAAATAATAAAAAACATTAAAAACCCTAAAACCCATTAAAACCCAAAATAACATAAAAAACTATAAAACCTTTAAAAACACTAAAAACACTAAAAACACTAAAAACACTAAATTCCATAAAAAATGCTCCAAAACCAAAATAACCATAAAAACATTAAATTTCCAAAAAAACACTAATGCCCCTTAAAACTCTAAAAATGCAAAAAAAAAACCCTAGTAAAACTCTAAATCCCAAAACATACTAAAAACATGAATAAACCCTAAAATGCATTAAAAACCTAAAAATCCCTAAAACCCAAAAATGTAAAAAACATGAGAAATCCTGAAAAACAGAAATACCCTAAAAACCTAAAAACCAAAAAACATAAAAACCCTAAAAACCAATAAAAACCCAAAAACCCCTAAAAACATTAAAAACCTTATAATATTTAAAAATCCATAACCCATAAAAACCCAAATTACAAAAAACATAAAAATCCAAAAAACCCTAAACACCCTAAAAATGACTAAAAAACCTAAAAATACATTAATAAGTAAAAATTCATAAACCCTCTAAAAACTCTAAACACCCCTAAGAACCCTAAAAACCCAAAAAACTACTCAAACCCCTTAAAACACACTAAAAACCTTTAAACCCCTATAACCCTTAAAAATCCGTAATATCTCTAAAAACCCTAAAACCCTAAAAAAACTAGTACCCTAAAAACAATAAAAAATTATAAAACCCCTAAAACCCTAAAAACCATAAAAGACCCTAAAACCCTTAAAACCATTAAAAACTATAATCCCTTAAAAATCCTATAAACTCCTAAAACCATAAACCCCATAAAAAAATAGAATCCCTAAAATTACTAAAAGACATTGAAAACACTAAAATCCCTAATAATCCTTAAAACCATAAAAAAAACCGAGAAACAAAACTATAAAAACTCATAAATATCGTAAAACCCTAAAAATCATACACCCTAAAATCCATAAAACACCTCAAATACTTCTTAAATACCCTAAAAATATTAATACTCTAAAAGACCATAAAACTGATATAAAAAACTAGAAGACCCTAAAACCTATAAAAGACCCTAAAACCCCTAAAAAGTATAAAAACACCTAAAAGACCCTAAAAACCATAAAAAAACAGAAACCCTATAAAACACTAAAAGACCTGGAAACAGCATTAGAAAACACTAAAGGATTAGGAAGAAACTAAAAACCCTTAAAGGACCCCAAAAACTAAAAAATCCATAAAACCCTTCACGGACCTTAAATAGCCTAAAGGTCACTAAAATCCAAAAATATCTAGAAAACCATATAAAACCTAGAAAACCCTAAAGGGACCTAAAAGCCCTAAAAATCACAAAAACAATAAAACCCCCTTAAAATTCTAAAAGTTCTTAAAACCCTAAAAACCCTATAGGACCCTAAAAACCCAAAATGACCATAAAACTCCACAAAACCAATAAAGGTCCTTATAAACCCGAAAACATCTAAAAGTACCTAGAAACCCCCAAAAACCCAATAGACCATAAAATACCCAAAAAATATGAAAACCCCTAAAAATTATAATAACAGAAACACCCCAAAAATGACTAAAGGACTCTAAAAACCCTAAATAACAATAAAATACCCTAAAACCCTAAAGGAAACTACGAAACAATAAAACTCGAAAAGGTAATAAAAACCCAAAAACCCTAACAGTCCCTAAAAGCCCCCAATATTAAAACTTGAAAACCCCCTAAATAACCTAAAGGCTATAAAAACCCCTAAACCATCTCAGAAAACCCTAAAACCCTAAAAGACCCTAAAAACCATAAAACCTTTCCCCCCCCCAAACCCTAAAAGCCCCTAAAAACCATAAAATAATTTTAATGACCCTAAAACCTGTAAAAACCTCAAAATACCATAAAATGATAAAAGGGCCTAAAAACCCTAAAAATTAAAAAGACTCTAAAACCCCCCAAAACCCCTAAAAACACTAAAAACACTAAAAACACTAAAAAAATAAAAACACCATAAAAATACATAAAACCATAAAAACCCTAAACCCATGAAAAAAATAAGAAAACCCTAAAGTCCCTAAAAATCCTTTAAACCCTATAAAACATAAAAAAGTAAAATACCCAAAAAACCCAAAAAACCCTAATAAAACTCTAGAACACCTAGAAACCCTGAAGAACCTAAAAACTATAAAAACTCTAATACCCCTAAAACCCCTAAAATACCTAAATCCCCCAAATCTCAAAATTTTTATAAAACCCTATAAAAAATCCAAAAAACCCTAAAACCCCTATGAAACCCCTAAAAACCCTAAAAACCCATAATAACCCTAGAAACCCCATAAAAACCTATAGAAACTCTTAAATCCCAAAAAAAAATAAAAAAATCCAAAAATCGTAAAAAAACCAAAAACAAAAAAAACTACACTAGAAAACCCAAATAGACTATAAAAATACTAAAGACCTTATACCCCATAAAACTGTAAGAACCCCTAAAATCCCTAAAACCCTTAAAAATACTAAAATTGTAGAAACCTTCTTAACCCCTAAAATTATTAAAACCCCTAGAAAACATTAAACCCATAAAGAATATGAAAACCCAAAAAAACATAAAAACCCTTAAATGCCTTTAAACCCCCCTTAAAACCCAAAAAATCATAAAGAACCCTAAAAAACCTAAAAATATTAAAACCCAAAAAAACTATAAAACCCCTAATAACACCGAAAAACCCTTAAAACACATAAAAGGACTTAAAAACCAAAACTACCCCAAAAGACACGGAAAACCTCCAGATACTCAAAAAACACCATAAAATACCCTAATAAATCTTTAAACCTCTAAAACACCAGAATACCCTAAAGGTCCCTAAAACTATAAAAACCCCAAAATTCCCTTAAACCCAAAAAAGATGAATATGGACTAAAAATCACCAAAAACCCAGAAAAACCCTAAAGTCACTAAAAAAATAAAACCCCTAAAGGTACCTAGAACCCCTAAAAAATACAAAATGATCCTAAATCCTCTTAAGGACCCTAAAAACCATAAAACCCATAAAGAACCCAAGACAACCAAAAAAAATAAAAACCCTAAATCCTTAAAAAAATCTAAAAAAATCGAAAACCTAAAAATCTAAAGACCCTAAAATCACAAAAAGTACATAATGTTCCTAAAAACCCCTAAAAGATAGTAAAACCCCTAAAACCACTAAAAACTATAGAATACATAAAATAAAAAACAAATCTTAAAAACCTTAAAAGGATCTATTGGGTCCTGAGTATTCTGAATACAAGAAGAGAGTTACATTAATTTAGAAAAGTAAAAGAATTTATCTAAAGAATAATTTGTAGAAAAATTTTTAAAGGGGAGACTCTATGAGGGACAGATTTATCCTGTGAAGTGGAAATCGCTCTATGGATCACTACTCCATGTGGTTTTCCACCACTTAACATAAAATCCCCATGAAGGAAATAATTTGTGGGATGAGGTGGTACCATCAGAGCTTGTGAATAAAATCATAATCATTTATAGGGACAGACGGTGATTCCCACCCCTGTGAATCACCATCACTGAAGACAAAAATGTTTCTAGGATGAGGTGGAACCATCAGCAACCTACAACTAGAAAATTTTCATATACCCACAGTTTCAAACCACGGGTATAGCCCATGTAACTATGGGTATAGGTTATACCCATAGATTCATGAACTGTGGGCTCCTGAGGCATTGGGATAGCCCTATACCCACGGTTCTGTAGAACCCATTGGTATATCCCATTGAAATATCATATTACCCATGATTCTAGTGCATCGTCGGTATACATATATACCCACGATTTACATAACCATAGGCATACATTTTTATAGTATAAATTATATACCCATGGTTATGTAAACCATGATTATGTATAGTTGTTTCATAGCAAACATACCCACAGTTCAAAAAATCATGGGTATAGATAGATACCCCCTGCAGCCCCCACTGGACACCCCCACTGGACCTGCATCCCCACCCTTCCCCCATGGATAGACCCCCCTGCAGCCCCTCCCTTCCCCCTAAAGCCCCCACTAGACCTGAAGCCCCTCCCTTCCCCCTAGACAACCCCCTATAGCCCCTACATTCTCCCTGGACAGAACCCCCTGGACCCACAGCCCTTCCTGGATAGACCCCCATGCAGCCCCCATTGGACCTGCAACCCCCTGGACAGACCCCCCTCCCTACAACCCCCCACTGGACATGCAGCCCCTCCCTTCCACCATGGACAGACGCCCCTGGACCTGCATCCCCTCCCCCTGTAACCCCCTGGACCAACATCCCCCTCCACCCTATACCTATAGCCCCCCCAGACAGACCCCCCCCCCTCAGACCTACAGCACCCCCTGGATAGACCCCCCGCAGTAACCCCCCACTAGACCTGCATCCCCCCTAGACAGAAATCCACCCCCCCCCCACACACACACACTATACCTGAATCCCCATCCACTCCCTTCCCCCTGGACAGACCCCCATGGACCTGAATCCCCCTCCCCTTGGACCCCCCCCCCCACTGGACCCCCATGACCCTCGACACCCCCACTGGAATCCCCCCCCCATTGGACCCCCCTAGACACCCCACCCCCTCCTGGACATCCCCATCCCCCTAGACACCCCCCCATTGGACCCCCTTGGACCCTGGACAACCCCACTGACCCTCCCCCCCAAGACAGCCCCTCCCCTAAAACACATGATACTTCTTAGGAAACTGTGGTAAGATGACATAGAGTGTTCTACTTCAAAAATTTATCAGAGATTAGTGAATGTTCTGGTCTGATATATTCACGATTTTGGACAGGGAGTGGGTTTCGGTCCTGCTATGGTTAGGGAAGCGGAACCAGTTCCTGTAAAGGAAAAACCTTTGGTGTTTCTCTAGAATATAACTCACACCTTCTGGGGTAATGTTGAACCCTATGAAGAAGAAGAGTTTCTTGAGAAGACAGTGAAAATGTTTGAATTTTATGAAAATCCTAAGGCTATCAGAGTAAAATGTGGTTCGTTCTTGTTAGAGGGTCCTAATCAAAGATGTTGGGACTCAGTAGTTTAAACATGGATGACCGTAGAGATATGTTGAAATATTTCAAGATCATTTTAAAAGATCATAAGTGCCCTAAGGCCCTATCTTATTCCATATCCCGTGAGAATATTTATCTTTCCAAAGGTGGCTGATCAATGATGGATTATACCAATAATTTTGTTTAACTAGTGTAGTACACACCCTAGATCATTTCAAATTAGTAGATGAAATATCAGAAGTTTGATATGGGACTATGGATAGAAATTTATTCTTAGGTATTTTTTCAAGGTGAAATCTTACAGTGAGGTAGTTGATCATTATTTCAAGGTTTAGATCAGCTTTAAAGGAATGTCTAGTTACATTGGACACCCCTTGGACACCCCCTGGATAGCCCCCGACCCCCCCCCCCCCCACCGGACACCACTCCCCACTCCCCCTGTTTCCCCTCCCTTCCCCACTGTACAAACCCCCTGGACACCACTCCCCACTCCCCCTACAACCCCTCCCTTCGCCCTGGACAAACCCCATCCCCCCTTTTCAAGAATAATGGCATGAAGATCTATTGCATGAAGATGTGTTGAAGATTTTTTGAATATGTGTTGAATATGTGTAGAAAATATATATATAAAGAGTGAATTTTATGTGTTAACAAAAAGAATAAGTCTTGGAAAAGGACCGTGGGTGAAGGTATTCATGGAATAATTTCATAATGAAATGACATTCATGATTTGGAGATATTGATATGTGTTTAGAGCATGGATGAAAGTTGATACAGGTTGGAAATTGGTTGTGGATCACGTTCACTGGTTGAATTAAAGAGTTGGATGATGTATTAAAGCTTGAATTGATCTTAATATTTAATTTATGGAACTGATTTAAAATATATTAATTATGGAGCAATTTGTAACTGGTTTAGTAGGTTGAGGTTACACAACATTTCAATGGCCTCCATAAATATTGTTGCATAGGGAGTCAGAAGATTACATAAAGCTATTATAGAATGGGAACTATGGCTGTAGGTGTGGAAAAGCAGGATAACAGGCATTGTTCATGAGGAAAAACATGCAGCATGTGAATGAAACTCTTTCATGTTCATATGGTAGCATGAATCATGTTTTTAGGTCTCATGCCAGTGATGTTTTGAATGATTATTTTTGGTAATATAGATTCCATAGTAATGAAAGACTTAAATGAAGAATACAGTGTTGCAATATTCTTTATGTTCTACTGGGAAATAGTTCATGATGAGCTCCTTAACGCTATGAGGGAGTTCTTTAACCACGCCCCAATGCCATATGAAATCAACTCCAATTTTATTTCCCTAATCCCAAAGAATGAAAATGATGTGGATGTAAAGGATTTCTGACCAATTTCTATTGGGAATACCATTCCCCAAATCATTATCAAAATTATTTCTATGAGGATAGGCCCCATTGCTCGTGGGATTATCTCTTCAAATCCGTTTGGCTTTATCCCTGGTTGGAATATTTAGAACTGCCTCTGAATGTGTTAACATCATGAAACTAAAGGACAAACATGGGAACATTGCTTTAATGTTTGATATCTCAAAGGAATTTGATATAATAAAGTGTAGTTTTATTTTTTAAATGATTAGAAGGTATGGAAACCCCCCTGCACCCCCATGCCCCCTAGAAAACCCCCTTGAACACCCCCATGACTGCATGGACAGCCCCCTTGCACCCCCTGAACACCCCCCAGATGTTTATGTTTCCTCATTCCACAATCCACCAAGACTGCTTCTTGAGAACCAGAATGTTCCCATGCAACTCCTTTCACATCTGTGAGACTTTCTGCACGGGATCCCCAAGGTTAGATCAATACAATGACAGATATGAAATTTCCCCATAGGGAACAAACTTCAAGATCCTCCCAAGAAAACTTAGCTTTCAGAATGTCCATTGATCCCTCAACACTTCATAAGTTGATACCACCATCTACCATTAGTCTGGCCATCCTCATCCACACAGCCCTAGGGAAATCATCCCTCCCCATGAGAATACAATATAAAATAAGTCATTATCTTTTCAATATTCCCCAACACCACTTTTGAAGCCATTACGACCGATAACACATGAATCTTAATGGAGCTAAAGATGAAATTCACCAGCGTAATTCTTCCACCAAAAGATAAAAAGCTGTTTTGGGGGCTGTTGTGGTGGCTGGTGTGGTGGATGGGGCGGGCTAGAGTGGCTAGTGCGGGCGGGAAGGCAGACGGAAGGGTTTGGATGGTGATTTCATCCCATGAAATTGACTTACCCTAAAAATGAAATCATTTTCCGGTTAGGGTGTCCTCCCTGGGCTCTTGAAAAAGAAGCTCGTAGCCCCCACTGATGATTTCCCATCCTGGTAATTAGTCCATCTATTCTTCTATAAAATAACACTGAGGGGAACCTAAATGGGGGAGATGAAAATTGGAATAGAAAATCATAGATCAAAATAATAAATCCAATACAAGAGTCAAATCATGGAGATTTCTATTCTAAAAAGGTAAAAACTGACTGCATAACATTAAGGGTGAAATAAAGAAACATTCAGCCAAAAACGAACTTGAAACCCATTGTAGACACCATACAATAGGGAATAAACATATGGACCATTTTTGGAATATCCCCCCACATTGTAAAATTCTATACAGGTGGAACCTTTCCCCATATTGAAAAAAGATACACTATAGGAACCTGAGCCCACATAGATATATCATAAATTAGAATAACATGGCCCTACATAGCAACACGCTACACAGGAAACACCTGGGACCACATAGTAAATCTCTACGTAGACATTACCCTCACCTTATGTAGCAACAAGCTACGTGGAGGGAAATCCATACCACATAAGAACATGCTATTTAGAATGGGGGATCATAGGGGTTTCTACTCTTAATCACCAATCACTCCATTAAATCACATAATCATGTCAAATATTGGACCCTCATTGTACCAGTCCAACAAGCCTCTTCCAAATCCTCATGTAATGTATGATCATACCATCAGAGAACACCAACATGTCCTTTTGAGTATACATAACCATGGTACATGGTTTCATGTGTGTAACCTCCGTATCAAGGCAAACCCTTGGAATGTATTCAGGTCTACATTCCCCTAGTAAGGTGGGTTTTATCCTTGGGGTCCTCATGTGAATCCCTTGGATCCGGATGGGGAGAGTGGTGATCATGATTAAATTTACCTTTAATAGGGAATGATATTCTCCCCTCATAATTAATTTTACGGAATCACTCTTAGATTAAGCCCCTCGTATTTCTTACAGGAGGTGGCACTCTTTCTCCTCTATGCCTCATCCTAGGTCATAGTCAGATGGATCACTATATGTGACTATTCTGGGTATGAATATAAAATAGGATACAAGGACACTTAAGGCCACATTCCTCTCCATTTGGTCTTCAGTACCTCATCCATTTGCAGACATAGTGGATCATGTGATCTTCAGATCCTCTGCTTTCTCATGTTTCTCACACCGATCATGACTCACGAGGGTTTAATGTTTTCTAGGGATCATAACATATGTACTATCCCAATCTCCATGGGCCTTCTACATAAATATAATTTCTAAACCTATTCATATGGTCCTCCTATATGGTATAATCCACAATCATATCCATTCAAATGGGATGCTTCCATGCATAATACCCAACCACATGCTTCTCTAGGACTCATATAAGTTGTAAGCCCCAACAAATAGAACGAAATGGTATTTGATTCTCGACTAACTGGAATATGTAGGAAACCTCCCTAAGGTCCAAACCCAACACCCAAATTTACTCTGATGTTCTCCAGGACACATTCCCGGTAAGGTCACATCCACGAGAGAGACCACATCTTCTCATGGTCCCTTAGGCTACCTTAGAATAAACCCCCCACCATCCTTGACTAGGAACCATTCTCCTAGAATCCTTTCCATATAATGTTAAACTACATGGGGGTCCTTATCACATTACCTTAAATGGTGATGTATCCTATTAAGTGGAAATGGGCTTTGTGGGTTGGGATTCATTTCACGAGGATATGTAAGAAGCCAATTATATGGGATTGATCTCAACATCAAAACAAATTATGTCTCCCTAGATGACAAAAAACATTAGAGTACCTCACCATGTGTCATAAAACCACCTTCATCCTAATAATAAACCAAATAATATCATAAAAGTGTACCATTGATAGAGAAACTCATATACATATAGATATCCCAATCAATGGACATCCTCTGATACATACAGATGATTCTGAACCCCTACATGTTCACAATTGATCGCTAACTCTGGTTGATCTGTGTATACATTCATGGGAATGAAAAATGGATTGACGAACATATCTAAAATACATATGTGTACCAAAATAGGAAATAATTCCCCCAAAAAGGGTGTTATAATCTATAATTTCCATCCTCTCAACCAATGTGAGTTATTAAGTGTCGTTGGCCAAGTTACCAAATGAAACCCAACCCTTAGAAATTGGATCCATGGGTCATCACGAATAGGATAGTTGTTGGGAATTTCTATCTCGATGAAAAAACCCTGATAGAGACCATTCAAAGATAATGCACCCAAAATGAGTGACTATATATAATTTGAACTTGTGAAATCAACAGTTGGGCCCCATGAACCATTCATCTCAAATAAAAATGGTGATCCCAATGTAAATACTTAACCAAGGGGGCTATATAAACACACATCATGCCCCTTTCGCATAAAAAATGGAAGATTTCTAAAGAAGAAAATTGATTACACTAGTGGTAATTATATTTTACTTTGAAAGGGGTTTTTTCTGTATCCGTCAAATATATTAGAGTCACTTTTCCCTAGAACTCTCTTCAATCTAATGGCATCTTATCTACTTTAACAGAAACATTCATCAGCCACTACATAGGTTGGGTCCTCAACTAAACTGTGGAATCCATCACCCATGGATAATTTCCAACACTAGGTTTGAAATTCATTGGTATGATAGTACCACTAGAATGGTACTCTCTCATCTCTGGAGGCAGATCGATAGGCCCTCTAGTCCATTAATCCCTTCCATCTTTCCGCCCGGTGATGATCGGTTTTCTAGAACCAGATAACTGCAATATCCATATCATACTATTTTGGGAGCCAGTCTCAAGAATGTGATACAAAATTCCTCCCTTATATTAGGGATTATGATGAAGTGGATACTAACAACTTAATCCCAGTAGCACATGGGTCCCAAAAAGGTCCCCTACTAGAAATAATCACCAAAAAATTTGTACTACCAACATCCTTTTCATAATGAAGATACTACCCCATGGTCCCTAGATGAGGTCAAGTGGACCCAGGACCCCTAGGAGGACCATAAGGGGTGATTAGACAATTAGGAACACGCTATCATTCTTATTTTTTTTCCAAATATTACCTCCATAAAAATATAGGGACACACTATGATCATACATATATTCTTACCCTATCTTATCAAGCCCGTCTGTCAAATACAATGGAAAATTACAATCAAACACAAATTCCTTATAATTAAAATAAATATCATCATGAATATAGGGTAGAAATTTATAAAAAGTTGCAAATGCATACTAATGCACATGAATCCTATTAGTAAAATATGGTGACACATAAGAATATGAAAATCCCTTCTCAGGTACATGAATCCGATCTGTCAAATATATCGGCAAACAAGCACATTCAGACCCATTCTCTCCATTTTGAATCCTACTATGAATATATGACTATTAATTTTTGGCAAATTCAAATTCTTGAATATTAATATCCAGAACATCATGAAAATATAGTAGAAATTTGAGAAATTAGATAAAATATCCTAGTTAGAAGTTAGGGGTAGAGTCTTGCCTCTTCCCCCGTAGAGGATAAAAATCAATAATTACTGGAATGAAATGGAGAAACAAAGTAGGAAAATATTTCAACCCTGGCATAAGAACATGCATATATTCACATTACAACTAAATACATATCTCAACATGTCTTAGAATTTATGGAGGTTTAGATATCATTATCTATCCATATCCAATAGATCATCCATGGTATAATCACATCCACAATGATATTAATGAGTCCGGACCACAACCTCGCCTCCTCATGTGGGGTGACACATCCACACAATGGGGTGGTCACTAAGGATAAGGCACACACCCCTTCCCCCATACATGAGGTCCATCAACAATATTCTATGATAAATGGACAACATGATCTAGAACATATACACTTTCTATCTAGGGGAAACTGGTCCACATCAGTGGCCGCTCTCGGGAAGGAAGATATCCCTACTAGAATTCTAGAATCTTATCGAAATATCCTGAAAGTACCATGAGATCCACTCAAAAGTGAACCCATATTTGAAGGTATTCACTCATATAAAGTGACCTTAGTTTCCTACAATATAGAACCTAAAAAAGAAATAATTCCAAAGACAACAAGAAAATGAAGACCATGCTCATAACCCTACCATGATGGAAGCTATATTTCTTGAGGTCGTCAAACATCTATCAATGTTATATCAAGACCATACTGATCTATTGAAAAATTATGTAATTGAAAATATTAGTTATGAAGGTTCTCCCAAAACCTTATTACCAACAACTCTAGAGGTCCTCCTTTGAGTATCAACCATAATAGTTTCCTTCTTGGGAAGAAACCGATCGATCATGAGTGTTTTTCTTCCTTGGAGAGTCATGGTGGACCTCTTAATGGCTATAATATAAAATAAAAATAACAAACAACCCTTTATATTTTCTTCAATGGAGTTCCTCCCCAGGGTAAATGCTACAAAAATTCTCCCTACAGTCAGACTTTAATCTTTGATGGTAGCGATCCCCATGACAACACCCGCTGCGAAGGTACTCCCCACAGTAACATTCCATTTCAGCAAGAGGGTTCTCCAATTTTCATCATCCACCCTAAATGTCCTAACCAAGTTATATGTTGTAGATATTATCCCTGTATTTTGGAATCCACCTATGATGTTTTTTTTCACCATGATAGCATTCGATTCAATGGCCCTCCCCATAGTGATATCTCATTTCACCAAGAAAGTCCTCCCCTTTCCATTGTTCACCCTAAAGGTCCTCTATAAGGCATACACTACATAAAAATTATCCAAAAAATCATACATTTTTATATTATGGTAGACCTATCCCTAATATCATTCACTTTGAATTCCCTCCCCATAGTGATATCTCTTTTCATCAAGAATGTACTCCCCTTATAGTTTTCCACTATATAGGTCCTCTAATTTATATATGTTGTAGATATTCTATATAATATCATGAATAAATATATTATATTAGCCCTTGAAATGATAGAATTTGATGTGAATTTCTGCATGATAGTGATATCTAGTTTCAGAAAGAAGGTCCTCTGGTTGGTTTTGTCCTTCCTAAAGGTCCTACCCAGGGTATATGCTCCAAAAAAATTCTTACAGTCAGACATCAAGCTATGATGAAATTATTATCCTTGATAGAACCCACTGAAAATTCCCACCCCATAGTGATATATCATTTTATTAAGAAGTTTATCCCCTTTATGATTCAAATATGTGAAATCCCTCATATTCTGTGGTGCTTGGAATGATGGTACCCGACATGTTAGTGACACTGTTAATGAAAAGAGACATATTTTTTCAACTATATGATAGATCAGGGCAATTCTCATCCTTCTATCCACAAATAGACCATTCCCATACCATCAATATACTCACTAGACTTTCTAATTTTGATAAAACAATCAATTGGTACTCTTGTTTGGATAATAAAATAGAGGAATCTCACAAAAAGGATCAATCAGATATATTGATCAAGATAAGAAAATTGGTTAGGGATGATAAACTCATCACATTTTGACCCTTTTTAACTTTCTTATTTGAAATTGCAAAGAAATTTTTAGAATAATTCATACATAACATCCATTTGAATCTATGGAAATCTCTCCACAAATTAAGAAGAAAATTATTCCCTTACGTTTTGTATACAGACCATGTCAAAATATTGAGAGATATTTGTATTCAAATGGACCTATAATACCTTCTATATATGTAGTGACCATGATAAAATAGGATTTCAAAATATCATCAATCAAAATTCCTCAATGTGATGCATTAGTTGTGCCATCTTATTGTCGACTCCTCACCTAGTGTTCATATTTGGTGATGGGGGAACATGTATATTTTCATTTCACCTCATAACCCATTCAATAATACAAACTGCAAATGACATCCTGTAATATAATTATTCCAGGGTGGATTTTAAGAAGAACCCCTAATCAAGAAATACAACATACTCAACAATATTTTTCCATGAAAAAATCTCAAAATCATTAGGCCCGATGAGAGAAAATCATCTAAAAACTCATGAACCTTAAAACTAAGAACACTAATCATCAACAACTGCTGATGTCCATGAGAAGCAAGAAGTTCATGATCAAACATGGCATTATAGATGGGTCATGCTCAAACAAGTATTCAAAAGACAAATAGGTTGGAGATAGCGACAATATCCTCCATAATCTTGTATGAGCTCGAGCCCATAAGGATGGGGTAATTTTTACCAAAAAATTCACCCATAAAACTAAAATAACCGGAATGTGGAATGAAAAAAAGATAATGGGATCCACCCTGGCCCATAGGGATGGGGGAATTTTTACCTCAACCACCTCCTCAGTTGAAATTAGACTTTTCCCATTTATGGAGGATGAAAAGTAGAAATCACTCTAACTCTATCCCATCTCATGAACAATTTCCCCAAGATGTTAGGTATATGAGTAAGAAGTATATAGGATCCCTCCAAGTCACAATTTTCTAATAATCTCAAGGGGGATCCCACAAATTAAAGAATAGATCCATTAAAGGATCCAAACACCCCTCCTATTACTCGATGGCCAGTATGATTCCTACAATTCATTACACATAGGTGAACATCATGGTTGTCAATCCTAAAAGTGGCAATAAAAAAATGATAAAAATCTTGAATAAAAATTATAGGATGGTTCCACCCAAAATATTTTCTACACTAGGAATAAATGTATGCATAATAGGAACTAGAGAACATCCATGAATTTGGATAGTCCCTCTATCAATCCCTCACAGCCTCCTTAGTGAATCTCTACCAAAGAGAAGAAGAAAAGTAATGTTATATTTGACATGCCTAAAACTTTCAATGAGGATGAGGTCCCTACACTTGAATATATATTATCTCAACATGGGGAAGAAATGTATGATTCTAGGTAAATCAATGTTGATTTTCTCTGAGGTATCATTTCTATTGAATAAGCCCCTCGGGAAGAGCCTCAGTGTACACTTCCAAAAGGTGTAGTTCATCCACAAGGATTTATCCTAGTGACCAAAGAAGGTCTTGGGATTCTTCCCAACTTAGTTCCTAAAACATTGGGGTACCAAGATCAAATCATGGATAAATATCAAAATTTCACTCCATTAATGAGGAAACTAGAGTGGGTTAAAAAAAATCTTCCTAAAAAATATCTAGTCAGATATCCATCTCAAATAGTGGTAGAACCTTTATGTTAGATCATGCTCATTTTCACACCTATTTTCACTCATGTTCAACCGAACACTCATCAAGTGATTATCAAAACCATCATGTAATTGGTAGCTCGATTGTAAGTGGGGGATGAGTGGTGTGCACCGGTGCAGCCAGAATAGAAACCTTACCCCAACTGGGTGAGAAACACCCTACCACCTCCAAACATTAGAAGTCCTTCATTTTTTTATATTCAATGGATCAGGTGACCCAAGAAAACATTTGAATCATTATGTGTCCCATTTTGATCCCATGATGGGAACTCTAGAGTAACAAGAATCAATGAAACTAATATTCTTTGTATGAACCTTGTAAGTAAAATCCATTGTATGGAAAACCATTTTTTTATCTTAGTTGATCATGGGATTGGAAAACCTCCATCGGATGTTCCTATTCCAGTTTATCTCATCTTTGAAAAAAAATCAATGACCTATGGAACTAAAAATATATAGAAAATGAGATTGTCTCAAATTTCATTTCTATATCGAAAGGGTTGACCAATTCTCTAAACCTACCACTTCCCAAATAGGATATGCGCGCTCTATGCAATGATAAGAATCATGATGAGTTATGAACACCACTTATCCTAGTGAAGTATAAAGTTGGGATTTGGTATTTAATTTTCATTTCCCAAATAATGGAAGACTCCATAAAATAGAAAAAGCTCAAGTCCTAGATAACTCCACCAGCCCCAGGTAAAAGAGTAGGAAAGGAGGAGGAGACACCTATCACACGTAATCTATCTTCTGCACCTGCTCCAGCTCTGAAACTTGCACCATATCATGTCACACCCCATGGGTGTCAATAATGACCATCATCTTGATAGGAAAATAAGAGTGGACCTAGAATAAATCAATTTTAATAGAAAAGAAACATGCTTTAATCATTACGAGATGATCAAGTCTATAACTATTTTATAGCCAACATGGACAATAAATTGATCTACCTGCCAGATCGGAAGAGGCTCGACTAGGGAGGTCTCAGCAAACATCTATATTATTACCAATTCAACTATATACTAAGACACACCATTCAAGAATTCTTCATATTCAAAGACATCCAACATAAAATGGTGGATTCTGGGATGGTGAAATTGGGAAGGCCTATAGCACAACTGGTGTAAGTTTTTGAAACTTCCCCTAAGGAAGGAGGTGAGTGGAAATAAGGCATCAACATAAGAGAAAATAATATTTTATAGTTCGATGAATCGAAATACAATCAACCAAACACATGGTATTCTCCATGTAGAATTGAAATAACCAACCATTCCCATAGTTTCTTCTTCTTAAACGTATACAATGTCATTGGCCCCATGCATCTCCAATGGTTAGATCTTCAAAACGAATCCTGGAAAGAAAGTCAAGGAGGTAATATAGAATGATGAGCCTCTATAAAGGTTAATGATGGTTTTCGAACTCTCAGATTTTATGCCATGTGATCTGAAAGAATATGCACCACCTTGAATAATGTAACCACAAGAAATTGTTAGCCAAGAAAATTCCTCATAAAAAGAAGAGTTGATATTTGGTTATACTAATTTCATTACCTTAATCGATCCAATATCTGAATATAGATATGGATAAGAACCTAATTACCCCACAATGAGTTGGGGAACTATAGGTAGAGTCCATATTAGTAAATGATATTGGGGAAATCACAGTCATGAAAGGAACCATAATTCTATGCACATACCAACCCGGACTGTCAATGTAATGGGAACTCATAAAATATGACTTCAATGGATCCAATAGGCATAGGAAAATCCCCATAAACCTACCAAAATACACTATGAGGTGATTACTCTAGAATATAATTCAGAAGAGGAACAGCTGTTAGATCTCACTCGGTGGGTAGGAAGACATGCCTGACCCAACCTACCAAGGACAAGAGTTCCTCCAAATCCTATCTCGATGGTTGATCCATCTATATAAAATACTCAATCCCCTAAAGCACCTATTAAGGAGCCTCAATTTTTTTTAATTTCTAGACTTTAGATGATAATTATAATATAAAAAAATAAGTATCATTGGTATCATACAATATATCAATCATGGATTCCTCGATCAAATGAAAAACCTCAGGGAACCACTCATAAAGGATTTTCTAAGATAACATTAGTTTCAATCTAAAGTGGTTACTACCACGGTCTATCAAACAGAGACCGATCCTATGTAATTTCATGAATTTATATCTTTTATAGATAATGATGAATATTTCATTATATAGGGACACATCTGAACCTTGTACGTGTCTGTTATGATAAATGGTGTCAAATTGCCAAAGGCATTTATTAGAAAAGGCACTGGATGAAACCTCATTATTGTTCTAAAACGTTGTTGTATAGGATTCCATGAGGACAACCCAGAACCTTCCTCCATATCATAGAATAACTATTAAAAATGTTAGCATAATACATTGTTCTAAATCAATCTCAAAGCACATATTGGATACCTCCTAACCGACTCATAATTTGTTTTGGTTCTTCAGAACATGACCTTCAACGTCTTGTTATTAAGGCCATAGTTTCATAAACACATAGAAATCCCCTCATGTTACCATCGATTCATAAAATACTATATTAATGAAAAATAGAGATGTTTCATATTGATAATCCCTCGTTTGAATCATATGAAGAACACTATATCGATGCAGGAATCTATCAGGGGAATGGAAAACAACCCTTGGTTGATGGTGTTTCTTGGTTCACCACCCTGAATTTTTCGGAAATAATCCTACACAACCCTTTTAAAGATATTAATGAACAATATTGGTTACCCATAAATAAGATGGAGAATATGGTTCCATGTTCAGATGTGTATTCATTGGTTATCATGATTTCAGTCATAACAACCAAGTCAAATAGCATTGAAGAGTTTTCTTACTCTCCAGAAAATGGTCAAAGATTGAATGAAAATGACTTCATTCCATCCTCAGTGATACATGAAATTCCTACCACACCAACTGAGATAGAAGAGGTTTTCTCATCACCCAACAAGAATGAGAACACTCTTTCTCCATCACTCACTCCACCCACTCCATATATTCAAGGAAATCCCACATTTCTAGTTGAGTTAAATGAACAAGCTTCATCTTCAAAATAAAAATGCATTAGATCCTCTCACAAGTATAGAGAACATATCCCACTACTTCCCCCTACAAGGAAAGATAATGAAGATGAATAAGATGATGAAGTGGAGGAGGACCATAGGTATTCATCATCATTATTTAATGAGGGTTTCTAAACGAACATTTATGAACTCATAAAAATAAATTTGGGAATAGAATAAGACCCATGATCCACATTGATTAGTACAATCATATCTTATGAATAACAAGAGGTATAGACCACTTTACTAAAGAATCATTTAGATGTGTTTTCCTGGTACTAAATAGAAATGTCGGGCCTCGATTATGAGGTAGCCACTCACCACCTAGGCCTACCAGAGGATCATTAGAGCTATAAACCGAAATTCATAGAGACACACCAGATACATGCTTCCAAAATTGAGGATGGAGTTGACAATATCTTCATGTATAACATCATTTGGGATGTCCAATATCCCAAATGGATGGATAATATTACCCCCATCAAGAATTGGAACTATAAAATTATAGTAATCATCGATTTCATGTATCTCAACACCTATAAGATGATTTCCCAACCCCGATCATAGAGATACTAATCGACACAATAGCCAGATATCTGGCTATCTTCTTTATGGATGGGAATTTATGAAAAAAAACCTAATGGCCCAAGAAGATGAAGAAACGGCCGCGTTTAGGGGTCCCTAGAAAGAATTATTCTATCGTTTAATTCCATTTGGCTGGAATAATGTTAGTTCTACATACCAAACAACCATACACCATATATTTAATCCCTTATAAAGAATGTTTTTAAAATGATATGTTGATGAACTGGTGGTTAAATATTGGAAGCACTCTAAAAACCATTAATATCTTAATTATGTCTTCAACAAAATGTGAATACACATACTGAAAATGAACCCACTAAAATATACTTTTGGTGTTACCACATGAAAATTTATCGACATCATCATATGCCATACTGGAATCGAGGTTGACCTCAAGAAGAAATAGGATGTCCTTAGAATGTCACATCCTTGGAACCTCGCATAATTAAGAGGACTTCAAGGAAATTTATCCAAAATTTTGGGCTCTATATCCAACCTATAATGAAAATGTATACCCTTCACCATGTTGATTAAATAGGGGGTTATATACCATTAATATAATTATTTTTCATAAGAATTTGATAGTATTAATAAATATCTTCTGATCCCACCAATGTAGATGCTTCTTATTGAAGGAAGTCCTCTCATTTTGATTGTTACAACCTTAGAGTGATCACTGGGTTCCTTCCTTTCATAAAAGAATTACATCAGCAACAAAAACAACCTTCACTATCTCATTTAAAACATGATTGATGTTAAGACTCGTTATTCAGATATCGAGAAGACCTTTCTGGTGATAATATTTTTTACCCAAAAAATAAGACACAAACTTCAAAATCACAATGTCTTCTTGGTCTCTCATAGAGACCAGTCAAATAAATTCTCATCCGTCTGATATTGAATGAATGTCTTTCTTGGTGGGATTTCATCCGGTTTCAATTTGACAATTAGTGCATGAATCAAAAATATGTCAAAGTCTAGGTATTAATAGATTACCTAGAAGATATCCCCTCATCATAAAAGGATTCATTGGATACTAAACTACCCAATAAAGAGGTTTTATCCATTTAAGATACCCCTAAATATTGGACATGTATTTTGATAGTTCATCTAGAAGCCCAACAATGAAGAGTATGGAAGACACCATGCTCAATAATGTGGGGCTGGGTGTCATGATCATCTCTATAAAAAAAGAATTAATACATTAATTCTTCATGTTATTATAATGGTGAATGAACAAATAAGAAGAATATCATTCTCTATTTATAGGGATAGATATGTCACTTTAGGTTCAAGTCAATCACTTGAAAATAAAAGGAAATTTTGAGATGGTCATAAAGCAGACTAATGAATATTATTATAACAAAAAAAAGAAGAGATAATCCCCTTGATAATCCATGTCTAGGGACTAATGGTGGAATTCCCTTTGGATCCAACATTGACTCATATACCTTGGGAGTAAAATGACTAAGATGATGCATTGGAAAATGTGGCCATTGCTCTAGCTGATTCAG
Source organism: Viscum album (assembly GCA_963277665.1). Lineage (NCBI taxonomy): Eukaryota > Viridiplantae > Streptophyta > Magnoliopsida > Santalales > Viscaceae > Viscum > Viscum album. The sequence continues at coordinate 457,845,794 of OY728133.1, read as the reverse complement.
ACTGGGATAAAATTGTTATCAACATTTCACACCATTGGATGGTATCACCCTTTGTTCAAACTAATATAGTAGAGATCGATCAGATTATCCCCATACTTAAAATATACAATCCTACCACTGGTTGGATAACACTCATTGTTGACTACCTTCTAAATAGATATCTCACACAAAACAATGTTGGGAGAGCGAAAATATGAAAATGAGTAATTAACTATGTTCTATATGATAGACTGGAGCATAAAAAGGTACTCTATAAGAAGATCATAGATGGGTCCTTCTCAGGTGAATTGATGGAGAGGAGACTGCCACTATCATGAAGGATGTGAACAATGGAGGATATAGATCCCACAAATCGTGATCCATGCATTCATATCAAATCTGATGCCTTAGGTACTACTGGCCCATTGTAATATAGGACAACACCAAATTCAACAAAAATTACCATTCCCACTGGGTTCATGCAATGTTTACTCACTAACCCCCAATGTTTCTTTATATATCCATGCACTCATGGTCATTTTACATATGGGGAATAGATGTCGTGGGACTATATACTCCAACTATATCTAGGAAATTAAAGTGAATTCTCATGGAAACCTACTTCTTATCCATGTGGTCCAAAGACGTACTCCTCAAAGAGGTTGGGGTAGGGGACATTGTATGCTTTGTGAGAGCCAACATCATCACCAGATATGGTGTACCTCATTAAATATTAATGAATAATAGCACCAATTTCTACTCTAGTGAATTGTAAAAACTATATCATGAGTAGGACATCAAGTCCAATAATTTATCCCACTTCCCTGAAGTAGATAACTGACAGATAGAGGCATTAAAAAATACCCTATCAAATGTACCCTAGAATATAGTATATAAAAACAAGAAGTATTGGTGGGACAATCTCCTACATTCCCTATGGTCTTAACGGACTATGACATGTACTGCCACACATACAATCTCATTCTTATTAGTATACAATACATAGGAGGACATTCCCATAAAATTTAAATTTACCTCACTTTGTGTTTCCATCTATGATCAGTTATCCAGAGATGATAAATCCTAGAAGTGACTGGATGAATTGGATTGATAGGATGAGAATATATTTCACAGCTAAAATCATTTGGAAGAACAACAAAAATATATTTCATGAGCCTTTAATAAAAATTTCACCTCCAATATTTTCTCAAGGGAGAAATGGTTTTAGTCCTCAGAACTCTAATGATACATAAAATGAAACCTCCAATGTTGGATCCAATGTTGGAGGGTCCATATTCCATACACAAAGTCTATTATAATGGAGTTTCTTCTTTGAACTCGATGGATGATAAGCTTACCAAGACCACCACCAATGCAAGCATCCTAAAGAAGTATTTTTTTTAATCACAACAGACTCATTGTGGATGCATGATGTTAAACTACATGGTATATTTTCCATGTCGTAATACAATAAACTGCATGACATCAACGACCTCACCACATGACATTAAGCTACATAAGAATCATCATTTCAATTCATTATTCACCACACATATTCTATATCTATGTGAGAGAAATATTAAATTATCATATTTCCATTTGGGAGTCAAACCCACATAGGGAGTCTCCTTCTTAAGAATTACTTACAACTTGATTCCTATCCTTGCAGGATACATAGTGACACCAAGATCCCTATTCTATGGACCAACCACAAAAATGGAAAAAATGAACCCCTATCAATATAGATAAGATCTTTATAAAGAGTTCCCATACAAAACATTGTGTAGCATGATTCTTGTCATCAGAGGATACATGGTGATTCCCTGACCTCTTACATTAGGCCCAACCAAAAATTCCATTCCATTCCAAATTTGAATTTATTACCAGACATTAGCCATAAAGAATCTTTTCATGTCCGAATTATGTTACTCACTAGTCTAAAAAATCATCATTCTCATAACAACAAGTCACAATCATATTGATCGCATGATGTTAAAATACATGGTACTTCTTCTATGTCACAATAAAATAGACTGTATGACACCAATGTCCTCACTGTATGATGTTAAACTACACATTACCATAATGTTCTCACATGGTAGGAAATTTACCCTGACTTCATTCATTTAAAATTCCATATACAAGAACTGTATACGGCTTGCATCCTATCCACATAGGATACGTAGAGACACTTGGATTTTACATCATTCTCCAACCATGCCAAAAGTTAAATAATTGATCCCACACTACGTATGGGCTAGACTTATGTTGGGAGATTCCCACCAAGAACTATGTGTGGTTTCATTCATAGAATCATAGTATAAGTAGTGATTCCTATATTCCTATTAATGGGCCCAATTGAAATTACACTTCTTTCATGTTGAGTGACCCAAATCCTTACCGCAAGACATTAAACTGTATGGTTCATAAAGAACAACATATATCTTGATTCTGATTCTATGGGATACATATTGACACCCAGATGTCATGTCTTGGGTGCATCTAAAAAATAAAGGAAATGTCACCTCTCCTATATAAAAATTATATCAATTAAGGGGAATCTAAATTAGGTACTACTTATAGGTTCATTTCATGAAAATAACACCCTCCTTGCACATGAGTATGATTTGTTCAATGAAGCACATATAGAAATACATATGGATTTATTCCTTCCCACATAGGATATATAGTGACACTATGATCTCAAATCATGTGTACAATTGTAATGAGTGATAAAAATTCACTCCTACCTATGTACGGATCAGACCTACATATGGATTATTATTAGAACTATGTATGGCTTGATTCCTATCATCACACAATAGGTAGTGATTCCTTAATATCTAATTCCAATTCCTACGGCAATAGTCCCCCTATTTCAAAACGATCCATCTTTATCCTCACCACATGATGTTAAATTGAATAGGGTCCCAGAACCACATATGGATTTATTCACACTATAATCAGATGCATATGAACACTCTAATTTCTTATCCTGGTCTAGCCACCAAAAATTCAAATTTCCGAAATCCTTTATTTTATCACCATTATGTGACCAAATAAACATTTTCAACCCCTTGTTTCTCACACTGATCATAGATCGTGTGGGGTTATGATTTTTGTTAGGGGAATCCCTCCATTATCAAGGAATATTTGTCCACATCAGGGTTTACCAGGTCCTGGTAGAAGTATGTTAAAATGAACACCAATTGTACTTATTGCATGATGTTAAACTGCACAGATCAAGGACATCAATCTTCATTCACATCGATTGACCTATGTCTATACTGTAACATGTTAAACTGAATAGCTAATGTCCTTACTGCATAATATTAAACTGCATGGATAAATTCCTTTCTGCATGATATTAAACTATATGGTATCTCAAGAACTATGTGTGCATTGATTTTCATATTAACTAGTCAAATATATATGTAGGAGATCTCAAGTTTCGGTTTCTCATAAAGGTATCTATCAAGGAAAAAATACCCCCATGCATGAGTTAGATCTATATAGGGAATTTCACACTCCAAGGACAATTGAATTTAGAATTTTTATGACATACCTAGACACATTCAATCAATTAATCATACTATACGCAGCAAAAAAATTCAGATCATCACAATATTCCTCTTTCTACCAGAGATTGATGGGGTCAGTGTCCTAAGGACACCTTTGTTTGACTATTCATAATATGCCCCAGTAGACTTTGTATATGTCACCAAAAAAATTCATATCAATTAAAGGAAAATGCATCCCTAGGATAGGCCTCTTTTATCTCTATAATCCTCAAATTTATTTTTCCCCATATCATTTCTCCTGATCCAAGAGTCCCAAGAACCATGGTTTACACATTCTTTCCCCCTCACGTCTGATGCATGTCATAACATCCCACCCTGATGATTATTCTGTTACTCATCTTTTTCATGACATATGGCCTTATATATATGACCTAAAACTTTGAGACCGCATGTCGTACTCACCACATGACGTTAAACTGCATGGCTGATGTCCTAGTCGCATGACAATAAACTGTGTGATTGTTAATAAATACATCTGACTTGATTCTTATTATCAAAAGATATGCACTGAAACATGGTCCTTCAATTATGGGTCAATCCGTGACATAAAAATGTATCCCCTTTTACTGTGTAGGGATCATCACTAAAAATGAGGTGTTCGATACAAGTAAGATGTATGTTCTAATTCCCACATTGAAAGGATATATAGAGAAACCTACATCTTATGTACATATATGACAACAACAATAAAAAAATCCACTTATCTCATATAAATGAGATAGATATTCATGGGAGAGTACAATATGAGCCTTTCCCACTTGTGGGATCATATTCAAAAAAATTCCCCTTCCCTATGCACAAGTCATACTTGTATTGGGAAACCATCCCAAAACTATATATGGATTGCTTCTCATGATGATGAGACACATAGTTAAATTTAGACCTTACCTCTCAGACCCATCCATATCAAAAAAATATTTCCTTCATATGGGTCATACCTGTGTAAGTAAAATATTTCAACACATTCCCATTAAATTTCATCATGAACCTCCCCTTCCAGGTTTAGGCACTCTCCTTTCACAAACTAAACTCTATGTTTGGGAAGGTTTGAATCTACATAAACCTCCCCATTCATTAGGAATTGAGGTTCAGTATCATGAGGACTTGTTTTTTTTACTATGTAAACTATTCTCGAGTTGTCTCTGAATAATTTTCCCAAAAAAGGCCTACAAACGAATGAAAAATTCATCCCCATGAGAAGGGTTTCCGATATTCATATGACTCAATAAAATTTTCATGCCAAATCACTCTTAGGATTTGGAAACACCCATATTATGGAATACAAGCTTTCCCCATCATGACTGAAGATGGTAGAACATTATCATATGGATCACCAAGAAAAGGAAAAATCATTTCACCCTTGGTCAATGCTAAACGAGCTTAAACTATAATCATCAAATGTTCTATTTATTATAAATTAAACTGAATGGTCCATGTCCTTGTTTCATAACATTAAACTACACCATGATTCATCCCTCCTTTACAAAAGCCAAATTCATGTAGGATATGAATCTCATTCATGGGAAACATCGAGGCAGATTCCTTTTTTATTTTCAGAGATCATCCTCCTAACAAGACACACTTCATGGTATTGATAAATATAAATTTTCACAAATTAACTGGCCATTAGGAATGGTGGATCAGTCTCCGAAGTAAACCTTTGTTTCACAATTCATAATATGCCCCAGTTGCCTCTGTCTAAGTCACTAATAAAAAAAGGCCAATTAAACAAAGAAAATTGTCCCCCATTAGAAAAATTTCCTACCTCCGTATTCCATGAAAACATTTTATTGGAATCATTTCTTACCATTAATCCTCACATACTTGTACAGTATCATATCTCAGATTTATATATCACAAAGAAGGGTCCAAAAATACCTTATTCAAGTCTGAAAAATATCAGGATATTCTTAGATTGTAATCCCTTTTAGGGTCCTCACCCAATAATTTATGGTTAAATTTTATTGACATAGACACCAATTACATTAGTCTTTCTTTCAAGACTCTAAAATTCCCGAAAAAAGTGATACAAAAATAACTAGTTGGAAAAACCACAAAGGGAACCCTAGGTAAAATTCAAGAACCATCTCTCTATACCTATTATTTTCATGATCTTGGAAAAAAATTGAGATATCAAAAAAAAAATGGTTCAAAACATGTTAGGTAAAAAATCCACAAAGGGTGTCCTAAAAAAAATTCAAGTTATACCTACTATGACTGCACCATAGTGTACTTATGAAAAAATTTGGGTGATAACAGAAATGACACAATGTTTTAGGGTTTTCCATAGAGTCGTATCAATGGTAAAAACTACACTCACTATGTCCCTCATCTCAGGAAATAATTAAATCATTACATGATCATCTCAGTTTGGTTATCCTAGGTTGTGATAGTAATTAATATCTAGTGGAGATTATATTTCAAGATATGACCTATTATGATTGATTGACATTGAAGTAAAAGATAAATTATTGAAATTGAAGAGGGAACATGTTTGCATTTAAATATTCAATGTATATTAAGGAGAAACATCCATTGCTTGGAGCCTCTCAATTTGAGTAAAACATTGGGATTACAAGGCCTTTTCTATAGATTCACAACGTTTAATAAGTTTTTTGTCTAAGACCTCTATGAATGGGAGGATCTCAAAAAATGTTGTGGTCTTAGCATTGGCATTGTCCTATGGTGCATCTATCCTCTATGCCACATCCAATCCTTCACTTTCTTCCCCCCCCACTAACTATTTCCCTTTTTCAATAGGTGTGTGAGTGCAAGATAATTATTTATTGAATTCGTCATGTTCCTCACATAGACACTCCTGCTTCACTAAGTTCATCTGCTATGAAACCTCTCATTGTCACCTCATAGCAATCCCATCATGCTCAGAAACTTCATTAAAAATAATATTCCTTATTGCGGTAAGGTGGGTCATGGAATTTATAGTGGAAATATGTGAGTTGAGCATGCTATATCTCTCCTTGAATGAAATCACTAATTTAAATATGTTATGGATGTTGCGATATTCAAACCCCCCATTCCAAATAAATAAAAATAGGAAATGTAATTTTGGTAGTTTTGTTTTCATGTTTGCAAGGGGGTATGAGAAATCATATTCCAAACATCCTTCCATATTCTCAGTTGGGAAACAAAAAATTCATAGAGATCCTCCCCCTACACTTCAAAATCAACTATGGGATGGAAGATATTCAGGAATAAGATCTAATAGAATAACACTATATGAGAGGAATCGTATCCCATGTAGAAAAACACTACACAGAAGTAAGACAACCCTATGTAACAACACACTATGCCAAAAGGACCCAGATCCACATATCACAATGCTACGTAGAAAATACCATCACCTGCATAGTAACATGGTACGTTGAGGGAACACCATCCCGCATAAGAATATGCTACGTGGAATGGGGTCTACGAGGGTGTTCTAATCTCCAGATCCCATCACTACCTTTCACATCTCATCAAGTCCCATATTTCCCCCCTCCATCAATCATTCCAACAACATTAGAACAATGTGTCTTATAAGTCCACCTAACATGCATGATTAGATCATCAGGCACAATAGCATGTCCTTTCTGTCTACATACCCAAAGTAAGTGGATTACCATGTGTAACCTTCTTCATAAGGTAGACCCTAAAAATTTCTTCGGGTTTACATTCCCATGTTAATGAGGTTCATGATATTAGGGTGATCATGTGAACTTCCCAGTTCCAAGTTGGGAGGTTGAGGATCACAGGTACCTTTCCCTTCAATAGGAAATGAGATCCCCCCCCGAAACCAATTGTAGTGCCTCTCTCCTAGAGTAACCCCTATTCATTCTTGGAGGAGGCATGAATCTTGACCCTATTCGATTAATCATGGTACATAGATAGATGGATCACCATATATCAATATATTATCTATGAAAATAATAGAGGATGCAGGCACACTCTTGGCCCTCCCCCTCTCCCTTTGGGTTTTTGCACCTCATCCACAAGAAGATAGAGTGGATCATACAATCTTCAGATCCACTCCTTGCCCCAGTTTCACACATTAATCATCACTGAAAAGGGATTAGAGGTCAATGGAGGTCATGAAATTTTCATATTCACAATCACCATGGGCCTTCTTAATATACATAATCCCCAAATCCTATTTTTATGGGCCTCTTAGAAAATATAACACCCATTAATATCCTTTCAAATGGTTCACTTCAATGTATAAGCCCCAACCACTTTCTCCTCTAGGAGTCCTATAAGGTGTAATCCATAACATACCATACTACATGGGATTTGATTAGCGGATAACTGAGATATTCATGAAGCCTCCTTGAGGTCGAAACCCATCACCCAAATTCACCCTAAAGTTCTCTGAGACACATTTATGATAGGTTCGTATCCACCAGGGAGACCACATGTCCTCCAGGTCCCTTGGGCCAACTCAATGTAACCCCCACACAATCCTTGACCTATAACCTTTCTCTTATATGGCCTTGTTGCATGATGTTAAACTGCATGGTGTATTCCTTGTCACACGACCTTAAAAGGAGTTGTGTCCTGTTAACTGGAACCAAACTACATAGGTTATGATTCCTTTCATAAAGATACATAGTAATGCCATTATATGGGTCCAATACCAACATCAAAAAAAACAACCATCACCCTAGATGATAGAAAACTATAGAGTTCATCACCACATGGCTTAAAACCAACATTGTAATAATAAATGACCAAAGAATCTATAATCCATCTATAGAAGGGTTCCATTGATAGAGAACCTTGTATACATTTAGATATCCCCATAAACCTAAAACCACATATACTTATAGATTATTCTGAAACAATTCTTGTTCATAATTGATTTCTAACTTAGGGTGACCCGGGTATACATACTTTGGAATAAATAAAGGATTTGTGAACATATCTTAAATCTATAAGAGAGTATGAGGATATGAAATAGTTCCCCATAAAATTGTGTGACGAGCCTGACTTCCTATCCTATCGACAAATGTGAGTTATTAAATGTCATTGGATAAGTTACCCAATTAACTCCTACCTTTGGAATGTAGGACCATGATTCATCATGGATATGAGAGTTTTTGGGCATTTACAACTCCATGAACAAAACCCGTTGGATACCGTTCGAAGATAATGTACGAGATGTGAGTGATTGCACAAAATTTTTACCCATCCAATAAACGGTTGGGATCCATGAACCTTTCATTGTAAAAATACTCAAAAACATTTAAAAGACCAAAAAAAACAATTAAATCCCTAAAAGACCCCAAAAATATTAAACCATTTAAAACCCCAAACAACCAGAAAAAAATCTATGAAAACCCTATAATCCTTAAAACCACTAACCCCTCCCCACCCCAAATCCCATAAAATCCACGAAAAATATTAAAAATCCCATGAAACCCAAAAATACTAAAAACATTAAAACCCCTTAAAACCCTAAAAACCTAAAAAACAAAAAAAAACCCTAAAAGCCTAAAAACCTCCAAAACCTAAAACCCCTAAAAAACTAAAACCCAAAATAATCCTAAAAACTCTAGAAGCCCTAAAATCCTCAAATAACCCTTCAAAACCTATAAACTGTAAAAATCCTAACTCCCATAAAACCTTAAAAACCCTAAATAACCGTAAATCCCCTAAAAATACTAAAAACGTTAAAACCCATAAAAGATCCTAAAAATAATAAAAGATAGTAAAAACCCTTAACCCCCCCCCCCAAAGACCCTAAAACACTTGAAAACCCTAAAACCAAAAAAAATCTATAAAAAAAACCTAAAAGCCCCTGAAAATCCCAAATACTCCCTAAAAACCTTAAAACTCTAAAAAAATAAAATCAATAAATATCCTTAAAACCTAAGAACCCTAAAAAATGCCAAAACACCCTAAAAACCCTTAAAAAGAAAAAAATCCCCTAAAGAACTTTAAAATTATAAGACCCAAAAAACAACACTAAAATCCATAAAAATACAAAAAATTCCTAAAAATCCATAAAAACCTCAAAAAACCAAGAAACCCCTAAAACCCAAAGAGGAAGATGTCACCGCTCTCTCCCGGGCTTCTCCCGACGCGGTGATCTCTAGGGTTCCATCTGGGAATCCTCTTCAGCAGCTCTGTTTATATCTCCCTCTTCAGGATTTGCGATGTGGATGGATTGTTGTTTGAGAGGCTTTCTCCCCTGGCACGATGGTGGTTTTCGAGGCGGATAGTTATCGGCGCTGAGATCTGGTGGGTTGTTTTAGGTTGTGGCGGTGACGTCTTGATCTGGGTTTTGCTTCGATCTGGATTGGCCTTGCTAGATCTGGTTTTTGCTCCACTTCGGGTGTTTTCCATGTTGCTCCTTGGCGGCAGCGATGATACCTTTCCAGGGGTCTGGACGAAGACGAAGAGGTTGATGGTGAAGTCAACGCAGGTGCTTCAACGAAGGGAAATAGGTGTGCCCAGCTCGCTAGACCTTTGGTGCAGCAAGATGCTCTGGTGGTTTTTTCGAGGGGGAGTTCTTGATACACCTTGGTGATAAGCGGGTTCGATGGGCTTTGCGTCTTCTTCGCGATGGCGTTTATGGATCCGTGCTTGGTTTTGTGCTGCTTGTTTGGACCCGAGGAGGGTCTTGCTGGCCTCTCTGGCTTCTCGACGGGTCATGGTGGATGAAAAGGGCGAGGATGCAGGTTCGCTCTTCTGGTTCTGCTCTCTTGTTTTTGGATCTTGCTGCTGAGGAAGGTATGGTCACCCTGTGCTGTGCTCGCTTTGATTTGCTGGTCTGCATGTTCTTGACCGGTGGCTGTCTTGGTTTTGAGCTGCTAATTCTGCTGAATGATGAGGTTAAGGAGCTATGGGTGTGGCAGAATGGGTTCACGCGTGGATGCAGGTGGTCTTTATTTTTTGGTTATGACGGGATGCTAGAATTGGTCTGCCCAGGAAGAGATGTTTCTTCGTTTTTAAGTTGTTATCTTATGAATGTTGTTTTTTGTTGGTCCTTTCATAAGTTGCTACTGAATTTTAGTTGGATATCGATTTTCATGTTTCCCCCCAAGCTATTGTTGGAGGGTAGGTTAGGTACTGCGTTTTGGATGCTGTTTTGGTTTTGAAGTGGATGCTGGCTTTCGGTTCTATTGGGTGGTGCTGGTATTTGTTCTGTTGTTACTGATGGTTCTATGCTGCTAAAGATGGACATTCCTAGTGAGAAGGTGCTGGGTTCTGGACCTTGTGAGACGGGATGTGGGTCATTGTTTGGTTGTGCATTGCTGGTTGCTGGTGAATGCCGGATGATGTGTGGCTATTTGGTTTTTGCTGCTACTGCGGATGAGTTTTCTATTGTGCTTCTTGTTCCTGGTTTCTATTTGTTGGGAGGTGATGATGGATGCGTTTGTTGTGGTGCTTGTGCTATGGTTTGATGTTGCTGGTTGTGATTGGCTGTGATGTCGTATCTGGTGTTGTTGGTTGCTGGGGTTGGTTGGTTTGGATGTGTTGCTACTGCTGTGTAGCTGTGATGTTTGGATGTGGTGCTGCTGGATGCTGGTACTGGCTGGATGTGACGTGATGATGTTGCTATTGTGTCTGTTTTTTGAGTCTTTTTCTTTCTTTGTTTTTCTTTTTGGCGTTGGTTGTAAGGGGTTTTTGGGTGTGGGTTATTTGACCCCTCCCCTCCCTTGTCTGTTGTGTCTCCTTTATTTCTTTCTAATAAATTTGGGGGGGGGGGGCGGGAATAGCCTGACCCTCGCATCTTCCTTGCCCTAAAACCCAAAGGTCAATAATAACCCTAAAAACACATAAATACCCTTAAAACCCATAAAAACCCTAAAAACATAATAAAACGATTAAACCCATAGAAACAAAAAAAACACTTAAAATCCCTCATTAAACCTTAAAAACCCTAAAAACATGAAAAAGGCACTATAATACCCTAAAACCCTATTAAAACCCTTTAAAACCCATCAAAATATTTTAAATCCCCCTAAAATCCTCTAAAACCCAAAAAAACTGAAAAATACCAAAAAACCTCTAAAAATCTATAAAAACAAAACAAACCATATGACCCCAAAAAACACTAAAAACTAAAAAAAATCCCAAATTCCCTAAAAACCTTAGAAGCATAAAAAAACTCATTAAAACCCCTAAAATACCTTAAAACTCCAAAAAACGCCAAAAAACCTCAAAAAATAACCCTAAAAATATTTAAAACCCTAAAAACTCTAAAAATATATAAAACCACAGAACCCAAAAAATACAAAACCAAGAAAACTGGGAGAGCCATAAAAAATATAAAACCCTACAAAATATTAATGATCCTAAAAACTCTAAAACCACTAAAAACTCTACAAATCCCTAAAAATCCTTAAAACACTAAAAACCCAAAAAGGCGTCAAAATAATAATACCCCCATAACGCTACTAGAATTCAAGGTATTTGTGACAGGTTATTTGCGATGGGATCCCGTCGCAAATAAGCTTTAGTGATTGGGCCCCGTCGCAAATAGCCTGTTGTAGAAAACGCCATCCCAAAAAATAATATTTTTGACAGGCCCATCGCAAATAATATTTTTTGCGACGGGAAACTTCACCATCGTAAATAAGTCTTCGATAATAAAATTTATATATATATATATATAAGCTCTTTTATGATGGGTCTGTCGCAAATACTTTTTTGCGACGAGCCCGTAATCCTGTCACAAATGCTTTTTGAAAATATTTTTTTATTTGAGACGGGCTCGTAATCCGGTCTCAAATACCTTTTTTAAGAAAAAATTATTTATACTATTTTCGACGGGATCCCATCGCAACAGATCCCGTCACAAATAATAAATAAATTTAAAAAAAAATTAATAAAAATATGATTATTAAATAATTAATTTTAATATTATTAAAATAATAAAAAAATAAAAAATATTAAAATTCTCAATATTCTCAAAAAAAATATAAAAAATCATTAAATATTATTATGATTATTGAAATATTAATTTTAATAATATTAAAATAATAAAAAAATAAAAAATATTAAAATTCTCAATATTCACAAAAAAAAAATATAAAAAATTCATAATATATTATTATGATTATTGAAAAATTAATTTTAATATTATTAAAATAACAAAAAAATAAAAAATATTAAAATTCTCAATATTCACAAAAAAGTATAAGAAAATCATAAAATATTTTTATTTTTATTTTTATTATTAGTAAAATAAACAAATATTAAAAAATATAATACTGAAAAAATATATTTAATAAAATTATGATTAATGAAATAATAATATTAATATTATTAAAATAATAAAAAAATAAAAAATATTAAAATTCTCAATATTCACAAAAACAAATCATAAAATATTAAAAATTAAATTATGTAATAATCGCACTGATATAAAAGGCAGAAACTGTAAATAGTTCATATTACAATTAATTTAAATTCAAATGTTTTTGACATAAAAAATCACTAGGGGGTCGTCTTCTGGAGGAGGTGGAGGAGCTAAAGGAGATGGTGGAGGAAACTCAAACCCTAAACTACGAGTCAGACGGCGCATGTACTCTATCTGCTAATGAGGTTGTTGTTGTCATCAACGCATCTCCTCCTCATGCTGCTACTGCTTCTACCATCGACGCATCTCCTCCTCCTGTTGTTGTTGTTGTGGACGCATCTCTTCTTGCTGCTTCTGCATACTCTCTATAAGGTCATTCTGAACTCGGAACTACTCCTGATACTGTGATCCAGAAGATGATGCCTCTCCATGAGCTCCTCTAGAGCTGGACATCGACATCACAACAATACCATAATAAGTACCAGGAGTCACATGAGAGCCGATACAGACTACTCGGCCCATCTCAAAGCCATACTCTGTTGCCTGTATCCATGCCGCCTCGTCAAAATGGTGGGCACTGGTCTGATCAGTCGCCTCATCCTGACCCCCAGCCTATGTCTGAGAAGTAGCAGCCTCATATGACCTCTTTAATTCCAATTTGAAATTAAAATTTTGAAAATATTATATTAAGTTAATTTTCAAAGTGAAAAAATATGACTAACCACAATCTGACGCTGGCGATCACCTCTAATCTCTCTAGTGGATGGATCACTGTACATCCTTCGATAAAAATCATACTCTGTAATATCAGGATACTCGACTGCCTATATGAATATAAAATAAACTATTTATATTTGAAGTTATATAAAATATTTAAAAAAATACTTACCAGATGCTCTCTATGCGTACTGAATGTACGACTACCATCTCGATGCATCACCTCCTGTCTCCCCAAGTTCTGCCGACCCAATGAAGACCTCCTCTGAAATCCACCACCCAACCAGTGTGCACAGAATCCATCCCAAACCTGAGATGAAATGTACGCTGGTCGGTGGGATCTACACGACGCATAAAATACCGTCGCTCCTGCTTTCTTAATGGTTGTCTTTCTCAAATTGTGCAAAAACTGATGCAAATGCTCACACATAGCCACCTCCCATGCTGCATGGAATCGTCACACATGCTATCATCGAGGGGATACCATAAACCCTACAAATAATTTATAATATCAAGTTATTAATAAAATAAATTTCAAAATAAATATTATTTATTTATATACCAGCCAATTATTGTACATGCCGAGTTTCACATCAAAATGAATATGTTCCCATGTGGTCCATGGCTGAGAAAAATAATTGCGCAAGATAGCGCTCCCCTTTACTACAACTACATGCGCAAAACTGTGAAAAAAGAATAAATAATCAAATAATTAGTATATATATAAATAAATTAATGAAATCTAACTAAAATATACAGGTTACCATACCTTTGTGTGTGTGGATCGAAGCCAAGATGTGGACGTCTCTCAGGGATAGGATCAGGAATCATCAGTCATGCTAGACTGCGCCCCCTCCGCATACCTCCTGAACCACCAGCAGACTGAGGGTCAAATGATCCCACATCCCCCTCATCCAAAGGTATCTCATCCTCCTCTAACTCACGCAATAGATTAGAGTCTATCTGAAACAAAAAATAATTTTTGTTAGCAGATAGTTGAAAATAACTATTATATATATATATATATTAGTTATGATCATAAACAACATTTAACTGTGTCAATGTTCACCTTCATCATCATCTTCATATCTAACAATTTCAATGCCTTCATATTCCTCCTCGGCATCATCAATATCCATATGAGTTTCACTTTCATCATCCCTTGTCATTTAAATTTCATTTGTAACATCATTAAGATCTTCATCACTATGGACCCTTAATTGGTGGGTGTCCTCATCGATATTCACGTTTCTTTGTGAAAAAGATGGATTTTGAGTAGTCTCTTAAAAAATTTAAATTTCTTCCACTTTAGTGGAACCACATTCAGTTTGATTAAATTTATTTTCCTGAGATTTCAATTTTATTATGCTCCACCAATCACCTAGGTCTCTTAAAGTAGCACAATACTTTGCGTAATAAATTTTATGTGCCAGTTGAGCCAGTAAAAATGGTTCATTTACTGCAAGAAGACTTAATATTTAATAATGATAATTCAATGAGTCAGATGAACACATAAGCCTCTCTCAGTATCCAACCACTGAAATTTAAATATATTTGTGTAATTTTTTCCAAGATGGGATAGCTCAATAATTTCATCCAGAATGCTGTAAAATTAAAATTTAGTTTCTCTATGATGTGATCCTCTCAAACAAACTCCATTGTTCATTTTTTTTTTGATTCCCCATATACACGTGTATTAAATCGAAATCCATTCACCACATATGCATTATAATATTTAACCATTTTGGATGGTGGGTTACTCAATATACACAGTTGCTTGTCATTTTTATCAGCATGTTGAGACACCTGAAAATTGTTAAAATAATTATCAATATAATAAATAGTAAAATTAATTGATATTAAACCCTCAATAATTTATGTTACCATCTTTTGAAACCATTGAGAAATTTTTTTTGTCTTTATTCTTCAAGAGCAGCTGCTATAATTTGTGGAACTTGTTTCTTGATATGATTATCATATAACCTAAAAATAAAATAATTTTACGTATTGTAACAGAAATTATTGAATAAGTGATAGATGCACTCATAGTATAAACGTTTTCATTTCTTCGTAGTTGATCAGAACATATGTATGAGCTCTCTGATGTTCATCATCTGAAAGCCATCGTTCTTGAACTCCACCGAAGCCAAGATTTGGCTGATTAAAAACTGATAAATGATTGTCCATTTCATCATTAAAATTTCCCTCATTCCATCTGATGTAGTTTTGTTTTGAGGTATATTCATATTTAAAATATTGAGAGAAGAAAAAAGCAATTTCCTCTTTCAAATAAGATTCAACAATTGAGTCTTCAACTAATGCTTTGTTACGTACTTTTTTCATCAATTTCTGCATGCATCTCTCAAATGGGTACATCCATCGAAACTATACTGGACCTCCACATTTAGCTTCATGTGGAAAATGTAATATCATATGTTCCATTCAGTCAAAGAAAGAAGGTGGGAAGATTTTTTCCAGTTTACAAATAATTACAACAACATCTTCTTCCAGTTTTCTTAGTGCATCGTAGTCAGTTGTCGCTACACTAATGTATCGAAAAAAATATGATATGTCTATTATCGAATCCAAAATCATAGAATTCAACAAACCTCTAAATCCAATCGGCATAAGCCTTTCCATTATAAAATGACAATCATGACTTTTTAATCTGGTAATATGACTATTCTTAACACATATTCCCAAATTGGAAGCATTTCCATATGGAATTTTCAAATCTGTAATCCACTAAAAAAATAAAAAACAACTCTCTTTGGACAGTGTATAAGCTGCTTTTGGCTTCATTAACCTCTGTGATCTGACATTTTCAAATAGTTCAAGTTCTGGTCACCTGAAAATTTGGGAAAGATCTAATTGTGCTTTTATAGTATCTTTGGTCTTACCTGGTGTATCCCAAACTGTATGAAATAAATTATCAAAATAGTTCTTCTAAATGTGCATGACATCCAACATGTGGTTGACCAACAAATCAGACCAATATGAGAGATCCTAGAAAATTCTTCTTTTTATCCAATTATGTTCTTTCCCAAAGCCATGAATTTTCTGTTGGTTTACTGTTGGCCCAAATGTGATGGGAGGTAATGAAAATACAACTGATTTTAACTTTGTACCAGAGATCATTTTTGGAGGTTCATTCCTTTCAATTGTTCCTTTTCTGAAATGAGATTTGTTCCTTCAAAAAGGATGATCGGTTAGAAGAAGTCTACAATGATTGTCAAAATAGGAAGGTTTTTTTCCATTGACGAGCATAAAATATTTGTTGTATTTCATATAGTAAGGATGTGATTTCGGACCATGTTTACTCCATCCAGATAACATGCCATATGCCGGAGAGCCACTAATTTTCCACATCAATGCAGCTTTAAATGTTAAATTTTGTTTTGCAGAAACATAATATGTACTAACACCATTACTCCACAATGAATTTAACTCATCAATCAATGCTTTTAAATAAAAATCATTATTCTTTTTCAGATGTCCTTGGATTAATAAGGTCAAAAAGATATAGTGCTCCTTCATCAACATCAATGGAGGTAGATTTTACGGAGTTATAAAGACAAGTCAACATGAATATTGACTACCATAAGAACCAAACGGATAGAAGCCGTCAGTAGAAAGACCCAATCGCATGTTTTGGGATTCTAAAGCAAAAGACAGATGCAGGCGGTCAAAATATTTCCATGAATCACCATCAGAAGGATGATTCAAGCTTTTATCGGTTGAAATATTGGTTTTGTGCCATGACATCATTAACGCTGTGTTATGAGACATAAATAAACGTTGAAACCTAGGTGTAAGGGGGAAATATATCAACTGTTTTACAGGAATCGATCCAGACTTCCCTGGTTGAGATTCTTTATACCTCGATTTTCCACATGTTGAACAACTATCCAATGACTCATTTTCACCAGAATATAAGATGCAATCATTTTGACATGCATGAATCTTCTGATAACTAAGGCCTAGATTACGAACCAACCTCTTGCTCTCATAGTAATTTTCAGGCAACATATGTAATCCTCAGAAGTCCTCAACAACTCATAAAATTCAGATGGTGCCAACTCAGAAGTTAAATCAATATCATCGTGAATTTCAGTTTATTGAACAGATGGACCTGCAACATCATGTACTAAATTTTGGAACTGTGATGGATTCAGAATCAAGTTATTAGTATCTTCACTAGAACTGTGTTCACCATGTTGATACCAAAAAACATAATCTGGTTGAAAACCAAACCGCATGATATGTCCCCCAGCCTTGTCAAATGTGTCAAATGTTCTCAGAGCACATTTTTTACAAGGACACTTAATTTTTCCTTCTGAAATATATTCTGGTTTTGATGATGCAAATGATAATAAATCTTCAAAACCCTCAATATATACAAGATTTAAACCAAAACCATTAGGATTTCTGCGCTAATTTATCCAAGAGTGATCATCTAGTAATGACTGATGCCGACTTCCTTGTTCCATATTTTTCTAAAAAATATAAAATCATCAATGTTTTTGAATAATTTGAAATTATAAAAATACTATCTGAAAAAATAAGATAAATAATTACTACTTCTTCTTAATAAATACCATTAATTAAAGGCGACACAATTTCCAGTGGATTGATGGATACTCTTTTACCTGACGGCTCATTTACTTGCATCTTTCTCACACTGAAATCAGAATGCAGAATCTGTTCAGAGGTGCGCATATTCATTCTCGAATGCATGAGAATGAATATATGTATCTCTGACTAGATTCCTCATTGTGATTTCAGTGTGAGAAAGATGCAAGTAAATGATCTGTCGGACAAAACAGCCCCATTTTCATTGATGAATCGTCTACTTCCAACTGTCACTTCCTGAAAACATTATAAAAAATATGATCCTACGAATGAATATCCAATCTCGTCGTATACGAGATTGAATATGCCTATATAGCAGCACATTTTTCATATTGTTTTGAGTTAGTGAGAGTTGAAAGGGGAAAAGTCATCGAGCAAAAGAAGTGCCATTAATCCACCAAAAATTATGCCAGGTTCTTGGAATTTATTAAAATTTATTACAATTTCTTTATAACTGTTCCTAACTAATTATTACTATTTATTACTATTTATTTTTAATTATTACTAATTTAGAAATACTTAGCAATACATAGCAAAATGAAAACTGATTGAATAATGAAAGGAAATTTGGTAATCATCATTGTGGAGATGATTACAAAATTTCCCTTCATTATCCAAGAATTTCTCATTTACTAATTATAATTATATATAATTATTACTAATAAAAAAATAATATTATCAAAATTTATGAAAAAACAATATTAATATTACTAAAATAATAAAAAAATTATAAAAAATTAAAATTATCAATATTCACAACAGGATTTGCTCTATTCTTAACATGTTCATATCTCAAAGGATCTCCAATTGTCAGGTCATGCACAATAAAAAGTTTGTGTCAGCCATGTCCAATGTAAAATCTATAATTGTCCTTGCATGGTTGATCACCTCATAAGTAGTGTTGCAATAAGACAACCAAAGTAACGTCGTTCTCGTCGCAAAGAATCATCTCACTCCCTTTACATAGATCATTTTTCCTTAAAAATTTGAGGGGATATCAGTATCTTTCCCTTATTTTTTCAAGGAAGAATGGTCTATGTAAAGGGTCATGTGAAATAATTTTTATAAATAAGGGAAAGACTTGGGTTGTCCTATTACAATGCTACTTGTAAGGTGATCAACCAAGAAAGGACAATTATATCTAATTATATCTAATTATTACTAATTATGACTAATTATGACAAATTATGTCTAATTATTAATAATTATGACTAATTATGACTAATTATGACTAATTATGACTAATTATGGCTAATTATGAATAATTATGACTAATTATTAATAATTATGACTAATTATTACTAATTATGAATAATTATTACTAATTATTACAAATTATTTCTAATTATTACTAATTATTACTAATTATTACTAATTATGTCTAATTATATCTAATTATATCTAGTTATTACTAATTATATCTAATTATATCTAATTATATCTAATTATTACTAATTATATCTAATTATTACTAATTATTACTAATTATTACTAATTATTACAAATGATTCCAAATTATTACTAATTATATCTATTTATTACTATTTATTACTATTTATTACTAATTATATCTAATTATATTGAATTATATCGAATTATATCGAATTATTACTAATTATTATTAATTATTACTAATTACTACTAATTATTATTAATTATATCTAATTATATCTAATTATATCTATTTATTTCTATTTATTTCTAATTATTACTAATTATTAGTTTTTATTAGTAATTATTAGTACTTATTAGTAATTATTACTAATTATTGGTAATTATTCCTAATTATTGCTAATTATTCCAAATTATTGCTAATTATTACTAATTATTTCTAAATATTTCTAAATATTGCTAAATATTACTAATTATTAGTATTTATTCCTATTTATTAGTATTTATTCTTAATTATTACTAATTATTCTTATTTATAACTAATTATTACTATTTATTACTAACTATTACTATTAATTACTAACTATTACTAATTGTTACTAAGTATTACTATTTATTAATATTTATTAATATTTAGTACTATTTATTAATATTTATTAATAATTATTACTAATTATTACAATTTATTACTAATTATTACAATTTATTCCAATTTATTACAAATTATTCCTAATTATTACTAATTATTCCTAATTATTGGTAATTATTCCTAATTATTGGTAATTATTTTTATTTATTGCTATTTATTGCTATTTATTTCTAATTATTGCTAATTAGTTCTAATTATTCCTAATTATTGCTAATTAATACAATTTATATTTATTTATTTCTATTTATTGCTAATTATTGCTAATAATTGCTAATTATTCCAAATTATTGCTAATTATTCCTAATTATTGTTAATTATTTCTAATTATTTTTAATTATTAGTATTTATTAGTAATTATTAATGATTATTAGTATTTATTAGTAGTTATTTCTAATTATTGCTAATTATTACTAATTATTGCTAATTATTACTAATTATTTCTAATTATTCCTAATTATTGCTAATTATTCCTAATTATTGCTAATTGTTACTAATTATTGCTAAATATTAATAATTAATGCTAAATATTAATAATTATTAGTATTTATTCCAAATTATTACTAATTATTCAAATTTATTACTAATTATTCTGAATTATTACTAATTATTCCTAGTTATTACTAATTATTCCTAATTATTACTAATTATTCCTATTTATTAATATTTATTGCTATTTATTACTAATTATAGCTATTTATTTCTAATTATTGCTAGATATTTCTAATTATTGCTAATTATTGCTATTTATTTCTAATTATTTCTATTTATTGCTATTTATTGCTAATTATTGCTAATTATTTCTAATTTTTTCAAATTATTGCTATTTATTCATAATTATTGCTAATTATTTCTAATTATTGCTAATTATTCATAATTATTGCTATTTATTGCTAATTATTAGTATTTATTGCTAATTATTAGTATTTATTTGTAGTTATTGATAATTATTAGTATTCATTGCTAATTATTACAATTTATTACTAATTATTACAATTTATTACTAATTATTACAATTTATTACTAATTAATTCAATTTATTACTATTTATTGCTAATTATTTCCAATAATTGCTAATTATTACAATTTATTACTAATTATTATTAATTGTGGCTAATTATTGCTAATTATTACTAATTATTGCTAATTATTCATAATTATTGCTAATTATTACTAATTATTCCTAATTATTACTAATTATTAGTAATTATTACTAATTATAAGTATTTATTCCTAATTATTCGTAATTATTTCTACTTATTACTAATTACTCCTAATTATTACTAATTAATCCTATTTATTAATATTTATTTCTATTTATTACTAATTATTGATATTTATTGCTATTTATTTCTATTTATTGCTAATTATTTCTAATTATTCCTAATTATTGCTAATTATTAGTATTTATTATTAATTATCAGTAATTATTAGTATTTATTACTAACTATTACAATTTATTACTAACTATTACAATTTATTTCTAATTATTATAATTATTCCTAATTATTACTAATTACTCATAATTATTACTAATTATTCATAATTATTACTAATTATTCCTAATTATTACTAATTATTCCTATTTATTACTAATTATTCCTATTTATTACTAATTACTCTTATTTATTGCTATTTATTACTAATTATTGCTAATTATTGCTAATTATTGCTAATTATTGTTAATTATTGCTAATTATTCATAATTATTACAAATTATTGCTATTTATTTCTAATTATTGCTAATTACTTCTAATTATTGCTAATTATTCATAATTATTAGTATTTATTGCTAATTTTTAATATTTTTTATTAATTATTAGTATTTTTTAGTATTTAACACTAATTATTACAATTTATTACTAACTATTATAATTTATTAATAATTACTACTGATTATTAAAAATAAATACGAAAAATTTCAATTTATTAGTACAAATAATTACTAATGACAAAACAATATAAAATTAATTTAATTTCAACTAATTAACAATAAAAAAATCCACATAAAAAATTGAAATAAATAATAAATTAAAAAACATAAATACCTTTAAGATTGATTTTCTATTGATGCAGGCGGCTTCACAACTTCTTGGTGAACAAAAAAATTAACTTTGAAAAATTCTCTCTCTAAAATCAGAGTTTAGAGAGAAGAAGGATCTAAAATTTGGGAGGAATGAGAGGACAAACAGATGGGAGTATATATAGGTTAGATTATTGGTGACGGGATACCCATCCCAAATAGTATCTTTTGTGATGGGACCCGTCATAAATACCTACGCCCGCATTAATTACTGTCAGTGGTTAAAAAGTTATTTGCGATGGGATTTATTCCCGTGGCAAAAGGCCCATCGTAAAATGCCTTTTTTTCCTGTAGTGTAAGAGTGTAAAACCCTCCCTAGAAAACCCTAAAATCCTCTTGAAACCCAAAAATGCCTAAAAAAATCTGAAAACGAAAAATAAACCAAAAAACCCTAAACCCCCTAAAACCCTTAAAAACCCTAAAAACACCTAAATGGCTCTAAAACACCTAAAAACCCTAAACCCCCAATATACCCCTAAAAGAGCCATAAAATTATTAAGGAATATAAAATCCCCTAAAATCCCTAGAAAATCGAAAAGCCACTAAACACCATAAACCCCATAAACCCCTATTGTCCTTAAAGAACATAAAATCCAAAATATCCCTAAAATTTTTAAAACTCCTAAAACCTATAAAATATAAAAAAAGTAAAACAACTCTAAAAACCCAAAAATATCTAAAAAATATTAAAAACCCTCCAAAATTATGATTACTCTAAAACACTAAAAATCCTTTAAATCCATAAAACCCTTAGATACCCAAAAAAAACTATAAATTCTAAAACCCCCTTAAGAAGGAAAAATCCTAAAATCTCTAATAAAAAAAACACACACAAAACATAATGTCATTAAAAAACAGAAAAATCTAATACCCTCTGAAAACACAAAAACCCCATAAAATCACTAAAACACCCTAAAACCCCCAAAAAATAATAAAAATCCCCAAAATTCATAAATCCTGAAAACCCCGAAAACACCAAAAACACCAAAAAATTCCTAAAACCTTATAAAAATTCAAAAAACCCCAAAACCACTTAAAAATAATAGAAAACTATAAAAACCATGGAACCTCTAAAAACAATAAAAAACTCTAAACCCCCCAAAACGCCAAAACAACATTCAAAATCCTATAATTCTTTAAACCCTAAAAACAAAAAATCCATAAAAAATGATAAAAATATTCAAATTCTTAAAACCCTAAAAAATCCTAAATGGAACAAAAAAACGCTTTAACCCATATAAAAAACTAAAGACCCTAATAACCTGAACAATCCTTTAAAACCCTAAAAATCGTAAAAATTCATAAAACAACTAAAACCCCTAAAAGTCCCCCAAAACCCCAAAAACCCCATAAAATACCATAAAAATACTGGAAAACACTAAAATTCCATAAAACCCATAAAACCCCAAAAGACCCTAAAACCCCTTACTGGCAGTAAAAACCCTAAAACCCTTAAATACCATAAAAATACCATAAAATCCTAAAAAGACAGTAAAAACCCAATAAACCCTAAAGGACCCAAAAACCCTAAAAAGCCTAAAAACCCTATAAACCCATAAAGGACCCAAAACCCCTTAAAACTTCTAAAACCCATAAACGTTTAAAAACATAGAAAAACCTAAAAAACCCTAAATCCCCCCTTAAAAACCCTTAAAACCCCATAAAACCCATAAGGACCCTAAAAACCAAAAGAAAACATTGAAGGAACACAAAGAACCATAAGACCCTAAAGGACCCTAAAAACTCTAAAGGATAATACAAAAATACAAAACCCCATAATACCCCTAAAATACCCTAAAAACACTTAAAAGAACCTAAAAACCCCAAAACACCTGAATGAACCTCAAGCTTTAAAACCCCTAAAACACTAAAAAAACCAAAAAACCCTAAAATCTTTTAAAACCCAAAGAGCCATGAAAAACCTAAAGAACCCTAAAAGATCCTAAAACCCAAAAATAAGTCAAAAAACCCCAAAATAACTTTAAAACCCCTAAAGCCCCTAAAAATCACAAAATTCCCAAAAACTATAAAAACATAAAAAACCTAAAAACCCTTAACCCACTAAACCCCATTAAAATAGAAAAAAACCATAAAACTCTAAAACCCTAAAAATAATAAAAAATAGTTCAAAACCCTAAAACCCCTCAAAACCTTAAAACCCCTAAAACACCATACAAAACCCTAAACCCCCATAAAATACCGTCAAAATGTGAAAAACCATAAAAGACCCTAAATCAAATAAAAACCCGAAAAACTGTTAGTCATAAAATACCCTAAAGAACCACTAATCCCCTTAAAAACCTAAATACAATAAACCCATAAAAAGTATATAAACTGTAAAAACCAAATAATATAATTAAAAACTGTAAATAATCCAAATAAACAAAAAATCCTAAAACCATAAAAAACTAAAACAATACTAAAAACCCATAAAACCATTAAAACCCCGCAAACCACAAAAAACCATAAAAATACTAAAATCCAAAAAAAACATAAAAACCATAAAAACCCTAAAGACCTTAAAAACACATAAAACTTATAAAAAACCATAAATCCCCTAAAATCCAAAAATCCATAAAATCATAAAAACCCACTAATTACCTAAAAACCCCTTAAATAAAAAAACCTAAACCCCTCAAAATCATAAAAACCCTAAACCCATACAAATCCCAAAACCCCCCTAAAAACCAAAAAAACTAAGATCCATAAAATCCTCAAGAAAACATAAAAACCCCTAAAAAACCTAAAAAAACTAAAAAACCTAAAATGCTAAAAACCATATAAAATCATTAAAAACCCTGAAAAAATTCTAAATTTTTTTAAAACCCTAAAACCCCCATAAAAATACCACAAAACCCCCAAAACCCCCGAAAAATATTCATAAAACCATATAATCCCTAAAAACTCTTTCAAACCCTTAAAATTATTAAAAACCATAAAATGGAAAACAACCTTAAAACCCTAAAAATCTCCAAAACACCAAAAAATATAAACCCCTTAATACATTAAAACCCCTAAAAGCGACAATATCATAAAACACAAAAAATTCATCAAAAACTATAAAAACCATAATACCCAAAAAACCACAACATCCATAAGAAAAATAAAAAATTGTAAAAAGTAATAGAACTTTAAAACGCCGTATAAGACCCTAAAATCACTAAAACCCCAAAAAGTTCCTAAAAAGATTTAAAAACCTTAAAAGGATAAAAAACCCTAAAACCTTATGTGTCCCAAAAAATTAGACAAAATCTAAAATTCCCTTAAATGAACATAATCACCCTAAAAACCCCTAAAACACCCTAAAACACTGAAAACCACTAAAACCTAAAAACAAAAACAACCCATAATAACCATTAAAACCCAAAATATACTAAGATACCCTAAAACCCATAAGAAAATCCTAAAACTCCTAAATATAACAAAACCCTAGAAATCCAAAAGCAACTCCAAAACCCCTAAAAATAAAAAAAATAAAAAACCCTTAAAACCCATAGAACCCTAGAAACCCCAAAAAAACTAAAAACCCTAAAAAATTATAAAAATCTGAAAACTACCAAAAATCCCAATTAATACCATGATACCTTAAAACTGAAAAACCCTAAAACTCTAAAAAAATATAAAATCCATTAATATCCATAAAACTCCTAAAACACTAAGAAAAAAACAAAAACCATAGAAACCCTAAAATCCCAAAAGACCTCAAAACCCGAAAAAAGTAAAACCCTAAAAAAATAAGAAAACCCTAAAACATAAATAATCCTAAAAAACCTAAAATCCATAAAATCATAGAAAACACTTGAAACCAATTAAAAACAAAATAAACAAAAAACTCCAAAAAAAATCAAAAAACCCTAAAATCCCTAAGAAACCCTAAAACCCAAAAAATCCTAAAAACCCAAAAGATTCATTAAAGGAAGATAAAACTCATAAAGCCCCTAAAAACCCTTGATTAATCATAAAAGACCTAAACTCCATAAAAACATTGAACACCTTAAAATACCCCTAAAACCTCAAGAATGCAAAATCATATAAATACTAAAAAAACTGAAAATGCCTTAAAACCCTAAAAACCCAATTAACACTAAAACCCCTAAAAACAAAAAAAAAATCACCTTAAACCCCTAAATCCACTAATGACAATAAAATCACTAAAAATGTGTCAAAAACACTAAAACCCTAAAAATACTAAAAACCCCTAAAAACCCGAAAAACCAAAAAAACTCAAAAAACCCCCAAAGAAACCCTAAAAACCCCTAAACCCCATAAAAACCCAAAATCCACAAACACGTCAAAAAACATTTAATCCCCTAAAAATCAGAGAACCCTCAAAAACCCCTTAAACTCTTAAAGACTGAAAACCACAAAACCATAAAAACTATAAAACCCTAATAAACCCCGAAAACACCAAAAACCCTTAAAACTTTTAAAACATCAAAAAATAAAATAAAAACCCTAAAACCCTATAACCTCTTAAAACCCCTAAAAACCCTAACAACCCCTAAAAGCCCCTACAAACCCCAAGAAACACTTAAAATACCATAAAAGCTCCTAAAATCAATAAAAATAACCTTAATCTATAAAACTCTAAAAACCTAAAACCCCCTAAAACCCCATTAAAATGTTACACCCCAAAACCCCAAAACCCTACAAATCCCAAAAAAACCTAAAAAACATTAAATACCCTAAAACCCCACAAATACCTAAAGAAAACCTAAAACCTTAAAAACCCTAAAATAATTCTTGAAAAACATAAAATAACTCTAAACACTAAAAGAACACTGAAAACCCAAAAAAACCTAAATTAACCTTAAAACACAAAAAAATTCTATAAACATTTGAAACCCATAAAACACCCTTAAAACCCTAAAAGTCACTAAAACCCAAAAAGCACTAAAAGTCCCTAAAAAACATAAAAGACCCTAAAACCCCTAAAGAGACCCTAAAAACTCTGAAACAATAGAAATATCATATAACACCCTAAACGACCCTAAAAACACCATAAAATGCTTCAGACCCAAAAAAGACCCCTTAAAGACCCATGAAATCCCAAAAAGGACATTAGAAACCTAAGAGATTTTTAAAAACTCTAAAAATCATATTAACCCAATAAAGACCATATAAAACCCGAAAAACCAAAAATGATCCTAAAACCCATAAAAATAGAACCCCCCCCCCCACCCCCAAAACCCCCAAAACCATACAAAACCCTAAGTCGGTACAAAACCCAAAAAACCCTAAAAAATAATAATAACTATAAAACTCAAAAAACCATAAAACTATAAATATCCCTAAAAAACATAAGAATCAAAACAAACCATAAAAACCTAAAAACCCTAAAAACCCTAAAAGCAAAAATAATCTAAAAAACCCCTTAAAATATTAAAAACCATAAAAGAAGATAAAATCCATAAAATCCCTAAAATACCCTAAATAAACCTTAAAATACTAAAATACCTAAAAGGACTTAAAATATAAAAAAGAATATAAAAGACCCTGAAACCCTAAAAACCATTAAATAAACTAAAATCCACAAAAAACCTAAAATACCCTAAAAACCCTAAAACCCCTAAAAGTCCACAAAAACCCAAAAAAAACTAATGATTCTGAAAACCCCAAAAAACCAAAACAACAATAAAAGCACAAGAATCTGTAAAATACCATAAACCCCCCTAAAATTCTTAAAGGACTGTAAAAACTATAATGCATCCTAAAAAATGAATACCATAAATAAACCTAAAAATATCTAACCTTAAAAACCTAAAAATAATAAAAATAACACTATAGACCTTTACAACCCCTAAATAAACTTTAAAACCATAAAGGAATCAAAAAATCCCAAAGAAACCATAAAAGACCTGAAATCCACTAAAAACCTAAAACCATTAAAAACCCTAATAAACCCTTTAAAACTCTTGAAACAATTAAACCCCCTAAAAATGTAAACCCCCTAAACCCCTAAATCCTTTATAAAAATCCTCAAATACTATAAAATCATGAAAAATATGAATTTCGATAAAAAAATTTGAAACATGAAAAACCCTAAAATCCTAAAAAACATAAAACCCCAGAAACGACATGAAAACCCACTAAAACCTATAATACCTAAAATCCCTAAAACCCCCCAAAAAACACATAAATACAAAACCCTAAACACCCTAAAACCATTAAAAACACTAAAAAACAAAAATCCATAAAATACCCAAATCCAAAATAACCATAAAGGCCCATGACACTATAAAACCCTCTAATAACCCTAAAAACTGAAAATCCATAACAAACCGTAAAACCCTATAAAAAATAAAAACCCATTCAAACCCCTAAAACCATGTAAAACCTAAAAACCCTAAAACCCTAAAAACCATTAAATCCCTTAAAACCAGTTAAAAACCCAAAAACCATAAAACCCATAAAATTCCTAAAATTACTAAAAATCAAAAACACTTCTAAAAACCAAAAAAATCGTAAAAACACTAAAAACATTAAAACCCTTTAAACACTAAAAACCATGACACCTTAGAAACCCCCAAAACTCTTAAAACCCATAAAACCCTAAAAATCATAAAACACATAAAAACCACCTACGTCCTATAAAACCATTAAACCCCCTAAAATATAGAAAAAACTAAAAACTATTTACACCCCTAAAAACCCTAAAAACTCCCAAAACCCCTAAAGAACCCTGAAATACACTAAAACCCCTAAAAACCTAAAACCTAAAAAACCCTATAAAATATAAATTGATAATCACTCTAAAACACATATAAAAACACTAAAACTCCATAAAAAATCCTAAAGTCCTTACAAGCCCTAAAAAACATGAATACCCTAAAAAATGTTAAAATCCTTAATAAACCTAAAAACCCTGAAAATCTCTGAAACCCTTAAAAACCATATGAATACTAAAACCCTAAAAACCCTTAACCTAAAATGTTACTAAAACCCACTAAATGAACCAATAAATTACCTAAAATACCTAAAAAACCTAAAACCCTAAAAGACCCTAAAAACCTAAAAATACTAAAATATCATAAAATCCTATAATACCCTTGAAGATAGAAAAATTAATTTAAACCCCTAGAATAAAATAAAAACTGTAAAACCACTAAAAACTAAAAATACCTAAAACCCCATAAAACATTGAAACCCCTAAAAATTCCCAAAACATCGTAACAAGATAAAAAATAAAAAAAAAGATTTAATTTTTTATTATATTTAATGTTTATTTATTGGAATTTTTTTTGTATTTTATAAATTAAAAGGTAATACCTATCAATTTGATTATCATTGATTCTATGATAAATAATGGGTTTGTTCTAACCATTGGTCATAAAAACATGAAAATATATAAAAGCTGCATATATGATTTTATATAGAATCCAAAATTTTATTGGTGTATGTGTGATTGGTGGGACATATTTTTACACGGTTATGGTTAGTTGGTGGATGCTGGTTGTAAATGGTATCTTTGGTGGAGTTGAAGGCATGAAAGATGAAATTATCTCCCACGATTACCTAAAAATAAATTGTTTCCCATGAAATTGATATTGTTAATGATGTTAGGCATTTTGAACCATGTAAAAATTAAGGAGAAAATGTAGTGAGATAATTTAGTTTTCAAGGAATACCTTTACTATAATCTATGTCTATGTGATTTGTTGGTATGATTCTATATGCACTCCAAAAGACCCACACTTGAATATAATTAACATTACATATAAAATGTATCATGGGTATATGTTATTTCGTTAGATGATGTTTTGTGGTTCCAAATAATCATAGATTGGGGCATTTTATATATATTTATCTTCTACTTTTTCTTCTATGACACGATTTTGTGTGTTTTTCAATAAAATTTTAAAAATTGATAAAAAATTTCTGGAAACAATTTTACTTCACTCTGAGATATGAAATCATAGATAAATAATTCTAATTCAAGTAGTATAACATATCATATTCTATGTAACACAAAATATATTATGTAATTATATTCTTTTTTGAACCTATTATTTAGTATGTTATGGTAGTTAAATAAAAAATAGTAATGTTTTTCATCAATAAAATTATAAATTTTTCTTTTCTCAATAAGTAATTTTTCATGATATTAGGATAATGGTTTTTATGTTGAATCTAAAAAATATTGTAAAATTATTTATTTATCATAAAAATTTAAATAAATAACATGTATACTTTATATTTTAAACAATATATAATAAATAATTTATTTTTTCATTATACTAAAAAAAAGAATTCATGGAAAATAAAGGATATGCATTAATTGATACATATAAATTGATATGTAGGTAATTTTATAAAATGAACCCCATGTATAGGTGCAAGAATTCCCCAGCCTCATAGTCCCTAGAAATAAGTTAGAATATATGACACATGATTATAGGAAAAAAATAAATATAATCTATAGATTATATATAACATAGAAAATTAGACGATCTTTTACAATAATTAAAGGAATTATAAATATTTTTTTAGTAAAATAACTATTTATAATCATTGGAAGGGGATAATGTGAAAACTTGGATGACCATTACAAAATTACTACAAAATAATACCCACATATTAAATACAACTACATAAGAATAACTTTAAATTTCTAATTTATTAAATAAAAATAATAAATTTTAATCAAGAAATAATAATTGAAAAATATATATAATAATAAGAAAACAAATATATTTATTTGCAGTAACATATAATTCTGAACAAATTTAGAGTTCTTTTAATAATTTAAATTCACATATATAGATATTTTTTCATAAAATAAAATTATTTTTTATATTTAATAAATAAAAATATTAATGATTTTTTTATTATTTAGAACATTCTAATTTTAGGGGTAAGAGTAAAATATGAAATCTATACTGAATATTCTATATAATATCATTTTTATTTAATTTTTTAAGAAAATTTAAGGAACGTTATTTAGTTAGTTATAATATATTTCTCCAGTTGGATAGAAATTTTCAAATTTTATATTTAATTTATAAATTTTGTAAGAAATTTAAAATTTTAATACACATATTACCATTTTAAAAATTATCCATTCATTCATAAATTAACATATCCTATTCTAAATGATATTATATATATGAATTAGATTTTAATATTTATAACACCCAATTCTAGAATTAATTATCAAATACCATGTTGAAAAGGTTCCTTACATATTAATTTTATATAAATGAGTTTTTTGGTTATATTAAAATAGTAAAACCAATTAACAAAAATTTTTATATAATCACCAAGATATATATTTTTTAAAATTAAAAAATAATTTATATTTCCATGGTTATTTCTCAGAAAATATCTGTTGTATATTCTACTCTTGTATATGGTTAAATTTTAATCCATAGAATGATTGATTATAGATGTTTAAGGTTAAAAAATCTATTATTTTTTTACATCATCTCCCCAAAAAATTTTCTATGAATTTAATTATTTCTATACCATTTAATTTCATGAACTAAACCCACTAGGACCCACTTATAGGATGGTAGTGAATGTGATTGTGCCACTCAATTCTCATATCTATTAGGAAATGAGTTAGAAACTATCCTCAAGTATTTATTGCACATATATTAGAGACATTTACATTATAGGAAATTGAAATAATAAAATAATCACCAATCAACTCTGCAAATTCTCCAATTAATGAATAATTCTCATAAAACTAATATAATAGACATGTTAATGTATACAATATTCCTAAAAAACATGCAAACATGATTTTATGAATAAAAATAAACCTCTAAAATCTACTCAAGAAAATAAAATAGTATGTTTATCCTCACTCAGGATATCCAAAAAAACTATATAAAAATCTATAGGGATATGATTACTTCAGAGTACTCAGTAGGATTATACTTCAAAAAATTCAAAATTCTTATAAAGTTAATATGCAAATGTACAAATATGTAATATCAACCAAGAAAACCCCTAAAACCCTAAAACCCCCTAAAAACCCAACAAACCATAAAAACTCTAAAACACCAAAAAATTGAGAAACCCTAAATAAAACAAAAAAAACAAAAACCCCTAACCCCCCCAGACCTTAAAATCCTAAAAACAAAAAAATCCATAAATCTTCTAGAACACCAAAAAACCAACACCCCCCCCCCAAACCTACCAAATACCCTATAACACCTAAATACACATGAATACCCTTAAATACCTCTAAACCCACTAAAATTAGAAAAAATAACTAAAATACGAAAAACACCCAAAAACACCAAAAACCATTTAAACCCTAAAACCCCTTAAAACCCATAAAACACGTAAATACCAAAAAAACCTTAAGGATCTTGAAACCCCAAAATCCTTCTAGAAACCACTAAAAACCACTAAAAACCCTAAAACCCTAAAACCCCAAAAAACCATAAAAACAATAAAAAAACTAAAAAATCCAAAAATCCCATTAAAGACACTAAAAATCATAAAACCCCCTAAAAGATCCTAAAAACCTTAAACACCATAAAAACCCATAAACCCCATAAAAACACTAAGAACCCAAAAACCAAAAAACCAATAAAAGACCATAAAAAACAATAAAACCCTAAAACCCCATAAAACATAAAAACCCTTAAACAACATTAAAACCATTAAAACCCCTAAAAAAATATAAAAACCCTAAAAACGATAAAATCTATAAGAAACCTTAAAACCGTAAATAACCAAATAACATAAAAACCATAAAAACACAAATAAAACCTTTAAAAACCCTAAAACCCCAAAGAAACCCCTAAAACACTAAAAAACTCTAAAAACCATAAAACCCTAAATCGATGAAAAACACATGAAAAAACCATAAATGACCAAAAACACTAAAACATAGAAAAACCCTAACAACCTAAAAAACCATAAAACCCTAAAAACCCAAAAAAATGAAATCCATAAAAATCCAAAAATTACATATATCCCTTAAAATCATAAACCCCTTAAAGTAATAAAAACTTAAAAAAAAACAAAAACAACCCAAAACAACCTAAAATAACCAAAAAAATCTAAATCCCCCAAAAACCCACAAAACCCAATCAAACCCTAAAAGCCATAAAAACCTTAAAATATTCAAAAACGCCCTATAAAAACCTAAAACCCCAAAAATACCCTAAAACCCTAAAATCCAAAAAGGGCCCTAAACACTGTAAAACAATACAGGACCATAAAATCCTTAAAAACCCATACAATATCCTAAAACCCCCTAAAACCCATAAAAACATTAAAATCCCTAAAAGACACTGAAAATCCCCAAAACCCATAAAGACCCTAATACTCTAAAAACCGTAAAAACCCTAAGGACCCTTAAAGACCCTATGAACTCCAAAAATCCATTAGAGACCTGAAAATAAATAATATACCCTAAAATTCCTAAAATCTTAAAAGAACAAAAACCCTATTAAAACTCATAAAATAACCATAAAACTCCTTAAAGTACCTTAAAACACCTAAAAACCAAAAAACCCCCTAAAACTCTAAAAACCCCTAAAACCCCATAAAACACTATAAAACATAAAAACTCTAAAAGTCCCAAAAAATCATTAAAAACACTAAGGAACCCTAAAAACCAATTAAAACCCTTAAAACCCCATAAACACTAAAACAATAAAAACACTAAAACACCATAAAACTACTAAAACCCATAAACCCCCACAAAAAAATCCTAAAAAACATAAAAAATATAAAAATCCAAAAAATAATAAGAAACTATTTACCCCTAACAAACCTAAAATAAAACAAAAAAAATAAAACCCACGAAATACCCTAAAAGACACTAATAATATTAATAAAATATAAAAACACTTATTTCCCTAAAGCAATCAAAAGAATATCCCAAAAACCCCAAAAACCCTAAAAACTTCTAAAAACCAAACACCCATTAAAAACCCTAGAAGATGTAAGAAATTGTAAAACCTCCAAATCCCAAAAAAACATAAGAGACCTTAAAACTAAAAAAACCATTAAATAATAAAACCACCAAAAAACCATAAACCCCCTAAACCGGTAAAAACGCTAAAATCCCTAAAACTCAAAAAAAAAAACTAAACCGTTAAACCAAAACATAATCTAAAAAACCCCTATAAAAACCCTAAAATACATATAACCCTAAAGAACCCTAAGTACCCCAAAATCCCTAAAATACTTTAAACCAAAATAAATCAATAAACCCCTACCCCCCCCCCCCCCCAAAAAAACCAAAAAACTATATAAAACCCCTAAAGGACCCTAATAGACCTAAGAGCACTAGAAACCTAAAAGGCAATAAAAACCCATTGAAACCTTAAAATCCTTAAAAGAATCTAAAAAAACTAAAACACATTAAAAGAATGAAAACCTATAAAAACAAATAAAAACACTAAGAAACCATAAAAACCATAACCCCCCGCCCCCAAAAACCCTAAAAATCATAAAACCCAAACAACCCTAAAACCGCTTTAAAACCAAAATAATCCAAAAAAACCACTAAAACCCCAAATAACATAAAACCCCTTGTTGACACTCCTTTCCATCACAGAGTATAATGAATGAAAAGGGAAATACCAAAAACACAAAGTGATTCATCCTTTGAAGAAACATCAAAAATCGACAAAGGCATGAACATGGATTTCTTTAAGCATGGGCCGCGCAAGTTCCAAGATGGTCGCGCAGGTATACCTGCGCGACACATATTGGGAGAGAAAATACACATCTACTATTCAAGAATTACCTTCAAAACCATCTTCAAAGTCATTTATGGCATGGTTACTTATTTGGCTTCCTTATCTAAATGGAATTCTGTGGAACATCTCTCAAAACCTAGTGATTTACATATCTTTACATCACTAAGGTTAGATATTTCATTCATTAAACCTCATCCTTTAATATGAGAAGATCTTTAACATGGGAATCCTTTTTAGGAGTATGCCCCAAGTCCCATAATTTGGGAATCCTCCTTATGAATAAGCCCCAAGTCCTAAATGTCCTTAAACTTTGGGAATCCTCTTTCTCTGGAGTAATCCCCAGTCCAAGTTCCCTTAATATGGGCATCCTCCTTAGGAGTAATCCCCAAATTAAAAATTCCCTTAACCTGGGAATTCTTCTCAAGAGTAAGCTCATGTCCTCAAGTCCCTTTAACCTAGGCCTCCTTTTCAGGAGTAAGCCCCAGTTCTCAAGTTCCTTTAACCTAGGCCTCCTTCTCAGGAATAATCCCCAGTCATAATTTCTCTTAACTAGTCTTAACTTATTTTTGATTTGGGCTTCCTTCTCAGGAATAAAACCCAATCATAAGTCCCATCCTAATTTAGGCATCTTCCTCATGAGTAAGCACCAAGTTAGAGTATCCAAATCTCCATTAAGCATATATACTTTTATGGACCCTGTTCTCGGGCTTCTTCTCTAAAGTAAGTCTCAATATTTATCTATTTGGGCAGTCATGTATACATAAGCCCCACATCATTCCTTATGATTTCATATTTCGTGGCATAATTGTCAGGTTTTACTGATACCTCTTGTTTCTCACACCGAGCATGACTCACGTGAGATTAGAGTGTAAAAGTAATTATGACATCTCTCTTTGAGCCATTAATCATGCATAAACCTCACGCTTCTATCTTGAACTACGTGGACTTTGATCTCTGCCTTAAAAGTAGAGTACGTAGGAAGCCTTTTTAAGGTTCAAGCCTATCACCCATTAATTATCATCTGTCACATATGACGTTAAACTATATCTTAATTCCCAAACTACGTGGGTTCTAATTCCTTTTCTAAATAAGGATATGTAGGTAGATGATCCGTGGGTAAGATCCCAACTTTGAAATAATTTATGTCATTATGAACGACAATAAACTTCAAGTGCCCCGCTGAGTGGATTTAAAACTAGTATGGTTATCATAATGACCAAGAGATCTCTATATAATGTATTTAAGGATACCATTGACTAAGAATCTCTAAAAAATACAGATGATTATCTATCGATGAAGAACCTCAAATACATATAAAAGATTCTATAAATCTTATACATATTAATCATTGATTTTCATATCTAAAGAAAATCTAATTTTCATACTTGGTAATGTAATAAAGATTCATGAACATAACATAAATCTATAAAGAGAGTCCCGAAGTAGACAATATTTCCCCCCAAAAAGGAGTGATGAGTCCGACCTCCCATCCTATTGACCAATGCAAATTCTTAAGCCTCATCGGTCCACAAATAGTGAGCACCTACCTTTGGAAACTAGGTCCAAAGGGATATAGAATCATTGGGTGTTTTCTGTTCTATGAATAAACCCATTAGAAACCGATTGGAAAGTTTGAACCTTAAACAGACAAGTTCATCCCCATTTACAAAGGAAACAAAAAATGGTGAACCTGACATGAATCATTAACCAAATTAAAATAATGTTTTAATTAATTGTTAGGCCCCTATTTAAACTCAATAAGAGGGCCAACAAAACAATCAATAAAATATGTGCTCATACAAAAGATGTAGTGGCTGAACCTATCCTAATTATGTCTGTTATATCAAACATGCACTCTTTTCCAAGATCTTCTGCGTTACAGAAATGGCTTCTCTAAAGTTCACACCTGTAAATGCATCTGCGGCTACTCCTGGTAGATCCTGATCTGCTCTGGGAATGACATCACCTACTCAGCATCTTCAATGATGTGTATCAAATGCACTGGTTAAGGAATACAATCAACACGGTACCATTCTAACTCTAGAGGCTACTTGACAATCCCTCTAAGTGAATAATTCACCTTGGATGTCCAGACAGCGACGACTAGTGATCAAGAAGCGAGTGGTGCCAACCACCGTCTCCAACTGTTTCGAGTTGTTATCCCCAGAACACAATCCCCAGTCCCTCCCATATTATGAAGAGGTGAATGAGAAGGTCACTCAAGGCCTTAATTAAAGGAGACGGGAGTCCTTCCTAAGGGCTCCCATCAACAATTGCCGCCAGACTCGTGGGGCAGTGCACCCTCAACAAGATGAGGGTATCGACTTCAGGGGTTCAGCTCAGGTTCCTTAGACCCGAGCACACAAGACGAACCTACAGAGGTGAAATCTGGTGAACATAGATAAGGTTCTTACTCTTTCCCCTTCCAGAGAAGTCCATAAAGCCAACTTGATGGCATGAAATGAGCGGGCACATACACACGTCCGTTCTAATTCCGTTGTCCAGCAGACTCGTCTGGTAGCAACCCACCAATTCCGCCAGGCAATTCTGGTGGATTATTATAGCCAGGAATATACACCTGTTTATAACTCATCAGCTAGTCAGTAGGCTTTTCTGACTACAACCAAAGAAGGCCTCCAATCTGATATGGTGGCAGCTGATAAACAGGAACATACACCTGTTTACAATAAAAAATTCTATCAGCAGTCTTGTCTGCCAGTATTGAAGGAAAATAGTCAACCATACTTGATGAGGAATACACAGTAGGCACATACAACTGAAAATATTAATCAATCCTACCAACAGTCTCATTTGGTAGCATCCGGAGAAGTCAGTCGGAAAGCTCCGACGACAAATTTGGAGCAGACTCAACTCTCTGCCCCCATACATGAGTACTATCAGAATTCACTGATAGGAAAAGAAGGATAGGAGAATAAACACACACTTACTCCAAGCATGGAATGGACGTATATTCCCGTTCTGGTAGCTGAAGTCACCAAGCACATTCTGACAATGATGAAAGAGCAGAAGAAAATCCCTGCTCATATTTTGGATGCCTGTCAAAATATTATAACATCTTCAGCAGCATCCCAGGGAAAGAAATGCAAATATGTCCCTACCAGTGGAGTGACACATCAACAAATCACTCCAGAATAGATACACACCTCGGTTCCGGTCTAAGAGTGTTGTGGGGCATACTCCCCCATATCATATGGATAATCAAGTCAGGCACATACACCTAATTTGAATGGAGATAATCATCCTAACCTAACTATTTCTCTTAAGTAGGCACAAACACCTGCTCATAATAACCACTTTTGTCAACAAGTGGTTCCAAAACTATGTAAGAAGGCATCTAATAAAAAGACATGTCCAACACAGTCAAGAAATCAAGATCCAATCTATAACAAGGCCTTTCTCGATGCCGGAGTTCATGATGCACTCAGACAATTATCTGTTTCAACTCAAGATTCTACTCTCTCAGTTCCAAATAGTGGGAACATTAATCCCAAAGGTCTTCATCAGACACTTCCTCATGAAGGCTTGCTTCATGATAGTTTGGTTGATCTCGAAGTATCATCTTCAAATGAGAGCCACGATAACCCTCCGCGTGGCTAGAAGATCAAGGAGAAAAAGGTTTCATCTTTTTTTGTAACCCACCATGGTGGTCCTCTCCATGATGATGAATTTAGCTTCTAAATCCCTCTCTGAAGTAGTAATTCACATTTCCTAGAAAGTTCTTCAAAGGAAATTGTAGTAATGAGAAAGTCCTCTTATCTTGAGGAACTTGGAAATGTGAAGATAGTCATATCTGATGCTTTACCGCTAGCAGGTGAAATAATTTCTCAATCAAAATATATCCCGGGGTGTAGGTCATTCTCTGAACCACCCCTGGGTCATTCATCTTTTAGTTTGACAAATGAACAGTTAAGCAATATTTTTGAATCTGATGAAGAAACAAGGAAGCACCAACTCTGGTCTAATCAGGTAGAAGATTCTTCATTGAATGAAAAAGAGGAAATGCTAAATATAAGAAAAAAACTGGCGAAAGGTGAAGTTCCAGTCATGTTTTGGCCTTTGGCTGACTCTCGGTATGATATTCCAAAAATGTTGATAGATGATTGTATTCATGATATTCATCTCAATATGTGAAAAAATCTTTTTCAATTGAAAAATAAAATATTATCTTATGATGAATATGAAAATCATATCAAGATAATAGAAGGTTTACAATGCCAAATTGATTTGGCATCTCTCTCATTTTCTCAATATCCAAAGGTAGAAAAGCAATAGAGAGCCCTTTAGCGTTCATGCCTTGGCGCACTAAGAAGATCGCGCCAGTTAATTTCCAATGCCCCTATCTTGTATTCATATCAGGGGATGGGGTGTTCATGGAGCACTACATTTCACTGTACTCTCCAGCCAACAAAGCCCAACAAAAATGGTCTCATGCAATGTTATTTCCCATGGCCATACACAACCAATTGGATTTGTTTGTAATCAAAGGCTTGCTCAAGAACATGCCTCAACAAGTTCTTCTCAAAGTCAGGCATATAGAGAACAAGTTGTAAAATTACTCTTGCATCAGGAAAATAAGAATATCGAACATGCCTCTTGTTTAGAGCGTTCACATCATCAAGTGACAGAAGTGTCAGAAATCATCCAACGTTCATTTTAACCAGGTGATTTGAGTGGATGTAGGTTAATGCATCCAACCAATTTACAGACTAATGTCCGCAAGATCAGGAGAGATTTTAATAAAGTCTTATATATAGCCGCTCAAGAGCCACCCCAACTTACCAGACTGGGGAATCTTTTAACCCAACCCTCAGAATCAAAAAATAAGATTCGAGGAGTTGAGCAGGAATAGCAAGAAAAACTCCAGCCCACCGGACTGGGGACTTTTTCAAATCATTAATCTCTTCCTCAGAGAAAGTCAGTATTCTCTCGATTTGGGAAGGAGCCACAAGAGGAACGAAGAGCTGAATTATCAGAAGATTCCCTCCGAATTACGGTTTGTCAAGAAGTTATTTAGGGATCAAATCAACAAAAGGAAATGTCTCATCAAGTACATGGAAGAAGACAACATCGTAGAAATGCCAATAGAAGGGATGCAATGTGTTATGCATCAATAAATGTCATCAATGCCATTGTTTCTGATCCTCTAAAACATGAGGTTCATTCAAAGGGATCAGATGAAAAATTTCATACTCAAGAAGTTGTACACACAGGCCCAAATGAAGAAGGTGTTCGTACAGGAAATCAAAGGCTTACCCAAAATCTAGGTATTCCTTCAAATAACCAACATCCCCCTCTCCAAAAGGAATCCAAAAAGGAGAAAGGAAATAATAAGGTTACATACCCTTCCATTGGAGAAGAACAATCACTCTTACTAGAGAAAAGATTCACACAACAAGAGTAGGAAATGAAGGAATTAAAAAGGTTGTATGCAGAACTACTTCAAGGTAGTCATCCTCCTAAGCGTGCTGGAGTCAGTCAGCCAAAGGAATTTGTTTCAGTTACTGAGATGGATCAAGAATATCCTCCTTCACCAGTACACCCTCATAGGTCTAATCCTATGGGTAATGTGTAACAACAATAAGTGTTGTTACCATTAGTTGCAGTACCAGTCACCACACCTGTCCAAGCTCTAGTTATTGCACCTGCTCAGGTCTAAGATCAAACAGATGTTTTTATAAAGTTAATGACTGCCATTGTGTCATTAACAGCTCGGTTGGAAGCTATGGAGGGAAAACGTGCACAAATTAAACCAGAAAAGGGAGCTTACCATGAATGGGTTGATGCAATTCCTCCCCCATCAAATTTTGCAAGTACCACATTCCCAATATTTAATAGTTCAGGAGACCCAGAGCAACACTTAACACATTTTGTTTCTCTTTGGGATCCTATGATGGGAACCCCTCAACAACAAGAAGCAGTTAAGCTCAGGTGTTTTGTACAGTCATTACAAGGGCCTGCCTTTTTCTGGTATACAAGCATTCAATCTCAGTCAATTACTGGATGGGAGGATCTCTGTCAACGATTTCTTCTTCAATTCAGATCAACATTTCCA
This sequence comes from Viscum album, assembly GCA_963277665.1. NCBI lineage: Eukaryota > Viridiplantae > Streptophyta > Magnoliopsida > Santalales > Viscaceae > Viscum > Viscum album. The sequence goes on along the minus strand of OY728133.1, from coordinate 457,804,713 downwards.
AAAACAACAGTTTTTATCTTACAAATTGTAAGAAAATGGAGAATGAAAGAGTTTCAAATTTCATTGCTCGCTAGAAGGGATTAACATATTCCCTAAGCTTAGAACTCCCTCAAGAAGTGTTGTTTCCAATCTGTGTGGAAAATTTGCGTGATGAATTACGCACACCATTGATCCCTGTGAAATACACAGAAGGGTTTCAGGACCTTACATCAATCACTAAGAAGATTAAAGAATCTCTTATGAAGAATAAGGACAAAACTCATGTAATTCCATCATCTCTAGAAAGGAGAATGGGTAATGTAGAGATTGCTAAGGTTACACTTAAACAAGCACATGTACATGCTTCTACTTCAAAAATTTCATCTTATCGAAGGGATCCACCTCCTGAACGTCAAAAACATAGGACGTTTCTTCAAGATGATAAAAAAGATCTAAGACAGAAATAATTTGAGGATCTGAAGAGCAAAGTTTACTCTTTCTGAAATGAAAAAGTTTCTGGTTACTTCATTTCAGCTCTGTAAAATAATTTGGTTCAGTTTCCAAGGCCAAAAAGGCCTAACAAGGAAGGTGATGAAGACCGTCCCAACTATTTCCCATTTCATCAGATGTCGGGGCATCCCATTTAGAAGTGTTTTATCTGCAAAGGACTCCTGAAAAAAATGGTGGACATGGGACAAGTAAAATTGAAAGGTTCTTCAGCTCAGGTATCATGTGTTATTGCTATAGATACAGAGGAATAAGGCGAGTGGAAGGATGTCAAAAAAAAATGCGCAGAAATATGATTATTGGATGGTCCGGAAAACGATCAAACGAACTCATTCCATTTTGTGAATGAAATTGAAGAAACCAATTGTGTCTTCTGTTATGAATGCCACAACAATACCCTCTTCATCAGAGGTAAAATCCTCAATGGGGCGGCATAATTCAAAGAAAGAGGAACAATCAGATGAAGATGAAATCGTGTCAAATCCCAAGTTGTCTTTGACTCTGGCATATTTTATGCCATCTACTTCAATGCCATGGGCACCGTTCCCCCAAAAGGAATAGCCTAAATTGGATAATCGGGCAGAGTCTTCATTAGATGAAGAGTTGATCTTTGGTTATGTCAACATGAATCACTTAACAGATCATTATGCCAGCCATAGTTTCGATTTTGATGAGCCTGAGTTCCCTGTATCAAACAGAGGAATTAGAGGGAGTTCTAGAGGTCTGGGATACAGAGGAAGACGTGGATATCCTAGAATCCACTATTCCAATCCTACCCCTGCTAGAACTGTGTATGCAGCAGAAACTCATGCCAGAGACCTTCAGCAGGCTCAACAAGAACAAGAAACTTTTTCCACCAATAGCAGATTCAGTCCTAGCACAATTACTCTGGAGGATCAGTTAGAGGTTACACTTTCCTCCTCTTAGAAAGTAAATAGACCTATTTGGTCTAATATTCTAAATCTAGGAGTGTTTCCAAATCCTACCCCGATACAAGATGCATCTACTTCTAAAGAATAAACTTCTAAGGCACCTATAAAACCACATGTTCATGTTGGAAAACATAGACCATTGGACCAAAAATATGATGTCTTGAAACATTTGGCCCAAGTACCAGACATGTTAATGATTCTGGATGCCTTGAATCTATCAAAGGATCTTCGGGAGGCACTCATTGAGGCTTTGTCAAGTCCTCAGGAATTCGAAACTGCAATTGATGTGGCTGAATTCTACCATGTTGAGAATGGTCCTGCAGAATTCCATGTAGTGATATCTTTTACAAATGAAGATGAGGATGATGTTGTGCATGGACATATTAGACCTTTGTATTTATCTGGCAAGGTCAATAGTGTAGACATCTGAAGATATTTCATTGATAATGGTTCATGATTCAACCTCAAACCTATTCGTACACTTCATCGATTGGGCCTCACAGAATCTGATTTATCTCATTATACTTTGATGTTACAAGGATATGATAAAAATGAACAAGAACCACTGGGCGAGATTACACTCAGAACACAGTTTGGAGAACTTGTGTCCAATTCAGATTTCATTGTTGTTGATCACGATACAACCTTCAACATTTTTTTTGGAAGACCATGGCTACATCAACATGAAGCTATCCCTTCATCATACCATCAATGCCTCAAAAATTATTTCAATGGTCAAATTGGGACATTGTATGGTGATAAGGCCCCATTCCAAACATGTGAATCTCAATACATTGAGGCAGAATTCTATCACATGGAGGGTAAGGAGAAATCCACAATAAGGGAGGTTACCAAGGTTAATGCTCCATATGGTTTGGAAAAGATTCCAGTAAACCCATTCATACATTTGAGTACAGATTATGTATTTCCTATCAGTCAAATTGACAGGATAGACCCAAATCCAAGTACTGTTATGGAAAATTCCATAATTTCAATTACAAAAATCAAACCAGACAGCATGGGAGAAAGTGGTGATTCACCAAGCAATGATGAAAGCTTAAATGGAGATGTCTTCATTTCATCTCCTGAAATCCAAAAAGTCTATACTTCACCAACCGGGCCAGAAGAAGTTATAGCAATGTCAAAGGTGAATGATGATGTCGATTATCAATCCATAATCTCCTCTTTATTACCCAAGGAAGGCCCTTCATCATCAATAGGTTCAGAAATTGAAGCCTCTTCTTCAATATGTTCATATTTTAACATCTCTCCTGATCATGGAAATTCTACTTCATCATCTACTATGCAAGTATAAATAGAAGAAGTATCACTTGTTGAAGAAGAATAGGATGATCTCAGGGATTATCCTCCAGCATTTGAAGAGGGTATCTCCACTACTGTGGATGAACTCAGAGAAATAAATCTGGGTACAAAAGAAGATCCACACCCCACATTAATTAGTGTGGCCATGACTCTTGAAAATAATGAAATTTATATTTCATTTTTAAAGTAGAATCGAGATATATTTTCTTAGAATTATACAGAAATTCCAGGGCTTGATCCTGATGTTTCTACTCATTGTTTGGGTTTTCAAGAAGAACATCGAGGATTCAAATAGGCTTCAAGAAGAACACACCCAACTTATGCTTCCAAACTTTAAGCTAAAGTGCATAATATTATCAAAGCTAAATTCTTCAAAGAAGTTCAATATCCCAAATGGTTGGCTAATATTGTCCCTGTGAAAAACAAGAATGGAAAAATTAGCATTTGCATTGATTTTAGAGATCATAATCGGCATTATCCCAAACATGATTTTCCAGTCCCAATTACAGAACTTTTAATTGATGCAACAGCTGGCTATGAATCACTTTACTTCTTGTATGGATATTCTGGATATAATCAAATCTGAATGGCTCTAGAAGATGAAGAATCTATAGCTTTCAGAGCCCCTCAGGGTGTGTTTTTCTATCGGGTAATTCCCTTTGGCCTGAATAATGCAGATGAAACATATCAATGTGCCATGTACCATATCTTCAAACCCTTTTTAGGGAAATTTGTTGAATGTTATGAAGACGATTTGGTGGTTAAATCCAAAAAACGTTCTAATCACTTTGCGGATTTGGAAGTCATATTCCACAAACTTCGACAACACAATTTGAAGATGCACCCATTAAAATGTGATTTTGGGGTAACCTCAGGAAAAAATTCTCGACATTTTTGTACGCCATCGTGGTATCGAAGTCGATCCAGAGAAGACAAAGTCAGTTTTTGGTAAGTCACCTCCTCATAATTTGAATTAATTGAGAGGACTTTAAGGACACTTGGCCTATATTCGGCTTTTCATCGCCAATTTGGCAGGAAAATTTTTACCCTTCACCAAATTGATGAAGAAGGGAGTCACTTACCAGTGGACTGAAGAATGTCAAGAAGCATTCAATATTCTCAAGAAATATCTCTCGGGTCCACCGGTATTAATGCCACCTGTTGAAGGAAGAAAACTTGTTCTTTATGTGACAACCTTAGAGTGATCATTGGGAGCCTTCCTTTCCCAAAAGAATGATACTGGGAATGAAAACAACCTTTACTATCTCAGTCAGACTATTCTTGAAGCAGAAACCTGATATTAAAGTATTGAAAAGTGCTACCTAGAATTAATATTTGCAGTTAAAAAGTTGAGACACTACCTTCAACATCATGAGGTCCATTTGTTATCTCTCAATAACCCGCTCAAATTCATCCTTAGTCAGCCAATGCTTACAGGATGTCTAGCAAGGTGGGCAGTTATTTTACATCAATTTGATATCTAGTATGTGTCTCAAAAAGCAATAAAGGGACAAGCTCTGGATGATTTCTTTGATGAACACCCTTCAGTAGAAGATACATCTTTAGATATTGAACTTCCGGATAAGGAAGTCTTCTCTATTAATGATAGTCTTCAAACATGGTAAATTTACTTTGATGGTGCTTCTAGAAGTCCAACAGGGAAGAAAATGGAAGATCCTAAATTCCATAAAGTTGGGTTGGGAGTTGTGCTTCTTTCCCCAGAAAAGGCAGTGTTACCTTATTCCTTCTTATTGTGGGAAGGCGGTAAAAAAAATGAAGCAGAATATCAAGCTCTCATTGCAATATTAGATGTGGCGCTTCAAGCACAAGTGAATCACTTAAAAGTGAAAGGTGATTCATAATTGGTAATAAAACAATTCAATGGGGATTATGAAATCAGAAAAGAAGATTTAATCCCTTTGTATTATTAAGTCAGAGAGTTAATGGAATAATTTCTTTCGGAACCGACATTTTCTTATGTCCCTATATCAAAAAATGCTCAAGATGATGCATTGGCTAATATAGCTACAGCTCTGGCAGATCCAAATTGGGATGACACAATCATCAGTATTGCCCACTTTCATACAATTTCACCTTATGTTCAAATCAGAACATAGGAAATCAGTGAAATTTGTCCCATTCCTGAACCATATGGTCATACTACAGGATAAATTACACCTATAATGGAATAACTTCAAAATGGAACACTTCCACCTGATAGAGTCGGGAAAGAACAAATACGGTGATGTGTGGTCAATTTTACTCTTTATGAGAACCCTGATGACCTAAGAAAAATTCTCTACAAAAGAAGTTTTTATGGAGTTCTCTTCAGATGAATTGATAGTGAAGAGACAATGGTTGTCATGAAATAAGTACATGCAGGAGTCTATGGTTCCCACCAATCTGGACATAGACTGTCTAATCAAATTTGAAGGCTTGGGTACTTGTGGCCTTCAATGATACAAGATTATGTTGATTTCATGAAGAAGTGTCATTCATTCCAAGTATGTGCCAACTTCATTCATCAGCCCCCAGAGTTGCTTCATACATCGAAATAATCGTGGCCATTTTCCACATGGAGAATGGATGTAGTGGGACCTTACCCTTCGGCTACACCCAAGCAGTTTAAGTACATTCTTACTGCTACTGACTTCTTTTCTAAATGGGCAGAGGAAATAACTCTCAAAGAAGTTAGTCCTAAAACCATTGTTAGTTTCAACAAGTCTAACATCATTACCAGATTTGGTGTCCCTCATACCATACTGACGGACAATGGCACCACCTTCCGTTCATCCAAGGTAAAGAAGTTGTATCATGAATACAACATCAAATCCAACCATTAATCTCGGTATCATTCAGTGGCCAATGGCCAGATAGAAGCCTTCAGTAAGACTCTTTCAAATATACTGCAAAAGATAATGGATAAAGATAAGAACTCATGTCCTGATAAACTCTTTTATGCTTTATGGGCTTATCGAACCACCACCCGCACTGCTATGTGGTCAACTCCATATTCATTGGTATATGGAACAGAAGAAGTCTTGCCCATTGAAGTTCAATTACCCTCGCTCAGAGTATCCATTTGTGATCAGTCATTTACAATTGAACAATCTCAAAAGCGATTGGATGAACTAGAACGATTAGATAAAAAATACTGTGCACCCTACACCACTTAGAAGTCTATCATAATCAAATATCATGAGCTTTAAACAAAAAAGTTCACCTTCGTTCATTCATTCAAGGAGAATTGGTATTGGTTCTCAGAACTCCAATGATACTAGGAATGAAACTTCCCAAGATGGAGCCAAAATGGGAAGGACCTTATTCAATACATAAGGTATACTCCAATAGAGATTATTCTTTAATCTCAATGGATGGAGAACTCATCACGACTCCAACTAATGCCATATTTTTTAAGAAGTATTTTGTATAACACAAATACATCACTCTGGTACATGCATATGACCTTAAACTATTCACACCATCATCCAACATGACGTTAAAGTATATTGTTTCTCTTTCGTCCAACATGACGTTAAACTGTTCCATCTTCCAACATGACGTTAAACTGTATTGTCCCTCATATGTCCTAGCTACATGACGCTAAACTGTATAGCACCCTTACATCCAACATGACGTTAAACTTTGAAAAAGTCCATAATACGTCCATCATGATGTTAAACTGTGTCCCCATTGTACTCACTTTAAGACATTAAACCGCATAGCCATACGTCCTATATACATGACGCTAAACTATACAACACCCATCCTTGATATATGATGTTAAACCATATAGCCCTTCTTTTATCCTTACTGCATGACATTAAACTTCATAGTCCCTCCCTAAGTCCTTGCTGTATGACATTAAACTGCACAGTCCCTTCTTCATCCAACATGACGTTAAAATGTGCATAGTTAGGGTTGTTGCTACGTCTTGTTTCTCACACTGAGTATGACTCATGTGAGATTAGAGTAAACTTCAACCATAACACCCTCTCTGGGCTGCTAACCATGCATAAGTCCAAAAAACATTTTTTGGGTTGTCCTCAAGAACAACTTGATCACCAATTCATTCTTCAATCGATATACACGGACTTTGATCCTTGCCTTATAAGATGGGTACGTAGGAAACCTCCATAGGTTCAAGCCCAAAACCAATATATTCACATCGAATCACCTCCATCTCATACGATGTTGATTCGTGAAGCCGCCCCCATAACCAATATTTTTTACATTGGTTCACCATCGTCCTTGCTATATGACGTTAAACTATTTTCACTTTTGTCATGTACGACAATAAACTACAACATTCTTTGACACCCTCACCTGAGAGGGAATCATTGTTTACACTGATCTCCAATCATGTTATATTCCAAAGACTACGTGTATACATGGAAATGCCTGAACCTTTAATCATGGGTCAAACCATCATTGCACTAAACTCCCTTTTCACCCTTCATATGTATGAACCAAATCTGTACAAAGGGTATTTCAAGAACTACGTCTGGCTTGATTCCCATTCTTATGGGATACATAGGAACATTCGAGCATCCCTCGAATCCAGCCCCAAATCTTTGGGCCTAACCCCAGATTTCACTTTTAGTCCCTTGGCTAAAACGTCCCCCTGTGAAAACATGAATGTGGTATGAAAACCCTGGGTTTCATTCACATCAGGTTTATAAAACACACACTGTGTATTCATTATTATGGTCCGAGCTCTATGAACCTAAACTAAGATTTCCTATAATCTCGTCCCACATGACGTTCAACTGTATTTCATGAACAAAATTTGGCCTGATTCTCATTCTAATGAGATATGTAGTGAAGTCTAACATCTTAATTCGGGACCCAGCCACAACCTAATTATGGTTAGAATTGGTCTATGTATTTATTTGATGCATTGAACAATACCAATTTTTCATGTGTCATACTCCTAACCTTAAATACTTCCAGATCCCCATAACCCTTTTCTTGACTTCTGGTCACAAAATGTTTGGTACTCGGGAATTATTTTGTTTGACTATGCAACATGTGCCTTTAGGTGGCCTTGCATAAAAAGTCTACATAACATACTTGTCAGCCAAAAGATACTATTATTTTATTAGGAAGCCAATTCCCTTAGGTGGACCTACATAATTCAACCCCCTAACATGTTTTTTAAATAATGGTAACATCATTCATGGGCATAAAACCTCTTTTGTCCTTAATTGTCTTAACGACAATATGTAGGGATCCACAAAAATAGCCATCCTTAACATATTTGTCCCATGTTCTTTTCCATGATCTGAATGTATTCAAGTCTATGGTTTATATTTCTCTTCCCTGCATTTGGGTCAGACCTTCGCAGGAGTGACATTAATCCAATTATTTGATAATATCGATTGAAAATATCCTCTCCACATTCAAGTACCTCTCTCCACATAGCAGACTCTGTGCTTTGGAAAATTTTAATCTCTATAAACTTTCATTGGTTTTTTAGTGATAGAAAAGTAAAATTTCTAAGAGTTTTTTTACTTGACTATGCAGCACATGCCCTTAGGCGACCTTGCATAAGTAGTCTACATAACGGACCTGTCATCCAAAAGATGCTATTATTTGACTATGCAGCCAATGCCCTTAAGTGGCCCTACATAATTCAACCCCTTAACAGGTTTGTTAAATAAACGTAACTTCAATCTTAGGAAATACTACTTCTAATGCCTCTTGACCCTTTTTTCATAACATTCCTCAGATTCAAAATTTCTTAAGTCATAGTTTAAATTTTCCCCCATAATTGAATATGATAATATGTTTTCAGATAAATTATCAAGGAATTGATTCATGTTCAATCCATTATCCATTCGGTCAAAGCTATTTCGACCTTAAACATTAGCCTTTTTTATGTCTGATGTGGATGAATTTACACTGCCCACAAAAGATAAGGGAACTCTGAACAAAATTCAAGTCTCAACTCACTAAACATAAATTTAGTATGATTTAGGTAATATTTAACAAATAAAAAGATTCAATGTTTGTAGGATTATTCATAATAATCCTGGAAAAAATCAAACTATGCTTACTAGGCCCATTATCTTAGGTAATGATTTAAAGCATGTAACAAAAGAAGGCATGCACAAATGATTGAAGAAAAGTGTTTTTCATTTGATACACAAGAGTTAGAAGAACATCCACAGATAGGATTATCTTCTCTTTTACAACAATTGCAATATATTTTCAACATAAGTCTTTATTTGATTTACAGAATCCCGAGCTTCATCAGCAGCCACTTGAAGCTCATGCACTCGACCAGCTTCACTCTTTTCAACTTGATGGAGTGCTTTATTGGCATTTGAAATGGATTTCATACCATTCAATTGAACTCCTTCCAATGAACTGTTAAGATGGTCAAGTTCCCTAGTAACAACATCTAACTATTGCTGAATGTGCATCTACTGGACAACATTCTCATTGATCTTATGCTTTAGCTCCTTCAACTTGGCAGCATGATCAGCCTCAGCTCGGGAAACCTCAGCCTCAAATTCCATGATATTGGCTGACAACCTTACTCTGGTGTGGTCTTGAGGGTACTTTTGCTCCTGCTCCCTTCTTAAGATGACTTGTTTCACTGAGGCATGAATCTCTTTATATCCAAAAATTCCAATTCTAAACATGATGAATAGGGATGATAGTCAGGGGATCTTAGATGATATCTCTTCAAGAGGCACTTTAGATATTATCTTCCATATATTCTTACATTCCTTGCGTTGTGAAAATTAGAGTGCCTTTTGTACTTCCAGGTCTGACTCAGCATCACTGTCACAGGGGGGAATAAAATCCAGGATTAATGCACTTAGAGAAGTTCCATGTTCTGCTACTTCCCCCTTGACCCTTGTTATATCCATTTCTATTCCCGTTGGGGCAAAGGCCGAGGCTTCACCTCCAGATCTATCCAATGAAATTGATGGCTCTACACAGTCAATTGAATGTTTTGGTTAATTTCAAAGGATAATATAAGTTGATTAAGTTGTCTTGAAAATTAAGGGCAACCATAAATATTGTTATCTCTTACCCAATGGTAGATCAATAGCAGGAGAAGGATCCTCCCCATCATTCCTAGCTTCAATGGGATTTTCAGGACGAGTTTCAGGAAGCTCTACCGGGTTCAGCTCCACTTAAGCTAGTGTCACTGCAATAGTAGGGTTGTCCATACGCCCTTCAGGCATTGGAAGTTCAGCAGCTTACTCAGATGGAACTGCACATTTTAAACAATCATGGTCATATATCTAATAATAAGTTATTTTAACAGGACGAAGGATAACACTCATGTCCAAAACCTCTAAATTACATGGTAATTCAACTTGATCTAAAATATCTTCAAAAGATGCATCAAGTTTCATAATTTCATCGAATGATATCTCGGATTCCTGGTTAGTCTCACTAGTGAGAGCATTCAATGTATCTACTTGGTGACCCACATCCTGCAACCTCTGACACCGGATAGTTTCTTCAGATAAAATTGTGGCGTCATTTGCAGTGGCCGCTAAATGTTCTGGTGCAGGTGTTGAACCTAAAGTATCACAGAATTAAAGTCAATTGATGTTTTAAATCAACATCTTATGAAGCATTGTTAATTTACCAGAAGCAGGCTCTTCTCTCCATGAAGTAGAAGCAGGAGTGGTACTGGGAACAGACGCTAGCTCCTCTTCAAAAGCAGCCAAGCCAGCATGAACTTGTGATTGTTCACCAACACCCTCCATCATTCTAATAGGAGGGTCAATCCTCTCCCTCAAAGGGGAAATTGAAGAAGCCCCTGCAATCCCATGAAGTATGAGCAATATTTTCATGGATTAAAACTCATGACTATTTGAAGTACTTACCACTACTGATGAAGAATTTAGCTTTGGACTTATTCCTTTGATGCCTTTGCTTCATTGGATTTTTGGGAGTGATGAAATATTCATCTCTAAATGAAAGAATTGGAGAATGAAGAGCCATGTCTAACTCCTCCTCCATGGCCTGTTGTCCTAGAGATATCTCGCCCAGTACGTGAGGAGATTCATTAGCTCCGATGGCAGTACCACCAAGGCTATACAATGGTGAAGGAACCTCAGCAATTCCTTTCTTTGAAAGCTATAGGATGAAGAAACTAATTTCCTTGAGTAATAAATCTTTAACTGGAATCAAGTTACAAAGAAAATAAGGAAAGATACTTACATCTTCTGGATCCACGTAATCGTGCCACTCCTCATCTCCAAAAGCACCAGTCCCCTCAGTGGTGCCACGATATATGATTTACTTCACCCACTTGGTGACAGGAATGGAACCATCAGTGTCATATATGAGCATCTATAGCTCTCTAATGTAATCCCGCACATCATCGGGGGTATCCTCAAAATGGATATTGGTGGAGGCCCGAAGAATACCTATTCCAGGGATGTGTAGCCCCTCATATAGATCTAGTCAGGCAGTCTCAACATCACAATATAAACTCCACCATGTATGGACAGCCTTTGGTCGTAGATATTCAGTGTGTGTAACAGAAGGCTGCGAGGAGGGTCCTACAATCATAGACTTCGGCTTCTTCCTAGCTCCTGCAACTACAGATAAAGGATATGGAAATAAGAATTGTTGCTCTATAAAGTAATGGTGATTAAATTTCCCCAATAAATTACCTCAGTAGGAGTCGATGGAGTTGGTATCTTTATTCTGACAGGAGAATTATATCTAGAATGAGGCCGCTTTTCTGCATGTTGTGCCTCATCATCCCCATCTTGGGAATCCGGCGAGCCATCCCTAGGTGAGGAACCTAGTGAATCAGCTCCAGGTGGGGAAGCGTGACCTTCCAGATGAAGGGTTTCTTTCTCTACTGTTCTTTTATTTTTCCCCACCTGATAAACTGGATGATTTAGTACCCCTTCAAGGTATGATGATATCCTGTTCTCAGCATACCATGTATTCAAATTACTCACCGCTTTATCAACTGGTAGATTAAACACTGCCTCGGTCTTCTCCATAGACGTCAGAAACCATAGTTGTCAGGAAACCATCGGATTATACTATGACTTGACATGCACAGGAGGGGATACAACAGTCTGCTGCAGACACTTAAATTGGTGTGCAAATAATGTATGGAGCATAGGCCTCGTATATAATCTCTCCTTCAATCCTGGTGGCCAGTACACCATCTCTACAAGCCAACATGTATGACCTCAGTTCCAGGCCATTTCTTCCATCATCAACAAACCGCCTGTTTGGAGGATTTCTATAAGGAAGTAAATTGATTTCCTTGTACATTCTCAGCCTTACCTTCATATCATAGATGTTGAGATCTAATAGAGAAACCCTAGAAAATTCCTGCACTGATGGCCTGAAAGAACTTCCAGGAACCTGTACTCTGTTCTGTACAGCATAGGTCCTTAAATTAATGGCAATCCATCCCCACAAAACTTGGAATTGTCCCACTATTCTCAATAGAGACTTACCCATAAAGACATGGAGTAAGCTCCTGTGAATATTCGCCAAAATGGGGGTGGAAAACCCAACCATTTTATTCTCAGCCAACTTAGCTGCCACAATGAAGGTCCCTGCCCGGATGCCTCCCTTAGAATCCCTAACTGGAAGAAGATAAACACTGAGCCACAAGGCTAAGAATCCTGCCAGACGAGTATTTTTTGGGATTCTCTGATCCATGTTGTACCCCCACTTATCAAATTCTCCTACTTCTAGAGGCGTCCAAAATGTGCCATAAGCACCCATCTTCTCTATTCTAGGGAAAATAGTAGGACGAGTGCAGCTGGGCCACTCACCCTCTTTCCTGGTAAGAAACATATCCATCCACTCGTCTAGATGAATATCCTTTTTGGAATGAGTTTTGGAGGTCTTGGAATTATTGAGGTTGTAGAAGATTTTCAATAACTCCCTATCCAAACCTAGAGTATTCTCTAAAGCATTCCAAGTCACCTTGGAGGGGGATGAATTCATCATACATATCACCCAAAATTGGAGCCCCTGAGATCTTGTATACATCCCACAAACTGATGCCTACTTCTCCATGAGTCAGATAGAAAGAATTGGTTTCTGGGATCCAGCGGCTGATTAGCTCTGACACAAACTCATCATACCTATAGACAAATGTATCCCCAGCCCAGAAGACTTCATATATAGAAGCTCCTTTCAAATCTTCAACAAAATCTCCATAGGTTTGTTTCACCCAATATGCCCAAATCCAAGTTGGCTTCACACCTCCTCTAGGTCGGAAGTCCTAACTCTTATTCCAGCCTTTGGATTGATCCAACTGAGAATTTTGGAAAATTGAAGGATAACAATGTGGTTGCAAATCTGGCTTGTGATGTTTCAGATCTGGGGCACAAGGTCTATGATGCATTATATAGGCCTTCTACACTGTTCTAGTATTTACAAATGATCCTCCCATTGAGATATTTGCTGAAGCAAAATTGGTGTAATTCTAAAACCAAAAATACAGGAGATAATTCTTTGCCTCTGGAATATTGACTTCTTGCAGATGGCCATGCCCATATAGAGGCAAGTAGATCCTCTGTGGAAAATTAAGATGATACTTCTTCATGTACTTGGCCAAATCTGGGAGAGTTTTGTCACATATATTATAATAATCATGGACAAAAATTTTCATCATATCATCAATTCGATTGCTAGCCAGTTCATCAGCTATTCCAATTCTTCTAGGAGCCACTGAATCTGTACAAAGGTCGAATAATTAACTCTTAAGTAAGTTTCTTTTTCATAAAAATTTTGAAGAAAAGTGAAAAAATCACTAAGGATTTAAGCCGTGCAAGTCCAAATGTTGGCACGCAAATCTCATTAGGTCGCGCAGGTTTTGGCGGGCAGGTATCACCGCATAGGTCAAAATACCTCTGTAGAAGCACCACATGAATAGAAGCAACGAAACCACAGAAAATCAAGACACCTGCGCGACGAGAGAAACCTGAGCGGTGAGAGCTCCGAATCATTCAAAGCCAGGTACTTTTCGACAGAATGAGGTGCATATTTATAGGCCAGGCCACACCCCCAACGCATTGAAGCTTGCACGCCACTATCTGCGTGCTCAAAACATGCGCGCTATTTTTCCCTTGGTTTTCTCCTTTACCTCATAGTCAAATCCTCCTTCCTTTCATATCCAACTCTGAGGGGGGACTTTTGTTGACACTCCTTTCCCTCACAGAGTCTAACGAATGAAAAGGGAAATACCATAAACACAAAGTGATTCATCCTTTGAAGAAACATAAAAAATCGACAAAGGCAAGAACATGGATTTCTTTAATCATGGGCCGCATAAGTTCCAAGATGGTCACACAGGTATACCGACACGCCACATATTGGGCGCACAGGAGACCTGCGCGCCCTATTTGATTTTCACCCAAGGTCTTCAGTAGCCTATAAATACCCCTTGTGGGCCCCCCATTTTAGGCAAGAAAAATTACAAAAGTCATATTTGAGCTCCCGGCACCCTAGTCTCTTCTTGAAGTCTTTTGAACACTTCTAATGTAATTTATTACATAGAATAGAAGATCTAAAGAGAGGGAACAAGGACTAATTGTTGAAATTCACCAGCACTTTCATGCCTAAGTGTCTAACCCTTAAGGGAAATGAAGACACTTGCGCATCGCATTATCCCTTCAACATAACCAGAGCTCCACCCTTTTGGAAGCCCTTAGGGATAATACTAAGGGATTGAGCGAAGCCACGCTCAATTATTACACTATGGGTTGACAATCATGCAAGTACCCAAGTGCCGCATAGGTATACTTTCACGACCAGGACCTGCACGCCCCCCACAGTACCTGCGTGCCTACCTCTTTTTGGGTATCCCTCCTGTCTATTCATCTCTTTTCTTCAAATCCACATCTCCTCTTCAAGATTTAGCCTTCAAAACCCTCTTCAAAGTCATATATGGCATGGTTCCTTTGTTGGATTCCTTATCTGAAAGGAATTCTGTGGAACATCTCTCAAAACCTAGTGATTTACATATCTTTATGTCACTAAGGTTAGAGATTTCATTCATTCAACCTCATCCATTAAGATGGGAAGATCTTTAACATGGGCATCCTTTTTAGGAGTAGGCCCCAAGTCCCCTAATCTGGGCATCCTACTTAGGAATATGCCCCAAGTCCTAAATCTCCTTAAACTTTGGGCATCCTTCTTCTCAAGAGTAAGACCCAGTCCAAGTTCTATTAATATGGGCATCCTCTTTAGGAGTAAGCCCCAAATTCCAAATTCCATTAACATGGGCCTCCTTCTCAAGAGTAAGCCCCAGTTCTCAAGTCCCTTTAACTTGGGCCTCCATCTCAGGAGTAAGCCCCAGTTCTCAAGTCCCTTTAACCTGGGCCTCCTTCTCAGGAATAAACCCCAGTCATAATTTCTCTTAACTTTTCATAACTTCTTTTTGATTTGGGCTTCCTTCTCAGGAATAAAACCCAATCACAAGTCCCCTCCTAATTTAGGCATCTTCCTCAAGAGTAAGCCCCAAGTTAGAGTATCCAAATCTCCATGAAGCATATATACTTTTATGGACCCTGTTCCCGGGATTTTTCTTTAAAGTAAGTCTCAATATTTATCTATTTGGGCAGTCATGTATACATAATCCCCACATCATTCCTTATGATTGCATCTTTCATGGCATAATCGTCAGGTTTTACTAATACCTCTTGTTTCTCACACCGAACATGACTCACGTGAGCATAGAGTGTAAAAGTAATTATGAAATCTCTCTTTTAGCCATTAATCATGCATAAACCTCACACTTCTATCTCAAACTACGTGGAGTTTGATCTATGCCTTAAAAGTAGAGTACAAAGGAACCCTTTCTAAGGTTCAAGCCTATCACCCATTAATTCTCATCTGTCCCATATGACGTTAAAATATATATTAATTCACGAACTACGTGGGTTCTGATTCCTTTTCTAAACAAGGATACGTAGGTAGCCCATCCGCGGGTAAGATCCTAACTCTGAAATAATCCATGTCCTTCTGAACGAAAATAAACTTCAAGTGCCCCGCTGAGTGGCTTTAAAACCAGTATGGTTATGATAATGACCAAGAGATCTCTATACAATGTATTGAAGGATACCATTGACTAAGAATCTCTAACAAATACAGATTATTCTCTATCGATGAAGAACCTCAAATACATATAAAAGAATCTTTAAATCTTATACATATTAATCATTGATTGTCAGATCTAAAGGAAAGATCATTTTCATACTTGCTAATGTAATAAGGATTCACGAACATAAGTTAAATATATAAAGAGAGTCCCATAGTAGACAATAATTCCCCCCAAAACGTGTGATGAGTATGACCTCCCATCCTCTCAACCAATGCAAATTCTTAAGCCTCATTGGTCCACAACTAGTGAGCACCTACCTTTGGAAAGTAGGTCCAAATGGATATAGAAACATTGGGTGTTTTTGGTTCTGCGAATAAACTCGTTAGAAACCGATTGGAATGTTTGAACCTTAAACAGACAAGGTCATCCCCATTTCCAGAGGAAACACCCCAAAAATAACTAAACCCACAAAACTCCATAAAAACCAAGAAAACACCTAAAACCCTAAAAAAATCAAAAAACCTAAAAAATCTAAAATCCTGTAAAAACTCAAATAACCATAAAACCCATTAAAAACACTAAAAACCTTTAAAACACCTAAAACACTAAAAAACCCTAAAAAACCATAATCCCACCTAAAACCCTCATAAATATCTGATCCCCTAAAAACAAACGAAAACCCAAAACACTCTAAGAACCCATAAACACCATATAAACCCATAATTAGCCCAAAAAAATCTAAATATCCTAAAAGACCCTAATCCCATAAAAATTCTAAAATTATATAAAAATCCAAAAACACTAAAAACTATAAAAGAACTAAAAGTTCATAAAAAACCTTCCTAAATCCCATAAAAGTCCCTTAAAACCCTTAGACACCCAAAAAACCATAAACACCCAAAAAACTACAAAAACCCAAAACCCACTTGAAAACCCTAAAAATCATAACAATCATAAAACAAACCTAAATACCCTAAAAACTCAAAACCCCGGAAATCTATAAAACCCCCTAAAAATCCCAAAAAGAACTAAAACAACAAAAAACATAAAAACACTATTTTTTTTTAAAACCCCTAAATGAAACAACACAAATCCTAATATGTCTAAAAGACCCTCAAAAACCATAAAAACCAAAAAACCCTTGAAAGAATAAAAAATAAAGAATACACTAAAATTCCAAAAAACTTTTTGAAACACTGAAATCCTTAAAATCCTAAAACCCCTAAAAACCATAAAAAACATTAAAACCCTAAAACCCCCCAAAAAACCCTAAGAAACCATATAAAAATCTAAAACCATAAAAAACATGAAAACACCCCCTCAATAAATTCTAAAAGCCCAAAATACCTCTAAAAACCCTAAAATTACTTAAAACCCAAAAATCCTAAACCCCCCCCCAAACTAAAAAAACCAAAAAGGATAAAAAAATAAAAAAATATAAAACCCATAAAAACGTTAATAAAACCCCGAAAATCCAAAAACACTGAAAACCCCAAATTGCCTAAAAATGAAAAAAATCATAAACCGATAAAACCCTAGAAAACCCAAAAAAACCTTTAAACCCCTACAATACCATAAAAAAATCTAAAAACAAACAAACATAAAAAATTATGGATGAAAAAAATAAAAGAATCCTAAAAATCCATAGTAACCTAAAATAACCCTGAACCCCAAAACCCCAAAAAAGAACCCTAAAAATCTAAAAACACTAATAAACCCCTAAGAACCCCAAAAAAATTAAAAATCCTAAAAACCAAAAAACATTAAAAAATAATAATAAACCTTAAACCCCTAAAACCCTAAAAATATAAAGTCCTTAAAAGACACTAAAACCCATAAAAGAGCCGAAAACATCATAAAAAGATCATAAATAATTCTGAAAAACAATAAAACACTTAGAACCCATAAAAATCATTAAAGAGACCACAAAAACCCTAAAAGACCTTAAAACACCAAAAACCCATAAAAACAATACAAAGATAATAAAACCTTAAAACCCCTAAAAAGATCCTAAAACCCCCAGAATACACTAAAAACCATAAACCCCCTAAAACCCTAAAAATCATGAAACCCACAAAAACAAAAAAAAACTTATAAAAAACATTAAAACCCAAAAAACCTTATTAAAATCTAAAAAACTAAAACCCCCCAAATCCAAAAAAAATCTAAAAAAATCCTAAAAACATTATAACCATAAAAACTCTAAAAGATGATAAAAATAAATAAAATAAAAAAATACCCTAAAACCCTTAGAAACTACAAATCCCCTAAAAATACAAAAATAAATCCTAAAATCCATAAAACCCCTAAAACCCCAATAATACCTAAGAATACATTAAACCCCTAAAATCCCCTAAAAAGAAATAAAAACCATTTAAACCACCTAAAACCCCTAAAAAATAAAAAAAACCAGAAAAAACTCTAAAAACCATTAAAACCCTTAAAATGCTGAAAATCCCAAACAATTCATAAAATGGCCCTAAACCCCCCCCCCCCCAAAAAAAATACTATAAAAACACCCTAAACCAATTAAAACTCTAAATACCTAAAAACCCTAAAAATCCCTAAAACCCTAAAAATCCCTTAAGAAATCTATAAAACACTAAAACCCTAAAAAAACTTAAAAACCCTAAAACCCCTAGAAAAAAACCTTAAAAATAATAAAAATCCCAACAAAACATAAAATCATTAAAGACCATAACAACCTTAAAACCCATAATTACCCTAAAAGCTATAAAAAATAAAAAAATAAAGTAAAAAAAGTAAAACCCTAAAAACATTAAAGACCCTAAAATACTAAATAGTCCCTAAATGTCCCTAAAACCCTAAAACCCTAAAAGACCCTAAACACACAAAAAACCATAATAGTTCTTAAAAATCATATTTGACCTCTAAAAATACCTTAATCACCATTAAAGCCCCTAAAACCCTAAAACCCACTAAAAACCTTCAAATGAAATTAACCATAAAAAACAAAATAATCTCTAAAAACACTATAACCCTAAAAACTATAAAACCACTAAACCCCTAAAATTTTCAAAAATACCTAAAAAAATAAAAAACCCAAAACCCCATAAAACCCTAAAAATCATAAAAACCCTAAAACCCAAAAACATTGTAAACCCCCTAAAACCCTAAAACCATAAAAACCCATAAAAATCATCAAAAATCCAAAAATTCTATATAAGACTAAAAATCCTAAAAACCATGATACCAATAAAACCCTAAAACCCATAAAAACCATTAAAACACTAAAACCCCCTAATACCCCTAAATCACATAAAAATCCTTACAACCATAAAAAAACTAAATACTCTTAAGCACACCTAAAAACCCAAAAAATACTACAAAAACTAGATCCCCTAAATCCCCTTTAGACCCCTAAAACCTTAAAAACCATAACAACCCCTAGAAAAGCTCTAAAAACCGTAAAAACATTAAAACCCCTAAAGAACCCTAAAAATACTAAACCCCGCAAAAAACCCCAAAATCCACAAGACACAAAAAATACTTTAAACCCAGAAAACACTAAAAATAATAAAAACACAATTAAAACCCATAAACCACTAAAAACCTTAAAACCATAATTCCATAAAAATCACAAAACCCCTAAGATTTACTAAACCCATTAAAACCCTAAAAGTCCCTAAAAAGAAATAAAACACCCTAAAATATGTAGAAAACCGAAGAAACCCTAAAGGTCATAAAACACTAAAAACCCATAAAAACCTTAAAAACTCTACAAGACTACAAAATAACCTTTAAATCCCCTAAAATACTCTTAAAAACAATAAAAAGATAAAGGACCATATAAACCTTAAAAACATTAAACCCCATGAAATACCCAAAAATCCCCTAATGGGTCTTAATAAATTGAAAAATCCCAACCACACCTAAATCCCAAAAAACCGTAAATGAACATAAAATCCCTAAAAATCCCAAAAGGACGCCAAAAGACCAAGAGGACCCTAATAATCCCAAACCCCCTAAAATCCCTATAACACCCTAAAACCCTAAATATCCAAGAAAATTAAAGTAAACTAAAAAATCACAAACCCTTAAAAACCCTAATAAAACCTAAAAACCCAAATAAGAAATAAAAGACCCTAAAAACTCTAAAAAACCATAAAACCCATAAATTACCTTAAAACCCCAAACCCCTTAAAACCCATAAAAGGACCTAAACCCCCCAAAACATGAAAGGTCCTTAAAACACTAACCCCCCCCCCCAAGGGAAAAACTCTTAAATCATCAAGAATACCCTAAAACCCCTAAAACCCAAAAAACCCTAACACCACTAATAACTATAAAGACCCTAAAACCCCCTAAAAACCCTAAAACCCACAAAACCTCAAAAATCCTGAAAACCCTACAAACAGTAAATGAACCTAGAAAACACAAAAAAACCCATAAAATACCCTACAAACCCTAAAACTTCTTACCCCCACCCCCCCTCGAAAAAAATCCCCTAAATGAACCTAAAAATATTAAAAGGCCACAAAAACCCAAACCCCCCCATAAAACCTCATAAAATACCTAAAACACTAAAATATAAAAACCCTAATAACCCGAAAATTCTTATAACTCTAAATTCCCTAAAAACCCAAAAAAACATAAAACTCTAAAATTCCAAAAAATAATAAAAACCTTGAAAAATATTAAAACCACCTTAAACCTCATAAAATACCTAAAAAATCTAAAACCTAAAACAACATAAAGACACTTTATAAGTCTAAATTCACCCAAAATTCCTAAGAAAACCCTAAAACCCATTAAATACCTAAATAAAACTAAAACCCAGAAAACTAGAAAAAACATTAAACCCATAAGAACCCCTAAAACTCCTAAAACCTCCTAAAACTCCTAAAAACCCATAAAACCATAATAACTGTATAAAATGTAGAAAACCCCTAAAAACTCTTAAACCCCTAAAAACCCTAAAAACACAAAAACCCATAAAACACTAAAAACCACTAAAATACACCTAAATGACCCAAAAAACATACAATCCTTAAAAACCCATTAAACCCAAAAAACCCCCTAAAACCCCCTAAAAATTCTAAAACCCATTAGAAAACCCACAAAACCTGAAAACCATAAGAAAACCCTACAAACCATAAACCCCAAAAACACTAAAATTCCTTCATAACCAAAATTCCTAAAATCATAAAAACCATTAAAAAGTATAAAACACCCTTAAACCTTAATAAACCCTAAACCCCTAAAAATCCAAAAAATTCATAAAATAGCAAAAAAACCTAAATCCCTAAAAAACCCTAAAGTCCAAAAATTAAAAAACCCCAAGAAAAACATAAAAACTCAAAAAACCACTTACCCTCCCCCAAATAAAAATCATCTAAAACACAGGAAAAAAACCTAGTAACCTTAAAAACTCTAAAAACCCAAAAAACCATAAAATACCTAAAACCCATAAAACCCTAAAACCCTGAAAACCCCAAAAAATTACTAAAACCCATAAAAACCCTAAAACCCTAAAAAACATAAAGTGACCATAATAGTGCTAAAACCCATAAAACTCTTTAAAATCATATATAATCTATAAAAACATAAAAAAATAAAAAATAAATTATATATCCCCCAAAACCACTATAAACCCTAGAAACACCTAAAAACATTATAAAACTATAAACCCTAAAGGACCCTAAAATCCCCTAATACCCAAGAAAATATAAAATTCAAAAAAAAACCCTAAAAACTCTTAAATCCAAAAAGGACCCAAAAACCCCTTAAAAGACACATAAAAAACCTAAAATACTTTAAAATATAGTAAAATCCCAAAACCCTTAAAAGTCACTAAAACCTTAACAATCCCTATAAGTGTTCAAAATATCTTAAAACCCTAAAGACTCCAAATACCCTAGAGGACACTAAAAATAAATAAAAATCCTAAAGAAACATAAAAACACTATAGGATCCCAAAGAACCATGAAAAATCACCAAATGACATAAAAAACATCATAAAACCCCTAGAGGACTATAAAAACACAAAAACCCTACAAGACCCAACAACCCCAAAAACGCCAAAAACCCTGAAGGACCATAAAACCCCTTAAAACCCATAAAACCATAAAGACCCTTAAAACATTAAAATACCAAAAAGGACATAAAATATTAAATAAAACATCAGTACCAAAATCCCTAAAAAGAACCTTGAAAACACAAATAATCATATTCGAGATAAACAATCCTAAAACTATAATGACCCTAAAACCACTAAAAAAGAAAATAAAAACCGAAAAAACTATAAAATAATTTAAATTCCCTAAAACCCCAAAAAATACTAAAGACCCTAAATGGGTCAAAACCCATTGAAAACCTACAAACCTACAAACCCTTAAAAACACTAAAAACCCTAAAACCCTTAAAATCCATAAAACCCTAAATCCCCAAAACCCATGAAACCCCTTGAATAAACAAAAATACTAATAACCCTAAAAACCCTAAAACCCTTAAAAACACTAAGAAAATACTAAACACCAAAAAGACCCAAAAAACCCCTATAAATACCTAAAAGTACCTAAAAACTACTAATAAAAACCTAAACCCTAAAAACTTTAAAACCCCCTAAAACCCTAACATTATAATAAATAACCTTAAAACCCATAAGAAACGTTAAAACCTAAAACCCCCTAAAAACACTTAAAACCATAAAACCATAAAATCAGTAAAAAAAATTAAAAACCCTAAAATAACTAAAATAAACTAAAAACCCCAAGACCCTAAACCCCCTAAGAAAATTAAAAAAAAGTAAAAACCATAAGAACAACAACAATATTATAGAAATATAAAACCACATAAAATTGAAAAAAAAACACTAAAAACCTAGGAAAACGCTAAAATCCCTAAAATATCAAAAAACCCTAAAGAACCCATAATAACCATAAAGACCCCTAAAACCCCTTAAAATCCAAAATAATCCCTAAAATACATTAAAACCAAAAAACACTATGAAATATTAAATAATTATAAAAACTGAAAAAAACTAAAACCCTAAAAACACAAAAACCCTATAAGATCCTAAAAAAATTTAAACCCCTGACAACAATGAAAACCCTAAAGCCCTTAAAACCCCTATAAAACTATAAGATACTTTAAAAAAAAATTAAAAATCCTTAAACCCATGTAAAATACCACAAAAAAACAGAAGGACCATAAAGGTCCCTAAAACCATTAAAAACCCTAATAGATTCTAAAAAACCTAAAACCCCTAAAAGGCTGTAAACCCCAAAAACCCCAAAATACCAAAAAACAAAAAAACACAAAAAAAAACTAAAACCCCTAAATGACAATAAAATAAACTAAACACCTAAAAGAGTCTAAAAACCCATAAAGAACTCTAAAACACAAAAAACCCCTAAGTCACACTAAAAACACTAAAACCATTGAGGATCATATAAATCCAAATAACACTAAAGGACCCTCAAACCCATAAAATTAATAAGGGGCCTTAAAAACCCTAAAACCCTAGATGGCACTAAATAATCCAAAAAACCTAAAAGACTATAAATCTAAAAAATACCTTAAAAAATACTATGACCCATTAAAATACCTAAAAGACCTAATAAACCCAAAAAAACATAAAAGGCCCTTGAAATAATAGAAACCCTAAAACACTAAAATAACCTAAACCATTAAAAATCTCTAAAACCATAAAAACATTAAATGAAAAAAACCATAAAAATATGAAAACTGAACATGATCATAAAAAGACTAAAATCCATAAAACCATAAACAATATAGAAACCATAATTACACTAAAAACCCTGAAAACCCCATAAATCCCAATTAAACAATAAAAACATTAAACCCCAAAAAACCTTAAAAATCCCCAACCCCCCCAAAAACCCTTAAATCCCTAAAAACCCAAAAATAAAAAAACCCTACAAAACATAAAAACATAAAAGAAACCTAAAAACATTAAAGGACCCTAAAACCCTAAAAACCAAAACCTATAAAAAAAGCTAAAACCCATCAACCCTAAAAGACACTAATTCCTCCAACCAAATCCCTAAAAGATGCCGAAAATCCTAAAAAACTCTAAAAACCCAAAAAACCCCTAAAAGACCATAAAAACCCAAAATCATAAGAAGAAACCAAAAATTATAACCACCCAAACCTAAACCCTAAAAGAACAAAAAATAAACTAAAAACCTTAAACCCCATAAAACCCCTAAAAACCTGAAAACCTAAAAAACATAAACCCCCCTAAAAACTCTAAAAACCTATAAATCCCTAAAAAACCTAAAACCCTAAAATAATATAAAAACACTAAAAACCCTACAAAAAACTAAGGAACTTAAAAACCACAAAATAACCCTAAAAGCCTAAATTTTATGAATAAACCAAATAACCCTAAAGACTTTAAAAAATACGACAACCCTAAGAAACCCTTAAAATCCTAAAATATCCTAGAAAACATTCTAAAACCCTAAAACTCCTTAAACACCTAAAATTAAAAATATCCCTAAAAATACTAAAATCCATAAATATAACCCTAAAACACTAAAAATTGAATCCCACCGCCCCTAATACCCCAAAACCCGCTTAAAACTATAAACCTCAAAAATACCATAACAACTATAAACCTTGATAAAAACCCTAAAACACTAAAAAACCCTTAAAACCCTAAAAACCCTAAAACCCCCTAACCCCCCCCCCCCCCCAACACCCTAAAAACTAGAAAAATGTTAAAAATAAATCATACCCCTTTGAACACATAAAAATATATATAATCCCCCAAAACCTAAAAAACATGAAAAAACATAAAATTAAAATTACCCCATAAAACCTTAAAAACCCATAAAACCCATAAAAACCAAGAAAAATACCTAAAACCCTAAAAACTGTAAAACACTCAAAACCCTAAAACCCTTAAAATACAAAAAAATACCTTTAAAACTCTTAAAATACTAAAAGTAATTAAAACCCCAAAAAACCTAAAAACCCATAAAAGATACTAATAAAAATAAAAATCCCTAAAAGTAAATAAACATCCTAAAACCCCTAAGAAAAACACAAAACCCCTAAAACCCCCAAAATGCGTGAAAACCATTAAAAGATACTAAACCCTTGAAACAGATAAAAGAAAATAAAATACTTTAAATTGGTTAAAGAATCTTAAACCAATAAACCCCTAAAGGACCCTAAAGACACTAAAATATACTAAAACCCTAAAAACCTAAAGAAACATAAAAACTTAAAGAAATTCCAAAGGATCATAGAACTGTAGAAATCCTTAAAACCCCTAAAATTCCAAAAATTCCTTTAAAACTCTAAAAATCCCCAAAACCCCCAAAACCCCTATGAAACACTTAATGAACCAGAAACCGCAAAAAACAACTAAAGTATAATAAAGGAAACATAAAACCCAAAACCCCTAAAGGATTTTAAAAACACTAAAAACCCATAAAAGACACTAATAACCCTAAAAATTTATAATACACACTAAAAACAATAAAAAACCTAAATATCCCTAAAAAAACCATGAAACCCTAAAACCCCTAAAACCCTAGAAGATCATAAAACCCCTAAAAACCAATAAAAGATCCAATAAAACCAAAAAAACACTAAAATAACCTAAAATGAAAAAAACCTCGAACGCCCCTAAAATAACCAAGAAAAACGTAAAACCCATCAAAGAACATAAAAACCATAAACCCCTAAAAATTTAAAATTACTAAAAAACCCAAAAAACCCCATAAAAACTCTAAAATCTTAAGAACCCTAAAAACAATAAGAAAACCTAAATACCATAATCCCCTAAAACCCAGAACCCATAAAAACTATATAAAGGTCCTAATAATGATAAAAAACCCATAAAATATTTAAAATCACTAGAAAAACCTAATATCCCTAAAAACCCTAAAACCCATAAATTCTAAAAATAACCCTAAAAACCCAAAAAATACCCTAAAAACCATAAAAATAGTATAAAACTTGAAAATACAACAAAAATAAAAAACCCCTAAACCCCCAAAACCCCCGTAAAACATTATTAACATTAAAAACCATAAAACCCTAAAAACCCTAAAATCCAAAGAATCCTAGTTGGGTCCTAAGAATTATGCATTTAATAAGTGAATTATATTATGATCAATAAGGGTTATAAATGAATCTCAGAAAAATATTGTAGAATATATTCAATGGGAAAATAATGTGAAGCACAAATCGCTTCGCGGACCACTGCACTGCATGGTGTTCCTCTTTGTCATGAAGAGTCTCTGAATGAAATTGTACACATAGGGAGGTGGTGTTTTTGACACCTGCAAATGAAACAAAAATAATTTTCTTGAACGAGACAGTAATTTCTACCCCCATGAATGACTATCCCCCACAAACTATTTATTTTATTGGACATGGCAGTATCATTGGTTGCAATGAATGAAAAAATAGTTGTTTTTTGATTTGATGTGGTGATTTCATCTCCCATGAATTGTTTCCCCACTAACTAAGTCATTCATGTGTCGAATCACCTTCTATGGGATCCCAAAAAAAGAAGACTAGTGGCCCACCAATGTGAAACCCTCATGCCTATAAATGGCCCCTCTCCTCTTCTATAAATATAACCCAACGGGGACCATAAAAGAAGATGAACAGAACTGAGGAGATTGACCCAAAGATAGCCAAAGTAAATTAGAGACCAAAAACTGTGAAAAATAAACCCCTATAATGATTCCCAATAAGTAGAAGTCATCCTCACCATAGTAAGAGGAAAACAATAAATAAACCGGTCATCCTTGAAATGAAAAACCCTTTACGGACCATCCCATAGGGAATAATGGATGACCCCTTTAGGGAAAAGTATCTAGCATCGCAACATGCTATATTGGTAGAACCCTTACCCACAAAGCAAAAAACTATACAAAAGGAACACGAACCTACATAGAAAAATGCAACATGGGCAGAACTTTTCTACTCGAAGAAGCACTCTATGCAGGTAGAACTCAGGTCATTGTATCAAAATTATATAGGAACGGTACCCTCACTGGAATAGAAACATTCTCTGTGGAGGAAACCCCATATTGTGTGAGAAACTACTACATAGAATGTGGAATCCAAAGGAATCCTACTCTACAAATCATGTAATTATCTTTTATAATGTCAACGTCCCCCATATAGGACCCTCTGCAAACCTGTATAATGACATCAATCCAAGGCCTCCTCCAAAGCCACCCAATATGTATGATAAAAGCATTAGGCACATCGGTGTGTTCTCAAGAGTTTAAATACTCATGGTAAGAAAATTTTTGTGGGTAATCAACATGCCAAGGTGGACCCTCGAAATATCCACAGGTTTACATTCTCACGGTAATGTAGGTTCGAACCTTGGGGTGATCATGTGAACCTCCCTATTCTAGGGATTAAGGAGAACCACTGACCTTTCCCTTTGATGAGTTCCAATGATTGTTATTCATCTCCCTACTGGAACCAATTTTAGGTCACTTATTATGAGGTAAGCCCCTATACTTTCTTGTGGGAGGTGGCACTTTTTCTACTCTTTGCCTCCCCTATGAAATATCTGGATAGATCAAGAAATGTGACTGTCCTGGATATCAAAATAGAATACGAGATAGGCACACTCACAACCTACTCCCTCTCCCTTTGGGCTCCAACATCTCATTCATCAGTGGACTGAGTGGATTGTGTGAATTTTAGATCTATTGATCCCACTTGTTTCTCACACTATTCTTTCCTCAAATGGGAAAATAGGTTAGTGCTGATCATAACTCCCACATGATACCAAAACTCATATGGTATAATCCCCAATCATGTCTCATAAAATTGGTACCTCTCATGCGTAAGCCCCAACTCAAATAGAACTATGTGGGATTTGATTTCCAACAATTTGAGATATATAGGAAGCCTTCTTAAGGTCTAAACCAGGCACCCGGATTGACCCTAATGTTCTCCAGACCACATCCTTGGTAGGTTCATATCTACCTAAGAGTACATAATAATATTAGGACCCTTGGCCCGCCTCAACATAAGTCCCACACAATCTTTGACTGGGCACTTTATGCCTAGAAATCCCTTCTAAATGACATTAAAATGAATGGTTGGATCCTCATCACATGACCTTAAATGGTCATGTTCCCTTTTACGTGGCAGGAAATAACATGGTTTTTGATTCCTCTCATGAGGATACATAGTATGCCCATCTTATGGGTTTGATCCGAACATCAAAACACATTCTGTCCCCCCTGGATGATGGTAATCTCCATAGTTCCTAACAACGAAGCTTAAAACCAACATCGTTCTAATAAATGAGCAATGAATATATGGTCTATCCCCAAAAGGGAACCATTTATAGAGATCCTTATATGTATATAGATCCTTCCATTAATGGGGACCCATGGATACATAAAGATGATTATCAACCCATGCTTAGTCATAATGGATAGTTGCCTTAGGGTAATAAATGTATGCATACTTGGGAATGAACTAAAGATTTATGATCAAGTCTTAAATCTATAAAAGTGTAATATAATAGGAAATAGTTCCCCCAAAAAGGGTGTGATGAGCCTAACTTCCCATCCTATCAACCAATATGAGTTCTTAAGTATCATTGGCCATATTACCCAATGAATGTCTACATTTGGAATTTTGGTCCATGAATCATGGATGTAAGAGACATTGTCTATTTCCAGTTACATGAATGAACTCATTGGAGAATATTTGAAGAAGTTGTACCCGATGTTAGTGATTTCACATAATTCCACCACCTACAGTCAACCATTCGATCAAAAATGTTTTTTGTCATAAACAAAGTGAAACCAGCATGAATGGATTAACTAAAACACCTCCTTAATAAGATAAAAAAGATATATATCCCATTTACCATCAAGAGGGAACTAAAAAAATGAATCATGCCAAAGGGAACATAAAAATTAAGTTTGTATTAATGACCCTACTATTATGGAATCTAGAGTTATTGATTCTATCAAACACATATCAGTGGTGGTTAAAGATCATACTGATCTGTTACCAAATAATGGAAGTAGTTTTATTAGTTATGAAGCTCCTCCTGACAATTTGTTTACCAACCAATCTATAGGTCCTCCCCAGAGCATTTAACATGATGTCCTCTCTCATGGGAACTAACCGATCAATCATGATAGACTATATCCCGAAGAGAATCACATTAGCCCTTCACATGGTTAGAAAATCAAACCACAAGAATGTAACCCCCTTACAGTTATCAGTCCTAGAGGTCCTCCCTTGGGTATACACTATATAAATTACCTCTAAAGTCAGATCCAATATATGATGGTAGTCTTATTAATGATGGAATTTACTATTAAGGTACTCCTCATAGTGACATAAAATTGAAAGAAGGTCCTCCCATTTTTGGAGTCCTAATTTAATTTCCCTTCTATGGTATACCATTTATAAATTTTCCATGTTGTAGGACATTAAGATATGATGGTAGTCCTTTATATTTTGGAATTTTATGCAAAGGTCCTCCCCATAGTGAAATCAAATAGAAAGAATGTAATGCACATGTAGTTTTCCACCTGAAGGTCCTCTACTGGGTATACACTATAGAAATTATCCTTGCATACATAAATAATTATATGGTTATAGTCCTCTACATTGTGGAACTCACTACAAAGGTTATCCCCGTGGTAACATATCATTTCAGACAAGAAGGTATTTCTCAAGGTACATCAAATACAAAGAACCTCTCACATGTTGAAGAACTGGTAGGGGTAGGGTCAGACATGTTAGAGACCCTATCAATGAAAAATGACATTATTTCTCTACCAAGAGATGGACCAGAGAAATGATCATCATCTGCACCACCCTCGGACCAATCCCATACTAACGATTTCACTACTTCCACACTCATTATGACATGACATTAAATATGTGTCCATGATGGGAATATCATCTAGATGAGTATATATTAGAGTAAAAAAGGATATGTTTCTTGTGAGATGAAAATTGTCTAGGGTTGATATACATTTTATGTTTTGGTCATCATCTAATTCATAGTTCATCATTACTAAGGCATTTTCAAAGAATGTATACAGAAAATTCATCTAAATCTCTGGAAATATCTCTAAAACTAGAATTAAAAATTCTTTCCTTACAACGGGTATTCATACCATCTCAAAATATTAAGAGATATTTCTCAAAAAATTGACCTAAAATCCATTTCATCTATATGACAACTACAATTATAGAGGTGGAGAAAAGATATCCAACTAACATGCCTCCAGGAATTGCATAAGTTGCAGCATCTAATTTCTAACAACCCACCTAGTGTTCACATCCAGGGATTGGGTGAACATGGATATTTTCATTTCATATCATGACTCATTCAATACAATCCACTGGAAATGACATCCAGTAATGTCATATTTTCAATGTTCTATTAGGACATGTCCCTACCTAGGTAATAAAGCATGATCAACAACAACCGGACTTTTGTGAGTCTCAAAAGTGTCAGTCATGATGATAGAACTCCACAAAAAAAAAACTCCTGATCCAAGAAACTAAGAACATTCATCAGGATTATCACCTAAGGGAAACCAATAATCAATAACTATGAATGTCCTTAGAAAAAAATAGTTTGTGTGAAGGCATGCCACCATACCTAACTCACACTTGAAGAGGAATGTGCGAGATAAAGAGAGTAGAGATAGTAGCAATATAATTTTTAGTATATAATCATCCCCAACATGCAGGGATGGGGGAATGTTTGACACAAAATGAACTTATATGACCAATAGGGTCAGACCGAGGTGTTATAATAAGATAATGGTAGAAACCATAGCCTACATTGTTAGGGGAAGTTTTACCTCAATCACCCCTAGATGAAAATCATTATTTTCCATTTAGGATGGAAAAAAAGTGTTAAGGTCTCACATTCTGTCCCATATCATGACCCATATTCACCAGAAGAAAGGCATACGGCTAGACTGTATAGTGGTTCCCTTTTGGTTACTCTTCACCAAGAAGCCTAAGAAGGATCTCAGAATGGAACAAGGGTCTAGAAGGAGGCACAAACAAACATCCTAGAATTTATAAGATGATACAGAACCCACAATTCAATATGAATTAGTGAACATTGTGGATTAAAATCCTATAGATAGAACTGAAAATGATTCAAATTCCTAGGGGAAAAGTGAATATGGTTCCATCATGAATCTGATCCATAGTGAGAATGAAGGTGTTCTCACTCATAACTAGAGGATCACCCTAAGTTTAGGTGTTCGCTAGAAAAATATTCCACTGCCTCATAAAAAATATATATAAAGGAGAAGAATAAAGGAAAGGTCATGAACGACCCACATCCTCCTAAAAAAGAGAAAGATATCTATACGCTAAAATAAATATTCACTCGGTATGTGGAAGAAATGAAAGAGTTGAGACAAATCAACTCTGATGTAATCCATGGTATAATTACTATCAGATATTCACCATGAGAAGAGCCACAACATACAATTCCAATATGCATGCCTCGTTGGAAAGAATTCATCCTGAAAATTTAAGCAATGCCATGACATCTGCCGAACTAAACACTGGGACCCTCAGTTCACTTGGATCTAATCTTGGATGAAAATCATGATTTCATCCATTAGAGAGACAATTTTATGAGGTTTAGGAAAATCCTAAAAATATGTCCTTGGATGGATATAGCCTCAAATAATGGAAGAGAAAACATGCAAAATCCTACCCCTCATTGCACCTATCCAATAACAGGTTCAATAGAGCACTCATAAATGGATTATTAATACCATAGAGTGAATGGTAATTCAATTATAAGTCATAGATGATAGGAATGAACCAATATATCAGGAAAAGAAACCTTACCCCGATTGGTTGAGTGATAGCCCACCACTATGATATTTTTGGAGTCCTAAATTTCTCATATTCAATGGATCAGGTGACCCAGAACAACATCTTATGCACTACTCATATCATTTTGATCCCATGATGGGATTTATTTATCAACAAGAAGCAATGAAACACATATTCTTTGTGAAATCCTTGTAAGGGACAACCTTCATATGGTATACTAGTTTGCCTGCCTGGTCAATCATGGGATGGGAAGACCTTTATTGACAGTTTATCTTTCAGTTCATGCCAACATTGTAGAATCAAACAATCATTGACATCATGAATTTAAAACTTATAGAAAATAAGAGACTCACGGATTTCATTACTAGATATATAAGGCTGGACTATTCCGGAAGCTAACAAATTCCTCAGGAGGATATTCTTTCTCTCTATATTGATAACCTTCCTGATGAGCAACAAACACCACTCATACCGGTGATGTATACAGGTAGTTTTTTGGATTTCTCTTCCATTTCCCAAATAATAGAGGGATTCATACAATAAACTATGCTCAATTCAGGAGTAACCCCATCATTCCCAGGGAAATGAGTTGGGAAATTAGAGGTAGCGTCTATTACACTTAAGCTAACCTATGTGCTTGCTTCATCTCCGAAACCCATGCCATATCATGGGGCAGACCATGGGAGTCAAAAAACACCTGAATTGATAATATGAGATGGGGGACATAGAAGAAATCAATTCAAGGATAGAAATAATAAATTTTACTCGTTTATGGATAATCAAGTCTATTTCTACATTATAGCTACTATAGACTATGATTTAATCCATCTACCAGAGTGAAAAAGGATCAACCAAGTAGGTATCAAAGATTGGAACAATTATTGACCCTTTCAACAGATACTAGGACAAAACATTTTGGAATGATTCATCTTTTAATTCATCCTATTGAAAATGATAGATTTCAGGTAGGTAAGGTTATGAAAACCATCAGCACTAGTGGAAAATGTTTGTATAATTTTCCATGAGGAAGGAAGTGAGTGGAAATAAGTTGTCAGTAGAAGAGAACATAATATCAGAATATATATTTCCAAAAAAATTTAATAGATATAATGGAATTATATAGGAATAGATAAAACATCCAACTATACCCCCATCTGATTCCTCTAAAACATAGCCAATGTCATCGACCAAAAACCCCCCCAGAAGATATGATTTCAAAGAATGGAATGACTCTAAAGAAAAAGAAGAAGTGAAGTAAGATTAAATTTCATCATGTAAAAAGTTTTATTTGAAACTCCCTGATTTTATTCCCTTATATTTGAAGCAATAGGTATCACCCTACCTAATGGAGCCACCAAAAATGGCCAGTCAGAAAAATACCTCATTGGATGAGGAGTTTATTTTCGATATCATTAATATCATTAAATTAATGTATCCCTTATATGGAAATTAGAATAGCTATAAAATAGAGTTATTCACAATTCATTTGAGAGTTGATGGGTGAGGCCATAGTAATTGAGGATACCGGGGAAGACACAATTGTAGTTGGAGCTAGACTTCTATCCACACCCTGGCTCAAACTGTTAATGTTACAGAATCATGTGGAAGATCCCTTCAGTGAGTTCATCTAGAATAATGAAATTACCCTACACCTACTAGAATCCACTCTTACCTGATTACTTCAAATTTCAATCAGGAGAGGAACATGTGTCATATCACCCTCAAATGGAATTAAAACCTACCCGACCCAACCCACTAAGGATATGATTGCCTCAAACTCATATCTCACAGGATGATCTATCTACATAAAATACTCAATAACTTAAAGAACCTGTAAAATAACATCCCCTCCTAGAGAGGTATATGTTGGATCTGAATCTACATATTATACACAAGAGGGGGGTGAATTGTGTCTTTTTCAATTTTTCGATAACTCTTTTCTTGAACGAGTTCTGTCCTTTATACTTTATCATATTTGATCATGCAGAAGAATAAGTAAAATCAAGAACACAAAGATGTATAGTGGTTCAGGGAACAGAAGGCCCCTAGTCCACTCCACAAACACTCAACTACATGAGCTTGGTGATTTTCACAATCTAGTCCTCTTTTCTACAGACCAATTCACAAATGAGTATAGTCAGTTGACACCTTTACAAATCAAGACAAAACAAAGCCTTATGGTTCAAACATGAACCTACACAGCTTAGAACGAGAAGCTAGTTACTCAAGAATAAAAATAATTTCAGAAAGAAATTTTCCAGTAGATCTTCACAATTGAAACAGAATGCAAATGACAGCAGATGGATCGAAGTCTCTAGAAATATTGATCTTCAAGACGAAGCAATTCTGAGTTGATCCAGTTGCAGTAGATATAGATATATACTTCACAACATCAGAAGTAGTAGATCCATAGTATATATTTGATGTAGAACAGGTGAATCATCTATCGAGTTCCTTATTCTTGAAAAAATAGAGCTTTGAAGCTCTTTTTGAATCAGAAGATCAATGTGAATAGTTGCAATCTCTGTTTTCCACCTTTTTAAATAATAGATCGATCACCATACATATGTACCTGGTGTTTCAGAGAGAACATATATAATAAAGCATATCACCTCCACATTTAGATCCATAAAAGTCACCTTCTAATTCGTGATATTCAAAATTTTGAATTTACAGAGAAGTCATAACTTCCCTTAAGACTCGGCATAAAAAGATCCTTTTAATTCGATCTTAAATCCATTAATAAAATGGATTTGAATCAGTCAATGTCGTACTTTAAAAATGACTTTAAATCCAGATTGAAATCCGCCTGGAAATCAGCCTACTGATCGCTGCACATAAATATCATCTGTCAAAATTTCTGACGCCAAACGTAAGGTTAATGACGTGGCCTCAAAAACGTAGGGTTAATAACATAGTCTTCAAACATAAGGTTAAAAACGTAAGGTTGAACACAAACGTAGGGTTGAAAACGTAAGGTTGAACAAAAACGTAAGGTTGATCATCCATAATTTTTCTTCAACACTCAAACATACGGTAAAAGATCCATACTTTTACTTGATCTATACTTTTCCAAGAACGTATGGTTGTTTAAAAAAGTAAGGTTGATGAACCATACTTTTGAGAAAAAAATGTAACGCTTAGAATTTACATAAGGTTCTCATTCCATACTTCTCTGATAACAAAAACGTAAGGTTCCTTCTTAACGTAAGGTTTTCCTTCCATACATTTGATGAAAACGTATGGTTGTTTAACCATTCTTTTATCTTATCTAAAAAAGTATACACGCTTTTCATCCTTACGCTACATTTATCCACGTAGGGTATGAACAGTGATTCTAGAACGCGTTAAAGTATATTTTGCGCTATATTTATTCACGAAAGGTATGAACAGTGATTCCAGAACGTGCTAAAGTAGATTCCGCATAAGTAATAAATTCTCATTATTTCAAGAGTAAAATAAATTAATAAATTCCTACAAAATACTAAATAAAATAATTAGAAAATAACTAAGGGTATTTTTGAGCATCAAAATTTTCATAAAGAGACAGAGTATTATATTCAATAATCTCCCCCTTTAAATAACATTAACATGTATTTTTGAAAACAATACTTTTCTCAACAATCTCCTCCTTTTTGATCATCACTAAACCCATAAAATAATTAAAATTATTTAAAAAAATTAACTTTCAAAACTAGTTATAAAGTTTTAAATAAAAACTTCTCCACCAAAAAGATAATTATAAATCTAAATTTCTCATTTAATTATCCCCCTAAATAAAATGTTGAGGTTTTGATTTTGTATTTATCCAAATTCTTCCCCTTTTGTGATATCAAAGAGAATGAAAATTCATGAATTTTAACACTTTTAATATTGCACTGAACTGTTAGTAAATGCTATTATGAACTGTTTATCAATAATTAAATCTGGAGTACTGACATATCAAAAAGAATGTCAGTAAAAAAAATAAAGAAAGAAAAAAATAAACAATGAAGAAAATTTTCATTAAAAAACAGCAGCATATACATGACAATGATATACACAAGAATCAAGGTTTGGGTAAGATAGGCAACAAGTTATATCTCCTCTGAATTGAAAACTTGATTTCTGTAAACTGTTCCTGAAGTCTCTTCATCATACCATATCCAAGATTGATAATGAGATCTATGTTATCTTGAGTCATATGAATATCCTCAATTAAATTGACTCTAAAAAATTCATGCATCCTTTCTTCTTTTTCGAAAAATACTGATAGCTTCTCTGATAACTGATTTAACAGAATTCTGATCGATGGCTCACTAGATGTCAGTTGATCGACTAAGAACATCAGATTGTCCAGCAACACTAAAAAAGGAGCACTATTACATTGAAGATCTTGTATCCTGTCATTCATGTTTCTCATCGCAGTTGTGATAGCCTGAAACCTTCTGATTAAATCAGGTGAAGTACCTGATCCACTAACAACATTATTTGAAACTGAGGCAAATTGGTTCTCCATAAATAACTTCATATCTGATAAATATAACTTCATAACCATTTCAGATTTCAATTGTGTAACAACAGTCAGAATATCCTCTTTAAACATTTCAACTTCTTGCCTTGAAACTATACACGCCTTCAGCTTTTGAAACTTCATATGTTCTAAGTCTAAGGCATTTCTCAGAGAAACATTCTCAGATTCCAACTGAGATACCTTTCTATACAGTTCTTCAACTTCTTCTTTCCTTGAATCAGATGCACCCTGTGCTTGATTCACATTCTCAGGGTGATTCATCAGTACCAAAGGCAATGATTCAGCATCAGATTTTTCTTTTTCTCTGTCCTGAGAAGGTTGGTCCACAGATTTTTCCTTAGAGTTTTCAAACTCCTCCATAGAAAAATCATCCTGAAGTATCTTTGTTTGAGCTTCAGAATCATGCTCATCACATTCATCTGCTTCTTTGTCTTCCACTGGAATTTCACGAACAATATTTTTAGCTGTTTCCTGAGGTCTGGCCACTTCTTCACCAGGCACTGCCTCCATCTCTTGTTCTTTTTGAAGTGCAACTTCAACATCAGCTACAATCTGTTCCTGATTCTCCCTTTGAGATTCTTCTGGAACTCATGATCCCTCTACTGGTACTGTTATTTCAGTAACATCTTCCATGGTCTTATTAAAAACATCTTCCCTTACAAAAGAATAAGAAAATAAAGCTTCTATGGTTGTTTCCAAAGCAGGGGAAGTGACTTCCTCATTTACTGGCCTCTTTCTTTTTGATTGAAGTCCCTCCTGACTTCTGTCTTCCTCAACATCTGCCACTTCAAAGTGAATCCTTATTGCTACATTTCTGACTCTGGATTCATCTTTTCTCTCCTTGGACTTAGCAGGTTGATCCTGGGCACTCTCTGAGTCTTCCTCATCTCCTACTGGAAAAAGTTTTCCTTTAATTGTGCTACAGAAATATACAACTTTCCTCAAAGTTCCAACATTAAATGTATTACTGTGATGATAGTTAACTCGATCATCCACTAATCTCACCATGTCTTTCTTAAACAATAATTTAGAAATAAATCTACCAAATGGGTAGAAATTCATTCGGGCCTCGCTTTGACAGTAGTAACTGAGATATCTTATCATGTATCTTGGAAAGTTTAACTTAATATCATTTAACAGAAGAAACATTATATAAATATCATTGTACAAAATCTTTTCCATTTTTGTCATCCGTGGAGCTATTCCAGTCTGAATAAATTTGACCAAAATCTTCTGATCAGGCTCCAAATCCTTGATAAACATTTTCTTTATTGTCTTAGTACCAAAAAGAAAAGACATTATGTCTTCGTATTTATGCACAGAATCTCCTATATTCTTCAAGTCGAAATGAAAAACTCCCTCATGAGGGCAGTTGAGAATCTGACTAATCTCTACTGAAGAGATTGAGAAATTCCTATCCTCTATCTTAGCCAACATACTGTCCTCGGTATCTCCCAGACTAAACTATATATATTTGATGAAATATCTATGTTCTACTTCATACAGAAATTCCGTATTTTCACTGTTGAACATTTTTTCAAGATTCTGAAATGACATCGCTTGCTTCAGCAACAGATTTGTCTAAAATAACCAGTCGAGATCGATTACCTTGCCTTGTAAGATTTTCTTCCCTCGGTGCGTTGTCTCTTGACATTGCTTGGCTCGTCTTCACTGGCTCTTTTAGTCCTCACCATTTCTGCGAGAGTCTCTGAAGGTTTGAAGGTTAGGGTTTCAGAGGTTCAAAGGTTAGGGATTAGAAGAGGAAGTGCGATTTTCAGATTTCGAAAGGGTTTTGATAGAATTGAAAGGGTTTAAAAGTCGAAAAGGCTCTGACAGCCTTGATTCCCGTGTAATCACTGATAATTACATATATTTAAAAACAAATAAAATTTGTATATGGAGAAAGAAAGAAAATCCTAAATAGTATTCAATAAACAAAATAAAATTTTCATAAACAAATAAAAGTAAATTAAAAGAATAAACATTATTTAAAATTAAATAAACCTAGACCCCCCTTAATAAAATCAAACCTTGCAGTGGGAAGTGGTTTAGTAAAAATATCTGCAAATTGAATTTCAGTATTTATAAATTCTAAAAATATATCTTTTTTAATAACATGATCTCTTAAAAATGATGCCTTATATCAATGTGCTTAGTTCTAGAATGACTAATAGGATTTTTTTAAATATTAATTGCACTTGTATTATCACATAAAATATGTGTATTATTAAAATTCAATCCAAAGTACATAAGAGTGTTTTTCATCCACAACACTTGTGCACAACAACTACCAACAGAAACATATTCTGCCTCAGCTGTTGACAGGGCGATTGAATGTTGTTTCTTACTAGACCATGATACTAAAGACTTTCCTAAAAAGTGACATGTACCTGATGTACTTTTTCTATCTAATCTAAAACTTCCAAAGTCAGCATCTGAATATGAAATCAAATTGAAATCAAAAGTTTTTGGATAAATAAGAGATTGAAAAACAGTTCCTTTTAAATATCTAAAAATTCTTTTAACAGCAGTTAGATGGGATTCTTTAGGATTTGATTGAAATCTAGCACAAAGACATACTGAATACAATATATCTGGCCTGCTAGTAGTAAGATATAACAAACTACCAATAATACCTCTATATAACTTGTTGTCAACAGATTTCCCAGTTTCATCCAAATCAAGTTTTATATTAGTACACATAGGAGTTGTAAATGGCTTGCTGTTTTGAAGTTCAAATTTATTAAGTAAATCAGTAATGTATTTGCTTTTATTTAAAACATTTCCAAAATCATTTTGAAATATTTGAATACCCAAAAATAAATTTAATTCTCCCATCATACTCATTTTAAATTATTCTTGCATTAATTTTGAAAATTCATGACAAAGAGTTTTATGAGTTGATCCAAATATTACATCATCAACATAAATTTGAACCAATGAAACATTATTTTTCACAGTTTTCTTAAAGAGTGTTGGGTCTTCCATTCCAACAGTAAAATCATTTTTCAAAATAAAATAACTTAATCTTTCATACCAAGATCTAGGTGCTTGTTTAATGCCATAAAGAGATTTAGTAAGTTTACAAACAGAATCAGGTTTTTGAGAGTTTTCAAAACCAGGAGGTTTCTCAACATAAACTTCCTCCATTAAATAACCATTTAAAAAGCCAGATTTAACATCCATATGAAATAATTTAAAATTCATATAAGATGCATAGGATAAAAAGATTCTAATGTATTCTAACCTAGCTACAGGTGAAAAAGTCTCATCATAATCTATTCCTTCTTCTTGATTATATCCTTTAGCTACTAATCATGTTTTATTTCTAGTTATTTTGCCTTGGTTATCCTGTTTATTTTTAAAGACCCATTTGGTTCATATTACAGGATAATTCTTAGGTCCTTCCACTAATTCTAAAACTTCATTTCTTTTAAACTGGTTTAATTCATCTTGCATTTCTATTACCCAGCTGTCATCATCTAAAGCTTCTTCTATAGTCTTGGGTTCTTATTGAGATAGGAAGGTAGAGAATTCCACTAGGTTTCCTAAGTTTCTTCTAGTTTGAACACCAGTTTCTAGGTCACCTATTACAGTTTCTAAAGGGTGATTCTTTAGGGTTCTAGATTTTCTAGGTAATATATTTAAAGGTTCTTCAGTATCATGTTCCTCTTAACTGGACTTAATTTCTTTTATATCATTTTCAAAATCATTCTTTAAATTCTCAAGTCTCATGTTATCATTAGAGTCAAGTTCATCCATTTGTTCTGTCCTTTTCTCAAAGGGATCAGATTCATCAAATTTCACATGAACTGATTCTTCAAAAATCCTTGACTTCATATTATAAACTCTATAAGCTTTGAAGGCAGCAGAATATCCTAAGAAAATACCTTCATTAGATTTTGGATCGAACTTACCAAGATTATCCTTGGTGTTTAAGATGTAAACCTTGCATCCAAAAACTTTAAAGTAATTTACTTTAGTTTTTCTGTTATTCCATAGTTCATAGGGTGTCTTTTTCAAAATAGGACTAATTAAAACTCTATTAATTATATAACAAGCTGTATTCACAGCTTCTTCCCAGAAATATATAGGTAGGCTATATTCATTTAACATAGTTCTATCCATTTCTTGAATAGTTCTATTTCTTCTTTCTACAATCCCATTTTGTCGAGGTGTTCTTGGTGCAAAGATGGTGTGCTTAATACCCATATTTGAGAAAAAGGAATTAAATTCCATATTCTCAAATTCTCCACCATGATCACTTCTCAATGAGATAATATTGAACCCTTTTTCATTTTAAACAGATTTGAAGAAACATTCAAATAAAGTAAAAGCTTCATTTTTAAATTTCAAAAAGAAAATCCATGTAAATCTTGAATAGTCATCAACTAAAACACATACATATAATTTACCAGCTAATATTTCTACTATTGAAGGTCTAAAAAAATCCATATGAATAAGTTCTAGAGGTTTAGATGTAGAAACCTTATTAACAGATTTAATGGATGATTTGTGTTGCTTGTCAAGTTGACATGCATCACAAAATCTGTCACTTTCAAATTTGAGACATGGTAAATCAGAAACTAAATGTTTCTTAGATAACTTATGTAAAACATATACCTTTCAATGAACAAGTATTCTATGCCAGATCCAAGATTCACTTGCTTTAGCAGTTAAGTAGTTTACTTGTTATTTACACGAGGAATTTAAATCCAAATTATAGACATTTTCAGTTTTTGGTGCTTTATATTTAAACAGTTTATCTTTAGAAATAGTACAACAATTGTTAATAAAATCAATAGTATATCCATCATCACAAAGTTGAGTGATATTTATCAGATTGTGTTTTAGTCCTTGTACATAATGTTCTTTGTTGATTGAGACTGTTTTTGGATCTCCAACAGTTCCAATACCAATGATTTTTCCTTTGGCATTGTCACCAAATGTGACAAGTCCTCCTTCCTTTTGAGTGAGTGAAGAAAAATTCAATGAGTTTCCACTCATATTTCTTGATCAGCCACTATCCATGTAACATATATCTTTTCTTCTCTGGTGGCCTGCTACCTGCAAAGACATTCAAACAAATTTCTTTGGTACCCATATTTCGTTGGGTCCAGGGGTGTTAGCTAGCAATGATATGGGTATCCATATTTGCTTTGTTCTTTTAAAATTAGCTGAATCATATTAGTCTTTTGAAACATAGGCTTTCTTAATACCACAAATTTGAGGTTGTCTTAAGAAACAGTTTTTATCTACATGTCCCTTTGTCCCACAAAAATTACAATTAACCTTTTTAGAGCAAGGAACAAAATAATTTTTATATAGCTTTGGTTTTTCTCCATTACTTCCAATTCCAAATCACTCATTTTTAATGATTGTTTTCCAAGAATTTCATTTAATGAATTCTCTCCTTTTGTAAAAACCAATGCAGCCTATTTGTAAGATTCTACTTCATCCTGCAGTGTTTTTATTCTTGATTCAAAATTAATATAGTTAGTGTTAATCGAATTGTATTTATCAGTTAATTCCTTATGTTGTTTCATCATTGTATCTCTTTCATCTGAAATCGATTTATGTAAATTTTTTAGTGACTTATGTTTCTTGAATAGTGAGTCATATCTTTCTTCAAGCATATTGTAGTAGGCTGCAAGTTTTTCATTTGTGTAGCTTGATTCAGAATTTGATTCAGAGGAGTAATATGAGTGTAACTCATCAATTTCTTCCATAAACACATGTTTTATTTTAGATTGACTTATTCTTTCTCTGATCATGATTCATAAGAGCTACTAGAGTCTTTAGATACACTCCAAGTGTCTTTCATAGCTTTCTTGTCTTTCTGCTCAAAGTTATTTCTTTTGAAGAATTTTTTCATCTTTGGATACTTCAATTATGGGAAATTTGGTATGATATTCCCCATCTTTTTGCATTCATAACATCTTACTTCCTTATTATCTCCCTTAAAGGATTTTATGAAGCCTCTTTTTGTGGTGTAGAATTTTCTAAATTTTCTGGTTAGCTGAGTCAGTTCTTCATCTGAGTTGGATGAGTCAGAGCTTTTTTATTTATCTTTGACTTCTTTGTTCTTCATCTTTCTATTCTTTTGTTGTGAAGTTACCTTCAAGGCAGTATCTTCTCTTTTGATAAGCACTTTATGTTCATTAGACTCATCTTTCATTTCAGCTTTATACATCATTCATGTACCAATCAGATCTCTTATAGTTAGATCTCTGACAGGTGTTGATTGTCTGATTGCAGTAGAGATACCATTCCATAGATTAGGAAGTACTCTCAATACTTTTAATTCTTGATCAGCCTACTTGATAGGTTCTCCTAGAGCAGTTATATTATTGACAATTTCTATCAATCTCCCATTCATTTTGGTAATTCTCTCACCTTCAACCATTCTGAAGGCATCAAATTTCAATTTGGCAGTTGCATATCTCATTTTCCTCACATTGTATGTTCCTTCATATGCCACAACTATTATTTTCCACATCTCATATGTTGTCGGGCACTGAGATACTCTGTTAAATTCATCTGGTCCTAGACTGCAGATAATTGCATTCATAGCCTTTGAGTTCATATCATACTCTGCCTCTATAGCAGCACTCCATGTCTCAAGATTTTTAGGAATTTCATAAGGAGTCAGAATCTTTGAATAGGCTCTATATCTGAGGTTTTTCAGATATATTATCATGTGTGATTTCCAACAACCATAGTTGTCTCCATTAAAATATGGTGCTCTGACCATCGTCATCCCTTCTCTTGTATCAGTCATGATGCTCTGTTGTATAATCCTTAAATGCTTATAGCTTTCTAAGGCTCTATCAGAAGCTCCACCTCTGATACAAATTACTGGATCTGAATCTACATATTATACACAAGAGGGGGGGGGGGGTTGAATTGTGTCTTTTGCAAATTTTCGGTAACTCTTTTCTTGAATGAGTTCTGTATACTTTATCATATTTGATCATGCAGTGGAATAAGTAAAATCAAGAACACAAATATGTATAGTGGTTTAGGGAACAGAAGGCCCCTAGTCCACTCCACCAACGCTCAACTCCACGAGCTTGGTGATTTTAACAATCTGGTCCTCTTTTCCACATACCGATTCACAACTGAGTCCCGGTAGTTTACACCTTTACAAATCAAGGAAAAACAAAGCCTTCTGGTTTAAACATGAACCAACACAGCTTAGAACGAGAAGCTGATTACTCAAGAATAAAAATAATTTTAGAAAGAAATTTTCCAGTTGATCTTCACAATTGCAACAGAATGCAATTGACAGCAGATGGATCGAAGTCTCTAGAAATATTGATCTACAATACGAAACAGTTCTGAGTTGATCCAGTTGCAGTAGATATAGAGAATAGTTCAAAACTTCAGCAGTAGTAGATCCACAATAGATATTCGATGTAGAACAGGTGAATCTTCTATCGAGTTCCTTCTTCTTGAACAAACAGAGCTTTGACGCTCCTTTTGAATCAGCAGATCAATGCGAATAGTCGCAATCTCTATTTTCCACCTTCTTAAATAATATACCGATCACCATACATATGTACCTGGTGTTTCAGAGAGAACATATATAATAAAGCATATCTCCTACACATTTAGATCCATAAAAGTCACCTTCTGATTCACGATATTCAAAAATTTGAATTTATAGAGAATTCATAACTTCCCTTAAGACTCGGTATAAAAAGATCCTTTTAATTCGATCTTAAATCCATTAATAAAATGTCTTTGAATCAGTCAAAGTTGTACGTTAAAAACGACATTAAATCCGGCTTGAAATCCGCCCAGAAAACAGCTTACTGATCGCTGCACATAAATATCATCTGTCAAAATTTCCGATGCCAAACGTAAGGTTAATGATGCGGCCTAAAAAACATAGGGTTAATAACATAGTCTTCAAACATAGGGTTTACAACGTAAGGTTGAACACAAACGTAGGGTTGACAACATAAGGTTGAACACAAACATAAGTTTGATCATCCATACTTTTTCTTCAACACTCAAACGTACGGTAAAAGTTCCATACTTTTACTTGATCCATACTTTTCCAAGAACATATGGTTGTTTACAAAAGTAAGGTTTATGAACCATACTTTTGAGAAACAAACGTAACGCTTAGAATTTACGTACGGTTATCCTTCCATACTTTGATAATAACCAAAAGTTAAGGTTCCTTCCTAACGTAAGGTTCTCCTTCAATACTTTTCTGAAAACGTATGGCTGTTTAACCATACTTTTCTCTTATCTCAAAAAGTATACACACTTTTCATCCGTACGCTACGTTTATCCACGTAGGGTATGAACAGTGATTCCAAAACGCACAAAAGCAGATTTCACTCTATATTTATTCACATAAGGTATGAACATTGATTCCAGAATGTGCTAAAGAAGATTCCTCATAAGTAATAAATTCTTGTTATTTCAAGAGTAAAATAAATTAATAAATTCCTGACAAATACTAAATAAAATCATTAGAAAATAACAATGGGTATTTGTGAGCATCAAAATTATCATAAAGAGACAGAGTATTATTTTCAATAATCTCCCCCTTTAAATTACATTAACATGTATTGTTGAAAAAAATACTTTGCTCAACAGTATAGTCCTATAAACCATAAATATGATATCCTAAAATAGTTAGCCTTGGTACCAACCAAAATATCAATCTTGGTTGCCTGGAGTTTGTCAGAAGACTTTATGTAGGATCTCATAGAGGCTTTTATAATCCACCATTAGTTTTAATCCTATGTTTCCAATAATGAGGTATATCAGATAGATACTAATC
This sequence comes from Viscum album, assembly GCA_963277665.1. Taxonomy (NCBI): domain Eukaryota; kingdom Viridiplantae; phylum Streptophyta; class Magnoliopsida; order Santalales; family Viscaceae; genus Viscum; species Viscum album. The sequence goes on along the minus strand of OY728133.1, from coordinate 457,759,765 downwards.
CTAAATAACTCCACATTATTATATCCATCCCAAATCAAGATGAAGACACAATTGTACTAGGACATATCAGATCCTTTTATGTTTCTGACAGAATAAATAATGTTGATCTCTGAAAGGTGTTCATTGAAAATATCCCTAGAGTCAATCACATTCTAGTATGAACACTCATCCATCTAGGCAATAATGAGGATATCCTAGAACATTCCATTATAACAATGCAAGGTTATGAAGAAAGTTAATATAAGTCATTGGAAAAAACCAAGCTCAAGGATCAGTTTGGAGACCTCATAAGCAATTCAAAATTTATAGTGTCATGGAAGAACATGACCTTCAACATCCGTATAGGAAGTCCCAAGTTGCATCAACATGCAATGACACCCTCATCATACCATCAATGCATCAAATACTGTATTAATGGTTAAATTATAATATTACGCACTGATATTTCCCTGTTTGAGTCCTACAAGTTGCATTATATCAATGATGGGTTATATCAGGGGAAAGAGAAATGACCCATGCTTTATGGGATTGAATGGGTCACTACCCCAAATTGTTTGGAAATGATCTTGTAAAACCCCTTCAAATAAATTAGTGAATAGTGTATTCTACTTATCAATGAGATCAATAATATGAGTCCAAATTTAGACACATATTTAGTGATATATAAAATAAAATTCATGACCATTGAGTACAGTAGTGATGAAATGATTACTGAATCCTCAAACAGTGGTGAGATCATAAATTAATGTACATTCATTCCATTCCCATAGCTCCAAAAAATCCCCACCTCACTCAATGAGGCATAATAGGAACTCTCATCACCCAGGAATGAATAAGACTCTCCCTCACACTAACTCCATCTTATCTAGAGTTTTAAAAGGATACCCCACTATCAACTGGGTGAGAGATATTCAATTAATATTCTATATATAAAGATAATAAATTGCCTAAAAAGTTGAGAAAACTCATCCCATGACTTGTTTCCCAAACGAAAATAGATAAAGAAAATGAATATGAGGAGTAATAAGAAGAGGAGAAACTTAGACATTCCCCTCCATAATTCAAAAAAGATGTCTCTATCAGCATTGATGAGCTCAGAGAAATAAATATATGTACATAAGAAGACCCAAAACCCACCTTGATTAGTGTGGCCATGTATTCTGAAGAGAAAGAAGTATATACCTCCATAATAAAGAATCATATAAATGTATTATATTGGAATTACACTGATACATTGTTTCTAGATCCCAAGGAAAACACTCACCATTTGGGCCTACCAGAGGACCATTGGGGATATACATAAGCCACCAAGAAGATGCACTAGGCACATGCTTCCAATAAAGAGGGTAAATTTGGGGCTATACATAAGCCTCCAACAGGATGCACCAGACACTTGCTGCCAATATAGATGACAATCTCATTGTGTCTATAATCATTAGGGAGGTCAAATATACCATCTAGATAGACAATATTGTCCCATTAAAGAATAATAATGGGAAAAATATAGTTTTCACTGATTTTTGGAATCTCAACTAACACTGCGCAAAGTATGATTTCCCATTCCCAATCAAAGAACTACTGATCGATGCAATAATTAGATATTAGTATCTATCCTTCATAGGGGATATTAGATATATAACCAAATATTCATGGGACAATAAAATGAATAAGAAACCAACTTCATCCCCCACAAAGTGTTTTTCTATTAGGTAATCCCCTTTGGGTTGAATAATGTCAGTGTTATATACCAACACGCCATGCATCACATCTTCAAACCCATCCTGGGATGGTTTTTAAAATGATATGTTAATGAACTTCTGGTTAAATCCTAACAATTCTCTATCCACCGAGAAGATCGTGGAACTATCTTCCACAATTTGGAACATCACAACATAAAAATGAACCCCTTAAAATGTGCTTTCAGTGTAACCTTAGGAAAATTTATTGGATTCTTCATACATCAATTTGGCATCAAATTTGACCCAAATAAAGAAAATGATATCCTTGGAGTGTCACCACCATATAACCACAATGAATTTATATGTCATTAAGGACACTTATCCAACATTTTTTACTTCATATACAACATTTCCGGAAAATGTTTTTTCTTCACTAGGTTAATTAAAAAGGGGAGACTAATCAGTGGATAAATGATTTCTAGGAAGAATTTGATAGTTTCATGATATACCTCTTTATCCCACCAGTTCTAATTCTACATGTTAAAGGAATACCACTTATCTTGTATGAAATAGCCTTAGAGAAATCACTAGGATTATTCCTTATGAAAAAGAATGACCTTGGTAGTGAAAACATTATTCATTATCTCAGCTGAACCATGATCGATGACGAGACTCATTATTCAGATATCGAGAAGAGATGTATAACACTGATATTTGATGTTTTAAAAACAAGGCACTATATGAATCACCATGAGGTCCATTTGGTCTCTTATAGCATCCCACTGAAATATATCCCCATCCATCCGATGTTGAACAAGAGTATATCATTATGGGAGGTCATTCTATAGGAGTATGAGATTTATTTTGTGCCTTAGAAAGCATTCAAAGGCCATCCATTATCATATTTTTTGGAATATTACCTCTCAAAAAAATTTATTGGATACTGGACTATCTAATGAATATTTGTTCTCTATTCAAGACAATACCTAAATATGGGAGATTCATTTTGATGGTGCATCTAGAAGCATGATAGGGAAGAGAAAGGAAGGGGATCAATAAAATGGGACTAGGATTCATAATAAAATCTCCAAAAAAGGATGTCTGACCTTAATCCTTCAAGATATCGAAGGGGTGAATGAACACTAAAATAGAATCTCATGTTCTCATTTTGGGGCTATATTTGGAACATCTAGTACAAGTAAAACACTTGAAGATAAAATATGATTCATAACTATTCATCCCACATGTTAATATTGATTATTATATCAAAATTTCTTATAATCCCCTTGATAAGTCATGTATGAGGATTAATGGTATAATTACCTTAAGATCCAACATTGACTCATGTCCCAAGGTTAGAGATTTCCCAAGCCAATACCTTGGAAAATGAATATGTAACTCTTGCTAAAATCAAGTGGGATGAAATAGTCATCATCATTGTGCATCGCTAGTTGGTATCACCCTCTATTCAAACCTATATTGAAGAGATCGATGAGATTATTATTATACCTAAAATGTACGGTCCTACCATTGGATGGATGACCCAAATTTTCGACTACCATAAAATTGGAGAATTCCCACAAGAAAAATTTTGGTAGAAAAAAAATATGAACATGATAAATTAAATTTGTTCTCTATGATGACATGAACCATAAAAAAGAACTATATAAGAAAAGCTGCAGTGTGTTCAATCTCGAGTGAATTGATGGGGAAGAGACCACTGTGATCATGAAGGAAGTTCACACCAGAGCCTCCGGCAGCTACCACTTAAGACTCAAGATTTTCGAAAAAAATTTAAGGCCTTGGTACTAATGGCCCACTCTAACATAATACTACACTAAATTCACAAAAAATTACCATTTCTTCCATTTTCATTCTAACATTATCCATTAATCCCATGAGTTACTTCACACTTCCAAGTACTTATTGCCATTTATTATATGGGGAATGGAAGTCATGGGACCATATCCTGCCTTTATGACCAAGAAGTTAAGTACATTCTTACTCCAACTCACTTCTTCTCTAAGTTGGATGAAGCCATACCACTCAAAGATTTTGGGAAAAGGAACATCCTGAGCTTCCAGAAATACAAAATCATCACTATATTTGGTGTCCCTCATACAATACTGATAGAAAATGATACCAATTTAAGCTCTAATGAATTGGAGAATCTATATCATGAGTATGATTTCAAGCCCATCCATCTGTCCCACTACTATGCAATGGATAACAGATATATAGAGTCCTTCAATAGAACCATGTTGAATATACTCTAGAAGATGGTAGATAATGATAAAATGTCTTAGACAAAAAGGCTCCTACATTCCTTTTGGGATTATCACACCACGAACCACACAACTATACATCTGACCCCATAGTCATTAGTTTATGGGAAATAGGTGATACTTCCCATAGAGGTTCAATTTACCTCTATCCATATTTCTATATATGATCAATTATCTAAATATGAGTAATCTCAAAAAATGGCTGGAAGAATTAAAGTAGTGGGTTTAGAAAAAATTTCATATCATGCATCAATTGGAAGTACACCAAAATAGGATATCACAAGAATTTAAAAAAAGGTTTGACTCAATTATTTCCTTAAAGGTTAGATATTATTGTTCCTCCTAACTCCAATGATACCTGGAAAGAAACCTATGAAGTTACAAAAAAATGGGTTGGGCCCTATGCCACACATAAGGTCTACACCAATGGAGCTTATTACCTGATTTAAATGGTTGAAAATCTATCCACATCCCCTTCCAATGAAATGTTCCTAAATAAATATTTTGTGTAATCACACATCATGTTTTCCTAACCACTCAAGGATAAACTGCATGGCGTTGTCATCCTGATCACATGATGTTAAACTCCATGTTGAATCATCTTAGTTTCATGAAGTTAACGTACATAACACCTACCATCCATAGAATATGATGTTATATTGTGTATCTAAGTCCAAGCATCATGAATTTAAAATTTTATACAAGCCTCAATAGGAATATATATGTGATGTGTGGTCCTCCTTGGACCTTATTCACGTTGGGTTTTTTAGGAAACCACATCATGCATATCCCTTTTGGAATACACTTCCATTGGTCCAGAATATATGACCTTAAACAAAGAGATAACATCCTCACCTCATGACATTAAACTACAAGGTAATAATCACTTCAATCATTGATTCATCTAACATGAGATAAGATCAATGTGGGGTAAAGAAAAAATTTCTCTATCCACCACATGATAGTAAGATTAATGTGTGGAGTCTCTTTATCTAGAACTATGTGTGGCTTTATTCCTACCAATACACAATACTTAGTGATACCTAGAAATCTCATGTCGGGATAAACCAAAAATTTAAATCCATCTATGGGATGATTTTCTTACCAAAACTTGGCCTTTGATACTATTTTTTACAATAGGATTGTGTTTATCACTGGTCTATCAAATCATCCTTCCCATAATTACAAGACCTTCATCCTGATTTCATGAAATTTAAAATGCATGGTAAATTATCTATTCTTAATGACAATAAACATCATAACATGAATGTCCCAATTTGATGACATTAAACTGCACAATACCATAATGTTCTCTCCTGAGAGAACATTACCCTCAGCATCAGTTATCTACCATTCCTTGTTATATAAATATATACATATTTATTCCTATTAAATGATGTAGACAATGATTCCTAAATTTTACCTCCTTGTCCATCCACTACAAATAAAAAAATCCTCCCTCCCTATGTATCGGCCAGACCAATGCAGGGAGATTTCCATCAAGAACTATGTATGATGTGATTATTTCTATAAAGAGATTGGTAGTGATGACCAAACCCTATGTCCTAGGGCCAAATGTGAAAAACAAGAAATCTCCCCTCCCTGCATACAACTCAATGAAGGCAGGGGACCCCAAAAAAGGCCATATCTACAAGACCATTCCATGAAAAATTCTCTCTACATGTACATGAGTATGATCTATGTAGGGAATCCCATCAATAACTATGTGTTTCATGATTCACATCCTATTGAATACATAGTGATGACCATACCTTCTCTTATGAGACTAGCCATAAATTATGATAAAATTATCCCTCTACTTATGGATCAGAACTGCACATGGATTTCTCATTTAGAACTACATCTGGCTTGAATCGTGTTCAAAAAGGATACATAGTGTCACCTAGATTTCCATTCTTAAGTCCATCTGCAATGAAGGATCAAAAATTCCTCCTCCCTATATATGAGTTTTATCTCTATAAGGACCCCTTTTTAAGAACTATGTATGCCTTGATTCCTTCCCACACATGATACGTACTTCCACACTGATTCTACATCTTGTTCTATCCACTATTAATTCAAAATGTATATATCTTTCATTACATCACCTCTATATGAGAAAATAAACCTTAACTAAACCTTGTTTCTCACATGGAAAACAACTCATACAGGCTTAGGGGGTTCAGCGGAGGTATTTCCCACTTGAACAAGGCACATTAATCCACATCAGGGTTTCCATGGTTCTAATAGAAATACCTTAAAAAAAATTCAGATATTACCAAATTATATCAGTGAACCTAGGTATTTAATGTATCACATTAAACAATAGGGCCCCTCAAGTAATAAATTTGGATTTATTTTCATTTCAATGACATACATAGAAATCTCTAGGACTTTTGTCCAAGTCCTAACCATGGAGTAAAGAAAACAAATGTTCCCATATCCTCTATGGAAATACAGATCTATAAGGATATTTGATGTTTGTGTTACTCATCTAAGGATCTATCAAGGAAAAAAATATCCCCTTATGTATCAGTTATATATATTTAGGGAAATTCATAATTCATGGCCAATCATGGTTTGAATGTTTCTTACATGCCAGCAGACACTCCTTCTATTCATGAAACACTATGCCCCAATAAATTTCAAATATTCATAAACCACCCTGACCATTAGAGGTGTAGGTCCCCTTCCTTGAGGAAAACTTTTTTAATATGCATAATATTCCCCAATTGGATCTACCTATGTTTTTCACAAAAAAAGACTATCAATCAAAGTGAAATTCTTCCAAAAAATGGCTTTCCTATCTCCATACACCTCAATGGATCCCATAACCCTTTTCATTTCTATGGAAATGTGAATCCCCAAAATCCTGGTTTACACCTTCTTCCCCTTCCATCTGAGGAATATCAAAACACCCCTATTTGATTAGCCTCTGGTTACTCATGGTTTCTCTGAAATTTTTTCGCATCCATATTCCATTAAAATTATGAACTCTATGTCCTCATCATCACATGATTTTAAAGTGAACGGTCGATGTTCTAGTCATACAATAGTAAAATACATGATATTTATAACTATGTGTAGCTTGAATAATATTATGACATGATATGTAGTGACATGTGAAATTTCAGTATTGGGTCAAGCCATAAGAAAAATTACAAATGACCCTTCCATATACATGGGTCGAACTTGAACAAGGAACCTTCCTATAACTATGTGTGGATTGATTCTTATTTCAATAAGATGCATCATGTTTTCCAGATCCTGTGTCTTAAACCTATCCATAAAAATATATTTTATACGTATGGGAGAAAATAACATAAGGGAATTATCTCTGCAAATTCTTAGAAAACTTTGACTTTGAATTCCTCTTTCATGTTTAGGTACTCTCCATTTTGAAACCATAATATATGTCGGAAAAGTTTAGAATCCCCATAGACCTCCCCAATCATCATAAATGGAGGGCTAGTGTCTATAGGAATCCTTTGTTTGAATATTCATAATATGTCCCTATAGGATCTTCATATGTTTCCATCAAAAAAGATTTATCAACCAAAGGAAAATTTTCCACTAGGAGAGTCTTTTCCAACATTAGTACAGCCTAAATTATGTCTACAATCCACATCCCTATTTATATTTGGAAACCCATAGACTATAGTTTACAAACTACCCCCCCCCCCCTTGTGGCTGAAGATGATAAAACATCTCTTAGCTGATTATCATGCAAGGGAAGAATCATTTAACCCTCAATTAAAGCAAACTAACCTTAAGTATGAAACCTAGAATATTAGTGTCGTAAGATTCAAAATTGAACCATACATTTCATAGTTTTAGGATTTTAAACTACATGATTAATCTACCCCCTTTACACATGAAAAAGAAATGTAGATGTGATTTCTCATTCATGTACAGATCTAATATATATTCCATCATAGTTTTAAGAAATCATTCCCTTGACAAGACACCCTTTGTAGTCTAGGTAAATCCAAAGTTTTTCAATATTCCTAGAACCATCAAAAGTGTATGGTCAGTGTCATGGGTACATGTTTGTTTTACTATGCATAATATTCCTTAGTTGGCTCTGTATATATTTCCCACAAAAAAAGGCATGTTAATAAAAGAATATTTCATCCTCAAAAGAGGATTTTCAAACCTTTTTACTCCCTATAAACATGATATTATAAAAAATTATTATAGTTACTCCTCCTTTACTTATCCTATATCATGTATGATATTTAGAAATCACAAAACACGGGTCGTAAAAAATCCCTATTTCATGTATGGAAAATATTGGGACATTATCAGCTAGTAATCCCTATTGGGTTTCATACCCACTAATCTACAATACCAAAAATATCAGTAATTTTTTTTGGTTTTAATGAATCTAAATATCATAGGAAAAAATATAGAAAACTCATGAGGTTCAAAAAATGAAAAAGGAACTATAGGTAAAATTCATGTTTTAGCTCACTAAACCTAGGCCCTAAATGGTTTAGAAGAAATTTTTCAATAAAAAACTAAAATAAAAAAATAGAAACAAGGATCTGTATGTCTAAAACATGAAATGGGTGGCATAATAAGAAGTCAATTTATGCCTTATAAGACCACACCCGAGTTGAATTATGAAAAAATTAGGGCTATACCAAAAAAGATACAAAGTTCATAGGGTTTTCATGTAACTATTGAAACAGTTGAAACCACACTCACTAAGTCCCTCATCATAGGACAAAATTATATAAATACATGATTATGTTAATTTGGTTATCCAAAATGGAAGATTAACGTGATATCTAATGAAAAAGATATTCAAGACATTTGATATATTATCTTTCAAAACACATTGATAATTATGATTGGTGACAGTTTCAAGAAAATATGAAGACATATATTGATGATCAATGAGGTTTTCATTCCATTAAATGGGAATGGTGGAGCTTCCCCATCTCAGAGTCTCTACTAGATGCTTTTAAGAACAGATGTAAAAGAGGAAGAGAATAACAAAAATGGATATAATGAATCCCGAATCACTTTTTCATAAAATTTACCAACTCCTGATATAATACATTAAGGGTTTATTCTAAAGTGGTCCTTTGATCAGCTTTAGTTTCAGCTATTGGGAACATCATCCTGACGAAGGCCAAAAGATATTGACTATTCTTCTTGATGGATTATAATTTTTTTTAGAAAACAACAGTTTCACCTTTATCATAGAAACAAAATCCTCAAATTCTTATAGCTCCTCAATATACACAACCACTTGATCAGAATAACGTGCTTCTTTAGTATCTATGTGGTTCACCTCAATGGTGATATCTGATAAGGCTTATGTCAGATGATGGGAAGACTTAAACTGAGTGAGGTCTTCTTCATGAGAATCTATGTTTTCCATTCTATTTTGATATATTTTATAAGGATGTGTGTGTTTTGTTTATAAAATCCACTTGATCCTAGGATAATAAAAATTTATAAAAGGCTATTTAACTTTTAACCTATCTCTCATAGGTGAGTCTCCATGGTGATTTTTCAATTTTCAGGCCAGACCCATCTTTGTACAATATGGTGTTCAATTGCAATGTGAGGATCCTGTTCTTGGTCTCTCACTACCATGATTATATAATTTAGTTTTGAAACCATAGTGGATAGATTCATATTAACAATGAATCCATAATGGGAAAATATTTCATCCCCACCTCCTTCCCACCTTTAAGAACAAGACTAAAAGAGTTAGCATTAATTAATGAGGTTCCATGGTTTTCCCACTAGTACCAGTGTCATCAGAGCTATCATTAGAATTAGTTATAATAATTATATCATCCTCACCTTTAATAAATAGGGGGTTAGAGGATGAAGCTCCTCTAAGACTCTTAGATCTTCATGATATGAGTCATTCTCCCCTTGAAACCAACAAGGAAGGTGCGTTAGGAACAAGAATTGTAGAGGCCAATGACTTGGGTAAACTTCAAACTACCTTCCCTAATATCTCATCGAGATAGTTTTCTATCAACACACTAGAATAATTCCAAGATAGATTAATGGGATTTCCCATGCTAGTAAGGGAAATTTATAAGCCATAATCATTGCTCTTCATCATTATCCACAACAAACAAAGGATAGTTGAGTGCGACTCCCGAGTCTAAGGAAGGGGTAAAGGGTAAAATAGGTCCATACATATGAATTGTTGGGAAATCCTCTAAGTATTATTTAATTCAATGTATGTTACCCCATCCACCCATTCATCACGAGTTCAACATCATAGAGATATTACGTAAGAACTATATTCTGAATCCCCTTCATCATTATCAATAATTGTTCTCGAAAACGTGGGGTAAGGGATGGAGTTAAAGATGGATAAGTCACTTAAAAGTCTAAAAACACTATAAATACACTAGGATATCATGATAACATCATAAATATTAAGAAACATATATCAAAATGTGGAATGTGGAATTATCATAGTATGATTATATTCTTAACATTGGCAATGTTCCTCTACCCAATCATATAAGAACTGGAACATCCTATAGAGACGATGCAGATACCTGCCTTATTTCATGTGGAACAATAATTTGAAGCTGTCAGTAAGGGTGGGGACAACAATGTTGATAGGTTTTACCTCTACTATATTGGCTTCCATCATTAGGGTATAGAACCTAACATTTTTATAAGCATCTAAGGATCGTAAGATACATCTATTCAGGAATATGACAAAGAAACCTGCCAACCTGAAATTAGAAGTTATGTTTAGATGGATTATATAACCCTATGTGGTATATTGGAATGATATGAGAGTATCCCAATACAAACACCATATGACTCTTGATTTTTTATTTGGATGAGTCCTAATATTGAATAACTTCATCCTTGAACCACTATATTGAAAAAAAACTATATCCAATCACTAAATAGAATGAGTGAGCGGGCATGGAGGGGATGACCAAGAAATTCATATGCTTCAATTAGAAGGTCCCTTTTCTGTCAGAGATACTTGCTCATTGCTTTCCCAATTATTAACTCAAAGTAGGAACTCATCAAAAATTTTCCATGAATATGGATTCCCCCGGTTGATAGATGTCCCATAAGATGACCCCGACTTCACCGTATAATAGATGGGAATCAATGGTGCTCGAGAACCAATAGATGATTAATTTGGGCTAAACTTTGGTATATGAATAAATTAAAAATTGAGAGAACCAAACATTAAAGTATAAGTAAAAAAAATCCTCTAATGGTTTAGAGAATTCCACACAATTATGGTATACCTAGAATTCCTAATCCCATTCATATGATATATTCCTTCTAGACTGAAAATCCCACTTAGAGCTCCACCCTCAATTTGGATTACCTCATGAGTGGTTAAAATGGATGAATAGTATTGAATGGAATATTTAAACTATATATAACACTTGGGTTAGTTTTTTTCATCTACATAGATCCATTTAGAAATAAGACATTTTATGGGCATGAACTGTAAATGATATGCCCTATGGAAGAAATGTTAATTTTGGAAAACTTCTGAGACCCCTCAGACTATGTAGATGGGATATTCATGTAGATTGGGCGAAGGGGAGCATCATCATGAAGTGTGAAGTTATAAAGAGGTTTTCCATTTGATAGCAGGCTGGATAAGAAGTTATGGAGAAATAATGAACTCCAAAATACTCTCCTTGACAATGATGTGATGTTGAAGGTCCTCCTCAACATTATATTCCATGGAATTGTGTCTCCTGATATCATTAATCAATGATATATCCATTTATCCCTATGAAATTATTATAACGAAATGTGTATTAATGTTTGAAGGATGAGGCATAGGCCTTCTAACTATCAGTTTTCAGAACCATTATCCCATGCACCATTCATCTGAGGACCACCAGCTCACGAAGGAGCTAACTCATGAAGCATTGTATAGTGACATGCTGGTCCTAAAAACATTTTAATCCATGAAGTATCCACCCTCCATGAGGAAATAAAAATACTAATCCACAGTGAAGACTTTCAGTTCATAGGTGAAGAAACTAATTTCACAAAATAGATGGCTGCAAAAGAGGTAATTGACAGAACCAATTTCCGATCAAGAGAGTCTACAGAGTTCCAAGATCACTGAGAAACATAGTAAATGAAAAATTATTTGGCCCATGTTTTTATAGGCATGGTCCCCTCTTGCAGACCCACCTTCTTACAACAAACTAGTTCAAAACAAGATCTATTTATACATCAGAATATCCTCCTCTTCATCCTAATCAGAAACCATTATAATGGGGGGAATTTGATGGGTCTAGAATATTAAACATTTATTAAGTGAATTATATTAGGTTTATAAAGGGTTATAAATGAAACTCATAAGTAGATTGAATGAAATATTCAATGGGATGAGACATCAAAGCACAAATTGTGTTGAGAACTCTGGCTTTGCATGGAATTTTTCCATGTCGTGAAGTTTTCATGATAAAAATTTTTCTTAGAGGGAGGAAATGATGATGGAACCTACAAATGAAACTGATATAGTTTTTGTGACCAATGAGGTAATTTCTACCCCCACACATGAAAATCCCCCCATGAACTATTTAGTTCATGCGATGAGGCAGTACTTCTAGTGCCCATGAATAAAAAATGTTGTTTGCAGTGCTAAGATGGTTATTTATACCCCTACAAATGATGTCACCACTGACTAAGTCATTCTTGGGGAGGAGCACCTTTTAGGGTCTCCCAAAAAAGAAGTCCCACATCCCACCACAAATGACTGGTTGTGCTGGTATCCATTCCATCTACTCTTATGTAAATAGACCTTACGGGGGACTTAAAAAGAAGACCAATAGAACTGAGTATACTGAACAAAAGAGAGATGAAGAAAATGAGCAACGAGGAATCTTGAAAACCAAATCCCTTTTGACAATTCCCAATAGTAAAAAGTCCTCATCATAACGATAAGTAGGTAACAATAAATAAATCATTAATTCAAGAACTCAAAACACCTTTTCAGACCATCCCGCGGGGAATAAGTGATGGCCCCTTTGCAGATATGTACCCAAAACAGAAACATGCTATGAGGTTGGAACCCTTCCCCACATAGAAAAATGCTACATGAAAGGAACTCAAATTCTCATGGATAAACTCTACAAGGGTGGATCTTGGACCTTTGAAGCACCATGGTACATGGGAAGAACCAAGGTCTACATATCAAAATCATATGCCGATGGTACCCTCACCTTCATAGAAACATGCTACGCTGAGGGATCCCCATCTTGTATAAGAACGTACTATGTTGAATGGGGCATCATTGGGCATCCTAGTTCCCATCTCATTTCAATATCATCAGTCGTGCCATCTGCCCCCATGTTATCCCCTCCGCGAACCAGCCTAATGACATTGGGAAAAGCCACATCTAAAGCCACTAACATGTATGATAAAATCATTAGGAAAATCAGAGTGTCCTCTCATGTTTACATACTCATGGTAAACATAGTAACATGGTAAATAGCTCCACCAAGGAGGATCCTTGTAACATCATCGGGTTTACATTCCCTTGGTAATGAGGGTTCCAACCTTGGGGTGATCATGTGAACATCCTTGCCCTAGGTATTGAGGGGAACTACTGGCCATTACCCTTGATGAGGGACAATATTGAACATTCCTACCCATCCTAAAACCAATTTTAGGGAACTCCTCATTAGGTAAACCAATAGTCTTTCTTGTGAGAGGTGGAACACTTTCTACTCTTTGCCTCTTCATATGACATATCATGATAGATCAAAAAATGTGACTATCCTTGATATCAAAACAAAAGGGGAGAGAGACAATGTCAATTAACACTCCCTCTCCCTCTCCCTTCAGGCTTCAGTATCTTGTCCATCAGTGGTTCAAGTGGATCATTTGATTTTTAGATCTACTGCCTCAACTTGTTTCTCACACCGAGCATAACACACATAGTCTTATAGGTTTATAGAGATCATTACATCTTTATGATCCCAAACATCAAATGGGCCTCCCATATGGTATAATTCCCAATCTTGTCACCTAAATTGGGAATCTCCCATGCGTAAGCACCAATGGAAATCATACTACATGGTCTTTGATTCCCAACATACTAGGATATGAAGAAAGACTCTCTGATGTCAGAACCCATCATCCAAAAACACCTTAAAGTTCTCCAGGCCATGTCCCTAGTAGGATCATATCTACCTAGGAGACCTTATCTCTCTTGATCCCCTTAGTTCGTCTAGGCATAAGTTCCACACCATCGTTGACTGGGAACATTTTTCATGGACGTCCTTACTGTATGACATTAAACTGCATGGTTGGGTCCTCGTCAAAAGACCTTAAAATATGATGTTCCCTATTAGGTGGCACCAAACTTGGTGGGTTATGATCCTCATCACAAGGATATTTAAGAATCAATTCTTATGGGTTTGATCCCAACATCAAAACAATTTTCCCCTGGATGGTGTTAATCTCTAAAGATCCTCACCTTGTGACTCAAAACTAGCATCATCATAATAAATGACCAATGAATCTATGGCCTATCCATAAAATAGAACCATTGATGTAGAGAACATGATACATAAAGATCCTTCTATTGATGGGGAACCTTAGAATCATACAAATTATTTTGAACCCATGTGTAGTAATAGTGGATCATTTCCTCATGGTAATATGCATATGAATACATGGGAATGAACAAGATTCATGAACATGTTATAAATTTATTAGTGTCTTGGAATATGTAATAGTTCCCCCCAAAAGGGTGTTATGAGACAGACATCCCATCCTTTCAACCACTTTGAGTTCTCAAGTTTCATGCCCATATTACCCAACGAACGCCTGCCTTTGGAAAGTAGGTCTATAAATCATGGATATGAGAGCCATTGGGCATTTCCAGCTCCATGAACAAACTTATTAGAGACCATTAAAATATGTTGAACCCAAAATTAGTGATTTCACACAATTCAACCCCTTTCAATCAACTGCACGAGCGGAAATGGTTTCTGTTGGAAACAAAGTGAACCCGACATGAATGACTTCACTACAATACCTCATTCACACGATAAAAAAGGATATACTGCCCAGTACTCATCAGATAATTTCATTCCAGACCTAGACACATCTTTAGGGGAAACAAAACCTAAAACCACCACATAAAACCTCTAAATCCATAAAATTACTCAAACCTTAAAAATAAAAAAACACTAAAAATCCTAATGGACCCAAAATACCCAAAACCCTAAAAAACCCCTTAAAACCCTATAAGCCTTTCATTCCCCTAAAAACCACTAAAATACTAAAACCCTAAAAACATAAAACCCCCCAAAACCCCCCAAAACCCCTAATAACTATAAAAAATATAAAACCCTAAAAATATTAAAACTAAAAAATACATTGAAAAACACTAAAATCCTAAAACCCTAAAAACCTAGAAACCCCCTAAAAACTATAAAATACCCTAAAACCCTTGAAAACCCCCTAAACCCCTAAAAACACTAAAAAACAAAAAAATCCTAAAACCCTAAAAACATGACAACACCTAAAATCCCAAGAAAAACTTAAAAAATATAAACCCCCATAAAAATAATGAAGAAACACTAAAACCCTTAAAACCCTAAAAACTCATAAGACTCTAAAACCTATAAAACCACTATAATACCCTAAAACACCATAAAAACCCTATGATACCCAAAACTACCGATAACTAACCTAAATGGCCCTTATATACCCCAAAAAAACATAAAAACCCAAAAAACCACTAAACCCCTTAAAATACCATAAAAACCCTAAAATACCTAATAAAACCTGAAAGCCTAAAAACCCTAAACCCCCTTCAAACGACCAAAAAACACTAAAAACCATAAAAAAACTAAAATCCCTTAAAATATAATAAACCCTAAAATAGTTAAAACCTTAGAAATACTAAAAACCCTTTATAACCCATAAAACCCATAAAACCATTAAAACCCTAATAACACAGTAAAACCCTTAACACCCATAAAAACAAAAAACCACTAATAAACTAAAAACCTTAAACCCCCTTAAAATCCACCCAAAACACTAAAAACCCTAAAGCACTAAAATACCTTGAAATATAAAAACCCTAAAACCATAATAACAATAAAAATACAAAAAAAAATTAAAAACCATAAATTCCCTTAAATAATTAAAACCCTAAAAACACTAAAAACCCATTAACACCCCTAAAAACTCAAAAATCCCTAAACCCCTTAATATTTAGAAAACCCCTAAAACCCCAAAAAACTATATAACCCACCAAACCACTAAAAATCCTAAAACACTGAAAAAACCATAAACACCTTAAAACTCTAAAACCATAAAACAGATAATACCCCAAGAAACCCTACAAACCCAAAAAGACATTAAAACCCCTAACAACTGTAAAATAACATAATTTAATAAATGTCCCTAAAAACCATAAACCCCTAAAAGACATTAAAAATCATAAAAAACCAAAATATGCTAAAAACCAATAAAATGAAAAAAAACTAAAAACCCATTAAATCCCCTTAGAGAACATAAAATACACAAAAGTCAATAATGCCTCAAAAAACTCTAATTGATACAAACAACCTTATAGAACCAAAATAGATCCAAAAAACCCTACAACCACTACAAAACCTAAAAAACCCTAAAACCCTAAGGGGTCCTAAAACCATAAAGGACCCTAACAAACCATAAAAACACTAAACAATATTGAACACCACAAAAGCCCTAAAACGAGCTAAAAACAATGAAGGACTAAAAAAACTGTAAAACTCCTAATGAAACTCAAAAAAACCCAAACCCCACACACCCCAAACAATATAAATATTAAGAACATTAAAAGACCCTAGAAAAACTTTAAAACATTAAATGACCCAATGAAACCATGTAAACAATAAAAAACCAAAATACACAAAATGAAAAGCAAACCCCAAAAACCGTAAAAATTCCCAAAAAACCCCTAAAAACCTTAATAAAACCCTAAGGAATCCAAATAACAAAAAATACTATAAAAAAACTAAACCCCCCAAAAATAAAAAAAAATAATAAAACCCCATAAAAACCCAAAAAAACAAAAGCACTTAAAAACCCTAAATACCCCTAAAATGCTGAAACCCCCGAAAACCAACAAAAATGGCTAAAAATACAAAAATCTCCAAAACCACTAAAATATATGATAAAGCTCTAAAACCCTAAAAAGGACGCTAAAACCCTAAAAAAACCACAAGGCACCATAAAATCCCCTAAAATCCCTAAAGACCTGAAAAAACCCAAAAAACCCTAAAATACACTAAAACCCATAGAAAACATATAAAATACCCTAAAAACATAAAAACCAAAAAACACCCCTAAAAATCCAAAAACCCTTAAACCCAAAGAAAGAAAAAAATCGTAAAATAGTTAAAAACCAAAAAAGTCCCTAAAACCCTAAAACCCCATAAAATTCTGAAACAACCTAAAAATGTTAAGAGACTGTAAAAACTATAAAAAAAACCTAAAACACTAAAAGACTATAAAAATCTAAAAAATCCCAAAAAAAATGAAACCCCTAAAAAATGAATACTGTAAAAACCTCAAAAAACAGTAAAACCCTAAAAGCCCAAGAACCTCAAAAAGACCAAATAAATTCCAAAATAGTAAAACCCCTGAGGGTATTATTTCCATGCATAGTGCTGTTCGGCTGGCTGGGAGTCTCCAATCAGGTACGATAAACAACTGCTTCAATGATCTTGTTACACTCTGCACCCTTGGTGTCCCTGGCAGGTGCAAAAAACCAATGTTGATGAAGTACATTAGATGGATTCCACCAATCCCGTCATGGATCAAAGTTAATGTTGATGGTGTGGCGGCAGGCTCACCAGGCCCTTCAGGTTGTGGTGGGGTCTTCCGTACTTGTCGAGGATTTTTCAATTGTATTTTCTATCACTACATTGGGAATGGATGTGCTTATGAGGCAGAGCTTTGGGCTATTATCAAGGCTGTTCGTTTTGCAACTCAATTTGGGTGGTTGCATCTATGGATCGAATCGGACTCAATGCTTGCAGTGGAGGCGCTTCGCCAAAAATCAAGGAAGGTTCCATGGAGGCTTCTTCCTCAGTGGATTGAATGCCTTAGCCTA
Source organism: Viscum album (assembly GCA_963277665.1). Classification (NCBI taxonomy): domain Eukaryota; kingdom Viridiplantae; phylum Streptophyta; class Magnoliopsida; order Santalales; family Viscaceae; genus Viscum; species Viscum album. The sequence goes on along the minus strand of OY728133.1, from coordinate 457,741,694 downwards.
TCCAAGAACCTGACTCTCAAGATTTCTCATGCATACAGGGAAGTCAATATAGTGGCCGATGCTCTCTCCAAGATGGATATTTAAGAATGCTTCTCATGGTGGTCATTCATTGCTCCTTCCTTTTGCACGTCTCATGTAGCCGCTGACATGATGGGTGCTACCCGCACACGAATGTACAAGTCCCTCCTATAATGTTTTGTACCTTTTCTTTTTATTAATTGAGGCGCCAAGCTTTCTGCTTGGCACGTGCCTTCTTTGCCTGAAACCTTTAAAAACCCTAAAACCCTAAAACCCTAAAAGATCCTAAAACCTCCTAAAACCCAAAAAACCTTATTACATTCAAAAACCCATAATAATCCCTAAAAACCATAAAACTCCAAAAGCTCTAAAAAAACAAAAAAACCCTTAAAAAAGCCATAAAACACTACAAACCCCCTAAATAACCTAAAAATCGTAAAACCATAAAAACCCTAGAAAACCATAAAAACCCTAAAACCCCTAAAACAACCTAAAACACTGTAAAACACTTAAAAATTATAACCCCCACCCCAAAAAACAGAGAAACCCCTAATAACCCCTAAAAATCCCAAACACCCATAAATCTTTGAAAACACCATAAAACCCCCTAAAAACCAATAAACAAAAAACCACACTAAAACCTGTTGAAACCCAAACAACTCCAAAAAATCTCAAAAAACCTAAAAAATCCTAGCACTCCTAAAAAAATAAGTAAACCTAAAAACACAAAAACCCGCTAAAACTGCTAAAACCTTAAAACCATAAAACCATATAAAAACAAAAAAAATCTCTAAAAACCTAAAATTCATAAAACCACTAAAAAATACTGAATGACTGTTAAAAAAATTCAAAACAATAAGTCCGCAAAAATGCTACAAAAGATCTAAAACCCCTAAAAACCATAAATAACTCTAAAAACCTAAAACCCTAAGAAATATAAAAAACCCTAAAACCCTAAAAATAAAAAGAATCCACAAAATTATAAAAACCCCTAAATTTTATAAAAACCATAAAAATCATAACAAACATAAAACCCCAAAAAACATAAGAAAACTAGAAAAACTCTAAAGCCCCTAAAAATTCCTAAAACAACTAAAACACCATAAATAAACATAAAAAAATTAGAAAATCCTCAGAATCCCTAAAATCTATAAAAAACCAAAAAACTATTAAAATCCCAAAAATATAAAAAACCTAAAACAGATTAAATCCTAAAAGAACTTGAAAATCCCTTAAAACCCCTAAAAACCCTAAAACCACTATAAACCTCGTAAATACCATGAGATTCTTAAAAACGCTAAAAATTTACCTAAACCATAAAAACCCATCAACCCCATTGAAATCCTTAAAAGATATTAAAACCCAGTAAACCCAAAAAACCCAAAAAAGCATAAAACCCCCAAACCTTATAAACTCTAAAAAACCTAAACCCTCTAAGCCCCATAAAACCACTAAACCCCTAAAATAATAAAAACCATAAAAACAAAGAAAATCCTTTAAAACCATAAAACAGTAAAACACCTAAAAACACATATGAAATCCTAAAAACCCGTAAAATCCTGTATAAAAACCTCAAAAACCCGTGAAGCACTAAAATCCCTTAAACACCATAAAACACATTAAATCCCTACAAAACCCTAAAAACCCATAAATTCCCCGAAAATCATAAAAAATCATAAAAACCCAAAACCCCTTAATAAATCCCTAAAAAATAATAAAAACAAAAAACAATAAAACCCTCTAGAAACGTTAAAACACCACAAGAACCCAAATAACTCTAAAAACCATAAACCCCTTAAAAACACTACAAAAACCCCAAAACCCCAAAAAAACCCCTTCAAATCCCTAAAAACCCTAAATCCATACAAAACCCAAAAATTTCCCTTGAAACCCCTAAAAGAACCCAAAAACATTAAAACCCCAAAAAAACCCTAACCCCCTAAAAACCTCAAAAGAACACTAAAATCCCTAAAAACTATAAAAAACGCTAATACCATAGAAATAGTAAAACCCCTAAATATAGTAAAACCCACTAAATACCTTAAAACACTAAAAGACCCTAAAAATACCCTAAAAGTCCCTAAATCCCCTTACAAGACCTTATAAAACACTAAAAACCCTAAAAAGAATGTAAAACTCAATAAACTCCAAAAATAACCTAAACAGAGCAATAAAGACCCTTAAAAGACACCAGAAACCATAAAATAGACTCTAAAAAAACATAAATCCCTAAAAACCGTTAAAACACTAAAAAATACAATAGACCATAAAACCACAAAAAAGATCATTAAAACCCATAAATCCCTAACAAACTATAAAAATACCATAAATACCCTAAAACCTTAAATGTATCCTAACCCTCCACCAAAACACCCAAAAAATCAATAAAACCCCTAAAAACATAAAACCCATAAAAACCCTAAAAACCCTAAAAACCGTAAAAACCGAAAAAATCCAAAAAAAACACCATAAAACCATTAAAAACCTTAAGAAACCCAAAAACTCAAAAAATCCTAAAAACCCTTACAACCCAAAAAATCCTTAAAATAAAAAAAAACAAAAGAAACCATAAAACCCAAAAAAACAACCCCTAAAATACCCTAAAAACCCTAAAAACCCTAAAATATCTTAAAACCATTAATCCCCAAAAAAACTATAAAACCTAAAACAATTATAAAAACCCTAAAATCCCTAAAATTCATAAAATCCTAAAAACAATAACGATATAAATTACCCCCAAAAGCCCATGGAAACTCTAAAACTCCCTAAAAACCCTAATAACAATAAAACCCATAAAAAACTCTAAAAAATCTCAAAATAAAAAAAACTAAACTAAACCAAAGTCCTAAACCCCTAAAAAACAGGAAAAACTATTAAAATCCATACTACCCTAAAACCCCTTGAAAACCTAAAAAACCATCAAAACCCTAAAAATCATAAAAACACTAAAATACATTAAAACCCTAAAAATCTAAAAACTCAAAATCCCTAAAAACACCAAAAATAATAAAAACTAAAAAAACATAGAAACACAAAAAACACTTAAAAACAAAAAATCTAGTAAAAAATTAAAATTACTAAAAACCTAAAAACCCAAAAAATCCCTATAAGAACCTAAAAGACCCTAAAAGACCTAAAAAAATAAAAATATTAAAATATAAAATATTTCCTAAAATCCAACAAAAACAATTCAACAACCAAAAAACATTAAAAACACAAAAAAAAGGAAAAACCTAAAAAGCACTAAAAACCCCTAAGACCCCTTAATGTCCCAAGAAAAACCTAAAACCCCTTAAAACCCCTAAAAACTAAGATACCCTATAAAATCTAAAACCCTAAAACCCCTAAAACTTTTAAAAACCCCTAAACCACAAGAAAATCCATAAAAACACAACCCCCCTAAAAACCTAAAACCCTCTAAAACCCAACAAAACCAAAAAAAAAATTATTATAACTCCCCAATAAAGTCCCTAAAACCTTAAACACTCAAAATTCCCTAATAAACCCTGAAAACCCTAAAGACCCTAATAACTCTAGAAACCATAAAAATAAAACCCCTTTATAATCACAAAATTCCCTATACATATAAAAACTCTAAAAAGTTTAAAAATATAAAACCCTTAAAAACCCTTAAAAATAATAAAAAGCCAGGAAAAACCTTGAAATACAAAAAACATAAAAAACACTAAAAACCATAAAATACCTTAAAACCCTAAAAACCCTTAATGAAACTAAAAAATTATGAAAGAACCTAAAAACCCTAAAACCCCTAAAACCCCTAAAAGACCCTAAAACCCCAAAAAACCTAAAATACTATAAAAAACCTAAGACATTAAAGGACTATAAAATACCCCAAAACCACAAAAATACCCTAAAATATCATAAAACCCCTAACCCCACCCCCCAAACATTAAAACCCTAAAAGACTAAAAATAACTTAAGGGCACTAAAACCCCCAATAGACACTAAAATTCACCAAAATAACCATAAAGGACCCAAAAATCCTAAAATCACTAAAAACCTTAAACAATCTAAAATCTATAAGAAATCTTTAATGACCATAACACCCCCCAAACAACCTAAAACAACCTAATATTCCTAAAAACCAAAAAACACAAAAGTCCCTAAAATGTTTGGAGACACTAAAAACCATAAAACTCATTAAAACCCTAAAAACCTTGGAGGACCGTAAAAACTATGAAACCCTATAAACACCCTAAACCACATAAAAACCATAAAAACCTCAAAGAACCCAAAAACCCCAAAAATGACTAAGAACCCTAAAAATTATAAAAAACCCAAAAAATCCTAAACACCTAAAAAATCCTAAAAACCCTAAAATTTATAAAAACAAAAAACACCCTTAAAAACTCCAAAAAACTAAACCCCACCAAATAATACCACAAGACAGTAAAAATCCTACAACCCCTAAAAATATGGATTCCTTAGAAACCCTTAGAAAACCTACAAACATAAAAAAAACACTAAAAATGCAAAATAAGCCCCAAAACCAAAAAAGTTTAAAAAAACCTACAACTCTAAATAACTGTTAAAACTCTAAAAAACCTAAAAAACCATTAAAATAATAAAAAACTTAACAACCCTAAAACCAGAAAAAAAACAAAAACCCTAAAACCCCCTAGAAAACCTAAAAACATAAAACCATAAAAACCCCAAAATAAATAAAACAACTAAAACCTCCCAAGAAAACCTAAAGTCCTTAACCCCCCACCAAACCCTAAAAGACCTTAAAAGTTGTTAGAGTCCCTAAATATACCTATAAACACTATAAAAATCCTAAAAGGCACATATAACCCTTAAACACTCTTAAACCCCTAAAAACATATAAAATCCATAACATAATAAAAAACATAAACACCTAAAAACCCTGAAAACCATACAAAAACCATTAAAAAAATAAATTCATAAAATCACACAAAACCTAAACATCACTAAAACCATAAAAACTATAAAAATATGAAAACCCCAAAAAATCCAGAAAACCATAAAAACCTAGAAAACCAGTTATAACTCTAAAATCCATAAAATACAATAAAACCCCTAAAAACACCTGATAAAACCCTAAAACCATAATAAAAACCAAAACCCCAAAAAACACTAAGAAATCCATAATAAAAACCAAAAACTCCTTGAAACCCCAAAAAACCCCAAAACCCCATAAGAACCCCATAATCCACAAAGGAATGATGCTGCCGCTCTCTCCCGGGTCTCTCCTGATGCGGCGATTTCTATGGTTCCATCTTGGAATCCTATTCAGTGGCTCTGATGATCTCTCCCTCTTCAGGCATTGCGATGTGGATGGTTTTCTGCTCTATATGCGTTCTCCCCTGGTGCGATTGTGGTTTTCGAGGCAGATGGACGATGACATTGAGTTCTGGTCGGCTGTTTCAGGTTGTGGTGATGACGACTTGGTCTAGTTTTTGCTTAGATTTGGATCAGCCCTTCTAGATCTGGATCCTCTGTTCCTTGGTGGTGGCGGTGATGCCTTTCCGGTGATCTGGATGAAGTCGAAGAGGTTGATGGTTAAGTCAACGCAGGTGCGATGGATGTTTCGACGAATGGACAGAGGTGTGCTCGGCTCGATTTGGTGTGGCCGGACGCTCTGGTGGTTTTGTCGAGCAGAATCCTAGTTTTTCCTTGGTGATTCGTAGGTTCGACAGGCTTTGTGTCTTCTCCGTGCTGGAGTTTACGGCTCTACGCTTGGTTCTGGGATGCTTGTCCGGACCCAAGGAAGGTCTTTCTGGATTCTCGGGCTTCTCGACGGGAGTTGGTGGATGTATAGGGCGTAGACGCAGGTTTGCTTTCCTGGGTCTACCTTCTTGTTCTTGGACCTTACTGCTGACGAAGGTATGGTCACACTTTGCTGTGTTCACTTTGATCTTCTAGTCTGCGTGTGGTTTACTGGTGGCTGGCCTGGTTTTGAGTTGCTGTTTCTGCTGAATGTGTTTTGGATACTGTTTTGGTTTCAATGTGGATGTTGGATATCGGTTCTGTTGGGTGGTGTTGTTTTTTGTTCTGTTGCTGCTGATGGTTCTATATTACAGGGGAGGGGCCTTCTTGGTGAGAAGGTGCTGGGTGCTGGACCTTGTAAGATTGGATTCGGGCCTTTGGTTGGTTATGAGTTGTTGGTTGGTGGTGAATGCTGGATGATGTGTGGTTTTTTGGTTCTCGATACTGGTGTGGATGAGTATGTTGTTGTGCTGCTAGTTGATGGCTGTTATTTGATGGAAAGTGATGATTTTTGCATTCAGTTTCACTTGTGTTGTGGTTTGATGTTGCTGGGTGTGTTTGGCTATGATGCTGGATTTGGTGATGTTGGTTGCTGGGGCTGGTTGGTTTGGATGTATTGCTGCTGCTGTGCTGCTATGAAGATTGGATGTGGTGCTACTGGATGCTGGTACTGGCTGGATGTGACGTGATAATGCCGTTTTTGTGTCTGCTTTTGAGTCTTTTCTTTCTTTGTTTTCTTTTTTGGGGTGGGTTGTAAGGGGTTTTTGGGTGAGGGTTGTTTAACCCCTCCCCTCCCTTGTCTGCAGTGTCTCCTTTTTTCTTGCTAATAAATTGGGGGGGGGGGGCAGGAATAGCCCGACCCTCACATCTTCCTTGCCCATAATCCACAAAACACTTAAAAAATCTTTAAAAAACTATGAAATATAAAAACCCCTAAAATAGTAAATACAATTTAAACCCCTAAAGATTCTACAAATCATAAGAACCATAAAAACCCAAACAAATCCAATCCCATCTAAAAACATCATCACCCCTGAAACCCTAAAAACCCTAAAACCTTAAAAACTCATAAAAATCTAAGAACCCTAAAAACCAAAAATAAGCCTAAAATCCCTTTAGAAAACAAAATAACCCTTAAACACACGAAATACCTAAAATCCCTAAAACCTTGAAAACAATTAATGAACACAAAGGAACATATAAATGCTAAAAACCATAAAAATTTAAAAACCTTAAAACCCTGAAAACCCCCTAAAAGACCCAAATAAACTATAAAAACAATAGACCTCCTTAAAGCACCATAAAAATTGTAAAAATCATTAAAGAACCCAAAAACACACTAAAATTCAAAAACCCCTAAAAGACCCTAAACCCACTTAAAACCCTAAAACCAAAATAAATCCCTTAAAACTACTAAAATGACCCTAAAACACCTAAGAAACCCCCAAAACCCAAAACAAATTGAGAACCATAAACCCCCTAAAAACATAAGAAATCACTAAAACATTAGAAACCATCAAAACCCCTCAAAAACTGAAAAATAACTAAAACTCTAAAAACCCCTAAACACCATAAGAACCCAAAAAAATGTAAAATCCCTCTAAAACCACTAATCCCAAAAAAAATCTGAAAACCCCTAAAAATAAAAATCCCTTATTGGGTTCTAAAAATTCTAAAAACAATAACAAGACAATTCCATTAACTTGGAAAGGGAGGAAAACAAATCAGAAGAAGAGTTTGGGAAATGATTTTCAAAGGGTAAAGCACAAGAAGGAAGGATTAATTTTAAAAGGCACAAATAATTTCTTAGACTACTAATCTGCATGGTGTTATTCCATTTTGAGAAGCACCACTTAAACTAAATAGTTATCTGGATGTGGTAGTACTGACAATGCCTGAAAATGAAACAAAGTTGTTTGCAGGACCAGGTGGTGATTTCCACCCCCTTGAATGAATTCCCCCAATAAACTAATTCTTTCACATGCCAAGTCACCTGCCTTGGGCTCCCAAAAAATAATATTTACATCCCTCTATGGATGACTGTATATACAGGTATCCAGTACCTCTATTTTGATATAAATAGACCCTGAGGGGGACCAAAAAAGGAGGACCAAACCATAGAGAGCCGAATGAGAAGAAACGAGACAATGTAAAAATTGAAGCCTTTTTTCATTCCCAGTTGGTACAAATCCTCTGTATAGTAGTAAATATGAAATAATAAGTCTTCCAGTAGTCCACAAACTCAAAACCCTTTGTGGGAATCTCTTATGCACGGACTAAATGAATGGTCCCTTTAGGAAAAAACACCCCATGTAACAAAATGCTCGGTGGGAAAACCCATAAAAATTGTTACATAGAAGGAACTCATCCCCACATAGCAACAAACTAAGCATGTAGAACCTTGTCCCACATAGAGACACACTATGAATGCAGAACCTTGGGCCACATAGAAAAATTTTAGGGGGACAATACCCTCACACCCATAACAACATGCAAGGAAGAGGGAAATACATCCCATCTAAGAACATTCTACTTGGAATGGGTCATCCTAGGATGATATACTCTACACCCCCATCACTCTTTTCCATCATATCATTGATCCCCATGTTGTCCCATCCATGTTCCAATTTAATGGAATTAGGCCAAGGCCCCTTTCAAAGCTACCCAACACGTATGATTAGATCGTCAGGCACACCAGCATGTCCATTCAAGTCTAAATACTATTGGTATGTAGATCCATGTGTGTAATCCCCTAAATGAGGTAAACCTCAGCATGTTTTCAGGTTTACATTCCCATGGTAATGAGGGTTCTGACCTTCTGGTACTCACATGAATCTCCCTATTTCAGGAGGGAATAAAGGGTATCACACTTGTCTTTTCCTTTGATGGGGAATGAGATGCTTACCATTGTAAAAAATTTTAGGAAATACCTCAGTGAGTAATCCCCTAATATTTCATTTGTGAGGTGGGACTCTTTCTTCTCTTTGCCTTAGCATGGGTTGTAGTTGGAATGATCATTGAATGTGACAATCCTGGTTATCAAGATAAAAAAGAAGATGAGTGAACTCAAAGCCTTATCCCTTTCCTTATGGGATTTAAAACCTCATCTTCTAGTGGATATAGTGTATCATATTATCTTTAGATTTAACACTTCCACTTTTTTCTCACACTGATCAAGACTCATGTGGTCTTAGAGGTTAGTGGTGATCCTGACATCTGCATGATCCTAAACCTTCAAATTGGATGCTTCTAGGTGTAAGACCTAAATGTATGTTCCATTGGACTCCTCCATAGGTGTAACACCCAACCTAAAAAACAACATAGGATTTGATTCTAAACTAACTAGGATAAGTATGAGGCCTCTATGTAGTCTAAACCCAAAACCCAAATTCACCACAATGTTCTCCATGCTACATTCCAAGTTGGGTCACATCCAACCTGGGGGCATATTTTTTATGGGTCCCTTCGATAACTACCCTAATTGGGTTATTTCCCTAGTAATATCATACCCCCACCTTGGAGAAAACATCTCTTCTGATTCCCTCAGGTCATCTCTATGTAATTCCTATACCAAAATTTGACAAAATACCTTTCACCTGCATGCCATCGCCACATGACATTAAACATCACGGTTTGGTCCTCATCACATGAACTAAAAATGTTATGTGTTCTCATTATTAAAACCAATATATGTGGGTTTTGAATACTATCATGAAGATATATAGGAAGCCTATCATATGGGTTTGATCCCAAAATCAAACCAAATTTTGTCTCCCTGTGTGACAGAAAACACCAAAACGCCTCACCAAGTGGCTTAAAACTAGTGTCATCTTAATAAGAAAAAAAATAATGCATGATCCATCCATAAAGGGGGAAAATTGATGAATAACCTCATATATATAGGTCCCTTAATTGATGGAGAACCTTGAATACATATAGATGATTCTAAACCGATGTGTATTCATGAGTAATTATTACCATGGGATAATCCTTAAAATACACACTTTATGATGAATAAAGGATTCATGAAAATATATTAATTCTATAAGAGATTCCTGGAATAGAAAATAACTCCCCCCAAAAGGGTGTGATGATCCCAAATTCCCATTCTATCAACCAATGTGAGTTATTAATTGTCCTTGGACATGTTACCCGATGAAATCTTACATTTGGAAAGTAGTTCCATGAGTCATCACATATATGAGAGCCATTGGGTGTTCTGTCTCCATGAAAAAATTCCATTGGAGGCCATTAAAAGATTTTGTACTTGGAATAAGTTATTTCAAAACATTCAACCCTTTTCAATCAACTGCTCCCATGAAAACTGTTTTCATGAGAGAAGAAATGGTGAATCTGACTTGAAACCATATAGATATGAAATATACTTTAAAAAATGGATGTATTTCCCAGTTCTCATCTAACCATTTCACCCACATCCCAAACGTCATATTAAATGGAAAACATTTTGAACCTGACATGAATCATTATCCAAGGTGGTGGTTTTTTCCCACATTTATCCCCATTCACATCCAAAATGGAAGAGGTCCAAATGAGACCATACATTACCAATGCAGTCATTAGATTCTACTTTGATGAGGGTTATTTGTCTTTATTTGTCACATATATTTCTATAACTCTTCATTTATTGTGTCAATCCAATAACATATCATCAGTTTTCATAGGCACACACACCAGCCACTGCACCTATCATTTCCTTGATGATGTAGAAGACTCCATCGCCCACCCACTGTCTTCAAAATTGGATATTCAATGCACTATTTAGGGAGTACCACTATAATTTTACTCTTAACACCATGAAGGTAGCTTAATAGGACCTCTAGGATATGATTTTTTGTATGTCTTCCACCTAGTGATGGTTAGTGGTCCAGAATATGATAACCCCACTAGCCATCTCCAATCATTTCGGGAGCTTGTCCCTCAGAAGTTGATAATTAGTTCCTCACACATATTATGGAGTTTAGTAAATTAATCACTAATGAAATAATCTCAATAGCATAGGAGTCTTTCTCAAGGTCCCATGTCAGAAGTCAGCACCGACAACGTCTGGTAGCCCAGTATCCTTGTTGTCTAGAGGATACCACCATAAAGGCCCTAGCTAAAGTCACACAGACTTAGGTCCCAAAAATGTATCATGAAGGGTGAATAAAATAAATTTAGGAACAATCCATTTACCTTATTCATACTGAATAATCCCATATGGTAAATATAGAGTCACCCTATGAGAATACATATATTTCTACTCACTCTCGTCAAGCCTGTCAGCCAAAAACAAAGGAAAATTATGAGGAGGTGAAAATTATTGCTACTTCTCACCATGCCCATCATGAAAACATGGAATAAAATTATAGCCAGACAAACATCCCTTCCAATGTACAACAATCCCATTAATAAAATATGATTTAAAATAATGAACAAATGAAAATTCCTTCTTGTCCGTATTATTCCCGTTATGAAAATATGGAGAAAAACGAATAAAAGAAGTATTACTTTTCAACGAATGTATATCAAGCTCGTCAATAAAAATAATATGAAAATCAATGAGAACAATAAAATTCATGCTCATCTATATCTATTCCATTATTTAAATATGGTGGAAAATAGAGAAAACAGATGGCATATCCCAATTATAAATCTGGGACAGACATACTTCTCTGCCCCCACACAAGAAAACTATCAGTACTGCTGGTAGGAAATGGAGGACCGGAGTAGACATACATTCATGCTAAGACACTAGAATGGGAATATATTCATGTTCCATAAAAACACACCCATTAAAATTTCTTAGTAATTTCAGAGGTTCAAACATCAATTATTGACCATATACTTCAAACTTTCCAAGATGTAATCACATCGGTGGAAATAACAATGATTTAGGCTTAAAACCCTACCTCCCCAAGTGGGGTGACTCATCCACACAATAGAGTGGCCACTCAAGAGTAGACATTATTCCCTTATTCTATCCAAGAGGGTCTTCTACAATATTTCATGATAAATAGACAATAGGATTGAGAAAACATAAATTTTCCAACAGGGGGACACCAGTCCACTACGGTGGCTGCTACAAGGAAGACATATATCCTTGACACAACTAAAGATGCTTTTCGATGTATCTGGACAGCACCATAGGAGACACATAAATAGAAACCCATATATGAAGGTCATCACCTATAGCAAGCAGCCCTAGTCACCCACAAGAGAGCACCCAAAAATTAATTTTGACCCAAGGAATTGTAAAATGAAAAGTAGATTCGTGACCATGATCTCATAGAAGATTATGTTTTCTATTCTATAAAACACCTATCAATGGTGTCTGAGGATCATACTGATTCGTTTCCAAATTATAGATATATCAGTAGTGGTTGCAAATGTCCTCCCTATAACATTATTACCACCAGCACTGGAGGTCTTCCATAGAGAATCAACCACAAAGGCTTACTTCATGGACACAAATTAATAAATAATGAGAGCTTGTCTCTTGATGAGAATCATGGTATCCCTCCTCATGAACAGAAGATCAAACATAAAAAAGGTTCTCCCACTACTTTTATCCACTCTGAAATTCTTCCCAGGGTATACACCACAAAAATTCTCCCTGTAGTTGGGCACAAAGTTATGGTGGTAGTCCTCACCATGATGGAATTCAGTTTGAAGTTCCTCCCCTATGTAACATAAAACAAAAATAATTTACTCCCATAATATTTTTCCACCATGAAGGTCTTACCCAAAGTATGAATTTTATAAATTCTCCCTATAGTCAAACACCAATATATGATGGTAGTCCTCACCATGATAGAATTCACTATGAAGGTCCTCCCCATAGTGACATAAAATAGTTTGAATGTCCTCTACTAATTATTTTCTTCCCTGAACTTCCTCCTCAGTGTATATGCTACAGAAATTCTTGCTGCAATCAAGCACCATGTTATGATGGTAGTCCTCTCAATAATGGAATTAACCATGATGTTCCTCCTCATAGTGAAATCAAATAGCAAGAAGGTCCTCCCATTGTTTTCATCCTCCTAAAAGTTCCACCTCAGGGTATATGATGCAAAAATTATCCCTTCTATCCGGCGCCATGCAATTTTGGTATTTCTCACCATGATGGAATTCATTGGGAAGGTCCTCCACATAGTTACATAAAATAACAAGAAGGTACTCCCCCTATTGCCATTCTCCCTGAAGGTCCTTCCTTGGGTATACACTGTAGAAGGTCTCCCAGCAGTCAAGAACTAAGTAGTGATAGTAGTACTCTCTATGATGGAATTCACTGTAAAGGTCCTTCATGTAGTGACATCAAATAGTTAGAAGGTCCTCCACTTGTTGTGGTCTTCCCTGAAGGTCCTCCACAGGGTGTATGCTGCAGAAATTTTCCATGTAGTTGGGCATTGAGTTTTGAGTTTATTCCTCACCATGATGTAATTCACTATGAAGGCCCACCCTATAGTGACATTAAACAATAAAGAATTCACCCCCTTGTTATCATCCTCATTGAAGTTCCTCCCTAAGGTATAATCTTTATAAATTCTCCCTATATTTGGTCATAAAGTTTTAGTGGTAGTCTTCACCATGTTTTAATTCACTTTGATGGTCCTCCCCAATATGAAAACAAATATCATGAAGGTACTCTCTTTAATTTCATCCTCCCTAAAGGTCATCCCCATGTTATAAACTATATTAATTGTCACAAAATTCATGCACCAAGATATGATTTTAGTACTCACCATGATGAAATTCACTCCAAAGGCCCTCCCCATAGTGACATCAAACATCAATAAGGTACTCCCCTTACTATCATCCACCATAAAGGTCGTTGACATGGTATGTACTACATAAATTCTACACTTAGTCATGCATTGAGCTGTGATCGTATTTATCACCATGATGGAATTTTCTGCGAATGTCCTCCTCCCAGTGACATTAAATAGCAAGAAGGTACTCCCCTTGCTGTAGTCTGCCCTGAAGATCCTTCCTAGGGTATATTTTGTAGTAATTCCCCCCATATTCGGGTATCAAGATATAATGGTAGTCCTTAACATGATGGAATCTACTATAAAGGTCCTCCATATGGTATATAAGAGGACTTAACCATAAACATTACCTAAACTTTTAAATTCATTTAGAATTCACATTATTACACTTCCAAAGACCTTTTTAGTTTAGAGTTTTAGAAAATTAGGTCATAATTCATACATGAAAATCCCAAAAACATAAAAAGTGGAAAATGTAATGAATATATAAATTTTTTCAGAATATTAATCTTTAAAAACAAAACATACATTGATTTTGTGAAAAAACATAATGACTTTAAACTTGAATCCTTATTTTCCTTTATCAATCTATAAAACCTTTAAAAAAACGTTTTAAAAACTTGGAATGAGAAAAAACAATAAGGGACATAAAAAGAATGAAAACAATTATATCATTAATACTTATAAACATATAAAATTATTTCCACAAATACTTACTTCTCACCCATAAAGTCTCATATATTTAACTTGGAGAAATAAAATATTTTCATAAAACATAGAAAACTTAAATAAAACCTTATAGTTTACTTGTGGAATTAATAACATATTATTGTAAAATTCATGGATACCATATGATTTGGGACCCTCATAGATACCTTAAAACCTAACCATCATAACTACCTTATTATGTAACCCTCATGGCTACCTTATGGTGTAATCATCTCAGTTACACTTGGAATAACCATTACGATCAAATTCTATCATAGTAATACCAAATGAATTAGAGGGAGATATATACGCCACCATTCATCATAAACAATCCCCAATAACCAGAATTTAATAATAAAAAAACAATTTTATAAAAACATTACTTTTAAATTTTGTAAAAATATAAATTTAAGAGGATTTTCAAGAAAAGCCCCTTACACCAGGTTCATTTTACTTCAAACGTGTTCGGAAATACCGTATGATTGATTAAAGAGTGTTATTAATATATTACAGAACAATATTAATATATATAATTCATTATATGATCTTTTTATAACATATTTTCACCCATTTATTAATAATATTTTTTAATTTCCATTATTTCAGGTGAGTTTATTTCATTATTTCCATGATTTGTTTGTTGTGATTTTTTTTTGAAAAATGGAATAAAAACTAAATAAGTGGAATGAGATGGTAATAATTTTATTCTATAATTTTAAATGATACCATATATAATTTTTTTCTGATATTATGATGAATCATTATATAAAACATTAATGAAAATGATTTAGTTTATTTTGGTCTTTTTTATGACCCTCACAAACATATATCATTTTGTTTAACATCATGTTTATATATCAGTTTCAGAAAATTATATAACTTATAATATATATATATATATATATATATATATATATCTTATTTACTCATAACAATAGTTTTATTATCATCTTTGAATGCAATAATGGAAACTAAAAGTGTATTATCCACAATGGTGGTAAATTGACACATCACAGACGATGATCTTATTTTTAGAATAAAAGGGGAAAATAAGGATTCTGATGATTATTTTTTCATAAATGTGATAAAATTAAATTATATATAATATAATAGTGTTATTATGCCACTTGGATAAGGGGATGTCATGAGAGAATAAGAAAATACATGAAATCAATAATAAAATAATAGAAAATGAAAGAGGATTTTACCTCTTGAATTATTCTCCATCAAAACCATTTTAAGGCACTTGGTTTTGACCATTGGGTTAAACCAAAAGGATTTGGATTTAGAGAATTTTATTAGAAAGTAAATTGGGAATAAATTAAATTAACTTCAAGGTATTGAGGTGTGAGGAGAAGAGGGGGTAAGGGGTGGTATTTATAGTGGAGGAGAGGGGTGTTTTCATTAAAATATTCATTAGTTTATTATTTTCACTCAAGAATATTAATAGTATTCCAATTATCACTAAATATTTTAAAATAATGAAGCATAATTTGAGATTATGTGATTTAATCAGCCTTACAACCTCTATGACTCAATAAATCATGTATTTAGCTTGTATAATAAATTATCGTAATTCAATATTCCCAAAAAAACAACTATTTAGGAAAAATACCAAAATTTACCCCAACTATTTTTCTATGTCTAGAATTAAAAAATGGAATCCATTTTTTTGAAAATAATATTCCAAATATTAAAAAAAATATTTTTTAACTGAAATCATTTTTTAATCAAAAAATACCAATTTAGAAATTATAACAAATTTTATAACACTTTGAAAAATTAATAAGGACTTATAAAATTTTATTATAATAATAAGAAAAAATATTAATTTATTATTCTATTTTATGAATATTATTTTAAATAATTATATTAATTAGAAATTGTATTTAAAAGTCTATGTGTCACAAAAATACCAACACCTAGTTTGTCATTTTCCAAACAAGTATCGACTCAATAAATTATATAAATATATTATATTTTCATTTTAAGATACCTAAATTTTATTTATGCTTTTATAGAAAAGGATGAAATTATATTTTTATATATTCATTAATTTCTGTAAATACCTCATATTTCATTATAAATTTATAATTAATTTGAATATTTAATTCTAGAATAAAAAAACTTTTTTTATAAGTACATGGATGGTTATATTCTCCCACCCCTCTAGAAATTTCTTCCTTGAAATTTTTATTCACTTATTAAATAAGAGAGGATACCTTTTCCTGATATAATTTTAAAATTCCCATGTTTCTTCTTTAACCATGTGGTTTCTCCTCAAAACCTTCACATGATGAATTACTTAACTCCCCAATACATGCTCTTTATGATAAATAATTTGAATAGGTTTCTCTTCATATGAATGGTTCTCTTATATCTGAACTACTTATAAGATCAAAACCTGAGATTAATCATGGACATACATTCTTAACAGAAAAACATGATAATTATTTTGTATATGAGATAAACTAAGAGGTAAGGATACTCAACTGGAAAATGGTCTAACATTCTATAGGATTTAAAAAAGTCCAATTAACCATTGAATTATCATTCCTTTCATAAAAAAATCATAACACTTTTCCTAGGATATATTAAAAAACATGATCATCTGACTTGAAAGAAAATTCTTTCCTCTTATTATATGAATAAATTTTCTTCCTACTCTGAGTTGTCCCCATGCATTGTTGAGTCATCTTCACTTCCTCAACTAATTCCTTTACTAATTATGATCCTATAAACATCCTTTCCCCATCATCATCCTAAAATGTTGAAGTTCAACACTACTTTTCATATAATGCCTCAAAATATTCCACAAGAATATTGGAATGAAAATAGTTATTATAAGAAAAATAAATTAATGAAAGATGTTGTTCCCAACCTCCCTAGTAATCCATTGAACAAGCATGTAACATTTATTCCAATGTATGAATTATTTTCTCAGTCCATCAATCAAATTGATCATAAAAGGATATGCTAAGATTAAATTTAGTTCACAAAAACTTATCAAGGCCTTTAGAAAAGTTAGAAGTGAACCTGGGATCATGGTCAGATACAATGGATAGATGAACTTCATGTAACCTGACAATATCATTGTGGTATAGTCGATAATGATGATCTAGATAAAGAGGATATCAAAGAGGAATAAAATTTTCAGATTTATTCAGTTGATCAAAAATAACCCAAATCACATTGTTTCCTTGAGATGTCCTATGTAGTCCCACAATGAAATACATTAAATTTTTTTTTCATTTCCACTCTGGTACTAGAAACTGTTTAAGCATCCCCTTCGTTAGTTGTATCTATGATTTAACATGTTAAAATGTTAAAAATTTCATGGTAAAATCAACAATATCTCATTTTATTCCACCACACTGATAATACTCTAGAAGATCTTTGTACATATTAGTACTGCCGGTATAATCAGAAAATGGAGAACATTAGGCTTTACTTAACAATTATTTCGTGAAATGAGAATCACAAGGAACATATAATAAATTTAAAAATTCCAAGAAAAAATATTTATCAACATTAAATTTAGTAAATTTACCTTTCTTAACCAATTCTACCATTTTCTATAACTCATTATCTTCCTTCTACACCTTGTTAATTATATTTGGGTGATATGACTACACTAAAACCTGAAATAAAATAGAATAATTTTCTACAACAAAAAATTCCAATACAAAATTATTCAAATAATTAATCAAGGGGTCATGTTCCCAATGGTACATGGTTAATGTAGCATGAAGTTTTTAACTCAAGGAATCAACTACATTATTTGATTTTCAAAGATGGAAATTGATCATGAAACCATAATCCTTTATCTATTTCTACCATCTTCTTTATCTCATGTGCAATTCCTTATGAGTAAATATATACCTAAAACATTTATGGTCAGCATATATTTCACATTTGGTTCTATATAAATGATGCCTCTAATTTTTTAAAGTGAAACAAAAAATTTTAATTCCAAATAATGTGTCGTATAATTCCACTCATGAGGTTTCAGTTGTCTAGATGCATACGAAATTACCTAATCATTATAAATCAGAACACAACCAAGTCTCTTCAATGAAGCATCAATGTATATGACAAAATCACCATTCCTAGAAGGAAAGGCCAAAATTGGAGCATTCACCAATCTTCTCTTCACTTCCAGAAAACAGACATCACAGTCTTCTATCAAAACAAATTTCACCCCTTTTTATGTTAACATAGTAAGTATGATAGATAATCATGAATTTTTTTTAACAAATCATCAATAATTTCTTGGGAATCCATGAAAATTATGAATATCAATAACATTTTTAGGTCTTTTCCATTCAATAACCAATTTTTTTGCATGGATCAACTATTATGCCATCATTAGTTATAATGTTCCAAAGGTAATAAATTTTTCTCAACAAAAATCACACTTTCCAAATTTCTAATATAAATTTGTTTTTTTGATAGTTTGTAGAATAATCCTTAAATATTTTTCATGATCTTCAAAATAATTTTAAAACACCAAAACTTCATCAATAAAAACAAAAAAATATTATCCAAATATTCAAAGAAAATTATATTCCAAAGATCCATAAATACAGTAGGATTATTTTTAAAACAAAAGGGAATAACAAAAACCTCATAATCCCCACATCTAGTTTGAAATTATATTTTTATAATTTCATCCTCCTACACATTCAGATTAGGGTACACAAATCTCAAGTGAATCTTGTAAAAATACTAAGATCCCTAGAGTGGATAAAAAAGTCATCAATATGAGTCAATGTATACTTATTATTAATAGTAATGTTATTCAAATATCTATAATCAATAGAAATCCTCATGGAACCATATTTATTTTTAACAAATAAAATAGGATCACCCTATGCTGAAGTTCTAGGATAAGCAAATCCTTTATCAAGAAAATCCTGCAACTGATTTTTCAATTCCTGATGTTCCACTTATGAAATTATATAATGGGGTTTTTAAATTGGATTTGAATCAAGAACTAAGTCAATATTAAATTAAACTTTCTGACTAGCTACAACACTATAAAACTCATCAAAAAAACATACAAGTGTTCATTTAACACATGCACATCATTAATCTAAATAGTTCCCTTATTTTAAACAACATGTGGAAGATAAATTTCATTTCTATATTTTAATAGTTTCTCATCATCCTTTGATGTTACCAATGTTATGGGTTCATTCTTGTATACAAATTGAAACTCATTCTGAAAAAATAACTTATTTAACTCTAAAATCAAACTTAGCATGACAAAAATAAAGCCATTACATTCTTAGAATAAAATCAAACTCTACTAAGGGAATAACAACATGTTTTTCAGGTAATTTATTTCCACATACGACAACACGAAGATTCTTATAATGTCATTTTACCTTAATATTTATATTTGGTGTTATTCCTATAAGTTTTGATTTCATTTCCTGATATAAAATTTCTAATTTAAAAGAAAATTTCCCAAAAATAAAAGAATTTTTATAACCCTTATAAAAAAAGACAATAGAGAAATATGAGTAGAAAAAAGTACCTAATACCACTTCATTGGTTTGACCAACACCTACTAACGTAGTCACAATGGGTTTTACTAAACCTTTAAAATTATAATATGGATGCTTATATCAATCAGATTTTACTTTGGGTAGGTATTTTAATAATGAATCATCTCACCATGTTTAGAAAACTATACAATTTTCCTATTTGGATTAATCGTACACACGCTAGGATCTTTTTTATTTCAATATTGGGCCACATGAACAAAAATTCCACATCAAAAACACTTCTTGGTTTTTTATGGAATTCCCTAGGAATATTTTTACCCCACTTCCCACAAACTATAAACTAGAATTTCTTACCTTCAGATTCATTTGATTGATTCTTACCCATTTCATACCATATGAAACATTTCTTCTACTTTTTTTCAAAGTACAAGTGATCATGAAAAAACACCATATATACCCTCTCATCACATCAAACATGTTTCTTATAACGTTTTAATTCATGGGAGGCCAAAGCCCTTTGGTATCTTAGCATCAATACTGATTAAAAATTATTGATTTTACAATCAATATCTTGAATAATATTTGGAGGATACCTTGAAAATCAGAAGAAGTTTTCTTCATACAATATAACAAAGTATTCCTCAATTTGTTTCAATTCAAGTAATTTATTTTCCATCCTAATTAGAACCACCTTAGGAAAATATTTTTTAAGGAAAATAATATTCAATTCATCTCATTCCATGGTTTTATTCTCCTCACTATCCCTGGTATTCTTGAACATTGACCACTATTGATCGACATCACCTTAAAATTGATAAATATAAACATTAAACATTTGTTTATTTAAACACCCAAGGACATAGAATATATTTTCAAGTTCTTTAGTTCACCTTTCATCCACCACTGGGTGAAGAAGATCCCCTAAAAGTAAGAGAGTGTTGCCTCATAATATGTTCCACTACCATCATGTTTCTTTTGAGTATCTATGATTATTCTCTTTCATGGATTCCACCACAATTTATTGCATGTTTCAAATGGTACATTAATTTAAGAAACTTATCATTTCCAATTCCCACCATTCCAGGTTGCTAATTTGGAAAGACATCATCCTATGGGTTCGTTCCTAATTCATATTCCATGTCTCTTCTATGGAAACCAATTATAAATAGACATATCTCAGATGAAGTGACATGGTAATCTTTAAAAGAAATATCATTTCAACATATCTATAAGGTAAAAATAATTTATGGTATTTTATTTACATCATCAGAACCCTAAAATTTATCTAAATTGTGATTTGATACCAACTATAAGGACCTGACCATAAACAATATATAAACTAGTAATTCATTTAGAATAATCTTTCTTACATTCCTAAAGATCTTTCCTATTTATAGTTTTAGAGAATTTGGTCATAATTTATACGTGAAAAGCCCAAAAACATAAATAGTTAATAATAATATGACAATATTCATTCTTTTACAATATGAAACTTTAAAAAATCATTCTTTCGTTCTGTGAAAAAACATTGTGACTTTAAACTTCAATCGTTCCTTTCCTTTACCCATACATAAACATTGTGATTTTTTTTTAAAAAAATAGGGATGGGTAAATAATATTAGTAAGGGACATAAAAATAAAGTAAATAATTATTCCATGAATACGTATAAACATATGAAATAATTTTCACAGAGACATACTTCCCACCCATAATTTATTATATACATAACTTGTGTAGATAAGAGATTCCCATAAAACAAGAAAAAACATAAATAAAACCATATAGATTACATAGGTAATTTCATACTTATGATTATAACCCTCAAAGCTACCATATTATTTATAACCCGTGTGGATACTTTAAAATTTAACCCTTATGGATACCTTACGATGTAATCCTCACAACTACCTTATTGTGTAACCATCTCAGTTATACTTGGAATGACTATTACGACCAACTTCCGACATAAAATTACCCAATGCATTGAATGAAGATATAGGTACCACCCTTCATCAATTAAAATTCACTATAACTAGATCATGATCATAAAATAAGAACATTATAAAAAAATTTCCTTTGAATTTTGTAAAAATAGAAATTTAAAATAAGATTTTTAAAGAAAAGTCCCTTACCTCTGGTCCATATTATTTCAAACATGTTCAATCCTACTTTATAATGGTATAATAGTGTTATTAATATATTACTTAACTATATTAGAATTTTAAATTCCTTATAGGTTCTTTTTATAACATAGTTTTACCCATTTAATAATAATATTTTGTTATTTTCATTGATTTGGGAGAGTTTATTTAATGGTTTCCATGATTGGTTCATTATATATTTTCATGTCAAATGGAAGAAAAAGATCTTTAAGTGGAATTAAATTGTATTAAAAAAATTCCATAATTTTAAATGATACCATATATCATTTTGTTTTTTGATATTATGATAAACAATTAGATAAAATATTAATGAAAATGATTTAGTTTATTTTGGTAGTTTTTTATGACCTCCATGAACTTATAACATTTTATTTAATATAATGTATATATATTGGTTCCAAAACATTATATTACTTATAATAGGTATAATAAAATCTTATTTAACCAAAAACATGGTTTTGTGACCATACTTGAAGGTGGTAATGGAAAATTAATGTGTATCAACCATGATGGTAGTAAATTGAAACATCCTGGGTGATGTTCTTATTTTTAAAATAAAACGGGGGAGGGGAAAGAGTTTGATGGTGATTTATTTCCTTCAACATGATAGAATTATTGTATATATAATATACTAAAGTTTTATATCCACTTGGATAAGGGGGAATGATGAGATAAAAATAAAAGAAAATAAATTGAAAAGAAAATAAAAATAAAATGAAAGAGGATTTTATCTATTGAATTATTTTCCTTGAGAACCTTCTTAAGGAACTTGGTTTTGGACTATTGGTGGCACCAGAAGGTAATAGAAGTGGGAAAGAGGCTTGGAAATGGAATTTGTAAGAATTTATACAATCTACACAGCTTTTCAGTGTGATGAGAATAGGTGGTCAAGGGTGGTATTTATAGTGGAGGGAGGGGTGTAATTTATAGTGGTGGGAGGAGTGTTTTTTATTATAAAATTCATTAGTTTATTTTTTTGTCTCAAGAATATTAATAGATAGAGACTAATCATTAAATATATTAAAATAATGAATTTAGGTTTGAGATTATGAGATTAAATCATCCAAAAATAATCTATGAATCAATAAATCCTAAATTTAGCTTATATTGTAAATTACCAAATTTTACTATACATAAAAAAATTCTGCTATTTTAGAAAAATCCAAAAAATCACCCAATGATTTTTTGACATTTAGAGTTCCATAATAGACTCTATTTTATTAAAATAATTTTCTAAATGAGAGAAATATAATTTTTATTCAAAATCATCATTTATTCGAAAAATACCAATTTTAAAATTATAATTGATTTTATTACAATTAGAAAAATTAATCAAGGACTCATAAAAATATATTATAATCATAAGACAAAAAAATATTAATTTGTGATTATATTTTATGAAGATAATTCTTTTAAATATTTATGCTAATTAAAAAAATTAAATGAAAAATTATGTGTTACAAAAATACCAACACTTAGTTTATCATTTTCAAAACATTTATCTACATAATAATATATATATATATATATATATATATATCATATTTTCACTTATAAGATACTTAAATTTTATTTATAATTTTATAAGGATGTTACTTTTATATTCTTATTGATTCCTTAACTTCTGAAAATTCCACTTATTTCATTATACATTTATAATGAATTTGACTATACAATTCTAGAATGAAAAAAATATATTTTATAAGTACCTAGGTTGTTGTAGTATAAAATAAAAAAATTATCCACGAAATCAGTCGTTGAGATGTGATGGTAGTCTTCACCATGACAGAACCCACTGCAAATTTCATCCTCATAATCAAATTACATGTCGGCAAGAAGGTCCACCCTTTTCAGAGTGAAATATGATGAATCACACATATTATGTGGCACCTAGAAAGATAGATCCATAAATGTTAGATACCCTATTAGTAACAAGTGATATACTTTTTCAATTAGAAGTTAGCTATGGGAAACACTCATCATCAGAGCCACCCCTAAACCATTCACATACTAACACAACCCCTACAAGCCTTATCAATTGAATCAAAACATTCATGAAGTGACCAGGTTGGGTAGATCAAGTAGAAGAGTCACTGGAGGAAGAGAAAAAGGGGTATGTTGATCATGAAAATACATTCATCTACCTATGACATTCTAGTTTTGATTTGTCCCTCAACCACTTCTCAGTTCAACATTCCAAAGTCATTTTTAGAAGAATGCATAAATAACATCCCTATGAATATCTTGAAAACTCTACACCACCTAAATGAAAAATTAATCCCTTACAATGGGTATGAAGACCATGTGATAATATTGGGAGAGATTCATCAAAAAATAAACCTGGAAGCCCTTCAATCTATGTGAAAAACACAATTAGAGAGGTAGTAGCAATATCTCTAACAGACCTACATCCATGCAATGTATATGTTTCTTCGTCTAATTGATGACACCTCGCCTGGTGTTCAAATTTGGGGATGGGGTAAACATGGATATTTTCATTTCACCTCACACCCTGTTCAACAAAAACCACTGTAAATGAAATCATGTAATTTAATTATTCCATGGTGGATATTATGAAAAGTAACTTCCTGGGAAAGATGACACACTCAACAAGAATAAGCCTTGAATATGTCTTAAAAGCACCAAGCCTCATTATAGAAATAAATTGAGAAGCTCTTGATCTAGAAATCAAAGAACATTCAACATGATTAATTCCTATGGGAATCAAATCCCCAATAATTTCTAATCTTCTGTAGCAAGAAGTTCGCAAGCAGACCCAATATTGCACCCAGCTCATGCTCAAAAAAGAATACATGAGATAAAGAGAGTAGAGACTACAATAGTAGTTTCTATAGTATAGGAGCATCCATAATCCATAGGGATCTATTTTTTTATACAAAATTCCCCAAATAGGTCAGTAAAATCATCTTGAGGAACAATAAAATAAGAATGGGAGAAACCCCATCCCTCAGGGGTGGGGGAATTTTTACCTCAACCACCTCCTCAATAGAAATCAATATTTTCCTGTTTTGGAAGGACAAAAATGGTAATCTATTCCATTTTTCCCATATCATTATCCATATCCCTCATAAGGGAGGCATATTACCATGCTTCATAGAGGTTACCTCTAAGTTACTCTTCACCAAGAATCCCAAAGGGGATCCCGAAAGAGAAGGCAGAGGTCATGTAAAAGCAACAAAAACCCCCTACCATTTAGCAGTCGGTACGACACCCACATCACATTATGCATCAGTGAATGAAATGGAAGCCAATCCTATAGATAACACTGATAATTATGAAAATTAATATGATAAATGAGAAGATGGTTTCTTTTGGAATCCAATCCACATTGAGAATGATGGTGTGATCACCAGGAACTAGAGGATATCCATAAATCTTGGAGTTCCCCCATTCAATCCTCCCTCCATACTCAAGGAATATATACTAGGGATATGAATAAAGGTAAGGTGTTATATGACCCACATTTTCCTCTTGACAAGAACGAGATCCCTATACTAAGGAAAGATTCACTCAATAGGTGGAATAAATGAAAGAGTTTAGGAGAATCAATGTTGAGTTTCTCTAAGTAATTATTCATATCGAATATGATCCATGCATAGAGACCCAATGTAAACTTTTAGTGGGTGTACCTAAGCTACAATAATTCATCCTAGAAATTGAAGTAAGGAATGGATATCCCCCAAAACCATCACCAGGACCATCATTTAACCTACACCCGATCATAGAGAGATATCAATAGTTCCCTTCAATAAGGATACAACAAAGCGGGGTTTACAATAATCCTCATAATGTGTCCCTAGCCGAATATCTGCCTCAAATAATTACACTGCTCAAACATCAAATCTTTCCCCATGATTCACCATTCCAATATTAGGTTCAATAGAAAACTCATCAAGGGATTATTAATACCATTGTGTCTTTGGAAACTCAATTAGAAGCCATGGAGGGGCGGTGTGCACTAGTAAAGCTAAAATGGAAACCTTACCCTGACTAGATGAGTGAAACCCCATTGGCACCAAATTTTAGGAGTCCTAAATTTTCGATATTCTTTGGATTAGGTGACCCGAAAGAACACCTGATACAATATGCATCTTATTGTGACCCCATGATTGGAACCCTTAAGAAACAAGAATAAGTGAAACTCAGATGGTTCGTGAAAACCCTTTAAGGGATAGCCTTTATATGGTATACCAGTTTCTCCCCTGGTCAATCATGTTATGGGAAGATATAAATCACAAATTTCACATTCAATTCAGCTCAACACTATAGAAGAAAATAATCAGTGGCCTCTTTAATTGAGAATAACAAGAAAACAAGAGAGTCTTGTTTTCCTTTCTAGTTGAAAGGTATGACATACACCCTAAACCAAAAGATTCCTTAAGAGGAGATTATCACTCTTTTCATTGATAACCTTCATAATGAGATGGGAATGTCTCTATTCCTAGTCAAGGATATAGGTGGGTTTCTAGATTTATCCACTATTTACCAAATAATGGAGGGCTCCATAGGATATACAATGCTTAAGTCCCAAGTAACTATACCAGTCTGAAGGAAAAGTGTAGGGAAGGAAGAGGTAGTGTAAGTCACTCTTAATTCAGAATCCATGCCTGCTTTGGATCCAAACCTATTCCATAGCATGCAACACCCTGTAGGCATCAACAATAACCACCACATCAATATAACAAGTGAAGGTGGATCCGATGAAATCACTTCAATGAGATAAGGGATAATTTTTACTTGTTCTTGGATGATCAAGTCTGTGGGTATTTTATAGCTATTGTGGACTATGATTTAATCCATCTTCTAGAGAGAAAAATGCTCGAATAGGTAAGTATTGATGATTGGATGGATTAGTTATCCTTTCACCAAATACTGGGACAAAAAATTAAGGAATTATTTGTATTAAATATCCTCTTATAGAAAATGATAGATTTTGGGTAGGTAAATTTTGAAAAAATAGAAGAACAAGTGGAACATGTTTCTAGAAATTCCACTGAGGAAGGTGGTGAGTGGAAGGAAGGTGTCAGTATTATATCATAGAGATTAGATGGTTGGATGGATTGAAACAAAAATTAACCGAGCTCATGGCAGTATATAAGATTAGTTGAAAGAACCAATTCTTCCCCCTGCCTCTTCCAGTATAACACATCCGACATCATCAACCCCACAAACCTATAGAAACCATCCTTTAAAAAAGAATCATGGAAAGAAAGATAGTGATAAAAAACAAGTTGATGAACCTACACTAAGGAGAAAGTTGGATTTGACACTCTCAAATTTTATTCCCCCATATTTTTAAACATGGGAACCACCCCTCCTAATGGAACCACTATAAATGGTCAACCAGTAAGATTCGTCATCAGATGAGTAGTTGATCTACATCTCCATTAACTTAATTAATTTAGTGGATCCATTCTCTGATGATGAGTATCAATATGAACCTAAGTTTCCTTCACCTGATTGGGAAACCATAGGAAGAGGTCGTAGGAGAAAAGGATGCATGTAAATTCAAAGTCAAAGCCAAATACTTTCTTCTACCCACACCCAAAATATAACTATAAATATTGCAGAAAATCATAGAAGAGCGCTTCAAAGAGTTTATTTGGAATAGGAAAATTTCCCTGCATCTACCAAAATAAAATATGACCTGATCACTCTGGAATATCAATTAGAAGAGGAATAGTTATTATATTGCCCTCAGAAGGTAGGAAAACCTTCCTGATCCAAACCATCAATTATAGGAGTGCCTCTAACTCCTATCCCAAGAGGTGATCCTTCTACATAAAATCCATAAAACCATAAAGTTATTTTGAAATTGCATCCTCACCTAGGGAATCATATGCAACTAAACCATAAATATGGCATCCTGAAATAGTTATCCTTGGTATTATCAAAGATATCAATCCTAGATTCCATGAGCATGTCAAAAGGCCACAAGGAATCACTCATAGAGGCTTTTATCATCCCTTATTATTTTGAAGCTGAGGTTTCTACTACTGATGTCTATTAGAAAGAGACCTACCTTATATAATGTCACGTGGTTATGCCCTTCAAATATCATGATGATCATGACATCATACATGGACATATCTGACCATTGTATGTGTCCTAGATGATAAATGGTGTCAATATAAAAAACGTTTTCACCAAAAATGGATCAATATTTAACCTCATTTTAGTATGGATTCTTTCCCAACTAGGCTACAATTAGGAAAGCTTAGATCATTTTTTATAACACTTTAGGGATATGAAATAATTGATCATTAAACATTGGTCCAAATCAATCTCAAGGATCAGTTTGTAGACCTGAGAGCCGACTTAGAATTTCTGGTGGTCTAATAGAACAAAACCTTCAATGTCCTACTAGGAAGGCCTTAGTTTCATCATCATCTGAAAATACTTTAAACATACCATCAATGCATCAAATATAGCATTAAAGGACCAATCGAGATGTTCCAAGCTAATAAACCCTCATTCAAATCCTATGAATCACATTATATCAATGTATTATTCTATCAGGGCAAGGGGAAACAACCCATTGATGATGGTGGTTCATGGGTCACCACCTTGAACAGTCTAGAAATGATGCTAACCAAACCCTTCAAATAGATCGGGGAAGAGTATGTTATACCTATCAACCAGATTGATAATATGAGTCTATATTCAGGTGTATATTTGGAAATCTAGATGTCTCTAGTCATGACCACTAAGTCCAGTAGTATTGAATAGTTTTCTAAGTCCTCATATACTGGTGAAAGCTCCAATGAAAATGCACTCATTCCATCTTTATAGATCTAGGAAATACCTACATCACCGAATGAGTAATAAAATTCCATCTCATCACTCAAAGTAGAAAAAGGAACTACCTCTCCATCCCTTAATCCATCCTCTATAAAGATTCATTGAAATCCTTCATCTTTATCTGGGTTATAATAAGTTTCCTCATCTTTATAATATAAAGATATCAAATCCTCCCCCAAATATAGAGAACATTCCCCACTACCGGATCCCTATATTTAATAAGATAAAGAAAATTAAGAGGGGGGATAATAAGAGGATGCAGACCTTTAAGTAACCCGTCCATCATTTGAGGATGGCGTCTCCTCCACCATTAATGAGTTTAGAGAAATAAATATGGGCATATAAGAAGATTCACTACCCAATTTCATTAGTGGTTCCATTTATTCTGATGAGAAAGAGGTATATACCTCATTACTAAAGCAGAATTTGGACATATTCACCTGTAACTACACTAAAATTCTAGGCCTAGATCATGAGTTGTCCAGTCACCACCTGGGCCTACCCGAGTACCATTGGAAAATATACAAGTGCAAAGAAGGATGCACGTGACAAAAGATATCAAAATTAAGGATGAAGTTGAGAAGATAATAAAATAAAGATTCATTTTTAAGGTCCAATATCCCATTTTTTAGAAAATATCCTCCCCATAATGAATGAGAAAGAAAAAATCACAACTTTCATCAATTTTAAAAATCTTAACTGGTACTTTGAAAAGGATTATTTCCCAGTCCCAAGAATAGAACTATTGACTGATGAAACAACCAGATATCAGGTTATCTTATCTATAGATGTCTATTCAAGTAATAATAAAATCCAAATGGACTAATAAGTTTAATAACCCACCAACTTAAGGGAACCTAATAGAGTATTATTCTATTCATCAATAACCTTTAGTTTGAAGAATTTTGTCTCTATATAGCAACTCATCGCACATTTCATCTTCAAAACCTTCTTCATAATGTTTGATGAATGCTATTTTGATCACCTAGCAATTAAATATTAAAAACTCAATAACCACCAAGAAGACCATGAAAACACATTCAATAAATTGTGATAACATAGCTTGAAAATTGACCCCTTGAAATTTAATTTTGGCATTATATATGGAAAATTCCTTGGATTCTTCATATACCATCATGTCATTAAAGTAGTAATTGAGAATAAAAAGGATATACTTGGAATTCCACCACCTCATAACCTCACATATTTTAGATGAATTCATGGAAATTTAGCCTATATCTGGTGCTTCATAGCAAACCTTGCAGGAAAATACCATCCCTTAACTGGGGTGATGAAAAAAGGGGGTTAGATATAAATGGAGAGACACTCATTAGGATGTATTCAATAGTCATAAGAAATATCTCTTGATATCACCAGTACTAATAATGATTGTCAAAGTAACACCACTTATTCTATATGTGATCATCTTAGAATGATCGTTGTATTCCTTCCTTGTGCAAATGAATGATGCTGATAGTAAAGATAATCTCTATTACTTTAGTCAAACCATGATCGATGTTGAGACTCATTATTTTGATACCAAGAAGAGTTGTCTAGTGCTAATATATGTAGTTTATAAAATAACGCACTACCTAAAAAATCATGACTTCCATTTGGTTTATCTTAACAACCTACTAAAATACATTCTCAGTCATCTGAAATGGATTGGATGTCTCTCCTAGTGGGGACTCATCTGACAACATTTTTACATTAAATTTGTGCCACAAAAATAAATCAATGTCTAGACATTTTCATATTTCTATGCCAAGAAACCCTCAAAATAAATTACATTATTGGACGCTGAACTACTTGACTAAGAGTTTTTCTTTGTTTAAGACGTTCTCTAGTTATGGGAAATTCATTTTGATAGCGAATCTATAAACTCAATAGGGAAGATAATGGGATACCCCAAGATCAATAAAGTGGGGATGGGAGTCATACTCATATCTCCAGAAAAGTAATTCCTACCATATGCCTTCTTGAAACTAGAGGGATGCACAAACAATGAATCAGAATATCAACCTCTCATTGTTGGGATAGAGTTGGCACTTTATGTCCAAGTCAATCACTTGAAGATAAAATGAGATTCATAACTTATCATCAAGTAGGTTAATGGTTATTCTTCTATAAAAAAGAGATAGCTAATCCCACTTATAAGCCATATCTGGGGACTAATGGAGGAATTTACTTTGGGCCAGACATTGACTCATGTCCCATGGTATAAAAATTCCCAAGATAATGCACTAGAGAATGTATCCACAACTATAGTGGATCCATAGCTGGATGAAACATTCATCAGTAATGTGCACCTTAGGATGGTATCACTATTCATTCAAGCCAACATGAAACAGATCGATGAGATTGGTCCCATCCCTAATCCATACAGTCCCACCACTATCTGGATGACACCCATTATGGACTAACTTTTAAAGGGAGAAATCATACCAGATAGACTAGGGAGGGTGAAAATATGAAGAAAAGAACGTAAATTTTTCTCTATAATGGAACAAATAAAAAAATTTCCTCTACAAATGAATCCTATATGGGGTCCTTCTCAAGTGCATTAATGGATAAGAGAAAATTATCATCATCAAGTATATACACAATAGAGCCTACAATGCCCACCAGTTAGGATCCATGATTTCCCATCAAATCCAGAGGCTTGGGTACTATTGGCCCACTATAAAGTATGACTGTAACAAATTAACCCAAAGGATTCATTCATTCTAGGTTCATTTCAACTTCATTCACCAACGCCAAAAGTTATTGCACACAATCAAATAATCCTGGCCATTTTTCCTACTGGGAATGGATTTCATGGGTTTATATCCTCCCACTACAACCAAACAGTTTAAGTATATTATTACTTAAACTAACTTCTTCTCCATGTGGGACAAAGGTGTACCCCTCAAATAGGTCATGGAAAGGAACATTATTTTCTTTAGGAAGTACAACATCATCACCAAATTTGGTATCCCTCATATAATACTGATGAATAGAGACCCCAATTTCTATTTTTTTGAATTGGAGAAACTGTATCAAGATCCTGATATTATGTCTAATCATTCATCTTGCTACCATACAGAGGATAATAGATCGATAGAGGCCTTTAATAAGACCCTATCAAATATACTCCAGAAGATGATTGATATGGATAAATATTATTCTCAAGATAAGATAATATATTCTTATTGGGCTTATCAGACTATGACCCACACTACCACAAAGGAAACCCCATACTCATTAATATATGGACCAGAGGTAGTCTTTCCCATCGAAGTTAATTTTCCCTCACTCCTTGTTTCCATATGTGATTAAATATCCATAGATGAATATTCCTGAAAAAATGGATGAATTTTAGCATTAATATGATAAAATATTAAATAAATTTCATCATTTTGATTTTCTTTTTGATTATATACATAATTATGTCCATGAACTATGTCTTGGGCCCAGCCAAAAAAATGTGGGAAAAAATTCCCCTGCATATGGATTAGACTTTCCTAAAGAGTTTTGATTCATAACTAAATGTGGCTTGATTCCTATTGACATGGGATACATAGTGACACATGGATCTCCATTATAAATTCAAGATGTAAAAAAGGGTAAAACCCAAATTTCCCTCCTCCCTTCATATTATTCTTATTTTGACATGTAGATCTTTTTAATAACTATGTATGGAATTATTTTATGCCAAAATTATACATATAAATTCACAGATTCCACTTCCTATTCTAGCCACCACCAATTTTAAATTACTATAACTTTCATTACATCACCTCTATGTAGAGGAATAAACTTTGGTCAACCCTTTATTCTCAGACATATCATATATCAAATGGGATTAAGAGTTTCAAAAATGGATTCCTCACATAATAAAAGAATATAAATCCACAATATATGGTCTTAGTAGTAATACCTTAAAAGTAACACTTGGTATTACCTCTTCATGATAGGGAACCTATGTTCATACCTCATGACATTAAACTACATGTTACATCAATAACTACGTGTCGGTTTATTTTCATTTTGATGAGATACATAGTGAAATAATGTCCTTGTGTCTTAGTCTCGACCATGGGTAAAAGAAAAATGTATCCCCGTCTCCAGTGCAGAAATAAATATCTATGCAGGAGAAAACAAATATGGGTTCCCCATTCCTGAATTTACCAAGAAAACAAAAATGCCCCCTCTACATACAAGTCAGATTTATGTATGGTATTTCACACTCCATGGATAATAATGGTCTTAATTGTTCTTACATACCCAAACATGTTCATTCCATTCACTATAATCTATTCCTTGGTTAATTTTAGATCTTCACAACCATCGCTGTCCATAAAAATGGAGTGTTAGTGTCCTACAAGAACCTCTTCTTAACTATGAACAATATTCCCTAGTTGAATATGAATAAGTTCCCCACCAAAATAAATTTCATCAAAAAAAGATTCATCCTTAAGTGAGGATTCTTCTACCTCTGTACTCCCTAGAAACATCATGCTGGAAACTATTCTTTCGATTACTCATCGTGTACTTTCCCCATATCATTTCTACTTATTTGAGAATCCCTGGAATTATGGTTTAACTTTTCCTCTCTCACGTATTAGGCATGTCAGAACATTTTGTCATGATTAACTTCCCATTACTCATCATTACCATGAATTATGGTTCTAATCATATGACCTAATACTATAACACCTCGTGATGTCATCATCATATTATATTAAACTACATGAATGGTATCCTATGAACATGAAATTAAATTTAGTGACTCCCAAGAAGTATGTGTGGCTTCATCCCAACCACTATAAGGTATATAGTGTTGCTCAAACAAATCCTTTGTCCATGTATAGTATTTTTTTAAATGGCCTTTTCCAATGAACAGGTTAGACCTGCAGGGGTAGACCTACTAAAACTGTGTGTGGATTGATTCCTTCCCTCACATGATACATAATGACTCATGAGTCTCCAATTCTAGGTCTATCCACAAAAAAAAATTATGTCCCTTCCATATTCATTGGACATACATTCACGTGGGGCCTTCTCATACATACATAAGGGAAACGTTTATACCCATTTTTGGAAAATTTTGATATGAAGTTCTTATTTAATTTTCAGATAGTTTCTATTCACAAACCAAAATCTATGTTAGTAATGGTCAGGTTCCCAATAATCCTCCCTGGCCATCAGAAATGGAAGGTCAGTGTCCTGAGGACCCCTTTGTTTTAATATGCACAGTATTTTCCAATTCGATCTACATATATTCCCTACAAAAATGACTTTCAACAAAATAAAAATTCATCCCCATGAGATTATTTTTCTATCATCATATTCCCCAATGAAATTTACATCCCACATAACTCTTTATATTTGGAAACCCCAGGATTACACCTTACAACATTCTCCATTCATGGCTGATGATAATAGAACATTATTATACATATTTCCGTGAAAAGGATGAATCATTTGTACCTTGTTCAATGATAAGAGACCATAAAACATATCCCTCAAACATCCTCACTTTATGAAAATAAACATCACTATCTTTTACCTTGTTTCATGAAAATAAATTGCACTATGATCTCTCCCTCCTATACATATGCTAAATATGTGTTGGAGAGGTTCCTCATTCATGGGAAAAAGTTGATATAGATTCTCATGTCATTTTTTAGACATCATTACCTCAACAATCCACCCTTCAATGTCTTGAAAAATAAATAAAAATTATAAATCACCCGACCACTGGAAATAGAGGGTTAGTGTTCCACGAACACCTTCTTTTTTTACTATGCACAATATTCCCCAGTTGGATCTCTATAAGTTTTCCAAACAAATGTCAACCAAATAAAAATTCATCCATAGTAGAATATTTTCCTACCTCTTAACAACAATATGTTGGATTTTTTGGTTACCAATTGCATACTTGTTCCATATCATCTACCGGTTTCAAAAATCACAGAACTAGGTTCAAGAAAAATCCATCATTTAGGTCTGAAAAATATTGTGA
Organism: Viscum album; assembly: GCA_963277665.1. NCBI lineage: Eukaryota > Viridiplantae > Streptophyta > Magnoliopsida > Santalales > Viscaceae > Viscum > Viscum album. Next base: position 457,706,943 of record OY728133.1, on the reverse strand, counting down.
CGTTCTCCATTAGTAATCCCTATTATGTACCTCACTATATAATTCGTGGTAATATAAATTTGACCTAAAACATCAGCGTTATTAGTTTGGTTTTTAGCAATCTAAACTACCCACATAAATAAAAAACATGTCGATTCAAAAACCAACAATGGGAGGCCTAAGTAAATGCCAATTTATGCCTGCTATGTCCAAACCATAGCGGAATTCATTAAAAATTTGGGTTGTAATACAAAAGGCACATAGTTTTTAGGGATTTCTAGGTAACCCTAGAAAAAGTAAAACTATGATAGCTGATTCCCTTAACTTACGAACAAATTAGAGCATTATCTAATACTTTATTCCTAACAAGACCTCTTTATACATCAAAATAGCCTCCTCTTCATCCTGATCAGAACCCAATCTGATGGGGGGGTATGGTTGGGTCCTAAAAATTATGAAAATAGTAATACAAGAATTCCATCAATTTGGAAAAGGAGGAAAACAAATCAGAAGAATATTTCAAGGAAGTATGTTCAAAGGGATGAGACCATGAAGGATAGATTGATTCCACACAGTATAAATCATTAATGGACCACCACTCCACATGGGATTTTTCCACTTCATAAAGAACCCCATGAACTAAATAGTTCACATGATGAGGCGGTATTGAATTCCCTTACAACCAAAATAATGTTTTTTTTGTGGGGATAAGTGATGATTTCTGCCTCGTGAATGACATCCTACAGTTGAATAAGTGGTTTGTATACCAGGGAAACCTCCTTGTACTCCCTCAAAAGAAGGTATGAATCCAGCTAGGCATGATAGACCAAGTGGGTATCCAGTCCTTCCATTCAACTATAAAAATACCTTGAGGGGGTACATCAAATGGAAGACCAAACAGAAGATATCCTAAGGAAATGAAATGACAAATTGAAAAATCTGGTGCCCCTATTGATTCCCATCAGGTAAAAATCCACCGCACAAGAGTAGGGAAGAAATAATAAATCATAGAGTAATCTGTGAACTTAAAAACTTTTTTGGGAATCACTTCAATATGGAATAAATGGATGGTACCTTTGTGGAAAAGAATTCCTCATAGATAAATACTATGTGGGAGGAACCCTACCCTATGTAGAAAAGAGTTATGTGGAAGAAACTCGACCCCATGTAGAAACATGTTACACAGGTGGAACCTGGTCCCATTTAGAAATACGCTACATGGAAATAACCTAGATTCATGTACCACAATTCTAGGTATATGGTAATTACAACCATGTAGCAACATGCTACGTGGAGCGATCCCATGCTACCTAAGAACCTACTATGTGAAATGGTGCATCCTAGGGTGCTCTACTCTACACCTCCCATCACTCTCTTACATAGTGTTACCGGCCCCCATGTTGGCCTGCATGTGAACCAATCTAATAGTTTCAGCCTAAGGCCCCATCGATACCACCTAGAATGTATGATCAAATCATTAGGTACTACAATATGTCTTTTCAGGTCTACATAACCTTGGTAAGTAGATCCACATGTGAAACATCCTCAATGTGGTGGACCCTCAAGAAGTTTTTAGGTTTACATTACCATGGTAATAAGGGTTCTGACCATGAGTTTCTCACATAAACTTCCACATTCAGGGTCAGAATAGAGAGGGTCATAGTACCCTTTCCTCTCCCATAGGTAATGAGATCCTTCCACCACAAAAGAATTTTAGGGCATCCCTACAGGTTTAATCCCATAGAATTTCTCGAGGGAGGTGTAACTCTTTTTCCTATTGACCTCATCCCAATACATTGATGGATATATCTACATGTGTGGATATCCTAGTTTTTGGGATACAATAGGATACAAGAAAACTCATAGCACTCTCCCTCTTCATTTGGGATTTAGAAACTCATCCACTATCGGACAGAGTGTATCATGTGATATTCAGATCTACTTATTCTTCTTATTTCTCACACAAATCACGATGCAAGTGGAATTAAAGGTTAGTGGAAGTCATATAATATTCATGATACATAACCTTTAAATAGGCCCCTTATATACATAATCCCCATCAATATTTTCCATGGACCTCTTAAATAGGTTTAATTCTCAACTTACCAAACTACATGGGATTTTATTCTCAACTAACTCGAATATTTAGGAAGCCTCCCTATGGTCCAAACGAAACACTCAAATTCACCCTAATGTTCTTTGTGATACATTCTTGATGGGATCACATACAACCTGGGGGCCATATTAGATCTGGGTCCATTCCATCACCACCCTTATTGGGTCATATCCCCATTAAGGTCATTCACCCAACCTAGGGGACCACATCTCTTCCAAGCCCCATGGGCCACCTTGGCATAAGTTTCACACAAAACCTTGACCAGACACATTTTTCAGACACATTTTCACTACATGACATTAAACATCACGGTTTAGTCCTCATTTCACAAACATTAAATGTAATTTTCCATAATCAGTGGCACCAAGTGGCATAAAACCATAATCGTCTTTCTATGCGACCAAGGAATCCATGATCTACCCATAAAGAGGTATCGTTGATAAAGAACCTAGTATATATATAGGTACCTTTATTTATGGAGAACCTTCGATACATTGAAATGATTCTAAACCCATGCATATTCATGATTAATTTTTACCATGGGATAATATATAATTTACATACTTCGTAATGAATAAAGGATTCATAAATATAACTTAAATCTCAATGAGTGTCCCAGAATATGCAATAATTCCCATCAATAGGGTTTGATGAGTCTGAATTCGCATCCTATAAAAAAATATGAGTTATTAAGTATCTTTGGAAAAGTTACCCAATGAAATCATGCCTTTGGAAATAGGTCCATGAGTCTTCACGGATAAGAGAGCCATTGGGCATTTCTGGCTCTGGGAACAAAACCTGTTTGAGACCATTCGAAGACATTGTACCTGAAATAAGTGATCTCACACTATTAAAACCATTGAAATCAACCACTTGTGTGAAAATTGTTTTTGTGACAGTTGAAATGGAAAATTTTATGTTAAACCACTTATATACGACATCTCCTTCACTAAATAAAAAGGATGTACTTTTATTTCAACCCAATTCGCATCGTACCAGGGAAGAAAAAATGGAATAGAAGATAATAGCCAATTTTCTATTATTATGAAGGGTTTTGTGGAGCCAAAAACACCCAAAGGCCCCTGTATCCCAGATTCATGAACCTACTTTCCAGAGGCTGGTGCTCGTTGGATGATGATTTGGCCAGCAACATTTAAGGAAACCATTGGTCGAGAGGATGGGAGGTCGGGCTCATTACACTCTTTTGGGGGGGAATTATTGCCTAATCCAGAACTATATTATAGATTTAAGCAGTGTTAATATGTTTATGAATACTTAATTATTTTCCAATCATGTTTCTGTGGGTTACCACTAGGTTGAAATATTAACAATATATACGCATGGGTCAAAAAAATTTGAGACGACACCAGTTTAAGACATATTATGAGGTAATCTCGAGTTTACTATCATCCAGGGGGACACAAGTTATTTCTCTATCAGGATCGAACCCATAATATGGGATTCATTGGTATCCTCCTGAGAGGAATAAAAACCCACATATTTCAGTGTTGTTTAACTAGACACATCAACTTTTAAGGTTGTGTGATGAGGATATATCCATGCAATTTAACATCATGTGGTAAGGTCATCTAGGAGAAATATTCCTAGTCAATATTTCATGTGGGACTTACACTGAAGAGGACCATGAAGCTTAAGAGAGGCATGGTCTTCTAGGTGGATATGGCCTTACCAAGGATATGGCCCAGTGAACACTAGGGGGATTTGGGTGTTGGGTTTGGACCTCATGGAGGATTCCTACATATCCAAATTAGTTGTGAATCAAATCCCTTGTAGTTCAGTTTATGTTAGGGATTATACAATAGAGGAGGCCCTTTTGTGAAGGCATGATTGGGGCATAATCATTGGAGATTCCCATTTGATAAGACAAGGTTGGGGGTTACACCATAGAGGAGGACATTCTTGAATGTATCATGTCGGGGTTTATTCCTGAAGAGGATAACATATTGAGTTGGGGGAATTCTTATTGGGAATAAATTTTAGGAAGATTTTCCATTGAGGTCAGGCCTTCAGAATGGTGTATTACATATCCTGGTGAGTGTAGAAATCAGAGTCCTTATAGTTTATTTCTGGATGGTGTGGATATTGTGATCATCATTAACCTGCCATCCCACACGAGTCATGATCGGTGTGAGAAACAATTGCAATACATATATCTGACAAACCTCAGACTTTTCCTTCTCTTATAAGGGAAAAGGAGGATGATTTATGAAGATGTCACGACTATTATCCTGAAGAGAGGGAGGGAGGGATTTGACTATGCCAACTCTCACCCATGTTGATATCCGGGATAGTCACATCTGGTGATCTATTCGGATGTGTCCTGGGATGAGGTGAAGAGGGAGAAGAGAACCACCTCCTGTAGAAAGGATTGCGGATTACCTTAGTGGGAGTGACCTATTGAATATCATATGGGGTTATACTATATTTTAAAGTCATATAGATTCAACTATGATTAACTAGAGGATAATCATGTTGAGATGTTCCGACATCCCTCAAACATGAGAGGTAACATGTAAACCATGATTCTAGAGGATCTAGGATCATGAGAAATGATATAAGGCATGGAATCCATTATGGAATAAGAAGGTAGGAAAGGCCTCTATTGAAGATGAAATTGTCTCTACTTAATATAATTTTTTGTGGGAAACGTATGAAGTTTTGCTAGGGCATTGTTCACATAGTCATAGAGAGGTGTCCTCAGGACACTGACCATCCATTTTCGATGTCCAGGGATGTTTATGTAGATCCAAAATCACCCATTACACTATAGTTTAAAGTCATATATCTTGTAATATGGCATCACCATTTAATGTCATTTTTCAGGGACTAATACTATATAGATTAATGTCATGTGGCGAGGACAATAACTCATAGTTTACGGTCATAGAGTTTAGACCATTTGTTAAAGAAACCACATTGAACTGGTGGAAAATCAATTTAGGATGTTTTGACATGCCTCGAATATGAGAGGGAAGGAATGTGTAAACCATAATTCTCGGGGTTCTTTGATTAGCATAAAGTATATGGGGCATAAAACCATTGGGAATATGATAGAAGGAAATGCCTATCTTGAGGAAGAATATATCTCTGGTTGACATGACTTTTTATGGGAAACTTATGCAGAGCTGCCAGGGCACTGTGTGCACCGTCAAGAAGAGGTGTCTGTAAGACACTGACCACCCATTTACGATGGTCATGGAATTATATGACGATCTGAGATCTATTAGGGAAGAGAGTTTTATGAATTGAAATAATTTTTAGAGGAATATAACAAACCATCATACCATGATTTTCCATGTGATTTTGGATCAACCTAGTATATGAGGTAGGTGATGGGGTTTTTGGAGTCTCAGGAAGAGTAGTTCGACTCATGGTATTGAAGGGATGGATGTTGGGGCAGCATTAGTGTGCAACAGAAAATGTCATTGACCTAGACCATAAATTTTGTGGTATTACTCTCTATTTTTCACAGGGTAAGTGACGACATCAAAAGGGCTTTCCCTGAGGGTCGAGATCACAGCTCATCACTAATCCCCAGTGGGGGTGTGGGGGTACAGGCCCTGCAGGATAGACATTTAGGCCTGAATTATTTTTCACATAAGGTTTCCCGCATAGGATTTGGCCGCATACTATCAGCCGCATTGGAACATATGTGTACTGTCATCCTCATAGGGTCAACGGTGAACTGTAGTCCATGTAGGATCATCTATGAACTTTCATCCATGAAGGGCAAGTTGTGTACCATTTCCCACAAAGAACGGCCCATATAGGATGGTTTGCGAACTATCATCTTTATAGGGGTCATTCATGAACTGTTTTATGTGTAGGGTGTATTCCACAAACTGTAGTCCATGTAGGGTTCCTCTGGGAACTGTTTTTTATTTTATTTATGGGGTCATAAAAAGAAGACTCATTTCCGCGAATGACATTGCCTCCTAGGGAGGGTCATCCACATATAGTTCGTAGGATAGTGTTTTGAGAACTCCTACTATATATGGTTTTTCGGATGGAGTTACATGAACTACTACCACATATTCTTCATGGGATGGAGTTTCGCAAACTGCTTTGGGTGTGAGATAGATTTCTCCAGCACCCTTTTTATCTTTCTTCGTATTTTGTCCCTTTTTTCACTCACTAGAGGGAGTTTCCTTTTAAACTCTCCTTCAGGGTTTATTTATAATGTATTTGAGGTGCGGGATCGTTGGGTTTCATAGTACCATTTTCAGAATTCCACGGTGGGCTTATTCATTTGGGGGCTTCATTTGCGGTGGATGGCGATGCCATCTCATCCTATTAACTAATGTTCATGAGGGATCTTGTACGTGGGGGGTGTCATACCCGGGGAATGAATTATCCGCCTCCATTTTCCCAATGACGCTGTTCATGGGAGCCAATTTCATTGTCTTCATTCAATGAACCATTTTGTTCAAGATTGAATTTGTGTAGCCATGAATTGCGATGTTGAGCGGTGGTCAGCGAACTAATTTTATGGTTCACGGTTCCTCTCCTTCCATTTTGTGAATTTTGTTTTTTCTACATTTTTCTCCGAATCTTATTGAGAATTTTATTTATATCCTTTGACAAGTTCGATGTAATTTTCATCATCTTGAATACAAAAATTTAGAGACCCTATAATAACCTTTTTCTCGTTGAACAATTTCTTCCCTGACACAAACACCATCTTTGAGGGAAACACCACTAAAAATCCTAAAACACTAAAAGACCCTAGAATCCCTTGAAACCATAAACCCCTCAAAAAGTATCAATAAAACTCAAAACCCATGAAAATCCTAAAATACCTAAAAAACTAAAACCCTCAAACCCCTAAACCCCTCAAACCCAATAGATCAATAAAATCACCAAAAACCCTAAAACCCATAAAACCATAAAAAATATGATTAAAACCCAAAAAACATAGAGTCCCTAAAAACCAAAACTGGCTAAAAGACAATAAAAACCAAATAAAACCCATAAATAAACTTTAAAACAGCTTAAACATCCTAAAAAACAAAATACTAAAAAATTTATAAATTACTTAAAAACTCTAAAATTCATAAAAAACCCAAAAACCCTATACTTGTAAAAATGTAGTAAAACCCCACAAAAAAGAGTAATGATCCATAACATAATAAAACTCTAAAACAACAAAATTACCTAAAAAGACAAAAAATGTTGAAAACCCAAAAAAATATTTAAAAAATATTAAAAACCCTAAATACCCTAAAACCCCTAAAATTACCTAAACCCCTAAAACCCTAAAAACCTAAAAACCACTCAAAACCCTAATAATACTACAACCCAAAAAACATAATGATACCCCCAAAACCATAAAAACAATGATAAAACCCAAAAAACTTCTTGAAAACCTTAAAACTATAAAGAAACATAAAACCCCTAAAAACGAAAAATACCTCAAAAGAGCCTAAAACCCTAAAAATCCTAAAAACATAAAAAACCATAAAAAATCAAAAAAACCTAAAAACCATAAATAACCCTAAATAACACTAAAACCCTAGAAAACTGCTAAAACCCTACAAAACCATAAATTACATAGAAAACATAAAACCCATAAAAACCCCTAAAATCCCTTAAAACCCCATAAATAATTATAAAACAAAAAAAACCCTTAAAAACACTAAAAATACTAAAAAACCCTAAAACACAAAAAAACCCCTTAAAATCCAAAAACCCCAATTAACATTAAAATGGTTAAAACCCTTTAAATCCTCTAAAATCCATAATAACCCTAAACCACTAAAAACTATAAAAACCCTAAAATTCGTAAAAACCAAAAACCCTAAAAACCCTTAAAAACTATGAGAAACTAAAAAATATAAAAACCTTAAAAGAACCTAAACCCACTAAATAAACTAAAAATAATACACCATAAACAACATAAAACCTATAAAACACCCTAAAAACATAAAATCATAAAAAACATAAAAACCCTAAAAAATACCATAAAACTACAGATGGACCCTAAAAGCACTAAAAACCCAAAAAATAACCCAAAAGACCCTAAAAAACCAAAAACTCTATAAAAAAATAAAAATACTAAAAACCCTAAATGACATGGAAAACATTAAAAGTATCTAAATACCCACACCCAAAAATGAAAAAACAATAAAAACCCTTAAAACCCTAAATCAGTTTGGATTTATTCCTGGACGATGAATCCAAACAAGCCTCTTTACTGCCTCTAAAGAGATTAATATAATGAGGAGGAAATTAAAGAAAGGTAGTTTTGTGCTAAATCTTGATATTTTCAAGGCCTTTGATACTATAAAATGGGGCTTCATCTTCAAGGTCCTTGGTAGATATGGATTTTATAGAAACTTCATCAAGTTGATTTCCTCAATTCTTCATAGTTCCAGTGTATCTGTACTGATTAATGGCTCCCCCATGGGTTCTTCCTAGGATCCCATGGAGCTCGACAATGAGACCCTATCTCTAGAATTATCTTTGCAATGGTGGAGGACAATATGATTTGATGCATCCTTGATCTTGTGAAAGCGAGGCTGTACTCACCAATTAAAGTAGGTAGGTACCATTATGTCCCCTCAAAACTTCTTTATGCAGATGACATCCTCTTTTTTGGGATGGCTGATAAGAAAACTCTATCTACAGTCAGGCTGATCTTTCTCCACTATGAGAGTGTGGCTGGGAAAAGTATTAGCTAGATGAAATCATCAGTTGTTTTTGGAAATGGGGTCTCTCCTTCCAGGAAGATCCACATTGCCAATGTTCTTTGGGTGAAGAGGGTCTCATTTAACTTCATCTACTTGGGTGTGCCACTTTTTTGGGGGAAAGCAAAGAGCTTCTACTTTGAGAGAATTGCTTCTAAAATTACTCACCTAATGTATAAATGGAAGAGAAAGTGCCTCTCTCAAGATGGTAGGGTCTACATAGTTAACTTTGTTATTACCTATATGTTTGTGCATTCTTTCTCTATCTATAGATGGCTGGATAGTCTCCTCAAAATATTGAATGCAAATATAAGGAATTTTGTTTGGACAGGTTCTATCAGCAAACGGAAATTGGTCATTAGGGCCTGGAATCACTACAAAAATCCAGTTGATCTGGGTGGGCTTGGTATTAAAGACCAATGACGTTTCAATGATTCCATGATTAGGATGTTCACCTAGAGTCTACTCAGTCATCATGGTGATGGCTTGGATTTTCCCAAGGAGAGATTCATGTGCTGGTTATGTGATGGATTTTCTAGGTATATTTCATCCTCGGTCTGGCCTGCTTTACGATCCTCATACAAGGATATTATGTATCTATCAAAATAGATTATGTCAAGGAACTCTGCCCTGAATATTTGGTCTCACCCATGGCTGGAGCAGCTCCTCTCGGAGGTGGTGACGCCTCCCTTGGATTTGCGTAATTTAACCATTTCTAGTCTTATCCAGCAATGTGGTGAATTGGGGGTACTGCTTCTGGATAATATTTCCATGCAAGTCTAGCGATTTTCCTTCGCAGACATTGATACACTCTTATGTATGCCCGTTATGGTTGGTAAATTCAATACCCATTATTTTTATTGATTCAAGTGTCCTCAAGGGTTGGTCTCCCTATCATGACTGCTTAAATTCATGGCCCCTTTTATTCCCCTTCCCAATTTCTACTTATCTGGAAAATCTGGCAGAATCAGCTTCCAATTCAGGAGCAGCTGATGATGGTTGGCTGGAAACTTGCCTCTGCTTGTTTCTTATACAGGAAGCTTGAGGAGCACTGTAATCATATATTCCTGCATGCACCTTTGTTGTGGAACTTTGGCGTTACCTATAACAGAGCTCCGGCCTGACCTACAGTTTTCAAGTATCGATCGGCAATTTTTTGCGTGGCCTGGTAGAGATGAACCGAAGTGACTAGGTCTATAATCTGCTGCTTTCTAGTGCAGCAACAAATGTTCACTATGTTTGGGTTGCTCTCAATGCTATTGCCTTTAATCGACAACCCCTCTCGCTGTATGGGGGGTGACGACCATCCACAAGATGATCCAAAATGCTTAATGATTACAAATAGGTTCAATTTGGAATGATGTTAATGATATGACATTATTTCACTCACTTGAGGTTGCTGGTAGAAGCAGACAATTGATGGTCTTGAAGTACATTAGTTGGACCCCCCCACTTTCATCATGGATAATGGTCAACGTGGATGGCGCGGCCCTGGGAGCTCCTTGACCCTCGAGGTGTAGTGGTGTTTTTCGTAACTCCATAGGATTCATAAAGGGATGCTTCTTTAAATTTATTAAGGAAGGTTGTGCTTATGAATCAGAGCTTTGGGCTATCATAAAGGCTGTGAAATTCGTGAGTCAATTTAAATGGACATGGCTTTGGATTGAATCTAATGTGATGCTTGTGGTTGCTGCTCTAAAGGGATTTTCTAGAGATGTACCATGGATACTTCTACCAAATTTGATTGAGTGCCTTAATATTTATCAGACCCTGAGCTTCAGTGTTTCACATGCATATAGGGAGGCCAACATGGTTGCGGATGCTCTCTCCAAAAGAGAAATTAAAGAATGATGTTTGATGTGGTCCTTTGTCAATCCACCTTTTTGTACTCCATTTGTTGATTCAGATTTGAAGGGTGGGATACTCCCTCTCCCTTGTAAACCCATATTTTAGTTGTCTATTTATGTTTTATTGATTTTTTGGGGGCTAGGATAGCCTAGTCCCGAACCTCTTCTACCTTAAATACCCTAAAAAACAATAAATGTTCAAAAAACCTAAGAAACCCTAAAACCCTTACAAACCCCTGAAAGACCCCCCAAATCACTAAAAACACTAAAAGAACCTAGTGGACCATAAAAACCCTAAAGGACACTAAAAACTCTAAAGAACCCCAAAACCCACAAAGACCCTAAAACCCTTAAAAGATACTAAAACCCCATTAATACCCTGGAAACCCCTAATGACACTAAAAAACCTAAAAACCCTAAAATCTATAAAACACACTAAAATACATTAAACATGTTAAAATCCCCTAAAATCCATTAAAATATTCAAAACCCTGAATACCCTAAAAGACCCAAAAAACCCAAAAAAACCCAAAAAACCCAAAAAAACCAAAAACTATAAAAAACTTAAAATCCCTTAAAAACCTAAACCCTATATAAAACCTAAAAAAACCTAAAACACCTAAAAACATTACAATTAAAAAAACATAACAAACTTAAACCCATAAAAACCCCTTAAACCCCAAAAACCACTAAATCGTAAAAAACCCAAAAGTCTTAAACAACCTAAAAACATAAAAACCCCAAAAACCTTAAAACCATAAAAACATTAATAAACCCTAAAAACAGTATAATCCAAAAAAATCATGAAAACACAAACCCTTATAACAAAACCTGAAAACCCTTTCAAACCCTAAGAACCATTAAACCCTAAAAACCCTCAAACCCCCCTAAAACCCTAAATACCCTAAAAACCTCTAAACCCTCTATAATCCTATAAAACCCCAAAAAACCACCTAAAACCCAAAAAAAATCCCAAATATCCAAAAAACCCTAAAAATCCATAATGGATTTAAAACCCCTAAAATAATATAAAAACCCTCAAAACCCTAAAGCACTGAAAACCATAAAAACTCAAAGAAACCCAAAAAATATTAAAAATCTGAAAACATCATGAAAACCCAAAAATCCATAACAAAATGTAAAAATCATTTAAAACCCTCAAACCCCATAAAATGCTAAAAACCCAGAAAAACCCTTGAAACTCTAAATATAATAAAACCCATAAAACCTCTATAATCCCCTAAAACCCCAAAAAAACACCCAAAACACAAAAAATCCAAAAAATCCAAAAAAATCCAAAAAACCCAAAAATGTCAAAAAAGACTTGAAAACCGCTAACAACCAAAAAACAAAAAAACCCTAAAAACCCTAAAGAACCAAGAATACCATAAACCCACATAGAAATCCAAAAAACCCCTACAAAAAATAAATACCATAAAATTCTAAAAATATCTAACAACAATGAAAAAAAACCATAAAACTTCGTAAAAATCTTAAAAAACATAAAACATTAAAAACCTATAAAAACCCTAAAACACCTAAAAATCCTAAAAAACCATAAAAACCGTATATATCCAAAAACCATAGAAAACATAAAACTCTAAAAACATAATAAACACTAAAACCCCCTAAAACCCCTAAAATACATAGAAAAAAATTGTAAAGGATGTCGCTGCTCTCTCCCGGGTCTCTCCCGACGCAGCGATTTCCAGGGTTCCATCTTGGAATCCTCTTCAGTGGCTCCGATGATCTATCCCTCTTCAGGAGTTGCGATGTGGATGGTTTTATGTTCTATATGTGTTCTCCCCTAGTGTGATGGTGGGTTTCAAGGTGGATGACCGACAATTCTGAGTTCTGGTCGGCTGTTTCAGGTTGTGGTGGTGATGGCTTGGTCTGGTTTTTGCATAGATTTAGATCAGCTCTTCTAGATCTGGATTCTGTGTTCCTTGGAGGCGGCGGTGATTCCTTTCCAGTGATCTGGATGAAGTCAAAGAGGTTGATGGTGAAGTCAACGTAGGCGTGATGGATGTTTCGATGAATGGACAGAGGTGTTCTCGGCCTGATGGATCTTTGGTGCGGCCGGACGCTCTGGTGGTTTTGTCGGGGGGAGTTATGGTTTCTCCTTGGAGATATGCAGGTTCGATGGGCTTTGTGTCTTCTTCACGCTGGTGTTTAAGGCTCTGCTCTGGGTTCTACAATGCTTTTCCGGACCCAAGGAAGGTCTTTCTGGCTTCTCTGGCTTCTCGACGGGACTTGGTAGATGCATAGGGCGTGGACGCAGGTTTTCTTTCCTGGGTCTACATTCTTGTTCTTGGATCTTACTACTGACGAAGGTATGGTCACACTTTGTTGTGTTTACTTTGATTTGCTGGTCGGCATATTTTTTACTGGTGGCTGGCTTGGCTTTGAGTTTTTGTTTCTACTGAATGCGTTTTGGCCACTGTTTTGGTTTCGATGTGGATGTTGGATATCGGTTCTGTTGGGTGGTGCTGTTTTTTGTTCTGTTGATGCTGATGGTTCTATGTTGCTGGAGAGGGACCTTCTTGGTGAGAAGGTGCTGGGTGCTGGACCTTGTAAGATTGGATGCGGGTCTTTGGTTGGTTATGAGTTTCTGGTTGGTGGTGAATGCTGGATGATGTGTGGTTTTTTGGTTTTCGATACTGTTGTGGATGATTATGTTGTTGTGATGCTAGTTGATGGTTGTTGTTTGATGGAAAGTGATGATTGCTGCGTTCGGATGCGCTTGTGCTGTGGTTTGATTCTACTGGTTGTGTTTGGCTGTGATGCTGGATTCAGTGATGTTGGTTGCTGGGGCTGGTTGGTTTGGATGTATTGCTGCTGCTGTGTTGCTATGAAGACTGGATGTGGTGCTACTGGATGCTGGTACTGGCTGGATGTGACGTGATGATGCTGCTGGTGTGTCTGTTTTTGAGTCTTTTTTCTTTCTTTGTTTTTCTTTTTTTGGCGTGGGTTGTAAGGGGTTTTTGGGTGCAGGTCGTTTGACCCCTCCCCTCCCTTGTCTGTTGTGTCTCCTTTTTTCTTGCTAATAAATTTTGGGGTGGGCCTGGAATAGCCCGACCCTCACATCTTCCTTGCCCGTAAAATACATAGAAAATCAAAAAACCCCTATAAGAACCTATAATTTCTAAAAAAACATCTAAATGACACTAAAATTGAAAAAAAACGTAAAATACTCTAAAAACATTGATCAAACACTAAAAGACCCTTAAAACCCCTTAAACACCCTAAACCCCATAAAAATACCAAAAAACTAAAAACCCCAAAAACATTAAAACCCTATAAAATCATAAAATCCCTAAAATCCCAAAATTACCTAAAGAACCCTAAAACCCCAAAAAACGATAAAAACCCTAAAACCCTAAAGGACCCTAGAAACCTCCAAAACTATACAGAACCCTAAAACCACTAAAAACCATAAAACACTAAAAGACCATAAAAATAAAAAAACCCTAAAACCCTAAAAACCCATAATTAAACAAAAATCTAAAAACCCCCCATTAAAGTCCCTAACAAACCATACAAACCCTAGAAATCATAAAGCCACAAAAAAAATATAAAAAACCCTTAAAATTTTAAAAAAAGGATTAAAACCCCTAAAATAATAAAAATATAAAAACCCTAAATATAATAATGGACCCTAAAACCCTGCAACCATTAAAATCCTATAAATACTTAATAACCATAAATACATAAAATAAAACTAAAACACAAAAAATCTCAAAAAAACCATCACAGCCCAAAAAACCCAAAAAACCTATAAAATAACCTAAAATATCTAAAACCCCATAAAATACTTGAAAACCATAAAGAACATAAATGTCCTTAAAAACCACTAAAAGTCCCAAAAAATATAGAAAACTCTAAAAGGCCCTAAAACCCTAGAACCCTGAAAAAACAAAAACAAAACTAAAACAGCTTAAAACTCGTAAAGACCATAAGATACACTAAAAACTTAACGTTATAAAAAACACTAAAATAAACTAATATTCCATAAAACCCAAATAAACCTCTAATAGATTTCAAAACCCTGAAAATAAAAATAATTAAAAGCCCATTAAAAATTATAAAGGACCCAAAAATAACAAAAAAACCAAAAATAACACAACAAACCTTACAAACCCTAAATGAAAATAAAAACCTAAAAAAGACACCACACCGCAAAACCAACCTAAAAACCCTAAAGGACCAAAAAGTCCTAAAAAAATAAAAAAGCATAAAAATTTCTTAAAACCAAACCCCCCCCAAAACCCTAAAATCTCTAATAAGCATAAAAACACAACAAATTTCTAAAAACACAAAAAACATAAAAGAACTAAAAACATTAAAAATCCCCCCCAAAACCCTAAAACTCCAGAGAACCCCTAAAAACCATAAAAACCTCTAAAAACCCTAAAACACCCAAAACCCCATAAAAACCCTAAAATCCTTGAAAATCCCTAAAACCCATTAAAACCCAAACCACCAAGAAAACCCAAAAACCCAAATACACTAAAAACCCTAGAACAACTAAAAACATAAAATCTTTTAAAAAATCTAAAAAACCCTAAATCCCTCTATAATCCTTAAAACCAACTAAGACACCTAAAAACCCTAATACCCAAAAAACCCTAAAACCCTAAAAAACCCATAAAACCTAAAAACACTAAAAAACCCTAAAACCCCTTAAAGACTCTAAAAACCATGAAATACTACAAAACACCCTAAAACCCGAAATACCCTAAAATGCAACAAAAAAATCTCAATACCCCTAAAACCCTTAAAATACCCTACAAACCCAAGAAGCCCCTAGAGACCCAAAAAACTCAAAAAACACTAAAAAAACCAAAAAACAATAAAATAACCTAAAACCCATAAAAACCCCCAAAACACAAAAATACCTAAAAACCCCAAAACCAAAAAAACCCAAAAACCTCTAAACACCCTAAAAATCCTAACACCCTTAAAAATCCTAACAACCAAACAAAACCTAAAAACATGAAGAAACCACAAAAAACATAATAAATCCATAAATATCCCTAATACACTAAAAAACCAAAAATACCATAAAAGCATTTAAACCCATAATAACCATAATAAACCATAAAACCCAAAATAACCCATAAAAATATCAATACCCTAATAAAATATATAATACATAAAAATCCCTAAACCCCTAAAAAAGATATAAAATCCCTTATGAAACCCTTAAATACCCTAAAAACCGAAAAAATACAAAAAATCCATAAAACTCCAAAAAACCCTTAAATCCCAAAAACAAATTCCATAAAAATATAAAATATTAAAACCCCTAAAAACACATAAAACCCTAAAAAATTACAAAAAAAAAATAAAAACCCCTAAAATCCTAAAAAAATATGAAACCCTGAAAACCCTGAGTACACTAAGACCCCTAAAACCCCAAATAACTTTAAAAACCCCATAAAACCATAAAACCCCTACACCATTGAAAATCCAGAAAACCCTAAAATTGCCTAAAATTCCTCAAAACACTAAAACACTAAAAACATAAAATCTCTAAAACCCTAAAAAATAATTATAATTCTAAAAACCCTAACTACACCAAAAACCCTAAAAACCCTAAACCATAAACCCAACACCCAAATAATTAAACCCTACACCCAAAATATTAATCCCTGCACCCAAAACCCCATACCCTACACCCTATACCCTAAACCCTAAACCCTACACCCTAAAAACCAAACCCTACACGCAAAACCATAAACACAACACCCTACAACCTATACGCTACACCGTAAACCCTAAACACTACACCCAAAACCCTACACCCAAAAAACTAAACCCTGCACCCTCATCCCTATAACCTACCCCAAAAATCGTAAACCCCACACATTGAAACATATACTATACACACTAAACACTAAACCCAACACCTAACCCCTATAATGTACACCCCAAACCCTAAACCCAACACACTAAACCGTATAGCCAACACCCTAAAACGTACACCCTAAAACCTATAACCAACATGATAAAACCAACTCCCTAAATGCGATAACCCAATCCCTAAACTATCTACACTAAGACCTAAACCCTATAACTCACAAAACAATAAAACATACAAACAAAACCCTAAACACTAAACCATATACCGTTCACTCTAAACCTTAAACCATACAACCTAAACCCTATAACACACACCATAAACCCTATACACCATACAGTAAAGCCTATACCAAACACACTAAACACTACATATAATGCACATATCCTACACTATGAACCCTAAACACTACACACTAAACCCTATACCCCACATCCTAAACCCTAAAGAGAACAACCGAAGACACAAAACCTACACCCTACACCCTAAACCATATACCCTACACAATAAACCCTAAACATCGAAACCTAAACCCCAAACACTAAACCATAAATCCTACACCCCAAAACCTATACCCTACATCCTAAACCCTAAACACTAAACCCTAAACCCTAAACCCTAAACCATAAACCCTAAAACCTAACACCTAAACACTAAACCATAAACCCTAAACCCTAAACCCCAAACCCTATACAATAAACCCTATACCCTACACCCTATACCATATACCCTACACCCTAGACCCTAAACCTTGCACCCTACATCCTATACTCTACACCCTAAACCAAAAACCCTACACCCTAATCCTTAAAAAATAATCCCTAAACCCAAAAAACTACACCCTAAACCCTACAACCTAAAACCTATAACCTAAATTGTATTCCATACACCCTAAACCCTAAATGATAAACCCTACTCCCTAAACCCTATATCCTATAACCTAAACCCCATAAGATACACCATAAACCATTCGAACTAAACTCTATACCTTAAACCCTACACCTAAAACCATATACCCTACACCCAAAAACAAAAATTCTAGATCTTGAACCCCAAACCATACACCCTAAACCATAATACCCACTCCATAAATCATATACACTACGCCCTAAACTATATACCCTACAACCTAATCCCTAAACTCTACACCACAAACCCAATACCCTACACCGAAAACCCTATTCCCAACACATTAAACCTCATAGCATACACCCTAAAACCTAAACCCTACACCCTAAAACTAAACCCAAAAACCCCTACAAACCATAAAAACCTAAAAACCAATAAAAATTAGAAAAACCCTTAAAACATAAAAAATCCCAAAAACCATAAAAAATAAAAACAACCCATTAAAAACCTAAAAACTATCAAAATCCCTAAAATTAGTAAAAACTCTCTGACCCATAAAAATCTAAAATTAATAAAACCCCCCAAAAACCATAACAACCTAAAAATCCTAAAAAACCCTAAGAAATCCCCCCAAAAGACTAAAACCCCTAGATAGTCCTCAAAATTTCAAATATCCCCTAAAACCCTTAAAAACTCTAAAACTCCCAAAAAAACAAAAAAACCCTAAAATCATAAAAAAAATCCCTAAAACCATAAAAACCCTAAAATATTATTATAATCTGAAAAACCCTTAAAAACCAACACCACTTAAAATATGTAAAATACTATTAAAAAAACTAAAACAATAAAAACCCTAAAAAAGATAAAAACCCAATACAAACCCCCACACACATAAACCCCTAAAAACCCTAAAGGGCCCTAAACCCCCCAAAAAAGATAAAAACCTACAAATAAAAAAAAATTGATAACCCTAGAAAACCTGAAAAAACCCAAAAACCCTTAAACCCCTATAAATCTAAGAAAAAACATAAAACCCTTAAAACCCATAATAACCCTAAAACCCATAAAAGACCCTAAAGGATCTAAACCCCAAAAACCATAAAAGACCATAAAAACCCTAAAACCCCTAAAACCAATAAATGTGCCTAATCCCAAAATACCATAAAAACCATAAAACCCTTGAACACACTAAAAACACTAGAAATAATAAAAGAATATAAAATCCCAAAAAACCTAAAATTATTTGAAAACCCCTTAAAACCCCTAAACTACACTAAAACCCCTTAAGAAAATAAAAGACCCCCAAACCCCTAAAAACTATAAAGGATCCTAAATAAATTAAAGGACCTTAAAAACCCAAAATGACCCTAAAAAACTAAAAGTCCCTAAAAAATATAATAAAACCAAAGGACCCTAATACCCTAAAACCCCTAAAGAACCCTAAAATGTTATAAAAATAAAAAAGACCATCAAAACCCTATAAGACCCTTGTAGGGTCCTGAAAACTTCACCCAGGGAAGAAAATAATCCTTCAATCACTTTGTATACGGAAGAAAGCATTCATGCTAGTCTAGTAGAGAGAAAGGACTCAAATTGAGTTGAAAATATCTGTAGAAACATGAAGGAATTAAATTTACCAAGGAGTTTTAAGTGACCCGCATACCATCACTGGGAAGGGTTCACAGGCTGCATGAACTGTGAACCACTAGTACGCATAACGTTCCACAAGGCGCTGGTCTACGAACCCATGGCCAACAAACCCAGTAGACCTTGAACCACATCACTGAGGGAATCAAGAGCATAAATTCCATTTGGATACCATCTTGCAAACTCAGTAGTTTTCAGATGATGAAAATTGGAAATGTTCCGGGAACTATGACTCGCGAACCACAGACTTCACAAACCCCAGTTGTTCTAGTCTTCCACGGATCTAGATATCTATTCATGGGTGTAGGACCCCGGGACAGCCTGAAAGGGGAGGGGTGAATCAGGGTGGCAACTTTTTCTTCTTTCAGTTGTGTATCTTGTTCCCACGTTGGTAGGAACTACTTAAACTTGTATTATGGATATGAACAGCAACTAAACATTCACATGTAGATAGATGACACAACAATTTTTACTTGGTTCACCACTAAGGGCTACGTCCAAGGAGCATATGCCGACAGGTTTTCGTTCGTACCTAAATCCACTATGCTTCACTAGCTGCAGATTACAAATGTTCGGGTACATACACTCTGTCCCAGGCTTACTGCCTTTACAATTGTTCAGGGATAGCTCACTGCGTCCCTCGGGTCACTCCCGTTGACTCCCCCTGGCTCACTGCCGTTGGTGAAGTCTCAATCAGTTTATAGACGTGAAGGTCTCTTCAATAGGTGTGCATCGAAGTTCTTCGTCTCCTGTTCAGCATGAGACTTTTCTTGCATCAGGGTTCAGAGTTGATGCTCTTTATAGTTCGATATTTATTCTTTAGTGCAATGACTGAATGCACTAGATCACCTTGTCTTCGTTTGCCTGAATCACAATCACTTATGTGATTGCTCAATAAATGATGTTCAACTTACTCGGCATTCGTCAGAATCAATTCACCATGTATACATGAGATCATGCATGTATCATTTAGATTTATTCTTCAATCTCTCTTTGCACCGAAAGTATCAGGCAATCTTTAGCTCTTGTGCAGCTCCAGAAAGGCGGACATGCTTCAAAAATATTTGGCTCTTCCTTTCAAGCCCGGCGTGCAAGTCTCCATCTGGCGCGCAAGTCTTAGGCGCGCAAGTATAACCTGGCGCGCAAGTGTCACCAATGCACCTGCGCGACTCTGTCTTCTTGAACTTCAAAACTGCGCGACTCACTTCCTTCCTTTCCCAAATCACCTGGGGCGCTCAACCATCAGTTGGCGCGCAACCTCTACTTGTGCGACCCAACTACCACTTGCGCGGCTCAACCACCTGTGCGACGAGAGCTCGAACAATCTCAAAGTCTTGAGCTCCATAAGAAATGAGGAGGGGTGGTCTAATATTTATAGGCAAACTGGACCCCCTGAGCGGCGGCGCACAAGTCATCCATCGGCGCGCAAGTCTCGGCCCCTGCTAGGCACTTGCGCGATCAACATCCAAACTTGCGCGAACATCTTTCCTTTGCAAAATTTGGATCTTCTAATCTTGAAAAACCATAGGCGCGCAAGTTATAATGCATTCAAGGCTTCAGCGCGCAAGTCTCTTCCTGACACATAATTCACCTGCGCGACCTCACCAAAACTTGTGCAACCCTTATCCCTTTCCCATATTTTGATGCTCTGATCTTCAAAAATATATTGCGCGCAAGTTTCCTATCCTCCAAGAGTATGTTGCGCAAGTCCCTTTGCCAAAATCACTCTTCTTCATTTGTTGATTTTGAGGCCCTGAAATTTGGCAAACACTGGAAAACGGCGCCACCATGTATCTGCTCTTTTTGTACCGCCTCCAGATCATCCATTCCTCTATCGATGTTCTTGAATCAAACATAGATCGTTGACCACAACTCTTGAACTCGACATGTCACCATGGAATTTCCTTTGTCAACAAATTTGTATGTCGTTTGATTGCTTTGTCGACAAACACGATCAACACTTCTTCTTGGTGATCTGTATCCTTCAGCAACTCTTTTTCTTTTATCACAAACTCCACTATTGTGATATGTATTCTTTGAAGGAACAGCTTTAGTACCATAATCTTTTATGATAATTTCGATGTTCATGGCCATTTCATAAGTCAACTCATTGGAACATTGCCTCCTTCATCAACCGTCATGATCAACATCATGCAAACCATGTGATTCAATCCGTCAAGAAGTATCAAGCATGGTTCTCACGCAATCATGAGTAATTGAATGGTCTTCATCAAAACCCATTATTCTCATGCAATAATGAGGAATTGCATGGTCTTCATCAAAGACCATGGTTCGTATGCAATAAGGAGTAATTTCATGGTCTTCATCCAAAAATACCATCCTGCTTTAATCATCCTTGGATGGATTACTCCTCACATTCTTCATTGTTATAAACAATGTATCAACTTTGACACATGTTCTTTGAACTTACGATCAGCGCAACAATCGTCTGAATCACTACTCCTCTACTTCATCGGAGTACTTCATGATCTCCTTCATTGTGAGCTTCCATTCATCCATTTTATTGGAGTACTTCTTGATCTCTTTCATTTTGATATTCCATTGACAACTATTGACAACAATTACAAACCTATACACAAAGTGGTTCCAACAATGGGCTTCCACAAATGGTTTCTCAAGATTTAACAATTTCTCTATAAAATAAACACATAAATAATTGGGAAAGGACATACAAGGAAGGCAAGAAGGAGACCCCGGAGGTTGGAAGAATGAATTCAGGGAGGATTTTGGCTTCGGTCTCAAATCATCAATGTACCCTGTATTGAAAAATATGTTTTCCACTGGTATAACCAGCTATGAACAATAAAACAAAGGAACTTAATAATAATGTGAGAAACACAAACCCAATTTTTGAAATCAAGAACCACAAATTATTTGTAGATTAAATCTCCACGAATGATAGTCCCCAAGAACCTCCTTCGATATGGTGTTCCACGTAGTTCATTTCTATGTACATTTAACCCGGCGTCGCGCACTGTATCCATACACAAATGGAACCTGAAGTGGTGGGACGCATCGCGTTCAAGACCACGTACCACTATGTTACACGGTGGTCCATTCCCAAGATCATTTACTTCTTTAGTATACGGATGAACCCTCTACCCTCCTACCACTATGGTATGTGGAGCTCACCCCATCCCACCTAAGAAAATAGTACGCAGAATGGGGCATCTTTGGGTATTCTTTCCTCTGACCCCAATCTCACCCCACCATTACCGTCCATTCCTCTATTATCGATTCGTGAACTTGTCCCCTAGAATCAGGCCAAAGAATCCTCCAAATCCACAAGAACACATATGATCAGATCATTGGGTGCATCATATCCACTTTGAGTCTACAAACCCATGGTAAGTATAGTCACAAAGGCTCTCCCCATAATGGTTTAGACTCTAGGGATGTCTGTAAGTCTACATTCCCATGGTAACCCGGAGTCCAAACTTTGGACTCTAATGTGAACCTCCTCATTATAGGGCTTAATGGTGATCACTTTCTTTTCCATTCAATAAAGAAAGGTGATCAGTCAAAGGAATCATGTTTTCTACTCCTTTTGGTTGATTCTACATTCCACCCCTTTCCTAGAATGCAATCTAGGGCACTCTCACTGAGGTAATTCCCTAATATTCTGAGGGTCGAGCCGCATTACCATCAATGTCATCCGACATTGATCGGTTCATTCCTCCGCTCCCTCTTCCCCAGTTGCGCCGGCCTCTTCCGTCATAGGACCACCCTATCCCATTAGTGGGAGAGGAGGTTTATGGATGTTTGGATCACTCACATCCTCTTGATTCTCACACTGCACATGACTCATGTGGGCTTAGATATTTGTGAAGATTACATCATCACAACAATTATGAACATCCAGAACTCCAATTCCCAATCAAACCAGGATATATAGGATGCCTTCTTGATGGTCCAAGCTCAAATTGGGTGCCCTTACAAAAGGGTCCATCCAACCATGTCCCCTCAAATGGGCAGCTCCCATGCATAAGATCCAAGTTTTATGAACTACAAAAACTCAAATTCCTTATCAAACCAGGATATGTAGGATGCCTTCTTGAAGGTCTGGGCTCAAAAAGGGTTCCCTTAAAAAAGGTTCCACCCAACCATGTCCCCTTAAATGGACGTCTGTCATGAATAAGCCCCATGTTTCCCGAACTACGTTGGCTCAGATTATTCTCTAATGGATACATAGGAAGCCCATCTTATGGGTCTAATACCAACATCAAGTCACCTTTCATCCCCCTAGACGATGATAAACTCCAAAGTGCCTTATCACAAGGCTTAAGTCATCATTTCCTCCATATCATCAAATCCATGCATTCCTATGATGATCTTGCAAACCATGGGTAGCTTGTGGATGTAGAGACCCGAAGATTGACGTACATGGACATTACATTTATTTTGAGGAATACTTAGTACATAACAAAAACACACACACGGACCGTAATAGTTTAGTGTCTTTTGAAACTCGTAATGTAATCTTCTAATCATGGTGAAAGATCTTCAACATCTCCCATAAAGATATTCCCTTTTTTTTCTTACCTAAAAACTTTATTTATATCCTGGGGAAAAGAAAACATAAAAGGGTGAGCTCAAATTCTCAGTAAGGGTAAAAAAAAAAATATCAATCACATCATATTCATAAAAACATATCTTTTGAAAATCTTAACCTGCAAAAGAGAGCATAATTTCATAACATGGGATAAATCATAGTAGTGAAATGGAATCCCAATAATCATAACATAAAACATGAATCTTTGTGGCATACACACATAATCATAGAGAATCATTTCTTATTAGTCAAGACTCATTTCCAAGACTATCTTATTGGACAAATTCCATTTCTGAACCGAGTTCACTCCTTGTTTTAGTCCTGTTTCACTGAACCAGTTTAACCTGCCATTCCAGCCATGTCTATCTCATGAGATATAAAATCTTAACCAATGCATTTGAGGGAGATATAGGTCCCACCCATCTCATAATGATACCATTCTTATGTGTTCCACAAAATCATAAACCATACATCATAGCATAACCCATGTAATAAAAATGGGAATCTTAAACATCATGACATCATAAAACAATTCATATAAGATAAAAAAATTCATAAAAATATTTCCATCACAACATAATAAAATCCATGTAATAATAGGGATAGAAATATAACCCTATATTATCTTAGATGGAAAATAATTTTGATAAAACTCTTGAACTCCATTCTTGAGGAAAATATCTTTTCTACTTCAAAAACATTTTCTTTTCTTAACATGTCATAAAATTTTAAACTAAAAGAAGTTGATTTAAAATAAACATTAAAACTTTTAAAGGAAGCTTCTTGGAAATAATTTTTAAAAATCCATTCATGCCGTATAAGTTAAAAAAACATTCTTCGTACTTTTGTCGGAAAAGTCAAAAAGTACCTCATACGAAAAACGACAAAAGATTCCTTTCATATCCTTTACTAAAAACTCAACGAAGGGTAAAATTGGATTTAAACAATTGTAGGTGGATGGAAATAATATTAAATATTGAGTAAACATGTATGTGGATGATAAAATACACCCCAGTAAATTTCAAAGTATAAACAATCTCAGATAAAAATGAGATTGTGATATTTTCCCTTACCTTAGGTCTGATTTGCTTCGTAAGTTTCCAAACCTCCTGTATAATGATTTAAATAATGTCATTGACTTATTCTAGAATCATACTCATTGTTATGATATCATATATGGTTCACTTATGACTTTATATTACCCGTTCATTTGTAAATTCCATGATAAAGAGCGTTTTGGGTAAAATTGTTTCATTTGTCGTCCGTGTTTTGACTTGTAATTATTCATATGATTACATAGATCATGATTAATTAATTCTAGAATATAAAACATGATTTATATATAATATATATTCAGAATATACATATATATAATAAATCAGTAAATGGAAAGAAATACACCGTTCATGGAGACGGTAGGCCATACGTACGCATGAACGCTGTTTTCGTTTCCTTATTGAGTTGAATGGAATTAAGTAGATGACATACATATATATAAAAATAAATCAAGTATCATTATTATGTCATATATTTCATGATTAATTATTATATATACTTTATAATCATTCATGAATGGTTAACGTTGAGAATGAATCTCATCGCGTCGTGGAGACGGTAGTCCGTACATACGCACGAGCGATGATATAATTCTCATGATCTTGGAATTGTATTGGAGTGTATGTATACTATTTCAGAATAAATATCACTTTACAATAATCATATATAGTTATTATGTACACCATCATACCCATCCAAGTAAGGTGGTTGTGGAAAATAGATTACACCACGGCGTGGAGACGGTATTCCGTACGTACGCACGCGCGGTGATTTCTTTTTCTGTAGGATGGATAGATGGTGAAATAGGGTTGTTTCATACTTATAATAACATATAAGTATATTATTGATACTGATTTTATTACTTCATAATGAAACAACTAAATAAGAAGAAGTGGAAGAAGAAATAAAGATGAAAGAATCGGTAACGGACATTACCTCTTCTTTGAAGTGCTTCTTTGAGACCTCCTTTTAGGGCACTAAAATTGGTCTTTGAAGAATACCAGGACCTCTAAGATGTATCTAGGGAAGTGGAGAGATGATATTTTCAGGTTTTGTCCGAGCTTTAAGGCTCAATGTTGTGTGAGGAAGAGGGGGAGGAGGTGCCCTTTTATAAGGGAGGAGAGGGGCACCTTTGGAATAACTAAAACTATTATTTTATTATAAAGTCAAATTCGGTTTTAAATAGATCCAAATTGATTTATTTTGAGGATAAGGTGGGTATGGGTCGAAATAATCTCATCTAATAGAATTTAGACAAGTTTAGGTATCAATTTTAAACTTATCATTTAGATTTAACATTAAGTTAGATAATTTAACTTTTACTGTGTGTTCTTGTTTTCTTACACTATAAGGTTAATGAACTTACTATATCAATCCAAACGAACCCCAAGTTGTTTATTATTAATATATATAACCTTATATAAGTCATTTGGCCGAACCTTCTATTTTTAGGAATAAAATAACAATTAATAATATAATATTTGTTTTAAAAACTATTTTATGTCAATTTTGACACTATTTAGTAATTGATTCTTTTGAAAATAATAACAGAATGATTAGTTCTAAAAAAGCTAATTATATCAATAATAACATGTCATATTAACCTATAAAATGAGTGTAATTCATAAAAAGTCTCAAATTACATTTATTTGGGTATTTATAACATCAATTTTGTCAATATTTCATTAATAAGATAATTACTGCATCATCTTTGTGTCATAAATAAATGAAATTATTTAATGTATAAAAATTAAAAATAAGACTCCATTATGTAGGAAATCCTTTTATCTTTCTAATGAGTATTTATAGACGAATTTATCTTATGTATAACCCTATATTAAAAATTATTTACTTATTAAACTTTGATTTTAACTATTTTAACCCTTCTTTAAATAAATTAATAATAAATGTCATAATCTAATCCAAGTGGGCCTAAATGGTAATATTTTATTCCTAATGTTGTTTTTGGTCGAATTAAACTTATCCAATAGAATTAGGACATGTGTTAGGGTAATAATAATATCATTTTTACCCTTAATTACCCTATTTACTTTTAACCGTGGTAAATAAAAGTAAAAAGTTACGATTCACCAAAAATTATTTTCATCGCATTGAACCACATTTTACTTACTGACATCAACCGTGTCTCTCGGATTTTTGAAATTCCACTCACAAAAGCGGTAAAATTATGTTTTATGAAAAATTCAGTTTTTTTAACTACCACTTAGTGGTTTCACTATTCATCAAAAATTGAAAGTTTTCAGAAAAATATAAAAAATTAGGCCTAAGCTATATTTGATATTATGAATTAAAAAATGATGTTTATTTTACCAAATTCAAAACATATAAGTTAAATTAACTAATTTAAAAATTAATTCCCGTCGTTAAGACAAATAGCGTGTTTTTAAGAGATAATAACTATAAAAACATTGACACTTGTTTATGTATGGTTTAAATGTGAAATTACATCCAATGAACAACATTGTATTAAATTGTAAAAATATATTCTAAATATACTTTAAAACCACTCAAATTAATAATTTATAACTATTAATTATTTCGATTAAAAAAGTTGTTTTTAATTAAAATTTAATAATTTTCACTATTCATCAGAATATGAAAGTTATCCGAAAAGTACCAAAATTTCACCCTAAGCTAATTTTGATATTCTGAATCCAAAAATGAAGTCCATTTCAAAAAATAAAATTTACAAAATTTCAAAAAGTTGTTTTTACTATTCATAACGGCTAGTTTTAATAATAGCATATCGTTGCTTAGTGAAACTCGGTATTGCGTACTACACACGCTATCGAGGAAGGTCGCGATTGCGTGTAATGCAAGGAAAGTCAAGGATGCATGTTGTGCAAGCTCATTTTGGTGTAGAGTACAACACAAGACATTAATGAAATTAAAAAAAATATTTTTCATAAAATCTCGGGGTGTTACAGTGGACACACTCTTTGGGAATAAACAAAGTATTAATGAACATATGAACACAACTTAAATCTATAAGAGAGTCCCGGATTGTGAAATAATCCCCCCGAAGGGGTGTAGTGAGATTGACTTCCCATCCACTCGACCAATGAAGTCCTTAAGTGTTGATGGCCAAATCATCATCCAATGTACACCTTCCTTTGGAAAGTAGGTCTATAAACCAAGGATACTAGGGTCGTTGGGTGTTTCTGGCTCCATGAATAAACCCGTTGGAGACCATTCGAGGACGTTATATCCTAAGAGGGATGATTTAAAAATTACTTGACCCCATACAATCTCTTGTTGGGACCATTTGACTATGGAAACTCCTTCACAATGTAGAAGGGGTAAACTACCCAGTCCCCACGGGGTTAATCCAATCCCCCCTTAAAGGATAAGGACGTAGATCCGGTCGAAACAAAAGATTTTTCTCAAACCTGTAAATGTGTCACCTTGGGTCTAAACAAAAATGGAGAACCTGACATGAATCCTTATACAAGGTGGCAGTCTTATCCCACTCGATCCCCTTCACCTCACAAAGGGAGGGGGAGGCCTTGCGGAATCATCAAATATGCATATGTTCAAGAGGATGCTACTTTGAAGGGATTTTTTGTTCTGTATATGTCGTATATGTATATTTTAGGTTCTCACGGAGAAACCTTTGATCCAAATTACATCCTGATGACTAATGAAAACAAACACCTAAGCGATCCCGCATGCGGCTGGGGCCTCGATGAAGAGTAAGACCCCCTCTCCAAACCCAGAATCTTCAATGCTGGGTATCCAACATACCGATCAATGAGTACCAACGAAATGGTACTCTCCCCATAGTGGAGGCTTCAAGACAAGCCCTATAGTCTGAAAAATATCTCCATCTACCTCCTTAGTCACGACCGACACCCCATCAGATGGCATCCCCATTGGTCATCTCAAATCAGTTCAGAAACTTGTCCCCAAAACATGATAACGATTACCTCCCTTATCTTCGGGAGGTAGATGTTGTCAATGCGGACAAATTCATCTCAAATTCACAGGGTTACTACACACGATCCCCTTCCAGAGAGCATTGTTTCCTACACCGGGCGATCTAGTCTCTTCATGCTAAAGGGGACATTATACTGAGGGAAAATATTGAAGTATCAAAGATGTATCTCACTCTGGATGCCCGCCAAGGGTGGAAAATGTATAATCAGAAAAATTCCATAAACCTGGTTCCTAAAGAGATACTCTACCATAAAAACATGATAGCATTTAACATGTAGACATACAACTCTACCCCATCCAATAAATCCCACCACAGAAATAGGGTGGCATAATATGAGCATGTGCACATTCCTACTAGTGCTTTTTGGTCCCACTGTGTAGACATAGTGGAAAATTACTAGAAGAAGCAGATATCTGCCGACACACAAGATTCCCATGATCCAAATAGGATGGAAACTTGCTACACATAGGCAGAAATACATGCTAATGTGTATCAATTCTTCCATCCAAATAGGGTTATAATCAAATATAAGCAGAGTTAAATTCTTTTAGATTCATACAAATACTGTGAGGCAAATCGAGTGGAAAGTGAGAAGATAAAAATCCATACTTGTGAATGTGAATCCCACCAGTCAAATATGGTAGAAACCGGAGAAGAAAAATGGTGGCAGACTCATTACTCTATACCAACACTGGAGAACTGCTAGTTTTTATTGGTATCCAAAGGGGGACTAGAGTAGGCACCAACTCCTAATCTGACATTGGAATGAGACTTCATACCCATTCCAGCCAAAGATATATCTCATCACATCCTGGAAATGATGGAAGATCAGACTTCGATTCCATACCATATCCTACAAACATTCCATGATATCATTGCATCGGCGACAAAGGTGAGAAACCAGGCCCACGACCTAGTTTCCTCTACTGGAATGACTTACTTGCAAAAATGGATTAGTCACTCCAGAGCAGTTGTTCAACCCTACCGGTCTAGGAGGGTCAACAACAATATCCCATGATATACAAACAACTATATTGGGAACAAATATTTGCTCCAACTGGGGGATGCAGATCCAATGTGGTGGCCACTCCAGGGCAAGAATACATCCCTTCCAAAACTCAAGATTCCCATTGGTGTATCCCTACGGCATCATGGGACCCAAAAAGATAGGGACTGGTATATGAAGGTCGTTACCAACAATAGGAGACCTCGATTACCCACAAGAGAGTGTCAAAAAAAGAAATGTGCCAAAGGAAACCAGAAAATGAAGATCACATATATGGTTTGGCTCTAATGGAAGCTAAGGATCTTGATGAACTTGAACATATATCAATAAAGTCTCAAGAACCTATCAATCCATTACCAAATTATGGAAGTGGTAGTAGCAATTGCGAAGTCCCTCCCCATAATTTCACTATCAGTGGCTCTGAAGGTCCTCCCCAGAGCACCCACGGTGGCTAACTCTATCAGCTTGGAATGATTGATCATGAGAGCCTATCTCTTGATGAGAATTAGGGTAGCCCTCCCCTTGACTAAAAGATCATATGGTTAGAAGGTCCTCTCATTTCTATTGTTCACCTTGATTGTCCAATCTAGGGTATACACTATAGATATGTTTCTCTATATAGTCAGACGTTGAGTCATGATGGTAGTCCTCCCCATGATGACATTCATTATGAAGGCCCTCCCCACAATGGTGGTTACTGTGAAGGTACTCCCCTGAGGGACATCAAGAAAAGAGATAGTCCTCCCCTCATTATAGTACATTCTGAAGGCCCTCCCTAGGATATAAACTACAGAAATTCTCCCTGTATCCATGTATCTAGTTGTGATAGAAGTCCTCGCCATCATAGAAGTCCTAGGGAAAGTCCTCCCCTTAGTGACATCAAGAAATAAGATGGTCTTCCCTTCTCTATATCCTATCCTGAAGGCCCTCACCAGTGTATACACCGCAGGGACACTACCATTGGTCTAGAATCACTATTCAATGGTCTCCCCCACCATTAAAGCACAAATTTCTGATGTCCTCCCCACAATAAAATTTATACTTGCATGAAGGCCCTCCCCTTGTTAGAATAAATGTGAGAAATTCTTCATATGATGAGGTGCTCAGAAATATAGATTCAGACATATCAGGAAATATTTCTATGATGAGTGATATCTTTTCTCAACCAGGGGGCAGTCTGGGTCCACACCCATCTTCTGAGCCACCCCCATGTCGTTCACCTATCAATGAGGCTCCCACTATCCCAGCTGCTTGGATATAAATTATTAAGATGTCGTGAAGTAGGGAATATCAAGTAGAGGAATCCCAAGAAGAACATTAGTTGGATATTTTTCCCATGATAATAAAACTAGCTCAAGATAATATACTAGTGAATTATTTTCCTACGAACACTTCTCACATTGACATACCTGGGGAGTTGTCTAGGGAATGTATGCATGACATTCACTTCAATATATGAACTACTCTTTTCCAGCTAAGAGAAAAGTTCCTTCTCTACAAAGGGTATACAGACCATGTCAACAAGTTAGGGGAGCTTTATCGTCTAATCAACCTAGGATCCCTCCCTCTTGCATGACATCCATAATCAGGAAGGAGAAGGAAAAATATTGAAATGACTTTCATCCATTCACTGCACATGTTGTGTTTCCTCATTGGAGATGCCCCAATTGGAGTTCGTATTTGGGTATGGGGAGAACGTGGAGCTCTACAATTCACCCTGTGTCCTATCCAGAAAACTTCATTAGAACCGACATCTTGCAATGTCTTTACCCAGAGGCAGCAGTCAAATGAGATCCCTACCCAGGAAAGATGGAATAATCAACAAAAACCGACCTAGATTAAGTCTCAAAAGAATTAGGTTTAAAGATAACAAGACATCAAAAAGAATCTAAGCCAAGCAACCAAGAAAATCCAGAAATCTTCCCACCTAAGAGAAGCCAACCAGGAAGCAATACTCATATCTTCAAAAGATCACAATTCCCATACATGTTCAATTACATACTCTGATCACACCTACATGGGAGTGAATGAAATCAAAAAGGTTGCAATAGTGGTGGATACCACTGTATTATGGGAATAACCCCAGATCACAGGCTTGGGGGAATTTTTAAATCAATATTCCCCCTGTGAGACCAATGAATCCAGGTCGCAGCGCATCAACAAAAGAATGAGAGGTACCTCAAATGGCAAGGATAGGGGAATTTTTACCTCATGTTCCTGCACAACGGACATCCGTATTCTCCTACCTAAGAAGGAAAATGAGAAGATAAGTCACCCATTAAACCCCATCTTGTGGTTCACACTCTCCAAGACAAAGGCACATCACTAGGTCAGATCAGGGCTCCCTTCGGGTCAATCTTTGCTAAGAAAATATAAGAATACAGATGAATATAAGGAGAATTTCCAACAAAGGATGTAGAAAGTCTTCCTAGAATTTAGCACTGGGTGCACCACCCCCAATGTAGCACACTTTAATGAATGTGGTAAAGCTCAACCCCATGGATCTCACACAAAATGATATTAAGGGGGACAATAAAAGAGAAGATGGTTCCCTCTCAGAGGAATCCCACACTGAGAATGATGGAATGCATACCCAGAACCAGAGAGAAAACATAAATTTAGCCTCCCCCTCAGTTAATCCGTCATTACCTCCCTCATGAAATCCCAACAAGGAGAATAATAAATCCTAGGTTGTCATTGAACCACAACCTCCTCCCCCTGAGAATGTTTCCCTCACCCTTGAGGAAATATTCTTCAAGTAGGAGGAAGAAATGAAATATCTTTGGCGAATTAATGTCGATTTGTGTTGGGGGAGTTATATTGCCGGATGTGTTCCCCTGTGGAACATCAATAGGTATTCCCAGGAGAGGTTCACTTACCATATAAACTCATACCCAATGAATGAATTCAAGATCATAATCCCATCCAACCTGGCACAGGGATCATCAACCTACATAAATCTCGGCCCTAGAAGGACATCAAGACATACCCCTACTGGGAAGGTAGCCAGAGTATATTCAGGTGAACCCACAAAGGATGCCCCCATCAGGGTACCAGCCCAAATTCCGACAGCACCAGCACATCCATCTTTGGCCACTACTGCACCCGCCCAATCTCAAGCCTGGAAATAAATGCATGAAGGGCTCTTGAATAAAATCGTGCAACTAACATCTCGACTATTTTCCATGTAGGGGAAGCATGCTCTGATACAACCAGAATGAAAACCCGACACTGATTGGGTGAGCAATTTTATGCCGCCATTAATCTCTAGAAACTCTTTATTCCAAGGGTTTAATGGCTCGAGAGACCTAGAACAACATATAATGCACTACACCTCTTACTATGAGCCTATTGTAACACCCCGAGATTTTATGAAAAATATTCTTTTTAATTTCATTAATGTCTTGTGTTGTACGCTACACCAAAAGGAGCTTGAACAACACGCATCCTTGACTTTCCTTTCATTACACGCAATCACGACCTTCCTTGATAGCGTGTGTAGTATGCAATACCGAGTTTTACAAAACAACGATATGCTATTAAAATATTATTAAAACTAGCCGTTATGAATAGTAATAACCACTTTTTGAAATTTTTTAAATTCTATTATTCAAAATGGACTTCATTTTTGGATTCGGAATATTGAAATTAGCTTAGGGTGAAATTTTGGTACTTTTCGGATAACTTTCATATTCTGATGAATAGTGAAAATTACTAAATTTTAATTAAAAACAACTTTTTTAATAGAAATAATTAATAGTGATAAATTATTAATTTGAGTGGTTTTAAAGTATATTTAGAATATATTTTTACAATTTAATACAATGTTGGTCATTGGATGTAATTTCACATTTAAACCAGTTATAAACTAGTGTCAATCTTTTGATAGTTATTATCTTTTAAAAACACGCTATTTGTTTTGACGACGAGAATTAATTTTTAAATTAGTTAATGCAACTGATATGTTTTGAATTTGGTAAAATAGACATCATTTTTGAGTTCATAATATCAAATATAGCTTAGGCCTAATTTTTGGTATTTTTCTGAAAACTTTCAATTTTCGATGAATAGTGAAACCACTAAGTGATAGTTAAAAAAAATTGAATTGTTCATAAAACTTAATTTTACCGCTTCTGTGAGTGGAATTTCGAAAATCCGAGAGACACGGTTAATATCAGGGACTAAAATGTGGTTCAATGAGATGAAAATAATTTTTGGTGAATAGTAACTTTTTACTTTTTTTACCACGGTTAAAAGTAAATAGGGCAATTAAGGGTAAAGATGATATTATTATTACCCTAACACATGTCCTAATTCTATTGGATAAGTTAAATTCGACCAAAAACAAACTTAGGAATAAAATATGACCATTTAGGACCACTTGGATTAGATTAGGACATTTATTATTAATTTATTTAAAGAAGGGTTAAAATAGTTAAAATCAAAGTTTAATAAGTAAATAATTTTTAATATGGGGTTATACATAAGATAAATTCTACTATAAATATGCATTAGAAATCTAAAAAGATTTCCTAAATAATGGTATTTTATTTGTAATTTTTAGACATTAAATAAGTTAATTTATTTATGACACAATGATGATGCAGTAATTATCTTATTAATGAAATATTGACATAATTGATGTTATAAACAACAAAATAAATGTAATTTGAGACTTTTTATGAATTCCACTAATTTTATAGGTTACTATGCTATATTAGTGTTGATGTAATAAACTTTGTTAGAACATATAATTCTGTTATGACTTTCACAAAAATCATATATCAAATAGTGTCAAAATTGACACAAAATAGTTTTTAAATAAAATATTATATTATTAATTGTTATTTTATTCCTAAAAATCTAAGGTTCGGCTAAATG
Source organism: Viscum album (assembly GCA_963277665.1). Taxonomy (NCBI): domain Eukaryota; kingdom Viridiplantae; phylum Streptophyta; class Magnoliopsida; order Santalales; family Viscaceae; genus Viscum; species Viscum album. The sequence continues at coordinate 457,672,461 of OY728133.1, read as the reverse complement.
ACTTAGATAAGGATATATATATTAATAATAAATAATTTGGGGTTCGTTTGGCATGTTATAGTAAGTTTATTAACCATATAGTGTAAGAAAACAAAAAGACACGGTAAAAGTTAAATTATTTAACTTAGAGTTAAATCTAATTGATAAGGTTAAAATAATAACCTAAACTTGTCTAAATCCTATTGGTTGATAGGCTTTCGACCCATACCCACTTTAGCTTCGAAATAAGACCCTTTGGAACCATTATAAACCGATTTTGACTTTAATATAAAATAATATTTTGAGATATTCCTAAGGTGCCACTCTCCTCCCTTATAAAAGGACACCTACTCCCCCTCCTCCTCACACCAATTTGAGCACTCAAGCTCGGCCAACCCCTGCCAAAATCCCTTCTCCACTTCCCTAGAATAATCCTAGAGGTCCTGGTCTTCTTCAAAGACCAATCTTAGTTCCCTAAGTGGAGGATTCAAAGAGGCGTTTCAAAGAAGAGGTAATATCCTTTACCGATCTTTTCAATTTCTTTCTTCTTAAACTTCTTCTTCTTTAGTTGTTTCATGATAAAGTAATAAAATCAGTATTACTTACATACTGATATGTTATTATAAATATGAAACAACCCTAATTCATCTTCTATCCATCCTACGGAAAAATGAAATCACCGCGCGTGCGTACGTACGGAATACCGTCTCCACGCCGTGATGTAATCTATTTTCCGTCACCACCTTAATTGGATGGTATAATGGTGTAATGAGTAACTATATATGATTATTATAAAATGATATTGATACTGAAATAGTATACATACACTTCAACACAATTCCACGACCATGGGAACGATATCATCAATCGTGCGTACGTCGGACTACCGTCTCCACGACGCGATGAGATTCATTCTCAATGATTAACCATTCATGAATGATTATAAAGTATATATAATAAGTAATAATGAAATATATGACCTAATAATGATACTGTAATTATTTATATATGTATGTCATCTACTTAATTCCATTCAATTCAATAAGGAAACGAAAACAGCGTTCATGCGTACGTATGGACTACCGTCTCCATGAACGGTGTATTTCTTTCCATTTACTGATTTATTATATATGTATATTCTGAATATATATATATAAATCATGTTTTATATTCTGGAATTAAGTAATCATGATCTAAGTAATCATATGAATAATTACAAGTTAAAAACACGAACGACAAATGAGACGATTTTACCCAAAACGCTACTTTAACATGAATTTACAAAAGAACAGGTAATATAAAGTCATAAGTGGACCATATATGATATAATAACAATGAATATGATTCTAGAATAAGTCAATAACATGATTTAAATCATTATACAGGAGGTTCGGACACTTACAAATCAAGTCGGACCTAAGGTAAGGGAAATATCACAATCTCAGTTTTATCCGAGATTGTTTATACATTGGTATTTACTGGGGTGTATTTTATCATCCACATCCATGTTTCCTCAATATGTAATATTATTTACATTCACCTACAATTTTTTAAATCCAATTTTACCCTTCGGTGAGTTTTAGTAAAAGATATGAAAGGAATCTTTTGTCGTTTTTCGTACGAGGTACTTTTTGACTTTTCCGACAAAAGTACGAAGAATGTTTTTTTTAACTCATATGGCATGATTGGATTTTTAAAACATTATTTACAAGAAGCTTCCTTTACAAGTTTTCATGTTTATTTTTAATCAACTTCTTTTAGTTTATAATTGTACGACATGTTAAGAAAAGAAATGTGTTTTTGAAGTAGAAAGGATATTTTCCTCAAGAATGGAGTTCAAATGTTTTATCAAAATTATTTTCCATCTAAGATAATATAGGGTTCTATTTTTATCCCTATTATTACATTGATTTGATTATGTTTTGAGGAAATTATTTTTATGAAGTCATTTACCTTATATGATTTGTTTTATGATGTCATGATGTTTCAAGAATCCCATTTTTGTTACATGTGTTATGCGATGATGTATGATTTATGATTATGTGGCACACATAAGAAAGGATTAATTATAAGATGGGTGTGACCTATATCTCCCTACAATGCATTGGGTAAAGATTTTATATCTCATGAGATAGACATGGCTGGAATGGTAGGTTATACTGGTTCAGTGAAACAGGACTGAAGCGAGGGTTACTCGATTCAGAAAGGGACTTTGTCCACTAAGATAGTCTTGGCAATGAGTCTTGACTAACAAGAAATGATTCTCTATGATTATTTGTGAATGCCACAAAGTTTCATGTTTTAAGTTATGATTATTGTGATTACATTTCACTGCCATGATTTATCCCATTTATGAAATTATGCTCTCTTTTGCAGGTTATGATTTCCAAAATGTTATGTTCTTATGAATATGATGTGATTGATATTTCTTTTGTTTACCCTTACTGATCATTTGAGCTCACCCTTTTATGTTTTCTTTTCCCCAGGATATAAAGAAAGGTTTTAGGTAAAATAAAAGGAAGATCTTTATGGGAGATGTTGAAGATCTTTCACCACGATTAGAAGATTATATTCCGAGTTTCCAAAGACACTAAACTATTACGGTCCTTGTGTGTGTGTTTTTGTAATATACTAAGTATTCCACAAAAGTAATGTAATGTACAAGTACGTCAGGCTCCGGGTCTCTACAGTTTGTATCAGAGGAAAGGTTTAGTCAACCTTTGGAAACTAGGATGCGAGAACTTTAGTGAGATCCCTAGAGATATTTCTAAGGTATGTCTAGGGATGTCTCTAAGGTTAAGTATAAGTATAGGTTATAGTACTAGAATTACGCTAACGATCATAGAATTAAACCTAAGATGTTAGATATTGAAGGTACTCCCCCTTTATTATGTTGTTTTCCCCTAGCATGATTTTTGCCTCTCACACTATTCTTTTTGGGTTTTAGAAAATGGCTGGAAACAAGATGATTCATGATAATGGAGAATATGATGGACAATGGAATGATATTCTTCATAATGAAATGGGATTTGGAAGTCCAAAAATCATTATTATGCCGAATCAGCAATCTCATAATATGATCAATAAAGTAAAATTTGGTAAGTTTCCTGACACGGCTAATAAGAGAAAGATAGAGTTTCATGATGATCATAGAGGAAAGAAAGTTCAATTTCCCCTATGTAAATCATGTGGGAAGAGGCATCAAGGAGAATGTTTCAAAGGAACTGGAAGATGCTTTGGGTGTGGAAAAGAATGACACAAAGCAAGTAAGTGCAAAGGAAAAGGTTCAGTTAACACCATGGATGAGGATAATGGTATTGCTACGACATCAACAATGGTTAAATGTTTTAAATGTGGAATGTACGGGCATTATGCAAACCAATGCCCTAAGGTAAAGTCTCATGAAGAGAATCAGTATGGTCGTATGGGAAGTATTTATGTTGATGATGATGAAGAGACTACAAATGATATGTGAGATGAAAGAATTGATGAAGCTCGGTCAATGGTTTAAGAAGGTAGTGGAATGATTACATGTTTATCAAGTGTAATGTTGTATAAGTAATCTCATGGTACTATGGAATAAAGAGACATCTAAGGATTGTTACACTATTGTCTTTCCTAAGTTTTTAAAGTGTATGATTAATGGTACTAGTAACCATGAAATGTTATTCAGATATTTTTTGGAAAGTAGATGATATGCGCATAATGAAGGAATAATAAGATAATGAGGTATTTGATTGTATTCATGAGCTCATGACTGATATAAGGAGAAGGTTATATCATGGTTTGAGTATATAGAATTTTTGGATTTTGGTATGTGGAAAGAGTTAACTTTTAACTGCATTCATGTTTTCACTAATGTTCAATGGGTATTCAAGAGAATACGTGATTAAGGCCTTTGAATGTTTGGAATGTGACCAACAAGACATATCTTATGATATAGGGGGATCAACGACAGTATTAAATCTCTGGTAATCATTTTAACTATATTATGAGAGTGGACTGCAGTATTATGGATAAGCCTAAAGATTAGAATGGATTATGTTGGACATAAGTTAGTATTGTTTAAGGATAGAAGATTTTCGATATTATTGATGGGATGTTATAGTAATATAGTTTTAGAAAAAGGACAACCTGCAGGACGAGCGACAACCCATCGCATCGGACAAGGCTGTGGGAATCAAACCCACAACCGAAGTGCGACTGGCCTTTATCACCTACCACTGGCCTACAGGAAGTCCCTGTTTAGTAGAAACTAGTTTTATTATATTAAGCAGTATGATATATGAAGTATAAGTCCATTTTAGGAACCATATATGATTAATCTCACTATAGAATGACTTATGTATATTTAATAACTTTTTCTAACCTTTTGTTTGAGACAGATGGAATGACCCATCATTCTATCACATGATCTGCTAACACTTCACGAATAACAAATTCAACTTCATTTACTTAAGAGATGAAGTGGAAATTGTTCAAGGCATGAACAACAGTGAGATTGTACCAAAATAAAGTAATTATTTATTCTAATTCAAATTCTTCAACTTTTGGGAAATGATCTTGAAAACCAAAAATGTTGTCTTAGTGCTCTTATATCTGATGAATCAGATGGTACCTTAGATCGTCACAAATTTATTGCTTTGTGATTGCTAGCTTTTCCATAGCCATGTTCTCTACCACTCTCCATCAGAACATGATGGTTAGATTTTTCTTCTATATCCATATTTTCACCTATGTGGAAACCCAGTGATTAGTTTATTTGGGTAACCGTTACGTTTCATACTTTCATTTTTAAAGATTGGTTTTGGTATTTCTTTTTACGATGTGGGTTTCTATCAAAGAAAATTTCGAATATTAAACCATTTATAACCCCGACGAATTTCGAGGGCGAAATTCATTTTAAGGGGGGTAGAATGTAACACCCCGAGATTTTATGAAAAATATTCTTTTTAATTTCATTAATGTCTTGTGTTGTAAGCTACACCAAAAGGAGCTTGAACAACAAGCATCCTTGACTTGCCTTTCATTACACGCAATCACGACCTTCCTTGATAGCGTGTGTAGTATGCAATACCGAGTTTTACTAAACAACGATATGCTATTAAAATATTATTAAAACTAGCCGTTATGAATATTAATAACCACTTTTTGAAATTTTGTAAATTTTATTATTCAAAATGGACTTCATTTTTGGATTCGGAATATCGAAATTAGCTTAGGGTGAAATTTTGGTACTTTTCGGATAACTTTCATATTCTGATGAATAGTGAAAATTACTAAATTTTAATTAAAAACAACTTTTTTAATAGAAATAATTAATAGTGATAAATTATTAATTTGAGTGGTTTTAAAGTATATTTAGAATATATTTTTACAATTTAATACAATGTTGGTCATTGGATGTAATTTTACATTTAAACCAGTTATAAACTAGTGTCAATCTTTTGATAGTTATTATCTCTTAAAAACACGCTATTTGTTTTGACGACGAGAATTAATTTTTAAATTAGTTAATGCAACTGATATGTTTTGAATTTGGTAAAATAGACATCATTTTTGAGTTCATAATATCAAATATATCTTAGGCCTAATTTTTGGTATTTTTCTGAAAACTTTCAATTTTCGATGAATAGTGAAACCACTAAGTGGTAGTTAAAAAAACTGAATTGTTCATAAAACTTAATTTTACCACTTCTGTCAGTGGAATTTCGAAAATCAGAGAGACACGGTTAATATCAAGGACTAAAATGTGGTTCAATGAGATGAAAATAATTTTTGGTGAATAGTAACTTTTTACTTTTTTTACCACGGTTAAAAGTAAATAGGGTAATTAAGGGTAAAGATGATATTATTATTACCCTAAAACATGTCCTAATTCTATTGGATAAGTGAAATTCGACCAAAAATAAACTTAGGAATAAAATATGACCATTTAGGCCCACTTGTATTAGATTAGGACATTCATTATTAATTTATTTAAAGAAGGGTTAAAATAGTTCAAATCAAAGTTTAATAAGTAAATAATTTTTAATATGGGGTTATACATAAGATAAATTCGACTATAAACATGAATTAGAAAGATAAAACTATTTCCTACATAATTGTATTTTATTTGTAATTTTTAGACATTAAATAATTTAATTTATTTATGACACAATGATGATGCAGTAATTATCTTATTAATGAAATATTGACATAATTGATGTTATAAACACCAAAATAAATGTAATTTTAGAGTTTTTATGAATTCCACTAATTTTCTAGGTTACTATGATATATTAGTGTTGATTTAATCAACTTGGTTCGAACATATAATTCTGTTATGACTTTCACAAAAATCATATATCAAATAGTGTCAAAATTGACACAAAATAGTTTTTAAATCAAATATTATATTATTAATTGTTATTTTATTCCTAAAAATCTAAGGTTCGGACAAATGAATTATATAAGGATATATATATTAATAATAAATAATTTGGGGTTCTTTTGGCATGTTATAGTAAGTGTATTAACCATATAGTGTAAGAAAACAAAAAGACACGGTAAAAGTTAAATTATTTAACTTAGAGTTAAATCTAATTGATAAGGTTAAAATAATAACCTAAACTTGTCTAAATCCTATTGGTTGATAGGATTTCGACCCATCCCCACTTTATCTTCTAAATAAGACCCTTTGGAACCATTATAAACCGATTTTGACTTTAATATAAAATAATATTTTGAGATATTCCTAAGGTGCCCCACTCCTCCCTTATAAAAGGACACCTCCTCCCCCTCTTCCTCACACCAATTTGAGCACTCAATCTCGGACAACCCCTGCCAAAATCCCTTCTCCACTTCCCTAGAATAATCCTAGAGGTCCTGGTCTTCTTCAAAGACCAATCTTACTTCCCTAAGTAGAGGATTCAAAGAGGCGTTTCAAAGAAGAGGTAATATCCATTACCGATCTTTTCAATTTCTTTCTTCTTCAACTTCTTCTTCTTTACTTGTTTCATGATAAAGTAATAACATCAGTATTACTTACATACTGATATGTTATTATAAATATGAAACAACCCTAATTCATCTTCTATCCATCCTACGGAAAAATGAAATCACCGCGCGTGCGTACGTACGGAATACCGTCTCCACGCCGTGGTGTAATCTATTTTCCGTCACCACCTTAATTGGATGGGTATAATGGTGTAATGAGTAACTATATATGATTATTATAAAATGATATTGATACTGAAATAGTATACATACACTTCAACACAATTCCACGACCATGGGAACGATATCATCGCTCGTGCGTACGTACGGACTACCGTCTCCACGACGCGATGAGATTTATTCTCAATGATTATCCATTCACGAATGATTATAAAGTATATATAATAAGTACTAATGAAACATATGACCTAATAATGATACTGGAATTATTTATATACGTATGTCATCTACTTAATTCCATTCAATTCAATAAGGAAACGAAAACAGCGTTTATGCGTACGTACGGACTACCGTCTCCATGAACGGTGTATTTATTTCCATTTACTGATTTATTATATATGTATATTCTGAATATATATATATAAATCATGTTTTATATTCTGGAATTAAGTAATCATGATCTAAGTAATCATATGAATAATTACAAGTTAAAAACACGAACGACAAATGAGACGATTTTACCCAAAACGCTACTTTAACATGAATTTACAAAAGAACAGGTAATATAAAGTCATAAGTGGACCATATATGATATAATAACAATGAATATGATTCTAGAATAAGTAAATAACATTATTTAAATCATTATACAGGAGGTTTGTACACTTACAAAGCAAGTCGGACCTAAGGTAAGGGAAATATCACAATGTCATTTTTATCCGAGATTGTTTATACTTTGGTATTTACTGGGGTGTATTTTATCATCCACATCCATGTTTCCTCAATATGTAATATTATTTCCATTCACCTAAAATTTTTTAAATCCAATTTTACCCTTCGGTGAGTTTTAGTAAAATATATGAAAGGAATCTTTTGTCGTTTTTCATACGAGGTACTTTTTGACTTTTCCAACAAAAGTACGAAGAATGTTTTTTTTAACTTATACGGCATGAATGGATTTTTAAAACATTATTTACAAGAAGCTTCCTTTACAAGTTTTCAAGTTTATTTTTAATCAACTTATTTTAGTTTATAATTGTATGACATGTTAAGAAAAGAAAAGTGTTTTTGAAGTAGAAAGGATATTTTCCTCAAGAATGGAGTTCAAATGTTTTATCAAAATTATTTTCCATCTAAGATAATATAGGGTTCTGTTTTTATCCCTATTATTACGTTGATTTGATTATGTTTTGAGGAAATTATTTTTATGAAGTCATTTACCTTATATGATTTGTTTTATGATGTCATGATGTTTCAAGAATCCCATTTTTGTTACATGTGTTATGCGATGATGTATGATTTATGATTATGTGGCACACATAAGAAAAGATTCATTATAAGATGGGTGGGACCTATATCTCCCTCCAATGCATTGGGTAAAGATTTTATATCTCATGAGATAGACATGGCTGGAATGGTAGGTTATATTGGTTCAGTGAAACAGGACTGAAGTGAGGGTTACTCGATTCAGAAAGGGACTTTGTCCACTAAGATAGTCTTGGAAATGAGTCTTGACTAACAAGAAATGATTCTCTATGATTATGTGTGAATGCCACAAAGTTTCATGTTTTAAGTTATGATTATTGTGATTACATTTCACTGCCATGATTTATCCCATGTTATGAAATTATGGTCTATTTTGCAGGTTATGATTTCCAAAATGTTATGTTCTTATGAATATGATGTGATTGATATTTCTTTTGTTTACCCTTACTGATCATTTGAGCTCACCCTTTTATGTTTTCTTTTCCCCAGGATATAAAGAAAGGTTTTACGTAAAATAAAAGGAAGATATTTATGGGAGATGTTGAAGATCTTTCACCACGATTAGAAGATTATATTCCGAGTTTCCAAAGACACTAAACTATTACGGTCCTTGTGTGTGTGTTTTTGTAATATACTAAGTATTCCTCAAAAGTAATGTAATGTACAAGTACGTCAGGCTCCGGGTCTCTACACCTATGATGGGAACTCTGAAGTAACAAGAATTAGTAAAACTCATATTAATCATGCAAAGCCGGAATGGTTCAGCCTTCATATGGTATAATAGCCTACTGGCCAACTCAATCATAGGATAAAAGGACCTCTGATGACATTTTATCTTCTAGTTCAGTTTGACATTGCCTTAGACAATGGTCAGTGATCTCATGAACTGCAAACAGAAAGATAATGAAAGAGTTTCATACGTTATTTCCAGATACAAATTCCTGATTTATTCCCTGAATCGGCAACTCCCCAATATGAAATTATCTCTATGTAAATAGATAATCTTTGTGATGAATTACAAACACCGCTCATCCCAGTAAAGTACAAATGTGGGTTATGATATTTATCTATTATTTCCCAAAGGATAGAATACTCCTTGTAACGGAAAAATCTCAAGTCCTAAGTGGCCCCATCAGCCCTATGGAAAAGAGAAGGAAAAGATGAAGATGATTTGGTCATTTTTAAGCCATCACTAGCACCAGCTCCAGCCGCGAGGCCTCCACAGATCCGTGCAGGACCCCCTGGATGCCATCATCCACCACCACCTTGGCAAGTAGAGTGAAGGGTTGATAAAGTAAATCATTTCAAGGAGAAAAAAAAATTTACTTGTTCCAAGATGATTAGGTTCATTGCTATTTCATAGATGCAATGAATTGAAACTTTCTTCGGCTAATATATCAAATGTTATCCAATGAAGTGGGTCTTGAAGAATATGAAAATTATTTCCCCTAACATTGGATATTGGGACATACCATATAGTAATGCTTTATCTTCAAGGATCTCCTACAAAAGCTGGTGGATTTCAGGATATTCATGTTGGGACCACCAGAAGTACAAGTGGCACATGATTCTAGTTCAGACTCAAGAAAGGAATAGGAATAGAAAAAAGGCGCCCGAAAAAAAGAATAAATAAACATGATAATTTGATGACCCAAAAAATAGTCAACCGAGTTAATGGAATTCTCCAGGTTTAGCTAAAATATCCAATAGTGCCCCCAATAGCTCATGATGCAACACAACTGTAATCCTCAGTCCCACAGTCTACTAAGGGCCAAAATGAAAGAAAGTAAGAGCCAGAATATGGGTTGACACCAAATCCAAATCCAGTGTTGATACTTTCAAACTTCATGCTAACAAACTTAGTACTATGGGTGCCACCCCGCTAAATGCAACCATTAGAAGGAGGTAGTCAGATGAAAAAAATTTCAGATCAATAACTGATCTTTGGCTCCATTAATTTCATTCACTTGATGGACCCCTTCTCTAATGGAAACTAGAGCCATGAACATGAATTACCTTAACCAAACCAGAGAGATGAAGGAATAGGTTATAGAGGATGAGGTCTTCCTAGAAGGCATAATTTTGGCATGAGTAAAATTCCAGGATATTACTTAACTCAAACCATTAACATCACAGAAACTCATAGAAGGACCCTTTGGGAGACACAAAGAGAAACAGAAGGTTCCTCTACCCCAATTGAAAGAAATCCAAGTCCAATTATATTTGGGTATATTTCAAAGGAATAATAAATATCAAATATCCCAAGGCATGTAGGCAAACTAGTTCGGCTGAACCCAGAGAGGACCGCAGTTCCACCCACTCATGTCATGGAGGCCAAACCATCTACATCCAATGTTCAAGCCCCTAATGTTTCTATGAAAGAGAATAATAAATCCAAGATGAAGTGAACTTTAGAGAAGAAATATGATATTCTAAAGCAGATGGCTTCTATACCAGTAAAGCTATAAATCATGGATGCTTTGAGTCTGTTCGCACACCTTAGGGAGGCGCTCATCGAATCCTTTCTAATTCCCCAGGAATTTGATTCCAAACTAGAAGTAGACAATGTCTATTGGATGAAGACCAATCCTAAAGAATTTCACGCCTCCATCTCCGTCAAAAACAGGGATGAAGAATCCATCATGAAAGGGAACATCAAACCCTTATATGTGTCCAACAAGATAAATGACATTGATGTCTGAAGGATTTTCATCGACAATGGCTCTGGAGCCAACCTCCTCCAACTATGAACACTTCATCTGTTGGGATATTATGAGGGAAGTTTGACACCCTGTACCACAACTTTGCTAGGATATGAAAAAAGCTAACAGAAGCTTTTGGGACAAATCAAGCTTAAAACTTGGATTGGAGACCTCATGTCAGATTTGGAGTTCTTCGTATTGTAGAAAAGTTCTACCTTCAACATCCTATTAGGGAGGACCTAGATACATCATCATGCTAAAATTCCATCATCATACCATCAGTGCATCAAATATTGAGATAATGGAAAAAATGGTACATTACACACCAATAAATCCTCGTTCGAATCCTGTGAGTCATATTACATTGATACAGTGTTCCATGAACTAACATAGAAATAGCCTTTGGCCAATGATGTTTACTGGACCATTGCCTTGAATGGATTGACAATGGCTCCCACTGACCCCCTCCTACAGCTTGGGGAGGAGTATGTATTACCCATCAACCAAGTTGAGTGCATAAGTTCAAGCCCAAAGACAGACTCAATTTTCTTCATGATTTCCATTACGCCCACCATGTCTAAAGACATGAAAGAGCCGACTGAATACTACGATGTCAAGGAAGGCCCTAACAAAGATGCTCTCAACCCATCCTCAGGAACCCAAGTCATTCCCGCCTTACTCACTAAGGCATAAAATGATTTCTCTCACAACATCAGAGAGTTCATCTAGAAAATCCTCTCTCAATCAAAAGAGGAAGAACATGATGGGGGGATGGTAAAGAGGAATAATAGGAAGAAGATGAAAAAGAATAATACCTTAAATATTCCCCTCTTGCATTTGAAGAAGGTTCTTCCACCACAATTTATGAACCTAGGGAGACAAAACTAGGAACTGATGATGACCCTCAAACCACTCTAATTAGTATGGCTATGCCTATCAAGTAACAAGAGGCATATACCTACATATTAAAAAAATAAATTTTTGTTTTCCTAGAACTAGAGAAAAATTACATGCCTCAATCTTGAGGTTTCCAATCATCATGTTGGTCTGCCAGAAGATCACTGGGGCTATAAATAGACAGCCAGAAGGACCCACCTGATGCATGCTTCAAAAATAGATACTGAAGTTGACAAGTTGACCAAAGAAAAATTCACATGAGAAGACCAATATCCAATATTAATGGTAAACATAGTCCCTGTAAAAAAAATAACAGACATATAATAATCTACATCGACTTTAGGGACCTTAATCGGCACAACCCAAAAGATGATTTCCCGATCCTGATCATAAAATTGTTGATCGACACAACTGCCAGATATGAGGCCTTCTCTTTCATAGACAACTATTCTGGATACAACCAAATCAAAATGTCTTTCAGAGATGAATTAGCTACTACTTTTAGGGCCCCTCATGGTGTGTTATATTATGAGGTGATGCCCTTTAGTCTAAAAAATGTCGGTGCTACATATCAGCACACCATTCACCACATTCTCAATCCCTTCCTAAGAAAGTTCTTTGAGTGCCATATCGACGATCTGGTGGTTAAATCATGGCAGCACTCAAACCCCCTGACCGATCATGAAACTAACTTTAACAAACTATGAAAACATAGTTCAATGATGAATCCCCCGAAGTGTGCCTTTGGCATTACCTCTGGAAAATTTCTCAACTTCATCGTATGACATCACGACATCGAAGTTGACCCTAATAAGAAAAAAATCATGCTTGGCATTTCCCCACCTCGCAACCTCACTAAGTTGAGAGGTCTCCAGGGAAACCTAGCCTACATCTGATGCTTCATATCCAACCTTGCCAGTAAATGTTTACCTTTCACCAAGTTAATGGAGAGAGGGTCCATGTATGAGTTGGATAATGATTTTCAAGAATTGTTCAACAATCTCAAAATATATCTCTCAATCCCACTGGTGTTGATTCTACTAGTTGAGGGGAGACCACTCATTTTGTACAAAACCTCCTTATACTAGTCATTAGGCACTTTCCTTGCACAAAAGAATGATGCTGACAGTGAGAAAACCCGTTATTACCTTATCCAAACAATGATTAATGATGAGAATTGATATTCAAGAATCAAAAAGAACTACCTAGCCCTAATATTCGTGGTTCAAAATCTAAGACAATACTTGAAGCACCATGAGGTCCACCAATTCTCCCGCTGCAACCCACTCAAATATATTATCAACTGTATCATGCCAATTGGAAGATTATCACAATGGGTAGTCATCCTACAACTGTTTGACACACGGTAAGTTCCCCAGAAGGCCATCAATGTCTAGGTGTTAGAAAACTTCTTGGTAGAGAACCCCTCATAAAAAACAACCCTGTTGAATACCAAACTTCCAGATGAAGAAGTGTTCACCATCCAAGAGGATCCCTAGGCATGGTAAATGTAATTTGTTGGTGCTTCCATAAGATCAGTAGGGAAAATGATGGAGGATCCCAAGCTCAATGAAGTGGGGTAGGGAGTTATACTCATATCCCGTAAAAAGACTATATTTCCCTATTCCTTCTTGATTTAGGAGTGATGTACAAATAATGAAGTAGAATACCAGTCCCTGATTATGGGCCTAAATCTATCACTTCATGCAAAAGCTGAGCACCTGAAGATAAAAGGTGATCCAGAGCTAGTCATCAAGTAGGACAATGATGACTATTCTATTAAGAAGGAAGTATTTTCCCCCTTGATGAACCATGTTCAAGAATAGATGGTTGAAGTCCCATCATAACCAATGTTAACCTATGTCTCTCAGTCAAAAAATTCTCAAGATGATGCATTAGAAAATGCAGCCACAACCCTGGATGATCCCAACTGGATGAAACAGTTATTATCATTGTCCATCATCTGATTATCATTCCATTTATTCAAAAAAATATGGATTATACTGATGATATTAGCCCCATTTCTGATCCTTTTGGTCAGACCACTGGCTGGATGACTCCCATTGCAAATTAACTCTAGAAGGGGGAACTCCAACCAAATAGTGATAGAAGAGAACAAATCTGGAGATGGGAAGTCAACTTTTCCTTGTACAATGGGGTAAACCATGAAAAGGTTCTCTAAAAACGGGGCCTTCAAAGATTCATTCTCAGGTGAATTGATGGAGATGAAACTGCTTCCATCACGAAATAAGTGCATGTTGGAGCTTGTGGATCACACCAATCGATAACCAAACTCTATCATGAAATCAAAAGTCTTGGATACTATTGGCCCAATGTGATACAAGAATGTTCCATATTGGTGAAGAATTTTCATTCCTACCATGTTCATACCAATTTTATTCATCTAACCTTGGATTTACATTACACAGCTATGTACTCATCGCCATTTTCCACCTGGGTGATGGATGTTGTGGGACTATATCCTCCCACCACAACCTGATAGTTCATGTTCATACTCACAAAAACTGAATTCTTTTCCAAATGGGCCAAATCCATACCACATAAAGAAGTCAGGGAAAAAATCATCATTAACTTTGTAAAGGCCAACATCATTACTAGATTTGGTGTCCCTCACACAACACTAATAGAAAACAACACCAACTTCTGATATGCTAATTTAGACAAGTTATACCAGGAGTATGGAATCAAAGACAACCATTTGTACCACTACCATGCGGTGGCTAATGGGAAGATAAAGGGTTTCAACAAGAATATATCCAAAATACTTCAAAAGATGTAAGATGCAGATAAGAAATAATGGCCATACAATCTCATTTATGATTTATGGGATTACCGGACCATGACCTGCACTCCCACCCAAGAAACCCCATACACACTAGTATATGGGGTAGAGGTAGGTTTTTCTATCAAAATTCAAGTAACATCATTCTATGTGGCCATTTGAAATAAATTGTCCAACGATGAGAAATCCCAAAGATGGTTTGATGAGTTAGAGTAGATATATGAGAAAAGGCTGCACACTTTGCACCATTTGGATGTCTATCTAAATCAGATCGCACAAGCCCTCAATAAAAAGGTTCACCTTCGATCATTACTCTACGGATTGACGGTGTTGGCCCTCAGAACCCAGATGATATTTAGGAACAATCCACCAAAGCATGAAACGAAGTGGAAAGGACCATATTTCAAACATAGGGTCCATTCCAATGGAGCATACACTTTGATATCAATGGATGGATAGCTCATCATGACTCCCAAAAATGCAAGGTTTTTGAAGAAGTACTTTGTATAATAGGAACACCCATTGAAGGTCCAAACTCTATGACCGTAAACTATGATTTATCATTCTGACCACATGATGTTAAACTATATGGTATTAGTCCCTAAAACACAACATTAAATTGGGATGCTAGTGTCCTCACAACATCACTCAAAACTGCATAGTATAGCATCCAAGATGCAATATGTTGAGCTGTATAACATAAATCATCCAAATTGCATGACAATAAACTACACAATACCTCAAATAACTATGTATGACTTGATTTCCATTCATTAGTGGGATATGTAGTGATGCCTAAATCCTAAATATTGGGCCAAACCCCACTAAAAAATGTCTATATCATGTCCTCTACCTCCCCATATTTACGAGAGAAACCCCTGTCACTCCTTGTTTCTCACGTCGAGTATAAATCATGTGATTTTAGGATCGATGGTATGGGTTCCCTTATTTAAACAAGATATAGATATATATGGTATACCTGACATCCGTAGAAGATGAAACAAATATGCCCATACTTCAATGTCTGAGTCAGATCAGTATAGGGTATATTCAGAGCTATGAGCGGCTTAATTCCTGCCCTTACTGGATACATAGTGATACCCAGATTTGGCATCCTAACCTAGACACAAAAACAATTCCCTCACATGTCCCTACGCATGGACCGAGCCTTTATAGGGAATTTTCATAACTATATATGTCTTGATTCTTTCCCTTGTAGGATATGTAGTGTTGCCTGGATATGGCATCTTGACCCAACCACAATTTAAAAAAATTACCATGCCTCCATGCATAGGTTAAATTGTATGGGGATTCCATAAAAGTTCCTAACAGCATGACAATAAACTGTGAGATTCTTCAAGATTCATGTGTAGCCCAATTCTCAAAATTACAAGATCCCACACATTCCCCCCACTCATGAGGAGTCAATGGATCATGCTTTCCCCCATAACTATGAGTTAGATCTATGTGGAAGCTCTAGTAGTTCATGACTAATCACAGTGTGGGTATTTCTTATGTTCCCAAACATGTTTCCCCATTGGTTAAACTCTATAATCTGAAAATTCTTGAATCCCCATAAACATTTATGGCCATATAAGGTGGAAGGCCAACATCCTATGGACACATTTTTTTTACTATACACATCATGCCCTGATGGATTTGCATGTGTCGTTTACAAAACAACCATCTATCAATGGCTAATTAGTCCTCAAGAGAGTCATATCCTACCTCAGTATACCCAATGTCTTCCAAGCCCCAAGTCATTGCTATGAATCCAAGTCCCCCCCCCCCGGGACTATGGTTTACACCTTCTATCATCACTCAGGTCTATGGAATTACCGAATAACCCGATCAAAATTAACTCAAAACTATCAACTATCTTTGTGATAACATAATTCCCTCGTTTAATGACATTAAACTACACAACATAACATCCTCATGACAAGAATTTAATCTAAACAACATAACGTCCTCGCTACATGACTTTAAACATCACACCATAACATCCTCACTGCATGATGTTAAACTGCACAACATAAATTCTTCACTGAATGACTTTAAACTTCCCAACATAATGTCCTTGTTGTATGATTTTAAACTACACAACATAACTTTCTCACTAAATGAGTTTAAATTTCATAGCATAATGTCTGCACTGCATGAATTTAAGCTTCACACCATAACATCCTCCCTAAATGAATTTAAATTGTAAGGAATAATTTTCTTGTTTCATGACTCTAAACTTCACAACATAATGTCCTCACCACATGATGTTAAAACAGCATGGCCATAATCTTCCTTTTCGCAGGGTGTTAAAATTAATAGAATTTGTTTAAGCCTAAATTTATACCTACTGTTTATTTCTCTATTATTAAGTGGTGATCTGGAATCCTCGTAATCCCTTGTTTCTCACACTTCTCATAGCTCATGTGAGCTTAGGTATCACAGTGAGAGATCCACCATGACATCCTAGAAAATCAATCTAGGAATTTGGTCATAGCAGCATGACCTTAAAAGGTATGTCTCGGTTCCCTTCCTCGTAAGGAAACCCACATCCTAGCCATACGATATTAAACTATAGGATATCTCAAAGATGGGACGAATACCTTACCCTGCATTTGAGCCAGATATACTTAAGGGATACCTAATTTCATGAGTGAATCATAGTCCAAATGTCTCTAATGTATTTGGACACCCTCCTACCATACCTCAAACTCCTTTCTCTAAGTGATCTTGAATCCCCATAATCTTCCATGGCAATCTGAGATGGAAGGCCAATGTCCTGCGGACACCTTTGTTTGAATATGCACCTCATGCCCCAGTGGCGCTACATATGATTAATATAAGATGACTATCAATCAGTGGCAAATTTTTTCTAATGGGATTCCTCTCTTATCTCAGTACACTTAGTGGCTTCCAAGCCTCATGACCTCCCTCTTGATTCAAAGGCCCTTAAATTCATGGTTTACATTCTCATTCCTACCCATGTCCTGGATATATTAGAACATGCTGGACCGATTCACTTCTGGTACCTCTTAAGGTTTCTATAAAATAAATATACCCCATCCATATGTGTAAAGTAGATTCGCATATAAGAAGTAAAAATTCCCCACTTATTTCTGGCTTTCCCTAGAGAAGCTCAAATAAATATCCCTTTTCATGATCAGGAGAACCCCTTGAAAAAGGTTATATGTTGTGTTCAGAAAGGTCCAAATCTCTATAATCCATCATAGCCATTAGAGATGGAAGGATAGTGTTCTGAAGACACCTTTTTTGACTATGCACATCATTCCCTAGTGGATCTTCATATGTAACCTATAAAACATTCATGAATCAAAGGAAAATTCAACCTTTGGAGAGTCCTTTCTAGTATCTGTATGCTCATATGTCATTCATTTCCCATATCACCCCCCCAGATATGAAAAAACTCTATGGAAAATAGCTTACGTATTATCCCCTTTTCAAATACACCAACATGGAATGATTTATGATTGAACTGACCATTCACCAGCTCTCCCTTATGAAAGTAAGAATCATGTTGGAGTAGTTTCCCTTTCAAAGCTGGTAAAAAAGTCCCTAATAATTTCAGACATCGTCAATGAGAGCAGACACTAACTATTACTCCCAAAATCAAAACAAATTCAAAGTGTTGGAAATCCTCCCAGGCCATTGGATATGGAAGGTCACTATCCTGTGGACACCTTTGTTTGACTATGCACATCATGCCCTGGTCGCTCTGCATATGGTTCCTATAAAAGGGCTATTAATAAAAAGAAAATTCATCCTTAGGAGAGTCCTCTCCTACCTCTATAGTCCTAAAATGGATCTGGAGCCTTACACATGTCCACAAATCACAAATTTAGGGTCAATAAAAATCCATAATTCATGTCTAAAAGTTATTAGGACATTCCTAGCCGATGACTCCCAAATTGAGGACCCTGTCCCTTCAAGTCTAGTCAAAGATATTTGACCTAAAATATTAGTAATAAGTTTGATTGGTAGGACTATGAAATACCATAAAAAGATGCCATACTCTCCAGAGTGAAAATCCACAAAGAGAACCTCTGGATAAAATTCGAGTGTCAGTTCGTTAGAAAAAAGGTGACATACAGCTTGTTTGGTCGAAAACCCGAAAAGGGTGGACTAAGAAAAAGTTAAGACAAATATTAGAGTGATAATGGAAAAGAAACAAAATTTCATGAGGTTTTCCATAAAACCACTGTAATAGTCAAACTACGCTCGTTGATTCCCATGGATCAAGATAAAATTTGAGCCAGGTTCGATTATTTCACTTTATTGGTTTCAAATCATGGTTTGAAATTAATACCTAATTGAAATGATTTTAATATGATTGATTGTGACCAATTGACATGAAAATATAAGGAAAATAAGAAGTAATTGAAGGCAAATTAGTTTCATTGAGTTCATCAAAAACTAGAGGAACATCCCCAATTCAGATTCTCTCCATAGTATCAAAATAAAAACGAGTACACATCATGATTTGAGGAATGTTAAAATAAGTACGACTCACTATTTATAGAAAAATTTCAATTGATTTCCACAATCCATTAAGATATTGTTCTAAAGAAGCTCTCTCATCCACTTCATCCTTGACTGTTGGGCGCACATGTTCCATAATAGATTTAAGTTCCTTCCCATTATTCAGGATAGCTTCATAATTGGCAGATGAAGAGGTCATTTCAGAATTCAACCTTACTATGAAGGCCTCGAACTATCACAAATCTTCCTTTTGGGTGATCACCAAATCACGACCCTTTTCCTCTTTAGCTATTAGGTAATTGATTTCCTCTAAAAATATCAGATATTTTTCACCTTATGATGGGAAGAATTAAAATTGGCATGTTTATCTTCACAAGAAGTGAGTTCTTCCTAGGCTATGATGATCTGGTAGATGAGATGATGTAAGTGCTAATAATCAAATAAACTGGAACCCAACTCAGTGAATAACCACTGAAAGTTTTTAGTCTCGTTAGTAAATATAACCAGAGGTGTTTCCATAGCAAGGGAACATAACTAACTCCATCCCTATTTTCGAACTGCTTGGTGCCTCCCCCTGACACCAACATGTTGATACTCCCCCAACACAATTGTTCTATTGATAGGAAGTTCCATAATAGGAGTGGGAATGGACTTAAGATAGGTCACCCAATATGGGGGGATCTCCTTACCCTAATATGGTTTGACCATTAGAGTGAGACGCGAAGGACTAGCCTCAACTTTCATGGTGTCTGGTGATACTTTTTCGGGGCCAGCTTCATTAGGGTCATAGGAAGAATCTATAGGAGAAGAGCAGTCTGAATCACTCCCCAATGAGATAGGTTGCACCAATGAATCCCTTTTCAGATGCTTCTGGCAACGAATTGAGCATCTCCTTACCATAAGATAAAAAAATATAGCATATCCATCCTGGCCGCTATAGGGGTAGGAATAGGAGACATATCCATCACACTCATTACATAAGAAGGAATTTACGGCATGGTCTTTAGGGTCAGGATTGGGATAAAAGTGGTTAGAGGCTTATGGAACCACTGAACCAGTCCTCTCAGCACCCCGTCAGGGTAACATCCCACCCACAGTTCGGCATATTCTAATGACAGAAAATTTTATCCCATCGTATCGGGGATGATAACCTCCCTAGCGGCACCTTCCCGCATCATCATAATCTATAACTGGTGAAACTTTACTAGATGATATTATCCCCTTATCTGAACAGCAGGAAGAAGAAATGTTTGTTGGAGGGACACAAATTTCATGGGAAACCAGTAAGGGGCATAAGGTTCACAAATGGCCACAGGATCTATGCGAGTAGGGAGCATCCAGTCCCGAAGCATGATAATGTATGAGAATTCCTCTAAAAAAATTTCCCTTGTCATATCTTAATGACCCATTGAGGGGTAGGGTGCAGTGAAAAAGAGAAGAAAGAAGTATCATTCATTAGCTCGACTGCATCACTAACACATAAAGTCTTGGGATAAATAGTGGAAATGTTGAGAAGGGTAGGTTGAATATCAGAGTGAGGAACCTTTTCTATGTACCGATATTCATAGAATGGGAATTGTTCTTCCATCAACCCATACAGGAATTGAAATGGTCTTCTAAGACAATGTGGAGGCCTACCTTCTTGTATTTGTCCCAATAAATCATAAAGTCAGGCTAGAAGAAGAATAAAAAGATTGATGGGACGAACCTCTTCCAGCACATCCGCCATCATCAAAGTGCAAGCCCTGACCCTGGTATATACATCGTGGGATGGGAAAAACATCCACTCAAAATCATGGAAAAGGAAACTGCTAATATAAGTGCATGAGGCACGTCCTATTGAAACTCATATCCCTAGGTGGTATACCATCCCACATTGAGGGTAGCACAATATGACCCTGGAATCTATCAAGACTGGCAGGATGGATGAGTTAGACTATAGAGAGCTCTCAGAATAGGCTAATTCACCTGTATAAATGACCTTATCCACGCCTAGAATGGGAGAAGAGAGTGAGCCTAGAGGGGATGATCATGTAATACCTCTGCGATAACTATTAGGCTCCTTGTCAATGAAGATACGTGGTTGGTATTATCCCAAGTAGTGGTTTTTGGGAGAAACTTTTCATACATATCTCCATGTTTAGGGAGTCCTCCATGTTTGTGGATGTCCCATAAGATAATTTCTACCTCCCAATGCGATGAAGGGAAGGTATTGGTGCTTGAACACTAGAATATTAGCAGCTCAGGAAGGATTTTTCTTGGGGAGAAGGCTACGAACTGAGAAACCCAGGCTCGCTGATATAAGTTCACCATCTCTAATTAGTCAGAGGACCCTAAATAGGATTTGTGTACTTAGAATGTCTGGGACCATTCATTGGAGAAGCATTCTCCGGCAAGTAAGTCCCACTTGGTTCTCCACCCACCATTAGGGTTTTCTTATGAAATTTTTATAATATATGGGTACTCTCGAGTTACTATATTTGAGGAAGTGTTTCAACACCTGTGATCTCCCTCAGTCCATGCTCATCCTTCTAATATGAAAACATTTTCCTTGATTGGAGTAGATATGACTTCTCCTGCTAATGAAATATTGTCCCAATAATGTCCTTGCAGTTCTTCTAAGAGAATGAATGTAGTATTGGGGTTAGCCAATGGTAGAGGAATGTCATCAGGAAGACCAAAGTTGTAAAGTGGAAACTGTATGGACAATGGGTAAGCTTGGAGCTATAGATTGAGGAGATATTTTATAAAACTGTCATGAGGAATAATGATGGATCAAAGATGGTACCCACTATCCCCCACCATGTTTTACCATGTCTTGGTCAATTTCATCAATGTCTATGAAAGCTACATTGTAGAATTCACAAGAAGATCCAAAAAATCCAACAAAAAATTAGTCCAATAAATTTTTTTGGATAAAATCCACAAATAATGGATAAATGACTTATGAGTTTCCACATGAGGTTCCATGTACTATTCCCAGAAATGGTATCTGACAACCATATCTCGTATGATACATGATATGTGGAGATAATCCATGCATACTGCTACAGTACGCGGAACCATTTACCATAGATATACATGGTACATGAAAGTCCCACGAGGCGTTAGCCCGTTGAGTGTTGGCCAATGAACATAAGGGTTTTTAGAAGTTGGATATAGTGAACTAAGGCCACTCCAAATCCTTATTCAAAATTTCTATTTAAATTTTCATGTTTGGATTATTAAGGCTTAAAGTTTAGTTTTTCCATTCATGTTTGGTGTGCAGGACATGAAAAATGTGTAGCATTCTCTGCTATGGAAGTTCAGATTCTAGTTTTAAACTTCACAATGCATTTGGTGAAACCCAAAATCCAGTTCATGGGTAGAAACAATGGTGAAAATTTCAGTTTGTGGTGCATACAAATTGGTTTGAGAATACGATTTTCATAAAATAAATGGTACGTGTAGGCAGAGAAGGGCAAGGGAGAGTCGAGAGAACTTTTCTCAACGATAAATGGTAAACTAAAAATGATATGGACCCCTATATATTGGTGCGGTCCCATCCCACCAAAAATTTATGTTATATCATGAAACACTTCAGTTCAGGACCGCTTCAACATCAGAATAGTCTCCTCTTCATTCCGAATGGATGCCATTCCAATGGGGGACATTTGTAGGGTCCTAAAAACTTTTCCAATAGATGAAAATACTCCAAAATTACTTTTCAGAAGGAAGAAATAATTCATAAAATTTTAGTAAAGTTAATAGACTCGAATTAAGTTTAAAATCTTTGAATAAACTTGATGGAATTAAATTTCTCAAGGTGTTTTCTATGACCCACGTACCATCACTGGGAAGGGTTTGCAGAATGCAAGAACTGTGAACCACCAGTACATGGAATAAACCGTGAGGCGCTAGCCCAATGAGCAGTAGCCAAAGAACCCAATTGACCATGAACCGCATCACTGTGGGAATCAAGTATATGAAGGCCATCAATATACCGTCTTGTGAACATAGCAGTTCGAAGGTGAATAAAATTGAAAAAGTTCCACAAACCGTGACTCACAAACCATAGACTCCAAAAACCCTAGTTGACTGAGTCTTATACAGATCCTGGTATATTTTCATAGGCTTCAAAAAATGGGGTCGCATGACCATATATATGATTACCCCATTTCTCTATAAAAGGATCATAAACAGAATTGAGAGAGGACGGATGAAGAAAGCTTGGAGGAGACCCCGGTGTTTGGAAGAAGGAATTTAGAGAGGATTTTAGCTTCTGTCTCAAATCATTGGTGAAGCCTGAATTGAAAACCATGTTTGTTGCAGGTATAACCCACCATGAACCATAAAATAAAGGAACTTAATAATAATGGGATAACCACAAGCCAAATTGGTGAAATCTCGAAACACATATTCCTTGCAGATGAAAACCCTACGAATGATAGTCCCTAGGAACCTCCTTCGATATAGTGTTTGGCATGGTCTATCGCTATGCAGATTTAACACAGTGATGTGTAATACATTAGTACACATATGGAACCTAAAACGGAATGATGGACTAAGTTTAGGACCATATACCACTATGGGACATAGTTGTCTTTGCCCAAGGATGCATATTACTTCAGTATGCAGACGACCCCTCTACTCGCCTACTACTATGGTATGAAGAAATCCCCCAATGCCACCTAAGAAAACAGTATTTGGAATGGGGCGTATTTGGGTATTTTTTCCTCGGACTCCAATATCGCCCCTCCATTACCATCCAATCCTTCATAGCCCCTCCATGAACAAATCCCCTGGAATCATGCCAAAGCCTCCTCCAAATCCTCCAGAACCTTATGAGCAGATCATTGGGAACATCGGTATGCCCCTCTGAGTATACATACCCATGTTAAGCAGAGCCATGGAGGCTCTCCACACAACGATTAAGACTATAGGGATGTACGTAAGTCTACATTCCCATGGTAACCTAGAGTCCATCCTCAGGATGCTAAAGTGAACCTCCCCATTCTAGGGATTATAGGCGATCACATTATTTTTCATTCAATAAGGAAATGTGGTTAGTAAAAGTAATCATGATCCCTCCTCCTTTTGGAAGAGTCGACATTCCCCCCTTTCCCAAAATGTGTTCCTGGGCACTCCCATCAAGGTAAGTCCCTAATCTTCTGAGGGTCAAGCTGCATGACCTCCAATGTCATCCCACATTGAAGGGTTCATTGCTTTGTGACCTCTTCCATGGTAACCATGGCCTCTTCCTCCGTTGTCCCACCCTCTTCCATTAGTGGGAAAGGAGGTATGTGGTTGGTTGGATCTCTAACATCCTCTTGTTTATCACACTGACCATGACTTAAGTGGGAATAGAGATTTGTGATGATTACAACATCCACACAATTCTAAACTATGAGAACATTGATTCCAAATCAGACCAGGATATGTAGGATTCCTACTTGATGGTCGGAGCTCAAAAGTGGTTCCCTTCCAAAAGGGTCCATCTATCCATGTCCCCACAAATGGGAAGCTCCCACGCATAAGTTCCATGTTTTATGAACTACAAGAACTCTGATTCCTAATCAAACCATGATACATAGAACACATTCTTGAAGGTCCAAACTCAAAAAGGGTTCCCTTCCAAAATGTTCCACCCAACCATGTCCCCTCAAATGGGAATATCCCATGTGTAAGACCCATGTTTCCAAAACTACGTGGGCTCTAATTTTTCTCCTTAGGATATTTATGATGCCCATCTTATGGGTCCAATCCCAAAATCAAGTCACCTTCCACCCCCTGGATGATAATAAACTCCAGAACTCTTTATCGAATGGAATATGTCAGCATTACCTCCATAGAATCAAATCCATACATTCCTATGATGATTCAGTAAACTAGGGGTATCCCATGGACACAATCATTGGGAATGAACCAATGATTCTCAAACATATGAACATGACTTAAATCTATAAGAGAGTCTTAGAATAGGAAATAATCCCCCCCCCAAAGGGGTGAGGTGATCCTGACTTACGATCCTCTCAATCAATAGAGTCCTTAAGTGTC
The DNA here is from genome assembly GCA_963277665.1 of Viscum album. Lineage (NCBI taxonomy): Eukaryota > Viridiplantae > Streptophyta > Magnoliopsida > Santalales > Viscaceae > Viscum > Viscum album. The sequence continues at coordinate 457,647,120 of OY728133.1, read as the reverse complement.
ATTGGTCAAATCATCATCCAATGAACACATGCCTTTGGGAAGCTGGTCCATGAATCATGGATACCAGGGTCATTGGGTGTTTCGGGCTCTATGACTAAACCCATCGGAGGCCATCCGAGGAAGTTATATCCGAAGAGGGATGATTCCATATGTGCTTGACCCCATTCAATGGCCCTATGGGACAATTTGACTTTGGCACCTCCTTCAGAGTACAAAAGGGGTAAACTAGTGAGTCCCCGCAATGTTAATCCCACCCCCCATAAAGTATAACAATGTGGATCAGGTCAAAATAATGCTTTTTTCCAAAACATGTAAACGAGTCACCACAGGTCGAAACAACCCTAAAAACCATTAAACACCAAAAATCACCAAAAAACCTCTAAAAGGACCAAGAAAAAAAAAACAAAACTATAAAAAACCAAAAAACCATATAAAACTATATAAAATCATAAAACCCATGAAAATTATAAAAACCATTAATTCCTAAAAACCCCAAAACCCCTAAAACATTATGAATCACCTTAAAAACCTAAAAAAAACTAAAATCTTTAGAAACCCAAAAAAGATAAAAAAACTCGAAAAACCCTTTAAAAAATATGAAACACCTTAAAACCCTTTTAAACCCCACAAATCCCTAAAACCTCTAATGTACTATAAAAACAAAAAAACCCAAAAAACCATAATGGTCTTTAAAAAAACTAAATACCCTAACGGAATATCAAACCCCTAAAAGACCATAAAAATCTTATAAAAATACTAAAATACCCTACAAAATATAAAACTCCTAAAACCTGTAATACCCCAAAATACCCTAAAAATCATAAAAATCATAAAAACCCAACATTAACCTATAAAATATAGACACCTAAAAACTCTAAAACCTCTAAACCCCAAAATATATTAAATCACCCAAAAAACCTAAAATCATTAAAAGATCCTATAAACGTAAAAACCCCAAAATACCAATGTTCTGCCTTTGAGGTGGTGTATTTTTCAGGATGTGTGAAAATTGTTTGACAATGATCATCAACCGTCCCTTTCTCCATATATATGGATTCTCGTCGAGTTTACCATTCTTTTTTTTGACCCATTCAGCATCATTATCCCTTAAATAAGGTCAAATTAACCTCGCGAGATCTATTGGTCCCAACAGGTGATTGTGTGGGGGTCAAGCACCCATGAAATCGGTCCTTCTTAGATATAAATTCCTTGGATGGTCTCCAATGGGTTTATTCGTGGAGCCAAGAATGCCCAACGGCCCTGTTATCCATGATTCATGGACCTACATTCCAAAGGTAGGTGCTCGTTGGATGTTGATTTGGCCAGCGACACTTAAGGATTCCATTGGTCGAGAGGATGGGAGGTCATGCTTACCACAAACCTATGGGGAAGGATTGTTTCCTACTTTCAGACTCTCTTATAGATTTAAGTCATGTTCATATGTTCATGAATCCATGGTTCATTCCAGAAGAGTCTTTCCAAATGCTACCCTTACTTTTCAATATATTCATGAGCATGCATATTTTTGATCTCCTAGAGGTGACGCTGACTTGATCCATATTATAAGGCATTCTAGAGCTTATCGTCATCCATGGGGGGTGAAAGGTGACTTGATGTTGGGATCAGTCCCACAAGGAGAGCATCCTATATATCCTCGGGAGATGAATCTGAACCCACATAATTCAGATTGTATGGGGCTTACATATAGAAGCTTCCCCTTTGCTAAACATGATTAGGTGGACTCTTTATGGATGAAAACCCTTTGGATCTTAGGACTTCTAGTAAGTGTCTTACATATCCTAGTTTGATAATGAATTATAGTTCTCGTAGTTCAAATGTGTGGGGCTTACACATAAAAGCTTCCAATTTAAGGGGATATGATTAGGTGGACCCTTTCGGATGGGAACCCTTTTGAGATTGGGCCTTCTGGTAGGTATCCTACACATCTAAGTTTAATTAAGAATCAGATTTCTCATAGTTTAGATGTGTGGGTCTTACTAATAGTAGCTTCCCATTTAAGGGGACATGATTGGGTGGATCCTTTAGGATGTGCACCCTTTTGAGATCATGCCTTCTAGTAGGCATCTTACATATCTTGGTCTGATCAAGAATCAGAGTTCTCGTATTTTAGTTGTGTGGGGCTTACGCATAGCTGGTGCCCATTTAAGGGGACATGATTGGGTGGACCCTTTCAGATGAGCACCCTTTTGAGCTCAGGCCTTCTGGTAGGCATCCTACATATCCTGGTTTGATCACAAATCAAATTTCTCATAGTTCACAATGAGTGTATGTTGTAATCCTCACAAACCTGTAAGCCCATGTGGTTCATGATCAGTGTGAGAAACAAGAGGTTGTGAAAGATTCAACAATGCACATGCATCCTCCCCTGTTGGTGGGGGAGGGAGAGCCCACAGTGGAAGAAGCCGGGGTGACAATGGATGAGGGTGTGGAGCAATGAACCTTTGCATGTTAAATGGAATTAATGTTCATGTAGCCCTACCTCAGAAGATTGGGGACTTACCTTAGTGGGAGGTCCCCGGAGCACGTTCTGGGAAGGAGAGGAGTTTCTTCCTCGTTAAAGGGGGAGAAAATATAATGCCTCTGACTGATCATTATTCCTCATTGAATGGAAAAAGAAAGCGGTCACCCTCAATCCTTATAATAGGTACGTTCATGTCAGTAACCCAAGGTTGGGCTCTAGATTACAATGGGAATGTAGCCTCACAAGCATTTTCGAAGCCAATACCTTTACTAGGAGGGCCTTCATGACTCTACTAACCATGGGTATGTAGACTCAATGGGGCATGCGGATTCACCTGATGGTATGATCATACAGGTCCGATGGATTTAGAGGAGGCTTTGTCCAAGTGTTGGAGGACTGGTTAGAGGAGGGATCATGGAGGACTAGACAGTAATTAAGGGGTGAGGTAGGAACTGGAAGGAACAATACCCTAAAACACTTCATTCTACATATTGGTTTCTCATGGGGGATGGATAAGGCTCCGCATACAATAGTGGTATGTGGGAAGAAAGGCAATCTGTATACCAGTGCAGTACGCGGGCATGGGTCTTGTCCATTACATACCAAAGTGGTATGAGGATCACCATGCTGCTTTGGGTTATATCCGTGTACTAATTGAATGTGTGGCACCGGGTTCAGTCTACATAGTGGTATGCTTCACAGAGTACCATACTAAAGGAGGGTCCAGGGGATTACTGTTCACGAGAAATTCATCCATGAGAAATCATTGGTTTATGGTTCACCAGTTAGGTTTTTGGTTTTATTATTATTATTCAAATCCCCCATTTTATGGATCATGACCAGCTTTACCTGTGGAGGTAGTGGTTCGCATTTCATGCTTCCCCGATGAAACAAGATGGAAGCCAGAGTGAAACCTTTAAGTCTTCCTCAAGCTTTCTTCATCTATCCTTCTCTCTATCAGTATACCTTTGTGTCCCCTCCCTCCATACTTCTATTATGCTCCTTTTATAGATCATAAGATCAATCGTATCTATTGGGAACTCGACGCCATTTGCAGAGGCCCGTTAAAGCATTATCATAACCCGTAGAAGACTCAGTCAACTTAGGTTTGTAGAGGATTTGGTTCGTGATAAAGGTTCATAGAACCCATCCAGTTCACTTTTTCTGAGAACTAATGAGTTTTTGGTACGGTATGTGGACTATCTTCCAGTGTACAACTCCTTCGAAGACACAATTTGCGGTTTTCCTTGCTCGTTGGCCATCGCCTCATGGGCCAGTGGTTCGTGGACCATCTCACATATGTAGCGGTTCACAATCCATATTCTTAACATAACATTCACAGTGATGGTACTCAGGCCACTTAAAGTCATTGAAAACAAGAATTTCTTTAAGTTCCTTCAAAGAAATGCAACTCAATTTGATCCCCTTCTACTTGATTGACTTGTAGAAGCACTTGCTTCCTTCTACAAAGTGATTATGGAGGGACTTTATCCTCTTGGAGGAATTTTTAGGACCCTACAAATTCCACCCATTGGAATGGTGTTCGATTAGAATGAAAAGGGTACTATTCCGATGTAGAAGTGGTCCTGAACTAAAACGGTTCATAGTAGAATTGGTAGACCCGGTATGAGGTGACCACACATATATATAGGGGCCCATGTCATTTTACTTTTACCATTTCTCGCAGAGAAAAGCACTATCAATTTTCTTTACCTCCTTCACTCTCGCGTACCGTGCTCTTTGTGAAAATCTTGTTCTCGAACTACTTTGTACATTCCGCGAACTGATTTCCTTTTCATTTTCCTATCTGTGTATCATATTTTGGATTCCGAAAATGGGACTATGGAATTTTAAAACATAAACTCAAGATTCTTCATGGAAGAACGCTATGTGGATGGATTCATCACATATTGAACTTGGATCAGTGAACCTAACATTAAAAACTATTAATACATACATAAATTTTAATCCACAACTTCTAAATGTGAACTTAATCGAGGCTAATGTTCGTTGTTTCGTCATTCTGCAAACCATTCTATTTTCCTGCCAACGGTTCACAAACCTACACCTCATGGTTATTTCACGTACCATGGATTTACTCTATGAACTGCATCCACATACCATAGATGTATGTGGAGTAGCATCTGTGTGTCATGATGTACGACAAATGCTCTTTCCACTTACTATTTCTAGGAATATTATGTGGAGCCTTTTTCGGCCTTTAGCCATTTTTTTCACAGCCTTTATCCAAAAAATTTCTATCAAACTGGCTTTTATTTAGCTTCTAGATCTTCCAATGCTATCTACAATGGCTGATTCACAGGATGATGTAAAATCGACGAAGACAAGGGCCACCATGGTGAGGAATATCAATGATCATATTGGAACCCACATAATTCCCCTATACCTATTTCTTACGTTATTATTGACACTATAGCTTTTAGCTTACCTGTTATCCATATAGTTTCCACTTTATGACTTTGGTCTTTCTATTGGCGTGCCTCTACCATTTTCTGACCCTGACATCCCTTTCATCCTCTGACAGACACCACAAGATCATGATCATGCCAATATTTCCCCAATCATAGAAGTCATCACCACTCTTATTCAAGAAAACATTATTATACTGTGATGTTATTCATGGAATTAAGGCCACCATGAGTGCTATAATGGTTTCTCGAGACTATATATCTATGAATAACAATCGATTATCAGAATCTCTCGAGAAAATCATAGTTGAAGGTGGAGCACCAAGTGGAATTTGTAGGCTAGAGGATGTTTCTCCAATGAGTTGGAATGGGCGTTCAGGGTGCATCAGACTTGTCTTGAGTCCCCCGACCAGCTAGTGGTAGTGATTACAGAACCTTCTAGGGCGTTTCCTCCCCCATCTCATCTTGGTGGTCTCATTCAAGAGACATCTCCCCAACAATCAAAGAAACGCAAGCAAGCCTCCCAGCTATCGAAGCATATTCAAAGGGGGATCACAAGTAAGTGTATACTCACCTGGTAATTGAACCAAATATCCTTACCTTGTTAACATACTAGTATGTATATTTTCTTTGACATAGGGTCTATTGGTGACAATACGATGACATCTTAGACATCTATTTCCCATATCCCTTTCAGGGTAGAGGAAGGGTCGGCATCTGTTATGGCTGATCAAAACAGGGAGGTTGGGCCATTTCAAGAGACTGTGGGTGTTGTTGGCCCTTAGGATAGGCCTATCCCCACTAAAAAATATCTTCTCTAAAAATAGAAGGTCATCCAGAATTTTAGAGCTCATTTGATTGCGTTGAACCAACTCTCCTAGAGAGGGAAAAGGTGGTCATTGTAGTGGGGGCTGATTCTAGTGATGAGCACCAGGTTTTTCTGGATCTTGGAGGGGCTTAAAATATTGTTGAGTCAATAAAAATCAACCAAGTGGATTTGGCCCCTACAGAGGAAATTTCTTCAAAATCTGGTACTCGGTCCACTCAAGGTGGCTTGGGGGAAGTCACAGTTGGGGAGGTTGATGTTCTGTCCCCTGAAAATTCGGAGCGTGCTATCATGCATTTTTTTTCAATTCTAAGAGGTGTTAGGTTTTCTACCCCATGTATTCCAAGACCAATATCTTTATATGAAATGACTATCTCTACAAGTCTTATACTAACCAGCATCCTTTTAAGGTCCATATTGATAACTACTGTTCTGACCGATCATGGCCCCGGGTCCCCAGTACTCTTGCATATCCATGGAACATGGCTGATGATTGAAGATGTAGCACCACCTGTTTTGGATAGAAATAATGCTTTGGGGGTGGGAGTTATTGTCATCTCGTCTCCATCCTCAGAATCACAACCAAACACTTTGTCAATGGTGGAATTCCCTACCTTGTCATCTATTATAACTAACAGAGATGAGGCTATTGTAGGGTCAAGCCACGCTGTAGCTGCCAAACCAAGTCCCTCTCTGGCGACGTTCATTCTCGAATACATTTTATCTTTAGGGAGTGATTCTGAGACCAACCAAGAGAGCCTATCTGAATTTCATCCCACTCATAAAAAAGCATGGAGGAACAATTGGGGATTAATCTCCCAGACTCCATTAGAAGAGATGCCGTCAAAATTTCCAAAGTTACACCACCAATTTGTAGTCTTGGGTTTCTGTGGATATAACTATAATTTCATTTATGATATCATAAGGCAAGTGGTTACTGCTCTGGATGTAATGGGTGAACTTGAATCTCGACTCTATATGGCAGAGTCGACGACTTATTAGGCTGCTATATGACAAATTTGTATTGATGAAGTTTCCACTCATGTCGGGATGGTTGTGAAGTTTCAAAACAAACACATGACGAAAGAGTCTCTGAAAGAGCAGCTTGAATAGAATGTGGAGCAACAAATCCAGAGACTGGAATGACTCAAATAGGAGTGGGCCCAAGCTACAACCGCCATTGAGAAGGGGTGAAGGAAAATGTAGGAGGGAGAGAGAACTGGCCTCTAAGCCATGAGGGAAGCAGAGGTGTTGCGAGTGAGTGCAGATGCTGAGAATGTGAATTTATTTAAGCTTCACCAATTTGTTAATGAATATCACCAATCATTGATGTAGCTTTGCGACTCTACCGAATGTCTCTGGTAAAGGTCTAGTCTTGTTCAAAAGGAGAGGCTCTAGGTTGTGGATTCCCACCATATAATTTTATAGAATATGATGGAACTTATTTTCATATAAATTCTCTATCTTTTTATTTTTCCTTTCAACATCATTTCAAACACGTATTAATTTTAAACACTGACTTAAAATCAGTTAACTGAAACAATCAAATCGAGCTCTAATTTTTTCTTGAGACAAGGGACTCAATGAGCATAGTTTGACTATTGTTGATGTTTTATGGAACAACTCAAATTTTTTATGTATTTTCATTATTTTTACCCAATTTGTTTCCTAAGCATGCTTGACACGAGCTTAGCAGGTATAACTTTCCTTTTTCTTAGGCCACCCTTTGCAGGTTTTCAACATAAAAATCATTAAACCTTTTCCGATGGCTCAATGTTTTTTAATGATATCATACGTGACTTTTTTCTAGAGGTTCTATTTAATGGTTTCTCCCCTGGAAATGTGATGCTTTTTTTGCTGGTAGTTCACTATCCTACCAATCAAACTTTCTACAAATGTTCTTGGTCAAACAACTTTGACCAGACATAATGGGTAGGGCCTTGACTCAGGAACATTAGCTGGGAATGTTCTATTATCCTTCAGACATGGATTAGGGATTTTTCTTTACCCATGATTTGTGGACTCTGGACATTCATGAGGCTATAGATCCTCTTTAGGCATAAAGAGATAGGAAAGGAATCTCCTAGGTATGAATTTACCTTTGATTGGCAACCATTTTTGTGGGAGACAAATGCAGTGCCATTGGGGAATGATGTGCATTGTCATGAAATGATGTCCATAGGACACTGGCCTTATTTGCTAGATGGCCTGGTGGGATTTGAAATATTTGGGATTTATTTTGATTTTGGGAGCCACAATGGGTTGCTGGCCTAAGTAGTGTTGTCTGAGAACATTAGGAACATTAATATCGGCCTTGTTTGGACAATTGTTCCAGCACATTTCTCACTTGTGTGAGGGAGAGCTGGTGAATGGTCAGTTTAGTTAAGATTACCCCTTTTCTTTTTTTGTCATGGGCACTTGGAAATAAGAAGGTACACAAGCCATCATCTAGCAGTTTTCCAAATCTGGGTGTGTGACAACAAGTGAATATCGTTTGAGCATACAGATGCTGGAAAGACTATACTAGGGATGGATTTTCCTTTTATTTATGGTCATTTTCATGGGATACATACACAGAGCCACCAGGGAATTATATGTATAGTCAAGAAAAGGTGTCTGCAAGACACAAAACCTCCCATTCCGATGGCCTTTGAGAATTATAGAGATTGTGAACTTTATAAATACGGTATGCGACCTTCGACCAGGGGTTCCCCTGATCACTGAAGGAGGGTTTTTAGTTGAACTTCTTTAGGGAAACCTAGAAACGAGTGGGGGAACTCTTCCTTTGCATGTGGATCAACATCACACATACTAATGGGGTATCTTTTAGAAACCTCAAAAGAGGCCAGAGATGAATCAGGCCCATATGTTCTAATTTATCTAGGATGTGTGAAAGAGAAAAATGTAAACCACAACTTGGAGGGAACTTAAATCAAGAGGGATGTAATTAGTCTTAGAATCCATTGGGCATAATGATATAGAATAAGACTCTCCTAGGGAATAATTTTCCATTTATTTTAATCCATTTTTTGGCAACATATACAGATCCACCGGGGCATGATGTGTATAGTCTAGAAAAGGTGTCTATAGTAAACTAGCCATCCATTTCCAATGGAAATAAAGGATTATGGTGATTTAAGATCACTCAAAGAACAGATTTTAGAATATTGTAGGATTGTATCCAGACATATTGGGGATAATTGTACTACTATTTACTTAGAGAATTGTGTCCCTTACATAGATCTGATTCATACATAGGGTGAGGTATTTGTTCCATCTTTGGGATACCCGGTCATTTTAATGTCGTAGGGCCAAGACATGAGGTTCCTCTTAGTGAAGGGAAGTGTGATGTTCCTTTTAGGTTTGTGCTATTGGGACGAAATTCCTAGTCCATTTTGCTACAATGTCCTTATGTATCTCTCGTTAAAATCCCTAAGCTCACGTGAGCTATGATTGGTGTGAAAAACAAGGGACTGCAAGGATTCTATGTCATTAAGTAGGAATAGAAAAATCAGAATTATAGGGAAATTTTGGGATTAAACCATCATTATGCAGTTTATCGTCATGCAGAAAGGAAGATTTTGGACTTCAAATTTAACGTTGTGTGGCAAGGAAGAGATGGTATGCAATTTAGATTCATGTAGTGAGGATGATTTTAGCCTTATAGTTTAACGTCGTGTAGTGAGGAATATTTTGGCCTTTCGGTTTAATGTCGTGCAGTGAGGATGATTTTTTCCTTTCAGTTTAATGTTGTGTGGTGAGAACGATTTTAGCCTTGCAGTTTAATGTCGTTTGGTGAGGACCATTTCTGCCTAGAAGTTTAACATCCTGCGGGGAGGACATGATGCCATAAAGTTTAAAGTCATGTAGCAAGGAAGAATTTTTCCTTGCAGTTTAATATCATGCAGTGGGGATGCTTTTATCCTTACAGTTTAATGTCATGTGGTAAGGATGATTTTGGCCTTGCAGTTTAACATCGTGTGGTGATGATGATTTGGGTGTTGTAGTTTATCTTCATCCAGTGAGGATGATTTCGGCCTTGCAGTTTAATGTTGTGCGGGAAGAACATGATGACATGCAGTTTAGTGTCATGCAGAAAGGATGAGTATACTATTATAAAGATCTTCAATAGTTTTGGGTTAATCACAATTAGGATGTCTTGGAATTCCATAGATGTGATCGATTATTGAAAATGTAAACCATAGCCCTGGGGGAAATTGAATCAAGAGAGATGAAATGGGTCTTGAAATCCATTGGGCGTACTGAGATGGGAGATAACTCTCCCGAGGAATAATTTTTCTTTAATTAACGGCCATTTTTTGTGGGCGACATACGCGGAGCCACCAGGGCATGATCTGCATAGTCAAACAAAGGTGTCTGTCAGACACTAACCTTCCTCCTCAGATGGCCTTTAATGATTATGAGGATCCATGTTTTCCTAAGGTATGGATTGTGACAAACGGGGAAGGTGTGTATGGGAATGTGAGAATACCCCGACCGTGACTAACCGTGACCTACTTGGAGCTTCCACATAGGTTAAACCCATATGTATAGAGGGAAGTAGGATATTTTCACTTATCATGGCTGAGAGGCATGCACGGAATCTCACAATACTGAGGACTGATCCACCCCTAACTATTGAATAATTTTTTAGTTTTATTGTCATGTGATAAGACCTTTCATCGAATACTCGTAAAAGTATAACCTATGCATTAAGGAAAAGGGGAATTCCGACTCGTGGTTGAGCCAGGATGTCTAATTCGAGCGTCCCTACATATCCTGTGATGGCAGGAATGAAGCCACATGTAGTTCTAGATGTTACCTACAAATGTTTTTTCAATGTGTTAGGGACACTTGAGGGAATTTTGTTTTCAGTTGATATGGGTGCTAGGCCAACCATATTACCCCATGGATTATTTATATAAGAGAATCCCTACCACTAATCCTAAGCTCATGTGAGTTATACTCAATGTGAGAAAAAAGGAGGAGTTATAGAGTCTCCTTCGCAAGTGTGATGTGGAAGAGAATATGGTGGGGGCATTTTCATTTTCTTTCTAGGTAGGGTTGGGCCATGATTGAGGATTGAGGCATCTCTACATATCCTATGAGGGAAGTTCAAGCCATACGTAGTTCTGTGTGTACCCCGTACCGATTTGGCATGGTCCCAAGGGTAGAGACACATTCATTCTACCCATCATGGTTTCCAGGTTTTCCATGTTATCCCATAGTTTACCTTCGTAAGAGAATTTATATCACCAATCCTAAGATCATGGGTGTTGTACTCGATGTGAGAAACAAGGAGTGATAAGGGTTTCATCTACGAATGTGGGTAGATAGGGGTTGTGATGGAGGAATTTTTTTTATGGGGTATGGGCCATAATATATGATCAAGGAATCGCTACGTATCCTACGAGGGTAGGAATCAAGATTCACATAGTTTTATGAGAGATCATGCAGTTTATTGTCATGCAATTAAGACATTTTATGCCACATAGTTTGACGTCTTACAGCGGGGACATGAGTCACGGTTTAATGCCATGTTTTAGGGAAGAGTTGTTTATATTTTAACATCATGTGGAAAGGATGATGACTCATAGATTTAGGTCTTGGGGTTTGGACCATGATATGGGGGAATCTTTAACACATAGTCTAAGGTCTTAGAGTTTGTACCTCAGCATTTGGGGCATTTTAACTCATAGTTTAGGGTCATCGAGCTCAAACCTTAGCTCCATGGCGTTTTTCCATTACTCATAGTTTAAGGTCTTAGAGTTTGGACTATGATATGGAGGTAATTTTTTTTAACTCATAGTTTAGGATCATAGTGCTTGGACCATCCTATTGGAGGTATTCTTTTCTCATAGTTTAGGGTCGTAGATCTTAGACCTTAACATTGATGGTATTTCAGTTTAATGTCATGTTACATAGACTAATATCATATAGTTTAGAATCATGTGTCCAGGATGATGACTCATAGTTTAAGTTCTTAGAGTTTGGACATCTATATGGGAGAAATTATTCACTCATAGTTTAACATCATATATCTTGGACCTTGATATTGGGCTACATGAGTTATTTCTTCCATAACTTCGTATTTGTAGGAGCTTTGATGAGCTGCTCATCCATTGATATTAGGGTGTATGCTTGATTGGAATAGACCCTATGTGTGACGTATGGTCCTTCCTACTTTGGTTCAAGATTTGGGGACTTCTTCCCTAGTATAATCGGGGTTCTGAGGACTAACAACATTTCTCATTTGAGAAAAGTTTGAAGGCAAACCTTTTTATTGAAGGCTCATGCAATCCAATTTTGGTAGATTTCCAAATGGTGTAGAGTGTGTAGCATTTTTTCATCTAACTACTCCAATTCATCAAATTGTCTTCGGGATTTATCTTCCATGGATAGTTGATCAAAAATGGACACAAAATGTGATGGAACAAGGATTTTGATAGGCAACACTGCCTCTACCCTGTATATTAGTGATTACGGGGTTACTTTGGCGGTGGTGTGGCTTGTGGTCCGATATGCCCGAAAAGCATGAAAGAACTTATCTGTCCACGATTTGTTATCTTTATCAACCATTTTTTAATTATGTTGAACAGAGACTTGTTGAAAGCCTCTATCTACCCATTGGCCATCCCGTGGTATAAGGATAAGCAGTTGGCCTTGATTCCATATTTCTTGTACAACCTTTAAAGCTCATCGGAGCAGAAGTTAGTGTCAGTTTCCATCAGTATTGTATGGGGGACACCAAATCTGGTAATGATGTTGGATTTCACAAATCTAATTATTTTTTTCTCCCTGACTTCCTTAATGGGTATGGCTTCAGCCTAATTAGAAAAGAATTCAGTCTTTGTGAGTATGAACGTGAATTGTCTAGCAATAGTGGGAGGATATGGTCCAACAACATCCATCCCCCTAGTAATGAATGGCCAAGAATACATAGCCGTGTGAAAAAATTATGGGGGTGGTGTCTGAATTTAGCATGAACTTAGTAGTAATGTCACCTTTTAGTGAATGTGACACAATCCAATATCATGGTGGGAAAGTAATACCCAATCCTCTAAATTTGGTGAGAGAGCTTGGTTACTGATTGGTGTGCTCCATAAGATCCAGTGTGAACTTATTTCATGACAGAAGTAGTCTCTTATCCATCAATTCAATTGATAAGGACTCTGTCAAGGCCTCATTTGTAGAGAACTTTCTCTTGGTTTACCCAATTGTACATGGTAAAATTGACTGCACATCTTTGGACATGCTCCCTTTCAGCCCTATCTAGTGGGAGTTCCCCATTCTGAGGGTAAATTTCAATGGGTGACATCCAACCAGTGGTATAACCATAAGGATCAGGGACATGAAAATTTCATCAATTTCATACGTATTGATCTGGATGAATGGAAAGACCATCCAACGGTGAAAAATCCTTATGATTGTTTCATCCCAGTTGGGATCGATCAAGGTAGTGGCTGCATTTTCTAAAGAGTCAGATTGAGCATTCTATGACTGGGGGGAATGATTCAACATTGGTTTTGATGGGAATTCTTCCATCAGTTATCAAACATTATTCATCAAGGGAAACAATACTACTTTCTTGATATCATAGTCACCATTGATTGGTTTGATGACTAGATCTGAATCACCCTTTATTTTTAGGTGTTTGGCTTACACTAGGAGTTCCAATTCTAGGCCTAAAATGGGGGCCTGATATTCCTCTTTATTGTTCATATATCCTTTTGAAAGCAAGAAATATTATGGAATGGTGGCCTTCTCAAGAGATACGAGTATGAATCCCAGCCTCACTTTGTTGAGTTTGGGATCCTCCATCCTTTTCCCTTTTGGGCATCGAGAAGCACCGTCGAAGTACATTTCACATTCCTGGGGGTCTTCCTAGATGAAAACACTTCTTCATCTAGAGGTTCGGCATCCAACCATTCTATTTCTTCTGAGGGGTGATTGGCCAGGAAGTCTGCTAACGCCTAGACATTTATGGCCTTCAGGGGCATGTACCATATGTCAAACTATTGTAGGACGACCACCCATCGTGATAGGTGCCCATTTAGTATGGGACAATTGAGGATATATTTGAGCGGGTTATAGTGGGAGACATGGTGGAACTCATGGTGCTATAAGTAATTCCTAAGCATATGAACTATGAATATTAGGGATAATTGGTTCTTTCCAATCATTGAATACCGAGTTTCAGTATCGATCATTTTCTAGAAAATGTATTAATGGTTTTTCTTGATGCCGACATCATTTTTCTGCATGAGGAAGGTGCCTAATGACTGTTCCAGGGTAGTTACATATAAAATGAGCAGTCTCCCCTCAACTGGAAGCATGATTGCCAACGGGATTAGGAGATATCTTTTGAGATTGTTAAACACCTCTTTGAAGTCATTATCAAACTCATACATAAATCGTTTCTTCATGATCCTGGTGAAAGATAAACATTTAATTTCTAAGATGGCTATGAAGTTCCAAAATGTAGGTAAGGTTCTCCTAGAGACCTCTCAACTTGGTGAGGATGTGAGGTGGGAACATTCAAAGAATGAATTTTGTCTTATTAGGGCCGACTTCGATGCCACGATAGCATATGATGAAGCCAGGGAATTTTTCCAGGGTAACGCCAAAGGCACATTTCAGGTGATTCATCTTTAGACTAGGTTGTCAAATTTTTTTGAAGAAAATTTCAAGGTGATCTAGGCGGTTTGAAAGCTATCATGTTTTAAACACCAGGTCTTCGACATAACACTCGATGAAGTTTCCCAAGAAGGGCATGAAGATGAAATGCATAGAGCACTGATATGTGGTACTGGAATTTTTTTGGGTCAAAGGGCATTACTTTATAACAGAAAACCCCCTGGGTGACCCTAAAGGTGGTATCTTCTTCATCTCATTGAGCCATATGGATTTGACCATATCTAGAATAACCATCCATTTAGGAGAGGGATTCTTATTTGGTCATTGCATCGATCAACAATTTTGTGATCAAGACTGGGAAGTCACCTTTTAGGAAATGCCAATTAAGGTCTCTGAAGTCAAATAAGATTCTAATATGACATTTCTTATTTTTGACATTAACTATGTTCGCCAGCTAGATCGGATATTGGACCTCCCATATGAAGTTATATTTTATCATCTTGTTAACTTTATCCTCTATTTGAGAAGCATGTGTTGAGTGGGTTCTTCTAGATGGCTTCTTATAGCCCTGGTGATCTTCTGGTAAGCCCAGATGGTGGGTGGAAACTTCAGGATTGAGGTTTGGAATCTCCGTGTAATTCTAGTAAAAAGGTCTCGATTTTTCTTTAAGAATGAGGTATATGCCTCCTTCTCCTCGACAAGAATGTCCACACTAATTATAGTGGGCCATGGGTCATTTTCAGTGCTCACATTTATCCCTTTAAGTTCATCGATTGTGGTGGGTACACCTTCTTCAAATTTGGTAGGGGAATCTTTGAGGTCTTCTTCGTCTCTTTCCTCTACTTCATCATCTTATTCATCTTCCTATTCTGATAGAGAAAGGATTTTTGAGATAACTTCTCCAATATTGGGGGGGGGGGGTCATCTTTTTCCTTAGTTTGTGAGGAAAGGGATGTTTTATGTCCCAAGTATTGGCTGAAATAATCTTTGATAGGGATTTTCCAGACAACATGGGGGTCAACCCACTCTTCTGTGTCCTTGAACATGGTGGTCGAAAAAGAGACCATGAAAACCATTGAGTCTATGTCCAGAATTGTACTTATGCATTAAACTTGGTTGATGGGTAATACGTACTGCTCCCCAACCAGCTCGAATGGGTCGGTGGGTGCCATCTCCAATCCATTCAGGGAATTGATACAATCATCTTCATCAGCTGAATGATGTTTTTCTTCCGACTCATTGAACCTTGCGTCGATATAGTGTGATCCACAAAATTCAAACAGGGATTTATCGGTATGCAACATCATGTTTTTTCATTAGTGAAATATTTGATGCAATGATGGTATGAGGATGGAATTAAAACATGCTGATGCAGCTAAGAACTCCCCAACATGACGTTGAAGGTCATACATTCCAATACCACCAGGAATTCAGAATCTGATACGAGATCTCTAAGCCATGTTTTAATCTAGATTCATCCCAATAGTTTCTGCTCACTTTTTTCATATCCCATCAGAGTTGTAATGCATGGGTTCAATCTATGTTCAACATATTACAGTCGATGAAGTGTTCTCAGTGGGAGGAGGTTGACTATAGAGCCATTGTTGATGAATATCCTCCAATGATCAATTTTGTTTGTCTTGTCAAACACATATAAGGGTTTGATGTGCCCTTGCATGATAGCATCTTCATCCCTGCCTGTGAAGAGACGATGATGGGACATTCTTTGGGACTAGTCTATGTCCGTTAGACTCTAGCTACTTCTACTTCAGCCTCGAACTCTTGGGGACCTATAAAGGCTTCGATGAGTGCCTCCCTAATATATGCAGACAAACTCATCACGTCCATAATTGAAGCTTTACTCGTACTAAAGCCAAATTATTTAGAATATCGTACTTTTAATCTAAATTTCATCACTTCTCAGCTCAGGGTTTCTCTTTTATATACACATTAGGGGTTTTATCTTTTGATATAGATGGTTCAACCTCTAAAGTAGAGGCCAGCGGTGCTGTAGTCCTTTCTACATTTGGCTAAACATGTCTAACTCTATACATTGGGCTATTTGGTACTTTTTCTTCCCCTGATGAATATTCCAATATAATTGGGCTTGGATTTCTTCCGGTGGTGGAGGAGGAGCATTCTGGTTCTTGTTGTGTGTGTTGGAGGGTCCTTCTATGAGTTTTCGTGATGTTAATAGTTTGACTTGTGGTGTGGTCGAGAATTTGACTCCTCTAATCATGCCTTCCAGGTAACCTTCAGCCTCTACAACCTCTTCCTTTATCTCTCCAGTTGGGTGTGGTGAATTCGGTTTTTTGGACATAATCATTATCAAAGAAGGGGTCCATAATGTGAATGAAATTAATGGAGCTAAAGATCAGTTCTTAATATGATATTATTCCTATCTAATTTTCTCCCTATGACGGTGATGTCTGGCGGGGTGGTTCTCATTGCACCATTTGGCAAGGAGGTGCCTGTGGTACTGAGACTATTGGTATGAAGTCCAAAAGTGTCAAAAATGACTTTATGTTTGGTGTTAGATCATCTTCTTTCTCTTTCTTTCTGCCTTTCTAGCCTTTAGAGGACTATGGGGCTGGGGAGGATGTCTGTGATTTACTAGGAGATTTTGGGGGTGCATTTGGTTGTTTCAACTATGCCTAGAGGATTCCATGGACTTGGTTGATGGTCTTCCAAGTAATCTAGTTGTCAAAAATTTTCTCCTTCTTGATAGTGACTATTTTCCACTCCTCTTCCTCTTTTGAGTCTGAGATGGAAACATATGCCACTTGTCATGGCGATGGGCCTAACTTGACATTCTTGGAATTTAACATCTTTTGCAGGATATTCTTGAAAAAAAATAATTTTTGGATGGTCTGTCCTAGTATTCGGTGATTCAGACAGTAATTTGGACGGTCTTCGAGACCCATTTCATCGGCTCAATTTGGATTCGGTAGTAGGATTTGATTGCAATTTATGGTGGCTATGAAATTACCGCAGACCTGGTCACTCAGAATAAATACACTTTATTCCATCATTCTTTGAAATCATTTCTATTAGCAACTAGTCACTCATCTTGCTAAGGGGGTGGCTATTGGCATCTAGGGGGTCCCGTATGGTTCGGTGGGGGCCTCAAAATTAGAGCTAGTGTCAGGGGTGGCTAAAGTGTAACAGAATCCACTTTTTCATTCCCCATTCTTTTCCTAGGGTCTAATGGGGCCACTATAGACTTTATATTGGTCCTTTTCAAGGAGTCTTCTATACTTTGGAAAATATTAGAGAAGTATATAATCCCACTTTTTTACTTCTCTAGGATGAGGGGAATTCATAATTCATCCCAAAGGTTATCAATGCACATGGAGAGAATCTCATCCTAGGGGAGTGGCTGGTTCGGGGAATATGTCATGCCTTTCCATCTGGAAATGAAGTGTGAGACTCTCTCGTTCTCAGGCTATTTGCAGTTCATGAGATCACTAACTATCGTCTTGGGCATCTTCAAACATAACTTGAAGAGAAACTGTCACTGAAGGTCCTCCTAGCCTATAATTGAATTTGTTGGCAAGTGAGTATACCATATGAAAGTCGTGCCCTGTAGGGTTTGTACGAATCACATGAGTTTTACGGCTTATTTCTGCTCTAGATTTCCCATCATGGGGTCACATTAAGAGGCATATTGCATTAAATTCTTTTCCAGGTCCCCCGATCCATTTAATAATGGGAATACAGGGTTTATAAAGTTTGGTGGTGACAAAAAATTGCTCAACCACTCGGGGTTGGTTTTGTGCTCTGGTTGCATCGGAGTGCGCCACCCCTCTATAGATTCTAGTCGATATTTTAGAAGCTCGATGGCATTTAAGAGCCCTTGATGCATATCCTATCGAGCCTGAGATAGAGCTGGTGTAGGAGGGACCAAGATTGGGTATACTGACACTACAAGAATTTGGGGTGGATACCCAGCTAGGGGCATCATTTGTGGGTTTACCTGGAAATATTATGGCTGCATTCCCATTGAGGGGAAGTATTGATGTCCTTCCGGGGCTGGGTGGAACAGACCTCTAAGCTTGGGTTCATTCACTAGGATGAGTGCCTAGGGTATGGGAACCTCTTCTAGGAGCACCTACTGACATTCTACAGAGGTAACACATCCTGTGAGATAACCCACTCGACGTAGCTCGACATTAATTATCCTGAGCTCTTTCATTTATTCTTCCTGCTTGGGGAACCTTTCCTCAAGGGTGAGGTACACATTCTCACGGATTGAAGGAGGCATGCCATTTAAGACCTTTGATTCCATTTTCTCCTTGTTGGAGTTTCGTGGGGGAGGTAATGTTGGATTGACTAAGGGAGAACCTAGATTTCAGACTTCCCTATGGTTTCGGCTATGCACACCATGAGGCTTGGTGTGGGATTCCTCTGGGAGGGAACCATCTTCCTTGGATTCCTCTCCTCCTGCGTCATTTCCTGTGAGATCCATGGGGTTGAAGTTTACCACGTTCACTGAGGAATACCACATTGGGGGTGGTGTACCTAGTGTCGAATGGTAGGAAGGATTCTTATTCCCTTTATTGGACTTTGTACTTCCATTTTTGCGATATCCTTAGGGATTATTTATGAATATTGACCCGAAGGGATCCTTGTTCTGACCTTATAATGTGCCTTTGTCTCGGAGGGTGCGAACCATGAGAAGGGGTGGAATGGGAAACTCCTCTTTCCATTGTTCTTCCAAGATTGTGGAAGACATACCCCCTCCATGTGGGGATTTGAAGTAAAAATTCCCCCAGTCCTATGGGATGGGGTTTTTCCCATTCTTCTATTGCTGCGTTACGATTAGGATTTGTTAGTCTTACCGGGGAATTTTTATGTAAAAATTCCCCCAGCCCTGTGGGCTATGGATGTTCCCATATCACGACAGTAGTAGCAGCTATTTCCACCCTTTCAATTTCATGTACTTCCACATATGCGTACGCAAAGGATGGAATTGGGTATGCATG
Organism: Viscum album; assembly: GCA_963277665.1. Taxonomy (NCBI): domain Eukaryota; kingdom Viridiplantae; phylum Streptophyta; class Magnoliopsida; order Santalales; family Viscaceae; genus Viscum; species Viscum album. The sequence continues at coordinate 457,627,761 of OY728133.1, read as the reverse complement.
AAGTCTATAGTATTTTAAATACATGAGCACTGCTTGCTGGTTGGATTTACTTTGGCAGGAAGCATGTTATATGTTCTTGGTTTCTTGAGATAGATTATTTTTGATGGATTGATCTCTTTGGACTAGATACTTTTGAGACTTACTTCAGGCTTACTTTTGTTGAGTATCCCTTATTTCCTGACCACGAGTTTCATTTGATTTTTTCCTCTGTGTGATGACATTGTAGGATTTCATTTCCAATGGGTCCTACTGAGTGGGACGTGGGGTGAAGTGAAAACTCAATGTTCTCCCCACCCCCAAAAGTGAACTCTAGATGGGGTGTTATTAATGAGACAACAAAATTTATGTAGTGCATGAAGGCAAGCTAGTTCAAGGATTTTCATTCACCTTTCTGATTGTGGATGATTTTCAGACGAGAGGTCTTCCAAGTCTATCAAATGGAAAAGCTCCCCTTTCATGCTGACATGGTCCACGTACCCTTGGTAGGGTATGAATTTTTCTTTCAACTTTTTAAGAGTCATCCATATATTGAGGAGAATGTCATGTGTGCATTCGCCAGACTATTCTCCTAGTATTTCTAAGTGAGAAGTGGTCATAGGAAATTACATCACTGATATATTATCCCTATCTCATTATATTCTCACAAGTAAGATATCATGTTTTTGTTCTTCCAGAGGATCCTCTACTTGATATTCCCAACTCAAATGCTTCTTAATAATTTTTTTACATGCAACTAGGCTGGTGGGAGCCTTATCGATTTGCAGACGCTATGGGGGTGGCTCAGAAGATGATCATGGACCCAGGCCATCCTCTGGTTGATAAAGAATATCACTCGTTATAGACAGAGTGCTTGATGTGTTTGACTCCTTTCTGAGCACCTCATCATAGGAGGGCTTTCTCATATTCCTTCTGGCAATGGGAGGACCTTCTCTCCAGTATGAATTTTGATTGCGGGGAGGACCTCCGCAGTTGGTGCTGCAATGTAGAGGGATACTATTGCAACTTGATGCCCAACCACGGGAATTTTCCTCACAGTGAACACCCTAAGGAGGACCTTCAGGTCAGTATATAGTAATGGGAGGACCTTCTTACTGTTTGATGTTATTATGGGGAGGGCCATCACAACAACTTTCATTGCAGGGAGGGCTACCATCATGACTTGACACCTGGCTACAGGGAGAATTTCTACAGTGTACATCCTGGGGAAGAACTTTAGGATGTACTTCAATGAGGGGAGTACATTCTCATTTTTTGGTAGTACAATGGGGGAACATCACAGTAACTATCATTGTAGGGAGGGCCTTCGCAATTACTATCATCATAGAAAGTACTACCATCATCACTTGATGTACGACTATAGGGAGAATCATATCTGTAGTGTATACCATGGGGAGGACCATCGGGATGGAATAAATTGGGGGGGGGGGACTTCTTGTTGTCTGGTCTTCAAGTTTAGGGTAGGGCTACCATGACACGCATTAGAAGATAGGCTCTCATGATTGATCATTATTAACCCACAGAGTAATCCCCTATGGGTGCTCTGTGGAGGACCTTCAGAGATGCTGGTAGCGACATTGTGGAGAGGACCTTCGCAACTACTACTACCACTTACATAATTTTGTAATGGAATGATAGTTTCTTGAGCCTTTATTGATATATGTTTGAGGTTGTTAAGAACCCCAGCTTTCATCAGGGTAGGATCATGCATTTGCTCTTCATTTTCCGAATTCCTTTGACGCTTTTCATTTTTGGCCACTCTCTTGTGGGTAACCGAGGTCATATACTATTCGTAATGGACTTCATATACAATTCCTTTTCTTTTTTGGTCCAGTGATGACATCGGGAAATGCTGACTCACATATTGAGTTTTGGTAAGGGTGTATGTCTGCCCTGGAGCGGCCACCACGTTGGACCAACGTCCCCCAGTTGGAACTGGTATTTTTCCCGATCTGGTTGTCCATATGTCACGATATATTGCTGTCAACCCTCCTAGACTAGAGCAGGGATACATAACTACTCTAAGGTGACTTACATAATTTGCAAGTGAGTCATTATATTCGAGCAAATCGGGTCGTGGGCCCGATTTTTCACCCTTTTTACCGATGCTATGATATATTGGCTTGTTTAGAAGATATGGTCTGGAATCAATATCTGATCTTCCATCATTTCTAGGATGTGCTAAGATACATATTTGGATGGAATAGGTATGAAGGCCCATTCTAATGTCAGAGCAGGAGTTTGTGCCTGCTCCGGTCCTCCATGAGTTTCTAGTAGATACTGGCAGTTCTTCTATGCCGAGATAGAGGAATGATTATGTCGCCGGTTGTCTTATCTGGTTTCCACCATATTTTACTGCTCATATTCATGAGTGGGGATTTTCATCCACTCGATTTCCATTGTATTTGTCTCACAGGCTTTGTATGCATCCACAAGAATTTGACTCTCCTCATATTTGGTTGCTGCCCTATTTGGATGGTGGGATTGAAGTGCATCAACATGTGTTTGTTCATACATATATCCTTTTGGTACCCTATTTAGATGGCAGTCTTGAAATGTGTCATTAGGTGTTTGTGCCTGTGTGTAGCTAAGTGCCACCCTATTTGATGGCAGGCTTGTTGTGCCTCAGTAGATTGCTGTATTTGCCATTATTTTTCCACTCTGTCTTCACGGCGGGACTGATGAGCATTAGTAAGAATTTGCATGTGCTCATATTGTGCCACCCTATTTCTATGGTGGTCTTGAGTGGAGAGGGAATAGTTGTATGTTTACCCGTTGAATGTCGTTGTGTTAGAATGGAAGTGCTACTCCTCAGGAACCCGGGTGATGGATTGTTCTTGGTTATATATTCTCCACCCCTGGCGGGAAGCCCGAGGGGCCTAGGTCTTCTATACATTGGCATGTGCCCTTGGGATAAGGTCCTCCTCGGTGGGAGGAGGCCTGGTCATCTAGTGTCAACGGTGATGCTCCCTGGTGGGGGCCTATGGGTACGACCCCTATGCAGTTGAGTTGAATTCGTCGACATTGAATTTATCCATTTTCCTAAGTTAAGGTAGGTACACATTGTCACATTCTAAGGATAGGCTCCTAAACCAGTTTGAGATGACCACCAAAGCTGCCTTGTACATGGGTGCCAACAGTGGCTGAAGGGTTAGCGGGCAGACCTTTGTAGACTGGAGGACTTGTCTTGCGGCCCTCATCATGAGGAGAGGACCATTTCAGTGGTACTTTTTGATTTGTGTATTGGATAACCAACGTTGAAGACATTAGGTAGGTGAAGGGGTCCTCTTATTTGAGGCCTTGGCTGCCTGTAGGATTGCTGATGTGCGTGTCTGTATGGGTTGTTGGGATGTCATTTGGATCTAAGGTCGCTCTGCATGAACCTGAAATATACATATATGATATACATACTAAAAAACATCTTCAAAGTGGAAATTATTTAAAAATATTCATATTTGAAGATTTATCTTGGCCCCCTTCTTCTTTTCTTTTACTTCGGGGCGAAGGGGCCTCGGTGGGGTGAGACTGCCACCTCAGTTAAGGATTCATGTCGGGTTCACCATTTCCGTTCTACCTCCGAGGTGGCACATTTTTCAGGAGGTGTGGAAATGGTTCGACGAGGATCATCACCCATCCCTTTTTATAGATATGGGTTCTCATCGAGTTTATCGTTCCATTGTTTCGACCCATTCAGTGTCATTATCCATTAAATATTGTTGAATTAACCCTACTGGAACTGTTGGTCCAAGCAGGGGATTATGTGGGGGTCAAGAACTCATGCAATCATTCGTTCATGGATATAAATTCCTTGTATAGTATCCAACGAGTTTATTCATGGATCCAAGAAATCTCAATGTCCCTAGTATCCATGATTTATGGACCTTATTTCCAAAGGCAGGCACTCATTGGCTGAAGATTTGGCCAGCGACACTTAAGGACTGCATTGGTCGAGAGGATGATAGGTGAGGATCACCACACCCTTCTGGGGGAGGATTGGGGCCTGTTATGGGACTCTCTTATATATTTAAGTCGTGCTCATATGTTCTTGAATCCCTGGTTCATTCCTGAAGAGTGTGTCCACAGGAAACCCTTAGTTTGAAAGGTCGTCGTGAGCATGAAAATGTTTGATGCCATAGAGGTGAAGCTGACTTGAGCCATGTTATGAGGCACTCTAAATTTTATCATCATCTAGGGGGGATGGAAGGTGATTTGATTTTGGGATCGGGCCCACAAGGAGAGCTTCCTAGGTAACTTCAAAAGAGGAATTAGAAACCACGTAGTTTGGATTGTATGGGGATTATGCATAGAAGAATCCCATTTTATAAACATGATTGGGTGAACACTTTATGTGTGGTCACCCGTTTGACCTCTAGACTTATGGTAGGTGTCCTACATATCCCGGTTTGATCAAGAATCAGAGTTATCATATTTCAAATGTGTGGGGATTGCGCATAGAAGCTGCCCATTTAAGGGGACATTATTGGGTGGACCCTTTCAGATTGGAAACCATTTGAGCTTGGGCCTTCTGGTAGGCATCCTACATATCTTGATTTAGCCAGGAATTAGAGTTCTCATAGTTCAGATGTGTGGGTCTTATGCATAGAAGCTTCCCATTTAAGGGGACATGATTGGGTGGAAACATTCGAATGAGAACTCTTTTGAGATCGGGCCTTCTAATAGGCATCCTACATATCCTGGTTTGATTAGGAATCAAAGTTCTTATAGTTCATAAGTTTGGGTCTTACGCATAGCAGATACCCATTTAATGGGACATGATTGGGTGGACCCTTTTGGATGGGCACCCTTTTGAGCTCAGGTCTTAAGGTAGGTGTCCTACATATCTTCGTTTGATCAGGAATTAGAGTCCACATAGTTTAGAATGTTTGTATGTTTTAATAATCTCAAACCTCTAAGTCCACATGAGGCATGCTTGGACTGAGAAATAAGAGCATGTGGAAGATTCAACAACGCACCTACCTCCTCCCCTATTGGTGGGGGAGGGAGAGCCCACGGAAAAAGAAGTTGGGGAAAACATGGGTGAGGATGTGAAGAAATGAACCTTTCTATGTGAAATGGAATTAATGTTAACATAGCCCTGCCTCATAAGATTGGGGACATACCTCAGTGGGAGGGACTCAGAGCACATTCTGGGAAGGGGAGGAGTTTCGTCCTCATCAAAGGGGGAGAGAACATAACCCCTTCGTCTGATCACTATTCCTCAGTGAATTGAAAATAAAGTGATTACCCTTAATCCATAGAACATGGAAGTCCACATTGGCATCCTTAGGATGGGATATTGGTTACCATGGGAATGTAGCCTCACAGTCATTCCTGAAGCTAGCACAATTTTTGGGACGACCTTCGTGATTATGCTTACCGTGGGTATGTAGACTCAATGGGTGCATTGACACACCTAATGGTCTGATCATACAGGTCTGGTGGCTTTGGAGGAGGCTTTGGACAAGTGATGTAGGACTTGTTAGCAAAGGGATCATGGAGGATTGGACATTAATGGAGGGGTGAGGTTGGAACAGAAAGTAACAATACCCAAAAAAAACCCCATTATGCATACAGGTTTCTCTTGCGGGATGGGGAAGGCTCAACATACCATAGAGGTATGTAGACAGAAGGTCCATCCATGTACCGGTGTGGTACGCAAGCATAGGTATAATCCACTGCATACCAAATTGGTACGCGACCCACCATGTCTCTTGGGGTTATATCTACGTACCGATTGGGTAAGTGGTGCTGGGTTCAGTTCGTGTAGTGGTACGCGACACGAAGCAGCATACTGAAGGAGGGTATGGGGGGTTACCATTCACGGGAAATTAATTTGCAAGAAATCATTTGTTCAAAGTTTTTTAGTTAGGTTCGCAGTTCTATTATTATTATTCAATTCCTATGTTTTATGGTTTGTGGCTAGTTGTACCTACAGAGGGAGTGGTTTGTGGTTTGTGCCTTGTCGATGAAGTAAGACGGAAGCCGAAGTGAATCCTTTAAGTCTCCTTCAAGCTTTTGTTGTCCGTTCTTATCTCTATCTATCTCCCTCTGTGTCCCCTCCATCCATACTTCTACTATGCTCCTATTATAGAGAATCGGATCAATCGTATCTATTGGGCACTCAACACCATTTGTGGATTCCCATTGAATCAATATCCTGAACTGATGAGTTCATGGTATGGTACACAAACGGTCTTCCAACATACAACTCCTTCGACGACACAGTTCGCGGTTTTATTTTCTCATTGTCCATCACCTCGCGGGCCAGCGGTTCGAGGACCATCTCGCATACCAGGCGGTTCATGATCCATCTTCTTCATGTACCTTTCATGGTGGTGGTATATGGGCCACTTAAAAACATTTAAAACTTGAACTATTTCAAGTTAATTCAATGAAATCCCACTCAATTTGAGTCCCTTCGCATTGATAGACTTGTAGAAGCACTTTCTTTCTTCTTCTAAGCGATTGTGGGGGGGACTTTCTCCTCTTGGTATAATTTTCAGGACCCAACAACCCAAAATATGCAAATTACCATAAAATAAAAAAGAACCATAAAAACATTGGAAACCCCTAAAAACCATAAAATTCATAAAACATACAAAAAAAACCTCATAAGGCCATAAATCCCGCTATGTTCATAAACTCCTAAAACATAAAACTCGTAAAACCAATAAAAACCTACACCCCAACTACAAACAAAAACCATAAAATCCAAAAACCCAATAAAATACCCTAAACCCTACACCCAAAACCCCATACCCTACACCCTAAACCCTAAACCATAAACCCTATACCATATACACTATACCCTAAACACAACACCCTAAACCACAAAACACACACCCTAAACCCTTTACCCAACACCCTAAACCCATACCCTATCCCCTAAATCATATACACTACACCCTACACACTAAACCCTAAACCCTATGCCCTACACCCTAAACCCTAAACTCTGAACACTACACCCTATAACCTTACCCAACACCTTAAACCCTAAAACCTATAGCCTAAACCTTATACCCAACACCCTAAACACTAAACCGAAAACCCTAAACAAAATACCCTACACCTTCAATCCTAAACCCAAAACCATAAACCCAATATGATTCACCCAAAATCCTATACCATACTCCCAAAATGTTATAACCTACTCTATAAACCTATTGTACTAAAACCCATAAAATTACCCTAAAAACTAAAACACTTATAAAATCCAAAATAACCCATAAAAACCTAAATCCCAAGAACTGTAAACCCTTAAAATGCATTAAAGCCCATAAAAAACCTAAAAAATTCCTAAGAAACCCCTAAAATCTATAAAACACATACAACACCTAAATACACTAAGAAAAACATAACAACCCCAAAAATTCCTAAGAAAACCCTAAAAACATAAAAAACCCTACAAAACCATAAAACCCCAAAAAACCCTTAAAACCCTAACTAACCCTAAAACCCCTTAAAACCCCTACAATACCCTAAAACCGCTAAAAAAACTCAAAAATCCTACAAAACCCTAAAACAACTATGAAACCATAAAGGATCCATAAATCTCTAAAAGCACCCTAAAACCCATAAAAACCGTGAAAACCCAAAAGATCCCTAAAACACCAAAACCCCTAAAGTCCCTAAAAGAACCAAAAAAACCCAAAAAACCATAAAAATTTCTAAAAAACCTAAAACCTAAAGAACCCATAAAACCCCTCTAAAAACCACAAAAAATAGTAAAACCACTAAGAATTCATAAAACCCTAAAAACCCTAAAAAATTCTGAAAACCCATAAAAACCCTATAATAAGCTAAAACTACGAAAGATCCCTATAAGACCATACTACCCCTAAAAATCTCAAAACACCCTAAAACTACTAAAAATCATAAAACAACTCTAAAATGCCCTAAAAATACTAAAAACCCTAAAAAATCGTAAAATACTAAACCCTAAAAAGATCCTAAATACAATAAAATTCATAAGACACCGAAAATACATTAAAAGAATAAATTCCCCAAAAAAGCCCTAAAAGACCCTAAGAACCCTTAAAACACCTACAAACTATAAAACCCATAAAACCCCAAAAAAATAAATAAATAAAAATCCCTCAAAACAATTAAAACCACTAAACATCCAGCAAAATTAAAAAAAACCCTAATAACCCAAATACTATATAAAATCCTAAAAATCATAAAAAATCGCAAAAACCCAAAAACCGCTAAAAATCCTAAAAAGTATAAAACCCCTAAAGTTTATAAAAACATTAAAACCCTTAAAACCCAAAAAACAAACAAACCTTAAATTACCCAAAAACCCTAATGAAACCCTAAAAGACAATAAAACCCCCCAAAAACCATGAACGACCCTAAAACCCCTAAAACCCCTAAAAACCTTAAAACCCGTTAAAGACCATAAAAACCCAACAAAAACGTAAAAGTCACTAAAAACATTAAATATGATTAGAATCCTTAAAAATACAAAAACCCTAAAAAATATAAAAAATATGAAGGCCCTTGAAATCCCTAAAATCCAAAAAATACCCAAAAACACCTTAAAACCCTTATAAAGACCTAAAATCCCATTGAAAACATAAAAAAATATAAAATACCCAAAAATATTTCTAAAAAATCCCAAAAAACATAAGAAACCATAAAACCCTTCAAAATACTTAAAAATACCATAAACCCCCCAAACCACTTAAAATCCAAGATAGACCCTCAAAACCATAAAAACCATAAAACCCCTCAAAACCCAAACCCCTAAAAAGCTAACCCCCACCCTAAATCACCCATAAATTACCTAAAATCCTTAAAACCAAATGCAACCATAAAAACTGTGAAACCATAGAAACCATAAAACCCCAAAAAACCCCGAAAAATCATAAGAAACCTAAAAAAACACAAAAACCAAAAACCTTTAAAACCCCTAAATCCCTCTAAAAATAAAAAAGAAGGCTAAAAATACCTAAAGGACCCTAAAACCCATAAAACTCAACTAAAAGACCCAAAAACCAAAAAAAATACCCTAAACCGCATAAAATGCCTAAAAGGCCCTAAAATCCTAAAAGACCCTAAAACCAATAAAAACTCTAAAAACTAAATGAACATAAGAAACCTAAAATCCCATAAAATACTATCGAGTTTCTAAAACATAAAATAACCCTAAAAGTCTTTAAAACCGGAAAATTTCTAAAGTGAACCTAAAACCCTAAATGAGCTTAAAACCCCTACAAAATCCTAAAGGGCCCTAAAACACTAAGAAAAAACTAAAATCCTAAAATACCATAAAAATATTGGAAACCTTAAAAGAACATAAAAACTATAAAAACATATAAAGGACTAAAAATACATAAACACCATATGAACCCTAAAAACCTGTAAAAATCTAAAACCCTTAGAAACCCTAAAAACCCTAGAAAAACCTAAATACCCTTTAAAACCATAAAGACCCTGAAACATAAAAAAACTAAAAATTGTAACTATAGTAAAAACCCTAAGAATACCTAAAACCCCCAAAAAGGTCTTAAAAGACCATAAACACCCAAAAGACCCTGATAACTGTAAAAAACCAAAAATCAATAAAAAATAAACACCATAAAACCCCAAAAATCCACTAAAACCTACAAACCTTTTATGAACCTTAATAATCCTAACAGATCTTGAAAATACCTAAAAACAGTAAAACCCTAAAAACTCATAAAAACAATAAAAAAAATAAAAACCAAAGAAACCATAAAACCTTATGAAATCCTAAAATAATATAAAATCCATAAAATTATAAAAATTACAAAAAAAATGAAAAACCTAAATTGAAAATAAAAACAAATACATAATAAAAGCAATTAAAAACACTAAAACCCCTAAAACCATAAAAATTCCTTAAAAACTAATAATACCCCTAAAAACTCAAATATACCTCTAAATACCCTAAAATCTTTAAAAATTATGAAAACCCCCCAAAAAACCCTTTAAAATCCCCAAAATAGAAAAAACATAAAAATACAAAAAATCCTAACCATAAAATACATTTAAACCCCTAAAAACCTATAAAACCCCAAAAAACCTCTTCAAACCCTAATAACTCCAAAAACCCCCATATCCCTTAAAACCTCAAAATCTTCTTGAAAACCTCCAAAACCCATAAAAACCCTAAAACCAGCTTAAAAATATTAAACCACCTAAAAAACCTTAAACCCAAAGATATGTAAAATCCATAAAAACCCTAAACCCTAAACCATGAAATCTAATCCCAATGCCCAAAACCCCATGTCCAACACCCTAAACACTGTACCATACACCGTAAACCTTAAATCATACACCCTAAAACCTAAACCGTACATCTTAAATCCTAAATACTACTCCCTAAACTCTAATTACAAATTATTAAAACATAAAGGCACTAAAAATCCTAAAATAACTAAATTAACCTAAAAATAAAAAAAAACCTATTAACCCCCAAAAACCCTAAACCCCACAAAAGACACTAAACACCATAAAAGACCCTAAAACTCCTCAGAACCCCTGAAAGCCCCTAAAAACATAAAAAACCCTAAGATATCATAAACACCAATTAAAAACCAAATAACCCAAAAAGCATATAAAACTCTTATATGGATAAAAGATTAAAAACCCTATGAACCATAAAACCCAAAAAAACATTAAAAAACCTAAACATCTAAAAAATCTAAAAATTTGACAAAAACCCAGTAAAAACATAATATTCCTTAAGACCTTATAAATCCCTTAAAATTTTATAACCCCCTAAAAACCCAAAAATAACAGATAAACCAAAAAACCATATACCAATACTAAAACCATAAAGATCTTAAAACTCCTAAAAGGCATAAAAACCCTAAAAGACCCTAAAATCCAAAATACCATAAAATAGCCTAGAAATACATTAAAAACCCTAAAACCCCCAAAATCATAAAAAACAAAAAAAAATAATAATAAAATACCTAAAACACTTTAATCCCCAAAAAATCAAAAACACTAAAAACCCATTTAATCACTAAAAATATAGAAACTCTAAAAACCTTAAAAATCATAAGAAACCCTAATACAATAAAATAGCTTAAAACCCATAAAATCCCAAAGAAGTATGGAAAAAATCCAATAAACTATAAAAAACATAAAAACCCCTTAAAACCCTAAAACCCCATAAAACCCTCAAAAGCACCAAAATCGCAAAAAAAAACAACAAACCCCAAAAATTCCCTAAAAAAATAAAAATACAAAAAATACCTAAAATAAATATATGTACCTAAAATTTATAAAAACCCTTTAAAACGTAAGAACCAAAATGACACTAAAAGAACCTAAAAACTAAAAACACTTTCAAACTCATAAAAGACCCAAACCCCCAAATATTACCCTAAAAACCATAAAAACCCAAAAGACCTGTAAAAACCCCTAAAAACCCTAATGTCCAAAAAACCCTAAAATTATTTAGAATATCTTAAAGAACAAAAAAGAAAATAAAACCCCCCCAAACCCTGAAAACCCTTAAAAACAAAAAAAACATAAAACCCCAAAAAAAATCCAAAAATACCAAAATCCATAAACTACTACAAAACCCTAAAAATCCTGAAAAACCCTAAAACCCATAAAAAAAATTAAAAACCAAAAAACCCAAAACCCCCCTTAAAACCCAATCAAACCAAAAAAATGTGAAATACCTAAAGATTCATACAAATACCTAAAAATCCTAAAAACACTACCAAATCATCGAAACTCTAAAAACACTATAAAAACATAAAAACCCGAAAAGAATCCTATATACCCTATAAGAACACTAAAACCACCCAAAAACCCATTACGGAATCCTAAAAATCACTAAAACCATCTAAAACATAAAAACTCGTAAAAACCCAAAAATTAATAAAAACCATAAAAGTCAAAAAAAAAATCCAAAAAACCCTAAAAAATCATAAAAACCCTAAAACCCATAAAAACACTAAACCCCTAAAAGACACTAATACCCCAAAAAAAATTCAATAAAACACTAATACCCATGAAACCATAAAAAACCATAAAAGACTAAAAACCCAAAAACCAACTAAGAAACCGTAAAACCCATAGACACCATAATCCCCCTAAAACATAAAAACCTATAAAAACCTAAAAACCCAAAAAAAATTAAAGAAACTTAAAACCCCATCAAAACCCCAAAAAATAATTTTAAAAACATTAAAAACCCTAAAACACCAACAAAATACTAAAACCATTAAAACTAAAAAACCCATCAAAACCCTTAAAAACACTAAAACTATATAAATCTCTAAAACCCCTAAAAACCCGAAAAACAAAAAAAAATATTGAAAACCTTAAAAATGCCTATTGGGTCCTAAAAATTTCGTAATGGCGAAGAAGGTAATTCCATTGAAATCAGTATAGGGCGGAAATGAAACCTAGGGAAATATTGAAGAAAATATTCAACAGGATGAGACCACGAGGCCAAAATCGCTTCGTGGACCATCGATCTGAATGGAAATATGCCAGGTTGTGTAGTGTCCGCAAATGAAATAGTCCTTAGATGGAGGTGGTTCTGTTTTCACCCGCAAATAAAAAATTCATTTGCAGTACAAGAATAGTGACTTTCATCCCTATAAAAAATTTCCCCCCATGAAAAAATTTCTTCACGAGTTGGATATTCATCCTTGGTATCTGAAAAATGGAGGCCCCATGATCCATCGCAATTAGCCAAGAAGGTAGTAGATTTCCCCATTCCTCTATTAAAGGAACCCTAGGGGGATCGAAAAGCAATGAATGAAACAGAAATAAAAATATAAGGGGTGTGTTAGAAATATCTCCCTCACTTGAACCACTTTGTGGATGCAATTCCATGAAACATATACAAGTTTCCCTTCATGGAATCCATCCCGCAAACCATATACAAAAGACCCTATGGCAATATTCCATGTGTAGGTAGTGTCATTTATTTAAATTAGGCATTATTTTTTAACCTTGAAAATAAATAAATTACTTGTCAGATGTTTCTTCGTTGATGATGCTTCATGGATGATGCTTCAAATATGGTCCCATTATGAATTCTATTCATAAAAACCACTTCACAAATGATCCATCATTGCCAACCCTTCATGAGTGATCCTTCACATCCAACCATTTATGGATGATCCTTCACGGTCAGCCACTTCATAGATGATGTTATGTGGTCATCCATAAAATCCCATTTTCAAAATCATTCGTGTCTATGATTCCATACCGTAGGGGATGCACCCCACACCCTCACTTATAATCAGTGTCAGGTTGTGTTATTGGCCCTCTAATACCATCCTTTCACAACCATTATTGATTCCAATGAAAAATGGAGAGTCTCATAGTGAATTTTTTTATCACGGTCAATGAAAATATGGGTGGGGACCTTATGCCACCCCAACATTCACCCCATTTAATACCATGAGTTGAGATATTCCTCATACACCTCATGAAATATAATCCCCCAACTCTAATGCTAGGTTGATCCAGAAATGGACACTCTTGCATAAGACCCACACCATCTATTAGTAAGAATACTCTTCCTAGTCTTTCTAACCACGTGACTTTAAACTATAAAGAACTCCCCCTGACCACATGAGATTAAACTATATGGAACTAGTCCTAGATACCTGAAATTAAACATTAGTATACCCTATATGAAAAATATAGTAAGACTACCATGAAAAACAAGATATTCCTTATGTTATAAGATTAATATTACTTAAGTATTAATCACGAGACTTCCATCATACAATTTTAGGGAACTCATTATGAGGTAATCCCCTAGACTTTCTTATAGGAGGTGACACTTTTTTCTTCTCTTCACATCTTCATGGGATGTATTTGAATAGATCATCAAATGTCAATATCCTGGATATGAATGTAATGGAAAAACGTATGCACACTCAAATACCCCATCTATCTCTCCCTTTGGGCTCCAACATCATCCATTTGCAGATAGGGTGAGATCATGTGATTATTAGATCTATTGCTTCCTCTTGTTTCTCACAACTAGCATGACTCACGTGGGCTTAGAGACTAGTGGTGATTATGAAATCTACATGATCCCAAACCTAAAATGGGTCTCTTACATGGTATAAGTCTTGAAACCATACTTCAACATTAAAATAGCCATATTCCTAATAATGCAGCAAAAAATGGGTAGCTTCCATGCGTAAGCCCCAGCCATGTCCATTCAAATAGGAATTTTACATGTATATGCATTAATAATTCCTCCATTTAAATGGAACTCCTCTAAGACATAAGTCCCAGTCCTACCAAACTTTGTGGTCCTTGATTTCTAATTAAATGTGATATGTAGGAAGTATCATGAATGTCCAAACACTACATCTACATTTATCCTGATTTCCTCTGGAGTATAGCCCTAGAAAGATCATGCCCCTACCAAAGAGACTACATCTATTATGTGCCCCTAGGTATGCCTATACATATGTCTCACACCATCATTTACTAGGCACCCTTCACCTGGAAGTCCTTGTTACATGACGTTAAACTGTATGGTTGGGTATTCATCACAAGACCTTAAAAGGTAATGTATCAAGTTAAGCAGTAACATAATACTTGGGTTTTGATTCTTCTTATGAGGATATGTTGGAATCCCATTTCATGGGATTGATCCCAACATCAAAAAAACTCCTATCCACATAGATGGTGATAAACTCTAGAACACCCCATCGTGCATCTTAAAACAACAATCATCCTAGTAAATAACCAAAGGATACCTCATATGTCTACAAATGATAACATTGATGGAGAAACTCATATACAAACAAATCACTCCATTTACAGAGAACCTCAGATACATACAGATGATTCCAAACCCTTGTGTTGTCATAATGGGTCATTGCCTAAGAGTAATCTATTATATGATCATTTGGGAATGAACCATGTAATCATGAACATATCTCATATCTATAAGAGTGTCATGGAACATGAAATAGTTCCCCAAAAAGTATGTGATGAGCCCAACTTCACATCCTCTCAACCAATGTGAGTTCTCAAGTGTCGTTGGCCAAGTTGTCGACTGAGAGCTTGCCTTTAGAAATTTGGTCCATGAATCAGGGATATTAGATCCATTGTGTGTTTCCAACTACACAATCAAAACCCGTTGGATTCTGTTCAAAGAACTTGTACTCAACATCAGTGATTTCACACCATTAAATCCCTTGCAATCAACTCTTCCTAACTAAGGGTATAATCCCATCATCAAGGGAAACAAAATGGCGAACCCGACGTGAATGACTTAAATACAACACCTTTTTTGTAACACCCCGAGATTTTATGAAAAATATTCTTTTTAATTTCACTAATGTCTTGTGTTGTACACTACACCAAAAGGATCTTGCACAACACACATCCTTGATTTGCCTTGCATTACACGCAATCGCGACCTTCCTCGATAGCGTGTGTAGTAGGCAATAACGAGTTTCACTAAACAACAATATGCTATTAAAATATTATTAAAACTAACCGTTATGTATACCAATAACCACTTTTTGAAATTTTGTAATTTTATTTTTCAAAATGGAATTCATTTTTGGATTCGTAATATTGAGATTAGCTTAGGGTGAAATTTTGGTGATTTTCGGATAACTTTCATATTTTGATGAATAGTGAAAATTACTACATTTTAATTAAAAACAACTTTTTCAATCGAAATAATTAATAGTGATAAATTATTAATTTGAGTGGTTTTAAAGTATATTTATAATATATTTTTACAATTTAATACAATGTTGGTCATTGGATGTAATTTCACATTTAAACCAGTTATAAACAAGTGTCAATCTTTTGATAGTTATTATCTCTTAAAAACACGCTATTTGTTTTGACGATGGGAATTAATTTTTAAATTAATTAATGCAACTGATATGTTTTGAATTTGGTAAAATATAAATCATTTTTGAGTTCATAATATCAAATATATCTTAGGCCTAATTTTTGGTATTTTTCTGAAAACTTTCAATTTTTGATGAATAGTGAAACCACTAAGTGGTAGGTTAAAAACTGAATTTTGCATAAAACTTAATTTTACCGCTTCTGTGAATGGAATTTAGAAAATCCGAGAGACACGGTTAATATCAAGGACTAAAATGTGGTTCAATGAGATGAAAATAAGTTTTGGTGAATAGTAACTTTTTACTTTTATTTACCACGGTTAAAAGTAAATAGGGTAATTAAGGGTAAAAATGATATTATTATTACCATAAAACATGTCCAAATTCTATTGGATAAGTGTAATTCGACCAAAAACAAGATTAGGAATAAAATATGACCATTTAGGCCCACTTGGATTAGATTAGGACATTTATTATTATTTAATTCAAAGAAGAGTTAAAAGAGTTAAAATCAAAGTTTATTTACTAAAACATTTTTAATATGGAGTTATACATAAGATAAATTCGACTATAAATATTCATTAGAAAGATAAATAGATTTCCTACATAATGGTATTTTATTTGTAATTTTTAGACATTAAATAATTTAATTTATTTATGACACAACGATGATGCATTAATTATCTTATTAATGAAATATTGACATAATTGATGTTATAAATACCCAAATAAATATAATTTGAGACTTTTTATGAATTACACTAATTTTCTAGGTTACAATGATATATTAGTGTTGATTTAATAACCTTTGTTCGAACATATAATTCTGTTATGACTTTCACAAAAATCATATATCAAATAGTGTCAAAATTGACACAAAATAGTTTTTAAATCAAATATTATATTATTAATTGTTATTTTATTCCTAAAAATCTAAGGTTCGGCCAAATGACTTAGATAAGGATATATATATTAATAATAAACAATTTGGGGTTCGTTTGTCTTGATATAGTAAGTTTATTAACCTTATAGTATAAGAACACAAGAAGACACGGTTAAAGTAAAATTATTTAACTTAATGTTAAATCTAAATGATAAGGTTAAAATAGGAACCTAATTTGTCTAAATTCTATTGGATGAGAGGATTTCGACCCATCCCCACCTTAGCCTTGAAAAAAATCAATTTGGAGCTAATTAAAACCGAACATGTCTTTATAATAAAATAATATTTTGAGATATTCCTAAGGTGCCCCTCTCCTCCCTTATAAAAGGACACCTCCTCCCCCTCCTCCTCACACCAATTTAAGCACTCAAGCTCGAACAACCCCTGAAAAAATCCCTTCTCCACTTACCTGGAATAATCCTAGAGGTCCTGGTCTTCTTCAAAGACCAATCTTAGTTCCCTAAGTGGTGGATTCAAAGAGGCGTTTCAAAGAAGAGGTAATATCCATTACCGATCTTTTCAATTTCTTTCTTCTTCAACATCTTCTTCTTTAGTTGTTTCATGACAAAGTAATAAAATCAGTATTACTTACATACTTATATGTTATTATAAATATGAAACAACCCTAATTCACCTTCTATCCATCCTACGGAAAAATGAAATCACCGCGCGTGCGTACGTACGGAATACCGTCTCCACGCCGTGGTGTAATCTATTTTCCACCACCACCTTAATAGGATGGGTATAATGGTGTAATGAGTAACTATATATGATTATTATAAAGTGATATTGGTACTGAAATAGTCTACATACACTTCAACACAATTCCACGACCATGGGGATGATATCATCGCTCGTGCGTACGTACGGACTACCGTCTCCACGACGCGATGAGATTCATTCTCAATGACTAACCATTCATGAATGATTATAAAGTATATATAATAAGTACTAATGAAATATATGACATAATAATGAAACTGTATTTATGTAAATTTATATGTATGTCATCTACTTAATTCCATTCACTTCAATAAGGAAACGAAAACATCATTCATGCGTACGTACGGACTACCGTCTCCATGAACGGTGTATTTCATTCCATTTATCGATATATTATATATATATATATATATATATTATGAATATATATTATATATAAATCATGTTTTACATTCTGGATATAAGTAATCATGATCCAAGTAATCATATTAATAATTACAAGTTAAAAACACGAATGACAAATGAGACGATTTTACCCAAAACACTACTTTAACATGAATTTACAAAAGAACAGGTAATATAAAGTCATAAGTGAACCATATATGATATAATAAAAATGAATATGATTCTGGAATAAGTCAATGACAAGATTTAAATCATTATATAGGAGGTTCGGACACTTACAAAGCAAGTCGGACCTAAGGTAAGGGAAATATCACAATCTCACTTTTATTCGAGATTGTTTTTTACTTTGGTAATTACTGGGGTGTATTTTATCATCCCCATCCATGTTCCCTCAATATGTAATATTATTTCCTTCCTTCTACAATAGTTTATATCCAATTTTACCCTTCGGTGAGTTTTTAGTAAAAGGTATGAAAGGAATCTTTTGTCGTTTTTCGTACGAGGTACTTTTTGACTTTTCCGACATAAGTACGAAGAATGTTTTTTTAACTTATACGGCATGAATGGATTTTTAAAACATTATTTCCAAGAATCTTCCTTTAAAATTTTTCATGTTTATTTTTAATCAACTTATTTTAGTTTATAATTGTATGACATATTAAGAAAGGAAAAGTGTTTTTGAAGAAGAAAGGATATTTTCCTCAAGAATTCATTTCAAGTGTTTTATCAAAATTATTTTCCATCTAAGATAATATAGGGTTCTGTTTTTATCCCTATTATTACATTGATTTGATTATGTTGTGATGGAATTATTTTTATGAATTCCTTTATCTTATATGAATTGTTTTATGATGTCATTTTGTCTAAGAATCCCATTTTTATTACATGGGTTATGAAATGATGTATGGTTTATGATTTTGTGGCACACATAATAATGGTATCATTATGAGATGGGTGGGACCTATATATCCCTCCAATGCATTGGGTAAAGATTTTATATCTCATGAGATAGACATGGCTGGAATGGTAGGTTATATCGGTTCAGTGAAACAGGACTGAAACGAGGGTGACTCGGTTCAAAAAGGGACTCTGTCCACTAAGATAGTCTTGGAAATGAGTCTTGACTAACAAGAAATGATTCTCTATGATTATGTGTGTATGCCACAAAGTTTCATGTTTTAAGTTATGATTATTGGATTTTCATTTCACTACTAAGATTTATCCCATGTTATGAAATTATGCTCACTTTTGCAGGTTAAGATTTCCAAAATATTATGTTCTTATGAATATGATGTGATTGATATTTCTTCTGTTTACCCTTACTGAGCATTTGAGCTCACCCTTTTATGTTTTCTTTTCCCCAGGATATAAAGAAAGGTTTTAGGTAAATAAAAAGGGAAGATCTTTATGGGAGATGTTGAAGATCTTTCACCAGGATTAGAAGATTATATTCTGAGTTTCCAAAGACACTAAACTATTAAGATCCTTGTGTGTGTGTTTTTGTTATGTACTAAGTATTCCGCAAATGTAATGTAATGTCCATGTACGTTAAGCTTCGGGTCTCTACAGTTGGTATCAGAGGAAAGGTCTAGTCAACCTTTGGAAATTAGGATGCGAAAACTTTAGTGAGATCCCTAGAGATATTTCTAAGGAATGTCTAGGGATGTCTCCAAGGTTAAGTATACGTATAGGTTATAGTCCTAGAATTCCGCTAAAGATCTTAGAATTTAAACCTAAGATGTTAGATATTGAGGGTATTCCCCCTTTACTATGTTGTCTTCCCTAGCATGATTTCGCCTCTCACAGAACTCTTTTTGTGTTTTAGTTAATCGAGGGAACCAGAAGGAATTCGGTTAACATTGAATCCAATGGACAAATTGGTGACTATGAGCAACAAAATTGTGTAATGCCTAGAGATAAAGATATTGTGATTATACCGAATCAGTCATCGCGACATATGATTAACAAGGTGAAATTTAGTGGTATGCCTAATTCATCAAAGAAGAGGAAGATAAATTATTATGCATGTTTGCATGTTGAGGAGCATAAAGAAAGGAAGATTGAGATTTCTAAAGAAGGGAAGAAGAACCTTGAGGAATACCTCAAATGGAGGGACCGATGTTATCTGTGTGGAGAAAAGGGTCATAGAGTGACAGATTGTTATGGAGTTCAATGTCTTATTTGTGGAGAACATGGGCATTACCCAACTCAATGCCCTGACCTAAAAAGTTACTTCTAAATCAAGGAAGGACTTATTCTAGGACAATCATTGAAGTGGATGGACTAAAGTGTTTATGTATTGGTATTCAAGAATAATGTTGTTGAGGTACTTTTATAGTGTACTGAAATATTTATGTATTGGTCTATTGTGATTTTCAATAATTTTATGGTACCGGTAACCATGAAAAGTGATTCAAATATTTTGGAAAGTAGATGATATGCGCATAATTAAGGGATAAGGAGAAAATGAAATGTTTGACAGTATTCATGAGCTCATGATTGATATAAGGACTAAGTGATGTCATGGTTTGAGTATATAGAATTTTGAGGATTTTGGTATGTGAAAAGTGTTAACTTTTAAATGCTTTCAAGTTTTCACTATGGTTCAATGGGTATTCAAGAGAATACATTATTAAGGCCTTTGAATGATTGGAATTTGACCAGCAAGACATATCTTATGATGTATGGGGATCAAAGATGGTATTAAATCTCTAGTAATCTTTTTCACTATATTATGAGAGTGGACTGAAGTATTATGGATAAGCCTAAAGATTGTAATGGATTATGTTGGACATAAGTTAGTATTGTTTAAGGATAAAAGTTTTTTTTAATATTATTGATTGGATGTTATAGTAATATAGTTTTAGAAAAAGGAAAACCTGCAGGACGGGAGACAACCCATCGCGTCAGACAAGGCTGTGGGAATCGAACCCACAACCGAAGTGGGACTGGCCTTTATCTCCTACCACTGGCCTACAAGAAGTCCCTGTTTAGTAGAAACTAGTTTTATTATATTAAACAGTATGATATATGAAGTATAAGTCCATTTTAGGAACCATATATGATTAATCTCACTATAGAATGACTTATGTATATTTAATAACTTTTGCTAACCTTTTGTTTGAGACAGATGGAATGACCCGTCATTCTATCACATGATCTGCTAACACTTCACGAATAACAAATTCAACTTAATTTATTTAAGAGATGAAGTGGAAATTGTTCAAGGCATGAACAATAGTGAGATTGTACCAAAATAAAGTATTTATTTATTCTAATTCAAATTCTCCAACTTTGGGGAAACGATCTTGAAAACCAAAAATGTTGTCCTAGTGCTCTTATATCTGATTAATCAGATGGTACCTTAGATCATCACAAATTTATGGATTTGTGATTGTTGGATTTTCCATAGCCATGTTCTCTACCACTCTCCATCAGAACATGATGGTATGATTTTTCTTCCATATCCATATTTTCACCTATGTGGAAACCCAGTGATTAGTTTATTTGGGTAACCATTACGTTTCATACTTTCATTTTTAAAGATTGGTTTTGGTTTTCATTTTTACGATGTGGGTTTCGATTAACGAAACTTTCGAATAGTAAACCATTTATAACCCCGACGAATTTCGAGGGAGAAATTCATTTTAAGGGGGGTAGAATGTAACACCCCGAGTTTTTATGAAAAATATTCTTTTTAATTTCACTAATGTCTTGTGTTGTACACTACACCAAAAGGAGCTTGCACAACACGCATCCTTGATTTTCCTTGCATTACACGCAATCGCGACCTTCCTCGATAGCGTGTGTAGTAGGCAATAACGAGTTTCACTAAACAACAATATGCTATTAAAATATTATTAAAACTAGCCGTTATGTATACTAATAACCACTTTTTGAAATTTTGTAATTTTATTTTTCAAAATGGAATTCATTTTTGGATTCGTAATATTGAGATTAGCTTAGGGTGAAATTTTGGTGATTTTCGGATAAATTTCATATTTTGATGAATAGTGAAAATTACTACATTTTAATTAAAAACAACTTTTTCAATCGAAATAATTAATAGTGATAAATTATTAATTTGAGTGGTTTTAAATTATATTTAGAATATATTTTTACAATTTAATACAATGTTGGTCATTGGATGTAATTTCACATTTAAACCAGTTATAAACAAGTGTCAATCTTTTGATAGTTATTATCTCTTAAAAACACGCTATTTGTTTTGACGATGGGAATTAATTTTTAAATTAATTAATGCAACTGATATGTTTTGAATTTGGTAAAATATAAATCATTTTTGAGTTCATAATATCAAATATATCTTAGGCCTAATTTTTTGTATTTTTCTGAAAACTTTCAATTTTTGATGAATAGTGAAACCACTAAGTGGTAGGTTAAAAACTGAATTTTGCATGAAACTTAATTTTACCGCTTCTGTGAATGGAATTTCGAAAATCCGAGAGACGCGGTTAATATCAAGTACTAAAATGTGGTTCAATGAGATGAAAATAAGTTTTGGTGAATAGTAACTTTTTACTTTTATTTACCACGGTTAAAAGTAAATAGGGTAATTAAGGGTAAAAATGATATTATTATTACCATAACACATGTCCAAATTCTATTGGATAAGTTTAATTCGACCAAAAACAAGCTTAGGAATAAAATATGACCATTTAGGCCCACTTGGATTAGATTAGGACATTTATTATTATTTAATTCAAAGAAGAGTTAAAAGAGTTAAAATCAAAGTTAATTTACTAAAACATTTTTAATATGGAGTTATACATAAGATAAATTCGACTATAAATATTCATTAGAGAGATAAAAAGATTTCCTACATAATGGTATTTTATTTGTAATTTTTAGACATTAAATAATTTAATTTATTTATGACACAACGATGATGCAGTAATTATCTTATTAATGAAATATTGACATAATTGATGTTATAAATACCCAAATAAATATAATTTGAGACTTTTTATGAATTACACTAATTTTCTAGGTTACTATGATATATTAGTGTTGATTTAATCAACTTGGTTCGAACATATAATTCTGTTATGACTTTCACAAAAATCATATATCAAATAGTGTCAAAATTGACACAAAATAGTTTTTAAATCAAATATTATATTATTAATTGTTATTTTATTCCTAAAAATCTAAGGTTCGTCCAAATGACTTAGATAAGGATATATATATTAATAATAAACAATTTGGGGTTCGTTTGGCTTGATATAGTAAGTTTATTAACCTTATAGTATAAGAACACAAGAAGACACGGTTAAAGTAAAATTATTTAACTTAATGTTAAATCTAAATGATAAGGTTAAAATAGGAACTTAAACTTGTCTAAATTCTATTGGATGAGAGGATTTCGACCCATCCCCACCTTAGCCTCGAAATAAATTAATTTGGAGCTAATTAAAACCGAAATTGACTTTATAATAAAATAATATTTTGAGATATTCCTAAGGTTTCCCTCTCCTCCCTTATAAAAGGACACCTCCTCCCCCTCCTCCTCACACCAATTTGAGCACTCAAGATCGGACAACCCCTTACAAAATCCCTTCTCCACTTCCCTGGAATAATCCCAGAGGTCCTGATCTTATTCAAAGACCAATCTTAGTTCCCTAAGTGGTGGATTCAAAGAGGCGTTTCAAAGAAGAGGTAATATCCATTACCGATCTTTTCAATTTCTGTCTTCTTCAACTTCTTCTTCTTTAGTTGTTTCATGAAAAAGTAATAACATAAGTATTACTTACATACTGATATGTTATTATAAATATGAAACAACCCTAATTCACCTTCTATCCATCCTACGGAAAAATGAAATCACCGCGCGTGCGTACGTACGGAATACCGTCTCCACGCCGTGGTGTAATCTATTTCCACCACCACATTAATAGGATGGGTATAATGGTGTAATGAGTAACTATATATGATTATTATAAAGTGATATTGGTACTGAAATAGTCTACATACACTTCAACACAATTCCACGACCATGGGAACGATATCATCTCTCGTGCGTACGTACGGACTACCGTCTCCACGACGCGATGAGATTCATTCTCAATGACTAACCATTCATGAATGATTATAAAGTATATATAATAAGTACTAATGAAATATATGACATAATAATGACACTATATTTATGTAAATTTATATGTATGTCATCTACTTAATTCCATTCACTTCAATAAGGAAACGAAAACAGCGTTCATGCGTACGTACGGACTACCGTCTCCATAAACGGTGTATTTCATTCCATTTATCGATATTATATATATATATATATATATATATATATATATTCTGAATATATATTATATATAAATCATGTTTTACATTCTGTATATAATTAATCATGATCCAAGTAATCATATTAATAATTACAAGTTAAAAACACGGATGACAAATGAGACGATTTTACCCAAAACGCTACTTTAACATGAATTTACAAAATAACAGGTAATATAAAGTCATAAGTGGACCATATATGATATAATAACAATGAATATGATTCTGGAATAAGTCAATAACATGATTTAAATCATTATATAGGAGGTTCGGACACTTACAAAGCAAGTCGGACCTAAGGTAAGGGAAATATCACAATCTCACTTTTATCCGAGATTGTTTTTACTTTGGAAATTACTGGGGTGTATTTTATCATCCCCATCCATGTTCCCTCAATATGTAATATTATTTCCTTCCTTCTACAATAGTTTATATCCAATTTTACCCTTCGGTGAGTTTTTAGTAAAAGATATGAAAGGAATCTTTTGTCGTTTTTCGTACGAGGTACTTTTTGACTTTTCCGACAAAAGTACGAAGAATGTTTTTTTTAACTTATACGACATGAATGGATTTTTAAAAAATTATTTCCAAGAATCTTCCATTAAAAGTTTTCATGTTTATTTTTAATCAACTTCTTTTAGTTTATAATTGTATGACATATTAAGAAAGGAAAAGTGTTTTTGAAGAAGAAAGGATATTTTCCTCAAGAATTCATTTCAAGTGTTTTATCAAAATTATTTTCCATCTAAGATAATATAGGGTTCTGTTTTTATCCCTATTATTACATTGATTTGATTATGTTGTGATGGAATCATTTTTATGAATTCCTTTATCTTATATGAATTGTTTTATGATGTCATGTTGTCTAAGAATCCCATTTTTATTACATGGGTTATGAAATGATGTATGGTTTATGATTTTGTGGCACACATAATAATGGTATCATTATGAGATGGGTGGGACCTATATCTCCCTCAAATGCATTGGGTAAAGATTTTATATCTCATGAGATAGACATTGATGGAAGGGTAGGTTATACCGGTTCAGTGAAACAGGACTGAAACGAGGGTGACTCGGTTCAAAAAGGGACTCTGTCCACTAAGATAGTCTTGGCAATGAGTCTTGACTAACAAGAAATGATTCTCTATGATTATGTGTGTACGCCACAAAGTTTCATGTTTTAAGTTATGATTATTGGATTTTAATTTCACTACTAAGATTTATCCCATGTTATGAAATTATTCTCTCTTTTGCAGGTTAAGATTTCCAAAATATTATGTTCTTATGAATATGATGTGATTGATATTTCTTTTGTTTACCCTTACTGAGCATTTGAGCTCACCCTTTTATGTTTTCTTTTCCCCAGGATATAAAGAAAGGTTTTAGGTAAATAAAAAGGGAAGATCTTTATGGGAGATGTTGAAGATCTTTCACCAGGATTAGAAGATTATATTCTGAGTTTCCGAAGACACTAAACTATTACGATCCTTGTGTGTGTGTTTTTGTTATGTACTAAGTATTCCGCAAATGTAATGTAATGTCCATGTACGTTAAGCTTCGGGTCTCTACATTTTTTACATGATAAAAAAGATATACTCCCCATTCCCCATTGAACCGTTTCATTCATTGACCAGACATGTCAACGAGGCAAACAACACAATAATATTCCTAAAATACACTTAAAATTCTTCAAAACACTAAAGAGAAAAAAAACTCGAGAAACCCAAAAAACCAATTTAGAAAACACTAATACCCTAAAAATAAAAAAAAATGTAAAAATACTAAACACCCCTATAAATACTAAAAACCAAGAAACCCTAAAAACCCTACAAAATCCATAACCCCATAAAAACACAAAAAGCATTAAAACCCTAAATGACCCTAAAAGACCCCCAAAACCCTAAAAACTGTTAAAGACACTTAACACCCTAAAAATCCTATAACCCTAAACACCATAAAGACTCTAAAATTAAAAAAATCTTTAAAAACCACAAAAACCTTAAAAACACGTAAAACCCTAAAAATCCAAAAAATCAAAACCCTATAAACCCTAAAATAATGAATAAAACCCTAAAAATCCAAAAAATCAAAACCCTATAAACCCTAAAATAATTAATAAAACCCTAAAAACATGCTAACACCCTAAACCCATAAAAAACCTAAAACAACCTAAAACCATAGAAACACTAAAACCCTTAAAACCCTTAAAAAGGACTGAAAACCCCTAAAAACCTAAAAATACAAAAAAATTGAAAACCCTAAGACCCTTAGAAACCATAAAACCCCTTAAATCTTAAAACCCTAAAAACCCTAAGAACCCAAAAATCACTAAAAATTTTAAAACCCTAAAAACCCTTAAAAATAAAAAAAAAATCCTAAAACACTTTAAGAATAATAAAATTCTCAAAATAACTAAAGAAAGAAAAAAAACCCAAAAAAACCCCCTAATAAACATAAAAACTCTAAAAACACTGAAAAATACAAAAATTAAAAAAAAATCCAAAACATGCGGAGAAACCTAAAACCCCATAAAACCCCCTAAAGAAAACTTAAACCCCGAAAAAACTCTAAATGACCTTAAGAAACCCTAAAAACCCCAAAATACTATAAAACCCTATAATACATTAAATACCCAGATATAAACTAAAGCACCCTAAAAACCTATAAACACTATAAAACAGTAAAAACCACTAAAACACCTGAAACCTTAATAACCATATAACCCTAAAACCCTAAAGAATTTAAGTACTCTAAAACCCATATTACAATCCTAAAAAACCCTAAAAACAAAACTGCTAAAAACCCTAAAAACCCTAAAACCCCTAAACCCCTAAAAACACTATTACAACTAAAAACCCTAAATTCCCACAAACCCCCTTGAAAGCATATAAAAACCCTAAAAATATCTTGAAACCCAAAATCCCTAAAAATTAAAACCCCCTAAAACACAATAAAAACATTAAAATACACTAAAAGAGCCTAAAATATCATAAACATTCTAAAAGTCTCTAAAAACCTTAAAAGACCATAAAATCCTAAAAACCTAGATGGAACCTACAAAAAAATCTTAAAGGACCCTAAAACCATAAAAGGACCTAAAAACTATAAAAATTATTTAAGGACCATAAGACCCCTAAAGAGTTTAAACCCTAAAAGACCCAAAACCCCTTAAAAACTCAAAAGATCGTCAAAACCCCAACAAACCTAAAAACTCAATAAAATCCCTTAAATCCTTAAAAAATTTCCAAAAACCCCAAAAACCCCCAGAAACCCTAAAGGAACCTAAAACCCCAACAAGACCCATGAAGATTATGAAAATTGTGGATTCCCACTGAATACCCCTAAAGGACCCTAAAAACCATTAAAACACCTAAAAGACCCTAAAAATTTTAAATGAACATAAAAATATTAAAAACCAAAAAACACCAAAAAAAACCCCTAAAAGACCATTAAAACCCTAAAACACTAAAACTGTAAGAAACCATAAAATCCCTAAAATCCAAAAAACCATGAAAACACCTAGAAACCAAAAAAATAATAAAAATCCTAAAATCACATTAAAACCATAAAAATGATAAAAGACCGTAAAATGCCATAAACCCCATAAAACCCCCTAGAAAATTTAAAAAACCCAAAAAAATCCCTATGACCAGAAAAACCACGAAAAACTAAAAAAACCCAGAAAACCCTCAATAACATCTAAAAATTAAAAAAATAATACCCCTAAACAAAAAAAAACCCAAAAACCATAAATAAACCCTAAAAATAAAAAAAACCTTGAAAACCTTATAAAACAACAATACCCTAGTAGACTTTAAAAACCATTAAAATACTAAAATCACAGGAAAACCACCAAAACCGATAAAAACCCTAAAAACCTTAAAAAAACTAAAAACCCTAAATACCATAAAAACTCTTGAAACCCATATCCCCTACCCCAGTTCAAAAAAAAAACAAAAAAACCCTAAAACACTAGAAACTGTAAAGAAACCTTAAAACACTAAAAACTATAAAAACATTATAAAACCCAAAATACCTTAAAAACCCCTAAAAACCCTAAATACCCATTAAAACACTAAAAGAATAAACCCCCTCCCCCTAAAATACTAAAAATACATAATATCTTAAAAAACATGAAAATCCCTAAAAAACCAAAAAACCCCTTAAAAATCTGAAATCCATTATAACCAAAAATTGAAAAAAAATCCTTTAATCATAAAAACACCTAGAAATCCATAAAACACCCCTAAAATACCTTCAAACCCCTTAAATACCCAAAAAGGGATAAAAAAATAAAAACACCCAAAAAGACCCTAAAACCCCTAAAGACCCTAAAAACATAAAAACCCAAAAATACACTAAAACCAATTAAAACCCCTAAAATACTCTAAAAACACACAAAAACCCACTAAAAGGCACTAAAACCCCCCTTGAACACACTAAACACTCTAAAAACCCCAAACCCCTGAAACCCATAAACCCCCATAAAACCCCTAAAACCCTTGATAACACTAAGATACCTAAAAATACCTCAAAACATAACAAAAACTCTAAAACAACATCGAAAACCCTAAATATATTAAAAAAAATCTAAAAACGCTTTAAATGGCATAAAAATTCCAAAACCCTTAATATATGTAAAAACCCCATAAAAACTCTAAAAACATTAAAACCCAAAAAACCCTAACAACACAATAAAAATCCTAAAAACCCTAAAATCCATAAGAAACCATAAGAAACCGATAAAAACACTAAAAACCATAAAAAAAATAAAAGCAAGGAAAACAAAGAAACCCTAAAACCCCATTAAAATTTAAAAACCTTAAAAATCCTAAAAACCTAAAAACCCCTACCAAATACAAAAAACCTCTAAAAAATAAAAAACCTTGATAAACTTAAAAACTCCAAAAAAATTCCAAGAAATTTTTCAAATCCTAGAAAACCTAAAAAATCTAAAAACATCATAAATACTAAAAATCCATTAAACCAATAAAAACCAAAAAAACACTTTAATCGTTTCAAAACACAAAAACACATAAAAACCTAAAGACCCTAAAAACCCAAAAAACCAAAAAACCCCATAACCCCCCCCACCAATCCCTAGAATAAACTAAATATTCTAAAATAACAAACAACCCCTAAAATCACTAAAAAAAGATAATTTCTCTAAAAACCCCTAGAACCCAAAACATCCCAAAAGCAACTAAAAACATAAAAAACCATGACACCCATAACCCCCCCCCCCAATAACTATGAAAACACTTAAAAACATAAAAACTATTAATACCCATAAAAACCATAAAAATTAAAAAAACTGATTAAAACCCTAAACTCCAAAAACCCCTAAAAACCCTAAAAACCCCGAAAACCCCTAAAACACCTATAAACCATAACCCCGCTAAAAACCATATAAAACAATAAAAAATTTAAATACCTTGAATAACCTTGAAACCCATATGAAAACACTAAAAATGATAAAAAATCCTCAAAACCTCTAAAAATCCTAACACACCTAAAAAAAAGAAAAAATCATTAAACCCTTAAAAACCCAAAAAAAGAAAAAAACCAAAAAATACTAAAAAACCATAAAACATAAACCCCCTAAAAATACTTAAACCCCATTAAAACCAAAATACCTTGAAAAATTCATAATCCTCGTAAATGAACCTAAAATTTTAAAAAGTTAAAATCCCTAAAAACCCCTTGAACCCATTTTATTCTCTATAAACCCTAAATATATTAAAACACTTAAAACCCTATAAAACTGGGAAAAAACCTAAAACCAAAACAACTCTAAATAACCTAAAACACTTAAAATTCCTAAAAACAAAAAAAACTAAAGATCCACTTAAAAACTTAAAAACCCAAAAAAACTATAAAAACCAAAAAAACACCAATAAAATCATAAAAATCTAAAACTCTAAAAACCATAAAACCCCTAACGGCCTAAGTACATTACAACACCTAATACCCCCTAAAAACAATAAAACCCTAAAAACCTAAAAAACCATGAAACACATAACCCAAATAAATATCCAAAAAACAATAAACCCCTAAAATCTAAAAAAACCCATAAATCCCCATACAAACCATAAAAACACTAAAAACCCTAGAAAACAATAATAAAACCATAAAACATTAAAACCCCATTAAACACTTAGAAAACCTAAAAACCCGAAAAACACATAAAAACAATAAGAATCCTAAAAACCAAAAGAAACTATAAAAAACACCAAAAACCCTACAAACACTAAAAACGTTGAAAATACATAAAATACCTAAAAATTCCCTAAAACCACTAAAGAGACCTAAAAACCAAAAAACATAAAAAACTCTAAAAACAATAAAAAACTATAAACCCGAAAACACCCAAAAAATAATTTTTTTTAAAATACAAAATAATGCTAAAATACTCTAAAAATACATTGAAACACTAAAAACCCTAAAAACCCAAAAACTAAATAAAATCCTATGAACCCATTAAAACATTAAAAATACAATAAAAATCCTAAAACTAATAAAAAATACCAAAAAGGAATAAAAATCCATAATATAATGCTATGAAACCATAAAAGATCCCTTAAACCCTAAAAGAACCCTAAAAACTCATAATAAACCGTAAAACCCCCTAAAAACACCAAAACTCCAAAAATACTTTAGATCCCTATACCTCCATAAAAAACGTAAAAGCACAAAAAATATCTAGAGGACCCTAAAAAGACCTAAAAATATCCAAATCCACTTAAAATACACTAAAGACCCTAAATACACTAAAAGTCTATGAAATGATAAAAATACCCGAAGACCCTAAAGATACCCTAAAAGACCCTAAAACCCAAAGAACCCATAGACACCCAAAAACCCTGTAAACCCTAAAAATAAAACCCCCCTTAAACCACTAAAAATCCTTAGAAACCATAAACATGCCTAAAATACCTTAAAATACAATAAATTCTAAAAATAACCTAAAACCCTAAATACCCTACAAAAACCTAATAGTCCTAAAAAAGCTAAAACATCTAAAAACCCTTAAAGCAATAAAATCCATCACAAATCAAATAAACTATAAAAACTTTGAAAATATGTGAAAATACATAAAAAAACATTATAAAATACATAAAAACCCAAAACCCCCTAAAAACCTAAAAGAACCTAAAAAACCTAAAATTTTAAATTACTATAAAACCCTAAATACCCTAAAAACTCTAAAAACCATAAAATCCCTAAAATAATTCTAAAAAACCAAAATAATCTTAAAAACCATAGAACCCCTAAAAACTCTACCCCTGTAAAAGTCATTAAATCACATAGAGACCCAAAACACCCTAAAACCCATCAATACCCATAAAGCCCCCAAACCCCTAAAAACTTCTAAAAGGCATCAAAAACCCAAAAAAACTCTAAAACACAAAAAACACTAAAATTACATTAAAAACAATATCCACACAAATCCCTAGAACCCTTAAAACACTAAAATCCCATAAACCCCTTAAAACTGATAAAAACACTAAAAAGCTAAAAACCTTGAAAACACTAAAAACCCAAAACCCCCTAAAATTACTAACAGTACATAAAATCCCTAAACCCTAAAGACCCTAAAAGCTATACTACTCCAAATAGATACTAAATATTTCAATAAATCCACTAAAAGATTCTAAAAAACCATAAACAAACTAAAACCCCTAAAACCCTGAAAATAATAAAACACTAAATGCCCTAAAAACCATAAGAACCCCAAAAACCAAAAAACCACTAAAAACTATAAATCGAATAAAAACCCAAAAAAAATCCTAAAAGCATAAAATCCCTAAAAACACCAAAACTAAAAAACCCTAAAAAGACCTTATATGTCATGAAAATCTATAAAACCACCTAAACCCCCTATACCCCTTAAAACCCCTAAAAACATTGAAGAATCACAAAAACACCTAAAAACACCTAATACCTCTAAAACCCATAAACCCTTAAAAACACTAATACCCTAAAAAAGCAGAAAAACCCTCAAAAAACTAATAAACCTAAAAACACTAAAAACCGTAAAACCTCTTAATAACACCTAAAAACCCTAAAAACCCATTAAAAACCTAAAATACTCTTAAAACTCGAAAACACTAAAACCCCAAAAAAACATTTAAAACACTAAAAACAATTTAAAATATAAAGAACCCTAAAATCCAAAAAACCATAGAAAACCCTAATGAAATTAAAAAAATCCCGAAAACATATAAATATCCAAAAAACCTAAAAAATAAAAAAAACCCCTAAAGAACCTTAGACCCCCTAAACCCCCTCAAAACCTTAAAACCCTCTAAAAATATAAAAACCATGAAATATCTAAAAACTCTAAAACCCATAAAAACTCTAAAACAATCCTAATAATATTATTAAGCCTAAAGGAATCTATGACCCTAAAAATATGTTAAACCTATTAAAAAGTCATGAAAAACAATAAAACACCTAATAACGATGAAAAAGCATCAACCCCTAAAAACCCTAAAAAACCCTAAAACCCCTAAAATTCAAAACCACTTGAAATCCCAAAAAACCCAAAAACCCTAAAATCGAGAAAAAACATAAAGACCCTTAAAACTCCCCAAAATTTATAAAAAAATAATGAAACAATTAAAAACACTAATGACCGTAAAAACCTGTAAGACCCATAAAATTATATAAACCCAAAAACAATAAAAAATTACGAAGAATAACAAAACCCCCTTAAAACCTTAAAACCCCCAAACCATAAACAATCCCAATGAACCTAAAAACATTAAAACTGAAAATAACCCTAAAAACTAAAAAAATACATAAAACCCTGAAAAACATAAAACCCCTAAAAACCTTTAAAAACACTAAAAACCCAAAATCCCCTGAAAAATAAAAATCACCCTTGAAAACCCTAATTAAATACTATAAATCACAAAAAACCCAAAATGACCAAAAAAACTCCAAAATGTCTAAAAATACTTAAATAACCTTAAAATACCTAAAATCATAAAAACGATGTATTTAAAAAAATCTAGAACCCCTAAAATTCAATGAAAACCCTAAAAACCCTTAAAAACAATAAAATTCCACAAATCCCCCAAAAGGTCCTAAAAACCATGAAAACCAAAAAATCCTAAAAAACCATATACTACCCTAACAACCTAAAAGACCCTAAAAGGCATAAATACCATAAAATAAATTTTAAAACCCAAAAATAATCTAAAAATCCTAAAACAAAAAAGGTAACTAAAAATATATAAGACCCTAAAACACCCTAAAAATACCCTAAAGGGTCCTAAAACACAAAAGGACCCTTAAAATCCTAAAATCATAAAAACCCAAATACCCTAAATGACTCTAAAAACCATAAAGGACCCTTAAAACACTAAAAGACGATATTTGACCTAAAGAAATTCCAAAAAACAATAAAAGTCCCTAAAAACCCTACACCCTAGAAAAGACCCTAAAACCAATAGAATCCCCTAAAACCCTAAAAACACCAAAAAACTGAAATTCCCTAAAAACCTAAAAATGAATCAATATTCCAAAAACACAAAAAATACCCAAAAAACCCTTAAAACACTAAAAATAATAATTAAACTAATAACAATAAAAACCCAAAAAAATTAATTAACAATGAAAATTCTAAAAACCCTAAACCCGAGAAATTATTTAAAACCCAAAACCCATAAAACTATAAGAAAGTAAAACCCCACAAAGCCCCAAATAACATAAAAACCCCATAAAATAACTAAATCCCCTAAAACCCCTAAACCCTACAAAACCCTAAAAAGCCATAAACCCCCTAGATTACCCTAGAATCCCTATTAAAATAATCAAATATAGTAAATTCCATAAAAGAACCAGGACCCCCTAAAAGATCCCCAAAATCCTTAAAACTCCAAAAATACCCAAATACAAATAAAAACCCTAAAAGACCATAACATCCAAAAATTTGTAAAAGATACTAAAAATCATAAAATACCATAAAAACCACTAAAAACCAAGAAGTCTATAAAACACAAAAATGGTCCTCGAGGACCCTAAAACCCCCCTGAAAACACATAAGGAAACCTAAAACCCCTAAAAACATTAATGGAACCTAAATACCCAAAACACCTGAAACACCATAAAGAACCCTAAAACCCTAAATGACCCTAGGAACATTGAAAAGAGGAAAAACTCATGAAAATCTATAAATTACCCTAAAAAACTAAAAAAGCCCAAAAATTCCCTAAAACCCCTAAATGATGAAAATTACCTTTAAATTCCTAAAATACCCAAAAAGATTCTAAAACCTCTAAAATCCTCCAACACCCCAAAAACCTAAAAAATCCCTTAAAATAACTCAAAACATTAGGATTCCCCAAAAAACTAAGAAATTATAAAAACACTACAATCCATAAATCCAAAAAAATCCAAAAAACATTAAAACTCCATGAAACCCCAAAAATCATAAAACCCCATAAAACCCAAAAGACCTTAAAACCCCATACACCCTAAAACCACATAAATTACGATACGAACCAAGAACCCCAAAATACCCTTAAACCACCCAAAAAACACAAAAAATAAGAAAAAACCATTCAAAACACCAAAAAATTAAAAAACCCTTAAAACTTAAAAAATCATAAAAACCATAAAACCCATAAAATACATAAAACCCAAAATGAACCTAAAACCAATGAGAACCTAGAATCCCCAAAAAACAATTAAAAAACAAAAAACAAAAACCCCAAAAACCCAAAACACCCTACACCAATCCCTAAAATCCCCAAAAGTCATTAAAAACACTAAAAAACATAATTACACAAAAACCCCAAAATATCCAAAAACACTAAAAAGACCATAAAACCGTAAAATACCCTTTAGAACACTTAAACACCCCCAAAAATCCTAAAAAATTCTTAAAACCCCTACAAAACCTAAAAACCCAATAAAACATTAAAAACCTAAAACCCCTAAAACAACACTAATACCCTAAACCCCCCAAAATCCGAAAAACCCTACTAAATCTGAAAAACCGGAAGACCCTGAAAACCCAAAAAACACTTACAGACACATAAAACCCAAAAAAACCTAAAAAATCCTAAAACCCTAATAAATACTTAATCTTTAAAAACCCCAAAAAAACTAGAAAACCATAAAACCCAAAAATCCCTTGAAAATCCTAAAACCCTAAAAACCCAAAACACTAAGGAATCCCAAAATACCCTATGAAAGTAATAAAATACTCTTAAAAACCCCTAATAATCACTAAAAATACTTAAAATTCTAAAATTAAACCAAAAAAGAAAAAAATCTAAAAATCCTTGAAGGAAACTTATTAAAAAACCATAAAAACATGAAAACATGAAAACCTATAAAACACTAAAAATTCATAGAACCCATAAAAACCTAAACCCAAAAAAAATTGAATCCCTAAAATTCCTTAAAAATCCATAAAACCCATACACCCCTAAAAAATCCAATAATATTGAAATCCCTAGAAACCCCCAAAAATCCTATAAATCCTAAAACCCCAAAAACAACCACTAAAATACCATAAAACCCTAAAATTTCTCAAACTCGTAAACCACCAGAAAACACAAAAATATCTAAACCCCCTAAAACCCAAAATACAAAAGACCTAAAATAAATAAATAGCCTAAACATTATAAAAAAACAATAAACCCTATATCATACACACTAAACCCTAATTACTACACCCTAAACCATATACCATACACCCAAGAACCTAAACCTAGCACCCTAGAACCAATACCATAAACCCTAAAGGATAAAACCTATTCCCTACACCCAAAACCCTAAACCACATACCGTATAGAAAAAACACTAAACCCTACACCAAAACCCAAATAATCTACAACCTAAACCCTACACCCTAAACCTACCCTCTAAACCCAAAACTACAAACCCTTCACCCTAAACCCTTCACCCTACACTTTAAACCATTTACTCAACACCTGAAACCCAAAATGACATACCCTAAACCCAAAACTAAAAATCATAATCCCTAAATCCTACACACTAAACCCTACACCCTACACCATAAACCCTATAACAACACCCTAAACTGAAAACAGAACATCCTAAACCCTAAACCCTACACCCTAAACCCTACACCATAATCCCTATACCATAATCCCAAAACCCTATACACTATATTCTTAACTTTAATCCCTACACCCAAAACCCAATATTGTACACCCTAAACACTAAAATCTACATCCTTATCCCTAAACCCTTCACCCTAAACAATACACTCTAAACCTTATACCCTATACCCTACACCATAAACCATATACCACACACCCCAATCACTATTCCCTACACCCTAACACAAAAACCTACACCCAAAATCCAAAACCCTGCACCCTAAAATGGATACCCTACATTCAAAAATGTACACCGTAAATCTTGTACCCCACACCATAAAGACAAATCTCTATATTCTAAACCATATACCCCACACTATAAACCCTAAAACCTAAACCCTAAACCCTATACCATCTACCCTATACCATAAAACTTAAACCATATACCCTACACCCTACATCCAAAACATTATACTATATATCCTAAACCCTAAACCCTATTCGCTAAACCATATACCCTAAACCCTAAACCCTAAACCCCAAATACTAAATCCAAAACCCACACTATACCCCATAAATCCTACTCCATAAACACTAAACCCTAGACCATAAACCATAAACCATACCCCTTAAACCCTATAACCTACACCATATACCCTAATCCCTACACCTTAAACCCTATCCACTACACCATAAATCCTAAAACCCACAACCTACACCCTAAAACCAATACCCAACGCCCAAAACCCAAAACCCATAAACCCTATACCTTATGCCCTACACCCTATACCATAAACCCTACACCCTACACCCAAAACCATATAACCTACACCATAAACCCTACAACCTATGCACAAAACTATATACCCTAAGAAATAAACATGAAACCCTATAGCTAAAACCCTATACCATACACCATAATCATTAAACTCGATAGCCTAAAACTAAAACCCTACATCCTAAACCCTAACCCCTAAACTCTAAATTGTATACCCAACATTCTTAACACTAAACAGTTAAACTTAATACCTATACTCTATACCTTAAAGCCTATAACCAAAACCAACAATAATATACCCAACACCTTATACCCTATACCACACACAAAAAAAACCATAATGAAAAAAACCTAAAACAGACATTAAAACCCCTAAAACCCCATAAAAAAAATCCAAAAATAAACACTAAAAACCAAAGAAAGGCTAAACGTGTTTAAGAATCCTTAGAACCCCTATAAAAAAACCATTTAAAACTCCAAAATGACCCCCCTAAAATTCCCTAAAACCCTAAAAACCCTAAAACAATGCTAAAATCCCAAAAAACCCTAATACTATAAAACACTAAAAAATCTATAAACTCTAAAAACCCATGAAAACCACTAAAATTCATAAAAAATCCTAGAAGGCATTAAAATAATAAGAAAGGCCAAAAAACCAAAACACCTTTAAGAAACCCCTAATACCATAAAAACCCCTAAAAACATAAAAACCTTACGAAACCCAAAAAAATCAAAAATAAACCTAAATAATACTGAAAACCCTAAAAACACTAAAAACCCTAAAAACCCTAAAAACATTAGAAAACTATAATATCCCTAAATACCACAAGAAACCATAAGAACCCTATAACCTAAAGAAACCACTAAAAACCCCAAAAAACGCAAAAAACCATAAAAACCCCTAAAAACAACAAAACCCCTAAAAACCCTAAAAACTCCAAAAAAACATTAAAACCCCAAATTAATCACTTAAAAACAATAAAGGACACTATAAAATCCTAAAAAATAGTAAAACGACAAAAAAACACCTAAAACCCCTAAAACCCTAAAGGACCATAAAACCCATGAAACCCTAAAAACCCTAAAAACTAAAGGATTCTAAAAACCCTAAACCCTAAAAGACCATAAAAACAAGAAAAACAAAAATATTCATTGAAAGAAACAAAAACACTACACCCCCAAAACCTCAAAAACACATAATAAGAAAATATTTCATTAAAAACCCTAAAACACTAATGGACCATAAAATACCCAAAATCCCTAAAAGGCTCAAAAACCCCAAAAGTTTTTTAAAAACCCCAAAATTCTTAAAAGTACCCAAAAATACTAAAACACATAAAGGTCCCTATAAAACCCTAAAAAATAATAAACATCCCTAAGAATATTATAAATCCTAAAGGGCCCTAAGTTCCCTAAAAACTTTTTGTTGTTCCATGGGTTTGGCTCGCTGGCATTAGAGGTGGAGGCTGCTGCATAGTGGCTAGTGACAGTGTCACCCTTTGAGGGTCTGAATGTGATGGCACCTCAGAATGGTAGCGGGCATGAAGAGGATAGTGAGAGTGTGGTACAGCTTATAGGGAATATAGGGGGTGTTGCTTTCTTGGGAGGGGTGGATGATGGTCAAGAGGTCATGATCTCTTATAGTGGGCATGCTGAACATAGAGAGGCACTGGCCTTAGATGGTTCCCCTTGTGTAATAGGTTTGATTGTCATAGTTATGTGGAGTCGGAGGACAAGGATGAGGGAAAGGGGGATTCAAAGGATCAGGGGGTGGTGGAGGAACAATGGATGTAGCTGATAACAGGTCGTGACTACAACTAGGCCTGGTTCTATTGTGGATGAAAATGGTCCCTTGGTGGAACCACTTCCTGGTGATGTTTTCCATAGGCAAGATGTGTTGGGGTTTTCCCTATTTAAGGCTCATGGTGATGGTGTAGGGGCTGATGAAGGTTGATTCAGTGAGTCTTAAATGGTTCCTAGAGGTGATTTACATGATAGGGCATGGGCATTGCGTGGTGGAGAAAGGGTGGTCCAGATGGCCAGTGACACCATGGGGTGTTCAGATGGTTCTTGTGAGTAGGAGAAAAGCGTGATGTAGTTGTTCATGAAAAATAGTGATTGGTTTGCTGGGATTGAGCCTTCTTGACAAGGAAAAAACTAACTGGGTAGGAGGGGAAATTATCTCTTAACATACCTGAAGTGGAGGTGGATAACTCTATTTATGACGTGGAGTGTCTTGCTTTCAAAAAGGATAAGGGCCTGCAGTTAGTGATGGCTGATGTCGTGTGTACTCTCTGTCTGGCTCTCGAGGTACCTGACCTGGTGGTCCCATGCAAGTCACAGTGTTGGGTCCTTCCTGATTGATCCCTTAACCAGGAATCCCACTTCATCCCTGATGAACACTTCAATGAGGATGGGAAAAGTTTGAATCACAATAAGAATATGATCATTAAGAAGAGGGATAAAAAGCACGATGATGGTTCCTGCTCAGGATCCTTGAAGAGGAGGATGAAGTGGGATTTCTCCACCCTTTCTAGACCCATGGATACCTAGGAATCATCAAAGGTAGTAAAAAAAAAGTCAAAGTTAACAAATGAGAGCATCAACACACCCTAGAGCAAGATAGACACAGGGAGGAGCTCCTAACACTCCTCAAACTTCACGAGGACAATGAGTCAGGATGGGAATCAATGGACATAGGGGAAAACTCTGACTTCTACTCTGATAATGTGGCTCTTGGATATGGAGAAGAGGGTGATCCTTATGGAACAACATCATTTTCGGACTTTGGTGGTGATGTTGACTAACTTTTTTCTTCTGTTTGGGTTTTTCTCATTGGGTTTGTTGGGGTTTGTTAGGGGTTTTGGGTGTGGGTCGTTTGATTTATCCCTACCTTGTCTGTAGTGTCTTATTTTATAATAAATTTTGGGAGTCTAGGAATATATTGGCCTCAAACCTTCCTTACCCTAACACCCCTAAAATTTCTTGGAAAACCATAAAACCAAAAATTACCCTTAAAACCTTCAAAACACTAAAAATCCTATAAAATTTAAAAGACTAAAAAAATCATAAAATACCCTAAAAACCTGAAAGATATTTAAAAGTCCCTAAAAAAACTAAATTCCCTAAAATCCAAAAAAAACCCCAGAAAATATAAAAATATTAAAACATAACACCCCCAACCACTAAAACCCTAAAAGACCATCAAAACCATTAAATCCCAAAAAACAGAAAAAAACTAAAATCTTACTAAAAACATAACCCCCCCCCCCAAACCCTAAAAACCATGAAACATAAAAACCCTAAAAAATACCTAAACCACATTAGGCTATAAGAACTATAAAAATACTAATGGATCTTAAAACACCATAAAAAGGACACTAAAAACCACAAAAAACTCTAGAAAACCATAAAACCCAAAAAACCCCAAATAGTCCTAAAAACCATAAAAACCATAAAACACCAGAAACCCATAAAAAACTAAAACACTCTAAAGACCAATAAAAACCTTAAACAAGCCCAAAAACTCTAAAAAATCCTAAAACACTCCAAATGCCCAAAAATATATAAAAACACAAATATACCCTAAAACCCCATAAAACCCTAAATGAACCAATAACATTAAAAACCCTAAAACATGTAAAAACTCCTTAAAAACAAAACTCCCTAATAGACCCAAAAAACCCCCAAAACAATAAAAATCATAAATACTTTTAAACCCACTATCAAACCATAAAAATACTAAAAACACTTAAAACTATTAAATAAATAGACCCCTTAAAACATTGATAACAATAAAACCCTAAAACCCCACAAAAATCCTATAACCAGTAAACACATAAATTACCATATAGCCTAAACCCTATACACTACACCCTAAACCATATACCCAACCCCAAAACCATAGAACATACACCCTATACCTTATACCGTATACCCTAAACACCACTCCCTAAACCCTACACCCAACACCCTAAACCTAGGACCCTAAAGCCTACACCATAAACCTTGAACCCTACATCATAAACCCTATTCCTTAAACCCCACACCCTAAACCCTACACCATAATACATAAAGCCTACAACCTAACCACACACCCTAAACCACACAACCTAAACCCTAAACCATACACCGAAAATATTAACCAATACAACCTAAACACTATTCCCTACACACTAAACCTTAAACTCTAAACCCTAAACCATATACTGTAAACCCTATACCTTAAACCCTACAATCTAAACCTGAAAGCCACTCCTTAAACCATATACTTGATGTCCTACACTCTAAAACCTAAACCCAAAACCCATAGAACAACCATGAAAACCCTAAAACACCAATAAAACCCTAAAAAATACAAAGAACCACCAAAAACCCGAAAACACATATAAACCCACCAAAAAACCTCTAATACCCTAAAAATAATTTAAACCCCTAGACCCTAGAAAATACATAAACACCCCAAAACACTAAGAAATCCCTTAAAACACTAAAAGTACTAAAAATTATAAAACCCTTATAACACTAAGAACCCCTAAAAAACCATAAAACCATAAAAACACTACAGAACCCTAAAAACCATAATAAACCAAAAAAACCGTAAGAAACCTACAAAAATGTAAATACCAAAGAACCATAAAAAACTTATAAGAACCCTTATAACCCCAAAAAAATCCATAAAGGACCATAAAATCCTGAAAACCCCTAAAATCATAAACACCATAAAACCCCAGAAAATCCTAAAAACCCATAAAACCCGTGAAACCCCAAAAATGTCTAAAACACTAAAAATCTTAAAAGGTCACTAAAAGCCCTAAAAACCCTAAAACCCAAAAAATAAACCTAAAAATACATAAATACCCCTAAAACTCACAAAAACACCTAAAAGATCCTAAAACACCCTAAAACCACTAAAAATCAAAAAAAAATATAAAAAATAAAAAATCAAAAAACAATAAAAAGACTAAAAACCCTAAATACTCTAAAAAGATGATAAAACCCCCAATATACCCAAAAAACCTTAAACCCAATAAAAGTCCTTAAAAGTATTAGAATCTCATAAAATCCTAATAAATACTATAAAAACCCTAAAAACCCTAAAAACACAAAAAATCCCTAAAACCCCAAAAGACACTATCACCACTTTAAAATCATAAAAACCCTAAAAAACCCTAAAAACCCATAAAAATCATAAAAAATAACTTAAATCCCTATAAAATTAATTAGAACCCTAAATATCCTAAAAACCGTAAAAAATCCCAAGCCACTAAAGACCATAAAAAAATAGAAAACCCCTTAAAACCTCTAAACCTATAGAAACCTAAATAATAATAAAAAAACACCCCCCCAAAATAACATAGAAACCCCAATAAAAAACAAAACCACTAAATTTCCAAAAAAAATCGAAACAACCTAAAAAGATCAAAAAACTCTTAAAACCCCTAAAAGACCCTAAAATCCTTATAAACGCTTAAATTGACATAAATATCCCAAAAAATCACTAAAACCCCCCCCAAAACCCACTAAAACCATAAAAGACACAAAAATCTTGAAAACCCTTAAAACCCCTAAAATAAACTAAAACCTTTATAATACACTAAAACCCTTAAAATCTCTAAAATCTCTAAAAACCCAATAACAATCCTAAAAATAATAATAAAATCCCAAATAACCATTAAACCCAAACAAACACTAAAAACCCCTTAAAACCCCAAATGTCCCTGAAAAAACCTTAAATAACCTCGAATCCCAAAATCTCCCAAAATCCCCTAAAAATCATAAAACTCTGAAAAACCCCTAAACCCCATAAAATGCCTAAAAATACTAAAAAACCACTAAAGAGCACTAAAACTCCCTAAAAACCCCAAAAACATTCAAATAACCTTAAAAACACTAAAAACACATAAAAATTGAAAACCCCCTCAAAACCCTAAAAACACAAAAAACCTTCCAAACCCATAAAAACCATTTGAGAATCGTAAAAATCCTTAACAGCCCTTAATAACTATAAATTTTACTAAAGCCCCTAAAAACCCCATAAAATGATAAAGAACGCCAAAAATCCTAAAGGACCTTAAACCCCCATTGAAACTATAAAAAATCCAAAAAACCACTATATACCCTAAAACCCCTAAAAAGACTCTAAAAACCATAAAACCCTAAAAGACCATATAAATCCTAGAAATACAAAAAAATTCTAAACACCAAAAAAGAAACTAAAACCCTAAAACACATAAAAACTATTAAAATCTATAAAATATTTTAAAAACTCTAAAAGTCCTACATGACACTAAAATTTGTAAAATACCCTAAAATCACTAAAAGTCTCTAAAATACCCTAAAACACCTAAAGGACCCTAAAACCCTATAAGTCCCTAAAAACCCCTATAAAATCCTAATGAAACTAAAAACCCAAAACCACCCAAAAACCCTAAAAACTTATAAAATACCCTATAAAAACTAAAAACCATTAATGCCTCTATAAACTGTGGGAAACACTAAAAAACCAAAAATCCCTATAAGTCCTTAAAATCCACTAAAAACCTGAAACACCCTAAAAATTCAAAAAACCCAAAATTCACCTTAAACCATTAAAAACCCAAAAACCATGAAACCCCTAAAAGCCCATAAAACACTAAATAAACCTAAAACCCATAAAACATTAAGAACCTTAAAAATTAAAATAAAATAAAAATCCAAAAATACCCTAAAACACCGTACAATCTAAAAACCCAAAAAAACCCAAAATCTAAAAAAAACTATAAAAACTAAAAAAATCCCTAAAACCACTAAAAACATTATAATCCCAAAAAACCCATTTTTAATCCCCTAAAAATCCCTAAAACCCCAAAAAAACCAAAAAACATCAATATTCATAAAACCAAAAAGAATCCTAAAAGCCTAAAAAACAAAAAAAAAACAAAAAAACCTCAGAAACCCAAGTACATTCTAAAAACAATAAAAGAAAATTAAATCCATAAATGCATCAAAATCCATAAACCCTTAAAAAATGAAAACAATAAATAAAATAAACTTTTTAAAACCCCACAAAGCCCTAAAAAATCCTAAAGACACCTCAATCCCTAAAAAGTATAAAAACTCCTTAAAACACCTAAAATACCAAAAAGACCAAACACCCTATAAAAAAATCCTGAAAGAAGATGGAGTAAGGTTGGGAGTAGGGAGAGCATGTGGCTCCCTTACTACCAATGGATGCGGCCCCTGCGGATGTGAAGGTTAGAGATGATCCTCCAAGGAAGCTCGACTTGGTGGGGCAGAAAGAGCTTTTTTAGCTTTGTGGATCTAATAAATCGAAGGCGACCGCTACTGGAGAGGCCTTGGAAGCATCTGGGTCCAAAAAGAATTTTTCGGATGCTATGAAATCTTTGTCCTCGCTCAACTTCACAGACATTGATGCTACCTCTCCCAGCCGTGCCATTTGGAAGGGGAGGATTTCACATGTCTCTGCAAATTGAGAAGTGCTAGAAGAACGGGTGATCTTATGCCAGTTTTCCATCATTGGGAGAGTGATCATGTCAAAAGGGGAAAACCTGTGGAGAAGGGGAGACCTTTCCAAGCACATTGTGGAGATATGTGGATTCTCGGATTGGAAGATGACGACAATGGACCGGGGTTTCTACCATATTATCTTTCCCTCTGATTAGTGGAAAAGGCAAGCCTGGGGATTTAGGTCTCTCTACCTT
Organism: Viscum album; assembly: GCA_963277665.1. Lineage (NCBI taxonomy): Eukaryota > Viridiplantae > Streptophyta > Magnoliopsida > Santalales > Viscaceae > Viscum > Viscum album. Next base: position 457,582,966 of record OY728133.1, on the reverse strand, counting down.
AAACTCGGGCTTCTGAGGATTCAGGACTGGGACTGGAATTTTGATCCATTCAGTGTCAAAAACACTTTTGCGCAGGTTTGGATCCGCATCTGTATGTTGAATTGGTTTTATTGGAACCCTCGAATCCTGGGGGATATTGCCTCTGTCGTGGGATTTCCCAATAGAATTGATAAGGAAACAGACAACCCAATATATGGGAATTATGCAAGAGTGCTGGTTGAGGTTGACATGGCCATTACCATGGTTGAGGATGTGGTCTTCAACACCCTTAAAGATAGTTTGTCATTGGAGATCCAATATGAAAGGTGCTCAAAATTCTATTCCTCTTGTAGTATATTTGGACATCTGGTTTCTGAATGCAGGAGGTCGCTTTCCTGTTTGACATGCCTTTTAAAGGGGCTTGATGCATCCCATTGTAGGAGGAACTGTGGGCAGGCTGCAGCTCCTCCTACTATAAGGGAAGGCTCTATTGTGGCTAAGCCTGAGGGTGGTGTTCAGACGGCTGCTGAGGGTGGGTGGGATGATGTGGGTGATGTCCCTGCCTCCCATGTGTAATGTAATCATGTTCGTGCCCCGGTGGATTCGGAGGGCCCTTGTGGGGTCCACAGGTTGCTGCCCCTCTGCCTGTGTTACAGCAGGCTCCCTCTACTCCTTTGTGTGTGGTAATGAGGGATGGAGTAAGTGGCTCGGGAGGAGTCTTGGGTGAGGTGGGAACCTTAGGGGCCGAGCATGGAATTATTCCGGATACTCTGGTTGTGGCTTTCTTGGATAAGGGTGATTTCAGGTGCCCCGCATCCCCTACAGTGGAGCAGGTTTTTTCAGTATTTTCTTCAGAAAAGGCTATGAGAAAGGTGTAGAAGGTCCCCCAGGAGGAGTCCATCTACACCCTGAACAAATTCAACCCTCTTAGAGGATTCTTCTGGAGTGACATGGTGGAAGAGGAGAAAGATGTTGAGGGTCCCACCAACGCTCCCATTGAATCACAAACAGTTGTTTTCCAGAGTTTGGCAGAAAAATATCTCTTGCCAGCTACTGAGAAGCAAGTTACTGAATCCAAAAGGAAATGGATGAAAGGGAAGGGAAAGGGAAAGGGTAATACCCCCTCTCCTGTCACCCCCAAGCCCCAATGAAGACCCTGATTTGGAATTTCCAAGGATTGGGGAACACTCCCATGGCTTCATCCCTTAGGCACTTTCTCTCATAGAAGCCAATGCTTATTGGGTTAGCTGAACCCATGATCAAGTTTGAAAGCAGGAAAGATTTTAACTGGGCTACTCTGGGTTACTCTCTCATTTCAAAAAATGGGGATAGAAGTGGTATAATAACTTTATGGGTTCTGATGCATTATAGTGTCCTGATCGTCTCGTTTGTTTCGAGCCTGCAAATGATCTCTGTTACCATCCAAGGGATTGATGGGGTCCTCACCATCTCCTTTTCTTACGATTTATGCTCGTACACTTCTCATAGGCACATTTGGAGACGACTGGTGTAGATAAGTGATGAAATTGATCACAATTGGATGGTTATTGGTGATTTCAACACGGTATTGAGGCTTGAAGAAAAGTTAGGTCTGAATTTTTCTCCCACTACAGCAGATGATTTTTCATCTTGCCTTGTCCAATGTAACCTTTCTGAGGTATCCATTATGGGGGAAGACTTCACTTGGGGGTGGTACAAAATTAATCATAGGCATGCTAGTAAACTGGATAGGTATTTCTCATACATGGGAAGAGGTGGTTTTCCAGTGGTTATATCTGGCTTCACCCTCCCAAAACTCAACTCGGATCACAATCCAATTTTTGTTAAACTAAGGGAGAGAGTCCCAAGATCTTTTCCCCTACCATTTAGATTCAGAAATACCTAGATCACTATTCTGGGGTGAAGGGAAGAGGTGTTGGGGGCGTGGAGAAACACCTTCTCTGGTAGTCCCCAGTTTATTGTGATTTCCAATCTAATAGAAGTTAAGAATTGACTGAAGGATTGGAGAAAAAATTCCTTCTCAGGGTTGGATGATGAGATAAAGGTGGCTGAATCTCAGCATTCTTCATGTCAAATTATGCATCAGAGGCAAAATGTACCTTCGGGGGAAGAGCTTAGACTCCACTCTAAGCTGGAAGAGTTGCTTTCCCTCAAAGAGAAGCTTGCAAAGGTGTAATTCAATGTTAGATAGCTTCAATATGGGGATCATAACTTTAAGCTCTTTCACAGCCTACATAAGGAAATAAGGGTTATGAGTAATCTGAGTGCTGTTAGAGTTGGAGACTCAACCATCACAACAGTGGGGGATATTGCTAAGGCTTTGGTGGAGTACATATAGGGGTTGTACACTGATGACAGACAGGTGTCCCCCATTATTTCTGACTCTATCCCGACGTGTATCACGGGCCATAAAAATGAGGTCCTCACAGAGGCCCCTTTTTAGGGTGTAGTCAGGGTAGCACTCTTCTCTCTGAATATAGATAGCGCTGATGGTCTTGATGGTTTTGGCAATATGTTCTTCATGTTCTACTGGGATATCCTCCACGATGATGTCACAAACATGGTCATGTAGTTTTTTCACTCGAGCTCCATTCCCCACAGTTCCAATTCTAACTTTATCTCACTAATCCCAAAGAAAGATAATGCCATTGCGATTATTGACTTCCGACCTGTTTCCATTGGCAACACAGTTCCGAATATTATTATTAAGATCCTCTTCCTTAGGTTGAGTAAATTTTTTGGTGACATTGTGACTCCAAATCAGTTTGGATTCGTCAATGGGAACTGTATCCAATCCTTCTTATTCACTACCTCGAAGGGATTAATATTATGAGGAAGAAATCGAAAGTAGTTAGCTTTGCGCTTAATCTTGACATCTCAAAGGCTTTTGATACTATGAAATGGAGCTTTATATTTAAGGTCCTTGGAAGATATGTCTTTTCCAGTAGCTTCATCAAGCTGATCTCTGTAATTCTCCAAAGTGCCAGTGTCTCAGTCCTGATCAATGGCTCCCCCATGGCTTTTTCCACTGCTCCTGTAGAGTGCAACAGGGTGAACCAATGTCAGATTTTCTATTTGAAATCATGGAGTACTACATGAGTTGATGCCTCCTTGATCTTATACAAGCAGGGATGTATTCACCAATTAAGGCAGGCATGGACCTGTGTGTCCCCTCACACCTTCTCTACGCAGATTATATCCTCCTGTTTGGGCAGACTGGTAAGTAAACTTTGTCCAAAGTCAAGCAGATCTTCCATCATTATGAAAGCGTGGCTTGGAAATCTATAAGTTGGATGAAATAATCTATTTTCTTTTGAAATGGGATCTCTCCTTCTAGATATCTCTGCATCTCCAATGGGCTTGAAGTTAAGTGCGGCTCGCTACCCTATAATTATCTTGGTGTGCCCCTTTTTTGGGGAAAAGCCAAGTGTGGCTTCATTGAGAACATTTCTTCTAAGATTGCACTTCAAATGTTGAAATGGAAGGTAAAGTGTCTTTCCCATGATGGCAGGGTCTACCTGGTTAACTCGGTAATCACCTCTATGTTCGTGCATGCTTTCTCCATTTACAGATGTTTGACTACTCTCCTCAAAAGCCTAAATGCCAAGATAAGAAATTTTGTTTGGATTGTTTCTACCAGTGTGAGGAAATTGGTCATGGTGTCCTAGAAACATTGCACAAAACCGTTTGAGTTGGGAGGACTTGGTATCAAGGATCTACGACATTTCAATGATGCTATGATTGATAATTTTACCTAGAGTCTGCTTCGGCCTCAGAGTGGTGGCCTGGATTTCCTTGGGGAAATATTCACAAATCGGTTATGTGATGGTTTTGCTGGGTACATTTCTTCCTCAGTCTAGCCAGATCTGTGATCCTCTTACAATTTTATTATGTCTCAATCAAAATGGATCGTGTCACGGTCCTCCGCCCTGAACTGCTGGTCTACCCTTGGCTGGAACAGATCATCTTGGGGGTGATGATGCCTCCCCAAAATATACAGAATTTAACATTTACTAGCCTCATTCAGTAGCAGAATGACCTCGGGACCTTATTCCCAAGCAATATTGCGATGAAAATTCGGTGATATGCCTTTGCTGACATTGATACCCACATATGGCAGCCCATCATGGTGGGTAAATTCTATACCCGTGATTTTTACCGTCTAATGTGCCATCATGGGATGACTCCCCCATTGTGGCTAGAAATTTTTAGGGCTCCTTTCATTCCCCCTTCACACTTTGTTCTGATATGGAAAATTTGGCGGAATCAGCTTCCAAATCAAGCTCAGCTGAAAGCGTCTGGATGGCATCTTGCTTCTGATTTTTTTATGCAGGACGACAGAAGAGCACTATGACCACATCTTCCTGAACTGAACCTTTTCCTCGGACCTTTGGCGCTATCTACTGTAATGATTCGTCATTAACTACGGCCTACAAGGACCGATTTGAGATTTTTTTGTGTGGCCTGGCGGAGATGAAACAAAGTGATCAGGTTCATAACCTACTGGTTGCTGGTGTGGTGGAAATTATTTATTATGTAGGGGCTGCTCGCAACACTTCTTCCTTCAATCGGCAACCCCTTACGCTACATTGAGGCATAGCCTCCATTCACAAGATGATTGAGATTGCTTGGTGAATTTAAATAGGTTCGAATTGGAATGATGTAAATGTTCTGACATTACTATGATCTCTTGGGGTTGCTGGATGAAGAAGGAAACCAATGCTCCTGAGGTTGGTAAGATGTATTCCTCAAATTCTAACATGGTTGAAAGTCAATGTTGATGGTGTGGCACTGGGAGCTCCAGGGCCCTTGGGGTGTGGTGGTGTCTTTCGTACTTTTGGAGGGTTCTTCATGGGTTGCTTATTTCATTTTATCGGGTATGGCTGTGCCTATGAAGTGGATCTTTGGCCATTATAAAGGCTGTGAAATATGCAAGTCATTTTGGATGGAAGAGGATTTGGATTCAGTCAGACTTGATGCTTTCGGTTGCGGCTCTTAAGAATATTTCCAGGGATTTCCCATGGCAACTACTCTTACATTGGATCGAGTGCCTTGATATCTCCCGGTCCCTGAGCTTTAGTGTGTCTCATGTTCATTGGGAGGCCAACTCGGTGGAGGACGCTCTATCGAAAAGGGTGATTGATGAAAGATGTTTGATGTGGTCCTTTGTGTCCCCATCTTTTGTTCTCCCTCAGATGATTCAGATACGAAGGGTGAGATTCACTCTCACCCATATCGATCCATCTTGTAATTGTCTCTTTATGTTTTATTGATTTTTGGGGGGGGCAAGGCTTGCCTGGCCCTGAACCTCTTCCGCCAAACACCCTATAAACCCCAAAATACCCTAAAACCCCGAAAACCATAAAAGCCATAAAAACTCTAAAAATCCTTAAAAAAATAATACTATAAAACCTTGATGCCCTAAAATCCCAAAAATCCTAATAAACTATAAATACTATAAAAACCCTAAAACACCTAAAAACCCTAAAACCCATAAAACCATAATCCCCTATAAAAACCCTAAATCACCTAAACCCAAAACCCTAAATCATAAACCATAGACACTAAATCCTACACGCTATACCCTTAACCCTATATGCTACACCCTTAATCATATACCATAAAGCCTACACCATAAACCCTAAACCCTAAAACCTATATCATAAACCCTATACCCTACACCCTAAACCCTAAACTATAAACCCAAATCCCTACACCCTACACCCTAAACCATAAACCTTATACCCTAAAACCATGAACCATAACTCAAAACCCAATAAACTAAACTCTAAAAGACAATAGAAACCCAAAATCCCCTATTATAATCTATAAAACCCAAAAGACCCTAAAAAAATTTTAAAACCCTAAAAATTCCTAAAATACACTAAAAATATGAAATAACCTAAAAGACCCAAAAAAAACCCAAAAAGATACTAAAAACCTTAAAACCGTAAAATCCATTAAAACCCTGTACACCTATTAATAACCCTTAAAACCCCAAAAAAAAATTAAAATACCAAAAAAAACTAAAAAACCATAAAGACCCTAAAACCTCTAAAAACCCAAAAAATCCCCTAAAACAAAACAAAGCGCTAAAAATACCCTAAAACCTTCAAAACCATATGAAATCCAAGAAAACCCTTAAAAAATATGAAACCATAAAAACTATAAAAACCTTAATATCCAAAGAAGCCCAAAAAACCTCAAAAGGCCATAAACCATAAATGAACCTAAAAGGCACTAAAACATTTAAACCATAAAACCAATAAACCCCCTTAAAATGATAAAACCCTAAAAAACCCATAAAAACCCTAAAAACCATAAAACACTAACTCTCCTAAACAACTCAAAATTCTTATTAATCCCCCCAAACCTCTTAAAATCACTAAAAATTCTAAAATTTCTAAACACCATAAAAACTAGTTAAAACTATAAAAACCCTAAAATTCAATAAAAATACCTAAAAGAACCTAAATAAAATATAAAATTATAAAAACCCCATAAGAAATAACATAACAATGAAAAACATTAAAACCCTAAAAAACCCAAAAACAACAAGAAACCATAAAACCCTAAAACATTATATCTGGCTCCTGCTTCTCCTCGGGCGTCAGATTTGTTTTTTGGTGGTAGTGATGATGGCTCTAAAATGATATGGGTGAAGTCTAAGAGGTCTATGGTGAAGTCAACATGGGCACGATGGATGTATCGATGTCTGGATAGAGGGGTGGCTGGCTTGATTTTCAGGTATGCTTGTCAGATCTGGGTTTTGTCTTGGCTATTCAGGTCTTTTGGTGCTTGGCGCTTTGGCTCTCATCTTTGGTGTGGCAAGATACTCTGTTGGCTTCATCTGGGAGAGATTTGGCTTCATTCTGGTGGTAAGTGGGTTTGGCAGGCTTCGCTTCTTCTTGGTGATGGTGTTTTAGGTTCTGTGCTCGGATCTGCGTTTCTTGCTTGGACCTGAGGAGGGTCTTGCTGGCCTTCCTTGTATCTCGAATGGCCATGGTGGACGAAAAGGGAAAGGATACAGGTTTTATTTCCTATTTATGCTTTTTTGTTCTTGGATCTTGCTGTTGATGAAGGAATGGTCATTATGTGTTGTGTTCGTTCTGATATGCTAGCCTGCGTGCTCTTGTGTTGAGGCTAGTTTTGGTTTGAGTTGCTGTTACCGCTGAATGATGGTTGCTGGATTCTGAGGTGTTATATGACGTTCACTACTGGTTGTTGGTTCCTTCATAAGTTGCTGCTGAATTTTGGTTGGATATTGAGTTGTTGGATGATGAGATACTGGTTTTTGGCTACCTCTTCCCTTGATAGGAGGTGGTGGGTGCTGGAAATCTGGTATGGTGGTGTTGATTGGTGTTGGTGCTGCTGGTTGCTGAGGTGGAAGTGGGATGCTAGCTGTCGGAATCACATGGGCTGGATGTTGGCTGCTGCTTGGATGAGATGTGATGTTTCTAATGCTTTGGAGGTGACGAAGTTGCTGAGTATGGTGATGGTGATGCTGCTGCTGGATGTTGGTTGCTGCTTGGTTGGGACTGCTGCTGGATTTTTCTTGCTTGACTTTGTGTGTTTTTTTCTTTTTTGATCTTTCCTTTTTTGGGGTCTTATGAGTTTTGGGTTTGTAAAGGGTTTTTGGGTGCGGTTCGTTTGACCCCTCTCCTCCCTTGTCTGCTGCTTCTTTTTTCGTAATAAAATTTGGGGGGGGGGGGGAATAGCCCGATCCTCACATCTTCCTTGCCCTTAAAACCCTAAAACCCTAAAACCTTTAAAAGAACCCAATACCACTAAAAACACTCAAAACCTATAGAAAATATACAATAATGAGACCCATAAAAAATATAAAACCCATAAATGTTATAAAATCCCTAAACCCTATAAAACAAAAAATACACAAATTTCAGAAAAAGCTCTAAAAACACTCAAAAACATAAAACCACTAAAACACCCTAATATCCAGTTAACCCTAAAAATCCTAAAAACAATTCTATCCCATAAAACTCATAGAAATTTCTCAAAAGACCCTAAAAATCCAAAAAGATTCCAATAACATGAAGGGACCCTTAAACACTAAAAAATTTAAAAGGTAAAAAAGTAAAAGACCACAAAACCCCTCAAAACCTCCCTAATAAACCAAAAACCATAAAAACACTAAAATAACGTAAGAAACCTAAAAACCCTAAAAAGAATAAACTAGTCAAAAACCCCAAAACCCCTTAAGACCCCTAAAAGAACTAAAAATCTGTAAAATCCCTAAAATACCTAAATACCATAAAAACACACAAAACCTCTAAAAATACCTAAAAACCTAAAAACTATAAGCACTAAAATACTACAAAAAACCAGAAAACTAGTAAAACCCATTAAAACATTATAAACCCTCAAAACCCCCAATATGCCTAAAAACATTGGAAAACCCTCAATACCCTAAAACCATAAAACCATATAATACCCAATTAAACCATAAAAACCCTAATAAACCATAAAAACAATAGTAAAACCCTAAAACTATCCCAAAAGAACCCTAAAAGAACCCTAAAACACTAAAAATACCTAAAACAACCTTAAACACACAAAAGATCCCGAAAAAAAATAAAAATCATAAAATAATCTTATAAAACCCTAAACCTGGAAAACATAAAAACCCTAAAACCATAAAAACCATAAAAACCATAAAAACCATTAAAACCCTAAAAGATCCTAAAAATAAAAAAACCTCTAAAAAGCCTAAAAACATGAAAACCCTAAAATAAACTAAAAACCCAAAAAATACTAAAAACCCTTAAAAACATAAAAACCATTAAAACCCCTAAAACCCCCAAAAATTCCTAAAAACACAAAGAATAGCATAAGACCCCCAAAACACATAAAAACCATAAACCCTAAAAATAAAAAACCCCTAGAAAACCATAATACTCAAAATTAAACTAAATACCCTTTAAAGTCATAAAAAAATCAAAAAACCCCTAAAAACCTAAAAACGCTAAAACCGCTAAAACCGCTAAAAACACAAATAAAATCACGAAAAACTATAAAACCATACAAACCCTAAAAATCGTAAAACCCTAAAAACCCAAAAATATCTTGAAAGTCCTAAAAAACCAAAAACCATAAAAGAACCTTATAAACTTCAAAATCCAAAAATACTAAAAATTATAAAACCAAATAAATCCTAAATACCCCTAAAAATGAAAAAATCCAAATAGAGACAAAAAATATAAAAATCCTAAATAATAAAAAAATATTAAAAGACTGTAAAAACCCTAAAAAACTAATAGACACTATGAACCCTAAAACACTAAAAGACCCTAAAAACCTTAAAACAACTAAAATAACATAAACCCCTAAAAATACATAAAATACCCTAAAACCCTAAAACCCAATAAAAACACAAAAAACCCTAAAACCATAAAAACTATTGAAAAATGCTAAAATCTATAAAAACCAAAAAACACCCAAAAAACCTCTAAAAACTAAAAAACATTAAAACCCTAAAAGAAGTAAAAACCCTAAATAATAAAAAAATTTAAAAACCTAAAAAAATCTAAATAACTTGAAGACGCAAAAAACCAAAAAACCCTTGAAACCCTAAAAACCCTTATGAATCCTTAAAACTCTAAAAACCTATAAAACCCCTAAAACCCTAAAATCTATATGATGCCCTTAAAACACATAAAATCACTTTAAAACCCTCAACACTCCCCCCAAACACAATCCAAAAAAACCCTAAAAACATTTAAAACACATTGAAACTATAAAAATAGAAAACCACTAAACCCTTAAAAACCTAAAAACCCAAAGTACCCTCAACCAAAAAATATGCCTTAAAACCCCTAAAATAATGAAAAACTCAAATAAAATCCAAAAAAATCCCAAAACACCTAAAAATATTAAAAAAATGAAAACCCATTACAAAAACCAACAATCCCTAAAAATTCCTAAAAGATCCAAAAAACTCAATAAACCCCTAAATCCATAAAACTCTTAAACTCTATAAAAGCCCTAAAATTCCCTAATAAAACTTAAACACCCTAAAACCACTAAAAACCCCAAAACATCCAAGAAAACAAAAAACCTTAAAACACCTTATAAAACCTTAAAACAATAGAAAACCCTAAAACAACAAAAAATTCCTAGAACCCTAAAATAAGTAAAAATCCCTAAAAAAATGAAAAACCATAAAACCCTAAACCTTAAAAAACTATAAAACCCCTAAAAACCCAAAAATCATCCTAAAAACCATAAAATAGTAAAAATAACTATAAATAGTAAAACATTCCAAAAATAATGAAGAACCCTACAAATCCAAAAAGTCTATAAAAACACTTGAATAACCCAAAAAGACCATGAAATCCTTAAAACCCTAAAAGATATGAAAATAAAAAAACCCCTAAAAGACCCTAAAAGACCACAAAACTTTAAAATACATTAAAAACCAAAAGGACACTAGAACCCCCTGAAACCCTAAAAACCCTAAAGATCCCCAAAAAACCTAAAATCCATAAAGGAATCTAAGACCTTAAAGCCCCCTAAAGGCCCCTAAAAACCAAAAAGAACCATAAAACCCATTAAATCTCTAAATGATCCTAAAAAAGACCATATAAAACCCTAAAAAACCCTCAAAACCTATAAACCATTTAAAACCTAAAAACCCTGAAAACACCTTAAATACACTAAACCCCCTCAATGACCCTAAAACCACAAAAAACCCGAAATGCCCCTAAAACCCCTAAAACCCATAAAAACCTAAAAAACCTAAAACCACATAGTCCCAAAATGACTAAAAAAATATTAAAAGACCCTATAACCCTAATAACCATAATAAACTAAAAAAATATTTCTAACCCCTTAATGATCATAATAACCCTAAAATAACTAAAAACCATAAAACCCTAAAAACACTTAAAACCCCCCAAAACCCTGAAAATACCCAAAAATACCATGGTAATCTATTTAAAAATCCTAGTAAACCTTAAAAAACCTGAAAACCTAAAAACCATAAAACCCTAAAAATATTAAAATCCAAGAAAACCTTTAAACTCTTAAAACCCCCTAAAAACACTTAAAACCCATAAAGAACCATAAAACCACCAAAAGTATCTAAAAACTAAAACCCCCAAACCCAAAAAACAAGCTATATTCCCAAAAAAACAACAAAAAACCACCCTTAAAATCCCTAAAATCCCTTGAAAACCTAAAACCCCTAAAAAACACGCCCAAAGCACAATTAAAACTAAAAAAAAACAAAATCCATAAAACTCCTTAAGAACCCCAAAAAAACTAAAAACATGAAAAAACCTAAAAACCGTTAAAATTATAAAAACCATAAAACCTCCAAAAATTCTATAAAAACCATAAAACCCATTAAAACCCCGAACCCCCTAAAATCTATAAATAATAAAAAACCCTAAAACCCTAAAAAAAACCCCCAAACCCCCTAAAACACAAAAAACCAACCCCCCCTAATATCCATGAAACTTTAAAAACCCAAAGAGAACACTAAAAACCACATAAAAGACTCTAAAACCCCCCATAAACACCTAAAAGACCCTAAATACCCTAAAAAAACCACCAAATACCCAAAAAACCCAAAAAAAACAAAAAAGGCCGAAAAAACCCCTAAAGACCCTAAAACCACATAAACACCCTAAATACACATAAAACCCCTAAAACCAAAAATAAAAAACTAAATTTTTTTAAAATAAATAAAAAACCGTAAAACTCTAAAAGCCACTAAAACATTAAAACACCCTAAAACACAAAAAACCCATAAAACCCTAAAAACAGAAAAAATCATACAAATAATAACCCTAAAACAACAAAAACCCCATAAAAATTCCAGAAAATCTGAAACAAAGATGAAACCCATAAAATACATAATAAACTTAAAAATCATAAAACCACATAAAAACGTGAAAAGCCCTTAAATCCCTAAATTTCACAATAAAACACTAAAACTCTAAAATTCATAAAAACTCAATAAAAAACCTTAAAAACCCTGCAATAATCATATAAAACTCTAACACCCCTATGATACCATAAATAAACATTTAAACGCCTGAAACCCAAAAAATGATAAAAGCTGTTAAACCCCCTGAAATACCCTAAAACCCCTAAACCCACAAAAAATTACAAAACTAATATAAAAACCAAAAAACCCAAAATACCACTAAAAACCATAAAGAACCTTAAAACTCTTAAAAATCATAAAATACCTAAAAATACCAAAAAAACTAAAAACCCTAAAAACATTAAATACCAAAAAATCCTAAAATTCTAATAACCCTCAAATGAAACTAAAACCCAAAAAAATGTAAAAAACCAAAAAACATTAAACCCCCCACAAATCTAAAACCTGTAAAAACCCATAAGAATCTATAAAAGACCCTAAAACCATAAACCCCCCTAAAAGTCCCTAAAAACCATAAAAACCATAAAAACCCAAAAAACCAAAATATACTAAAAAACCTAAAACCCAAAAAACCCCCAACATCCAAAACACCCCTAAATACTTCAAAAACCATTTAAAACCCCTAAAACACCTTAAGAAGAATAAAAACTCCAAAAACCGCGAATAACCCTCAACCCCCTCAGAAACAAAAAAACCCTAGAACCCCTAAAAATCCCTATAGAGCTGGAAAAAGACTAAAAACACTAAAGACTCAAAAACACCTAAAAACCATAAAATAACATAAAAAACCATAAAAACCTTTAAAATATGAAAAAATAAAAACAAAAAATTAAAACCCTAAAAACATGAAAATAAAAAAAAACCATTAAAACTCTTTAAAAAACTAAAAATATAAAACTCTAAAAACCCTAAAAACCATTAAAACTAAAAAAACTAAAAATACAACAAACCCCTAATATAACCAGAAGACAATAAAATGAATAACAATACCCAAAGACCCTAAAAGGTCCTAATACCTCTTCAAAAAACCCAAAATCCCATTAAAATTCTCAAAACCATACAAACCCTAAAATCCCAAAAAACCATTGAACACTAAACCCCCTAAAAACCTTATAAACACTTTGAAAAACCTAATAACTAAAAAAACTAAAAAATTCATTCCAACCTAAAATACCACTAAAAAAATAAAATCTATAGAACACTAAAAACCAAAGAAAACCCTATAAATATTTAAAAACCTTAAAAATTATCAAAAAACCATAAACCCCAAAAAACCCTAAAATTATCAAAAAACGATAATCCCCAAAAAACCCTAAAAACCTAAAACCCTTAAATAAGACATATCCTCCCTGAAATATTTAAATCCCTTAAAAATACCTAAAAATGATAAAAAAAAATTAAATTCACCTAAAAAACGTGAAAACTCAAAAGAACCATAAAAAATAAAAGCCTATGAAACTTAAAAACAATAAAACCCCTGAAAACTAAATAACCTTAAAACACCTAAAACCCCAAAAAGCCCAAAAAAATCTAAAACCCAAAAAACATTATAATCCCAAAACCCTAATAACTAGTACAAAATTTAAAAATAAAAAACTCCTAAAAAAATGAAAACCCCTTAAAACAATTTAAAAAACTTAAACCCCTAAAACGCTAAAAACCAATAACCCCCCAAAATTCAATAAAAATTCTAAAACACATAATACCGATAAAACACTATAAACCCTACCAATTTTAAAAATCCCTAAAACATTAAGAACCCTAAAGGACGCTAAAAACCAAAACAACCCATAAAAACCATGAATCCCCAAAAAATTATCAAAACCCCCGAAAAACCATAAAACCCAAAAAACTAAAAAATGTTAAAAAAATAACTAAAAACCCCAATAAAACCCTTACAACCCCTCAGAACCCTAAATATAATATAATCCCCACAACCCTAAAAATTATAACAATCCCAAATAACCATAAAATTATAAAAATCAATTAAATGACATAAAACCCCGTAAAACTCTACAAAATCCTAAAAACACTACCAAACCATAAAAATTTCTAAAAACAATGAAAACCCCGAAAATATAGCCAGAAAATTTAAAAATAACCCTAAAAACTCTAAAATAACCCTCAAACCCATAAAACCCCTAAACCTTCAAGAACCCTAGAAACACTAAAAATAACAAAACCCTATAAACTATAAAAGCCCCTTAAAATCACTTAAAAACCTTGAAACCTAAGAAAATCTAAAAATAATGAAAATAATAAACAATTCTAAAAGGCATTAAAAATATGCTCAAAAGACCCTATAACACCTAAAAAGGGTAAAAAGATGCTAAAACACTCCAAGAAAACAAAAAAACATTAAAATGCTGAAAATAACCTAAAATGACCCTAAAACCAAAAAATGACCATAAAAGTCCCTCAAATCCCAAAAATTCTAAAACACCTTAAAAACAAAAAAACCATTAAAACCCTAAAATCTATAAAATACCCTATCATCCTTAAAATATCTTAAAAACATAAAAAACACTGAAAGGACTATAAAACCCCCAAAACCCTAAAAACATAAAACACTTTAAACCCCTAAAAATCGTAAAAATCCCAAAAACCCCAAAAAATATTTAAACCCCAAAAACCCATTCAAAAACTTGAGACCCTAAAATAAACCCAAAGGAATCTAAATGAACTAAAATATCATAAAACCCTAAAACCCCTAAACACTATAAAATCCCACTAAGACATAAAAAACAATATGAAACCCCTAAAAACATAAAAACCGTAAAACAACTTAAAATAAATGATAAACACTAAAAACCTGAAAAACCCCTAAATACCATAAAATCGCTAAATACTATAAAATCGGAGGATGTCACTGCTCTCTCTAGGGATCTTCCTCTCAATTATGAAATCTCCAGCATTCTCTCACGGAATTCCCTATGGCGGCCTCGTCTTTAGGCTCGATCGGGATACAGTTGGGAAATGGTCTTCTTTACTGGTGTTGTGATTGTGGGCGATGAGGCATTTTCTGGGTGGTGATGGGAGGCTCTATTTGAGAAAGGGTGGATCCAGCTTGGCTTGGTTTGGCCCGGATTCGGAAGATCTAGAATCTGATCATTCGCGAGGATCGAGGCACTATCGAGGTTGTGGAGTCTCGCCACTTCGGGATCGAGATGTTGTTTTTTCTCATGGCAGTTGTGGATTGATTTAGTGGATCTCGGTGGTATTGGTCTATATCAGTGGTGGATTTAGGTGGTTTTTGGTGGTGTTGGTCTTTTGCGGTGATGTGGTCCACGGTGGCGGGAATTCTACTTCAGGATTGGTAGATCTGGGTGCTTTTGGCTTGTCTGTGGGTCTGTTCTATGAAGATGAAGATAGATTTGGGCTTCTCCTGTTCAGATCTGCATGTCCTGAGAGAGGATTTCGAGAGGCGAGGAGATTCGGCAGTGGTGTGGATCTCTAGATCTAGTTCATTTGGCGGTCTTGGCGATGGCGTGAGCAGGCTCCAGGCACATCGGTGTTATTCATGGTTTGGGATGGTAGGGGATTTTCCACATTTCTGTCTTTGTCTCCCGAAGTTATAGGTGCAGATAGGGTGAGATGAGCTGAGGATCTTGCATTCTGATGGCGTCTAAGGTGGTTAGAAGGTTTCTTAATTCTAGGTTGGTTGATGGTGGGCTGGATGATGGTCACAACTGTGGCTTGAGGCTCTTGGCTACTACAAACAAGCATGCAGGCCGCCTGGAATAGTGGTGCTCAGGTGGTTTCCCAAGAGATCAGTATGTGGGTTTTGAATTTTCTGTTGTGTGTGATCTGATCTTTTTCGGTTTCTTCTCATATGTCACTTAGATTATGGTATGTTTTCTTTCATGTGGTGTTGATCCTAAATTTTTTTGGTGTGCTTGTGGTTCGTGAACTCGACATTCTACAGTTTAGTGGGTGCTTTATTTATCTGCTGTTATGGTTTGTTCTACTGGTGGTTTGTTTTTTTGGCTAGGATTTCCATTTGGATAGGGGTCTGATTGAGTCTTTGGTGAAGATGGTTCTGGATTTTTCGATATTTTTGTTGCTGTGAGGGAAATTGGTGTGTGCCGTTGCGCGAGACAGGTTTTCTATCAGTGCTTGTTTATGAGCTGTGGAAGGAGATGTGGGTTTTCAGAAATGGTAGCATTGGATGATGCTCGTTGATAGGATGGGTTGTGATGAAGCTATTGTTTACAAGTTTGGTGTCGGTGGCTCTAATTTGCTGGTGGTGGATCTTCCTGGTGAGGAGGTGATGGAGGCTAGTGATGCTAGTGGTTTTGTGCTGCTGATTGTTGATCTCCTCTGCAAGGAGATGATAGAAGATGTAAAAGCTACTCCAGGATGGCTGCTTATTGTATGTGATATTTTTAAGATGAAAAGCTTGAATATAGTGTTGATGGTTCTATTCTGCTGGTGGTGGATCTTTTTGGTGAGGAGGTGCTGGATGCTGGAATCTGTGAGATTGGATGCTAGTCATTTCTTGGATGTGAGCTGCTGGATGTTGGTTAATGATTTGATGGGAAGTGATGAAGCGACAATTAATGGTGTTGTTAGTGTCCTCTTGCATTTTCTTCCTGGAGATTTTTGTTTTATGGGTCTAATTTATTTGGGATGTTCTGGGCTTTTGGGTGTGAGTTGACTGATTCCTTCCCTCCCCATTCTAATATGTCTTCTTCTTAATAAACTTGGGTGGGGGGGGGGGGGGGTTAGGAATTGCCTGGACCTATGCCTACCTTGCCCTAGATACCATAAAATCCATAAAAATCCATAGAAACCCTAAAAGGAAAAAATATTCAGAATACCCCTAAAACCAAAAAAAACTCTTAAAAACTAAAATCACCAAAAAAATTTAGAAAACCCAAAAAACACATAAAAATCTGTTAAAACCATAAAACCCAAAAAAATCATGAAACCCCTTAATAACCTTTAAATCCCTTAAAATACAAAGAAACCCCAAAAAACCCAAAAAACACTATAACCCCCGCCAAAAATCCACAAAACCCTAATAACCCTAATAACCATGAAAACCCTAACACCCATAAGAAACGCTAGAAAAACCTTGAAACCCAAGGTCCCAAAAATCCCTTAACGAGCCTAAAAACCCGAAAACCCTGAAAACCACCTAAACAGACCATAAAAACCCAGAAAATACTAAAAATACTAAAAATCCTTAAAAATTTTAAACCCTAAAACCTATTAAAAACCAAAAAAATCACTCAAAACTCCACCGAAACCCCTAAAAATCTTAAAGCTCTTAAACATATTTAAAAAAATATAACACCCTAAAAACATAAAACAATAATAAAAACCTTTTAAAAATTTAAAAAAACTAAAACCCAAAAAATATTCATGCAAAATAATAAAAAAACTTAAATACCCAAAAATCCAAAAATCCTCTAAAACCAACTAAAACCCAAAAAAATCCTTAAAACCCAAAAAATACTAAAAACCCTTAAAAACCATAAAAACTGTAAAACCATAACAAACATAGAAACCATAAGAACTTAACCCCCCCTCAAAAACCCTAAAAACCCTTAAAATTACTAAAGCATAAAAAACTAACAATAATAAAATTTCAAAAACCTAAAATTGGCATTTAAAAATCATTACAGCCCCTTAAAACACTTAAAATCCTAAAAAAATAAGAAAATCATAAAAACCCCTAAGAACTCTAAAAATAATAAAAACCCCAAAAACACTAAAGGATCCTAAAAACCCTTAAAATCCTAAAAATCATAATGGGTCTTAAAATCCCTAACACCTCAAAAAATACCCTAAAATACACTAGAAACATAAAATACCCAAAAAACCATAAAAACTCCAAAGAAACCTAAAACCCATAAAAGATCCTTAAAAATGTAAACCCCTTAAGGACCCTAAAATTCCAAAACCCCTAAATGACCATAAAACCCTAAAACCCCTAGACAACCATAACACCACTAAAGACTTTAACCCCCCTAAAAATCAAAAAGGACCCTAAAAACCCTAAAACCCCTAAAACCACTAATGAACTTAAAACCCTAGAAATCCAACAAGATTTTAATAACCCTTAAAACCTCCAATAGTCCCTAAAATCCCATAAAAAACCAAAAACCACTTAAAATCCCTAAACGACCATAGAATCCCAAAAACCCTAAACTACCCTAATAAACCTTAAAAGACCCTTAAAACCCTAAAAAATATAAAATACTCTAAAAAATTGTAAAATACCTCAAAACCCCTAAGCGATGTTGTTGGAGATGCTGCCAAGTGATGTCGTGGCGGTGATGGCTAGATTATGCTGGATGTTGGACTTGGTGAGATTGGAGGCTGGTTACTGCTTGGTTGTGAGCTGCCAGATGCTGGATGATTCTAGTGATGATGATGTTTGCTGCTTGGTGTTCTGTGTTTTCTGTTTGGTTTTGTTTTCATCCTTTTCTTTTTTGATTTTTTGGAGTGGGTTGTAAGGGGTTTTTGGGTGTGGGTCGTTCGACCCCTCCCCTCCCTTGTCTGTTGTGTCTCTTTTTCTTTCTAATAAATTGGGGGGGGGGGGGGGGGGTTGGGAATAGCCCGACCCTCGCATATTCTTTTCCCTAATGAAACCTATGAGATCATAAAACACCCGCAAACCTACTTAGAACCCCTAAAAAACCTAAAACAATAAAATACTTAAAACCCACCCAAGAAACCATAATAAACCTAAATGACCCTAAAAATCCTAAAATCCCAACAGGACCTACAAAAACTAACGGACACTAAAAACCCTAAATTATCTTTAAAATCCTAAGACCCTGAAAACCCATAAAAAACCTTAAACCCCAAACCCCCAAAACCCAAAACCCTAAATACCAATAAAAACCAAAATTTCCTTAGAAAAACATAAAAACCCAAAATATCCTAAAAAAATTAAAACCCCGTAAAAACCCCCCAAAATATCTAGGACACTATAAACTTGAAAAAATTAAAAAGTCTCTAAAACTATTAAAACCCCACTAAAATCCCTTAAAAACCATTGAAGACATTTAAATCCCTAAAACCCCTAAAAACATTAAAAACCCCAAAAACCCCAAATCATGTAGACAATAAAACTCACAAAACCCTAAAAACAATAAAAACCTTAAAACCCCTAAAACTATTAAACCTTAAAACCCTCTTCAAACCCTAAAAACCAAAAAAAATTAAATTCCCAAACAAAATCAAAACCCCTAAATAAAAACAAAAAAAATTATAAAACCTCTACAAACTTTATAAATGCATAAAAACATGAAAAACTCCTATAATCCCAAAAAAAAAATCAAAAAAACCCTTGAATCCCAAAAAATACTAACATTCCTAAAATGCCTAAAATAATAAAACCCCTAAAACCCTAAAACCCTAAAAACCCCAAAACCCATTAAAAAACCTCAAATCCATAAAACCTCTGAAAACCATAAAACCATAAACCATAAAACTCTAAAAACAAGAAAAACATAAAAACACAAAAAACCATTAAAAACCCTAAAATCCATAAAATTATCTAAAACCCCTAAAACACTAAAAAACCTATAAGGGATGGGTCAGATTTGTTTCTTCCTCTGTGTGGAGCTTCGGATCCATGGAGGAGATGGCCAGATCTGGCCTTTCCGGAGTGCGGCTGTGTAGTTTCTCGGAAGCATGGGGAAAATCTGGACCTGTCAGCATGCGCAGTTGCTGTTCTTTGGAGGCGATGGATGGCTTTGTTCGTTCCCTTGCACGGTGCTGTAGGTTTTTGAAGGAGTGGTCAAGATTTGTCAGCCTTTGTCTTTGCTACGGTTCCTCGGCTTTGGGTGATGTACCTTCTATAGAGATGGGACCTCCTCGGATGGGTCAACGGCTTCAACAACAGTGGAGGGGGTTTCATTGGCGGCGTGGGTTCTGTACTACTCGACGATGCAATGCAGCGGTCTGTTCTCAGTTGTCACTGCTACACTCTTCCCATCTGATTTTAGAGCTGAACTTGGGAGTTTTTCGGTGGCCCCTATGGTGCTGCATCGATTCTTGTTGGATGCGGAAGGTTCGTTCCTCCACCCTATCTTCAGTTCATGCTGTTGTTTCTGGTCTTTCTGTGCTTTGGGGTGATCTGGTTTTGGTAATTACTTTCTGGCGGTGCCAAAGCGGCTCCTTTGGCCCCGCGTATATTGCTGAATTTCTTGGATGGATCCTTCTGTTATGGATCTACATTGGAGGTATCTGGATTTGATATGGGTTTATGTTGGTGCTATTTGATGGGATTGACATGAGGATATGGGTTATGGTGATGCACTACGGGTCATGGGTTGCGGGAAGGGCGTTTTGGGTTGCGTACTGGTTCTTGCTCTGGGTGAGGGTGATCTTGGCTACTGGTTGCCGGCTAAGTGTTTGGCCCTTTCTGCTACGTGCTGCATGCTTCTGCTGCTGGTTTTATGGTGATGTGTGCTGTTGTTTGCTGGTTCTGTTTGGTTTGTTGGTGATGTGTGCTGCCGGATGCTTGTTGTGGTTGTGATTATTGGTTTTTGGGGCTGCTGGATGCTGGTGGTTGCTGGTCTGTTTGTTGGATGGTGATGATGTGTGATGCTGTTTGTGGTGATGGTGATGTGGTTTGAAGCTGCTCGTGATGAATGGTTGTGGTGTCTGGTATTAGTGCTGTTGGATGCTGGTAAGGGTTGGTTTGGACGTTCTGAAGCTGTTGGGTGTGTGGTGATGCTATGTCTGGTCTTTTGTGTCCTTTTTTTCTTCTTGTTTTCTTTTCTTTTCTTTTTTTGTAGTCATTAAGGGGTTTTGGGTGCGGGCCGTTTGACCCCTCCCCTCCTTGTCTACTGTGCCTCTTTTTCGTTCTAATATATTTGGGGGGGGGGGGGGGTAATAGCCCGACCCTCGCATCTTCGTTGCCTAAAAAAATTAAAAACCCTGAAACCACATAAAAGACCCAAAACACTAAAAGCCACTAAAATCCCTAAATCAATAAAATAATAAAAAACCCAAAAAACCCCTTAAAGGCATTTAAATTACTTAAAACCCAAAAATACCATAAATCCCATTTAAACCCCTAGAAACCATAAAACCCATAAAAACAAAAAAAATTGTAAAACCTACTAAAATAACCTACAAACATTAAAAACCATAAAAAAACTCTTAAAATGATAAAACCCTAAAACATCCATTAAAAAATAGAAATACTAAAAAATATGAAAAAACCTAGAAAGACAATTAAAATCCTAATAAACCAAAAAAACCCTAAAACCCCCAAAAACATAAAAACACCTAAACCCCTAAAACACAAGAAACCATAAAACCATAAAACCCTAAAATACCTAAGAAAACCCTAAAAACCATAATCTTTATAAAGACACTAAACCTTCTAAATATTCTAGTAAAACCCTAAAATTCAAAGAAAAACCAAAAAACCTAAAAAAACATCCAAAACACTAAAAACATTAAAATCCATAAAAACAAAATAATATACAAACCCGAAAATAAAATAAAACACTAAAAACCCTAAAAACAATAAAAAACCCTAAGACCATAAAAAAACAATAAACCCTTAAAAACCCCAAAACCCCAAAACCATAAAACACTAAAAAACCCCCATGAAATTGTAATAAACTATAAAAATAACCATAAAACCCCTAATTGCCTTTAAAAAACCCTAAAACCATAAAAATCAAGAAATCCCTAAAAACCTAAAAACCCTAAAACACTATAAACACTAAAATCATTAAAACCCTAAAAACCCTAAAAACACTAATTATCCAAAAGGAACCTAAAACCACAAAACCACCATAAAACATGTAAAACACATAAAAACCTAAAAAACCAAAATCCCTAAATACCTACACCCCCTAAGTCCGTAAAAAACCCTAAAAATCACTACATGTCCATAAAAACCAAATGAAAATAGTAAAAGACCCAAAAAAACCCTAAAAACTATAAAGGAACTTGAAATCATAAAATACACAAAAAAATCCTAAAAAATCCAATAAGACCCATAAAATCTTAAAAGATCATAATAAAACACAAAACCCTTAAAAGACTTTGAAAACCCTAAAATACAAAAAGTTCATAAAATACCTTAAAACCTTGAAAGGATCTAAAAACCTTTATGGAAACTAAAAATCATTCCAACAAAAAACCCTAAATACCCTAAATGACCTAAAACATCCAAAAACCTAAAATTGCCTAACCAACCCTAAAAACCCCAAATGGGACGAAATCCCATAAAACCCAAAAAAATCTATAAAACCCTTTCAACACCCAAAAGGACCCTAAAAATCTAAAAACCCTTAAAAACCCTCAAAACTTCCAAAACCCTAAAATACCAAAAATACCATAAAGGACACAAAAACCCAGAAAAATTTACAGAGCATTAGTACCTATAAAATCCTGTAAAACCCATATAACCTGCTAAAATCCCCTAAAGCCTCAATCCCCCCAACACTCTAAAAAACTATTAAAACACTTTAAAACCCAAAAAAATCTAAAATTGCTAAAAAACATAAAAAACCTACACCCTCTCCCTAGATCAAAAAAACCATTAACACCCTCTCCGAAAAGTCCCCTAAAACTCCATAAAGACTAAATTCCCAAAAAAATCAAAAAAATCCTAAAAACCCAGGAAAATATTACAAAAAATAAAAAAATCCTAAAACCCTAAAAAAAAAAAAACTCAAATCCTAACAAAAAAACCCTGAAAACCCTGAAAACACCTTTAAAACCCTAAAAATCATAGAAAACCATAAAATCACTAAAAACCTTGAAAACCCCTAAAATCCCTAAATACTATGAACACCCCTACAACCCCAAAAACCCTAAAAAACACTAAAAACCACTAAAACCACTACAAAACCACTGAAAACCCAAAAAACCATAAAACTATAAAATCCCATTAAACTCCTTAAACACAATAGAAAACACTTAAAACCCTAAAGCCCTAAAAAATATATAAAGGAAAACAAAACCATAATAGAACATAAAAACTCTAAAAACATTTTAAACCAATAAAACCCTAAAATATACCTAAAAATATTAAAAACCCCTTAAAATCTAAAAGAACCCTATAAACCTAAAAAACCTTTAAAGAACAATAAAAACCCATAAATTACAAAAAAACTAGAAGCCATAAAACCCCAAAAAACCCTAATAATATTCTAAAACCCTAATAAAAATATTAAATGATCTAATTTACCTAAAAAACCCCAAAACTCACCAAAAATCCTAAAAACCCATAAAACCTATAAACACAAAAAACTGAAAAAACGCAAAAACCATAAGAAACATTTGAAACCCTATAGGACTAAAAAACCAAAATATACTAGAAACCCCAAGAAAACCATAAAACTATAAAACCCCTAAAAACTCTTAAAACCCAAAAAAATGTTAAAAACCTAAAAACCCAAAACCCTTAAAAAGGTAATAATCCATAAACCCCCAAAAATCACTAAATCCCGAAAAACATAAAAACCATCAACCACTAAAAACCCCTAAATCACTAAAATACTCTAAAAAACCAAAAACCCATAAAAACTCGGAAAATCCCAAAAACCCTGACACACCATAAAAAGCAAGAAAACCATGAAAACACTAAATAAACCTTAAAACATAAAATCCCACCAAACACATAAACACCCTAAAATCCAAAAAACCCAAAAAACACTAAATAAATACTAAACCCTATACCATCCTCCATAAAGACTAAGTCTAACCCCTAACCCCAATATGATTAACCATATATCCTAAACCATATACCCTACACCCTAATCACTAAAACCAACACCTTAAACCCCAAACCCAAAAACTATAGAACTTAAACCCTATGAACTAAACCTAAAACACCTAAATCTACACCCAAAAACCAATACTCTACACCAAAAATTTAAAAATCTTCAACCTAAACCCAATACCGTACACCCTAAACCTGAAACCATATACTCTAAACCACTTACCCAACACCCTAAACCCTAAAACCAACATCAATACCCAATACCCTAAACCCTAATCTCTATACCCTACACCCTAAACCAAATACCCTACACCCTGCACCATAAACCCTACACCTTAAACCCTATTCCCAATACCCTAAATTCTAAACCCAAAATCCTCAACCCTATACCCTACAACCAAAAACCAAAACCCCCCACCCAAAACCAAAACCCTACACCCTACACCATAAACCATAAAACCTATATTATAAACCCTACACCTTACACCCAAAATATTATATCCTACAACATATACCCTACACCTTATAGCATAAAAACAAAAAACTACTTCTTAAACCCAAGACCCTACACCCAAAACCCTACACCCAAAACTTAAAACCCTGATAAAAAACCCCTATATCCGACACCCTAAAGCCTATTCCTTACACAATAAACACTATTCTCTACTCTAGAAACCTAAAACCCTAAAACCAACCCCCTAAACCCCAAGTCTATACCCTAAATTTGATACCCTACAACCTAAACCCAAAACCCTACACCCTAAACCAAACCATTACACACTAAAACTTATACCCTAAATCCTAAACCCAACATCCTAATTGATATACCCTACACAAAAAACCATAAACCCTGCAATCTACACCCTAAACCCTATAACCTACACCCCAAAACCTGAACCCAACAACCTAAACCCTAAACTCTACACCATAAACCCTAAACCATACACACAAAACACTATACCCTAAAACCCAAACCCACCACCCTAAACCACATGACCTATATCCTAAAACCTAAACCTAAAACCCTAAAACCTATGTGCAACATGATAAATTCTAGACCCTATATACAAAACATTATACCTTACACCATAGACCCTAAACCATACCCCCAAAACCCAATACAATGTACCCTAACTTCAAAATCCAACATCCAATACCAAACACCCTTCACTATAAACCCAAAGTCCTACACCCTAAACCCAAGGCCCTAAAACATAAAACCTAAACATGACACCCTAAACCCTATACCCAAAACTATAAACCCTTAACAATTGACCTTAAACCCTATATCCAACACTAAACACCTGAAAGCAGATTCCATACACCCTAAAACCTTCACCCTATACCAAAAACCATACACACCAATCACTTAACCCTACACCTTGCACCCTAAACCCTGTATACTAAAACCCAAACTCTACACCCTAAACCATATACTCTACACCTAAAACAATAAACCCCACACCATAACCCTATACCCATAAACCCCAAACAATAAACCCAAAACCTTCCATGATAAAACCAATACCCAACACTCTAAATCCTATACCCTACACCTTAAACCCTAAACCCCAAACCCTAAAATCAGAAAACAATCCTAAAACCCCCAAAGACCCCTAAAAACTGAACAAAATAATAAAAACTCTAGAAGTATTCAAAACCACTAAAAGCCTATAAAAACTCTAAAACCCTGAAAATCCTAAAAACACTAAATACCCTAAAAACCCCTTAACACCCAAATAACCACAGAAACCCTAAAAACCTCGATAACTACAAACCCCATAAAAATATCTTAGAACCTTGAAAAACACTGAAACCTCTCAATGCCTGGAGAAACCAATGAAACCCATATGAAAAACCTAATAACCCTAAAACCCCAAAAAACCATAAGACTCTAAAAACCATAAAATCCATTAAAAACCAATAAAAAATAAACCATAAAAAACCTAAAAACTTCAAAATCCCTTAAAATAGAATCAATAATTAAACAACTAAAAGATCATAACACCCCTAAAACCCTAAAAACCACTAAAATCCCAAAAAAGACCATGTTACCATATAATACCCCTAAATCCCCCTCAAAACTAAAAATAGAAAAAACCTTAAAAACTCTTTAAACCCAAAAAATACCTAAAAATCAAAACCCATAAAAACCATAAAAATAATTAAGACCACTAAAAACCTAAAAAAGCTTTTAAAACCCACTTAAAATAGAAAAAAAAACCCATAAAAATGGTAAAAAACCAATTAAAATCATTAAAAACTCTAGAAACCCTTAGAAACATTAAATACTAAAAACACCTAAAAACCTAAAACCATAAAACCCCTAAACCACCCTAAAACCCATAAAAATTTTAAAACCCCTAAGAAAACCTAAACTCTGAAACTCCTAAAATCCCTAAAACCCTAAAAACCTAAAAACTATAAAAAGACTAAAACCCTAAACCCCTAAAAACCCTAAAAACCAAAAAAATCCCAAAAACATTAGAACCCCCTAAACACAAAAAAATCAAAAAAACACCAAAAAACTCTTTAAAGCCACTAAATCCATTAAAACCCCCTAAAACCCTAAGGCTCCCTAAAAACCATAAAAACTTCTAAAACACCCAAGTAACTATAAAAACCCATAACAAATTCCAAAATAACCTAAAACTCATAAAAACCTAAAACCCCTAAAAAACTCTAAAAACCTAAAAACCCCCAAAATAAAAAAAGAAACATAAAACCATAAAGAAACAAAAAAAAACCTAAGAACACCAAAAATATTAAAACCCTAAAAACAATTAAAATCACTAAAAACCCTAAAAACCATATATAAAATCTAAAATTCTAAAATAAATATAAAAGCCTAAAACCCGACCAAAAACCAAAAAACCCCTGAAACCCCTAATCAAACCCATATAGAACCTAAAACCCCTAAAGTCCCAAAAACATTTAAAGCACTAAAAACATAAAAAACATAAACAAACCTAAGAAACCGAGAAAATATTTAAAACACTAAAAACACTAAAACCCTATAAAACACAAAAACCATGACCAAACCCCACAAGACCTCCAAAACCACAAAAACTTAAAACCAATAAAATAACTCAAGAAAAACATAAAATGAAAATAAAATCCCTAAAAAAAACCAAAACCCCTAAAAACCCTAAAAACATAAAAACCCATAAAAAACCAAAAACCACTCAAAACTCTAACAAACTCTAAAAACTAAAATACATGAAAAGGCCGTAAAAGGCCCAAAAAACCTACAAAGCTCCTAAAACACCGCAAAACACAAGAACACCCCTAAATGAACTTAAAAGGTGCAAAACCCTAGAAATACCCCAAAATAACCTAAAAACCCACAAAAACCCAAAAACACTAAAAATGAAAAAAAAACCCATTAAACCCTAAAAGTTGTAAAAAGGCCCTTCCCCCCCACAAAAAAAAGATCTTAAAAACCCAAGACAATCTTAAAATACGCTAAAAAAATTAAGAACATTAAAAATCCCAAAAAAAACTGAAAACCCAAAAAAACCTAAAACACTTGGAAACCATAAAAAACCCAAAAGACCCTTAAAAACCAGAAAACCCCTAATCCCCATTAAAAAATTTAAAATATCTAAAAACCATTAAAACCCTTAAAACAAAAACCCATTAAAAGTACTTAAAACCCTAACAACTGTAAAATACCATAAAATCCCTAAAATCCAAAAAGACCCCTAAAAAATCCAAAAAAAAAATCATAAAAACCCAAAAAAAAATTTAAAATCCATAAAAATCACAATACTTGTAAAATTCCAAAAAAATACAAAAAACATTAAATTTCAAGAAACTAATTAAAAATATAAAAATTAACCTTCAAACCCTAAAAACTGTATGAACCCTAAAAACCCTAAAACATTAGAAAAATCATAAAAACCCCTAATACACCGTAAATATCTAAAACCCCTGAAAACCCCTAAAAACATAATAATCATAATAACATATAAACCTAAAAAATATCAAAAACCCTAAAATCCCAAAACAACACCAAAACCCCCAAAAAATACTAAAAGAATGAAAATACACTAAAACCATTGAAGGCTTAAAAACCCAAAAATCTAGGAAAGACCCAAAAAATCCTTTAAAACATCAAAATAACATAAAACAATTAGACACCCTAAAGGCACTAAAAACCAAAAAATCCCAAAAACCCAAAAAATCCCAAAAATTGCTCAATATATCGAAATTCCAAGAACCCCTCGAAACTGCAATTCCCTAAAAAAATTAAATCCCTAAAAACACTTGAATAAACTAAAAACCTTATATACACTAAAACACTAAAAACCTAGAAAACCCAAAAAAACATAAAAAAAAACTATAAAAAATCTATAATGCACTAAAAATTTAAAAAATTTATTAAAATACCTAAAAACCATAAAAACCTTAAAGGACCCTAAAAACCAAAAAATAATTTAAAACCCCAAAATTTTTTAATGAAAATCCATTGAACACCAAAAACCCCCTATAAACCATAAAAATATAAAACCCCCCAAAACCCCCTAAAAATATAAAAAATTCCTAGAATTCCAAAGAACCTAAAATTATCTAATAAACACTAAAAACCATAAAAACTTTAAAAACAATAAAACCTCAAAACTCCTAAAAACTTGAAAATCATAAAAAATCTAAAATACTTAAAAATATTAAAAACCATTAAAACCCCCAAGATCCCCCCAAACACTAAAAATCCCTAAAACCCCTAAAATTAATACATAAGCAGAAAACCCTAAAACAATCAAATCCCTTAGAAATCATAAAAACCCGAATAAACCTTAGTAACCCTATACTCCATAAAAATCCATAAAATACCTAATACCTCTAAAACTCTAACACCCAAAAAACCCCTTATATCCTCTAAAGAGTCTTTAAAAACCCTAGATCCCATTAAAATAATAAAATAATTAAAACCCTAAAATCAAATTAAAACCATACGATAGTTAAAACCATAAAAATCTGAAAACAAATTCATGAAATCCTTAAAAACCCTAAAAAACCTAAAATATCAAAAAAACACTAAAATCCATCCCCCACACAAAAACTCTAAGACCCCTAAATACTCTAAACCCCCTAATTAACCCTTAAAACCATAAAAACTCAAAAAATTCTAAAAATGTTAAAACCCTTAGAAACCCAAAAAACCAAAAACCCCCAAATTCCCTAAAAACATAAAAGCCACTAAAAGACCCTAAAAACCCTCTAAAAGAAACCAAAAAACCACTATAAGACCCTGAATACCCTAAAAACTACAAAAGACTTTAAAATAACTTTAAACCCCTAAAATACTAAAAAACCCCTAAAAATGCAGAAGGACCATAAAAATCCAAAACACATCCAAATTCCTAATGAATCCCCAAACCCCAAAACATCCCTAAAAGCACTACATTACCATAAAAACTATGGAAACCCAACAGGACCCCCAAAACACCTAAAAACCATAAAAACTGAAAATGACCCCCAGAACCCTATAAGACCATAAAAACCCTAAAATACTATAAAACTCTATAAAACTCATAAACCCACTAAAAACACAAAAATTCCAAAAAAACCCTAAAAACAATAAAGGGCCAAAAAAACCAAAAAAGACCACAAAATAGTAAAAATCCATAAAAGGCCCTAAACCCCCCTAAAATCCTAAAAGACCCTAAAACCCTAAAAATTCTAAGAGACCATAAAATAACCTAAAAACCATAAAACCCCTAAAAAATCCCCAAAAATACAAAAATCCCTAAAAACCACAGAATATTCTAAAACACCTAAAGAACCCTAAAACCCCTAAAGATCAATAAAACCCAAAAGGGCACTAAAAACCCCTAAAATACATAAATGTTCCTAAAAGCCATAAAACAGTAAGATACCCTAAAAACTACTAACACCCCTTAAAAAACTATAACCCCATAAATACCCCAAAAAACTGTACATGATCCTAGAAAACCCAAGATAACCAAAAAAAATAACATGAAAACCCTAAAACCCCTAAAACCGAAAACCACCAAAAGACCCTAAAAACCTAAAAAACCAAAAAAAACATTAAAAATTTCCTGAAAACCCTAAAAACTGAAAACCCAAGAATACCCTTCAAAACACTAAAACCCATAAAAATCATAAAACTCTTAAAAACATTAAAACCTTAATATTGAAAAACCCAAGAAACTCTGAAAACACTAAAAACCCTAACCCCTCCTTAAATCTGTAAAAACACTAAAAACCACCCAAAACCCCTAAAAACCCAAATAAACAACTAAATACCCTAAACCCCATAAAATTCTAAAAACCCATAAGACTTCCAATAATATAATAATACCCCCAACAACTCCTCAAAACCCTATACAACTCTAGAAACCCTAAAAACCCATAAAGTCCTCAAACCGTAAAAACCATTTAAAAAATGAAAATCTTTAATGACCCTAAATACAAAAACAAGTAAATTTTTAAAAACCAAAAAAAATATTAAAACCCTAAAAACCCATAAAACCCTAAAAATATTAAACACCCCTTAAACCCCCAAAAAAAATCATAGAAAACCCTAAAAACACTCAAAAAATCCCTAAATATCCATTAAAATTATAAAATCCCAAAAACCCCTATGGATAAAAAAAATGACCACTAAAAGACCCTTAAAATAAGAAAAGACCCCAAAACCCTTGAAAGATATTAACCCCTAATAAAATCTATAAAAGACACTTGATGGCCCTTAAAATCTCTAAACCCTATAAAATCCAAAAAACCATAAAATCCCTTAAAACACCCTAAAAACCCAAAAAACATCAAAACCCCTAAAAGACCCTAAGAATTCTACAACAGCCTAAATCCATTAAACCCCTTAAAATGTTACAAACCCAAAACAACAATGAAAATAAAAAAAACATAGACACATAAAAAATCATAAAAGACCTTAAAATTCCTTTAATGTTCTAAAAATACAAAAATCATAAAACCCTTAAAAATAAATAAAACCTAAAAAACCAAAAACCCTAAAACGCTAAGAATCCCTAAACATCTTGAAAATAGTAGAATCTACAAAACCCTAAATAACTCGGGAACCATAAAAAACCCCTAAGAAAACATTAAACATATAAAAAACCATAAAACCCTAAATATCCTAAAAACCACAAAACCCTAAAAACCCTAAAATTGCAAAACCCCTAAAAATATAAAAAACCTAATTACACCTAAAAACCATAAAAATTATTAAAACCACTAAAGAAAAGACAAGAAACCCAGAAAACCCCTAAAAACACAAAAAACATTAAAATCCCATTTAAAACCCCAAAAACATTTAAACCTTATAAAACATAAAAATTCTAAAACCACATAAATACCCATAAAATAAGCTAATAGCCTAAAAAAACAAAAATCCTTAAAACTATAAAAACCCATAAAAATACTAAAACTTTATAAAACCTACAAAATCATAAAAACCCTTAAACCCATAAAAACAATAAAAATCCATAAAAACAACTACAAAAACTAAAAACCCTAAAAACTCTAAAAATATAAAAGGGAACTAAAAAAATCAAAATATCCAATTAAATCCCTAAAAACCCAAAAAACCCAAAAATCCTAAAACATCATTAAAAACCTAAAACCCCCAAAAACCTAAAACCCTCTAAAAGACCCTAAAACCCTATAAAACCTATAAAAGACCCCTAAAACCCATAAAACCCTAAAAAGACCCTAAAAACCCTAAACACCTAAAGACACTGAAAAATAGTAATAACCTCTAAATGTCCCTAAAAACCCCTAAAAATTAAAAATAATAGAAAACTGTAAAAAATACTAAAACCACTAAATACCCTAAAATACCATAAAATACCCTAAAAACCTACAGGTGTCTAAAACCCCTTAAAGGACCTTAAAATCTCTAATACCCCTAATAGAGTATAAAAAACCTAAAACCATTAAAAGACACTAAGAACCCAAAACCTATAAAAACTCCAACAAACCCCAAACCCCCCTAAATGACCCTAAAAAAACCAGAAACCAAAAAACCCCCTAGAACCCCAAATGGACCCTAAAAACCCTTAAAATATGATGAAACCCCTAATAAGTCCATAAAAACTCATAAAATTACAAAAAACCATAAATATAAAAAAAGAACTTAAAAACCCTAAAACACATTAAAATATCCTAAGCACCATAAACCCCTAAAATAATATTAAAATACCAAAACCCCCAAAAAAATCTAAAAACCAAAAAACCACTAAATTCCAAAAAAATCAGAAAACACATAAAATACCATAAATACCCAAAAAATTGTAATACCCTAAAATATATAAAAACACCGAATACCTTAAAATCACTAAGAACCCAAAAAAACGTCTAAAACCCTCTAGGAACCTTTAAAAACTGTAAAAATAACAAAAAACCACCAAAACCCTAAACACAAATAAAATACCCTTAAATTGCCCAGAAATCCTTGAAAGACCCTAAAACCCTAAGAGGCCATAAAATAGCCCTAAATCCCATAAACACCCAAGAAAACTTGAAAACCCCTAAAACCCCTAAAAACAAAAAATACACCTAAAACACCCTTAACAAAATCAAAAAATTAAAATAGACAAATAATATAAATACACTTAAAATATCTAAAACACTAAAAAAAACCCCTAAAACCCAAACCCCTTGAAAATACAAGGACACCATAAAAAGTCCAAAAACCCCCCAATAACCATGAAACCCTCAAACAAAACATAAAAACCTTTAAAACTCTAGAATCCCAAGAAACCCTATAACACCTAAATAACACATAAAACCCCAAATCCATAAAATGCCTAAAAACCCAATAAACCTGAAAACCCATTAGAAAACCCCAAAAATAATAAGATCACACATAGATGACCAAATAACCTCTAAACCCCTAAAATTAAATAAAAACATTAAATACCTTAAAATTTTAACAACCCTAAAAAACAATTAAAAACATTTATAACATTAAACCACTAAATCCCCTTAAAACCCTTAAAAACGAAAAATCCCAAAACCCTATAAAAAACAATGAATACCTAGAAACCACAAAAAACCATAAAAATGCTTAAAATACTAAAAAACCCTAAAAATACTAATACAAAAATCCCCGAAAACAATTTAAACCACTAAAACCACAAATAACCCAAAAAATCCAAAACCCATAAAACCATAAAAATGCCTAAGAATAGCCAGGACTCGCAACTTCCTTGCCCTCCCTTAGTTTTTGTTGTTTCTCTTTATTTAATATATTTTTGGGGCTAGGAATAGCCTGGCCTCGCATCTTCCTTGTCCTAAGACAAAAAAGACCAAAAAACCTAAAAAACCTGAGACACTAAAACCCCTAAAAATCTAAAACCCTAAATACCTAAAAAACCTAAACCATAAACCCTACACCCAAAACCCTAAACCATGAACCATAGTCCATAAGCCCTAAACCCTACACCACACACCCTATAACCTAAATCAAAAACCCTAAACCCTACACCCCACACCTGACACCCAAAACTCTAATCCCTTCACCTAATCCATATACCACACATCATAAACCCAAAACATGACAACAAAAATACTATAAACTACAACCTAAACCCTAAAAACAACACCCAAAACCCTATATAATACACCCTAAATCCTAAACCCAACACTCTATACCCTATACCCTACACTCTAAACCCTTAAACCTACAGCCTAAACCCTATAACGAACACAAAAAAACACTAAAACCTTCACCCTAAACACCATAACCTGCACCCTAAAACCTAAACCCTACACCCTAAACTCTATACCCAACATCCTTTACCCTATAACCTACACCATAGAAAATGTACACTACACCCTTAAAACTAAAACCTACACACTAAACCCCATACCCTACACCCTAAACCCCAAAACATTCTCCCTTAACCTTATATAATACACCGTAAACCAAAGGCCCAACACCATAATCCCAATAGCCTACACCCTAAACATTGTACCGTACACCCCATGTCCTATAAACAACGTCATAAACCATATAAACCACACCCTAAACCCTATACCATAAATCCTACACCCTACACCCTAAACCCTAGAAAATAAACTAAATACTCCAAACTCTAAAGCATGCATTCTAAACCATATAACCTACTCCATAGACACTAAACCCTTCACCCTAAACCACAAACTATACACCATAAACCCTAAAACCTACACCATAAACCCAATACCATACACCATAAACCCTAAAACCTACACCCTAATCGCTATACACTAAAAACTAAACCCTACACCAAAACCCTATACCCTACACTCTAAACCCCGAACTCGACACCTGACACAACATAACCAACACTATAATCCCTAAACCCTAAACCATGCACCCTAAACTCTAAAACCTACACCCTAAACCCTATACCCAAAACCCTCAACCCTAAACCCTAAACCCTACACCCAACACCCTAAATCCTAATCACCACATCCTAACCCCTACCTTTAAACTGTAAGCTCTAAACACTACACCCAAAACCATATTCCCAACAAACTAAACCCTACACCATAAACCCTAAACCCTACACCCTAAACCATATACCCTACACTCTAAAATATAAACCACACACCTTTTAAACTAAACTTAAAACCTTACAGTATAACCCATAAACCCAACACCCTAAACATTAAACCTTACACCCAAACCCTTTACCCTACACCCTAAACCCTAAACCCTACACCCTATACCTTATAACCGAATACCTAAACCCTAAACCCTAAACCAAATACCCTAAACCCTATACCTCACCCTTTAAACCATAAATCATATACACTATACCCTAAACTCAATACCCACACCCCACACCTGAACCCCTAAAAACCCTAAAAACAACCATAAAACCTAAAAACCCCTAAAAGCCATGATAAATAAAATAAAAAATATAAAACCCATTAAACACAAATAAAACCATAAATCCCATAAAAAACCTTAAACAAATTAAATCTATAAAATAAAAAACCCATAAAACCCATAAAAACCTTAAAATCCCTAATAAAACTACAACCCAAAAAACATTAAAAACTCAAAAACCATTGAAAACCCCAAAACCCCTTAAAATCCAAAAAAAAACCCATGACAAATATATACAATCTCTAAGAAACCCCTCATAGCACTAAAAATAGTAAAAATAAAAAAAACACTAAATAATCTAAAAAAATCAATAAAACTAAAATCCCTTAAGTCCCTATAACCCATAAAAACCTTAAAACCCTAAAACACCAAAACAACTTAAAACCCATAAGAACATTTAACACACCCAAAAAACCTTAAGAAAATCACAAAATACCAAGAAGGCCTAAAAATCCCTGAAAACCCTAAAACCCAAAACAACCCTAAAATTCCCAAGAACCATAAAACCATAAAACACCATAAAACCCCCAAAAAATCCTAATACCTGAAGAAATCCAAAAACCCTAAAAACATAAAAACCTAAAAAGTACCTAAAACCCCTTAAAGAACCAAAAACCCCATAAAACCCCCTAATGCACCTAAAAATCCCCAAAATACCATAAAAGACCCCCCAAACCAAAAAAAATCTTTTAAGTCACTACAAATCCTAAAATACCCCAAAATACCCTAAAAACCCTAAAAGATTCTAAAAACCATAACAACCCTATAAGACACTAAAAACCTAAGGTATAATAAGAGACCATAAAAAACAAAAGAACCCTAAAGGATCCTAAAAACCTATTGGAACCAAACAACCATAAAAATAATAAAGGATCTTAAAAACCCTAAAAACCCTAAAAACCCTAAAAAACCCTAAAGGATGATAAAAACAGTAAAAACCCATTAAATGACTCTAAAAATCCTAAAACCCTTAAAAACATTAAAAACCTAAAGCCCCTAAACCCTAGAAAAGACCTAGAAACCCATCAAAACCATAAACACCCCTACAAACCTCTAAAAACACAAAACCCTTATAAAATAATAAAAGACCCTAAAACCAAAAAAAACTAAACCCCCTAAAACCCCCAAAGTAATTAAATATAATAAAACCTAAAAACAATAAAAAAAACTAAAATCGTAAAATACCCTAAAACCCTAAATGACCATACGAAGAAAAAGAGGAGAGGATGTCGCCGCTCTCTCCCTGGCCTCTCCCGATATGGTGATTTCTAGGGTTCCATCTTGGAATCCTCTTCAGCGGCTCCATTGATCTCTCCCTCAGTAAGGTTTGTGATGCGGATGGTTTTCTGTTCGAGAGGCATTCTCCCCTAGCGTGATGGTAGTGTTTGAGGCGGATGGCTGACGATGCTGAGTTCAGGTCGGTTGCTTCAGGTTGTGGTGGTGACGGCTTGGTCTTGTTTTTGCTTCGATTTGGATCGGCTTTTCTAGATCTGGATTCTGCGTTCCTTAGCGGCGGTGGAGATGCCTTTCTAGTGTTCTAGATGAATTCGAAGAGGTTGATGGTGAAGTCAACGCAGGCGCGATTAATGCTTCGATGAATGGGAAGAGGTGTGCTTGGCCTGATGGATCTTTGGTGCGGAAAGACACTCTGGTGGTTTTGTCGGGGGGGGGGGGGCTCTGGCTTCACCTTGGTGATATGCAGGTTTGACGGGCTTTGTGTATTCTTCGCGCTGGCATTTACGGCTCTGCACTCGATTCTGCGCTGCTTGTCCGAACCCGAGGAAGGTCTTGCTGGCTTCTCTGGCTTCTCGACGGGTCTTGGTGGATGCATAGGGCGCAAATGCAGGTTTGCTCTTCTTGGTCTACTTTCATGTTACTAGATCTTGTTGCTGATGAAGGTGTGGTCACACTGTGATGTGTTCACTTTGATTTGCTGGTCTGTTTGTTTTTGACCGGTGGATGGCTTGGTTTTGAGTCGTTGTTTCTGCTGAATGCGTTTTGGCTGCTGTTTTGGTTTCGATGTGGATGTTGGCTATCGGTTCTATTGGGTGGTGCTGATTTTTGTTCTGTTGATGCTGATGGTTCTATGTTTCTAGAGAGAGACCTTCTTGGTGAGAAGGTGTCGGGTGCTGGACCTTGTAAGATTGGATGCGGGTCTTTGGTTGGTTATGAGTTGCTGGTTGCTGGTGATGTTTGCTGTGTTTGGTTGCGCTTGTGCTATGGTTTGATGCTGCTGGTTGTGTTTGGATGTGATGCTGGATTTAGCGTTGTTGGTTGCTGGGGCTTGTTGGTTTGGATGTATTGCTGCTGTTGTGTTGCTATGATGATTGGATGTGGTGCTACTGGATCCTTGTACTGGCTGGATGTGACGTGATGATGCTGCTGTTGTGTCTGTTTTTGAGTCTTTTTCTTTCTTTGTTTTTATTTTTTTTTGAGTGGGTTTTAATGGGTTTTTGGGTGCGGGTCGTTTGACCTCTCCCCTCCCTTGTCTGATGTGTCTCCTTTTTTCATGCTAAAAAATTGGGGGGGGGGGGGGGGGGTGGTCGGGAATAGCCCGACCCTCACATCTTCCTTGCCCTAAATGACCATAAAAACATCAAACCTGATACCCAAAAAACTATAAAACAATAAAAAACCAATAAACCATAATACCCCCAAAACTGAAAAAATGTTAAAAACAATTAATAACATAACCCCCCCCCCCCCAAAACCCTAAAACAAAAAAGGATCCTAAAAACCAATAAAGGACCCTAAAATTCCATAAAATATTAAAGGATAATAAAAACCCTAAAAGACCACAAAAATGGTAAAAACCCTTAGAAGGCCCTAAAAACCCTATGAACTCTAAAACCCTAAAACCCATGAAAAACCCTAATTGTCTCAAAAAACCGTCAAAACTCTAAATGAACCTAAAATCCCTAAAACCCTGAAAACCCAAAAAATCAAAAAAACCCTAAAAAACCCAAAAACCCAAAAAACCCTAAAACCCCTAAATACTTAAAAAAACCCCAAAAATTGTAAAAACCAAAAAACGCAAAAAATAATAGAAATCCCTAAAACCCAAAAAATCCTTAAACCCTAAAACCCCCTAAAAACCTAAATACATGAAAACTCTTAAAAACTCTAGAAGTTCTAAAAAACACCCAATCCATAAAAAACCCTAAAATAACATAAAATATCTAAAAAATAAAAAATCCCAACCCCCCCCCACCCCCCCAAAAAAATCCAAAAAAACGCAACAACCCATAATAACCAATAAAACCCATAAAAACCTAAAAACCCTAAAAAAATACTAAAAAACATTGAAAACCAAAGAAACACTAAAAACCCTTAAAACCCCCCAAAACCCAAATTTACTATAAAAACACTAAAAATTGTAAAGGAACCCAAAAACCAAGAACCGAAAAAATTAACTTTAAACCCATAATGATGAAAAAAAACCCAAAAATCCCTAAAACCCATTAAAAATACCTAAAACCATAAAAACCATAAAAACCCCTAAATATCCTAAAAACCCTAAAACCCAAAAAACATACTAAAAGAACCTAGAAATCCAATAGAAAACACAATGCCCCTAAAAACATTAAAACACCTAAAAGACCCTAAAAGCACCTAAAATCCTTAAAGGACCCCGAAAATTACAAAAAAATCTAAAATATATGAAAACTCTAAAAACTCAAAAGTTCCTAAAATCCCCAAAAACCTAAAAAAACAAAAGAAAAACTAAAATTCAACAAAATACCCTTCAATACCAAAAAATACTCAAAAACCCAAAAATCCTTAAAGAACCCAAAAAATGCTAAAAATCCCTAAAATAATCAAACAAACCTAAAAATATTAATGGACACTAAAAAACATTACAAACCTTAAACGACCCTAAAAACCATAAACAACCTAAAAGTCCCTAAAAACACTAAATAACCCAAAAACCCCCTAAAACAACAAAAGAACCTAATTAATCATAAATGACCATAACATACTCTAAATGATCCTAAAAACCTAAAAAACTATAAATGTCCCTAAAACCCCAAAAAACACTAAAGGACAATAAGAAACCCAAAAACCTTCTTAAACCACTAAAAGACACTAAAACCTCTAAAAACCCTAAAAGACCCTAAAATTAAAAACTTAAAAAAGAACCTAAAATCCATCCAAAACCTTAAACCCTCTTAAAATTCCTAAAATACCCTAGAAACAATTGAAATCCATAAAATATTTTAAAACCTTTAATCCCCCAAAATAATCCTAAAAACCCATAAAGCCCTTTAAAAACCTAAACCCCCTAAAAACCTAAAAACCATAAGGCCCATAAAAACTATAGAAAAT
Organism: Viscum album; assembly: GCA_963277665.1. Taxonomy (NCBI): domain Eukaryota; kingdom Viridiplantae; phylum Streptophyta; class Magnoliopsida; order Santalales; family Viscaceae; genus Viscum; species Viscum album. The sequence continues at coordinate 457,544,170 of OY728133.1, read as the reverse complement.
CTAGAACCACTAAAATAAAAAAAAACTCAAACCCACAAAAAATATCAAAATAGAGAAAACTATCAAGATCCAAAAAAACTCCAAAAAACCATAAATACACTAAAAAATCCAAAAAAAAGCCTAAAAATCACAAAAACACTAAGAACACTATAAAAATTTAATACCCTTAAAAATGTTCAAAACCATTAAATACCATAAAATACTAAAATCCCTACAACACTAAAAAAATAAAAACCAAAAAACCCTAAAAATGTTTAATCCTTCAGAAAACTATAAAAACCCTAAAAACAACCAAAAATCCACAAAACCTTTTAAAACTCAAGAAACCCCTAAAACAAATTAAACCCTAAAACCCCAAAAAATCCTTAAAACCCTTGTAAAATCCCAAAACAACAAAACACATTTCATAAAAAAATACTAAAAACCCGTTAGAAAAACTAAAAAACCCTAAAAGAACCCTAAAAATTCAAAAAAAACACTAAAAAACCCTAAAACTACTAAATCCCTAAAAACCCTAATATCCCTAAAAACACCAAAATACCTAAATAACTAAATATAACCCTAAAACCATAAAATCCCTAAAAACATAAGACCATAAAAAATTTGATAATCCCTAAAAAATCTAAAATCCATAAAAACCTTAATAAAATAAAACCTAAAACCCCTAAAACCAGAAACAACCCTACAACCAATAAATACCCATAAAATCCCTAAAAAATAGAAAAATATAAAATCCTTAAAATCCTAAATTAACATTAAAACCCTAAAAACACCTCAAAGGTGCTAAAATCCCAAAAACCTGAATGATCTCAAACCATAAAAGACAATAAAACCATAATAAAAATCCAAAAAGAACCATAAAACACATAAATGCACTATAAATAATAAAATCCCTAAAACAATCTAAAAAAATAAAACCCTAAATACCCCTAAAATCATAAATACCATAAAAACCCTAAAACAACCCAACCCCCCCCCCCCAAACTGCTAATGACCCAAAAAAACTTTAAACCACTTAAAACTCCTAAAACTGTAAAACCCATTAAAACCCTAAGAACCTTTAAACCCATAAAAATGATAAAACACACTAAAATACTTAAAAGGACCCTAAAACATTAAAACCCCAATTACTCTAAAAACATTGAAAACCCACCAAAACCCTTTAAACCCCTAAAAACCCTAAAACTCCAATGAAAACCCTAATAACACAAAAAAACAAAAAAAAACCCTAAAAAACTGATAACACTATAAACCATTGAAACCCTTAAATCACTAAAAACCCTAAACAATTATAGAAAGTATAAAACCCAAACACCGCATTAAAACACTTAAAACCCCTAAAAACCTACAAAACCTATAAAACCTATAAAACCTTAAAACACTAAAAACCCTAAAATCCATAAAATTTATAAAAACTTTAAAACCCATAAAAATATTAAAACCCCTAAAAACCCAAAAAACATATAAACCCATACAATTTTTAAAACTATAAAAAACTATAAAAACACCCAAAAACCCCTAAAACCATATTAAAAACTATAAAAACACATAATAACCATAAAGACCCTTAAAACACTAAAAACCTTGAAAATCCCAAAAACCCTTAAAATCATAATAATGTAAAACAAATACCCAAACCTAAAGAAACCTTTAAATACCCTTAAAACCCTTTGAAACCCCAAAAACCCAAAAAACCCTAAAAATTGTTAAAAACCATAAAACCCCTTAAAATAACTAAAAATATTAAATAAATTAAAAAACCTAAAATAATTGAAAAAAATAAAAACAATAAGAAAAACAAAAAACCTTATAAAACCCCAAAAACCCTAATAACCCTAAAAGCCCCGCAAAAAAATTAAAACCCTAAAAACCATTGAAACATTAAATAACTAAAAAAATACATAAAAACGCATAAACTCAAAAAAACCTATAAAATCTTAAAACTAAAGGTCCCTACCAATAATAGAAACACTAAATGAACCTAAAACCCTAAAAAATCCCTCAAAACCTTAAAAAATATAAAAAACCTAAAAACAAAAAAAACCATGAAAACCTCAAAAACCCTAAAAACACAGAAATACCCCTAAGACCCTAAAGAACCTAAAAACCCTAAGTCACCCTAAACTAACCTAAAATCCATAATGTTTATAAAACACTTAAAGACCATAAAACCACTAAAACCCCTTAAGAGACTATGAAATACCCTCCAAACACTAGAATACTCTTAAAATCCTTTAAAGGTTATAAAGCACCCTAAAATCCCTAGAAGACCCTAAAACACCGTAACACCCCTAAAGGGCCCTAAATACCCTAAAGAACTTAATAACCACAAAGTACCCTAATACCCCTAAAACCAATAAAAGATACTAATAAATCCAGAAAACCCTAAAGACACAAAAATCATTAAAACCTAAAAAATATTCAAACCAATAAAAAACCGTAAAAGTCCCTTAAACCCATAAAAACATTGAATTATCCTAAAAACCCTAAAAGCCCCTAAAAACCTAAAACCCCTAATACCCTTAAAATTTTAAAAATTCTAAAAGTCCCTAAAACCCAATAAAAGAAAAAAATACACACTAAAACCCTTAAAAACACCAAAATTTATACAAATCTCTAAAAACCTTTAAACCCCTAACCCCCCAAACAAAACCTAAAGGTCCCAAAACCCTAAAAACCCCTTAAAGGACCTAAAAGATAAAAAACATCTAAAAACCCCCAAAAAATAATAAAAATAATTAAAAACCATAAACCCCCTAACCCCTCTAATAACCCTAAAAGAACTTAAATTACTATAATATCATTAGTCCCTACAAAACCCTAAAACATTTAAAGATGATAAAGACTATAAAAACAATAATAACCATTAAAATACCCTAAAAATATTAACCCATACCCCCAAACCCCTAAATACCTAAAACCCAAAGGACCATAAAAACACTTTAAACACCTAAAAATCTTAAAACAATATAAACTTATAAAAACCCTTAAATGATAACAAGAAAAAAAAATTAATAAACCTTAAAACATTTAAAACCCACATACACTGTAAAAACAATAAATATCTCAAAAACCTAAAAAACCTAAAAAACCTAAAAAACCTAAAACCCCGAAAAAATATAAATCCCTAAAAACCCCTAAAAACATTAAAAAAGATAAAACACCCCTTAAACCCCTAAAACCATAAATAAGCTAAACCCCTAAAAATAATAAAACCCTAAAACCCCCTAAAGATACTAAAAACCCTCAAACCCATAAACACCATAATAACCATAAAAACCATAAAAAACAATAAAACCCTTAAAATAGAAAAACCCCATAAACACCCAAAAAACACCTAAATAAACCAAAAAACTATATAAACCCTAAATAAACCTAAAACCCATAAAAACACAAAAAAAAACTAGAAAACCCATAAAAACCCTAACACCCTAAAAGTTCATAAAGGACCCTAAAACCCATAAAACCCCTGAAATACCCTAGAACATGATAAAACACTAAAAGTGTCTAAAAATCCCAGAAAAACCTAAGATACCTTGAAAACCCTCTAAACACCATCAAAACCCTAAAATAACTACAACCGTAATATTTGTAAAACCCTTAAAAAAATATCTTAAAACCCCGAAAACCATATAATAACCTAAAAATTATAAAATTCCCTAAAAACCTTAAAAATTATAAAAACTCTAAAATATCCCTAAAAAACAGAAAAACCCCAAAACAAACCCTAAAAATAAATCCAAAAAACACTAAAAATCCTAAAACCCCTAAAACGCAAAAATATCCTTAACCCCTAAAACCCCTAAGAAAACCCTAAACCCAAAAAAATCCTAAAAAACTCTAAAACCCCTAAAACCCCTAGAAACCCTAAAAACCCATAAATCTCAAAAAACATTAAAACCCTTGAAAAACCTAAAAATGCTTAAAGACAATAAAAAACCTAGAAATATTGAAACCTTAAAATCCCTAAAAAACCCTGTAAAAACACTAAAAAACGTAAAAACAATTTAAACCCATAAAACCCTAAAAACTCCAAAAACCGTAAATCACTAAACACTATAAAAATACAAAAAAACCCTAAACACCAAAATAACATTAAAAAACCATAAAAACCACAAATTTCCTATAACCCCTTTAAAAATCCAACAAACCCTTCATACCTTATAATATTAAAAACACTATAACCAATAAAAAATACAAAAAACCATAAGGAATCATGAAAAACCCTAAAACGTCTAAAAACTCCAAAAAACCTTAAAAAACTAGAAATCCTAAAAGCCCATACAAACCCCTAAAAACCCTAAAACCCTAAAAAATTAGTAAAAACCTATAATAATTCTTGAAAGGCCATAAAACCCCTAAAATACCCAAAACAAACTAAATCCCATAATACCTAAAAGGGCCTAAAAACAGAAAGGATACTATGAAACTGTACAAACACCAAATTGACCCTAAAAACCATAAAATAAATTTTGAAACCCTAAAACTGATAAAATAAAGAAAATATAACCTAAAACAAAAAAAATAAAAACCTAAAAATAAAAATGGGCAATAAAATTCCAAATTACCATAAATTAACTTTAAACCCCAAAATACATTAAAGAATCATAATCCCTCTTAAAGGACATTAAAAGTTTCGAGGCCCCTAAAACCCTTTAATGACCATAAAAGACTCTAAAACCCATAAAAACCCACCTAACCCCATAAATGAATATAAAAACCCTAAAATTATAAAAGATCCTAAAAAATCTAAAGGAAATAAAAAACCCTAAAGGACCTCAAAAACTATAAAAACTAAAAAGGACATTAAAAATCCCAACACCCTCTAAAAACCCTAAAAGAAACTGAGAACCATTAAAAGCCCTTAAAAGACTCCAAAAACATAAAAACCAATATAGAACCTAAAACCTTGACACCCATATAAACCCATTAAACAATAAAAAATTCTAAAAGACCCTAAAAATCATAAAAAATTTAAAATACTATAAAATCCCATAAACCCTAACCCTGTTGTGTTTGGATTTGTGTGTATTTTTTGTCTTTTGATTTTTCTTTTTTTGGGGTCTTTTGTGTCTTAGGTTGTAAGGGTTTTTTGCGTGTGGGTTGATTAACCCCTCCCCTCCCTTGTCTGCAGAGTCTCTTTTTCTTTAATAAATTTTGCGGGGGTCGGGAATAGCCTGACCTCACATCGCTTCAGCCATAAACCTTAACCCTAAAAACACTAAAAAACATAAAAATATCAAAAAAAAACTAAAAAAAACTAAATATATCTTAAAACACCTAAACCCCCTAAAATCCTAAAACCCCCAAAACCCCTAAAAACCCCAAAAATTAATTAAAACCCTTAAAAACCCTAAAAACCCTTAAAAAACCTTAAACCGCCTAAAAACTCTAAAAAAGTCAAAAACCCAAAAAACCCAAAAAAATCCCTAAAAACCCAATAAAATTAAAACAATAAAAACCCCTAAAAATCATTTAAAATCAAAAAACATACCTTTAAAACTATAAAAACGTTTAAAAACCCTACTATCGACAGGAAAACCTAAAAACATTAAAATCCCCTAAAACCTATAAAACCATAAACCTCCTAAAAACCCTAAATCACTAAAACTCTAAGAGATCCTTAAACAAAAAAAACATTAATAAACCATTGTTGGGTCGTTATAATTCCACATTTAAGAGGAAGATAATTCCATCAGACTTATTAAAGGATAGAAATTAAATGATGAAGAATATTAGAGAATAATATTAAAAGGAAGAAGGCACCCCACAAAGCACAAGTACCTTCATGCCTAACCGATCCGCATAATGATCCACTGCTTCATGAAGTTCCCAAGAACTAAATTTTTTGTGAGATAAATACAGTTGTACCAAATACCACAAGAAAAGCCATATACATTTTGTAGGAGGGAGGAGGTGATTTATGACCCCACAATTGAAGATACCCCATTAACTAAGTAGTTAGTATGATGAGGTAGCATCACTAGCACCCACAAAAAATGGCCCATGTTGACTAACTCATCCATGTGTTGAGCATCCTATATAAGATTTGGAAAAATAAGGTATGTGGTCCACTCCACTCCTCTATAAATAAACAATGAGGGGGATCAAAAAAATTGATCCAAAAATGGGGATGAGAAAATGAGAAAAATATAGATGGGGTTGGAGAAATCTCTCCTGCACTTGAAGAAATTCACGAGATCCATCTCGTGAACCATATGCAGGTGTCCCTTTATAGAAACCATCATGTGAACCATAAGTTGAAGTTACTTTATAGAAGATTACATGTTGAGTCAATGTCGTTTGTGATAAAGAGGCTCTATTTTATGACCCCACAAACAAATAAAAATGACTACGTGGAAAGAATAAAATCACTTGGTAGACAAACCATTGTGGATGATCCTTCGTAGACTCTCTTCTATGGACAAACCTTTATGGATTATCATTTTTAGACATTCCTCCCTAGATGATGCTTCATGGATGAAACTTCGTTGGAAATACTTTATCACCACCTTCTTCCTGGAAGATGCAATGAAGACGATCATATGCGGTCATCCCTATATAGACAGCTACTACACAACTAGCTCCTATGTGGCAAGAATTATTCCTGAAATCCTATGCACACACTAGTCCATACTATAGGGGCTTCACTCTCATACTCTTGATTTGGATTACTACTGAGTTGTAGCCTTGTCCCTCTGAGCCGCTCCCTTCCTTACCATCACTGACCCCATGAAAAATGGAGGGTCACACCATGAAATATTCATGCCAATTCAATGACATTACCTATTGTACCCTTATGCCTCACCAACATATATTCCTTCAATACCATCATTCATCCTACACCTCATGAATCTCTAAGAACCCCATAACCTGCCTCCTATGGAATGTTCACCCAAAAACTGATGGAAAACCGTGGTCTGAATGTTTCTTACATGATTGAACACACCCTTATCCATGCATCAAAATCTATATCCTAGGTAATTTCATATCATCATAAACCTCCCCAGCCATTAGAAATGGAAGTTCACTGTCCTATGGAAAATATTGATTGATTGTGCACAATATTCCCAAGTGGCCCTGTATAAGTTTCCCACATAATGGCCTAAGAACTCGAGAAAAATTGGCCCTCAAGTGAGGCTTTTCCTAATTATGTATGCCCCAATGGTTTCCAGGCCCCATATCATTTATCCTAATATGAGAATTCTTAGAATCAAGGTTTACACTTTCCTACCCTCTCATATTCAAGGCATGTTAGAACATCCTATCCTGATTATCCTTCAATTAATCTTGTTCTATATAACACGTTTTCCTCATCATATGAAATTAAAATTCAAGACCCCAATTCATCGTAGCTACATGACGCTAAAATGTATGGTATTAGTCCCTAAAACATAAAATTAAATTGTGTTGTCATAGTCCTTTCACTATGACATTAAACTGTGATGCCATCATCCAATATATATGACTTTAAAGTACAGTATAACACATATGAAATTCAAAAGGTCACTCCAACTGAGATAAGACCAAAGACATTCTTGTGGGAGGTGGCGCTCTTTCTCCTCTTGACCTCAAATTGGGATATATCTAGGTAAAACTCATAATGTGAATATCCTAGAATTTAATGTAAGAGAGGAAACAGGCACACTCAAAGCCACTCTTTCTCTGTCCCCTTGGTCTCCAATACTATATATCAACAGATGAGGTGGAACGTGTGATATTTAGATTCAATACCTCGTATTGTTTCTCACATTGAGCCTGAAACATGTGGGATGGATTTTGATGGAAATAATGACATTTGAATGATCTCAAAGGACATGCCTTCTCTATAGATGCAAGACCCAAATATCAGTACAAATGAGCCTCTCAGAATGTATAAGCCCTGATCAAGTATTGTCAAACTGGGAAGTTCCCATGCATAAGCCCAAATCAAGCCCCCTTAATGGGAATCCCTAAAAGGGTAAGACCCAACTCACATTGAACTACGAGGTCACTGATTCCCAACTAAATAGGATACATATGAATCCTCCATGAGGTCCAAAACTGACAACCAAATAAACCTAATTTTCTCCGAGATACATTCTTGGTAGGGTAATATCCACCCAAGAGACCATATATCTTTTGGGCATCTTAGGACGCTTCAGCATAATTCCCACACCACCATTCAACAAGGAACCTTTTCCCTGAGTGTCCTTGTCACATGACGTTAAACTATAGGGTTGGGTCGTTGTCATAAGACCTTAAAAATTTTTGTTTTTAGTAAAGAAACACCAAACTATGTGGGTTTTGATTCCTTTCACTAGGAAACATAGTTAACCATCTTATGGGTTCGATCTCAACATGAAAACTACTCCCATATCCCATGATTGACGATAAACTTCATAGCGTCGTACAATATGGATTAAAACCAACTTTGTCTTAGGGAATGACCAAAACATCCCAGATTTTTCCATAAAAGGAAAACTTTGATAGGGAACCTCAAATATATATATTTCCTTCCTTAAATGGAAAAACTCGGATATGTATAAGTGATTCCAAACCCATGTGTAATCATGATTAATTAATACCCTATGGGTATGTCATTGACCCATGGTTGGGAATGAACCAAGGATTCACAAACATAGGAATATATATTAAAAATATAAGAGAGTATCTGAATATAGAAAAGTACCCCCCAAAAGGGTGATATGATCTCGAGTTCCCATCCACACAACCAAAGTGAGTTCTTATGTGTCCTTGGTCAAGTCATCCAGTGAACAACTGCCTTTAGAAATTAGGTCCATGAATCATGGATGTGAGAGATTTTGGGTGTTTATGGCCCCACGAACAAACCCGTTAGAGACCATCAACAATGTTATAATCGATGATAGTAATTACACCCCACTTAACCCCATACAATCGAACAAATAGGCTATATTCATCATCAACCAAAAAATAATAACGTTTTCATTGGAAACAACCTTAAAACCCAAAACCCTAAAAAACCCTAAACCTCTAAAAACTCTAAAACCCATAAAACCCTAAAAAACCTAAAACCCAAAAAACCAAAAAACCCGAAAAAACCTTAAAACCCGAAAAAACCTAAAAACCATAAAAAACCATAAAAACCATAAAAAATCCCAAAACACCTAAACTCAAAAAAACTAAAAACCCTAAAAACATATAAGCCCTTATATAACCCAAATTACCATACAATAACTTAAAAACATGAAAAACAGTAAAAACCATATCAACCAAAAAACCCTAAAACCCTTCAATCCCCTTAAAACCCTAAAAACAAATGGAAACCTAAAAAATACTAAAACCAAAAAACCCTATAAAACAAAAAAAACCTAAATCCCCAAAAAACCAGTAAAATTATTAAAAACAAAAAACGCCCTGAAAACATGAAAAAACACTAAACCATAAAAAACACAAAAAATTCAACATCCTTAAAAATAAAAAAAACCTTAAAATCGGTAAACCACTAATAATCCCTAAAACCACTAAAAACCATAAAAATAATACAATACTAAAACCCTAAAAACTTGAAAAATTCTAAAAACCCTAAAAATAAGAATAACCTGAAAACCCATTAAAAAACTTAAAACTCCTTAAAACCCTAAAATGATAAAAAACCATAAAACCCGTAAAAATAATAAAAAACATAATAAATTTTTGAGACCGCCGAATACACCTAATAAGCCATAAAATCCCTAAAAACCATAAAAACCTATAATCCTTAAAATATCAAAAGACCTTAAGACCCCTAAATGACCCAAAACTGAATGAAAACACTAAAAGACCCCTAGAAACACTTAAACCCCCCAAAACCCTTCAAAAGCCAAAAACAACCTAAAAAATAAAAAACCATAAAATCATAAAAACATAAAAAATTGAAAACCCATAAAAACATAAAAAACCCTTTAAACCCCCCAAAAATATGAAAAACCATAAAACCCCAAAAACCCCAAAAAACCAAAAAACTCAACAAAAATTAAAAACCCTAAAAACACCATAAATCCATTAAAATACCCTAACACCACTACAAAACCTAAAATCCCTAAAAACTATAAAAATAATAAACCCTTATATACTCTAAATCTTCTAAGAAAACCCTAGAAATCCAAAAAAACCCAAAAAACCCCAAAATCACTTAAAAAAAATGAAAAACCCATCAAACCCTAAAAATCCCTATAAAAACTAAAACCCATAAAACCCTAAAAACCCTAAGAAAAATAAAAATAAAAGAAATCCAATAAACCCTAAATGACACTTAAAACCCCTAAAAACCTTTTAATAACCCTAAAAACCTAAAGGCTGTAAAATAACTATAAAAACCGGAAAAAATTATAATCCCTAAAACCCTAAAACACAAAAAAAAATCATTAAAACCCAGAAATCGATTGAAAATGATAAATAATCTACCCCTATTCAATATTGAAAAAACATAAAAAACCTAACAACACTACAAACAATGAAATCCCTAAAAAATCATTAATACCATAAAACCCCATAAAACCCTACAAATATCAAAAAATATGAAAAAACCATAAAACCTAAAAACACTAAAAACCCTATAAACCTAAAATTGTTGAACCAATTAAAATAGTAAAACACCCTTAAAACCTCTAGAACCCCTTAAAACCAAAAAACATTAAAAACCAAAAAAAATCCTTAAATCCCTAAAAGCCCTAAATTCCATAAAACCATATAAACCATAAAAACCCAAAAATACCCAAAAAATCAAATCTCCTAAAAACCCTAAAGCCCCTAAAACTCCATAACAAACCCTAAAACACCTAAAAACCACAAAAAACTGAAAAATCTAAAATCACCAAAAATACTAAAAACTCATAAAAATCCAAAAACAGTTTAAAAATGCTAAAAAAATCCCCTAAACCCCTAAAACTATAGAAAGAAAACCATAAAAAACTAAAAACCCTAAAAACCTAAATGACCCCTAAAACCCATAAAACTCTAACCCCCCCCCCCCCAAACACCAAAAACCCCAAAAAACCTAAAACCTAAGACCCCTAAAAACCCTAAAAAATGCTAAAAACTCTCCAAAAATCCTATGAAAATCAAACCACAATTAAACCCTAGAAACCCAAACAAATCCATAAAACTACATAATAACATAATATCTTTAAAACCACTAAAAACCAAAACACCCTAAAAAACATTAAAAACCACTAAAACTATAAAAACCTCTTAAAAAACCATAAATCCTTAAAAAATATAAAAAACCTAAAAATAAGAAAAAACTGTTAAAAATGGTAATTTTTTTAAATATCTATAAAAACCTTGGAAAACACTAAAAACCCAAAAATCCATCAAAAATATTAAACCTCCATTGAAACCTCTAAAAAACATAAAGACACTAAAAATACTAAAATCATAAAAACCTTACATCCCTAAAAACCAAAACAATTCTATAAACCTCAAACCCCCCATAAAAACCCGTAAAACCATAACAAATTCATAAAACCGGTAAAAACCCTAGAAACCATAAAGACAATAAAAAACCATAAACAACCCTAAAACCCCTAAAACACTAGGGTAACCTAAAAAAATTTAATTTCTAAAGGACCATAAGAACCCTAAAAACCCCAAAATCATCAACTAACTTAAAAACCCTAAAACCCTAAAACCGTAAAAACCCTATATACCCTAAAACACTAAAAATCCATAAACCTCTAAAAGAACCTCAAATTCCCTCAAAAGAGCCGAGAAATAATAAAAACAATAATGTACCTTTAAATCCCTAAAATATTATAAAACCCCTTAAATCTTTAAAAGACCATAAAACACATAAAAACACCTAAAAGACCCTAAAAATCCTAAAAGACATTAAATTACTATAAACCCCTAAAATTCTAAAAAAAAACTAAAAATTCTAAAGGGACATAAAAGTCCATAAAAACCACTAAATGATCATAAATCACCCTAAAACCACAAAAAACCTAAAATCCCTAAAGGAACCTAAAATCCCTAAATGAACCTAAAAATGAAAAAACCTAAAAAAATAAAAAGTTCCATAAAAGACCAAAAACCTTAAGAAAACCTAAAAATCCTAAAAACACTAAGATACATTAAATACAAAAAAACCCTAAAAACCGAAAATTAATAAAAAACAAAAAAATACCTAAATAACCTAATGACCCTAAAAACCCTAACAACACTAAAATACCCTAAAACCGTAAAATCCTAAAAGACAGTAAAATACCCTATAGTTCTAAAAACCCATAAAATACTAAAACAAAAAAAATTAAAACATGTTTAAAAAACCAAAAATCCAAAAACACATAAAGGTGATGGCTTGTGAAGCTCAGTTTGTTGACTTGGCTAATGGTTGCTGATCTTGGTTCGGTGATTAAGTACGGTGGTTTTGTGGCAAGGTTTTTGTGGTGATGATGATATTGAGCTGATGAATGTTGAAGTTGATGTTGATGTCTAAGGTGTTGTTGGATGAGAAGTGCTGAAGCTGCTGCGGTGTTTTTTATATTTTGATTTTTTCTTTTTTGGGGGTCTTTTGCGTCTTGAGTTGTAAAGGGTTTTTGGGTGTGGGTCGATTGACCCCTCCCCTCCCTTGTCTATTACATCTTTTTTTCATAATAAATTTTTAGGGAGTCGGGAATAGCCTGGACTTACACCCCTTCTACCCAAAACACCCCTTAATACCTATCAAAGACCCCAAGATCCCTAAATACCCTATAATATCATAAAAACCCTAATAAACTAAAAAAACCTAAAAACCATATAGATCCCTTAAAGGTCCCATAAACCCCTAAATGTCCCTAGAAACCCTAAAACCCAAAAAACCATAAAAAAAATAAAACACTAAAAATATAAGGCCCCAGCCTTAAACCTTACTTAATCTTGAGTTATTACAAGATTACACATTGAGGTTCTTTTCGGGTTTAGAGTTTTAGAGAATTAGATCATAAAACTTGCATTACATTCCACATATATACAAAGTGGTTACATAAAGATAGTATTCTTCATTCCCATCAATGGAAACATATTTAAAATAAAACATGGATTCTTTCTTGACACTTCCTTGACACTATCATCATATCATGTACCTTTACCTTGACCTGTGAAAAACATTTCAAAAAACTCAGGATGAGCATAAAAAGCTCAGTAAGGGATATAAAAATATGGAAAGGAAACATGGGTACATATATAAATAAGAATGAGATCATACTTCACCCATAAAACATAAGTACTTTAACATACCTCATCAAATCATGAATAAATCATTGAAATCATAAGACATAAAGGTAACTTGAGGCATTCATAACATTCTTATGTAGGGAGTAACCCTCTTGGTTACGTTTGGAATACCCATCACAGTATATATTCCCTAAATATCTTTGGAGAATCCTTAACGTTTCACTCCTTCGCATTACCCAATGCATTGGAGAGCTATATCGGGCTCACCCGCCCTTAGTTTATCACGGAACCACCCATCTTCATAATAATGCCCAAGAACCTCAATATAATCGTATCACATAAAACATGCATAAAGGAAACATAACATTTCCACCTTTCAATCACAAGATATCAATACAACACATTGATATAAAAACATTATGAAAACCATTTTCAATACCAAAATAAAAGAAAAGTAAAACATGGTATTTATTTTTCTTTTAAAAAGAAGGTATGGCTTGTAGAGGAAGCCAAAACTCAAATAACGGTCACGACGGCGGAGAAGTCGTTGTCGCCGCATACGTACGACAAAAACATTCCCTTTTGTCGTTTATTAAACACTTCGTATAAAAAATATTCCTTTTGAATAAACGTAAAAGTCAAAGGGGTTTATACACCGTATAAAAGAAAGTTGTGTATAAAATAAAATATTCCTCAATGAAAGGAGATTGAGACGAAGTCCCATACCTCGGGTCCGACTTGACTCGATCGTTCTTTAATCTCCTGAATAATAAACTTGAGTTAATTTCTACTTGTTTAAGAACCTTTTTTAAGTTCATTATTCGTTTTATATCACTTATTTCCATGTCATGAACACTATGTAATTATTTAAGTTAATAACGGTCGTTTTAATGATCATTGGTACTTGAGTCAAAAATAAGCCCTTTATAATTACAAGTGGTTCTTGTATCCATTATATCCAGGATTATAATCATGATATATATATCATATATATCATATATATTCAGTATATACATGCGTTTATAATATTACATAATCATTTAGAGGTAAGACATGAAATGCACCGTTCATGGAAACGGTAAGCCGTACGTACGCATGAACGCTACTTTCATTTCTATTTCATATTTATAGAATGGAATCATAATGATATAAAGTTATATTATAATTCCAGTATAATATCATATATAATATCATAGTTCCATCCTTTATACGTCCCACATATGGTATTTAACGAATCAACTCACTTTGAGGTGGCGGTAGTCCGCACTTCCTCAAATGAAGATATCGCGTTTACCCATAATGGAAACCATAAAGGTATGACCAAAAAGAAAAATAAATAAGCTTAAATAAAACATAAACATATTATATATCATATATAAATATAGTTACATCTTAATGTCCACCTTTTAAGGTGTTAAAAGAATGTTGAACAATCATCGTTTCGAGAGGCATAAATTCACCATCCACGGAAACAGTATGTTCATTAACCATTAGATGTAGGTGTGTGTAAGTGTAGCTAGAATACTTATTATAACAACATCCTAGTATATTGAGGATAATTTAGTTTTTACAAAAGAAATAAATAAAAAGAGTTTAGGGGGTTGGAGAAGCAAAATAAAACAAAAAGACTCAAGTGAAGACATTACCTTAAAATTGGGTAACTCCCTTTGGTTTGAGCTCAAAGGCTTCCTTGGGAAGACTTCTTCCCAAAGTGAGGCTTCAAGGAGTAAGATATGGAAGTTGAGAGACAAAATGGGCAGGGGTTGGCCAAGCCAAAGGCTTTGGGGGTGTGGGAAAAGAGGTAGAGGTGGGGGCCTTTTATAAGAAGAGAGGAGAGGGCACTCTTGGAAAGTAAAGAAATATTACTTTATTTGAAAATGATTTTCGGATTAAAAAGGTCCCACATTGATATAATTTGAGTCTAAGGTGATAAGGGTTCGAAATACACCCATAAAATAGGTTTTGTACATGTTTAGGTCATATATTTTACATTATCTTTTCATTTTATTTAAATCCTTTATTAATGAGGTAATCGCTACATCATTATGATGTCATAAATACATTTATTTATTTAATGTAAAAAAATTATAGAAAAAATACTATGATGTAGAAAATATTTTTATCTTTCCAATGAATATTTATAATCAAAAATATGACTTGTATAACCCCATTTAAAAATTGTTTTCGTAAAACATATTATGTTTGTGTCATTTTTACTTTTACATTAAATAAAAAGTTATTTATGTCATTTCCCAACCAAAGTGGTTCCATGGGGTCCCCAATTTGACCCATGGATTTTCTTGGTCATCCATGACACATCCAATAAGGTTAGGACATGTTTTTAGGTCATTTCATTTTATTAAAGCATTATTTTTACCTTAAACTACACTAATTACAACTAATTGCGATTAAAAACTTAATAAGTTACTATTCACCAAAAAATTATTTTAATCTCACTGAACCACATTTTACTTCTTAATGACAACCATGTATGTCGGATTTTTGAAATTAAAAACACAATGATGGAAAAATTTCATTTAAACGGAAAAATCAGTTTTTATAAGTACCACTTAGTGGTTTCAGTATTCATCAAAAATTGAAGTTTTTCAGAAAATTACCAAAAATTCATCCTAATCTATATTTGATATTCCGAATTAAAAAATGAATTCTATTTTGAAAAATTCAAAACATATAAGTCACATTAATTAATTTAATAATTAATTCCCGCTGTCATGACAAATAGCGTGATTTTATGAAACAATAAGTATCAAAAGATTGATACCAGTTTAAGTCCAATTTCAAAGTGAAATTTATTCCAATGACCACCATTGGATTAAACTGTAAAAATATATTTTAATTACACTTCAAAAACAATTCAAAAGATAATCTAATCATATAAATAAATTAGATTAAAAAGCAGTTTTGATGTAAAATGCAGTATTTTTCACTATTCATTAAAAAAATGAACATTGTCTGAAAAATACCAAAAATTCACACAAAGTAAATTTTGATGTACCAATAATAAAGAATAAGTTTATTTTGACAAACACAGCTTATAAAATTTTCAAAAGATAGCTTCAAAATGGCTTTCCATTAAAAGGCGGTAAAACAATATTTTAAAAATATTTGTGTATTCCATGCTTAAGATTGGATTTTTTTTCATTTTAAGCCTCTAAAACACTATCTAATTCATTAATAGGCATATATAAAAATATCTATTATTCATTACTTACTTGGGATGTTACATCCTTCCCCCCTTTAGAAAATTGCGTCCCCGCAATTTATTTACTTATCAAATAAATGGGGGTACTTATCCCTCATTGCATTTTCAGATTCCCATGTTGCCTCTTCCATCATGTGGTTTTTCCACAAAACCTTTACCTGATTAATCACCTTATTCCATAACACTTGCTCCCTGTGGTCAAGAATCTGGACCGGTTGTTCCTCATAAGATAGGTTCTCTTCCAGCTGAACTACCTCTGGACTCAAAACATGAGATGGATCTGGCATATACTTTCTCAACATCAAAACGTGAAAAACATTGTGTACCTGAGATAAACTCAGAGGTAAAGCCACCCGATATGCAACTGATCCAACTCTCTCCAGAATTTCATATAGTCTAATGAACCTTGGAATCGGCTTTCCTTTCTTAACAAATCGCATCACACTTTTCCATGGTGATACTTTGAGGAAAACATGATCACCTACCTCAAAAGATAGATCCTTCCTCCTGTTGTCTGCATAACTCTTCTTCCTACTCTGAACTGTTCTCATGTGCTTCTGAATCAGCTTAACTTTTTATGCCATCTCTTCCACCAATTCTGGTCCCATCAACTATGTTTCACCCACTTCATCCCAGAAAGCTGGAGTTCAACACCGCTTCCCATATAATTCCTGAAATGGTGCCATCTGTATTCTGGAATGAAAACTGTTATTATATGAAAATTCAACCAAAGAAAGATGTTGGTCCCAACTTCCCTGATAATCAATAGAGCAAGAACGTAGCATATCCTCCATGGTCTGAATTGTTCGTTCTGACTGCCCATCTGATTGAGGATGAAAAGCTGTACTAAAATTTAATTCAGTACCCAATGACTTCTGAAGGCCTTTCCAAAAGTTAGAAGTGAACCTGGGATCACAATCAGATACAATGGAGAGAGGAACTCCATGTAACCTGACTATCTCTTTAAGATACAAACGGAAAAGTTGATCTAGGGAAAAAGTATCTCGTATAGCAAGGAAATGAGCATATTTGGTCAAGCGATCAACAATAAACAAGATTGCATTATTACCTCGAGATGTGTTCGGTAATCCCACAACAAAGTCCATGGATATATTCTCCCATTTCCACTCTGGCACTGGTAAAGGCTGAAGCATCCCTTTCGGTAACTGGTACTCTGCTTTAACCTGTTGACAAGTCAAACACTTCACAGTAAAATCAGAAATATCTCTTTTCATTCCATCCCACCAGTAATACTCCCGCAGATCTCTGTACATCTTAGTACTGCCAGGATGAACTGAAAACGGAGAACTATGAGCTTCACATAACAACTCTCTCTTCAACTGTGAATCACAAGGCACACACAATCTCTTCCTAAATCTCAAAACACAATCATTATCAATGTTGAATTCAGGCAACTTACCTTTCTGAACCAGCTCTACCTTTTTCTACAACTCACTGTCTTGCTTCTGTGCTTGCTTTATTCTATCTGATAGAGATGATCTCACTGATACCTGAAACAAAACAGAAGAACTTCCTGAACCAACAACTTCTATGCCAAAGTTCATCAAATCCTTAACTAAAGGATCACGTTCTAAATGCCACATTGCTAATGAAGCATTACTTTTTCGACTCAAAGCATCAGCCACATTATTTGCTTTTCCCGGATGGTAATGAATTGTACAATCATAATCCTTGATTAATTCTAGTCACCTCCTTTGTCTCATGTTTAACTCTTTCTGAGTGAATATATACTTTAAACTTTTGTGATCGGTATATATTTCACACTTTACTCCATACAAATGATGCCTCCAAATTTTTAAAGGGAAAACAACAGCAGCTAATTATAAATCATGTGTAGGGTAATTTACCTCATGAATTTTCAACTGTCGTGAAGCATAAGCAATTACCTGATCATTCTGCATTAGGACGCAACCAAGTCCTTTTAATGAAGCATCACTGTATATAACAAACTCACCATTCCTGGAAGGTAGTGCCAAAACTGGAGCATTCACCAATCTTCTTTTCAATTTCTAAAAACAATCATAACATTCTTTTGTCCAGATAAACTTAACACCCTTCCGAGTTAGCTTAGTCATTGGACTAGATAACCGTGAAAAATTTCTAACAAACCTTCCGTAATAGCCTGCCATACCAAGGAATCTATGAATCTCGGTTACATTTGTGGGTCTTGGCCATTCTTCCACAACTTTTGTTTTTGTAGGATCAACAGTTATTCCATCTTTAGAAACAATATGACCAAGGAAAGAAATTTGTTGCAACCAAAACTCACACTTGCTGAATTTTTCATACAGTTTCTTTTCTTTTAAGGTTTGCAAGATAACCCATAGATGCCTTTCATGCTCCTATTTACTTTTAGAAAACACCAAAATATCATCAATGAAAACCACCACAAACTTATCCAAGAACTCATGTAAAATTATATTCATTAAGTCCATGAATACAGCAGGTGCATTGGTTAGCCCAAAATGCATTACTACAAATTCCTAAAGGCCATATCTTGTACGAAACGCAGTCTTTGGAATATCTGCCTCCTTTACCTTCAGCTGATGGTACCCCGATCTCAAGTCAATCTTTGAAAAAAACTGAGCTCCCTGGAGCTGATCAAACAAATCATCGATATGAGGCAAAGGATATTTGTTCTTAACAGTGATGTTATTCAAGGCTCTATAATCAATGAAAAGTCTTATAGAACCATCTTTCTTTTTAACAAATAAAACAGGAGCACCCCAAGGTGATGTGCTAGGTCGAATGAAACCTTTCTCTAATAAATCTTGCAATTGCTCCTTCAACTCTAAAAGTTCTATTTGAGCCATTCGATTAGGGGGTTTCAAAATTGGCTTAGCATCAGGAACTAAGTCAACAGTAAATTCAACTTCCCGATCTGGTATTATTCCAGGCAACTCATCAGGAAAAACATCAGGATACTCATTTACCACTGGCACATCATTAATCTGAACAGTTCCTTTATTTTCAATGATGTGTGTAAGGTAACATTCATTTCCATCTTTTACAAGTTTCTCGGCCTCTTGATACGTTATCAACAGTAAGGGTTCATTCTTGTACACAAACTGAAAGTCTTTCTAAAAAGAAACTTCTTTAGCTCTACAGTCAATCTTAGCATGGTAAATAGAGAGCCAATCCATACCCATGATAACATCAAACTCTAATAGAGGTAGAACAATAAGTTTTTCATGTAGGTTCTTTCCACAGATAAGGATAAGAACATTCTTATAAATTCTTTTTGCCTCAACATTTCTCCCAGGTGTTTTTACCACAAGTTCAGGAGTCATTTCTTGAAATGGTATTCCCATTTTACTAGAAAAGGTTTCAGAGATGAAAGAATGTGTAGACCACGAATCAAACAACACACTGGCATAATCTGAAAAAACAAACAAAGTACCTAATACAACTTCATTTGATGGCCCGACGTCTGCCGAAGTAGTTGCAAAAGATTTCACCAGCCCTTTTTGCTTGTAGTCTAACTGCTTCCCATCACTCAAAACCTTAAAAACCCTTGACACCCCAAAAACAATAAATCTCCTAAAAACTCTAGAAACACTAAAAACATAAAAACATGAAAACCCCTGAAACCCCTAAAACCCAAAAAACCCAAAAAACCGTAGAAAATCATAAAAATCGTAATTTTTTTAAAAAAGGTTAGAAACCCTTAAAACCCTAAAAAAAGTCCCAAAAATCATAAAAACACCAAAACCCTAAATATCCTAAAGAAACATAAACCCCATAAAAACCTTGAAACCCATTGAAACCTATAAAACCATTAAAACCATGAAAACCATAAAAACCATAAAAATAATTAAACCACATAAAAATCCATAAAAGACCCCTAGCCCCATAAAACCCATAAAGACCATATAAACCCTAAAATCCCGAAAAGACCCTAAAAATTCTAAAATAATCTAAAAATATCTAAAAATCCAAAAAACCGTAAATTACCTTAAAGATGATAAAATTCATAATAGAACCTAAGACTATAAAATACCTAAATGAAACTAACCACTCTAAAATTTCCCTTAAGGCCATAAAATAATCTAAAAACCATAAAAGACTCTGGTAACCCAAAAATTTCTGAAGGACCCTAGGAAAACCTAAAATTACTTTAAAAGACCCAAAAAACTATAAAGGAACCTTAAAATGCCAAAACCCCATAAAGGACTCAAAAAACACTTCGAAATCCTCTAAACCCTTAAATACCCAAAAAAACCTCAAAACTCTATAACCCACTAAAACCCTAAAATACCCTAAAACCCTAAAAAATCATAAAAGGATTTAAAGAACCCAAAAATCCAGTAGAGGACACTAAAAACCCTAAGGGATAATAAAAATGCCTAAAACCCTCTAAAACCATAAAAGACCCTAAAACCCTAAAAAATACCAAATGGACCCTATAAAAACCTAAAAATTAAAAGAAACCTAAAAACCCCAAACCACCTAAAAACACCAGAAAACCCAAAAAGGTCATAAAAACCTTAAAAATTTTAAGACAAAAAAACCATGAATCATAAAACACTATATAAACTATAAAAACCCTTAGACCCAAAAAACCCTAAAATGTTAAAAGCCCTTAAAAGAACTTAATATACACAAAAACCAAAAAAACACTAAAAACACCAAAAATAGAAAACTAAAACACGCATAAAAACTCATCAAAATCCTAAAACCCTTAAAAGACTCTAAAACCCTAAAAACTAAAACGTTCAAAAATCCCTATAAAATTTCTATAAACATGAAAAAATCCCAAAAACCCAAAAAACCCAAAAAACCTTAAAAACCCAAAAAATAATAAACCCCAAAAAACTCTAAAAACGGTAAAACACCCTAAAACACTAGAATACCCAAAAAACCATAAATACCTTAAAACCAAAAAAATTGTATAAAACCCATCAAAACCATAAAAAACATAAAACCATAATAAATCCATAAAACCCTAAAACACCATGAAAAACTCTAAAAATCTTAAATAACCCTAAAACCACCCAAAACCCTAAAAACATAAAAACCCAAAAAAACACAAAAAAACCCCAAAAAAACTTTGAAACACCCTAAAACCCTAGGAGATCATAAAATCCCAAAAAAATTCTAAAATACCATAAAAACATAAAACCCCATAATAGACCCTTAAATCCTAATAAAAACCTACAAATCCATAAATCACATAAGGAACAAAAAACCTAAAACCCCAAAAGCAAAAAAAAAAACAAAATATCATAAAAACTTAAAAAACCATAAAAACCCATGAAAAAAAACCTAAAACTCCTAATTAACATAAACCAACCCTAAAACTAAAATTATTTTGAAAAACTATAAAACAATTAAAAACATAAAAATAAAAAACCCCAACACTGCTAAAAAAACCTAAAATCATTAAAGAGACCCTAAAAACCCAAAAAAATAACTAAAACCTCAAAAAATATGAAAACCCTTAAAAACTCTAAGAAACCCATAATATTCATAAAAACCCTAAATTCTCTTATTAAAAATAAAAACCCTAAAAACACTAAAACCTCCAAAAACCCTAACCCCTTTAAAAATAGAAAACCCTAAAAAGTGAAACCTTAAAAAACATTTAAAATCCCCAAATACCTAAAACCCATAAATACCTAAAAATCATTAAAAAATACATTTTAACCACTAAAAACAATAAAAATCATAAAACCCTCAAAATAATAAAACCCATAAAACCAAAAATTCTTAAAAACCCTAAAAACCCTTAAAATGAAGAAATTTCTAAAAAATATAAAATACTTGAAAACACCATTAAAACCCATTAAAAGCCTTAAGACCCTTAAAACACTATAAAACACCCTAGAATACTAAAAAAATTATGACCCCTTGTATCACTAAACCCCCTAAAAGCCTAAAATCACTTTAAAATCCCTTCAGACCCTTAAAACCCCCAAAAAATGAAAAACCCTAAAACCCTCAAAAATATTAAAGTACCCTGAATTAATAAAAACCTTAAAGGATCCTAAAAACCATAAAACCCCAGAAACCCAAAAACAAAGAAACTATAAAAATCCAAAAAAACCCCTAAAAACCCTAAATGATCCTTAAAACCATGAAACCCATAAAATACCCTATAGAACCATAAGAAAACCTAAAAGATACAAAAACAATAAAACCCTTAAAAGACACTAAAAATATAAAAAAATAAAAACCCCATAAAATAATCTTAAAACATTGAATTCCCTCAAAATGATAATGGGTCGTAAAAACCTTTTAAAACATGAAAATCCCCTAAAACACCATAAAACTCCCAAAATACAATAAAACCCTAAAACCATAAAAAACCGAATACACTAAATACTCTAAACAAACTTAAAAAATATAAAACACCAAAACATTAAAGAGGGAAAACCCTAAAAAACCATAAAAGTCACTAAAAACCCAAAAAGTATTTAAACCCATAAAAAACTAAAACCCCTAAAATCTAAAATACCCTAAAACACTAAAAGACTAAAACCCCCCTAAATTACCTAAAACCCTAAAATACCCAAAATACCAAAATAACCTAAAAGATCATAAAACCCCATAAAACCCTAATAAATCATTTAAAAATAATAAAAACCCAAATACACTAAAACATTAAAACTCCCCAGAATCCTAAAGGACACTAAAAACCCTAAAAACAATTAATGTCCCCCAAAACCCATAAAAAACCTCTAAATATCATAAAAGACCATAAAACCCCTAAAACCCCCGAAATCCCAATGAAAACCCCAAAACCCTAAAATATAAAAAATACACCTGAAACCCTAATAAATTAAAAAATCTATAAAATATGTTAATATTTTTAAAAGGTCTTAAATCATGTAAAAATATCTACACCCCTTAGAAGACCCTAAAAACCCATTAAAACCTACATACACTAAGAAACACTTAAATCCCTAAAACACCTCAAAATCCTATAAAACCTAAAATCTCTAAAATCCATAAAATTCACAAAAATTGTATTTGATCCCTAAAAGACCCTAAAAAACCTTAAAACTCAAAAAATCCCAAAAATTACTTAAACCTTTAAGAAACCCCTAAAAATATTAAAAACACTAAAAAATAAAAAATCCCTTTTAAGCCTTATTAAACCCCTTAAAACCCTCTAAACCGTAAAGAATCCCAAAAGCCTAAAAAATCTTTAGAAACACTAGAACCCTAAAACCCTAAAAACCAAGAAAACAAATAAGAACCCCTAAAAACACTAAAAACCATAAAATTCATAAAAACCCATAAAATTAAAAAAAAACCCAAAAAACCATAAGAACCCTAAATACCTAAATCCCCTAAAAACACTAAATACACTACAAACACTACAAACCCTATAAACATAAAAAATGATAAAACCCCCTAAAACAATAAAAACCTTAAAAAATCCCTAAAAACCCAAAAAACCATAAAAATCATCAAACCCCTGAAAAACTATAAAAAACTATAAAAACCCAAAAACTCCTTAAAACCCCAGAAAGACACTAAAACCCTGAAAACACTAAAAGTCTCTAAAGCCCTAAAAAAAACTGAAAGACTCTAAAACTCCTATAAAACCCTTAGAAGACCCTTAAAACCCAAAACCCTCAAAAACATAAAAATTCCATAGAACCCCATTAAAACCATAAAAACCTAAAAGAACCTAAAAACACTTAAAACCATAAAAACCCAAAAAACCAAAAAAACATATAATAGACCCAGAACCCCAAAAGACATTAAAACCCTTAAAAATATAAGATTCTATAAACCCAATAAAAATATTAAAAGTCACTTAAATCCACTAAAATTCCCTAAAAACCTAAATACCATAAAAACCCTTAATATACCTAAAACCCTAAAAACCACTTAAGAACCTAAAACCCTAAATAACCATAAAACAAAATAAAGAAAATAATCCATTAAAGTCTTTAAAAAACTCAAAAAAACCTAAAAACATTAAAAAACCAAAAAATTACGAAATAAACCTTTAAACCCCTTAAAAATTATATAACCCTTAAAAAACATAAAACATGAAAATAACCATAAAAATGGGGAATCCTAAAAACCTAAAAAACCCAAAAATGCACTAAAATTCTTGAAAAATCCTAAAAAACATAATACTCAAAAACAAACTTAAAGTCACTAAAAATCCCTTAAAAACACTAAAAAGACTAAGACATCCTTAAAAGCCCTAAAATTATAAAAACCCTAAAACCCCTAAAAAAAGAAAACCCCCCAGAGAAATAAAAAATAATTTAAAACCCTAAAACAGTATAGATTTTTAAAAAAAATAAAAAACCCATAAAACAATAAAAAAATTAAAAAAAACTTAAAACCCCTAAAAACCCAAAACCCAAAATAACACAAAAAAACACCTAAATGACCATAAAATAGTATAATAATACACACCCTAAAAACCATTAAAAAGAGAAAAACTCTTAAAAATTCATAAAACACATTAAATCCCTAAAACGACAGAACAACCCTAAAACACCTAAAAGTCACTAAAACACTAGAACCGTAAATTACCTAAAAACATTCAAATAAACCTAAATTAAACAAAAAATAATAAAAACCTAAAATACCCTAATAAAAACTAAAACCCCTTAAAATACCAGAAAACACCTAAAACCTTAAAAGACACTAAAACCCATAAAATTTCCTAGAATACATTAACATAACTTAAAAACCTTAAAGATTCTAAATCCTTTTAAAACACTAAAGGGTCCAAAGTAACCCAAAAGATGTCCCAAATGACCCTAATAAAAACAAAGGACAATAATGATTATAATGACTCTATAAATGAACCCCAAACCCCCAAATATAACTTAATACACCTAAACCCTAAACCCTCTAAAACACCTAAAAGACCCTAAAAACCAAATAAAAAACCTAAAAGACTCGAAATAATCCAAAAATAACTAAAAGGGAACCTAAAAAACACTTAAAATACTAAAAAACATAAAGAACACCAAAACCACAAAAAAAGACACTTGAAAATATATAATACATAAAAATAACCTAAACTGAGAAAAGTCCATAAAAATACTAAAAGGCCCTAAAAACACATAAAAGCCCTAAAACCTAAAACCCTGAAAACCCCTAAAAACCTAAAACCCTACAAACCAAAAAAATACCTAAAACCCTTAATCCCAAAACCCTAAGAACCCCTAAAACCCTAAGAACTCTAAAAACCCTTGAAAAACCTTTAAACCACTATAAAACCCTAGAAAACATAACGGTATATATAAAAATAAAAATAGAAAAAGGCCTTAAATCTAAAACATCCCTAAAATCCAGAAAAATACCTTAAAAAATAATAACCATATAACCCCTAAAAACCCTAAACAACACTAAGAATACCATCAAAACCATCAAAACTTTTAAACACTTAAAAAATTCAAAAACATTAGAAACCCTAAGAAATTATAAATACCATAAAACCATAAAAACACCAAAACTACTAAAAACTATAAAAACCCTAAAAACTATAAAACAAACCTTAGAAATCCAAAAAACACAAAAAAAACTATGAAACCAAAAAACTCTAAATACCTTGAAAACCTGTAAAAGACTAAAAAACTACACACCCCTAAAAATCCTAAAAAATTTAAGAAACCTCAAGAAAACAAAAAATCCAATAAATATACTAAAACACCTAAAACTTATAAAACCCTAAAACCCCTAAAAACAAAAGATACCATAAAACTCTAAAATACTATAAAACACCACAAAACCTTAAGTCCCAAAACATGAGAAAAATTTAAAAACCCAAAAAACACTTTTAAACCCTAAAAAATATTAAAAACCCAAAAAACACTTGAAACCCTGAAACACTTACAATAACCGTTATACCCTTAAAACCTCTAGAATCCTAAAAAACCGTAAAAATCCTTGAAACCTAAAAAAACCCTTAAAAACACTAAAACCCCTTAAAACCCTAAAAATTCCTAAAAATTCATAAGAACCCTAAAACCCTAAAAACATAAAAGATACCCTAAAAAGAATAAATATCCTAAAAACACCTAAATGTCACTAGCATTCTTAAAAATCTGAAAATTCCCAAAAAATATCTAAAACTGTTAAAAGAACCTAAAAACCATTAAATTCCCTAAAAACATGACAAAACCCCTAAAAGACCCTAAAAACACTTAAACACCAAAAAACTACTAAATCCCCTTAGGTAATCTAAAACCTTTAAATCCCTAAAAACATCAAAAACCCCTAAAATTAATAACATAAACTTAAACCCCCTAGAAATCCCTAAAATTACCTCAAAACCTAAAAAATCCCAAAAAACCTCTTAAATCACTAATAAAACTATAAATCCCTTACAAACCATAAAACCCTAAAAATCTAAAGAAACCCTAAAATCCTTAGAAATATTCAAAAACCCTAAAATAACTTAAGAATGTAAAACAACAAAAAAATGATGCACCCCTATAAAATCAAAAATGACCTTAAAACCCTAAGAACACTAATCCTAGAAAAATAAAAAAAATCCTTTAATGCCTAGAAAACCCTAACAACTGTGAAAAATACTAAAACCCTAAATACTCTTAAAAAACATTAAATACCTACCAACATTTAAAAACTCTAATAAAAACTAAAAACAAAAAAACCTCAATGAAACCCTAAAAAACTTTAGAAAATCTAAAATCTTAAAAACTCTAGAAACTAAAACCACTAAAACACTTAAAAATATTCAAATACTCTATGAAACCTAAAAATCCAAAAACATAAAACCATGAAAAAATAAGTAGAAAAACCCTAAAAATATATAAAACCCCCCAAAAAATACAATAAAAGTGATAAAAATTATAAAAACACATAAAACCCCTGAAAACCCCTAAAAATACTAAAGAAGCTATAGAAACACTAAAACCCTAAAAATGCCTTAAAAGACAAAAAAATAAAACCCCAAAATACCCTAAAAATACCTAAACACTCTTTGAAACCCATAAAAACCCAAAATACCCTAAAAACACTAAAAAAACATAAAACCCTAAATACACAAAATGCCTTAAAATCCCAAAAAACCCTTAAAACCCAAAGAATCATTAAAACTCTAAAAACAAAAATTTAACTAAAAACCCTTAAAACCCAAAAAACACATAAAACTATAAAACTATAAGAAATAATAAAAACCACATAAAACACCTTAAATCCCAAAAAACCATAAAAAAGTTAAAACCCCTAAAACCATAGGATTACAAAATACCCAAAAAATTCCTTAAAACCCATACAAACCCTAGAAAATATGAAAACCCCTAAAAACCTAAATAAACCTATAAATACTAAAACCTAAAAAATCCTAAACACCTAAAAATAACTCTCAAAACCATAATAAAAACATAAACCCCCTAAAACCCTAAAAACCCCAAGAAACCCTTGAAAACACAAAAAAACTAAAGGACCCAAAACAACTCAAAGAATCACTAAAAACCCAACAAAACCACAAAACCACCAAAAAACCCTATAAACACTAATAAAATGATAAAAACCCCCAAAATACCAGAAATGAATTCCAAAAAACACTTAAAGATCTCTAAAACCCTAAAGGATCTAAAAAAACAAAAAATAACCCTATAGACTCATAAAAACTAGAAACACTAAACATAAAAACCTTAAAATACCTTAAAAAAATTAAAACAAAAAGACATGGAACATTATATGAAATTAAATGAGAAGAGATTTGGATTCACGGTTTCCAGATGTTTTAATATATTATATCTATAGTAATATATTTATGAATATTTGTTTAAGAATTTATTAATGAATTTCTAGAATGAAGAAAAGGTATAATCATGTAGAATTTTGTTTACTAAATCCCAATTTGTTGGATGTTTACTACATTATTATATAAAAAGAATATTGTATTATTGGGAGTATATGTGAAGCTTCTATTTTACTAAAGAAGTAAAATATTTTTTAAAATTGTATATGAAATTAAATTTTAGTCTATATGTTATCTAATTAAATTAGTTATTATTCTATGAAATTCATCATTTATATCCTTCACAATTGGTATTTATATTGGAAATAATAAGTTGTTTTCATGGTAGTTCACTGTGAAATAGTTAAAATTAAATATACATATTTCAATATTTCATATGATCGTATATTCAATGTATAAATATGTGAGATAAATGGAAAACAATTATGGGATGGTTCATGAAAGGTTTGACTGAGATATGAAAATGATACACATCGAGTTAACTCAATGGATCTTTCCTTATAATAATATCTATTATTATATCATTCTAGATAATAGTGACTATAAGAATTAGTTCATGCTATAAATAAGTAGGAGTCATAATTAGGAAATTACCTCAATATGCTATATAATTGTATAACACATATAATTTTAAATACATTTTTCTCATTTCATAATGACCTGGAGATTACTTACACATGTAGAGGGGGGAAGGGGATAAATAAGATCATAAAATAAGATATTGAGTTTTTTATCATAATGGAAAAGGTAGAACATATTTGATGTTTCATTTTTTAATCTTTGAAATCCAACTCTAGTCTATAGAGTAACATGTTCAAAGAATTCATAACCAACTAAATTATGATTTTATGGGGAATTCATGTTTTATTTTTAATTTTTATAGTTTTTATAAAATTATCGCAATTATTTTTATGATATAATTAGGTTTATTTTATACCTATATATAAAAGGGTGGGTGTAAAGGTATAATATTATAGTGATCCTAAGACAATATTTTGGATTAATAGAAAATTATTCAATCAAGAAAAATGTGTTAGTGATTCATGTATATTTATAAGAGAGTCATATATTTATTATCATTTTCCCCCCACATTATAGGTAAACTATGTTAATTATTATGTTCCAGATCATGGATTATATATGGAATTTTCTATTGTATTAAATAATTAGTGATGAAATATGGTTAATTATGGATCCATAAAATCTTTAGATCACTATTTTACCATATAATTTTAGAAGACTTAAATAAATTAAATTATTTTTGAATTTTCAAACCTTCATTTAAACTACACTCTTCCTCAAGGTGTCACTCATATCAACTTATAATTTTTCTGAAAATGGATTTATAAATTATAGAATTATTATCATCAATGGGAAAAGATAATAAAATAAATTATTACACCATTTGATAAAACCATATTGAAGTTGTTAATTCGGTAAGAAATATTACTAAGGAGAAATATAAATTATAAATGATGTTAAATGAGATATTTTATTCTTCTCAACCATGGTAAAATTATTGAAAAAATAATAAATTTATGTTTTGTTGTTAAAGTATCACATTAGAGATTAATAAAAACAGATTGATAAATGTGATAAATAAATAGAATAAGTAATTCCATTAATTTCATTAGTTGATATATTATATTTTGAGATGCATTAAAATTTTACACAAGAAGTTTTATGACCATAAAAAAATCATGTATCCCCTATTTCAATTGATAAGGTGAGGGGTTGGTTTTTTTAGACACCCCATTATATTATGTAAACCCTATTACATTTTATAAGAAGAAAAAAATAATTGTTAGAAGAAGAATGTATCTCATATAAAATGGTTACCCTCGTATCAAAATAGATGAATATTATATATATTTCATATAAGACGCACAAATATCATTCATGTTTAGTAGGGTTACTAAAATGACATTATATAAAATGTAAACACTTTCATACCAACTTTCTGGATGGTGTTTCATTCCAATGGATTTAATTTCCTAAAATTAATGATGAGTTTATTTTATTCTATTTCAGTAGATTGTTTTATACAGAAACTAGATTATAGAATATTTTTATGAGTTAAAATTAATTTTTTACGATATAGTTATTGTATAAATGACATGGAGGATTATTTTTAGATATTGAATAAGGTAAATAATTCCTTGGTTGAATGAGAGTGATAGTGTGTTTCAGGCCATTCTGAAAGGACTAATAAATACTAAAATTTCAAATATCATTTTAACAGAATATATTACTATATATGATGGAAATTTATTGGATAATATATTTATGAAAATATGTGTATATTTTTGGATGTTATAGGACATTAAAGGATAGGTTATTAGTGGAAATTATAATATTAGATGGGGAATAATGAACCATTGAAGTAAGAGATATTAATATAATGATAAATATGAATTTATTCCATAAATTAAACAATGTTAAAATAGGAAATGATATATGGTGGGGTTTCTCATATAAGGTTTTTCTTAAATGATAATCTATGTGTGTCTTAATTGAAAAGGATGGATGATTTTGAGTATGCCATGATAGAGATATTCCTTTAAATGATTATATATGTTAATAAAGACTTGTTAGAAACCTCTTTTTTTTTCATATTCTTCCATGTATTACTATTTTTTTTCATCACACATAGTTAGATTATGACATTGAATATTCCAAACCAACATATTATTTTATATTGAAATTAGTTTTACTAGATAATATATTTTGATTATAACGTGAGTCGTAATAATATTAATTTTATAATTCCTATTTCATATGAAATATAAGAATTATTTCAACATTTTATTCAACTATTAAAAACTATAAATAATTCTCTATGAAGTTGAATTTTTTCCGGAACATAATGCGAGTTTTTTGGTCTGAACATTATTTTTCAATTTATTGTGTTTTAATGTTTATTTAGTTACTATATTATAAATTGAGTTATATGGATCATATTTTCATGAAACGTATTCCATATGATACAAAATATATTTATTTACATTTCATTAAATTAAATGAATGTATGGAATTGTATTTTAAAATTTGGGTACAACCGCGAAAGCGACACACACGCAAGAAAGAAAATTACATGTAAATCGCAAGCTCGGGGAATTGACCCCATGACCTGCCCTAACCCCTCCAAACCCTTACCACCCCACCACCAATGGTGGGGCATATGGAATTGTATTTTCAATTCTATAAAAATAGACAAAATTTTATGCAAGATTTTTGGACTTCAAGAATTTCCAAAATTAATATTTTTTATTTCAATGATAACCCATTTTAAATACATCATAATCACATGAAATTTTTTTAATTGAAAATATATTAATTTTCTATAAATTTAGTCTAACCACATGAAAATATAAAAATGACATTTAGATACCTTAAAATCTTTCTGAATATTTTTATTAAGTTCATTATTTTTATGCATCATTTAGTTTATATATTTCAATATTTTCAGATGATATCTGTTGATATTTATGTAAAATTAATGTTTTAATTTATCCATTAGAAATATATAGATTTTATATACATTTAAGTCTTCTGAACTTATTTCTAATTTTGTTATTTAGGTGGGATAAAAAATCTCTGAATATTATGTTGATGAAGATCTTACATAAGATGTTGAATTGTTCATAATCTTTTTCCTCTACAAATATTCCCTTACAAACCAGTATCTCCTCCTTGTTCGTGTAGTAGAGGTAGCTCACTTCAATAAATGTATATATATTTCTCTTCATTCATGTGAAATGGTAGTATCCTATTCAAAGTGATGGTTTTATGCGGTGGATCCCTAGCTTTTTTCTCAATGGTATCACCCTGTAATGGCACCAAGGTTGCACCACATTGCATACAATATTATAACCTTCCACCGATATTGGAATCTCACACTGCAATGTTAGGGGTAGCAGACTCCTCCCACCTCTAGCTTATCATTTTTAACCATTAGACAATTTTTTTTAAAAACTATTTTTTTTAAATCACTAATTCAATGTATTTTAAACGATAGTTAAATTTTTTACTACCACATGTTATATTATTTTTAAACCACCAGTTATCTTTTTTAACCTCCATTTATTTTTTTAACTATGAGATATTTTTTTAAATAGCCATTTAATTTTTTTAATCCTTCATTTAAATGTTATTAAACCATGAGTCAATCATTTCTAAACACCAATTTATGTTTTTCTAAAACAAGTTGAAAAAATGTATTACCATCAATTAATTTTTTTAACCAATAGTTACAATTTTTAGACCACCATTTAATTATTTTTTAACATCCAGTTAAATTTTTTTTTTAAATTATAGTTAAAAATTTTAATACGGTGAGTTATAATTTTTACTACAGCCAATTCTTTTATTCTACTACCCTTTCAAATTTTATTTTTTTTGGAAAAACATATGATTCCATATTCTTTATGTATTTAGAAAAAATATGATTCATGGGTATAATAATTATTTTATGTGTTTTATTTGTATTATAATTAATTATTAATCATATATAGTCTATAAAAATATTTTTAGATATTTTGAACATATTTTAATTTTATTTTGATTTTTTTTCCGTATAAAGAATAATTATATTTATTACTTAATATGATGTTTTTTGTATGTTTTAAAATTATTGATTTTAATTATTTTCTAAATTACTTTTTAATGAAATGAAATTTATTCAAACTTATTTTACTGTATTTAATTCATTTTAATTTAATTTTTTATTTCCCTCTGTATGAAATCATTTTAAAATTTAAAAAGTCACATTTTCTTATGATGTACATATAATTTCATTAACATATTATTATGGTGACTATTTGAATTATTTAATGAATAATTTAAATTGGTTTAAATTGGTAATAAACTACTAAATTCAAAAACATATTGTTATGATTTTTTGGGTGATAAATTTCTCTCTCCTATATAATTACTTTAACGATAATTTTCATCTCTTTGACATTCCTATAATTGGTATTTTCATTATAATTTTTCAATTATTTTAACCATAGGAGGTGATTATTACTCTTCATAGATCTATATTTAAAAGGAGTCTAATCATCCTTGTAAGATATCAAATATTATTGATAACATCCTCAACAATATATTTTTCTTTGAGAATAAATTTGTGAACTCTCAAACTAGTGTACAATCTGTAATGTCCTATTTGATTCATGATTCATCATCATGGGGATCTATCAAATGATTAAACACATAATATTTGACTTCTAATACCTTGAAAACTTGATATAATCCTCAACTCAAGAACTAGTTTTTATTCTTTCTCCATTTGTATTCTACTTTTTTTTAACTTCTTGTGTTTGTAACACTTATTCTTATCTTTCGTTTAAAATCTATTTTTGTTTTGGATTTTACATAAAAAATAATTCCATTTACTCTTCCTTAGGATGTGAATCCTAAATCATAAATTTAGGATCATTTGGTTTTTGACTCCCATGGTGTAAATTCAATGTATTAATTGTGTTGTGACTCTTCATACAAAAGTAACTGTCAGTGTGGTTATCCCTCAACTTTGTAGAAAATGATTATATAATCATTTTTCGATTCACTTTCAAAAATAATATCAGTTCACAATGTATCTATTTCCATTTATAGAGGTAAAAAAGTATATTAGGTCCACTTTTGACCAAACTACTATTAAAACATCCCCCTCTTGATTATTTGATTCAGATGTTATTTAACTCTAATACTTAACTTTTATAATTAATTTAGATAATTAATATATTTCCTTAATTTTTTTAATCCAGACTATTCACCCCCTTCTAGACTATATTCCATTAGCCTTTGGGATATAACAATTGGTATCAATGCCAAACCCTATTAATAATTATTTAGTCTTTTTATTCTATTTCTTATTACCTAACAATTCATATCAGATATTGTTCCTTTTGGAAGTATCATATGCTTAAATAGAGTTTATTGTTTATATTTTTTTGTGCTAAAATTTTCATAGACCCCATAGTACATGGAAAATATCTTTTAATATACAAGGAATGAATACAAAAAATTCTTAGATTCCATAGAAGTCACCTCATGTTGATGGTAATGAATATGACTATTGAAGATCTAGAATAGAGGAATTCTTAAAAGAGTTAATCATTTAACATTTCTGGATCATGGGAAAACTGTACACACTTCCAGATGTTGACCTAGATATACTTATAAGAAACAATTTTGTTAGATATATTTTTAATTTCAAGGTTACAAAAATTTTATATTGTGTTATTAATAGAAGTGTTTTTAGTCATTTTTATGCATGTAAGACAACTCATGATATTTGGATGATTACAAAATTTACTCAATTTGGATTAAAAAAATTTGATACAAAACAAACTTTAAATGCATTTAGTTGAGTACCAAGATTTCAGTAAGGGTGAATTTTAAATTTCAAACCAAATTTTCCATCGATTCACAAGAATTGTGAATGGAATGAATTTCATTAGAGAAGCTTTAGAGAACTCCATCCTTTTTGAAAGAGTATTAAGAGTTGTATAGAATAAATGGAATGTGAAAAAACGTCACCATAGATGAAATAACATCATCAAATATTACACTCTCAATAAATTTATTGGATCTCTACTTCAATACAAACAATAATTTAAGAACATCAATGAAGTAGATATAACAAAAATAAAAGGTATTGATTTTAAATCTATGAATGTTTTTAATACTGACTCTTCTGATTATATTATAATAGATAGTGAAAAAAAGATATGGCTCATATACTGACGGGTGTCTACAAGAAAATGAATAAAATATTATTTAAAACCCTATTTAGAAGAAACCATCAAAATGAAAATTGAATTCCAGATAAGATAGTGAGTAATAGTTATAATAGTTTAAATGTTAATTGTTTTGAGTGTATTAATAAATTACATAACAAGACTAACTATCCAAAACTAAAGAATAAATACAAATACCAAAATAAATACAAAAATTTATTAAAAACCATTTGGAGTTATATAGAAGAATATAATTCTATTGAAAAATATGAAAAAGAGAAAGAATCAATTAAAATTTTCTTCAAGGATTATTTGTAAAAGGATAGTGATGACGTATTTGATTCTTGATGTTTTTATTTTGATTATGATTGTGAAAATAGGAATGTTTCTGAGTTTAATGAATAAATTGGAAGGATATGAAAAGATGTTCTCAAAGCCGCTGATTTACCTAATAAGTTTAATGAAAATAATAAAAAACACGTTTTTAGAAATAAATAATTTTACAAGATAATGAAAAACTAAGAAATATTTCTTTGGCTTTTTATTCAATAGTATATGATAATTTTAAATCATCGCATGATTTGAATGAAAAATTGAAAAATAAATTTTAAAGTATTAAGAAAATCATTACTGCATTTATTCAAAGTCATGAAAAATATCATAAGATTATGTATTTTAATAAAATAAATAAAAATAAATATTTTATTGGATAAAATAGTGATTACCTTAAATGTACAGAAATCATTTTTTAAAAATTAGAAATGGTTTTACTTCTACTGTTACTTGTTTTAAATATAGAATGAAAGGTCACTATGTAAATTATTGTTCTTTTAGATTAAAATTGTCTTTGGGATTTATAAAAAAATGTATATTTCTAAATATCTATTATCTAGAGCATTATAAAATACTTTTTTATGTTCTATGGGGGTACCTAAAAATTATATTTCTAATATGATTGGACATAAAATAGTTTGGGTATAAAAATTGTCAAGAAATTGATTTTTGTAAATGTCTTTGAAGTACCAAGGATGACATATAGTACATGAACATTGGATTATATATGAATATAAATAGTGACCCATTAAATTTTATATGTTTCAACACATGTGATGGATGCACTGTTACTTTTGGATACAATTCCAAATGTAAAGTAAAGGGTTTTGGTAATGTTTATATTTCAAATTCTACTTTAATTTCAATTGTTTTTTATATATAAGGTTGAAAAATTAATTTAATTAGTATATATCAATTATGTTATAATGGAATGAAATTGAAATCTAAAAAAGATAAGTGTTTAGTTTTAAAATATGATTCCTTATTACTCTATGATAATTGAAAGGAAAATATTTACAATATTGATTTTTCAGAACTAACCATTCGACATGTTAAAGGATTAAATTATGTTCCGAGAAAAATGAACCTTTGGCATCGATGATTAGGTAACGTTAGTTTTAGAATGTCACATAATCTCTATAAACTTGATAATGTGTTGTAATTACCGTCCATGAAGAAATAACTGCTTCATGTTCTTGATACTTGAAAGCATATTAAACCATGTAAATTTTCTTTCAGACTAATCAATCGTATAAGTACTGATATACCTTTACAATTAGTACAGATTGATTTATTTGGTCATACTCATATTTATATCCTTGTGGGAAACAAATATGTTTTGGTTATTATTGGTGATTATTATAGATTTACAAGTGTTTACAATTTTAAACATAAAAAATGATACATTATCTATATTAATTATTTTTGTATTTTAGATCAAAATTAAAAAGGATTTATGATTATTTATATTCACAGTGATAAAGGAGGGGAATTCCATAATTTAGTTTTTTAATAATTTAGTGAAAATAATGGTTATTTTCATAATGTTTATTCTCCTATAACACCTTAAAAAATAGTATTGTTGAATGAAAAATTAAAACATTTATTTAAATGGATAGAACTTTGTTAAGTGAATATAATTTTTGTAGATATTTTTTGGTTGAAGCCATTTTTATTCTTGATATATTTAAAATAGAATTATATTTGTAACTTTTTTGAGTAATTTTTCTATGAATTATTTAAATATAAAAACTTATAACATTGGTTTTTTTAGATTTTTGTGTAGTAAAGTTTTTATTTCTAATTAAAAAGATAATTTAGAAAAACTTGATTCTAAAATGGATCATGATATAATACATGGTAATTCTAATAATTGTAAATTTTATAGAGTTTATAGTGAATGATCATTGGTAATAGAAGAATATGTTCATGTTATGTTTGACTAAAATAATATGAAAGTAAATTATGATTCCAATAATTTATTATGATGATTTTATAGATTTTAATTTTGGTGAAGAAAAACCATAAGATAAAGATGAATCAATATAGGGGAAGTTTCCATTTTATCTTTTATTTTTTTTTCAAAATGGGGGATAAAATAAAATGTTATTTGTTTTAAATGTTCTGTTTTTGTAATGAAACAAAAAGTGAATATTTTTTTTGCATTTTATTGCATGTATTTCTATTTTCTTTGATTAAATGTAGTAACATTTTGTTTTTTAAATATTAAAAAACTTCTCATTATTTATTGATGAAATTAGTTTTACTATATTTCATTATTTTTATTATAAATTTAGTTATCATGATTGGAATTTGATAATTCATAGTAAATATGAAAGATAAGAAGTATATCTTCATTTTATCACACTTTGAAAAAGTCTATATCATTCTTTATAATGATTGCATTTTTTCCTAAACATATCGTATGTTTTTTTTCTGAAAAATATTTTTCAATTTAAATTATTTTATTGTTTGTTTGGTTACTCTTTTATAACTTGAGTTATATAAATCATATAATCACATAAATTATTCCATTCGATATACAATATATATACTTATATTTAATTAAAATAAATGGATTTTTTAAGTTTTAGTTTTAATGATCTAAAAAGTTTAATAATTTTATGCAAATATTCTAGAATTCTAGAATTTCTATAATTCAAAATATTTATTATTTTGATGATAACTATTTCATTATAAGTTGTTATCATATTTCATTTGTTATGTTGGAAATATAAGAAGTTTTTCTAAATTTCATTCAATGAAATTAAAATAAAAAAAATCATGTTTAGACAACTTAATAATAGGCATAATATCTGTAATAATTTTAGTATTTAAAAAAATTATTTTATACATTTTATTGTTTTCTAATGATATCACCTCATATATAAGATAGATGAAGCATTGTTTGATCAATTGGAAATAAATAGAGTTTATATAAATTTAATTCATGTAAACCTAATGTTAATTCTTTTATTCAGTTTGGATAAAAAATCATTGAATATTCTGTTTAAAAATATCCTAGATAAAATGTTGAACTATTCATCATCTCCTTCCTCTAAAAAGCTTCTTCCATGCACTAAAATCTCTTATCTATCCATGTAGCTGTGGTATTTCACTTCAATAGTGGTATCTACATTTC
The DNA here is from genome assembly GCA_963277665.1 of Viscum album. Classification (NCBI taxonomy): domain Eukaryota; kingdom Viridiplantae; phylum Streptophyta; class Magnoliopsida; order Santalales; family Viscaceae; genus Viscum; species Viscum album. Next base: position 457,505,837 of record OY728133.1, on the reverse strand, counting down.
TATTTATCTATGTGAAACAGTATCATCATTTGTATAGTGATGCTAGAATGCACTAGATTCTTGGTTTTTTATCTTAATGATAGCATATAGTAGTGGAACCATAGTAGCACCACCTTAATTTGGAATAGTATCACCTTTCAATATTAGAAATATCTAACGTTGTAATTGTAGAAATAGTAGATTCCTGCTACTACTAATTGTTTTCTAAAACATCCATTTTTTAAATGGAATTTTTAACAACTAGTTAAATTTTCTTAAACTCAAGTTAACATTTTTATTACAGATAGTAATTTTTTAAAATGGTCATTTAACTTTTTTACCAATATTTAAATTTTTTTATCCACTAATTACGTTTTATTAAATAACCAGTTAATTTTCTTTTAAGTGACTAGTTAATTTTATCGAAACACTAGTTAATTTTTGTAAAAAATATCTAGTTAGTTTTTTTAAATCCCAATTAAATTTTTTACTACCACCAGTTAATTTTTTTATTAACACCTATTTTTTAACTAAATTTTTATCAAAAAGTTAATTTTTTTTAAACCTCTTGTTAATTTTTTTGAATGATTGTAACATTTTTATTTCCACTGGTGAAAATTTTTACTACCTTCTGTTCTTAAATTCTCCAACTATTACTAATTTTATTTTTTCTTCAAAAACTAGTGATTCTTTTTTTGTAATTTTATTAATAAAACATCGTGTGCTTCATGTGTAAAATAATTATTTTAATTAATATATTTATATTAAAATTAATTCTTAATCATGTTTATTCTATAAAAATATTTTAAAATATTTTGGACATGATTTAATATTTTTTGAATATTATTTTATTTATCATTAGAATGATTCATCATATTTGTTAATTAATCTAAAATATTTTTTTAGTTGTTAAATTATGGATTTTAATTATTTTATAAACTAATATTTTATTACATGTAATTTATTAAAAATTAGTTTATATCATTTAATGTAGTGAAATTTAAGTTTTTATTTAACTATATATTAAATACTTTTGAAATTAAAATAGTTAAATTATCTTATGATATTTGAAGAATATTCTAGACTTATTTTTATAGAAACTATTTAAATTATTTAATAGGTAATTAAAATTATTTGGAATTGGTAATAAAGTTTTAAATTAAAAAAATTATTGATATGATTATTTTGCATGATAAAATTTTCTCTCCTAGAAAATTATTATAATGATAAATTATCTCTCTCCAATATTCAAATAACTATTATTGTTATTATTATTTTTCAATTGTTTTACCCATGTGAGGTGTTTGTTACAATTTGAAATTATTTATCTAAAGGTAAGCGTAGAATCCCTAAAAGAGATTGAATATTAATGGTAAAATCTTTTTCAATATTTTTTCTCTACAAGAATAATGTTTTGAACTTTCAATGTGTTTTAAACTCTTTAATGTTCTATGAGATCATTTTTTAGACATTTAAATCATCTCTTAAGTGATGAATTACATCATATTTTACTTCAACTACCTTGATGAGAAAACTATACCCTAAAGTTAAGAACCACTTCTTATACTTTATTCAGTAGTATTCTTCATCGTCTAGTTTAATGTGTCTCTAACATTTCTTCCTATCATTCATGTACACTATTTTTCAATTTATGATTTTACATAAAAATTCAATTCTCTCTATATTCCTAAAGTTATGATTTCTGAATTCTAATGTCAGGACCATTCGAGTTTGAGATTCCCATAGTCTAAAGTTATTGATGTAATTGGGTTGTCAAACCCCATACAATGTTTAGTGTTTGTGTGGTTATCCCTCCACTTTGTAGAAAAAGATTATGTTATCAGTTTATGATTCCACTTCAAAAATCATATTAGGTTACAATGTATCTCTCACTATGTAGATATGTATAAGAGTATACCAGGTCCACTTTATAATGATCTACTTTAAAAAACCTTGTTTTTATTCTTTTATTCCACATATAATTAACTTTAATAATTAAATTTCATCATTATATTATATAATTAATCAATTTAATTAAGTATTTTAATCTGGTTTTTTAACCCCTCTCTAGACCATCTTTCATTACCCTTTGGGACCTAAAATCCTCCCCCTCTATGCATTTTAACGAAGATAAAGAAATTATTGATATTCATGATTCCCTTACAATAAGAATAAAATATTTTAGAGAAGTGAGAGGACATGGACCATGGAATATCTATATAATTATGAGATGTTGACTTACTTATAAGTGTACATTAACTCAACTAAAATGTATAAAATGATGGTAATATGAAAGGGCATATTAATGAAAAATTATCATAAAAAATAATTAATTATGTTTATATAAAAATTATATGATCATTTTATAGAAGACATATAAAATATAATAAAAAAACACCTTATCATATATTATTCAAAAATACATATAAGGAAGGGGAAAACATTGAGGTAATTATCACATTATATCTAGATCATTGGGAAATTTTATTAATATGATTATCATACTATTATTATCATTTATTATATGATAATGAATTATGTAACCTTAATCATTATAGTGAGTGAATGTAAATAAAGAGTCAAAGACACTAAAATTTGGCTGGAAACATTTATAAAACTTATAATCATTAGATAATGTGTTAAGTGATTGATTCATGATTTAACTAACTTATTTATGTGAATTGTGTTATCTTATGAACATTATATTGTAAACCATGTAATTAATTATGTTATTTGTTAATACTATAATTTATTTTACTAATATTTAGATAAAAATTGGTTATTAGTAAAAAAGATACTTCTATCATGAAAACATGATTGGAAAAAATGTTGTTTTCCAATGGAAAATAGATTACAATACACATTTATTCACTCCTAACTCTTTTCTTTGGGTTTATCAACATTTTTAGAATCTAGGATAATATTGACACAAATAATTATTATCATATATAATTTTTATGTCAATTTTTCATTCTATTTAATTTTAATTATTTGGTTAAATAAATTATTATCTTTAATAAAATAAATGGTAATATCCATTGATTTTGGTTTCATGGATTCTAGGATACATAATGGGCTAGTTCCAACCATTGATCATGAAAACATGAAAATCTATAAAACGATTATACATGATTTTATACAGGAGTGTGAATGTTATTGATATATGTTTGGTTGGTGGTACAACATCTTATATTGTTTGGGTTAGTGGGTGGAATCTGATTGTAAAGGTGATCTATAGTGGAGGTGGATGCCTAATGTTTTTAATAGTCTCCCATTATTACCACAAAAAATAAATATTTTTCCCTTGTAATTGATATTGTAAGTGAATCTAGGAATTTTTAACTGTGTAGGAAGATAATCAAGAGGAAAATATGGTGAGGTGATATAGTTATCACATAATAACTTTATAAAAACCTCTGTATTTGTGATGTGTTGGGACAAGTCAATATGCACTCCATAAGATTCATGATCAAATATAGGTAATAGTACTCAGATAATGTATCATAGGTAAAAGTTATCTCCTTTAATGATGTTTTTTTTAAATTATCAAATTTTAGGTCATTTTGTATGTATTTCACTTGTAGTTATTTTGGTGCACAACTATCTAGTGCGCCTTTTCAATAATATTTTAAAATGTGATAAATATAGTTTTTGGCATCTATTCTTCATGGATATGATATAAGAAATCATAGATAAAAGATTCTTATTCAAGTAGTACAATAGATCATATGTTGGGTATTACCAATATTTTAGGTAATTAAATTGTTTATTGAGCATATTATTTACTCTATAATAGCTATAGAAAAAAATTCCAATGTTTTTCATCAACAAAAAATAAATTTTTATTACCTCAATTAGACATGGTGAAAGATATTAGGATAATGGTTTTGATGTTGAATATGAAAAAGAGGGTACTGTTATTTATTTATCATAAAAAATAAATAAATATTATAGATACCCTATATTTTAAATATTATATAATAAGTAATTTATTTTTTTATTATAATAAAAAATATTTTAAGGAAAATTATGGTTATAAATTAATTTATACATATAAATTTATATTTTGGTAATTTCATAAAATGAACCCCAAGTATAGGTTTTGTAAATCACCAGCCTCATATTCTTAAGAAAATTAGTAAGAATTTAGGATACATGACCACTGAAAAAAGAAATATAATTTATATATTATATGTAACATAGAAAATAGGATGTTATTTTATTATAATTAATGCAATTTCACATATTTTTGTGCAAAATTACTATTTTATAATATTTTAATTGTAATGTCCTAGAATTTTCATATATTTTTTTTTAATTATATGGAATTATTTCAAGATCACGAAATCTAACGGCGCATGATTCTGAGGCCCAGAGTGCAAGGAATGATCCGTCGATGATTTGTTAAGCTATAATTAGCACGTGTAACCAGTTTTCTTGAAAAAGTTGAATAAATCTTAAACAGTTTCCCAAATTAGAAATAAGAGGGCACCGTTGCTTTCAGGATGGTTGGTTTACCCTAGGTATGACTTAATTTTAGTCAGTGCTGGCCTTCGGTGAGAAAACATGAAAATGTCATAATCGTAAATAAAATAATTATATAAATCTATTTTATTATTGAAATGATTATAACTCACAAACGGTAACTCAGATTAAAAATCCGAGAACACAGTTGAACCCATGAGGGTATGCTATTTTTAGGAAGATGCTAACATTGGCGGGTGCTGACCACCAGTGAATGTTAGTTTTTGGTTGTAAATAAAATAATTAAGTGATTATTATTTTATTGTAAAATCAATAACTTCTAAATGGTAAATCAGATTAAAATTATAAGAGTAATATTGGGTTCATCATGTTGTGATTCCTATAGGCAAAGCCTAACCTCAACTGGCACGGGTCGAGGGTGACTATTATTAATTTTCCGAACTTTTTTCGGGTATGTTCAGTAAATGTGTGAGTGGCATTTTATAACTTTTGAACCATTACTCAGATTAAAAATTTGAGGGCACCGTTGAATCCACAGAGCCGAGATTCGCTTAAGGGAGGCTTTACATTGACCATAGTAGGTCCAGAAAAAAGTTAAGTTTTGCAACTATTTAGAAGAAAAGAAATAAAATAATTTTTTTTATTTCATATCCTCCAATGTACAAGCGGTGTGTGGGGACAGTGTTGTGTGAATCCATTAAAGGGATTGACTTCCCAATCTTATGTAATGACGTCGTTGGGGAATTAAGAAGGTTCCTAATTTTTGAGCCCCCATTAATTTCTCATGTCCTTACTTACAACCCCCCTCTCTTATAAATATGGAGTTTGGGGAGGGGTATCTGCACAGCTTCGCCAAGCAATAAAGGAGTGATGGAGCACCACGATGCTGAACCCTTAGAGGATGGATCCGATCCTAGCAGGAGGTGATAGGCGACACTGAACCAAAAACCGAAGGGAGACGCATGAGTGGTGTCATTGGGAATTGATTGCGGGAATGAAGAACATGATCCACCTTCAAGCGTGGATGTTTCTCCGATGATTTGAGGTAGGGGGCCTTTTCATTTATGATTTCTAAATGATTGTCATCTTCCCTATTCTTGAATAATACAAAGAACATGGGTCAACCGACTAATGGGTTGACCCGCGATTCATTCGTACATGTAGAAGGTTGTTGTGGGGAATATTGTGGGGTTTATCTTGTTGTTTAATTAAATTTTTATTAAACTCTTAACCACCTCGTGTTATGAGGTAACGCGGAGGGCGCGAGCCTAACTAACCCATCCTGAACCCTCTTCTTTATTTGTTACATCCTTGTACCTCCATGGAAGACTAACAGTGTGATGACACCGGCTAGCTACGTGGTGGATAGCGCGTCGATGCATTCTACAAGAGGAGGTCGCAGCAGTCTCCAGAGTGGTGGGCACTAGTTGGTCGCCGAGGAGGCACGACGCGCCGTCGCACGCCGCTGACGAACAAGAAGGGCCATAACTCGTCAGCCGTGGAGACTGGATGAGGGGTCGGCCTGTACACTGGTCGGTCGTGACTAAGCTGATAGAGTAGAGGTGGGGCGCAGCCATGCGGTAGCAAGGCCGTAGCCTACAATGGCTGTAGTGGGAGTAAGGGGCCTCTTGATCGACCAACGGCTAGTGAAATGGGCGCACGCTAGCGGCGTGCACGGTGGCAGAGCCGCGGCCAGTCGGCCGCATCAGAGAGGACCTGCGACACCATGTGGCACCGCGTTGGGTCAACCTCTGCGGTTTGACCCACTAATGTGGCTATGTGCCATGCCATCCCTACCTGGATGCGCTGCATCTGGGTATCCATAGCGGCCCACGACGCCAGGTGGGCGGCACCGCTGGGTCGGTCCAGCGGACCGACCCGCTGCCCAGCGGCCTGACCCACGACCCAACTGGATCGGGCCAAAAAAAGTAGGCCAGGTTAACTCAGGTCAGGTCGGACACGAGTCAGACCGAGTCGACCCAGGTCGGCCCATGCCAAACCGGGTCCAGTCGGTCCGACCGAGGCAGATGGGACAAAGACACCGTACCACCTAAGAACACTAAAAGGGCCTTATCATGGGAACCGAATGTCTGTTTGAAGAATAGTCTATGGTGTTAGTATCCTTGGAGAAAGACATTCCTTTTTCCTTACTCCATGAGAATTTTGGAGAAACATGGAGTATGGACAGGTTAGATTGCATCTGAATCCAACTGGGCCCTCAGCACTGAAATGTCAATAACACACAGACCAGGCATCCGATTGATGCATTGTCTGTTGCATTGGATCCCTTATGACATGATTGATCATCATGGTACTTCTAGTGAGACTTCATTCTGGTTGAAATATGATTTATGCCTTGGGGAGCGGTTCTCCAAAATTCACTATGTACTGAACCCTACGACTGGCTGAGACCTGATGACAACTGACTTTTCGACTCGGGGTGACTCGACAGCCACTGTACACGATGGGGATGAGTACTTCAGTAGGCCATGGTGGGGAGCTTCCATAGTACGCCATGTGGAGGAGTACCTGAGTAGGCCACAGTGGGGGAGGGAGGCTCTGTGTGACCTAGAAGACCCATGGTACACGATGGGGAGGAGTACCTCAGTAGTTCAAGGTTAGTGGGAATTGGCTCTGTGTGACCTGGAAGGCCCACTATACTTGATATAGGAGGATTTCTCCAATAAATGAGGTGTTCGGCATTATAATTGGGGATTTCACTTGTTACTATCCCTAAATAATCCTGTGGCTAGATATCATCTTTCATAGAGATCCTGTGTGGGTTAGCATCAAAATATCATTTCCCTGAGTTGTATATCTGGTTTAAACTGAGACTCTAATTGAGCTGTGTATATTTCCTTGTGCTTTGTGATTCAGATCATGATTTTTGATTTTCCTTGGTGGAGTTCTAGGTGACCTATGGGGTCTCGGGGTCTATACCGAGTATCATTATACTCACCCCTACAGAGGCTTCTCTTGCACCTTGTTGGGTCTTTTACAGAAGATGCACAACATTGATCGAGTTTTAGGGAGACAGGACTTGGCAGTGCTCAGAGGTGGACCATTTAGAGTGACGTGATGCAGGGACTACAATTCTTGAGCTATACCCAACCTTCAGTTAGGATCCTCAGGGGACGAACTAGGATATTTTTTCCCTTTTTCAGTTATATTTCACTTTTCAGTTGTACTTTCTACATTTCCATATGGGCTTGTATTCCAGCCCCTTTTACCTTCAGCACTATTTTACTATAGTAGTTTACTTCACAGTTGTTTATTGTTGTGTTCTCAGACCATTTTTTTGTACAGGTTTAAAGGCAATGCCTTCCCATTTTAGTGGATATGCCTTTCGGAGCTAGTCACCAGCCCCTAGCCTATGGAAGGTAGGTTTGGGGTAGTCACGACATAGGCCCCGAGGGACGGGTCATGACAAAGTGGTATCTGAGGAGTCTGTTCTACCGAAGAACTAGGATTTTGATCTTTTCTATGTGGAAATAGTGTCTAGTGTTTTGAGTGTGGTTTTCAGTTTAGGGAGTCTACTGTTGGTGCGATAGCTGACGTATCCATACACCAGAACTCTGAATTCTTATTTCTGACTCGGTGCACGAAAATATTTATTGCGTGTGTTTTGGAAATGTTTTCCTTGGTTTCTTTGGAGTCAGCTCCCCAGGTATAACTTAATGACCATGGTTCACCTGTTCCTTATCAGGTTTCCACCGCATAGATAGTCATCTAGTATTCTCTAGAGAGTACATGATGACGACCCACCAAGCGATGAGGCATCAGTGCTAGGCCCTCTTACAGTGTTAGCACCTTCGGGTGGTGTACCTACAGCACTACTACCCATTGAGAAAACATTGCAACAAGCCCACCTTCAGAGGGTTCATGCCGACTGAGCATGATTCATGAGATTTTTTGGTAGAGGTTCCAAGGCAAGATGGACCTGTAGGGGGCTGAGGATGTGATGGAGGCTATGGAAAGAGTTTTTTGCCTAGTTGAGACACCAGTAGAGTAGATGGTGATCTTATCTTCTTGTCTTTTCCAGTCAGTGACCATAAGAATGGTCCATATAGTGATGAGGCTTTGGTATGTGGACCATTGCTCAAGATAGTACCTTCGAGTAGTGTGTCAGCAATATCATTGCTTGTTGGTCAGTAGTTACAAACAGCGGTACCAGTAGAGAACCCATGTAGGCTTAGTGCCTTACACGTGTTTTAGCATTAGATACCCCTAACGTTTTGAGGTGATCCTGGCTCAAAAGCGGTTGAGGACTAGGTTGAGGAGTTGGTTGTGTTTCTATCTAGCCAGGGCACCATTTGATCAGATAGAGGTCCTGGTAGATATCCTTCTATGTGGCTCATCAGGACGATTATCGGGATTAGATAACCATGATCTAACGATGACATGACTTTTTCTATTGAAAAGATTGAAAACCTTCTTCAGAGAAGGGGATATCTTTCCATAAAGGCATATGGGATGAGTGTTCCCTAGAGCATCTATAGATTTGGTAGGATGACAAGTCGGTATCTGAGTATTCATTGAGGCATAACGACCATCCCAGGTACTCGATGAATACTGTATGGTCAATGCTTTAGGGATCGGACCTCTGAGAGAGGTATGTTAAGGTACATACGAGCCAACATTATTTATCAATGCATTCCTACTTATGTTAGGGTTCTATAGAGGACCTTTGTGGTTGAATGTTCATTGGATGAACAGATCAACCAGTGAATGCTAGCAGTGGGAAATTAGGAAAATAACGCCAGTCTGAAAGACTTGGGCATGTAAAATGTTTCAGGAAAAGGAAGTGACAGGGACAAATGAATTAATAGGGCTGCAGACATGGAAGTAGAGCTAGGAGAGAAGCATGAGGTGGTGTACATTTCGACATGTTACAACCAACCCCAATATGGTCCCCACTAGGCTCATGGAGCTGGAGGAAAAGGAAAGGTAGTAGCTGCATGTCATCAAGAAGTGTGACCCAATTTCTCTAGGAATGATTCAAGGTACAGTCTGTGTCTACTACTAGCTATCGTATTAATATAAATATGAACCAATCACTTCTTCCATGAATCCTGTCCATGGCCTAGATTTTTCGGTTAAACCGTTGACTTCACCCTCATTTCTGAAGATAACTTTGGGAGGAGACTCGATAATCACACTTCTGTCAATGATGTGATCTGACCCTTGAGGTGAGAGTTTCAGTTGGAACCTCTTGGTGGCAGTGTTGAGATCTTATGATGTTGGTTTGGGAAGGGACTGGACATCCACAGTCCATACTCAGATTAACTGTATTATCCAAACAGGTTGTAGTTTATCTACAACGATGGAATGAATATTTTCATAGTTAGTGAAAAATGAATTCCTTGCAGCACAGGATAAACTCATGCAATGGAGGGTACAGCTGATCGCTCTTGAGTCGGCTAGCCATACCCTCATGGTAGTGGGTGTTTTGAGTTTTCAGTTCCCAATAGAAGCGGTAGAGTTTAGGGACATCCTTTCAAAATTTGTTTCCAGGTTTACCTCCCTGAAGGGAGAGGTACGTCTACTTTGGAAGGGTACTACCAGAGTTTTGGACCAGACTTCTCCAGGGTAGCGGCACCCATGTCAGCTTTGAAAAAAAGGGGGGGAGCCTTTCCTATGGCTAGAGAAATGTCCGCAGAGCTTTCTTGAGTTAAGACAGAGACTGACGAGTAGAACTATGCTACCCATTACCTAGAGTTAGCAGTAGTTGTCTTTGTGCTAAAGATGTGGCAACACTAATTGATGGGTGAATGTTTTGTAGTCTACTCTGATAACAAGAGTCTCAGGTGTATCTTCTCATTTAAGGATCTGAACCTGAGATGACATTGATGGCTAGAGATCATATAGGACGATGACTTTAAGATAGTCTATACTACTGGGGAGGGGAACGTGGTAGCAGACACACTCATCAAGAGGTCTGGTCTACACCTACTGAGTGAGGCCTTAGAGTAACTACTTGCACTAAAAACATCTTTGTGGATAGATATGGAGAAACTTACCTCTAATCTATGACTATCACTCCCACAATTATTCAGCAAATTTGGGAGGCACAACATGGGTACTTTGACTATGAGGATCGACATGCTCCGATATCTTTAGGACAGTCACCTGATGAATTTTCTGAAGGTGGAGAGCACATAATCCTCTTCAAAGGATGTACTATGGTACCGATGATGCTATGGGAGGAGTTGTTAAGAGAGTTCCACATGTCCCCTCTGGCAGTACATCCTGGTGTGGTGAAAATGTACCATGACCTCCAGCGTCGGCACTCATGGCCAGGGATGAAGGTTGTAGTGGAAGAGTTTTTATCACAACGTCTCACTTGTTAGCAAGTGAAAGCCGAGCATCAGGTTCCAGAAGGATTAGATTAGCCACTAGTGGTGCCAGAGTGGAAGTGGGATGGAACCTCCATGGACTTTGTGATAGGGATTCCACGTATGTCCAGGGGACATGATTCCATTTGGGTGACCGTGGACAGACTCACCATTTCGGCCCACTTCTTACCTATCTGAGAGCACAGATCAGTAGAGGGATCAGGATGCCTCAACATACATGAGTTTTATGACTTAATGGGGTTCCATCGATGATCGTATATGACCGTGACATGCGCTTCACATTCCAGTTGTGGAAGGGATTATATGAGGTGTTCAGGACTCAGCTGCATTTGAGCACCTCCTTTCATCCTCATATGGATGGTCAGATGGAGTATACCATACATACACTAGAGGACATGCTTTGTGCATGCATCCAAGATTTTGTCCATAGTTGGGAGGATCAATTTCCCTTGGTGGAGTTTTCATACAACAATAGGTATCAATCCACCATTGGTATGACACTATTTGAGGCCCTATACGGTCAACCTTGCAGATCCCCTCTATACTGGACAAACCCAGGGGAGTCAGCACTTATGGGTCAATAGTTGGTACGAGCTACCACTAAGAAGGTGCGGACCATCCCGGAGTGGATGAAGACAGAACATAGTAGACAAAATTCATATGCCGATAGGAGGCAGAGACCTCTAAAGTTGTAGGAGGGGGACCCCGTTTTCTTGGGAGTCTCTCCCTGATAGGGACTATAGAGATTTGGGCAAGGTGTAAAGTTATCACCGAGGTTTATTGGGCCATTTATGATTCATCAAAGTATAGGAGAGGTGGCATACCACTTGTAACATCCACTATAGTTGGATAGGGTGCATTATGTCTTCCACGTATCCTAGCTGAGGAGATACATGCACGAACCATATCACGTCATCGACCATGGAGAGTTGTACTTAGAGTATGGGGTGACATTTAAAAAGGTTCCAGTAGAGATTGAGGATCGAAAAGAGAAGGTCCTTCATGGGAGGTCGATAACTATGGTGCACATTTTCTCGTAGTACGGGAACCTCCAGGAAAGTACATGGGAGTGGAAAGCTCGTATTCATGCTCATTACCCCCATTTATTTCATTAGTCTATGTCTCAGATTCGGGGATGTAAATCCCTAAGGTGGGGATAATGTAATGTCCCATAATTTTTGTATAATTTTTTTTCTTTATATAGAATTATTTCGAGACCACGAAATCTGAGGGCGCATGATTCTGATACCTGAAGTGACTGGAATGATCCATCAAATTTTTGTTAAGATTTAATTAGTGCACATAAGGGGTTTTACTGAAAAAGTGAAATAACTCTTAAACGGTTTTCTGAATCAGAAATACAAGGGAACCATTATGTTCAGGATGGCGGGTTTACCTTAGGTGTGACTTATGTTTAGTCGGAATAGGACTCCATTGAGAAAAACTAAAAATGGAATAACCATAAATAAAATAATTAAATAAAGTTATTTTATTTTTCAAATGTTTATAACTCACATACAGTAACCTGGATTAAAAATCTGAGACCACCACAGAACTCATGAGGGTATGCTCTCTTTAGGAAGATAATAACATTATCCAGCAAAGGACACTAGGGAATGTTAGTTTTTGGCTATAAATAAAATAATTAAGTGACAATTAATTTATTGTAAAATCCATAACTTCCAAATAGTAACTCAGATTATAAATATGAGAGTACCATAGGGTTATTTTGGGGCGTGTTACCCTTATGCCAAGCCTATCCCCGACTGGCACAGGTTGAGAGTGACTGTTATTAATTTTCAAAACTTTTTTTTGAGTATGTTCAGTAAACACATGAGAGGAATTTTCTAACTTTTGAATCATTTCTCGGATTTAAAATCTAAGGGCACCGATGAATCCACAGCATCATGATTCACGTAAGGGAGGCTTTACTTTGTCGCAGTAGTTCCGAAGAAAAAGTTATGTTTTGTGACTTTTTAAAAGAAAAGAAATGAAATAATTTTGTTATTTTATTTCATATCCTCCAACAACCAAGCGGTGTGTGGGGTTAGCGGTGTGTAAAGACCTTAAATATCTTGACTTTCCAATCCTAAGTAACAACATATTTGGGGAATTAGGATGGTTCCTAATTTATGAGCCCCCATTAATTCCCTATGTCATTACTTTCCCTCCCCCTCTCTTATAAATATAGAGCTTGGGGAGGGGTATCAACACAACTTCACCAAGAAACAAAGTGCTGAAGGAGCGCTACGATGTTGAACCCCTATAAGACGGAGCTGATCCTAGAAGGAGGTGACGAGCAACACCATACCATGAACCAAAGGGTGACGTATGAGTAGTGTCATTGGGAACTGGTTGCGGGAATGAAGAACAAGATCCACCTTCAAGCGTAGATGTTTCTCTGGCGATTCGAGGTAGAGGGTTTATTATTTTATGTTTTCTAAATTATTTTCCTCTTCCCCATTCTGGAATAACATGAAGAACGCTAGTCAAACCAACTAATAGGTTGACCCGTGATTCATTCTTCCTTGTAGGAGGTTGTTGTAGGGAATCTTGTGGGGTTTATCTTGTTATATAATTCAATTTTTATTAATCCTTTAACCCCCATCGTGTTACAAACTAACGCGGAGGGTACGGGCCTAATGAACCTAGCTCAAACCCTCCGCTATATTGGTTACATTCTTGTGCCTCCATGGATGACCGACAGTGCGACGACACCAACTGACTACGTGGTGGATAGCGCGTCGATGCACACAACAATAAGAGTCCATGACACAAATACATCGCGGTTGTCAGAGTATCCAACACCGATTGGCCAAAAAGGAGACGCGGCTCACCATCGCGTGCTACAAATGAATAAGAAGGGTTGCGGCTAATCTACCGCGGGAACCGAAGGATGGGTCGGCCGGCACGCCGGCCAGCCATGATGGAGCAGACAAAGTGGAGGTGGGGTGGGCCACCAGCGACAAGCCCACACTGAAGCAAGGCCACAACCTGCATTGGTCACGACAAGAGCAAGGGGCCGTCAGAATAATCGACGACCGATGGATAGGGCACGCACCAGTGACACGCCCGACGACAAAGTCATGGCCGGTCGGCCATGGCACAGAAAACCTGTGGCACCACGTTGTGTCAACATCCATGGGTTGACCCGCTGATGTGGCTCTGCGCCACATCAGACCTACCTGGAGGCAGCGTGTCAGGGTATCCATAGCGGCACACGCTGTTAGGCGGGTGGCACTGCCGGGTCGTACAACGGACCGACCCGCCGCTCAGTGGGCCGACCCACGTCCGACCAACTGATCGGCCGGACCCGTGGCCTAGCTGGGTCGGTCTGGGCCCACCGGGTCAGGTCGGACCCATGTCGGAATGGGTCTACCTAGGTCAAACCATCTTGAACCGTGTTAGGCCGGTCCAACTGAGGCGGACCGGACCCAGACCCAATGACGTCCAGGAACACTAAAAGGGACTTATCTATAAAACCAAATGTTCGTTTAACGAACCATCTATGATGATGAGATAATTAAAGAGAGACTATCCTTTTGACTTACTCCATGAGAATTTTGGAGAAACTTGTAGTATAACTAGGTTGAATCGTACCCGAATACAACTGGGCCCTCGACACTGAAATTCTAATAACACAAAGACCGGGTGTCTGATTGACGTGTAGTCTATTGCGTTGGAACCCTTATGACATGATTGATCATCTGGATACTTTTTATGATACTATGTTCTAGTTGAAATATGATCGATGTCTTGTGGAGCAGTTTTTCCAAGCACACTACGTACGGAACCAAGCGACTAGCTATGACCTGACGACTACTGACTTTTCGACTCGGAGTGAATCGACGACCACAATACATGATGGGGAGGAGTACCTCAGCATGCCACGGTGGGGAGAGCCCCTGTACGCGATGGGGTGGAGTACCTCTAAAGGACATGGTGGGGGAGGCAGGCTCGTTGTGACCCGACAGACCCACGGTACGTGATGGGGAGGAGTACCTCAGCAGTTCACGGTTAATAAGAAGTGGCTCTGTGTGACCCAGCAGGCCCACTGTACTCGGTAGAGGATGAGTTCTTCAGTAGCTGAGGTGTTTGACGTTTTGATTAGGGGTGATACTTGTTATTATCCCTAGAGAGTCCTATTGCTGGCTATCAGCTTTCATAGCGATCCTGTGTGGGCCAGCATCATAATCCTGTTTCTCTGAGTTGTATACCTAGTTTGAGATGAGACTCTAATTGAGCTGTGTCTATTGCCTTGTGCTTTCTGATTGAGATCAATCTTTGTGGTTTTCCTTTGTGGATTTCAAGTAGACCTACAGGGTCTCGGGGTCCCTACTGAGTTATGTCATACTCACCCGTATATGGTCTTTTCCTGCACCTTGTTGTGTCTTTTGAAGATGATATACAACATTGATCGTGGCTGAGGGAGCTAGGACTGGGCAGTTCTTAGAGGAAAACCATTTGACATGACGTGACATAGGGAACACTATTCATGAGTTTTGCCTACCCTTCTGGTAGGATCCTTAGAGGATTACCCAAGAGCCGTTTTTCCTTTTTGAGTAATATTGTACTTTTCAGTTGTACTTGTACATTTCCAGTTGGGCTTGTATTCCAGACCCTTTTACCTTCAGAACTCATTTACTACTGGATTTTACTTCACAGTTGCTTATTTTTGTGTTCTCGGACTGTGTGTTTGTATAGGTTTAAAGGCAATGCCTTCCCGTTTTAGGGGATACGACTTTTGGTGCTAGTTTCCAACCCATGGCCTATGGAAGGCGAGCTTGGGGTAGTAACGACATGAGCCTCGAGGGATGGGTGATGATATTAATGGATATAATATTATCACATAGATGGAAATTACATAATTTTTAGAAAAATAAACACCACCTATTAAATAAAAATGCCTAAAAACCACTTTAAATTTAATATTTTTTATATGAAAATATGAAAATTTAATCTAAAAATAATACATATATATAGTTATATCAATAAGATCATATAATTTTGAATATATTTATCATTATTGTAACAAAAAAATTACATAAATTGATATTTTTTTATAAAATGAATTTAATTTTTATATTCGATACATCAAAATTTTTATAATTTATTTTAATTTTTTAGATCATTACAGTTTTGGGGGTAATGGTAAAATATGATATCTATACCGAATATTCTATATGATATCAATTTGATGTAAATTTTTTGGAAAATTTGAAACAAAGTATTCCACCAATTTAAATATATTTCATCATTTAGACAATATGTTGTCAAATTTAATATTTAATTGATAAATTTATAAATAATTTTTAAAATTTAGTACGTGTATTACCATATTACATATTATTTATTCATTCCTAATTGATTATTTACATATTTTAAAAAATATTCAATACTTGAAATAGTGCTTAATATTTAAAACATCCAATATAAGAATTAAATACCAAATACCATTTTAAAAAGGATTATTCTAAATTATATTTTTATAAATAATATTTTTTGTTATACTCAAATTGTAAAAACCATTACCAAAATATTTTAATATAATCACAAGCTTATGTATTTAGTTAAATATAAAAATAATTCATATTTATATGGATATTTCAAAGAAAATATGTATTCAATAGTTTTCTCTATTTTAGGGTGAAATTTTAAAGCATAGAATAGTTTCTTTTATATTAATAAGGTAAAGAAATGAAATATTTTTTACATCATATCCCAGTAATGTTTTCTATCAATTTAAAAATTTTATACCATTTAATTTAATTAACTAACACCATTAGGAACCCTTGATTTTCTGGGAGTGATAATTATTGTGACACTCAATGTGCACCTCTAATATGACACAAGATACTGACTAGCCCAAACTCTTCTGTTCACAAATATTAGTGGAATTTCTATTATAAGAAAATGAAATAATATAAAAAACCCCCAATCAACTATAAAAATATTCAATCTAATTAATAATTCACTTAACTAAAATTTAACTGACTTTTCAATGTATAAAATCATCTTAAAAATATGCCAAAAAGATTTTATCACTCAAAATCATCAACCAAGATAAACGGAAGATAATCGAATAGTATGTCCAATATTTCATAAAAATTCCAAAAAAACAACATAACAAACTATAGAGGGAAACTACCCTAATATTACTCATTAGGATCATACATCTACATAATAATAATCCATGTGTAGTGAATATGAAAAATTGTACATATGTTATATCAATGGAGAAAAACCCTAAAAATCCTAAAACACTAACCCCCCCCCCCAAAAAAAAACCTAAAACAACATAAAATATAAAAATCCATTTAATATCCTAGAAACACAAATAACACTAAAAACCAAAACCCAAAAAACCCAAAAAACCAAAAAAACACCAAATACCGAAAAACCCCAAAAACCTAAAACACATAAAAATCCCAAAACCCTAAAAAATTTAAAAAATACAATAGAAAAACCAAAAATCTACTAAAACCCCTAAAAAACACTAAGATCCCAAAAAACCATAACAGATCGTGAAAAAAAAAAACTACTCAAAATACCTAAAACCCCTAAAAACATAAAAACACTAACACCCCTAAAAACTCTAAAATGACATAAAAACACTAAATACACCTAAACCCCAAGAAACCCCTAAAATATATTTAAAACCCAAAAAACTCTAAAACCACAAAAAAACTTGAAAACCATAAAAACCTTAAAACCCATACAGAACCATAAAATACGCAAAACCCATAAAAACCATGAAAACCCTAAAATCACCCAAACCCCTAAAAATCCTAAAAGATTCTAAATCCCCTAACCAACCTAAATATGTTAAAACCATAAAACCATAAAATATTATTAAAACCCAATAGAAACCCTAAAACCTAACAAATATAAAAATGAATAAATCACTAAAAACTCTAACAATTGTAAAAACCCCTTATAACCCAAAAATAATCCTAAATGCCCCAAAACGCTCTGAAATCCCTAAAACACCAAAAAGATACTGAAAACCATGTAACACCCCTAAAAGCTAAAAAACACAAAAAAAACATAGAATCCTTAAAAACCCCCAAAACACATAAAACCCCTTAAAACCATAAAACACTAGAAAATCCTAAAACACCTAAAAAAATTAACAAACTGAAAAACCCTAAGAAACCAAAAAATACCCAATAAACCTAAAAGAGCACTAAAATGTATAAAAAATCCTATGAATCCTATAAATGATAAAAATTCATAATAATTTTTGGTGTGGGTCATTTGACCCCTCCCCTCCATTTTCTGTTGTGTCTCTTTTTCTTTCTAATAAATTTGGGGGGCCAGGAATAGCCCGACCCTCACATCTTCCTTGCCCTAAAATCCCTAAAATCCCTAAAAACCCTAGAAATCCCTAAAAACCAATATAAACCTTCAACCCAAGAAAACCCACTACAATCCCTAAAAACCAATTAAACTATAAAACCATAACAACCCCTTAAAACCATAAAAAATACATAAAACTACAAAACCATTAAAAACACAAAAATCCATAAATCCCATAAAAACACTAAAAGCACTTAAAAAACATAAACCCAAAAATCCCACAAAACCCCTTTAAAACCCTAAAACACATAAAATCCTATAATAAAACCCAAAAGACCATAAAAAATCGTAAAACTCAGAAACCCCAAAAAAAACCATAGAAAACCTAAAACACTAAATTTCCTAAAACTACCTAAAAAATGATAAAAACTAAAAAAACACGTAAAAACCCTAACCCCCCTTAAAAGACCCTAAAACAATAAAAACCCATAAAAGTACCAAAAAACCAAAAAACATCTAAATGACCCCAAAAAACCTATATGACCCTAAAAATTCCTAACAACCCAAAATATCCCAAAATATCAAAAAAAACCACTAAAAGCCGATTGAACCCCTCAAAAACCTAAAATACTTTCAAATAACCTAAAAAACTAAAAGACTCTAAAAACCCATAAACTCCCTAAATGACCCTAAAAACCATAAAGGTCCCTAAAACCCTAAAAATATATAATGGACTCTAAACCCCAAAAATAACTAAAATACCTAAAACCTCTAAAAGACTCAAAAGAAAAACAAAAAAACCCAAAAAATCAAAAGGATCCTAAAAGCCCCAAAAACGCCAAAAAAGGATATACAACCCTAAAAACACTAAATAACCTTAAAACACTAAAAACCATAAACTGCCTAAAATTCCATAATTTCCCTAGAAGACCCTAATAAACCCTAAAACCCCCTTAAATAACATAATCATCCTAATAAAAACCCTAACATACCCAAAAAAACCCTTAAATAACTACATCAAAAAAGACCCTACAAGCTAAAAAACCCTTAAAAGAAACCTAAAATCATAAAAACATTAAACACCTAAAACCGATAAAAATCTAAAAACCAAAATACCCCAAAACCATTAAAATTTCAAAGAACCCTAGAAACCCAAAACCCCCCAAAAACACTAAAAAACCCTTTAAACCCTAGAAATCATAAAAACCCAAAAAAAACATAAAACCCCTGAAATCATTAATCAACTGTAAAAACCAAAAAAACACTTAAATCATTGAAAACACAAAAACCTCATAAAACACCATAGAAAACCTAAAACCCAGAAAATCCAAAAGAAACCACAAAACCCATAAGACCCATAAAACCCCTAAAACCATAAAAAAACTAAAAACAACCTAAAATATATAATAATCCTAAAAAAACAAAAACCAATTAAAAACCCTTACAACCCTTAAAAATCCTAAGAAAAATAAAAATTCAAAAATCCCTTTCAAACCATATGAAACACAATAAACCATAAGATATCTTTAAAGACCTTACCCCCCCCCCCCCATAAAGTCCATAATGACACTAAAAACCCTAAAACCACTAAAAACTTGATAAACAACAAAAACCCTAAAACAATCATGAAAACCCACCCTAACCCCCCAAACGCTTGTAAACCCTAGTAAACCCAAAAAATAAAAATAAAAAATAAAAAACCCCCTAAAACCATAAAAACCTTAAAAAACAAAAAAAAACCAAAACAAAAATAACCCCCAAAACACTAAAAACCCCCTAAAACCCAAAAAAATAAAAATGCTAAAAAAATATTTCATAAAAAAACCCACCTAAAAATACTAACACCACTAAAAGACCTTAAAAACCCCTAAATGGCCCAAAACCAATAAAACCTCTAAAAGACCGTAAACACCCCAAAACCCCTAAAGGAACCTAAATACCATAAAAGCTATAAATGACCATAAAAACCTAGAAGACTATAAAATTAATCCAAAACTTTAAAAGACCCTAAAAACCACTAAAAAAAATTAAATAAACCCATTAAAATAATAAAAGAACTAAAAACCCTAAAAAATAGTAAAAGATCCTAAATATAAAAAAAATCCTAAAAACAGTAAAATACCCTAATAACCTATAAAATTATTACAACCGAAAAACCCCAAAGAACCAAGACACCCTAAAACCCCAAAAAAACCTTAATAAAACCCTTTAAACCCCTAAAAACACTAAAAACCATAAAACCTGTTAGAATACTAAAAAACCCAAAACCCCAAAGATACCCTTAAATCATTCAAAAATAACAAAAACCCTAAAACCAAAAACAACTTATAAAAACCTCTTCAAAACATGAAAACACCCTGAATACACAATATGGTCTAAAATTACCAAAAAAACCCTGAATACATCAAAACCCCTAAAAATTCTAAAAAACCTAAAAACCTAAAAAAACATTAAACAACCTAAAAACACCTAAAAACCCACTAAAACCCACAAATACCATAAAACCACAAAAATCCCCTAAAACCCCCCAAAAAAACACAAAACCATAAAAACCACTAACGAACCTAGAAAACCCTAAACACCTAACAAAACCTAATAACCTTCAGTGACCATAAAAACGCATAAAAACACTAAAAACCCTAAATCTCAAAAAATACACTTAAAATCCCCATAATCCACAAAAATTCCATCAAACCCCCTAAACACCCTTAAAAACCTAAAAAACCTTAAATCCAACCCCCCCCCCCCAAAACCCTAACAACCCTAAAACCCCTAAAGCCCATAAAATACCCTAAAATCCAAAAATTATAAATATCCCTAAAAACCATAAAACCCCTAAAACATAAAACCATCCCTAAAACCTGAAAAAACCATTAAAATCCCATGAACTGCAAAAAACTATAAGAATCCCTTAAAAACATAAAAAACCCAAAAAATAATAAAATCACTAAAACATTAAACCAACTATAAAATCTTTAACAAAACAAAAAAACCAAAAAAGGCCTAAAACACCAAAAAACACTAAAATCCAAAAAATAACACTAAAATCACATCAAACCCCTAAATCCCCTAAAATACCAAAAAAATCCAAAGAAACCCTTTAAATCCATAAAAAACCTTAAATCCCTAAGAAAGGCTGAAGAACCTGAAAATCCAACAAAAACATGAAAGGCCCTAAAAACCATAAAAACCCAAAACACCCAAAACACCCCCAAACCCTAAAAACCCATAAAAACCATAAAATCCCCATGAGAAACCTTAGAAACCCTGGCAAAACCCTAAAACTATTAAAAATATATAAAATAAAAAAATCCCATAAAAACCCAAAAACTCCATAAAATAGCTAAAAGCCTGAATGCAAAAATAAGGAATATTGTCTGGACATGTTCTATCAGTGAACAGAAGTTGGTCTCTGTGGGCTGGATGAACTACACTAAGCCGATTGATCTGGGTGGGCTGGGTATTAAATATCTGTGATGCTTTAATGATTCCAGGATTGAGATGTTCACCTGGAGCATGCTCAAGCCCCATGGTTATGGTTTGGACTTTCTCAAGGAGAGATTCACACGCAGGATATGCTATGGATTTTCTGGGTATATATCTTCTTCAGTCTGACCTTATTTGCATTCTTTGTACATGGATATTATGTCTCAATAAAAATGTATTGTGTCAAGGAACTCTAACCTGAATTGCTGGTCTCCCCCATGGCTGGAGTATCCCATGTCGGAGGTGATAACACCTCCCGAGGACATGCGAAATTTAACCATAGCTGGTCTCATCCAGTGAGTCAAGGGTATGCCTCCAGGACAATATTTTCATGCAAGTCAAGCGATATGAATTTGTAGACATTGATACAATCATATGGATGCCCGATATGATTAGGAAATTTAATACCTGTGACTATTACCGATTCAAGTGCCTGCATGGTCAGGCATCCCTACCATGGTTGCTTAAATTCAAAACACCTTTCATTTCCCCCTACTACTTTGTTCTTATATGGAAAATCTGGCGGAATTGGCCCCCAACTCATGAAAAAACTGAAGATGGATAAATGGAGTCTTTCATCTACCTATTTATTATATAGAATGGCCGAGGAGCACTGCAATCATATTTTTCTACAATGCACCTTTTCTCCAGAGCTTTGGCACTACCTGTTACAATGCTTCTGTCTGACTTGCAGCCTGCGAGGATCGATCTGTGACTTCTTGTGAAGCCTAGTGGAGATGAACCAAAGTGACCAAGTCCACAACCTACTGCAGGCTGGAGTGGTGGTGAATTTTCACTATGCTTGGGATGCTCTCAATGCTACAAACCTCAATCGACATCCCCTCTCTCTGCATGGGGGGGGGGTTACCATCCACATGATGATCCAGAATGCCTCACATTTACAAACAGGTGTGATGTTCAATGATGTTAGTGATCTGACAGACTTACGATCCCTTGGTGTTGCTTTTAGAAGTAGAAAACTGCTAGTCCTGAGGTAGATTAGATGGATTCCCCCACTCCCATCATGGATAAAGGTAAATGTTGATGGTGCAGCCCAGACAGCTCCTGGACCCTCGAGGTGTGGTGGTGTTTTTCGTACCCCCAGAGGATTTGAAAAGAGCTGGTTCTTCCATTTTATTGGGGATGGTTGTGCTAATGAAGAAGAGCATTGGGAAATCGTAAGGGCTGTGAAATTTGAGAGTCTATTAAAGTGGACAAGGCTTTGGATTGAGTCTGATTCGATGCTTGCAGTGGCCGCACTCGAAGGATTTTCCAGGGACGTCCCGTGCAGACTTATACCACACTATATTGAGTGTATTAATATTTCTCAGACAGTGAGATTTAGTATTTCACATACATATAAGGAGTCCAATTTGGTTGGGGATGCTCTATCCCAAAGAGCGATTGAGGAAAGATGTTTGATGTGGTCGTTCGTCACTCTACCTTTTTGTACTCAATTTTTCAATTCAGATCTAAAGGGTGTGATACACTCCCTCCCAAGTAGGCCAACCTCGTATCTATCTATTTATGTTTTATAAAATTTTTGGGGGTCTAGGATTTCCTAGCCTTGCACCTCTTCTGCCATAAAACAGCTAAAAACATAAAAACTATTAATCCTCTAAAAACCCAATACCCAATACCATACGCCCTAAACCCTAAAACCTACACCGTGAACCCTATTCCCTACCCCCCTAAACCCCAAACACTACACCATAAACACTGTACCCTACACTTTAGACCTTAAACCCTACACCTTATACTCTAAACATTAAACCCTACACCATAAACCCTATACCCAACACCCTAAACTTTACACCCTACACCCTAAACCCTAAACCCAACACCCTAATCTCTACACCCAAAACATTATACCTTACACCCAAAACACAAAACGCTCCACCATAAACCCTAAACCATCCACCATAAACCCTATCCCAACACATTATACTCTAAACCATAAACCCTTCAAATTGAAACCCATACCCAACACTCTAAACCATACACCCTACACCAAAAACCCTCACCCTACACACTAAACCCTAATCCCTATACCCAAATTCATATACCCCACACCATAAACCATACACCCTACACCCTATACCCTATACCATATACCATATACCCTATACCCGAAACAATACTCTTGAAATATTATACTCTACACCCAAAACCCAAAACCCAAAACCCTACACCTAAAACCCTATACCATAAACCGTAAACCCTAAAACCTATACCCTAAATCCAACACCCTAAACCCTAAACACTACACCCAAAATACTACACCATAAAACCAAAACACTAAACCCAACTCCTTAAGCCATATACCATAAACATGATAACCAATACCCTTCACACTAAACCCTATAACCTATACCCAAAATCTTATACCCTAAACCTTAAATTGTTAACCATAAATCCTAAAGCCCATAACCTACACCATATACCCTAAATGATATACCATAATCCCGATACCATACACCCTATACCCTAAACCATAAAACCTAAACCCTATACCCTACATCGTAAACCCTCTGACCTACACACAAAACTCTATACTCTAAACCCTAAACCGTAAACCACACACCCTAAACCCCAAAACCTACACCCTTAACACTATAACGTACACCCTAAACCCTAAACCCTACACCTGAAACCCTATACCCAACAACCTAAACCATAAACCCAAAACCCAAAACTCTACACCCTAAACCATATACCATGAACCCTTAACCTTAAACACTACATCCTAAACCCTATACCATGCACATAAAACCCAAAACCCTATACTGTGAATCCTATAGGATACACCCTAATCCCAAAATCATGTACCCTTAACCCTGTTCCAAACACCCCCAACCCCAAAACATGCACCCTAAACTATACACTAAACACCCTAAACCCCAAACACTATACCCTATACCCTATACACTATAACCTACAACCATAACCTTATACCTTACACCAAAAACCCAAAACCCTGAACCCCACACCATAAACCATAAACACTACACAAAAACCCTATACAGTACACCCCAAACCCAAAAGCCCACACCTGAAACCCTATACCCAACACCTTAAAACTTAATCCCTAAACCCTAAACTCTAAACCATGCACCCTAAACCCTATACAATGCACCATAAACTCTAAACCCTACACCCTAAACCCTAAACCCTAAACCATATACCCTACACCAGATACCGAAAACCCTACAACATGAATACTATACGCTACACCCTAAACCCAAAATCCTATACCCTAAACCATATGCCTAACTCCCCAAAACCCAAACCCTACACCCTAAAATATACTCCCTAAACCCAAAACCCTACACCCTAAACCACACACACTACACCCTACACCCTAAACCCTAAACCATATACACTACACCCAAATCCATAAACCATATACCCAAAACCATAAACTCTACACCCTAAACCCTAAACTCCACACAATTTTCTATATACCTTACACCCTTAACCCCACACCCGAAACCTTACAAAATCCAGTCTAAACCCTCAATCCTTCACCCTAAACCCTAAAACCTACATCCATAAACCTAAACACACACACTAAACAATAAAATATACACCCTAAACCATATACTCTACATTCTAAACCCTATACCCTACACAATAAACCATATACCCTTCAACATAAACCCTATACCTTACACCTAAAACCCTAAACCCTACACCTTATACATTACAACATATACCCTAAAATCTAATCCTTACACCTGAAACCCAATACCCAACACCCCAAACCATAATCCCTACACCCAAAACTTAATACCCTACACTGTAAACCATAAAACATAAACCCAATACCCTATACCCAAATCTCTAAACCATATATCATAAACCCTATACCATATAACCTAAACCTTAAATCCCACACCCTAAATGTTATACCATAAACCACACACCCTATACCCTATACCCTATACCCTCCACCATAAACCCTACACCATGAACCCTATACCCTACACCATAAACCCAAAACCCTACACAATTATCCCCATACCAAATACTATAAACCCTATTCCTTACACCCTAAACCCTAAACCCTAAAAAACATAAAAAAAACATAAAAATCCATAAAAACACTAAAAAACTTTGAATACCATAAAAAATTGTGGAAGAATATAAAAACCCTAAAAACCTAAAAGACCTTAAAAGTCCATAAAACCTCTACAACCCAAAAAACACCAACACCCCTAAAAAGCAAAAAAAATGAAAAAAAGACACTTAAAACTCTAAGGATCCTAAGAAATCCCTAAAAACCATAAAAATGCCTAAAAGCCTAAGAAATGAGAATTATGGAGGTCTTAACATTATAGATCCCCCACGATGACTACTTCCCTTCTATTCTAGGTTTAAGATGATGGCAGCTCAAGTGCCTCCCACCCCCCACTCTGTGGGGAGGGTCCTCCCTCTAAGGACCACTCTTTCACTACTTTCTCATCCACCGACTTACTTCCCTCCTTCCTGTGGACGGTAATTTTCTCAAAGGTTCCATATATTTTTGAAGGTTGAAGATAAATCCCTCTTTCTCTCTAGGAGTTATACAAAGCCTCGTCTCTTCATCTTTTAACTCTTGTTATGAGGTTACTAAAGTGGAGCCCCCTGGTGGAAACCTTTGACAGGTTTGTTTCTATGCCTTGGAATCATCAGGATCATGCAACGGTAGGTCTGGTTGACATATATCACATCATGATTTATTTTTCTTCTGGGGATGATCTAATTCTCGCCTAGTACACAACACGTCAAAGATGTAATGGTGTGTGCTTCTCCCTTTTTAGGTGGATCCTTGACTTTCTTCTAAAGTGTAACACCCTAAAGGCTGCAACTTGGGTTAGGTTTCCTGAACATCCCATACCATTTCAAAATTTCTCTATAATTTCAATGCTAGGAAATCTAGTGGGTAGGTTCCTCTATGTGGATAGCAGGACGTGGGCCCTCTTATATCTTGTTTCCCCATGGGTCTTTATTGAGGTTGATGTTTCAAAGGATCCAGTGGATTCTGTTTGGATTGTTATGGGGGCTGAATTACATTGGAAGAAACCAGTGATTTTTGAATCGTGGCATGTATTTTATTCTTCATGTTGGATTTCTAGGCATAATTTTCAGACTAGAGGTTGTTCTGCCTCTAGTAGGAGTGGCATAAATCTAGCACAGTTTGGGTCTGGTGAGAGAAGATGGAATTTGGAGAAAGCGCAGGAGGTCAAGGGAGTGAACGAGCCCCTGTTCAATCATCCAATGGTTGTTGTGGCCTTTGATTTACCTAAGATAGATTTGATGATTGGGAGTGATCTAGATTTTTAAATGGTCGATTCGGGTGGCTTTAGTTTGATTTTGGTTGGGAACGTATGTGGATCGGGAGCTGCTGACACTGAGGCGGTGCGCACGATCGAAGGGAGGAACCTGATTTGTAT
The DNA here is from genome assembly GCA_963277665.1 of Viscum album. Classification (NCBI taxonomy): domain Eukaryota; kingdom Viridiplantae; phylum Streptophyta; class Magnoliopsida; order Santalales; family Viscaceae; genus Viscum; species Viscum album. The sequence goes on along the minus strand of OY728133.1, from coordinate 457,478,797 downwards.
AGGTGAGAATTTTGGAAGTGGTGAGATATTTGGGAGAGGGAAATAGAACAAGAAGGTCACTGAGAAGGAAGAATATCCTGGGAATGACCAATAAGAGGGCCCCATGATGTAGTCACTGGGCGAAGTGGTTAGGGAATAGAGGAAGGGTTGTGGGGGAGCCAGCAATATCCTGTTGCTGGATGTGAATGATGACACTATGTCCAATAGGTTTAGGGACTTAGCCTCAGCTAAGATGGTTGTTTATGATGTTGTGCATGGGGGAGAGCCTGAGTAGGGGGAGGTTCCTAGGCTGGAGACAAGAGTTGGGGATGGGCGGGAGATACTTATGGTTGGGAAGGAGATGATCTTGGTAGAGGTGTTGGCCCTTGATCTTGAAGAGGGGTGCCCTAGTCGGAGCGTAGACCCCTCAGGGTTATCCACTGGAAGTGGTGACACAGAGAGGGTTGACATGGGGTATGTGCCAGGTTCCCTTGATGATGAGGCTAGCACTATTCATGTGGAGGGTTTGGCTAGACTTCTTCCACTGGAGTCCAATTCTGGAAATACTTTTGTGGGGGATCTGGCTAGGCTCCCTCTATCAGAGTCCAAAACTAATGAAGGTGGGTTTTCCCTAGACTTGTGAAGGACATGGTTGTTTATGGTGTCCCATCTACTGAAGGCCACTATGTGCTTGTCCATGACCAGATGATGATTGAATGGACAAGGTTTCCCCATGACGATGAGGGTAAAAGACTTGGGGAGAGGTTTTCTAAGGATGACCATAGGTTAAATGATTATATGGCCAGATTCCATGAGGAATGAAAAAAGCATCAAAAAGAATATGGAACATGTCCTAGGAGGGGAACCAGGGATGGTAACAAAGGGGCCTCAAGTGCGGATAGTGATGGAGTTTTACAAGAGAAAGAAGTTCATGCGGATGGTTTCATCGATGCCCCCCCAAAGGAGGCAGTGGAAGGATTAATCCGCTCTTCTAAGACCCATGGTGACCCCAGCCACCTCCTAGGTGGCCAAGCTGAAACTTAAAGTTAACAAATAGGAGCGGCCTTTGCAAAATGCAGAGCAGGAGAGAGCCAGAGAGAAACTCTTTGCTATGCTCAGAATGCAAGAGGACTATGAGTTCAGATGAGACTTTATGGATGCAAGATTTGACTCAAAATTTTGCTTTGCTGACATGGATGCTAGTCTTGGTGCAAGTACTGGACCTTTCAGTGTTGAAATAGATGACATTGGTGGCGACATTGACTGACTTGTTTTCTTTGGTGTTTTTGTACTTGTTTGGGGTTTGGATTTTGGGTTGTGTTGGGGTTTAGGGTGTGGGATATTTGGCCCTACCCCTCGTTTTGTATTGTGGTGTCTGATTTTTATTTATACATTATGGGGGGACCAAGAATAGTCTAGCCCCGCAGATTCCTTTCCTAAAACACTAAAAACCCTTACAACACTTTAAAACCACATAAAAATCCTAAAACCCTTAATAACTCTAAAAAAGATTAAAATCCCCTAAAATCCCCTAAAGACTGTAAAAAACCTTAAAAACACTAAAAACCCTTAAAAATTGAGAAAAACCCAAAAACCCCTTAAAACCTTATTACCCTAAAAATACATAAAGGTCACTAAAACCCAAAAAATATTTTAAAATTCAAAAACCTTAAAACATTTTAAGAAAAAAAATCTATAATAACCTAAAAACCTATAAAATCATTAATATCCTTGAAAACCATATAAAATCCAAACCCATAAATGACCTTAAAAACCAAAATACCAAAAAAGAACCTAAAAACTAATAAAAACTCTAAAAGTCCCTGAAAATCCCTAATATACATTAAAACACATAAAAATCACTAAATGTTAATAAAACCAAAAAACTCTAAAAGACCATAAAATTACCTAAAACACTTAAAATATTATAAAATTCTTAAAGGGAACTTAAAATGCATAAAAATCCTTAAGGACCCTAAAATCCCTAAAATAGTCCAAATGGTCCTTAAAATCCCTAAAAACCCTAAAGGAAACTAAAACCACTTAATACCCCTAAATGACCCTAAAACCCCTGAAGGACCCTAAAAACCCTAAGGTTCTCTAAAACCCCTCAAAAAACCATATAAGAAACTAAAAACCCTAAAACTCGAAAAGGCCCCAAACCCCCTAAATAAGCCTTTAAACCCCTAAAATCCATAAGGTACCATTGAAAAGCCAAAAAATCATTTATCTACCCTAAAACCCCCAAAAACCCAAAAAACCCAAAAAGAAGCTCAAAATATAAAAACTCTAAAAAACCCCCAAAAACCAAAAAACCCTACAACTCCATAAAAACATTAAATGATCCTAAAAATGTAAAAAAACTCTAAAAACCATAGAATCCAAAAAGGTCAGTACAACCCCCCCAAACACCTAAAAACCACAAAAAACTAAAAACATTAGAAAACATAGAATCCCTAAAAACTCTATAAACCCTAAAACACATAAAAAACTAAAAACCATAAAAAAATGAAAACACAAAAACCACTAAAAACCAAACACAACCTCGAAAAAACCTAAAAAACCCTAAAAACTCCAAAAACAACGTAAAAACCCTAAAAGAACATAAAATCCAACAAAAACCCCATAAAAGACACTGAAAAAAAATAAAAACCCTTAAAACCCCTAAAATCCCTAACCACCTTGAAACACTAAAAATAATAAAGAACACTTGAACCTCCTAAACCCCCTAAAATCCCCTAAATACCCAAAAATCCCTAAAAACCCTGAAACCGTAATAATATTAAAAACCTTAAAACCCAAAACACACCTTAATTCACTAAAAAACCAAAAACAACACGAAAAATGATGAAAACATAAAATTCATAAAACCCATAAAAATTTAAAAGAAAATATAAATCCCCTAAAACCCTCAAAATTACCCAAAAATCCCTAAAAAACTAAAAACCCTAAAATCAATTAAAACCCCTAAAAACCCTTGAAACCCTAAAAAACCTAAAAAATCACTAAATACCCTAAAACAAATAAATACTTATAAGAACACTCAACCCCTAAAAACAATAAAACCCCTTTAAAAATCTAAAAATCTCTATTACACTAAAAATATAAAAAATCCTAAATCTCTTAAATACTATAAAACCACTTAAAAATAGTAAAAACTATAAAAACCCCACAAAAAATTTAAAACCCTAAAAACTTAAAACCATATAATCTCTAAAAACAACAAAAACCCCAAGAATTATTAAAAAATACCAAGACCCCCAAAAATCCGTAAAACTCATAAATCCATAAAAATTCAAAAAAACCCTTGAAGACATATGAAAACCACTAAAATCTCTAAAAAACCTGAAAACATAAAAAATCCCTAACAAATATAAAATACATTAAAAATATAAAATAATGAAACCCTCAAAACCCGTAAAACCCCTAAAAACCCAGAAAACTATAAAAACCATAAAACCCCTTAAAACCCATAAATAGCCTAAATCATCACAAAGATCGAAAACTCAAAATCCTTTATACCACTTTAACCACCTTAAAACCCCAAAACCCTAATAACCCTTAAAACCCTCTAGAATACCCTAAAAACCGTATGAACCAACAAGATGCAGAAGACCCTAAATCCATAAAAACACTAAAGTCCCTAATTAACCCAATAAAAACCTAGAATACTCTAAAACATCCATTAACATCCTAAACCCCTAATGACTGTAAAAATACCCATAATACCAAAAAATAAAAAAACCCAAAATACTTCTAAAAACCGTTAAAAACTCTAAAAACCAAAATAACCACTAAAAAGATAAAAAAACCCCTATAATATATAACCCCAAACCCCCAAAAACCAAAAACCCCAAAACCCATAAAAATGGATGAAAAGCATAAAATATCTAAAACACCAAAAAAAATTATAAATTATAAGTACCATAAAACCATAAAAACCCATAAAACCCTAAAACCATAAAACACCTAAAACCATCAAAACAACATAAAAAAAACTAAAAAACCTAAAACCCAACAAAAACCTAAAAAAACATTTAAACTACAAGAGAAAACTAAAAATAAACAAAATAGAATACACTAAAGACACAAAAACACTAAAAACCCTAAAACTCTATAACCATGAAAACCCTAAAAATGTTTAAAACCCCCAAAAAATTTATAAAACCCAATTTGTTTTTACAATACCTAAAAACTCCTATAATTTCTAAAAATCTCTAAAAACACTAAAAATATAAAAACCCCAAAAAACAATGAAAATATATAGAAACCCTGATACCCATACCAAACATAAAACCCAAAAAAACCAAAGAAAATAAAAAAAACCTTAAAAAACTAAAAACCCTAAAAAACCCTAAAACCCTAAACAACCCTATGCCCCCAAAAGACTGAAAAAATAATAAAAACCCATAAATGAAACTAAAAATTTATTAAAGCCCTAAATGACACTAAAATTTTAAAAAGAACCTAAAACCTCTTAAACATGAAAAGTACCTATACCCCTTAAAACCCTAAAAACCCTAAAAACTAACAAAATCCATAAAACCCCTAAAAATAATAAAAACCCTATAATAATTTTACAACCCCAAAAAACATAAAACCACTAAAGACTTTAAAATACCCAAAACCCCTAAAATACCCTAAATAACCGTAAACCCAAAAAGTATCTAAAAATACATTTAAAACCTAAGAAACCCTAAAAACATTAAACCACCAAAACCATAAATAACCCCTAAAATCTATAACAACTCTAAAACCCCTATAAATCCTAAAAAACACTAAAAAACACTAAAAACCCTAGACCCATAAACCCCCTAAAATACTTAACAAACCTTAAAAAAACATAAAAACAATAAAAAACATAAAAAAATAAATAAAACCCTTACACCCCTAAAAATCTAACAAAACCGTATAATACCCTAAAACACGAGAAAAAAATTCATATACCTTAATATCCATAAAATACAATATATCCTTTCACCCTCTATAAAATAACACATAAAAACCCAAAAAAATCCATAAAAACCTTAAGCCGCCTAAAAATAACAAAAACCCCAAAAATAATATTGAACCCAAAAACCCAAAAAATCTAAAAAACCCTAAAAAATCATAAAAAGCAAACAAAATCCTTTAATCCCAAGAAAACCAAGAAAAAACTAAAAACACCTAAACTTTTAAATATCCCTAAAACTATAAAAACTCTAAAAACCCAAAAAACCAATAGGAATCATAAAAACACTAAAAATACAAAAAAAACACTAAGAAACCCCTTAAAACGCTTAAAACTATAAACCCCCTAATATCTATAAATCCTAAACAACCAAAAAACCCCTAACACCTTAAAAAATTATTAAAAACCTTAAAATTTTACAAAATATGAAACAATCATGAAACATTCCTATAAAAATCCTAAACCCCTAAAAATCTTGGAACATAAAATACCCCTAAAATCCCTAAAAACCATAAAAACCATAAAAACCATAAAACTCATACAAATATAAAAAAACATGTTATAACCCCTCCAAAAAAATATAAAATAATGGGAAGAGAGAGATATAGACCCTGAGTTCCACCTATAGTAGGCCCTGGGTTGGAAATTAGCACTAATGGTATGAAAATATCATGTATAAGAGGAATTGTGAACTATAATATAAAAAGGGTTGGGAAATTTGATAAATAATCCATGATAAATTCTATGAAATAATATAAAGAAAATACAAAAAACATCCCATAATTCATGTATAAATAAAATTGATATAGATAAAAGTATCCAAAGTAAGTTCCAAAAAGAAATGATAATTTAACAACACGAAAAATATCCAAATATCCAAGCTAGTAATTTGTAGAATGGTCCATGAAGTCCTCCTGGAAACCTAAAATATCATTCATATACATAGGGTGAGAATATAAGTATACTCAGTAGGAAAAAACAAAGTCTCTCATGCACATGTGAACGGAGCATACTAATTCACCCATGAGAAGATAGAAGAACCTACATCACCTAAATGGGTCAAATATCTACCCCAACCTCACCAAGGCACACTCACCAGAAAATTGAAGACATGTATAATAACATACTATGAAGCATATTGATGAAAGTTATCCAAACCACTTTCTCAATTATTAGCCACTCTCAACCCAATGACAAATATCATGGCACTCCCACATCATCCAAATAACATCACAGCACATGACATCCTACTTGCATACCCCATGTGCATCACATTACATCACATATCACCTGAATAAAACATGGTCATAAACTATATTCTCATCACATCTCCATAGTTTAACTTTTGACTTTTCTTCATCACATCCCTGGAATGTCCTTCTTATTTCTTGAAAGAGGAAGTGAGGATGTTGGGTGTCCAATATTCCATCTTCCCACTAGAGTGATGTGAAAAACACCTCCAACACATTTTTTGTCGGCACATGGTGCTCAACATGGGTGGGGTATGTATCAAAAATAAAAATATATACGCTGTATATATAGAGAGAGTCACATTAAATAAGTCCCATTATATGGGTTCACTAATAAGGAAAATTTCACTCCACTAGATTCTCCACTTATATTACTAAAAATAATTACAAAACTCCACTACATAAAAACAAAAATCACAAATCATATTTCAGTATTTCAGTATTTAATTATCATTAATCCATTTTCTAGATTTCCTATTACTTACCCATTCCATAAAAACTAGAACCATGTTTAGTATTTTCATCCCATAAGTTCATATGTCAAAGTTTACAATTTAAACCACACAACCGCTTTTCAATTCATTCATTAATCATTCTCGTTTGAAAAAATTATTATGAATTTAATTACACGACATCATAGGAAAATAGAAAAACTCATCACATCATAACAATAGAAAATACAACTTACATATACAAATTGGTCAATATCCACTTTCATAACTCTAGAGAAAAACCTCAACACAACCACCATCATAGCCTACTATACACATATCAGAACCACCATCACATAACTATTTTAAAAACACATCATAACCACCATAGAAAACTTATTTCACAACCTCATCAGAAACACCATCATAGCCCCACTGCACAACCATGTCCCATCCACTTCCCCACACACACTTCACAATCATCCCACCAACCATGCATCACATCATCACAACTAAGCCAAAAAAGACAACTGATTCCACAATCACGTTCCATAACACACATATATAATTTTATTGATTAGTCATGGGGGATTTAATTCAACCCAAATTCTTTATTTAAGGGGGTAATTATAGAATTCATGAGATATTGGGGAATCCTATTAATTGAACAATTATAAGTGATTATTAAATTCCATTTAGTGTGATATAAAACAATCACAAATAATTTATTCCACAATTCACATCATAACTACACAATAATGGACACCCAATGACCGCAATTTTCAATAGTAATTTACCAAATTCAATAAAAATAACAAAACCATATCAAAATAGTTAAAACATGCTTGTATTCCATTGAACATTATTAAATTCAGTTGACCAATTAATTGTTATTTTTTAATTTGAATGTAACTATTCTTGTATAGATAAACATAATCACCCCTCCCTATATGATACACATAAATGATAAATGAAAAAATTCCTACATGGAATGAATAAGATTTACACCAAAATGCTACACCATAAATAGGGGTGTGTGTTGACGCTCCTTTTCGTCACATTGTCGAAAAGAATGGAAAGGGAAATGACTTAGCACAAATTGTTTCATCCTTTGAAGAAATCATCAAAAATCGACAAAGGCATGAACAAGGCTCCAATAGCACCAGGGTCGCGCAAGTTCCCTCACTGTCGTGAAAGTATACTTGTGCGCCACCTAATGGTCACGCAAGTGACTTGTGCACCCTAAAGGATAACCACCCAGGGTCTTCTCTAGCCTATAAATACCCCCAGTGGGCCCCCCATTTTGAGGAGGAATTTTTCCAGAATTCACAGACATAGCTCTGAACGCCCAAGTCTCTTCTTCTGGTCTTCTAAACTCTTCTAAGGTAATTCTTTACCTAGAATGGAAGGTCTAATGAGGAGGAGTAAGTTCTAAGTGTTAGAATTCACTAACACTTGCACGCCTAAGTGTTTTTACCCTTAAGGGAAATGAACACACTTGTACGCCATCTTCTGGAAAGACTCTAGGGATAATACCAAGGGTTTGAGCCAAGTCTCACCCAAGTATTACTCAAGGAATGAAAATCGTGCAAGTAACCATGTGTCGCGCGGTTATACCTGTGCGACCAGGACTTGCGCACCCACGCAATACATATGCGCCTGCCAGGACTTGTGCGCCCCTACCTTTTTGGGTGCCTTTCCTACCCATTTCACCCATCTTATGTCATTACACCTCTCCTATTTAAGATTCAGTCTTCAAAACACTCTTCAAAGCCATTTATGGCATGATTTCATGATTTGGCTTCCTGATCTGAAAGGAGCTCTGTGGAACATCTCTCAAAATCTTGTGATTTATAGATCTTTATGTCACCAAAGATTGAGATTTCATTCATTCAACCTCATAATTTAAGATGAGATAATCCTTAACGTGGGCCTCCTTTTCAGGAATAATCCCCAGTCATAATTCTAAAATTTGGACATCCTCTTTATGAGTAAGCCCCAAGTCCTCTAATCTGGGCATTCTCCTTAGGAGTAAGCCCCACATCCCCTAACCTGGGCCTCATTTTCAGGAGTAAGTGTAACATCCCAGGTAAATAAAGAATAATACATTCTCATATTTATTAATATTTACGAATTAAATATTAATTTTACTATAAAGGGGTTTCTATGTTTGATAGTGTACCCGATACACAACAAAGAGTTTTTTTGAAATCTTACGTTGCACACTAGTAATAAAATAATATTATTTTAAATTGTAGTTAACACGTAGTCATTTTATTGGGGGGAATGAATAGAAATAACTAAAATATGATTATATATGTTTGTTAAATGTTTGTACATTTTTACAATAAAGGCTAAAGGCTTAAAATATGAAAAGAATTCAATTTTATGCATATATACTCTAATTTTCACTAAAAGGTCGAACTATCCCCTTTTGATGGTGAAACCTCTTTAAATATAGTTTCGGTCACTATTATACTTTATATTGGACCAAATAAAATACCTCTTTAGAATTGGGAAGTCAAAATTTTCTTTGTCTAAATTTTTGGTATTTTTCTGATAAAGTTCTTTTTTTTATGAATAGTGAAAAATGTTGTATTTTAATTCAAAACCTCTTCTTAATCTAATTTTTTTTATATGATTAGATTATATTTTGAGTTGATTTTAAAGTGAAATTAGAATATATTTTTACCATTTAATCCAATAGTGGTTGTTGGAATTAATATCACTTTGAAATTGGACTTAAACTAGTGTCAATCTTTTGATATACATTGTTTCATAAAAACACACTATTTGTTCTGACAATGGGAATTAATTATTAAATTAATTATTGTAACTTATATGTTTTGAATTTTTTAAAATAGACATCATTTTTGAATTCAGAATATCAAGTATAGCTTAGGGTGAAGTTTTGGTATTTTTCTGAAAAACTTCAATTTTTGATGAATAGTGAAACCACTAAGTGGCACTTAAAAAACTAATTTTTCGTTTAAAATAAATTTTACCACCAATGTGTTTTGAATTTCAAAAATCCAACATACATGGTTTTCATTAGGAAGTAAAATGTGGTTCAATGGGAATAAAATAATTTTTTTGGTGAATAGTAACTTTTATGTTTTTAATCACGATTAAAGGTAATTAGTGTGATTTAAGGTAAAAATGATATTATAATAAAATGAAAATATATTGACACTTGTCATAACCCTATTGGATGAGTCATGGCCGACCAAGAAAACCCATGGGTCGATTTTTGGGACCCCATGGAGCCACTTGGGAAAGATAATGACATTAATGCCTTTTATTTAAAGTAAAAGTAAAAATGACACAAACATGTATTGTTTTACAAAAACAAATTTTACATGGGGTTATACAAGTCATATTTTTGACTATAAATAGTCATTGGAAATATAAAAATATTTCCTACATCATTGAATTTTTTTTATTTTTAGACATTAAATAAATTAAATTATTTATGACATCATGATGATGCAGCGATTACCTCATTATTTAACGATTTAAATAAAATGAAAATATAATGTAAATTATAAGACCTAAAAATGTCAAAAACCTATTTGATGTGTATATTTCGAACCCTTATCACCTTATCCTCAAAATACTTCAATGTGGGACCTTTAAAATTCGAAACTCATTTGAAAATAAAGTAACATTTTATACCTTTCCAAGACTGCCCCTCCTCTCCTCTTATAAAAGGCCCCCACCTCTACCTCCTTACCCACACCTATCAAGCCTTTGTCTCGTCCAATATCTGATCACTTTGTCTCTACAAATCCCTCTCCTCATCTTAGAAGCCTTAACTTATGCAGGAAGCTCTTCAAGAAACCCTTTTGGTTCAAACCAAAGGGTGTTACTCGATTTTAAGGTAATGTCTTCACTTGTGTTCTTTTGTTTTATTTTGCTTATCCAACCCCCTAAACTCTTTTTATTAATTTATTTTGTAACAAATCCAGTATCTTAAATATACTAGGATGTTGTTATAATAAGGATTCGAGCTACACATACACACAACTACATCTAATGGTTAAAGAACATACTGTTTCTGTGGATGGTGAATTTCTACCTCACAAAACGATGATTGTTCAATATTATTTTAACACCTTAAAAGGTGGACATTAAGTTGTAACTATATTTATATATGATATATAATATGTTTATGTTTTCCTTAAGATTCTATATTTTTAATTTATGGAATACTTTTATGGTTTCCATTATGGGTAAACGCGATATCTTCATTTTTGGAAGTGCGGACTACCGCCCCCTCAAAGTGATTTGATTCGTTAATACCATATGTGGTACGTATAAAGGATATATTTAATGATATTATATATGATACCATAATTAAAGTATAATAATATTATGTATAATTATGTTTTAATTCCATTAAATATGAAATAGAAATGGAAGTAGCGGTCATGCGTACGTACGGCTTACCGTCTCCATGAACGGTGCATTTCATTTCTTACCTCTAAATGTTATGTAATATTATAAATGCATGTATATAATTGATATATATGATATATATGATATCTAAATATTGAATATAATTCTGGATATAATGGATATTTTACCCCATGAACAAACATGTAATTATAAAGAGTTTATTTTTTGACTCAAGTGGAAATGATCGACAAAACGACCATTATTAACTTAAATAATTACATAGTGTTAATAACATGGTAATAAGTGATATAAAATGAATAATGAACATGAAAAATGTTCTTAAGAAAGTATAAATTAAATCAATTTTATTATTCAGGAGGTTAAAGAACGATCGAGTCAAGTCAGACCCGAGGTAAGGGACTTCGTCTCAATCTCCTTTCATTGAGGAATATTTTCTTTTATACACAACTTTCTTTTATATGGTGTATAAAACCCTTTGACTTTTACATTTATTAAAAAATAATATTTTTATATGAAGCATTTACTAAACGACAAAAGGGAATGTATTTTTGGTCGTACGTATGCGGCGACAACGACTCCTCCGTTGTGATGACCATTATTTGAGTTTTGGCTTCCTCTACAAGCCATAACTTTTTTCAATGAAAAATAAATACCATGTTTTACTTTTATTTTATTTTGGTATTGAAAATGGTTTTGATAATGTTTTTATTATATCAATGTGTTATTGATATCTTGTGATTGAAATGTGGAAATGTTATGTTTCCTTTATAAATGTTTTATGTGATACGATTATGTTATGGTTCTTGGGCATTGTTTATGAAGACGAGTGGTTACATGATAAACTAAGGGAGTGTTAGCCTGATATAGCTCTCCAATGCATTGGGTAATGCGAAGGAGTTAAACGTTAAGGTTTCTCTGAAGAGATTTAGGTAATATACTATGATGGGTATTCCAAACGTAACCAAGAGGGTTACTCTCTATGTAAGAATGTTATGAATGCCTCATGTTACCTTTATGTCTTATGATTTCAATGATTTAATCATGAGTTGATGAGGTATGTTAAAGTGATTATGTTTTATGGGAAAATTATGAATTCATTCTTATGTATATATGTACTATTGTTTCCTTTCCATATTTTTTTATAACCCTTACTGAGCTTTTTATGCACATCCCAAGTTTTTGAAATGTTTTTCACAGGTCAAGGGAATGGTACATGATATGATGATAGTGTCAAGGAAGTGTCAAGAAAGAATCCATGTTTTATTTTAAATATGATTCTATTGATGGGAAAAATGAGTATTATCTTTTATGTAATCACTTTTTTTAAATGTGGAATGTAATGCATGTTTTATGATCTAATTCTCTAAAACTCTAAACCTGAAAAGATCCTCAATGTGTATTCTTGAAGTAACTCAAGATTAAGTAATGTTTAAGGCTGGGCCCTTATAGTTGGTATCAGAGGTTGGTTTAGATAACTTTAGGAGTTAGAACTATATTAAATGATTATCCAAAAATATTTTTTTATGGTCAAATTTAAATGATATAGCATTTGAAGATTACCATGTTGCATCATCTAAGACATGTTTGTTTAGAATAGGTTTCCACAGAGGAAACAGGGAAGCAGTGTTAGGAAGGCATACAGAAGGAAAAGACCTTCTGAATCAGCATCCTAAGATGGTCAGAATTGGAACTGAACAGTTTGTTGCAGTAATGGAACAATTGACTCAAGCGATAAATTGTGGTGGTATCCATGAACGAGATCAGCCAGATCAACCGTATAGGGACATGTCATTGGTGGAACATTTCATGAGGCAACATCCCCCATCATTCAGAGGATCATCTGACCCTGTTCTAGCTGAAGGGTGGATCAAAGAACTGGAGAAGATTTTCGATGTCATGGGGTGTTCAGAAAATCAAAAGGTTAGTCTTTCTATTTACCATTTGGTGGGTGAAGCAGATCAGTGGTGGTCGATGGTTAAAAAAACCAGGGACGCTGATGAGATTGATGCTCTCGACTGGGATGAATTCAAAGGTATGTTTCTTGAGAAGTATTTTCCTAAGTATGTTCGACTTAGGATGGAAAAAAAATTCTTGGAATTGAGGCAAGAGGACGAATCGGTGGCTGCTTATGAAGAGAGGTTCACTCGTTTGGCATGGTATGCTCCAAATTTTATCCGAGACCTTGATAGTAAAATCAATCATTTTTACTCGGGATGGGATTTAGCTTCTCGTGAGTTCAAAAGTTATGAAAATCTTTTTCGATGTGCTGAGAAGGTGGAAATGGATTTTTCCGATGATCAAGTGTTCTATAACAACAAACAGAAGAAGAGACTGAGGTGGTAAGAGAAAGGAAAGAATTTTTCAAAAAGGTATGATGGTAAGAAAACTAAGTTTCCAGTTTGTGATAAATTTGATAAAGGCATGCTGGGGAATGTCTTCTAAATTCTGGAAAGTGCTACTGATGTGGTATGATGGGTCATAAGGCTCGTGATTGCACTGGAAAAGATCAAGGTGATGGTAAGACCAAATTTTATTTACAGTTAGTGAAATTTTTTAAGTGCAATGAGATGGGTCATTATGCAAATGAGTGTAGGACAAAGAGCTTGAGTGATGGGAAGCAGTTAGACTACATGCAGAAAGGGGTGGTGAAATCCTTTGAAACTACTTCAGTATTTTTTGGGCCATCAAATGAAGTGGTATCAGGTACTCTGTTGGTTTTTTCAGATTATGCCAGTGTGTTGTTTGATTCGGGGTCTACACATTCCTTCATCTCTGAAAACTTTTCTAGTAAAATGTCAATACCATCTCAATGAATGACTCCTGAACTTGTGGTAAAAACACATAGAGGAAATGTTGAGGCAAAAAGAATTTATAAGAATCTTCCTATCCTTATCCGTGGAAAGAACCTACTAGAAAATCTTATTGTTTTACCTTTAGTAGAGTTTGATGTTATCCTGGGTATGGATTGGCTGTCTATTTACCATGCTAAGATTGACTGTAGAGCTAAAGAAGTTTCTTTTCAAAAAGACTTTGAGTTTGTGTACAAGAATGAACCCTTACTATTGATAACATATCAAGAGGCCAAGAAACTTGTAAAAGATGGAAATGAATGTTACCTTACACATATCGTTGAAAACAAGGGAACTGTTCAGATTAATGATGTGCCAGTGGTAAATGAGTATCCTGATGTTTTTCCTGATGAGTTTCCTGGAATAATACCAGATCGGGAAGTTGAATTTACTGTTGACTTAGTTCCTGATGCTAAGCCCATTTCAAAACCCCCTTATCGAATGGCTCAAACTGAACTTTTAGAGTTGAAGGATCAATTACATGATTTATTAGAGAAAGGTTTCATTTGACCTAGCACATCACCATGGGGTTCTCCTATTTTATTTGTTAAAAAGAAATATGGTTAAATGAGACTATGCATTGATTATAGAGCCTTGAATAACATCACTGTTAAGAACAAATATCCTTTTCCTCATATCAAGGATTTGTTTGATCAGCTCCAGGGAGCTCAGTTTTTTTCAAATATTTACCTAAGATCGGGGTACCATCAGTTGAAGGTAAAGGAAGAAGATGTTATGAAGACTGTGTTTCATACAAGATATGGCCATTATGAATTTTTAGTAATGCCTTTTGGGATAACCAATGCACCTGCTGTATTAATGGACCTTATGGATAGAATTTTCCATGAGTTCATGGATAAGTTTGTGGTTGTTTTCATTAATGATATTTTGGTATTTTATAAAATTAAAGAGGAGCATGAAAGACATTTAAGGGTTATTTTTCAAACCTTAAAAGAAAAGAAATTGTATGGGAAATTCAGCAAGTGTGATTTTTAGTTGCAACAAATTTCATTCCTTGGTCATATTGTTTCTAAAGACGGGATTACTATTGATCCTACAAAAACAAAGGTTGTTGAAGAATGGCCAAGACCCACAAATGTAACTGAGATTCGTAGCTTCCTTGGTTTGGCAGGCTATTACTGAAGGTTTTTTAGAAATTTTTCACGGTTATCTAGTCTAATGAATAAGCTAAATCGAAAGGGTGTTAAGTTTATCTGGACAAAAGAATGTGATGATTGTTTTCAGGAATTGAAAAGAAGATTGGTGAATGATACAGTTTTGGCACTACCTTCCAGGAATGGTGAGTTTGTTATCTATAATGATTCTTCATTGAAAGGAGATGGTTGCGTCCTAATGCATAATGATTAGGTAATTTCTTATGCTTCACAAAATTTGAAAACTCATGAGGTAAATTACCCTAAACATGATTTGGAATTAGCTGCTGTTGTTTTCACTTTAAAAATTTGGAGTCATCATTTGTATGGAGTAAAGTGTGAAATATATATCGATCACAAAAGTTTAAAGTATATATTCAATAAGAAAGAATTGAACATGAGACAGAGGAGATGGCTAGAATTAATCAAGGATTATGATTGTACAATTCACTACCATTCGAGAAAAGAAAATAAAGTGGCCGATGCTTTGAGTAAAAAAAGTAATGATTCATTAACAATGTTGTGTTTGGAACATGATCCTTTAGTTAAGGATTTGATGAACTTTGGCATAAAAGTTGTTGGTGCAGGATGTCCTTCTATTTTGTTTCAGGTATCAGTGAAATCTTCTATATCAGACAGAATCAAGCAAGCACAGAAGCAAGACAGTGAGTTGTAGAAAAAGGTAGAGCTAGTTCAGAAGGGTAAGTTGCCTGTATTCAACATTGATAGTGATTGTGTTTTGAGATTTGGGAAGAGATTGTGTGTGCCTTGTGATTCAGATTTGAAGAGAGAGTTGTTATGTGAAGCTCATAGTTCTCCGTTTTCAGTTCATCCTAGCAGTACTAAGATGTACAGAGATCTGCGGGAGTATTACTGGTGGGATGGAATGAAAATAGATATTGATGATTTTACTATAAAGTGTTTAACTTTTCAGCAGGTTAAAGTAGAGCGGCAGTTACCGAAAGGGATACTTCAGCCTTTACCAGTGCCATAGTGGAAATGAGAAAATATATCCACGGACTTCATTGTGGGATTGCCGAAGACACCTCGAGGTAATAATGCAATCTGGGTAATTATTGATCACTTGACTAAATCTGTTCATTTCCTTTCTATTTGAGATACTTTTTCCGTAGATCAACTTTTTCGTTTTTATCTTAAATATATAGTTAGGTTACATGGATTTCCTCTCTCCATTATATCTGATCGTGATCCCAGGTTTACTTATAACTTTTTGAAAGGCCTTCAGAAGTCGTTGGGTACTGAATTAAATTTTAATACGTCTTTTCATCCTTAATCAGATGGGTAGTCAGAATGAACAATTCAGAATTTGGAGGATATGCTATGTGCTTGTTCGATGGATTATCAGGGAAGTTGGGACCAACATCTTTCTTTGGTTGAATTTTCTTATAATAACAGTTTTCATTCCAGTATACAGATGGCACCGTTTGAGGTATTATATGGGAAGCGGTGTCGAACTCCATCTTTTTGGGATGAAGTGGGTGAAAGGAAGCTAATGGGACCAGAATTGGTAGAAGAGATGGCAGAAAAAGTTCAGTTGATTTAGAAACACATGAGAACAGCTCAGAGCAGACAGAAAAGTTATGCAGACAACAGGAGGAAGGATCCATCTTTCGAGGTAGGTGATCATGTTTTTCTCAAAGTTTCACCATGGAAAAGTGTGATGCGATTCGGTAAGAATGGAAAGCAGAGTCCAAGGTTCATTGGACCATATGAAATTATGGAGAAAGTTGGATCTGTTGCTTACCGAGTGGCTTTACCTCCAATTTTATCTTAGGTACACAATTCTTTTCATGTTTCGATGTTGAGAAAGTATATGCCAGATCCATCTCATGTTTTGAGCCCAGAGGTAGTTTGGCTGGAAGAGAAACTCTCTTATGAAGAACAAACCGTCCAAATTCTCGACCGAAGAGAGCAAGTGTTTTGAAATAAGGTAATTCACCAGGTAAGGGTTTTTTGGAAAAACTATATGGTTGAAGAGGCAACGTGGGAATCTGAAAATGCTAAGAGGGATAAATACCCCCACTTATTTTGATAAGTGAATAAAATTGTGAGGACGCAATTCCCAAAAGGGGGGAAGGATGTAACATCCTAGGTAAATAAAGAATAATATATTCTCATATTTATTAATATTTACGAATTAAATATTAATTTTACTTTAAAGGGGTTTCTATGTTCGATAGTGTACCTGATACGCAACAAAGAGTTTCTTTGAAATCTTACGTTGCACACTAGTAATAAAATAATATTATTTTAAATTGTAGCTAACATGTAGCCCTTGTATTGGTAGGAATGAATAGAAATAAGTAAAATATGATTATATATATTTGTTAAATGTTTTTACATTTATCCAATAAAGGATAAATGCTTAAAATACGAAAAGAATTCAATTTTATGCATATATACTCTAATTTTCACTAAAAGGTCGAACAATCCCCTTTTGATGGAGAACCCTCTTTAAATATAGTTTTGGTCAATCTTATACATTCTATTGGACCAAATAAAATTCCTCTTTAGAATTGGGACATCAAAATTTATTTTGTGTAAATTTTTGGTTTTTTTCCGATAATGTTCTTTTTTTATGAATAGTAAAAAATGTTGTATTTTAATTCAAAACCACTTTTTAATCTAATCAGTTTATATTATTAGATTATATTTTTATTTGGTTTTAAAGTGAAATTAGAATATATTTTTACCATTTAATCCAATATTTTTCGTTGGAATTAATATAACTTTGAAATTAGACTTAAACTAGTGTCAATCTTTTGATATATATTGTTTCATAAAAACACGCTATTTGTTCTGACAACGGGAATTAATTATGAAATTAATTATTTTAACTTATATGTTTTTAATTTTTTAAAATAGATATAATTTTTGATTTCAGAAAATCAAGTATAGATTTGGGTGACGTTTTGATATTTTTCTGAAAAACATCAATTTTTGATGAATAGTGAAACCACTAAGTGGTACTTAAAAAACTGATTTTTCGTTTAAAAGAAATTATACCACCTCTGTGTTTTGAAATTTAAAAATCCGACATACATGGTTGTCATTAGGAAGTAAAATTTTTCTCAATGGGATTAAAATAATTTTTTTTGGTGAATAGTAACTTTTCAGTTTTTAATCGCGATTAAAGGTAATTAGTGTGATTTAAGGTAAAAATGATATTATAATAAAATTAAAATATCTTGACACTTGTCCTAACCCTATCGGATGAGTCATGGACGACCAAGACAACCCAGGGGTTGATTTTTGGGACACCATGGAGCCACTTGGGTAAGATAATGACATTAATGCCTTTTATTTAAAGTAAAAGTAAAAATGACACAAACATGTATTGTTTTACTAAAACAATTTTTACATGGGGTTATAGAAGTCATATTTTTTACTATAAATAGTCATTGGAATGCTAAAAATATTTCCTACATCATAGTATTTTTTTATGATTTTTAGACATTAGATAAATTAAATTATTTATGACATCATGATGATGCAGCGATTACCTCATTATTTAACGATTTAAATAAAATGAATATATAATGTAAAATATAAGACCTAAACATGTAAAAAACCTATTGAATGAGTATATTTAGAACCCTTATCACCTTATCCTCAAAATACATCAATGTGGTACCTTTAAAATCCGAAACTCATTTGAAAATAAAGTAACATTTTATACCTTTCCAAGAGTGCCCCTCCTCTCCTCTTATAAAAGGCCCCCACCTCTACCTCCTTACCCACACCTCTCAAGCCTTTGGCTCAGCCATGATCTGATAATTTTGTCTCTCTACATCCCTCTCCTCATCCTAGAAGCCTTACCTTAGGCAGGAAGGTCTTCATGAAACCCTTTTGGTTCAAAGCAAAGGGAGTTACCCGATTTTAAGGTAATGTCTTCACTTGTGTTCTTTTGTTTTATTTTGCTTATCCAACCCCCTAAACTCTTTTTATTCATTTATTTTGTAACGACTCTAGTATATTCAATATACTAGGATGTTTTTATAATAATTATTCGAGCTACACTTACACACACCTACATCTAATGGTTAAAGAACATACTGTTTCTGTGGATGGTGAATTTATACCTCACGAAACGATGATTGTTCAATGTTCTTTTAACACCTTCAAAGGTGGCCATTAAGATGTAACTATATTTATATATGATATATAATATTTTTATGTTTTCTATAATATTCTTTATTTTTCATTTATGGCATACATTTATGGTTTCCATTATGGGTAAACGCGATATCTTTATTTTAGGAAGTGCGGACTACCGCCCCCTCAAAGTGATTTGATTCGTTAATAACATATGTGGTATGTATAAAGGATAGATTTAATGATATTATATATTATACCATACTGTAATTATAATAATATTATGTATCATTATGTTTTAATTCCATTAAATATGAAATAGAAATGGAAGTAGCGTTCATGCGTACGTACGGCTTACCGTCTCCATGAACGGTGCATTTCATTTCATAACTCTAAATGTTATGTAATATTATAAATTCATGTATATAATTGATATATATGATATATATGATATCTACATAATGAATATAATTATGTATATAATGGATATTTTACCCCATGAACAAACATGTAATTATAAAGAGTATTTTTGACTCAAGTAGCAATGATCGACAAAACGACCATTATTAACTTAAATAATTACATAATGTTCATAACATGGTAATAAGTGATATAAAGGAATAATGAACTTCAAAAATGTTCTTAAGAAAGTAGAAATTAACTCAAGTCTATTATTCAAAAGGTTAAAGAACGATCGAGTCAAGTCGGACCCGAGGAAAGGGACTTCGTCTCAATCTCCTTTCATTGAGGCATATTTTGTTTTATACTAAACTTTCTTTTATACGGTGTATAAACCCCTTTGACTTTTAAGTTTATTCAAAATAAATCTTTCTATACGAAGCGTTTACTAAACAAAAAAAGGGAATGCTTTTTTGGTTGTACATATGCAGCGACAACGACTTCTCCACCATCGTGACCATTATTTGAGTTTCAGCTTCCTCTTCAAGCCCTAACTTTTTTTTAATGAAAACAATACCATGTTTTACTTTTCTTTTATTTTGGTATTGAAAATGGTTTTGATAATGTTTTTATTATATCAATGTGTAATTGATATCTTATGATTGAAATGTGGAAATGTTATGTTTCCTTTATGCATGTTTTATGTGATACGATTATGTTATGGTTCTTGGGAATTGTTTATGAAGACGGGTGGTTCTGTGATAAACTAAGGGCGGGTGGGCCCGATATAGCTCTCTAATGCATTGGGTAACGTGAAGGAGTGAAATGTTATGGTTTTTTTCCGAAGAGATTTAGGGAATATAGTGTGATGGGTGTTCCAAACGTAACCAAGAGGGTTACTCCCTACGTAAGAATGTTATGAATGCCTCAAGTTACCTTTATGTCTTATGATTTCTATGATTTATTCATGATTTTATGAGGTATGTTAAAGTTCTTATGTTTTATGGGTAAAGTATGATTTCATTCTTATGTATATATGTACTGATATTTCCTTTCCATATTTTTTTATAACCCTTACTGAGCTTTTTATGCTCATCCCATGTTTTTGAAATGTTTTTCATAGGTCAAGGGAATGGTACATGATATGATGATAGTGTCAAGGAAGTGTCAATAAAGAATCCATGTTTTATTTTAAATATGATTCCATTGATGGGAAAAATGAGTACTATCTTTTATGTAACCACTTTGTTTAAATGTGGAATTTAATGCATGTTTTATGATCTAATTCTCTAAAACTCCAAACCTGAAAAGATCCTCAATGTGTATTCTTGATGTAACTCAAGATTAAGTAATGTTTAAGGCTCGGCCTTATAGTAAACCCCAATCATAATTCCCCAAATTATGGGCATCCTCCTTAGGAGTAAGCCCCAAACCTTAATTCCTTTAACCTGGGCCTCTTTTTTAGAACTATGCCCCAGTCCAAGTCCTCATTAATTTGGGCATCTTCTTTAGGAGTCAGTCCCAAGTCCCCTAATCTCGGCATCCTCCATAGAAGTAAGCCCCAGTCTTAAATCTCAAATATGGGCATCCTCTTTATGAGTAAGCCCCAAGTCCTCTAATATGGGCATCCTTTTTAGGAGTAAGCCCCAGATCCCCTAACCTGGGCCTCAATTTCAGGAGTAAGCCCCATTCATAATTCCTCAAATTATTGGCATCCTCCTTTGGAGTAAGCCCCAAACCTTAATTCCTTTAACCTGGGCCTCCTTTTCAGGAGTAAGCCCCAGTCCAAGTCCTCATTAATTTGGGCATTTTCATTAAGATTAATCCCCAAGTCCCCTAATCTGGGCATCCTCTTTAGGAGTAAGCCCCAGTCTTAAAGTCTCAAATATGGGAATCCTCTTCAAGAGTAAGCCCCAACCATAATTCCCTTAACCTGGGACTCCTTTTCAGGAGTAAGACCCAGTCCCAAATATGGACATCTTCCTTGAGAGTAAGACCCAAGTCCCTTAATTTTCAAATCCCTATAAACTGGGCCTCCTCCTTAGGAATAATCCCCAGACATAATTTCTCCTAACCAATCATAATTCCTTTTGATCTGGGCTTCCTTCTCAGGAGTAAAACCCAATCTTAAGTCCCTTCCTAACATGGGAATCTTCCTTAGGAGTAAGCCCCAAGATTATAGTATCCAAATCTCTATGAGGCACATATACCTTTATGGACCATGTTCATGGATTTCTTCCCCGAAGTAAATCATAATCCTCATCTATTTTTGGGAAGTCATACATACATAAACCCCACATCATTTCTTATGATTGCACCTTTCATGGCACAATTTTCTAGTTTTACCAATACCTCTTGTTTCTCACACCGAGCATGACTCACATGAGCTTAGAGTGTAAAAGTAATTATGAAGTCTTTCTTTGAGCCATCAATCATAAACATCATACTCCCTTACTCGAACTACGTGGGTTCTGATTCCTTTTCCAAAAAAAGGATACGTAGGTAACCCATATGTAGGTACGATCCCAACACTGAAATAATCTATGTCCTCCTGAATGACAATAAACTTCAAGTGCCCCACTGAGTGGCTTTAAAACCAGTATGGTCATCATAATGACCAAGATACTTTTATGTATTTAAGGATACCATCAACTAATAATCTCTAACAAATATATATGATTCTCTATCAATGAAGAACCTCAAATACATATAAAAGATTCTCTAAATTTCCTTCATATCAATCATTGATTGTCAGATGTAAAGGAAAGCGCATTTTATACTTGGTAATGTAATAAGGATTCACAAACATGACTTAAATCTATAAAGAGAGTCCGGGAGTAGACAATAATTCCCATCAAAAAGATGTGATGAGTCCGACCTCCCATCCTCTTGACCAATGAAAATTCCTAAGCCTCATCAGTCCACAACTAATGAGCACCTACCTTTGGAAAGTAGGTCCAAATGGATATGGAATCATTGGATGTTTTCGGTTCTACGAATAAACCCATTAGAAACCGATTGTAATGTTTGAACCTTCAATCAATGAGGTCATCCCCGATTCCAGAGGGAAATAGTGTGCACATAGGAGGAAACCCTTGTTAGGGAAGAACTCAAACAAACATTGTTGAAAGGAATACATGACTCCAAGTGAAGAGTTATTGGGAACCTCCCATTACATTGGAATGTAATTTTAACGGAAATAATGAAAGGTCTTATCATTATAATGAACATATCTGAAACCATTAGGATTTCATATTGATTTAATTGAAAATTAAAGGAAGATCACATAAATTCGATGTCATATTTCCATTTAAAAAGTATTAATGATTTTAATAAATATAAGATATTATTATCCATAATTAAAATAGCTTTAAATTATATTAATAAAATAATTGAAACCATTTGTATTCATAAAATACATTAAAAAGTGGAAATATGATTCAATGAAGATATACCACCTTGATGATTGATCATTGTTTATCTACCTCTAGTTCATTCATCTACTTATAGTTTAATGTTCCACTTCTAATTCAGTGATCTACCATTGGTAATCACTAGGATGATAAACTATTAGTGATCTACCTCCACTTCAGTGATCTAAAACCAATTCAATGATCTACTATTAGTTCATTGATCTACCTCAAATTCAGTGATCTATTATTGGTGATCTACTTCCAGTTCAGTGATCCTATACTAGTACAATGATCTACCATCAATGATCTACAACTAGAAATCTACCATTGGTGATCTACCACCAATGATCTGTAGTTGGTGATCTACCTTTAGTTCAATGATATACCATTTCTGGTCTACTGGTAGATAAATAGCATTGGTTATCTACCACCATAATGATATAATATTGGGTATTTACTGCTATGATCAAAAATTATTCTCTAAAACATCCATTTTTCCAAAATACACCTCAAACATTCTCCCTTATTTTAACCAAAACCTATAGACATTACTCGAACACCTCAACCATAAAATTTCCCAGAAATTAATGGGTTAGAAGCCCCATAATGTTACATCATATACCTATCAAACTATTCTCTCCCTCAAGAATTTAATAACTAAAATGTACATAATTAGAGAAAAGGTCTGTACAACCATCCCTCAAGATACCTCTCAAGGACCTAAAAATATTTGGAACACATAAACCAATTTGGAAAAGAATTTTAAAAATACTGAATTCTCTAAAACAATCTCCCATGGAATACACCTCTCAATCTAGGGTAATTCCATTGAAAAATCATTATACAAAGGGAGAAAATCCATCTCATATATCAATATGAAATCAAATAACTAATCCAAGTAAAGCAAGACTTAATGAAATTGGATTTCTAAACACACATCCGTGACACTAATTCCCACTCAAGGTTACAAAATATCATCAATTTTTTCACAAATGGATAATTAAAAATATTAAAAAAACATATAAATCAATTATGGAAAAAATATTATTTTCAAATTTAGTCAACATATATATATTAAATTCCCAATTTCATGTTCAAAACCAAATAAAAGTTCTAATTATTTATATTAGAATATTCATTCCTTTCAAAATCATCCTTCATTTTGAGCCCTAGTTTTTTTCCTCTAAATCAAAAAAAATCAACCAATAAATTTTCATTTTAAATCATTTTTTAAGATTTACAAATTTTACATATGGAATGAAATGAAAACAAAACAAAACATTAGGTTGGAAGACTCCATTTTATCCATCTTTAAAACTTTTTTTCCAATTTTGTTAATAGTGAATTATTTACCATTATAATAACCACGAAAAAAAATCACATATAATTTACCAAACAATCATAAGAACTCATATCAATATATACAGAGCTTCTACAATCATAAAAATCAAAATAACCCATCCACCATGCAATGATATTGTCCGTTTTGGGTGGAACTAAATCTCGTAAAATGTTTTAAAACAAGTCATTTTATAATTTGTCTTAATACTGGAATGATTTTCCCTTTATTAATATGTTAAAATTCATAACACGTTTCATCAATATAAGATCAATAAAAAATCACAAACACCTATATAGTAGTAAAATGCTCGTACCACTTCATTTATAAAAAGATTTTGGCATGGGTCGAAAGCCCATCATCAATAGTTTCCATGTTTTTTAAAAAACTATTTTTTGTTATTACAAACATTATGTTATTAACCTTTTATGGGAACCAATGATAAACACAACCACTGGACAAACATACTAACCAACAAAAAGGTTCCCCAGATATTTCACACAACTAAATCACATCACCACTTTACCACCCATAAGAAACCACAAATTCTTACATAACCACCTTCTCCATCTCATCCTTGACACTACCCCAACCAATGATCAAAATTATCACTACACTAAAAAACCCCCAAGAACACTAATCAAGGAATTACCTATCCCATGTCAATATATTATCTTTTTTTGGTGTAACTGACTAACTCATATAGTTTTAATCATGCAAAAGTATAAAACATATAAATTAGGGATAAAGTTTTCCCCTTTTTTACACATGATGTTTTTTATCAGACATCACATAAGGTAACATGAAAAGAAAAAACATATTTTAGAAACACATTCTGGACTCCCCAATTACTCAGTGTTTTATATTTATTCACCTCATTATTTTTCATAGGTATTCTCAGAAAATTTCAAATTTTCCTAGGGAAGCTAGTTAATTTTCCATATATAAGTGATTATCCTTTTTATTAAATGGTGATATTTATTGAATCATTCATATCAAGTGTCTCATAATCCATGATAATCAAAGTGGAATAAAGGTTTCCAACAACATTTATTTTCAACATGGAATATCAATACTTTAATACAGTGATAAAAATGTAACCAGACAAAACTCTCAACATTTAAAAATAAATTATGGTAAAACACAATGAATTTCATTTAAATTGATCTGAATGTGACCAAGTTAAGGATTAAACTTTACTTAAATTATTTAATATATCATTTTTAATATTCATAAACAATACATTCTATGTTCATTTTTTGTTGAGGAAAAACACATCCAAATTTATTTTAACATTTATACATTCTAGGTTTTTATTCTCAATTCAAAAACCCTATTACATAATCAATATGGTTTTAGAATCATAAAAAAAATTAAAACATGATTTATGAACAAAATATTAAACTGCAAATGTATTACTACTATGTTTCATGTATTATCATTCTCAAAGAAAAAATTATTTAATAATTTAATTTCTCAAGAAAAAATAATTACATATTGAAAAAAGTGTTACATGATCGTACATCCATATTTAAATAAAACATGATGAACACACTATGTTCTATAGCCTCACATAATAGAAATTCAATTTTTACCACACAAATGTCTTCAACTTTATACATGCTTCCCATACCAAAATTTTCATGAATTAAAATGTGAGGTAATTTTATTTAAACACTAGAAAATTATTATTTGTCTTTAAAATGGTAAGTTTAGTCATTTAAATAATTCTGATTCTCAATAGGTTACCAAAAATTTCACTTACCATTTTTTCCCAAAAAATCATGAAACAATGTCACAATAATTCTATGCATAACACATGATTACAATATATAGGAATATTAATACTATAGAACTAAAATCATTCCAATAATAAGGAGAATGTTATAATTTTCACGATTCCCAAATTCAAATGAATTATAAATAATCAAGATAGTTATTCTTCATAAAATTCATAATTTAAATGTCCAAAATAATGTTTTTACAACAACTCCATAATACATGCTCATGATAAAATTATGAATAGAAAGAAATGCTTGGCATGTTAACTCACATGGGAAGTAGAATAATTCTAACAATTATTTAATAATATTTCATTTTATCCTTCCAATATGAAATATACTTTATGTAACATGATTTATAAGGGTATTAAAAAAAGAATATCCATTAAAAAAATCACTAAGAATGATTCTCTAAAAAAATTCAAAATTTTGAGAAGTAAAGATGGTATGTTATAAATATTAATAAAAGAAAAAAATATTCAATCCTAAAAAGGGTTTTAAACAGAAATATCATGCCTATTAATCACAATTTTTACTCTTACATTTCTGGATATATGATTAACTAAACAAACAGTAAATGTTTATTAGAAACCACAACATAATATAATTCCCAGAAACACACATAAAATTAATTGATTTATTTATATAAATCATTTTGTCTCATTTCATATTTACCAGAATCAGGAACACCCAATTAAAATAATAACATAAGCCATCATAAAGCATTACCTCTCTTAGGTATCTTCCATGTAATCGTGTTCACCTCACTTGGTCATTAAAATAACTCAGAGTATATGAACTGGATTATGGGGGCCCTAAAATCCCATTTTCTAGCTAGTATCACTAGCTATGTCATGGATCGAGGTCAACTAGAATTATTTCCTTACTAACCCATGCAATACTAACTATGCCTAAATCCAAACTCAATATTATCTCTCAACCATAAACTCTAATACCATTCTATCATAACCACCTCAAACCAAAGATACCGCAATTAGGGGATAGAGATAATGACACCTGATTCCCACCCCAAGTAGGCCCCGAGATGGAAACTAGCACTAAGGGTATGGAAATATCATCCACGGGAAGAGTTACCCTCTATAATAAATAGGGTATTGGAGTATATGACGAAAAATCCATAAGGAACATCATGAAAAAAATTATAGTAAATCCAAAAAACATCCCACAATGATTGTATAAATGAATCTAGTATAGATAAAATTCTTTAAACTAAACACCCAAATGAAAACATAAAGAGAAAAACTAACAAAATATCTAAACTAGTAACGACCTGCATGATCCACAATGTCTGTTTGGAAACCAAAAAAAAATTTACATGCGTAGGGTGATCATAAAAGTATACTCAGTAGGGAATCCAAATGTCTCTCATGAACACATGGAAAAAGAATACTTATACACCCTTGAGAACATAGTAGAACCAACAACACCTAAAATGGTCAAAAATCAACCCTACCTCACCATGAAACACCCAAAAAATAATGTAATCCATGTATAATAATGTAGTATGTAGCATATTGGTGAAATGTACACCACACCACTTTTCCACTAATTAGTCACTATCACCCCAATAGAAAATATCATGATGCTCCCACCTCTTCATAATAACATCACAACATATCACATACCAACCACTAACACATGGACCATCACATATCATTACATCACATCACTATAGTGACACTTTTGAATTCTGGTCATGACAACCCATGCATATCCTTCTATTCTCTTAGAAGATGGATCATGGAAGAGGGTGGGTCTAGCCATCAAACCTGCACTAAGACATTGGAAAAAACACACCCAAAATATTTGGTGTCGGGACATGGTTCTTAACATATGTTTGGTGCATATATAAATCACAAAAAATAAAAATAATATATGTATATAGAGTCAAAAAACAAAATACCCATCCTAAGGGTTCACTACTAAGGAATAATCTATATCACAAGATCCTCCACATATGCAGAAAAAACTAATTTTCCAACACCATACAAGAAAAACACAAGCTATAGTTCATATTCTAGTCACCATTTTTCATTTATCCATCTTCAAAATTTCATATTACTAACCCATTCCATGAAAATAGGAACCATGTTTAGTATTTCCAAAAAATTAGTTCATATATCAAGATTAACTATTTAAACCACACAACCCATCATTAATTCATTCATTATTTATACCCATTTGAAATCATTATTATAAATTTAATTCCCTTACTATTATAGAAACTAGCATAAATCATCACATCACTACAAAAAATAATCCAACATCCCTATACCAACAAGAAGATATCCATTTCCACTACCACGCTCCATAATCTCACCATAACCAGAATCATAGCTGCACTGCACAACCACGTCACACCCAACATCTCAACCTCACTGCACAACCACATCACATCCACTACCCCCAAAAACATCACATAAAAGACACCTCCCATTACATCATATCATCACAACCAACTAAAACATACAATTTCTACCAAAAACTCACTCCATACCATACACATAGTATTTTTCTATTTTAGTCATAGGGGAGTTCATTCAATTCCACTTCATTATTTATGTTTTCTTTCACATAATCCATAAAATCTTGGGGAATCCAATTGATTAACTGAATATAAGTTATTAGATAATCCCACTCACGGTTATATAAAAAAATCACACAATATGAATTCCATAATTGAAATCATAACAACACATGAAAGGACCCTAAAATTCCACAATTTTCAGTATGAATTTATCCCATACAATATCAATAATAAATCCATATCAAAATGGTAAAAATGTTATTGTATTCCCCATACAATTATTAAATTCGTTTAAAAAAATTAATTTATCTTTTTTAATATTGATGCAAACATTCGTGAAGAGAAAAACATAAGAAACCCACCCTATATGATACACATAAATGAGAAATGAAGTAATTCTTACCTGGAAGGAAGAAGCATTACACCAGTACACTACCCCAAAAATAGGGGTGCATGTTTAGAAGGAAACCACCTTCAAGGAAGAAATCAATCCAAAATCATAAATATGGATCCAATACTCCAATGGAAGAAGGATTGGGAACCTCTCATCTGAAGAGAAATTAATCCCAAAGGAACGAATGAATGGTCTTATATTTAGAATGAAAAAAATATGAAACCAACGGTATATGATGTGGTTTTAATTGAAAATTAAAGGATGACCTCATCAATTGGATGAAATATTACCATTTGAAAAGTATCCATACTTTTAATAAATATAAGATATAATTATCTATTGTTAAAATGGATTTAAATTCAATTAATAAAGGAATCAAACAATTTTTCATTAAAAAATACATCCAAAGGGAAAAACTGGAAATTCTAGAAACAGATTGGATTTAGCATAGATATATCACAATGATGATCTACTATTTGTGATCTACTTCCATTTCAGTGATCTACAACCAGTTCAATGATCTACAATTGGTAATCTACCACAATTATGATCTACCATTGGTGATCTACCACTAGTTTAGTGATTTACCTCCAGTTTAGTGATTTACTACCAGTTCAATGATCTACTTCGAGTTCAGTGATCTATCATTGGCGATCTACCTCATGTTCAATGATCTACCACTTGTTTAGTGATCTAATGTTGTTGGTATATCACTCGAGATCTAACATTGGTGATCTAACACGAGACATATACTATTTCTAATCTACTTCTAGTTTAATGATCTAGAATTGGTGATCTACCTCTTGAGATCTACCATTTGTGATCTACATCCAGGATGATCTACTATGGGTGATACACCACCAGGGTCTACAATCATCTTCTAAAAAACCACCCTTTTCCAAAAAACCTCAAAATCCCTCCCTTACTTCATAAAACACCTATAGAATATCCTCAGACACCTCAACCACCATATTTCTCACAAAGTAACATTCTAAATGGTCTGGATGGTTACAAAACACCTCAAAATCCTAAAACCCCAAACAAACCCAAAACCCAAAACCCAAAACCCAAAAGCCTAAAACCCCAAAAAACACACTAAACCCCTCTAAAACACCGTAAATACACTAAAAACACTAGAAGACCATACAAACACTAAATTTACCTAAAAACACTAAAACCCCAAAATGTTATAAAATCCATAAAACCCAAAAGATACTATAAAATCCTAAAACCCCAAAAAGAGACAAAAAAATCCAAAATCCCTAAAAGAATATAAAATACCGTAAAACCCCTAAAAATATCTAAAACACATAAAAAACCAAAATACCCTAAAACCTGAAAAAGTAAAAGACCCTAAAAACCCTAAACACCCCTAAAGCACCCTAAAACCCAAAAGGAGCCTAAACACAAAAAATACTATAAAAACCCTAAAACCACTAAAATACACTTACAATCCAAAAAACCCTAAAAGGCTATAAAATAACCCAAATACCATAAAGTATATAAAAACCCCTAAAAACCCTAAAAGATCCTAAAAAATCTAAAAACCCTAAAGGGCCCTAAAACCCATAAAACCCTAATGGGTCATTAAAACTCCTAAAACCCCTAAAACCACTTAGAACCCTAAAAAACTCTAAAAACACATAAAAACATAAAAACCCTAAAAATGACTAAAATATCAAAAAATCCATAATGAATTCTAAAACCATAAAAACCCATAAATAGAATTAAAAGTATTTAAAGGATCCTAAATTCCAAAAGGACATAGAAAAATACTAAAACTCTATTGGATAATAAAAACTAATGTAATGACCCAAAAAACCCAACCCACCCACCGTACACCTTTTAAAGACCATAAACTACCATTAATTCTCTAAAAAATTCCTAAAATCTTCTAAAACCCCTAAAACCCTAAACCCTAAATATCCATAAAATCCATAAAAGATCCTAAAACCATTAACAAACATTAAAAGATCCTAGAAAATCGAAAAATACCCTAAAACACTAAAAACCCTAAAACACCATTAACACCCTAAAAACCCAAAAAATTAGAAATACCCCCAAAAAACAATAACAGACATAAACCACACTAAAACACCTAAAAACCACTAAAAATCCCAAAAAAACACCTAAAAACCCCCAAAATCAATAAAAACCGGAAAAAACAACTAAAACTCTAAAACCTGAAAACACCATAAAAAATCATAAAAACTCCCAAAATTATAATATCCCGCAAAACCCTAAATATCCAAACAACAACTAAAAACCCAAAAAAATAAATAAATATCCAAAAAACCAAAAAAACCTTTATTCCCATAATAAATAAAAAAACCGTAAAAACTGTAAAACCCTAGAACCCTAAAAACCTAAAACCCCCATAAAACCATAAAAAACATAAACCCATTGAAAAACTAATAACCATAAAACCCTAAAAAACCTTAAATGGCCCAAAAAATCCTGAAAACCCAAAGATATAGTAAAAAATCCTTAAAACCCTAAAAACCCTATGAAAATTAGAAAACCCTAAAACACCTAAAACCCATAAAAAATCTAAAAACCATAGAATCCTATGAAAATACTAAAAACCCCAAAAAAATCTAAAATCCATAACCCCCCAACCCTAAAATCTGAAACACCCACTAAAAGACCCCAAAAACCCAAAACCCCCCAAAACACAAAAACCCAAAACTCCTTAACCCCCCCCCCCTTAAAACCCTAAAAACCACAATAAAATTCTACCAAATCCTAAAAATCCTATGAACATCCATAAGAACCTGAACACCCTGAAACCATCTAAAAACCCTATGAAAAGTATAAAATCTCCTAAAACCTTCAAAGAAACCCACTAAAACACCCAAACCCCTAAAACCCTAAAAATCCTAAAACCATAAAAAACTCCTAAAACCTTATAAACTTGGAAAATACCTGAAAACCACAAAACCCTAAAAACCCCAAAACCCCTAAATAACCAAAAAACCATAAAAAATCCTAAAACCCCTAAAATACCTAAAAACCAATTAAAAATATAAAAAACTATAAAACCACTAAAAAAATCAAAAAAACCCATAGAAATCCTAAAAACCATTAAAATTCCTAAAAATCTAAAAACCCAAAAAACAAAAAACTCTCTGAAAACCTTAAAATTGCTAAAAATCCATATAATCCTAAAGACAATAAAAATCATAAAAACCCTAGAAACCCTAAAAACCCTAAACCCAATAAAACCCCTAAACCCAATAACATACACCCCAAAATAGAAATACCTACAACCTAAAACCTAAAACCCTTAGCCCTTATACCCTATACATAAAACCCCAAACCATACACCCTATACCCTTAACCATAAACCTTACTCCATAAACCATATACTCTACACAAAAAACCCTATAACCTACACCCAAACCGTATACCCAACACCCGAACTCTACATCCCACACCCTAAATCATGAACCCTAATTCTTAAACCCAATATTCTATAACCTAAACCATAAAACATACACATTAAACCCTATACCATATACCTCAAAACCTAAAAAAGACACCCTAAAAACTATACCCTACACACTAAACCCAAAACCATACACATTAACCCTATACCCGACACCCAACTGCCAAATCCCTACACCCCAAACCCAATTCCTTACACCCTAAACCCTAAACCCTACACCAAAACCCTATACCCTATATCCTAAACCATTTAACCTACAAAATAAACCCTCTACCCCATACCACAAACCATATACCCTACACACTAAAATTTATACCCTACACCCTAAACCATAAATCCTAAACCCGACACCTGACACCCAATACCCAACACTGTAATCCCTAAACCCTACACCCTAGTCCATAAACCCGACATCCTAAACAATAAACCCTAAAAGATAAGCCCTAAAAAATACATCCTAAACACTACACCCTACACACAAAAACCTATAACCAAAACTATAAACCCTAATCCCTACACCATAAACCCTAAAACCCTACACCATAAACCCAAAACCATACACCCTATTCTATTTCATGTTCCCTAAACCAAAACCCAACACCCTACAGCCTAAACCCAATACCCTTAACCCTAAACCATAATCACTAAACCCAAAACACGAAATCGTATACCCTACACCCTAAAACCTAAACCCTAAATTTAAAACCCAAAACCCCAAAACCAGTACCCTAAATAAAAAACCCTACACACTAAACCCTATACCCGAGAGCCAAACCAAAAACCCAACACCCTAAACCCTATACCTGAAAATTTAAATCGTAAACTTCGAACCTTATACCCTAAAATAAACAACATAAACCTATTACCCTACACTCTAAACCCAAAATATACACCCAAAACCATATACCCTATACACTAATACTTAAACCCTACACATTAAACCCTATAGGAAAAACATAAAACCAAAACGGTACATCGTAAAATCTATACCCTTCACACTAAACCCAGAACCATATACCCTAATCCCTATAACCTACACCATAAACCCCAAACCCTACTACCTAAACCGTATACCCTCCACCATAAACTATAAAACCTATGCCTTTAACCCCATACAGTACACCGTGAATGCAAAAACATAAGCCCTACACCCTAAACCCTAAACCCTACACTATAAACCCTAAATCCTACACCCCAAATCATATACACTACACCCTAAACACTAAACCTTAAACCTTATACCCAACACCCTAAACCATAAAACCTACATCCTAAAACCTATATTATAAAACCAAAAACATAAACCCTACACCCTAAACCATATACCCAACAACTTAAACCCTAAACCCTATACACTAAATTATATACCCTACACCCAAAACCCAAAACCCAAAACCCTAATCCCTATACTATAAACCCTAAACCCAATAACCTAATCCCAAAACCTTTTAAACTACACCCTAAACCCTTTACCCTAAAACCCTAAAACAATTTTAAAAACACTAAAACACCTAAAACCCCTAAAAAAAATAAAAAACCCTAAACACTCTAAAAAATATAGAAAACCATAAAAGTTTCAATAAAACACCCTAAAAACCATACAAAACACTAAACCCCTACAAAAATCTAAGAACACTAAAAACCCTAAAAACCCTAAAACCCCTAAATAACTATAAAACCATAAATCCATAAAAACCTCAAAACCCTATGAAAACGACCAAAATCCTTAAAAAACAAAAAAATGCTAACCCCCACCCACAAATCCCAAAATATAGTAAAAATCATAAAGTTATTGAAAACCAAAAAACCCCATATAGACCATAAAACCCCATGAAATCACTAAAATCCCATAAAATTCTTAAAACAAAAAAACCCATGTAAAACCCTAAAATCCCTAAAAACCTTAAAAGAATCCTAAAATCCTAAACACCCTAAATAGACCATAAAAATCCTAAAGCCCCTAAAAACCCAAAAAACCCATAAAGACCCAAAAAACCATATAAACCATAAAACCCTAAAAAAACTAAAAGAACTGTACACATCCATAAAAGACCACTAAAATACCCTAAAACCACTCAAACAACCTAGAATCACCTAGAAACCCACTAAAAATACTAAAACATCTAAAAATCCCAAAAAAATATAATACCACCTAAAATACCTAAAGACCTTAATAAACTAGAAAGTCCCAAATTAGACCCCCAAAACCATCAAAAAATCTACAAACCCTAAAACCCTAAAAAATATTTAAAAATTATAAAAAACCCTGAAAACCCTTGAAAACCAAAAATACCACAAACCCACTAAAATCTCTAAAAACAACCCCCCCCCCAAAAGTACTCTAAAATCACTAAAAAGATCTAAAAATACTGAAGAAAACCATAAAAATCATTTGAAAACCCTGAAAACCATAAAAACATAAAAACAAGAAAAGATTAAAAAACCCTTCAAAATCATTGATATTCTCGATAAACCTTAAAAAAACAAAAAATTCATAAAAAACTAAAAACCATTAATACCCCCTAAAACCCCTAAATATCATTAAATCCAAAAATCCCAAAACAACCCAAAACCCCCACTAAAACCCTAACACCTCTGAAAACCCTAAAAACCCAAAAACTGCTAAAAGTTCCCAAAATTTTAAAATATTTAAAAACCCTAAAATACCCTAAAAACCCTAAACACCCTATTAAACCTATAAATGTACCTAAAATCCTTTAAGCACCCTAAAACAACTAAAACCCCTAAAAACCATAAGTGATACTTAAATTCCGCAAAATCCCCAAAAACCCTAAAAACTATAAAAACCTTCAAACCCTAAAACCCAAAATATTCGTAAAAAATGAAATAAATCCTTATAAATTATAAAAACCCTAAAAAACCTTCAAAACACCCTGAAAATCCAATAAACCCCCAAAATAAATAAAAACCCTGAAACCCTAAAAAACTTTAAAAACCTTAAAACCATAAACCGAAAATGGAAGGGCATGTGTCTCTCTCAGGCTAGCATGGTATGTCTGGTTAACTCAGTCATAACCTCCATGTTCGTGCATGCTTTTTCTATTTACAAATGGCCAGCTGCGCTCCTCAAAAGCTTGAATGCCAAAATAAGGAATTTCATCTAGACTAGTTCAACTAGTGATCGGAAGTTGATCTCGGTTGCATGGAAGCATTTCACAAAGCCAATTGATTTGGGTGGGCATGGAATCAAGGATCTATGGCACTTCAATGACGCCATGATTGGGAAGATTGTTTGGAGTCTTATTTGGCCTTAGAGTGGGGGCCTGGATTTTGTTGGGGAAAGATTTACAAAAAGATTATGTGGAGGATTTGCTGGGAACTTGTCATCCTCCATTTGGACGGCATTGTGATCCTCTTATCAGGATATTATGACTCAATAAAAATGGATTGTTTCACGGTCCTCCGCCTTGAACTGCTCGTCTACCCCTTGGCTGGATCAGACACTTTCGAAGAAGATGACACATCCCCATGAAATGTAGTCCTTAACCATTGCTGGTCTCATCCAGCCGCAGGATGACCTGAGTACCTTGCTCCCAAATGATCTTGTGATACAGATTCATCAATATTCCTTTGCAGACACTGATACCCTTATTTGGCGGCCCATCATGGTGGGTAAATTCAACACTCGTGACTTCTACCGCCTGAAGTGCCAGCATGGGACAACAACTCCATCGTGGATGTCCAAATTCAAGGTTCCTTTCACCCCCCCACTCACACTTTGTTCTAGTCTGGAAAATTTGGTGGAACCGGCTTCCAACTCATGCCCAGCTAAAAGCAGCTGGCTGGCATCTTGCTTCTTTTTGTTTTTTATGCAGGGCAGCGGAAGAACACTGTGATCACATCTTCCTGAATTGTACCTTTGCCTCTAGCCTCTGGCATTATCCGTTGCAATGCTTCGGCATTAAGTGTTTCCTCCAAGGATCGATCTGTGGTTTTTTACGGAGTCTGGTGGAGACGAAACAAAGTGATCAGGTATATAATCTGATGCTTGCTGGTGCGGTGGATATCATTCATTAGGTCTGGGCTTCCCATAAAGCCTCTGCCTTCAACAGACAGCCCCTCATGTTGTATGAAGGAGTGGTTTCAGTGCACAAGATGATTCAAAATACCTCATGAATTCAAACAGGTTTGATGTGGAATGATGTTAATGATATAAATCTACTATGCTCTCTTGGGGTTGCTGGCAGATGCAGGAAACCAATGGCCCTGATGTTTGGATAGATGGATTCCTCCAATTCTAGAATTGTGGGAAGTTAATGTTGATGGTGCGACACTGGGAGCCCCAGGGCCCTCAGGGTGTGGCAGCGCCTTTCGTACCTCAAGAGGGTTTGTTAAGGGCAACTTCTTTCATTTTATTGGAGACGGTTGTGCCTAAGAAGCAGAGCTTTGGTCCATTATCAAGGCTGTTAGATACGCGAGCCAGTTTTGGTGGCAGTGGATCTGGATTGTGTCGGACTCGATGCTGGCGGTCGCTGCTCTGAAGAACTCGTCCAGAGAGGTCCCATGGTGATTACATCCATACTGGATTGAGTTTCTTCATACCTCTAGATCTCTGAGCTTTACTGTGTCTCATGCCTATAGGGTGGCAAATTCGGTGGTGGGCGCTCTTGCGAAAGGGCGATTGATGAAAGATGTTCGATGTTGTCCTCAGTGTCCCCATCTTTTTGTTCTCCCTTTGTTGATTCAGATTTTAAGGGTGAGATTCACTCTCACCCTTTTTGATCTATCTTGTAACTGTCTCTTTACATTTTTATTGATTTTGGGGGGCTAGGCTTGCCTAGCCCTGAACCTCTTCCACCCTAAAAACACTAAAAATCCACTAAAACCATACTGACAAAACCTTTAAAACCCAAAATCCCCAAAATATATTAAAACCATGAGAATATATTAAAAACACTAAAAAAAATAAACAATCCTTAAAAACCATAAAGGTCCCTAAAAACCTGAAAACTCTAACTCCCCAATCATAAAACCCAAAAAAACCCCTAAATACCCTTTAATCTATAACAATCCTTAAATCCCTAAAATACCTAAAAACTAAAAACCCTTAAAACCCCAAAAAATCCCTCAAAATTATCTAAAACCCATAAATACCAAAAAAAAACCCATGAAAGACCATAAAAACCCTAAAATCCCTAAAAACCCTAAAAGACGTAAAAGACCCAAAAAACCCTAAAACCCCAAATGACCCTAATAGACCTAAAAGACACTTAAAAAAACCCAAACCCTAAAAATATCCAAAAAAATACTTAGTGGCTCTAAAACTCTAAATGACACAAAAATATATGAAGACTCTAAAACAATAAAAAATCCTTAAGACATAAAAACCCTTAAAACCATAAAATCCATTAAAACACTAAAAACCATAAAACCACTAAAATCCTAAAAGTATAAAAATACATAAAACCCCTAAAAATTCCAAAAAGACCATGATACCTTAGAACCCCAAAATACCCTAAAATCTTTGAAATCATTAAAGGGCACCAAAACCCATAAAAATCATAAAATCCATAAAAACCCAAAAAATCCAAAATAATTGTAAAACCCTAAGAATAATAAAACACTATTTTTTTAAAAAAAACCAAATACCATAAAACCCCTAAATTCAAAAAAAACTACAAAATCCTATGAATCCATAAAAACAAAAAAAACATTTAAAACCTTAAAAACCTATAAAATCACTATGAAACCTAAAAACCCTAAAAACCCTAAAAAAAACCCTAAAACCCATTAAACCCTAAAAACCAAAAAAAATGAAAACACAAAAAAAATCTTAAAAACCATAAAACATATAAAAATATAAAAAAACAAAAAAAACCCATAAACCCCTAGAAAGCGTAAAAACCACTAAAACGCTAATAAACATAAAAAACACAAAAAACCATAAAACTCGAAAAACCCTAAAAACCCCTAAAAACCCTTAAACTCTAAAACCACATAAAACACATAAACCCTAACCCCTTAAAACACATAAAACCTAAATACACATAAAAACCAATAAAACCATAAAAAACCCAAAAAACACAAAAATAATAAAAACTATAAAAACCCCAAAACCCCTAAAAACCCTAAAACCCTAAAAACATTTAAACCCATAAAAACACTAAAAACCCATAAATACCCATAATACCCTAAAACCCTTAAACCCCCAAAAACATTAAATCCACTAAAAACCCTAAAAACCCTGAAAAATCTTAAACCCCTAAAACCCCTAAATGTTTCCAAAAACCCCTAAAAACTTAAAAATGTATTTTAAAACACCCTAAAATCCCTAAAAACGCTAAAAACCTAAAACCCCCAAAAAACCCTCATAATATTTTAAAAAACCATGAAAAAATCTAAAATACTATTGAAGACACTAACAACATAAAAATCCTTAAAACCCACAAAACACTATAAACAAAAAAATGGACCCTCTAAAAATAAAAATAAACATAAAAACAAAAACATATAAATAAAACCAAAAAACCTAAAACCCATAAAAACCCTTTTAAACCCCTAATAAAACACCCCTAAAAACCTAACAAACCCTAAAATTGACTTAAAGACCTAAATACCCTATTCCCCCATAAAATAGTAAAAAACACATAAAGTGCGCCACAAAACCCCGTTAAAACATTAACCCCCCCCCAGACACTAAAAGAATCCCAAAAAACCCAAAAACCCTTAAAATCCTAAACTCATAAACTCCCTAAAAACCCTAAAACCCTATAAATCATAAGAAACCCTATAAACACTAAATAACCCTAAAAATAAGACCCCCCAACCCTAAAAAACCCTAAGTCCATAAAACCCCACAATACTATAAAACCCATAAAACCACAAAAACCCCTAAAAGAACTAAAAACCCACAAAACCCCTAAAAATTAAAACCCAAAAAAACATAAAACCCATAAAATGGTAAAACAATTATTAAACTATAGAAAAAAAACACCCCAAAAGGCTATAGAACCCATTAAAACAGAAAAAGACCCTAAAAAAACATAAAAGGCCCTCAAATATTAAAAATAATAAAAGACACATAAAGTCCATAAAATTACCTTAAAAGAACATAAACTCTCCTAAACCGATAATAGACCTAAAAAACATATAAAAACACTCAATCAAACTTAAAAACTAACAAATACCTAAAATCCTAAATCCCCTAAAAACTTTATAAATACTTGTAAAACCCAAAAAACCCAAAAAACCCACTAAAAACCCAAACACAGCCTAAAATCCCCAAAAATCTAAAAACACTGAATGCCCGAAAGACACAAAAAATCTAAAAACACTTAAGCAGGTGCCTCATTGACCTTCTACTGGCCGGTCTCTTCAATCTTATTCGGGCAGGGAGGGATCTTCATGTCCATCCTATCTATTATATGCTGATGATATTTTTTTATTTGGGAAAGCTGACAAATGGACCCTGGAATCCATCTGGATGATCTTACAACATTATGATTATGTGGTAGGGAAATCCATCATTTGGAAAAAAGTCTTTGATCATCTTTGGAGAGGGGATCCCATGGTCCCGTCAGATCTCCATTGCCAAGTCCCTTAGCCTCAAGAAAGGGTCACTACCTTTTGACTAGCTGGGCCTTCCTAGTTTCTAGGGAAGTATCAAAAAATGTTTCCTTGAGAGCATTGCCTCCAAAATCACTCGACAGCTAGTGAAGTGGAAAGGGGGATCCCTCCCACAAGATGGAATGGTCTGCCTTATCAACTCGTTGATTACCTCTATGTTCACTTTTTCATTCTCCATTTACAGATGGCCAGTTAATCACATTATGGACATGAATGAAAAGATTAAGAATTTTTCCTAGATGGGGTGTATTAATCAAAGGAAAAAGGTTACCGTGGCCTGGAAGGACTGCACTAAACCAATTTAGCTGGGAGGGCTTGTTATCAAAGACCTCAGACGATATAATGACGCTCTCCTTTTGAAATTTAATTTGGGGTTGCTAAGTCATATGGCTGGGGGCTTGGGTTTCACTCGGGAAAGATTTTTGCTGAAACTTTGGTGATGATTATGCAAGATACTTCCCCTATTCTGTTTGGCTAGAAATTCGTGACTCGTACAAGGACATTGTATCTCACTCTAAATGGATTGTTTCAAAAAACTCATAATTGAATTCTCAATCCACACCTTTGCTTGATAGGCCCCTTCATGATTTCATTATTCTTCCTCATAGCCTTAAGAGCCTATCCATTGTGGAGTTCATCCCGAGGCTGGAACAGTTTGTGTCTCTCCTCCCAACTGAAGCCTCTCTCCAAATCCAGCATTATGCCTTCGTCGACTTTGGCATCTAGATCTGGAAACCCAACCTGGTTGGTGACTTACTGTCAAGGAGTAATATCGGTACAACTGCGCCAGGGGATCCCCTCCCTAGTCTGGCTCTCCAAATTCAAGGGGAGTTTAATTCCTCCTTCCAGCCATATCCTTCTCTGGAAAATTTGGTAGAATCAGCTACCCATGCAGAACTAGTTACAGAGATCCAGACACAACCTTGACTCTGCATGTCTCTTATGCCTTTGAGCAGAAGAAAATGTTCAGCACACATTCTTCCAATGCAGATTCAGTGATGATCTCTGTGGATACTTGCAGCAGATATTTGGGTTCCCAGTTGGCCTAGACATGCCTATTTTTGATCTCATGGCAGACCTACCTAACTGGGATTACAGTGAGCAGGTCTGGAACCTCCTTCTGGTCGCAGTTGCAGCCACCATTTCTTTTATCTGGATCGCTCGGAACACTATTGCCTTCAATAAGAAACGACTTTCCATTCATGGTGGTGTTGTGGTTATCCACAGAGCTCTTTATGTGGCTTCCCATATTCAGACATGCCATATGGAGAATGATGTTCACGATATGATCATCCTTTGGTTGCTTTGAGTCTCTAGCAGGGAAAAAACCCCATGGTTCCCAAGTTTATTCGATGGATCCCTCCACTCTCCTCCTCGATTAAGGCCAATGTGGATGGTGCGACCCTTGGTGCATCAGGACCTACTGGATGTGGTGGAGTTTTCTGCACCTATCAAGGCTTTGTCAAAGGATGCTTCCAGTATTTTTTTGGTGATGGGTGTGACCTTGAAGCTGAATTGTGGGCCATGATAAAGGCGATTGAGTATGCTGTCAAGTTTGGGTGGAGCTTCCTGTGTCTTGAGTCTGACTCCATTCTTGCAGTGAGCACTCTCAAAAATTGATCAAGGTGCGTCCCCTAGAGGCTCCTCACACCGTGGATGGATTGTCTCACCATGTTCCAAAGTCTGAATCTCATTGTGAAACATTCCTCTAAAGAGGTTAATTCATTTGCAGATGCTCTTTCTAAACAGGAAATTGTGGAGCGGTGCTTTCTGTGGTCCTTTTTCTCCACGCCTCCCTGCTCCTCGCTCGCTGACTCTGACATGAAGGGTGTGGTGCACACCCGGTTATGTAACCCCCCTTGTATCACTCTATTTGTACTTTACTTTTTGTTTAATTTTTGGGGACCAGGCTTGCCTGGTCTCAAGCCTTCCTTGCCCTATTATGCCTAAAAACCGTAAAACCCTAAAAAAAGCGTTAAAACCCTAAAACCCTAAATAACCCAAACCATTAAAAACCCAAAAAAACCATGAAAAACCTAAAAATATGAAGACCCAAAAGTCCATAAAAAACCAAAAACACTAAAACCCTAATATACAATAACCCCCCCCAAACCCTAAAACAACTTTAACAACCTAAAAACCCTTAAACCCATAAAAACAATAAACCCCATAAAGGACCCTAAAAACCCAAAAAACCGTATGGGACCCTAAAAAATGAAAACAAAATCCCAAAACCCCTAAAAGACTATAAAGAACTAAAAATCCCTAAAACAATATAAAAACACCAAAAATTACTTAAAACCTCCAAAACCTGAAAAAAAACATAGAATACCTAAAACCCCAAAAGATCTAGAATCTGTTAAAAACATTAGAAGGGCCAGAAATTGTAAAAAATCCTAAAACCCCTTTAAACCCCTAAAGACCCTAAACGCTTAAAAAACACTAAAAACCCTCAATATCAAGAAAAAAACTAAAATACATAAAATCCTAAAGACCACTTAACAACTCAAAAACCCACCAGGACTTTTAAAAAAACTATACCCCTAACATCCTAAAAAGACCTAAAAACCTTAAAAACATTAAAACACTAAAACCCTAAGAAACCCTAAAACCCTTAAAACCCTATAAACATTAACCCTAGCCCCCACCCCACACACAAAAAACTAAAATCCCA
This sequence comes from Viscum album, assembly GCA_963277665.1. NCBI lineage: Eukaryota > Viridiplantae > Streptophyta > Magnoliopsida > Santalales > Viscaceae > Viscum > Viscum album. Next base: position 457,436,065 of record OY728133.1, on the reverse strand, counting down.
GATATCCACACAAAATAAACGAAAAACCCTAAAACCCCTATAAAAGGGGGAAACTCAAAACCCCTAAAAAACACTAAAACCCCTAAAACCCTATAAACCCAAAAAAACCTATAAGCCCAAAAATAACAAAAAATCCTAAACAAACCAGAAAACCCTAAAAACTTAACAACCCCTAAGAACCCTAAGAACCCTAAAAACATAGAAAAACCATAAAACCCCAAAAAATTATAACAAACAATAAAAACCCTAAAACCCTAAAAATCATAAAAAAACATAAATAAAAAAACTGCAAAAACCATAAAATCCATAAAACCCTAAAAATCCATTAAAAAGCATAAAAACTATAAATACACTAAAACTATAAAATCCCTAAATGATCTTAAAAATTATTGAAAACCCAAAAAAACTAAAAGACAAAAAAAAACATAAAAACAAAAAATACACATAAAACCACTAAAACACCCAAAAAATATAGATAAATACTAAAACCCCTAAAAACCATAGGACCCATATAAATCTCAAAAACCCCAATAACCCCTAAAAACCTAAATACAATAAAATACCCTAAAACCTCTTAAGAAACTATGAAACATTAAAAAACCCAAAAAACCACAAAATCCCTAAAACCCAAAAAACCCCAAAATCCCCTAAACACCCCAAAATCCAATAATATACCTAAAATGCCAAAAAACCCCAAAACCCCTAAAAAAATAAAACCCATAAAAACTATAAAAACCATAAAAACCTTGAAAACCTAAAAACTAAAAAATACAAAAACCATAAAACCCATTAAACCAATAAAACCCTAAAAAATCCCTAAAACCCAAAATAACCCTAAAACTGATAAAAATGGAAAAACCCTAAAATGACTGAAATATCCAAAAAACACCCAAAAAACACTAAACACGAAAAAAAATTACAAGAAACCAAAAAGAACATGGAAACCCATAAAAATTTACAAGTACCTAAAACCTTAGAAACTCCTAAACCCCATAAAAATCCATAAACCCCCCAAAAAACCTATAGAAACCCGAAAACCCGAAAACCTTTTAAAGCACCTGAAACCCTTTAAAACCCTAAAACCTCTAACCCACTAAAAAACCTAAAATCACTGAACACCATAAAAAACTAAATTCCCTAAAAACCCTAAAACCCAAAAAATGATGAAAACGCTAAAAATGATAAAGACCCCTAAAAATTCATAAAACACGTAAAACCTTGAAAATCCTAAGAAGACCCTAAAAAACTTAAATATTCAAAAAAATATAAAGATCCTCAGACACCCTAAAAACTCTAAGCACCCCTCTAAAACCCTAAAAAACCTTAGAATGAAAAATCATAAAAACCAAAAAATAGTAAAAACCCCTATAAAAATTTAATGTTCCTTAAACCATATAACAACACTAAACACCCATAAAAACTTCTAGAAGACCCTAAGACCACTAAAAAGCATAAAACACACTAAAAAACTTAAAATAGCCTAACAAACCTATAAAACACCTAAAAGACCCTAACATATACTTAGAGCCCCAAAAAACACAAAAACCCAAAAAAGAACTACAAAACGACAAAAATCCTGAACAACCATAAAAGCTCTCAAAGCCATAAAAAACTAAAAAGAAATAAAAATTATCAAACAATATTTAAACACCTAAAAACTATAGAAGACCATTAAAACTAAAAAATCCAAAAAATCAATAAAACCTAAAAACCTAACAAATCACTACAAAGCACTAAAAAATTTAATACACAGTAAAAAAACCTTTAAAATCATAAAAAATATGAAAAAACCTAAAAAAACACGCAAAACCTGAAAAACCCATAGAAAATTCCAAAATACCATAAAAATTATAAAATCCACTAAAACCCCAAACAACCTATATACTGGGTATGGGTTGATTGAACCAGATCCTCCCCAGTCAGCAATTTCCTCTTTTTGTTAATAAATTTGGGGGGGGAGGAATAACCGAGCTCCCACATCTGGCTTTCCCTTACAACCTATACAGAACCCTACAACTAGTAAAAAACTAGGAAACCCCTAAAACCATAAAACTGTAAAAATAGTAAAAATAGTCAAGATATAAAACCCCTACAACCCTAAAAACCCAAATAACACTAAAAATCATAAAGTCCATAAATACTATAAAAACTATAAAAACCCTAAACACCTAAAAACCATAAAACCACAAAAAACCACATATACTGTAAAAATAGTAAAAATAGTAAAGATATAAAACCCCTAAAACCCTAAAAACCCAAATAACACTAAAAACTGTAAAATCCATAAATACTATAAAAACTATAAAAACCCTAAACACCTAAAAACCATAAAACCACAAAAAAACCCATATTACCCCTTAAAACCCTAAAACCCTAAAAAACCCAAAGAACCCTAAAACACCTAAAAACCCAAAACCTTAAAACCAGAAAACCCTAAAAGAATTAAATCCTATAAAGCCCTAAAATCCCCTAAAACAATCAAAATACCAAAACCCTAAAAACCCTAAAAACCTTTAAATACCCCAAAACACTGAAGGCCTCTAAAATACCATAAAACCCTAAATGACTCTAAAAACCCTTAAAAACCTCAAACCCACTGAAACTCCCAAATACACTAAAAACCTAAAATTTTAAAGGACCCTAAAACCCTAAATAAACTAAATGACCATAAAAACCATAAAAACCTTAACGAACCTAAAACCCTATAATTAAGAAATAAATCATAAAACCCAAAAGTTCTAAAAACTATAATAGACCCTTAAAACCCCTAAAACCCCAAAAATATTATAAAACCCCTAAAACAATCTAAAATAACATTAAAACCATAAAAGACACTAAAAATCCAAAAAACCAAAAAACACCATTAAATACCCTAAAAGCCTAATATTCACTTAAAAACCTAAAAACCATGAAACCATAAAGGGCCCTAAAAATCCTAAAAACTCTACAGGACCTTACAAATACATGAAAACCCTAAAGGAACCTAAAAATTCTTAAACACCATAATGTACCAAAAAAACCAATAAAAACATAAAAGGACCTAAGAACCTAAGAACCCTAAATGGGCCCTAAAATCCTAAAAACTCTAGAGGACCCTAAAAACCATAAACAGTTGTACAGATTCTAAGAAATCCAAAAAATCCCAAAACCACCAAAAAACAGAAAGGACTCACCCCCCCCAAATACTTTTTTTAAAATGGTTTTGCCTTGGTCAAAAGACCAAAGAACTAATTATTGTATATATAAAAAGGGTGGATTACAAGAGATAAAAAGAGTTGAGTTTTTTACAATATTTTTGATAAAACTAAAACCGATCAGGTGGTAGGGTATCCAACCATGTCAGAACCTAGTTGAAACCTTTATTGGAAAGAGAATATACAACCACATTGGCTTCACGTAAAACATTTGTAGCAACGAAGTTGATACCCAGGAGAAAATCCAGACACTTCATACATCGAGTGGTGAGAGGGATATCAATATGAGTCACTCCATTCCATAAAGATTGAAAATGGTGGTCGATTTGATTTCAATATAGATGTTCCTTTAACCTTTTTGAAGGGAAAAGGTCAAAGCATTGATGACACCCATTATCTTCACTTCTAGTGACGAAGTGGTTCCACAGCTACAAAAAAAGAAACCATGACACTACCCACGATAATCTCTAAAAATCCCACCGCATCCTGCCGGACCAGTATTACCCTTTGAGGCACTGTCAACATTAACTTTAATCCATCCTGGCATCAGGGTTTTCTAAAATACTTCAAGAGTGCACTTAGGTGGACTAAAAATTCCATCAATCCGAAGTTTATGAAGAATCTCAAATTCACCAACCAAGATGTTACAATGTGATATTTTAATTGAAGCTGCTTTTGGAATTTCAATGAGTATCTGAGCTTTTCCTGGATTTATGTTTAATGAGAATTTATTGAATAGGATATTATTTCTGTCATACCATATAACATGAATTAGTTCTACGACGACAGAGAGGAAAATGTTTTTAATTTGCTATGAGGCATCATGATCCACACATATCTTTAGATGAAAGTCAATAGAATCAATAATCATCCATCTGCAACTAAAGATTTCATAAATTTAGTTCCAAAAAGTAGAGGCAGTAGCCGAGGAAAAAAAATATTATTATCATCTTCCCTATGTTGATTTCATAAATTAAATTTGGAGCATAATTGAAAACCAAAATATTGAAGACAGACCTCAGTGGGAATTCTTTTATCAGAATTAGACCAAATAAGAGTGAGTCTTGATGGTTTAATCCATGGTTTGTTAAAGTAATTTAACCAGTCAAATTTGGACTCCAGTCTTGAAAAATTATGGCTATAAAAATTTTTAGATTCAAGAATGACATTATGAGCAGGTTCCCAGATAAGGAAATCCTCGGCGTTAGAAAAGGAATAATTTTCAATAATATGAGAAATTTTATTAGGGAGTTCATTTCTGTGGGAATGAAGAACTTACCCTATTGTGGAGTTGATATTATTAGGAGGGGAGTCAAGAGATAACCAATAGATAATAGGAGTACCAGTAAAGCTATTCATCCAGAAGTTTATATTAGAATCCACATTAACCATCCATCTAGAGTTTTCCATGATGCTGTGGAAGTTTTTTCTAATGGAGGGCCAAATTGAGGAGGTAATATGATTAAAATTTCCTTTTTTAAGCTTAGAAAGAATTATTTTCTTTAAAAATGCAATCGCATCAGAGTTGTTATTGATTAACATCCATGTGAGTCTGGCCTGGAGTGCTTCATTAAAAAATTTGAGATTTTTTATTCCAATACCACCCTTATCAATAGGCTTAAAACATGTGGACTAAGGGATGGTGAAAAGTTTTCATTCAAGAATACTTCCTGTCCAAATGAAATATTTTATGTATGTGTTCTGCCTTTTCATGACACCATCTGGACATTTATAAATCATCACTGAGTAAACCATTTTAGAGAGAATAGCTGATTTATCCAGATAGATTCTTCCTACCATGGAGAGGGATTTAACCTTCCAGAAATAAAGTTGATTGATTATTTGATCCATAATTCCATTGACGAAGATTGATTTGGTTCTTCCCCAAAAGATAGGTACTCCAAGATAATTGAAAGGGAGAAAACCTTCTCTGATTCCAAATTTTTTGATGATAAGGATTTTTCTATTTGAATTAAAAAAAATTCCAAAGAAAATCGATGATTTATTCCAACATATGGCTTGACTAGACATTTCTTCATAATGAGAAAAATCATCTTTAAGAACCTGAGTATTCTTATTCACTCTATGAAGGAATAAAATAATATCATCATCATACATGAGGTGAGTGGGGACATTGATATTTCTGGCAGTATGTATGGGCTTAAGCTTGTTCTAATTAACCAGTTGGGAGAGCGATCTACTAAGATAATCTATAGCAATAACAAAGAGGATGACCGAGAGGGGGTCTCCCTATCTGAAACCTTTGGTGAAATTAAAATAACCTTTAGGAGATCCATTGATTATAATGGAGATGGAAGCATACTTAAATAATGTTTTAATTATTTTGATAAATATATCATTAAAACCAAAACTCTGAAGAAATTTGAAGATAACACCCCAATCAATCATATCAAATTCTTTTTTAATGTCAAGATTTATAGCATAATTACCACATATGGTAACTTTATTAAGAATGTTGGTGCATTCAGAGGCACGAAAAATGAAATCCTATATAGATCATCCTTTAATAAAATCAAGTTGATTCCAATAAACAATTATGTTGCATATGGGAGTGAGTCTATTTGATAATATTTTAGAAATTATCTTATATAGAGTGTTAATGAGTGAAATAGGATGAAATTGGTGAATCTTAGAAGCATTATTAACCTTAGGAATAATAGAAAGTAACTGAGCATTAAGGCCATGAGGTATTACACCATTGGAGAAAAAGTATCTAACAATCTTAAAAACATCCTTGGGAATGACATCCCAGTGTTTCTGGAAAAAATCATTATTAAACCCATCAGTTCCTGGAGAACTATTGGGCTTTAAACTAAATACAATGTCTTTAATTTCATGATCAAGGGGGTGCTAAAAAGATAGGTATTGTCATTCTCCACAATCAAGGAGGCAATAATATCAGCCCTGAGGTCCTTATTGACATCATTACCATTGAAGATGTTTTGAAAATAGGAAACCACGTGATTAGTAAGGGCCTCCTCTGAATCAACGAGAATTCCACTATGTGTAAGAGTGGTGAGAGTTCGACTAACATTATTTATCCTTTGAAGAGAATTGAAAAATTTGGTGTTCCTAGATCCATCAGATAACCATTTTGTTTTAAAAATTTGTTTGCGCATGTTATCTTTGAGATTGAGAAGTGAGTTGAGTTTCATTGACATATTAATTCCCTGTTGAGGGTCAGGAGAAAAATAAGAGGTGGTATTATTGATTTGAGTTTGAGAAAGTTCATTTTCAATAAAATAGATATCTAAGTCAATTTTATTAATTTTGGTTCTACACCAGCCTTTAAGAGCTTGTTTTAGATGTTTGAGTTTAGTAATATAATCAAAGGCATCATGTGGATGGTTCATAGATTGGGAAAAATCTTTGATAATAGAAATGAAATCTGGGTCATCAGACCAGAAATTATTAAACCTAAAGGGGATGATGGGTTTCAAAATCTTAATGAACATATTGACAAGAATAGGGTGTTGATCTGAATTTAACCTAGGAAGAGTAATTCTAGAAATAGTATCCCATTTATCAAGAGAAAAAGAATTCACACACGCTCTGTCAAGTTTTCTCTCCACTACTTTGTTGTAGTGGCTTCTGTACCGGGTATATTTGGCACCAATAATATTACCTTCTTGAATATTTGTGTCCTCGATAGTAGCTCTATATTCATGTGAGGAAATAGAAGATTGAGAAGGACCTAACTTTTCACTAGGAGAAATAATGGAATTAAAATCTCCAATGACAATTTATGGGTCATGGATATTGTGATCCAAAATGAGAAGGTCATGACAAAGAGATCCTCTCTCTTGATATCTATTCTTAGCCTAGATCATAGTGCAAAAAATATGTTTATTATCAGGAAAAAAGTCACAAGTAAAATTGTTTTTTGATGTTTTGACAATGTTCACAGTTTTTTAGAGATGAATGGTAAAAAATACATAAAAAGTCAATTAAGGATCCATATTTATAAGAAACTAGAAAATTATAGTTGAGGGAGAAAAGGTGCATAAAATAGTGGTAAAATTGATTTTATGTTTGGCTATAGAAAATAAATTAGGCTTATGAGTATTTTAAAGTCTTTTCAGAACAATTATGGTGTCATATATTGAAATACCCTGACAGTTCTAGAACCCCCCAAAACACTAAAATTCCACAAAATATTAAAATCCTAGAAGTCCCCTAGAAACCCTAAGACCATAAAACACCTATAAAAACCATAAATGTCCCTAAAAAGGAGTCTCGGGAAAGTTTCTTTGAGGAGGCACACCATCCTTCCCTCTCGTACGTAGTTACACCCTTCAATGTGCCGACATGTCTATAGGTCTAGAATAAGGAAGAAGTATTTGATAGAATAAAATCATGAATATTTATACCTTAAGTGGGGAGTTATAAGGGTTATACAAACGGAAATCATTATAGCAGCAGGTCTGAGGTTCTAGGTCTATCAAGGTTTCAGCTAGTGGGCAGTCGACCTCAACAGTTTTAGTTTTGACCTTCTGGTCCACATTCTTTTCCAATAGGCATGTGATGAAGGTGTTTCTCTTGTGAAGGTTTCACTAACCATTAGATTTAGTGATCAGTTTGATCTTAGAATGGTGGAGTTTGTTAGGATTAGTGCTGGCCTCATCATCAGTTTTCGGCTAGACCATTTCAGCTGTAAGGACAAGAGGCTCCTCCTCCACTGAGGGGAGATAGATTAGGCAAATTTCAAAACCAAGGTGTTCTTTAGGGAACTATAATTGAATGTTTTCAATGAGGCGGTCGACTGTATAGGGCATGAGGAGCTGGGTAAGGTCATTTGAACACTGCAGAGGTAGAAGTTTCTATAGGGCTAGAGATTTTTCAAGGTACAGTCTTCTTGTTTAGTACTCTTGTTTATGCCTTGTTTGATTCAGGAGCTTCATGATTTTTTGTGTAACTCGATCTATCCCCTAATATGGGACTATATATTGAGATAATTTACATGCCCCTGGTTTTGAGTACATAGATCGGAGGTCATACAAGCTTGTTTGATGTGTGTTAGGGATGTAATCTTATGTTGGGGCCACCTTATTCTAGTGGGAATATTTTATTGCTACAGATTCAGTCATATGGGGTCATCATTATCATTTACTGGTTGTTTTTAGTGCATTATTCAGTCGAATGATTTAGGAGGAGAGTCATTTTTTTAGACATGGATGACCAACATGTGGCATTCATTAGTGAGGGGAGTTGTCTGATGGGTAGTCAGCATGTGGAGCCTCTCCATTCCTCATTATCCAAGCTGTTAGTGGAATCAATGGTTGCTGAGATGGTGGGTGTTCCAAGAGTTTTTGGGGAGTTATTTAATTTTTTTCCTAAAGTGGTTGTGACTCTAACCCCTTGATGTGATGTTGAGTTCAGGAGAGGTCGGTGCTTCTCTGATTTTGATGGCCCTTTATCTGATGGAACCTACTCTATGGTGGGAGATAAGGATTCATATTGACGATATGATGAAAAAGGGATTTATTAGGCCTAGTGTGTCGATGTATGGGGATTCATTCATTTTTTTCAAAGAAGGAAGATGGTGTTCTAAAGTTATGTTTAGATTACCGCAGTTCAAATTAAGTATCAGTAAAGAACTGTTACCCACTCCCAAGGATAAAAGATCTTTTCAACCATATAAGGGGATAAAGTTGTTTCTTGGATATTTATATGTGGTCTGGATATCACCAGTTGAGAAGGAATGAATATGATATACTAAATAATTCTTTTAGGTGCAGGTATGGGCACTTCAAGTTCATGGTAATATCATTTGGTGTTACTAATAAGCTAGTTGTGTTCATGGGTTTTAATAACTCTCTCCACCATGAGTTCCTAGACCGATTCTTCATAATGTTCATTGATAACATCTTGATCTACTTGATGTTAGAGGTGGACTGTACTAAGCATCTCTGGACTGTCATGGAGGTCCTTTGATGCCACCAGATCTTTGGGAAGTTGTCCAAGTATATGTTTTGGTCATGGGAGGTCCACTTACTTAGATAAGTGGTGTCTCAATTGGGAATAGTAGTGGACACGTCGAATGACAGGGTAGTTGTTTTGTAGGTAGCACCCAAGAATGTGGTGGAAGTTCATAGTTTTCTTGGTCTGGAAGGCTATTACCAGATATTTATACCTGATTTCTCTCGAAATGTACATTCATTAATGTATTTGACTAGAAAGGACTATGCCTTTGTGTTGAGTGAGCAGTTTGAGGTAGATTTTACCTATATGAAGGGGAAGTTGATAAGTGCTCTAGTGGTCAAGTTTTTATTGGAGGGTGTGATGTTTGAGGTGTTTTGCGTTGCTTACCATATAGTCTTGGTGTGTGTGATGATGTAGTAGTAGGTAATGATAATTTATGGGTTTAGGAAATTATGTCCCCATGAATGTATCTATGCTACCCTTGATCTATAGCTAACATAAATCATGTTCTCATTGAAGTTGTGGTGACATTACCTCTTTCAGACCGCTTTGTGGTCTTCCCAGATCACAAGAGCTTGAGGTACATCTTTTCCAAGAAAGATCCAAACATGCGATTATAGAGGTGTATGTAGTTTTACTAGGATTAGAACATCAATATATCTTACACCTCAACAAAGGGGATTGTTGTGGCTGATGCATTGGGAAGGGAGTCATAGTGTTATGTTTTTCAGGAATCTACGGATGCTTGGAGAGAAATTGAGGAGTTGGCTGCCTTTCACTTAGATGCAAGAATGGATGGTTGCAGAGGCTATATGTTTTAGATAACGGTGTATTCATCTCTGAGGCAGTAGTTGGAGGATTATTAGTGGGGAGACTCAGATGTGGAGGTGATTCGTGATTGCATTGACTGGGGTGATGCATCATAGGGATGGTCAAAGAATAGTCAGAATCAGATGTTGTTCTATGAGAATCTGTTTATTCCCATGGTGATGCATGATGGAGTTATCTATGAGTTTCGTATATCACCCTTATAGGTAAACATAGGAGTTTAAAAGTTGTAAAAAAGCTTGAGATAGCATTTTTGGTGTCCAATGATGAGGTGGGTTGTGGCTTTGTTTGTAGTGAAGTGCCTGGCATGCCAGCAAGTAAAGTTTGAGAATCATGTTCCGGGTGGTTTGTTGCAGCCCCTAGATTTTCCCGAGTGTAAGTGGGAAGACATATCAATGGATTTTATCATAAGATTACCCAAGGCATAGGGAGGATGCGATGAAATCTAGGTAATAGTGGATTGACTAACGAAATTGGCTCACTTATTTGAAATTAAGGAGTCTGGTGTAGTGGATTCCTTAGTGTAAAGGTATGTGGATGAGGTGGTGTACCTTCATGGGGTCCTAAGATCCATCATCTCAGATTAGGATATGTATTTTACCTCATGAGTCTAGATGGTATTACAACATGATTTTGGAACTCAGTTACACCTCAACACTAAATTCCACCCTCGGACAAATGGGAAGATAGAAAGAACCATCCAGACGTTGGAGGGCATGCTACGAGAAAGAATCTTGGATTTTGGTGGGTCTTAGGTGTGAATTTTTTCCTTTAGTAGAGTTTTGTTACAACATAAGCTATAAATATACCATTGGTATGGATCTATTTGAAGATTTATATAGGAGGTTGTGTTGTTCACTGTTGTGCAGGACAAAAGTTAGGGAGGCAACTGTTTTTGGTCCGGACGTGGAGTATAGTACGATTGAGAAGGTTCCACTAGTGTTTGAGATGATTAAGCTAGTACATGACCGACATAAAATGTATGTTGATTGAAGGATAATTCCCTTGTAGTTTGAATTTTTGGACCATGTGTACTTAAATATTTCACCTCGAAGTGGACAGTGGAGGTTTGGTAGAGGGAGCAAGCTTTCTCTGAGGTTCATCAAACTTTTTGAGGTGTTGGGGTGAGTTGTCAAGGAGAATACCAATGAAAGTTTTCCACATTAGTTAGAGAGTATCCATGATGGATTTCACTTCTCTCATCTTGATCAATATCATTATGATATCCCCCATAACATTGACTAGCAAGAGTTTGATATCGAAGATGATGTGACATTCTGGGAGTAGCCAGTGGAGGTCTAGGATCTTCAAGAGAAGGTGATAAATGGTGGAACTATTAACATAGGTTGTTTGTTTTGGAGGAATGATTACCTATAGGAGAGTACTTGGGAGTATGAAGTTCATATGTGTGCCCAGTACCTAGAGTTTTTTTGAGTTTTTTCTGTGTGCCTTGCATTGTGATGTAATTATTAAACCTTCTTTTTTATGTGATGGGTTGTTTATTTATTTTGTAACATTTTATAAACTCATGAACATAAGGAGGGGAGGACCCAATTCCAAACCAAGAAAAATTAATTAAAATACGATTAAACACATGTGGGTGAGTCAGTGCCACCCATAGTGGATAATATATTGCATGGAGGAAGGAATTCCCTAATTCATGTATCAAGATAGTTGGTTCTTGTATGGGGTGTCTTGTGGATGTTTGGGTTAGCATATGTGGGAGGGGGTGTTATTAGATGTTGATTGAACAACACATGTTGGTTTATACTTTAGAGGTATCTTACGGTGTGGTTGTTTGGACACCTCTTTCTTCTAGGTTTGGTTTTGAATTATCGAGAGAGAAAATAATTTTATAGGTATATGCTTTAATGGTCCAGACCACCACGGTCCATTAAATTTTAAAAATAAATTTTTTTGAGTTTTTTTTGAGGAAAGAGTATCTCATTTTGAGAGTTTTCATGTTTTTTAGTTTTTCCATCGGTGAGTCAGGCATCGGTAGCTCAGTGTCGATGGATCAGCATTGGTAGGTTAGGTCATTAGTAGGGGAACGCGTTGGAAGGCTAGGGCGTCAGTGAATCATGTCAGTGAGTCATGTGTCTATGGGCCATGTTAGTGACTCATTGATTGGGGTTGTTTCAGTGAGTCACTATCGGTGAGTCACTATCGGTGACTCGTGTCAGTGACTCAACCTTCTGTGAGACATTCCTTACTTTTTCCAGTGTCTCCAGTTTCTCCCCTCTTACATTTTATTTGAAAAAAATAGAGTTTAAAACCTTATATGATCATTACTAATGGAATTTCAAAGGATATTAATTATATCTTTAAAATCATAATTCTCTTATAACTTTCAAATAATCAAACAACATATTATAGATTGTGATATGACTTTAAATGACTTTAGAAACCATTATTCTATTGATATAGGATCTGGAACTTCTATATCAAGATCTTCCCTTCCCCGTATGTTTCTAATTTTTTTATTTGACTAGAACCTTTCTTCATAGAGGATTCACATTTGTGATGTAGCCATGGATCTATTTTTTCTTACAGTCTTTCCTAATACTCATGCTCCCCCAGTTTTGGTGCAAGGAGGAATTGTTGACCATCTGTTGTTCTAGGTAGGGATACCTTTATCTCTCTTTTATTTTTGCATCATGTGGGGTGAGTGAACTCATGTCCCCTTGTGAATACAGCAATACACAAATTTATTGAATATAATAAGAATAAATATATGAGTGTTTGGAAGGATGATGATTATAATTACTTTGTTTTATATGTTATCCTTTATCCATGTTTTGTTTAATAATGGTTGTATACCTTCTGAAAATCATGAGCATTATTGTCCTCTATTTGTGAACCTATATGACTTGTGAATATTTTTTGTTGTTTCCTTATCAAACGGATGAAATTATGAAATTGTTAAACCACATAAACTTGGTTAACAATATGGATGGCCCAAGATCACACTTTTTTGTGATCACCCTGGAATTATAAAATCGGAATTAAAGAATGAGGGTTTCTAAATCTGAATACACCATGCAGTTTGGTGTGGTTGTGTGATGTGTATGGTTATGTTAAACCTAATGTTTTAATATGGTTATGTGGTGTTGTGGAAGGGAGTGTGGTTGTGACTATCGGGTGGTACAAGTGGTGTAATGGAATCTCAAATTGAGATATTAGTTGACTGTGGATTGGATGAGCTTGTTATGATGTGGGAACACATATAAGAAGTGAATGTGTAGCGGGGCAGCAGTTTCAGGTTGATTTATGTTTATTTTACTAAGTGTGGTGTTGTTATGTAGTGGGACTGCATCTGGATAGTGGTTGGGTAGTGGGGATAGTGTTTTGGGTTATTTTATGTTTATGTTACAGGGTGTCCTGTTGTTATGCAGCGGGGCTGCTGAGTGTGGTTGTGATGTGGTGTGTTGGGGATTTTCTTGTTGAGAGGAAGATTGGGTGACATGACTTTAAATAATGATGGCGGAAGTGGTTGGATGGGTGTTCAAGAAAGGGGAATGTGCATTGGGTTGTTTTACCTTGATCATTATTCTTGGTGTGTTATAGCTAACTTTGTGGTTGTTTCTTATGTTGTGTCTAGTAGTTTCCTAGTCAGGGATGGAGTGAACATATAGTTTGTTAAAAAAATAATGACAGTCGGTTAAATGAATTTTCTAGGGGTTATGAATTGGTTTTATAGCTGTTTGAGTGGTTGTACATTTAGAGGTGGTAGCAAAGGTTTTTTTGTGTGGTATGGTTTCTTCTTTTAATAAACCATAGGTTGGGTTGAATGTTTCGTACCAATATATAAAATTTTGGTTCCTTAATATTTCTATACGTACCACTCCCCTATTGATAACTATGTGTTGAACACCCATATTGGTTTGGGGGAGGGTGTCCTTTCCAAATATCTTAGTGTGAGGATGGATGGATGGTTATTGGATCTTCTATGCACCTTCTTCTAGGCATTAATAGCCCATGTTTCTTAGGGTAGGTTGTGTCATGGTGGTGAGGCCCATGTGCCTGCTGGTGAGATGTGCTTCCTAGGTGTCCTCAGGATGAGATGTGTTGTTCTTTCCCATGTTTCTTCAGGATGAGGTTGTTGTTTTGTGGCCCAGGTGTTTGCAGGCATGATATGTTGTGGTTGTGGACCATGTGTTTGGATGCGGGATGTGGTATGTGGCCCAAGCGCTTGTGGATAGGTTGTGATAGTGGGGCTTGTGGAAGAGTGTGGTAAAGTCAGGATGTTCACCATCAGGGATGAGTAGAACACCAGGGGTAAGCAATTCGGGGTACCTAAATATCGATGTTCTTAATACTTCACTTTACTTGACTTGCATTATTGGGTGAGCATGGCTTGGAAAGGTTGGGGTGGATAGTATACCTTGTTAGGTTCTTCAAGGTTTTTTCTTTTCTCGTGAGGGCATTAGTAGCTTCTCCACTTGTGCACGAGATACTTTGTCTTATCCTACTGAGTATACTTTTATGGTCTCCCTACGTATATAAAACTATTTTTATGTTTCTAGGGAGATTACACGGACCGTGATAGACCTTAATAGCCCGAACATTAGGGATAGTTGTTGTGTCACAACTTAGTTTTTTTATTTTGGTATTTACTTTTTAGATTTTCATTTTATTTCTAGTAGTTTTACTTTAATAATTCATGTGGGATGGATTTTGGATTTATATATATTTAATTTTTAGAGTTGGTTTGAGGTTGATACAAATTATCTTTTGATGTTAGTTACGATAAAAGGGTAATGCCTCCCATTTTGTGATATTTGAATACCCTTGGTGCAGGTTGCCACCCCGGGGCCTATAGGAGGTGGGACTCGGGGGTCATTATCTCTTTTTAATATTTAATAGGGAAGTTCACAACACTTTTCCACCCCTTGACTCATCCTGATGAATGATATTCATGACACCTAACATATCTTAAAAACCCAAAAAACCGTAATAAATATTAAAAACCCTAAAACCATTTTTAAAAACCCTAAAAACTATAAAAAACCATAAAAACTATAAAAACCCCTAAAAACTCTAAAAACCATAAAACCCCTTTATAACCATAAAAAACCAAAAACCCTAAGAACTATAAAAACCCTATAAAATCTTTAAAAAACTAAAAAACCCTAAAAACTTAAAAAATCATAAAATCCCTAAAATAAATCCAAACCATAAAAACCCAAAAAAGGATAAAAATATTTAAACCCACTAATCACCTTAAAACCCCTAAAAACCTTAAACAGCCTCAAAACCTTAATAAAAACCCTAAAACCCCTAAAAACCCTAAAAACACCAAATCCCAAAAATCTCTAAACCTATAAAAACCATAAAACCCAAACCACCAAAAAACCCTAAAAACATTAAAATCATAAACAATCAATAAAAACTCCTAAAACACTACAATACCCTAAAAATGCTTAAAATGTTAAAACACCTAAAACATATAAAAATCAAAAAAATCCAAGAAGACAATGTAAATATTTAAAAAACCTTTAATCCATTTAAATACATAATACCCCTAAAACCCAAAACCCTAAAAACTCTTAAAACACCAAAATGACTAAAGCCCCTAAAACACTAAAAACACGAACTAACCTAAAAACACAAACAACCCTTAGAAAATAGAAAAATCCCTAATAAAATAAAAATCCCTAAAACCCATAAAAACCACTAAAAACCCTAAAACCCCATAAACCATAAAAACTCCTAAAACCCTCAAAAACCAAAAAATAAAAAACCCTTAAACCCATAAAACCACTAAAATATGGAAACCCTAAACACAAAAAAACTCGTATCCCCTTAAAAACCATAAATCCAACTTAAACCACCAAAAAAACCCCAAAACCCCTAAAACCATAAAAACACTAAGAACCCTTTAAAACATTTAAAACCCATAAAACCGTAAAAATAAAATAACCCTAAAAAATTTAATACCCATAATAACCCTAAAAACCCTAAAACCAACAAAACCCCTTCAATCCCTAAAGGACAAAAAAATCCCTAAAATATATTAAATAACCACATACCCCTTAAACCCCAATAACGATAAAACCCCCTTAAAACCCCTAAAACCTTAATGACCATAAATACCCCTAAAATCATTAAATCTCAATAAAATAACCAAACATTTTAAATATAATAAAACAATTTAAAACACTTAAAAACCTTTAAAACCTCTAGAAGACCCCAAAACCCCTTAAACCCCTAAGAGACACTAAATCCCCATAAATCCTGAAAATAATCTAAAAACCCTAAAACCCATAAAATTCCATAATAACCCAAAACCCCTAAACGACTATGAAAACCCCGAAAATCAATAAAAGACCCTAAAACCCCTAAAAGACAAAAAGAATCTAAAAACACAAAAAAATGGATCCTAAAACCCCTATAGGATCCTAAAAACCCCTAAAAATATCAAAAACCTAAAATTACCCTTAAACCCTTAGAACCCCCAGGAAAACCTTAAAATACCTCAAAAGATAAAATACACTAAAAGACCCAAAAGAACCCTAATAACCGTAAAGGACCCTAAAAACCCTGAAAGTCCCTGAAACCCCATCCAAACCATAAAGGCCCAAAATAACATAAATAATAAAATAAGACATTTAAACCCTTAAACCCCATGAGATACCTAGAAACCCCCCAAACCCCAAAAATAATTTAAACAAATAAAACCCTAAATCTCCCTAAAAACCATAAAAAGAATTAAAACCTTAATAGACCCTAAATATTACTAATACCATTAAAATACCATAAAACCCATACAAAAACCTTTAAAACCTCTAACCACCCCCCCCCAAAAACCCAAAAACCGAAAAAACCGAAAACACTAAAACCATAAAAAAAATAAAAACCCAAAAAACCTAAAGAAAGATTAAAAATGCTCCTAAAACCTATACCCCTAGAAAACCCTAAAAACTGATCAAAATACTTAAAAATAGGAAAACCCCCAAACCATTAAATCCTTTTAAAATACCCTAAAACCCCTATACACCTAAAAATAAAAAAATCCATACAAACCAAAATAAAACTAAAAATGTAAAGGCCAACAAACCCCTAAAAACCATAAAAACCCTAAAAAAAATATAAAACCAAAACCCCCTAAAACCTCTAAAGCACAAAAAACACAAAAACCCCCTAAAAATAAAACCACTAAAACCCAAAAACCCCTAAAAACATAAAAAAACCAAAAATCCCTAAAAACACTAAAATCACTAAAAACTCAAAAAACCCTAAAAACCCATAAAGCCCCTAAAAAACTAAACCCCTAAAAATATCTAAAAACATTAAAAGACCCCAAAAAACCCAAAAACAAAAAAATACTCTAAATTCCCTTTAAAACCCCTAAAAGAAACAGAAAAACCAAACCCCCCAAAAAACCGAAAAAACCAAAAAACCAAAAAACCCCAATACCATATTAAATACTAAAAACCCATAAAGCCCATAAAAACCCAAAAATCATAAAACCCTAAAATACCCTAAAAGTCCACTAAATTACTAAATACCCTAAAACCTGTACAAACCATAAAACCCATAAAAACCCAAAAAGGCTATACCCCCTAAAAACCATAAAACCCTTACAAACCCAAAAATGACTAAAACCCCCTACGGCCTCGAAATCCCAAAAACCTATAAAAACTAAAAAAACGTGATAAAACATCCAAAATAACCTAAAAATAATAAAATACTCTAAAACCCCTAAAAACACTAAAAGACCTAAAACCCCGATAAAGAACCTTAAAACCATTAAATACCCTAAATCAACCAAACACCCAAAAAGCACAAAAAAACCTAAAAACCATAAAATTCAAAGAAACCCTAAAACCCAAAAAATTCCCTAAAAGCCAAAAAACACCCTAAATTTCCTAAAAACACTAAAATATTAAAAACCTAAAAACCCCTAAAAACAAAAAAAAACCAATAAACCCCCAAAACACTAAAAAACCCAAAAAAACTAAAAACCCCTTAAAACCAAAAAACCCCTAGAATCCCCTAATTACCTTAAAACCCAAAAAACCAAAAAACTAGAAACCCTTAAAACCATACAAAGACATAAATCCTAAAAAACACTTAATACCCTATATGAAACTTAAAAACCCAAAAACCCAAAAACCACCTGAACCCTAAAACCTATAAACTACTAAAACCCCTAAAAAACCCTAAAATCCCTAAAACCCTACAAAGTCCTCAAAAATGAAAAAACTCCAAAAAATAATAAAAACCATACACCCCCCAAAAATCCCTAAAAGTCCATAAATAATTAAAAAACCCTAAAAGACCATAAACACCCTAAAAACTATAAAATACCATAATAACCCTAAATCCCTAAGAGACACTAAAAACCATAAAACCCCTAAGAGATCCTATAAACCCTAAACCCCCTAAAACACTCTAAGAAACCCTTATAAATCATAAAAACATAACATAAAAAAACCCTAAACGACTCAAAAAACCCTAAAATCCCTTAAAGGACCCTAAAACCCCATAAAATCCATAATATTCCAAAAACCCCTAAATATCCTAAAGGAAACTAAAAACTCTAAAGTTTCTAAACAACCATAAAGAAAATCCTAAAGACCATAAAACCCCTAAATCAAAACCAAAAGACCATAAAATCTCAAAAACTATCTAAAACCCCTATTGGACCCATAAAAACCATAAAAACTCTAAAAGACGATAAAACCAATTAAAATTTAAAAAAATAATAAAAAAATAGGATAGACCCTAAAAACCTAAAAAACATTAAAATTACTCAAAAAGCATAAAACAACCTAAAAACCATAAAACCCCCGAAAGACCCTAAAAACCATCAAACCCCCAAAAACCCAAAAAACCTAACAACACTAAAAGAATTAAAAACCTTTAGAAACACTAACAAAACACTAAAACCCTATAATATAAAAAATCAATTGTAAACCTAAAAATTAATTAAAACCAAAAACCCATCTAAAACCCAAGAAACCCCCATTCCAAACCCACTAAAATCCCTAGAAACCCATAAAAATACTGAAACCCCTACCCCCCTCCCACACACTAAAAAATCTAAGGAAACACATTAAAACCCTAAAAAACTAAAAACCCTTAAAACCCATAAAGGACCCTAAAAAAAATTCATAAACCCCCTAAAAACCCTTAAAATCCATAAAAACCAAAAACCCCTAAAGAAACTTAAAAATCCTTAAAAATAATTTAAAAAACATTTTAAGAATAATCAAACCCTAACCCATTGAATAACCTTTAAACCTTAAAAAAATAAAAATGTTTAAAAAACCCTAAAACCCCCCAAAAATACCCTATAAACCTGAAACCCAATAAAGTCCCCTGAAATCCTAAAAAACCATCAAAATCCTTAAAAACCTAAAGGACCTAAAACCCATAAAAACTCTAAAACAAAATAAAACCATAAAAATCCTTACAACAGCTTGACACCCCTAAATACTCAAAAAACCATAAAAACCATAAGGGACCAAAAAACCAAAAAAACCCCTAAAACACTGTAAAACCCAAAAGGGTCCAAAAAATCCAAGACACAACAAAATGATACATATAACCCTAAAAATATCTAAAAACCCTAAATGACCCTAAAAAACACACAAACCCACTTAAAATGATATGGCCCCCCAAATCACATAAAACCCCAAAAGACCCTAAAGAACATGAAAACCTATAATGAAACTTAAAAACCATATATACCCTAAAAACCCATAAAAACACAGATAGGACCCTAAAAAACCCAAAAAACCAGAAAGACTCTAAAACACCCTTAAAACACATGAAAGACCATAGAAACCCCTAAAACCCATAAAAGAACCTAAAAACCTAAAAACCCGAAATGTACCTAAAAGTCCTAAATCCATAAAAACACTAAAATGCCCAAAACCCCTAATAAACATAAAATACCCTAAAACCCACAAAAAACACTAAAAATCAGAATCTCTTAAAAGACCATACAACCTCAAAACCCCTAACAACATCATAAAACCCCTAAAACCCTAAAAAATTTAAAACATTTAAAAATTTAAAAATACCCTAAAACCCAAAACCCCTAAAAAAAATTAAAAATCCATAAAACCTGAAAAAATAAAATAAAAACCCAAGTATCATAAAAAACATCAAAAACCCCCCCAAAACCCCTAGAAAATACTAAGAAAACTTGAAAAACTAAAATCTATAAATTCCATGAAATTATATAAACTGAGTGAAAAATCCTAAAACACTTTAATGACCTAAAAACCCATTAAAACCCTAAAAATTTAAAAACAAAAACACCCTAAAACTTCTAAAAACACCAAATCACCACAAATAACACACAAAACTCCTACAAACCAGAAAACCTCGAAACCCCCAAGACACTAACAAACCCCAAAAACCCTAAAAACACTTAAAACCCCTAAAAACCCCCAAACCCCTAAAAAACCTGAAGAACCCCTAAAACACTAAAACCCCCTAAGAAACCCAAAAAATTCTAAAACACCCAAAAAACTAAAAAACCCCTAAACCCTTATAAACCTTAAAATTATTAAAGACTAAAAAACCCTAAAACCATAAAAAATTAAAATTCTAATAAATAACAAAATCCCCTAATACCCAAAATGAAGCCTAAACCCCTATTTTTTTTTAAAAAATGCATAAAACCCCCAAAACCCCCAAAACCCATAGAACACTAAAAACTATAAACCCATAAAACACTTGAAAAACCTAAAAACCCTAAGGATGATAAATACTACAAAACTCTAAAAATCCAAAAAAAAACATAAAAACACTAAAGACCATAGAAACCCCCAAATCCCAACAAAACAAAAAAACCCTAAATACCCCTCAAAATTAATAAAACTCCCAAAAAGACCCTAAAAACTTAAAACGCATTAAAATTACCTAAAAACCCTAATAATCTTAAAGTCCCTAAACACCAAATAATACCCCTAAAACCCTTAAACACCCTAAAAACCCTAAAATAAATAAAATGTCTAAAACCCAGAAAAACCTACCCACCCAAAAAATCATAAAATGGCACAAAACAAACTAAAAATTCTAAAATTTCTAGTAACACTAAAAAACCCAAAAAATTATAAAACCCCTAAAAATATAAGAAATCCAAAAAAACCCAAAAAAACAATCACCCCTTAATATCCATAAAAACTCTTAAATACCCATAATAACATGAAAACCACTTAAGATTCCTAAAAAACTAAAAAACCCAAAATACCCAAAACCCTAAAAAGACTAAAATCCCTTTAAAACCCTACACCCCTAAAAACAATAAAACCATTTAAATATTTAAGGGACCACATAAACCTGAAAACTCTATAAACCATAAAAACACAATGAAATCCAAAAACCCAAAAAACCTATAAACCCTAGAAACTCTAACCATCCCCTCCACCCCAAAAAAACCCAAAAAACCCTGTAAAAACAAAAATACCCTGAAAAGACACTAATACCCCTATGAATTATAAACCGTAAAAGAACATAAAAAACTAGAAAACCAAAAAGACTCTAAAACCTAAAAAGAACCAATAAAACTCTTAGAGACCCTAAAAATACTAAAACACCTTAAAATACACTAGGAAGTCATTAAACCCCTATAAAAGACCATAAAATACCCTAAAAGTTATGAAAGACTCTAAACCCTTAAAATCATTAAAGGATCCTAAAACACCTAAATTCCCCTAAAAATTATTAAAACCCCTAAAGGAACCTAACAATGAATGGACCCTAAAATCTCTTAAAAAACCAAAAGAACCCTAAAAACCCCTAAAAATTCCAAAAAACCATGGAAACTCAAAAAACCAAAAAAATCCCCACATAAAACACTAAGGGTGCCCTATAAACCATAAAAAACATTAAAGACCATAAAAGATCTTAAAAACAATAAAAAACTATAATAACATTAAAACCTATGAAACACAAAAAGACCATAAAACCGATGAAAAACTAAAGAACCCTTTAAACCAAAAAAACCATAAAAACTTTAAAAATCCAAAAAAACAAAAAAATCTCAAAAAAATCCCCCAAACCCCACTAAACCATTAAAACATGCGAAAAAACATAAAAACCACAAAAAACACCAAAAAATTTAAAAAACCTAAAACCATAAGAAAATATAAACACACCAAAAATATCAAAAAAATCCCAAAACCCCAAAAAAATCCTTTTAAAACCAAAAAAATAATAAAAACCCATAAAAATCCCAAAACCCTAAAACACCTAAAAACACAAAAAACACAATAAACCCATAAAATCCTAAAAATGCTAAAACACTTAAAAACCCTTAAACTCAAAACACTTGAAACCCATAAAAACACTACAACCCTAATAAAACATAAAAACCAAATCCACTATAAGACCCTAAAAACCTTTAAACCACATAAAAGACCTAAAAACCCAAAAGGCCAAAAAACCTTTAATACAAAAAAATTAATTGAAACTGCATTGAAACCCTAAAACCAGTCTAAACCCCTTAAACACCAAAAAAAACTCTAAAAACCTAAAAAACATAAAAACCATAAAAACCATAAAACCTAGAAAATCATAAACAGCCCTAAAACCCCCTAAAAACGCCAAAACCCACCAAAAATTATGAAAGATCTCTAAAAACCCTAAAAATATTTAAAAGTATAATAACCTTAACACCAAAAAAGAACACTAAAAAACCTGATATACATGAAAACCATGAAAAATCATAAAATCCCAAACAAACCTTAAATCCCCAGGACCCTTGAAAACCCAAGAACCCAGAAAACCATAAAAACCACAAAACCCTAAGAATACACTTAATGACCCTTAAAACCTCAAAACCCCATAGAACACCTAATAATACAAAAAAACTCAAACCCCTAAAACCCTAATACAACCATGAAGACCACTAAAAATTTTAAAAACCCTAAAATCCCTAAAACACCAAAAAATCCTAAAAACCTTGAAACACAAAAAAATTTCCTAATTCCTGTAAAACAGCTAAAAACTCTTTGAAACTCCAAGAAGCTAAAAACCATAATACCAAAAAATAACAAAAACCCCCTAAATAAAAAAACATAAAACCCATGAAAACCCATGAAAACCCAAAAAACAACCCTAAAACCCAAAAAAACAAAAACTAACTATAATACCCCTAAAAATATAAAAACTATAAAACCCATTAAAAACATAAAAATCCATAAAAATCGTAAAAATACCTAAAACACTAAAAAAAATCCAAAACACTAAACCCTAAACCCTACACCCTAAACAATATAATTAACACCCTAATCCCTAAACCCAGTACCCTAAACCCTAAACCCTATACCCTAAACCTTATTCCATACATTGTAAACTGTAAACCCTATACCCTACATCTTAAACCCTTTACCCTACACCATAAACTCTATACCCTACACCCTAAACCCAATAACAAAAACCCCAAAACATAGAACACTACACAGAAAAAGACCATGAAACCCCTATAATCCCTAAAACCATAAAATACCCAAAAAAATCCTAAAAATCCAAAAAACTCCTAAATGATCCAAAAATCCAAAAACAAACGACAAAGAACCAAATAATACATCAAACCCCCTAAAAACTATAAGAGACCACCAAAAAATATAAAAACCTTAAAACCCTAAAAAACTAAAGACCATAAAACCAATAAAACCCCAAAAAACCCAAAAAAAATACCCCAAAACCCTAATAATTCCTAACACCTTAAAAAAATAATAATAAACCCCCAAATCCCAAAATAACATTAAAACCCACCCCCCAAAACCAAAAAATCTTTTAAAACCCTAATAACCCAAAAACACTAACACCCCATAAAACCCTAAAAATCCCTAAACACCAGAAAAAAACCAAAACCCCCCAATGCCTCTAAAATTAGTAAACCCCCCTAAAACATTAAAAACCCTAAAAACACTAAAAACCCTTAAACAGGAAAAAATCCAAAAAACCATAAAAACCCTAAAAAATATAAAAACTCATAAAAATAAAAATACCCCTAAAAACCCTGAAACCCCTAAAAAACTGAATATCCAAAAATAGTAAATACGATAAACCCCTATATTCCCTAAAAACTTTAATGCCCCTAAAAACCCTAAAAATAGAAAAACCCTAAAAAGTTAAAAAAACTATAAGACCCCTAAAAATCCCTAAAACCGCTGAAAGAACATAAAAATCATAAAAACCATAAAATACCATAAAACCCTAAAAACCCTAAAAGGCCCTAAAACCCAATAAAACAACTTAAAGATCCATAAAAACCATTGAACAGAAAAAACCATTAAAACGCACAAATAAAACTACAACACCACAAAACCCTGAAACACTATACAACCCTAATAAACCTAAAAACTCTAAAACCCATGACATGCCAAAAATACTAAAAGAACCCCAAAAGGGATAAAACTCTAAAAACCATAAAATTACAAAAAACACAAAAAATACTAAAAACCCAAGAATAGCCAACAAAAATAAAACCTCTAAAAACCCTTAAAGACCTTAAAATCCCAAACAGTAACCTAAAATACCTGAAACCCCTAAAACCCTATAATCCCCAAAACCATAAAAATAACTAAAAACTAAAAATCACTAAAAACCCTTAAAAATTCCTAAAAACATAGAAACTCTAAAAATCCAAAAGACCCCAAAAGACCCGAAATACCATTAAACCCTGAAATAACCCAAAAAATCTTAAATACATTAAAAAAACCCCCTAAAACCCCAATAAACAAAAAAATACCCTAGAAAACTAAAAAACGCAAAAAATACCTTCAATCCCAAAAATTAAAAAAACCCCAAATCTCCTAAAAATCCTACAAAATAAAAAATTATAAAGATCGTAAAACCCTTAAAACCCCAAAAATCCCTTTCTGAACATCAAAATATATAACAACTAAAAAACCACTAAAGGCCCAAAAAACAATAAAACCCTCTAACCCTCGCCCCCACCAAACCCTGAAAAGACTTTAAAACCCTACAACCACTAAACACCAAAAAAATCCTAAAACACATGAAAACCCTAAGATAACCTCAAAACCCTAAAACCCCTAAAACCCTAAAACACTTAAAACCCCTAAACACCTAGGAAACATTGAAGACACTAAAAACCCTTAAAGCGTAAAACCCCCTATAACCCTAATAAAGAAAAAACAATTAAACCCCATAAAAACCGTAAAAACCCATAAAACCTCTAAAACAACTAAAACCCTTAGAATATCCCTAAAACCCACTAAAAGTCCCAGAAAACCTAAAATCCTAAAAAATGTTAAAAATCCAAAATACCATAAAAGACACTAAATAACACAATAAAACTCTAAAATACTCTAAAAACTGTAAAACCCAAAACAATCATAAATCCCTTAAAACCATAAACCCATTAAAAAACCGAAGGACCCTAAAATGCCATAAATTTTGGGGACTGTTAGGAATAGCCTGGCCCTGAGCCTTCCTTGCCCCATAAGAAGACATGAAATCCCCCAAAAGACCCTAAAACACTAAAACACGAAAAACCTTGGAAACCTCTAAAACCATAAAAAAATCTAAAATACCTTAAAAACTCTAAAAACATGGAAACCCCTAAACCCTAAAAACAAAATATATATTTATAAAACACTAAAATTCACTAAAAATAGTAAGAAGCCTAAAAACCATAAAAATGCTAAAAACCCATGAAACTGCTAAAAACATGAAAAACACTAAGACCCTAATTGCGCAAATAATCCAAAAACATCCAAAAAAATTAAAAACATAATCCCCATAAAGAACTCTAAAACCACAAAAACTAAAAAATGTCACATAAAACTCATAAAAACCATAAAACCACTTTTAATACCTAAAAACCCTAAAAAACCTAAAAACCCTGAAAACCTATAAAACCTTGAAAATGAAAAGAAATTATTAAAACACCTAAAAAGTTTCAAGATCTCTAAAAACCCTAAAATATGAAATACCATAAAACCATAAGAGACCTTAAAACCCATTTAAACCATAAATCCCTAAAAATCCTAAAAATCCTAAAAACTCATTAAAACCCCAAAGTCCTAAAAACCGAAAAGAAACTAAAACCCCTAAAAGATTAAAATATCATAAAACTCCAAAAAAATCCTAAAATACATCAATACCGTAAAATACCAATAATGATCCTAAATACCCTAAATGACACTAAAATCCTAATAACCCAAAAAGATCATAAAATAACCAAAAACACTAAAAGTAATTAAAACCCCTAAAAACTATAAATGATACTACAAATTCCAAAAGGAAACTAAATACCATAAAACCCTTAAAGGACCCTAAATCCCAAAAAAAACCCATAGAAGAACCTAAACCCCACTAAAAACCCTAAAATTCCCCAAAAAACCCTAAAACCCATAAAATAAACAAAAAAACAAAAAAAAGCCTAAAAGACTATAAAACTCACAAAAACCTTAAAAGACTTCAAAATCCATAAAATTTCCAAATAAGTCTAAAAACCCCTAAAATACCATAAACCCAAAAACCCTAAAAGACTATAAAACCCATAAATTGTTTTAGGAAACTAAACCCCTAAAACCCCCAAAATGGCCCTTAAAACCCTCAAAATTGACGCTAATACCCCTAAAGGGCCATTAAAACCCTAAACCCAATAAAGAACCTTAAAACCTTAGAAGTACCTAAAAACCACTAAAAATATAAAGTACACTAAAAATAATAAAATCAATAAAACCCCTAAAAACCAAATAAACCCTAAACCCCCTAAAACACTCTAAACCCCGTAAAAGTCCCAAAAATCTCAAAAATCCGTAAACACCATAATAGTCCCTAAAATAGTAAAACACCATAAAAACAATCGAAAAGCCTCAATGACCAAAACAACCCAAAGAACCCCTAAAGTCCCTAAAAACCCAAAAACCCCCTTGAAACCCTTAAAAACCTTTTAACCCCCCAAAAAACTATAAATCCCATAAAATCTCATAAAACCCCTAAAAGAAAGAAAACCCACTAAAACCCATTAAAACACTAAAAACCTTTAAAACCCTAAAAACTAAAAAATAATAAAAACCCTAAAATAAATAAAAATAAAAAACCCTTAAAATTAATAAAAACACAAAAAAAAACCATAGAAAACATTAAAACACCTTTAAACCCCTAAAAAGCTTAACAAATCACAAAAATCACAAAAAATAAGCTAAAACGCTAAAACCCAAAAAAAACCCCAAAACCCGAAAACATACACCATATACGTTATACCCTACCCAAAAACCCTATACCCTATAGACTACACCCTAAAAGATAAACCCAACACTCTAAATCCTATACCATACACACTAAACGATGAACCCTACACCCATAACCTTGTACCCTACACCCTAAATCCTAAACACTACACCCAAAACCCTATATCCTATACCCTAAACCCTAAAACTTACCCCATAAACCCACTACCATACATCATAAACCCTAAACCGTACACTTGAAACCCTATATTGTACACCCTAAACACTATACCATAAACCATATACCCAACATACTAAACCCCAAACCTGACGCTATAAACTCTACACCCTACATCCTAAAAACTATATCCTACACCGTATAACTTATAACCATAACCCAATACCCAAAAATGAACACACCAAACCCTATACCCTATACCCTAAACCCAGTTTCTTTAACACTAAACCAAAAACCATACACCCTGTACCCTAACCCATATTACCAACACCCTAAACGCTTAACCTTAAACCCCAAAACATGCAACCTACACTCTAAAAACTAAACCATATAAAATACACACTATAACCAATACCCAACATCCTAAACCCTAAAACAAAACCCTATACTATAAACCCAACACCCTAAGAACTATACCATACGCCATAACACCAAAACACTACATCGTAAATCCTATACACTACACCCTAAACCCTAATCTCATAAACCCTACACCTTAAACCCTAAACCATATACTTTACACACTAAATCCTAAACCATCTACACTAAAACCTACAACATACACTTTAAACCCTAAATGATAAACCCTTCACCCTTTACCCTAAACCCTACTCCCTAAACCCTAAACCCTACACCCTAAACCATATACCATATACACTAAATCCTACACTTTTAACCACAGGACCTACAACCTAAACCCTAAACCCTATACCCGACACCCAAATTCATAAACCCCACACCATATAGCCAACAAAATAAACCATATACCCTTCCCCCAAAACCTAAAACTCTAAACAAGAAACCCTTAACCCTACACCCAAAACCATATACCCTCCACCCCATGCCAAATACACTAAAATCCAAAACCTATATGAAAAACCATAAAACCTATACCCTACACCCAAAACCCTATACCCTACACCCTAAACAAAAAACCCTACACCGAATGTAACACCCCAACATTCCATGGTATGTTTCCCTTTGAATAATGAAATAGCTTGCACAGTACGCAACATGGAGTTTTAACACACCACGACAAATCAAACTAGTCGTTATGAATATTAATACCCACATTGGGAAATTTAATAAATTTTATTTTTTAAAATGGTCTTCATTTTTTGATTCATAATTCCAAAATTATCTTAAAGTGAATTTTTGGTATTTTTTTGAAAACTTTTAATTTTTTGATGAATAGTGAAAAGCACTACGTTATTGTTTAAAACTGACTTTTTATTTAAATAATTAGTAATTTTATTTAAATTTATATTAGGTGAGATAGATACATAATACCTATATATGTTCAATTTAATTCATTGGATTCAATTTATAATAGTATTAGATATATAAAATTTTATTGAACTTTTTACCATCTTAAACCCACCTTATAGGTGCATTTGAAAATTTTCATAAAATGTAATTTTACCACTTCTGTGAATTGAATTTCAAAGATACAAAATATATAGTTGACATCAGTAAATAAAATTTGGTTCAATAAGATGAAAATAATATTTGGTGAATAGTAAATTTTGACTTTAATTTACCATAGTTAAAAGTAAATAGGGTAATTGAAGGTAGAAAATGATATTATTATTACCCTAACACATGTTAAAATTATATTAGATAACTGTATTTAGACTTGAATTAACATTGGGCATAAAAATTATCTTATTTGTCCACTTTTATTAGATTAGGACATTTATTATTATTATTTTTAAGATTAGTTAAAAGTGTTAAATTTAATGCTTAATAACTAAACCATTTTTAATAAAGAGTTATTCCAAAGATAAATTCTACTATAAATATTCATTAGAAATATAAACATATTTACTACGTAATGATATTTTATTTATAATTTTTAGACATTAAATAATTAAATTTATTTATGATACAATGATGATGCAGTAATTACCTAATTAATGAAAGATTATAATAATTGATATTATAAATATACAAATAAATGTAAATTGAGACTTTTAATGAATTAAACTAAATTTATAGGTTAATATTACATGTTATGGTTATGTTAATAATTTTTTTTCTAAGTGATAAAGTTTTTATGACTTTCACAAATACAAAATACCGAATAGTGTCATAATTGACAAAAAGGAGTTTAAAAAAATACTATTTTATTAAATGATCAAATACTCCAAAACAGCCAAGGTTATACCAAAGGACTTATATAATATTATATATGTCAATAATAAACCACTCATTTTTCTCTTGTCTTTTTATAGTATGTTTTTAATGATTTATTAAAATAATTCAAGAATACCTGGTAAAAGTTAAACTATTTATCTACAAGTTAAATCTAAAAGATAAGGTTAATATAGTCACCTAAACCTATTTAAAACCTAATGGTTGAGATTTATTCTATCCATACCCACCTTATCCCTGAACTAAATCCTTTTGTATCCATTATAAACCGAATATGATTGTATAATAAAATAATATTTCAAGATTTTCCTTAAGTGACTCTCACCTCTCTTATAAAAGGTTACTTCACCTTCTCTCAAAATCAAACCTCCAAAGCCATATGGCTCAGCCAAAACCTACTCAAATATCCTCCCAAATACCCTCAATTCAACCTATATTTCTTACTTTGATTAGAATCCAACCTAAGCAGCCCTTTTGATCAAATCAAAATGAAGCACCCGAAGAAGAGGTAATAATTTCATCACCTCTTTCAAAATTCTTTTCTTTTTCCACTTCCTCTTTATTTGTTGTTTCTGTAAAAAAAAATAACTCCAAGACCTTATACATACTGTGTTGTTTTTATAAATATGATACAACTATATTCATTATTCAACCCATCCTATGAATGACCAGTCACCATACGTGCGTACGCACAGCTTACCGTCTCTATGTCGTGGTGTAGTTTGCTATTCAAACACTTCATTATTTGGATGGGTATAATAATATGTATAACTGAATTAAATAATAAATATAACATTTTATGGATTACGTATATATTATATAAAAATCCAACTACATAAAATTCCACCATTAATAGAATGATATTGTTCCTCGTGCGTATGTACGGATTACTGTCTCCACGAACGCGATTAAATTCATTCCACATCATAACCATTCAAGAATAATTATTATTTTGTGATTAAAAATAATGTTTATGAAAAGAATATCATTCTGGATATGAGTCAAATAGATCATATCCATAACAAACATGGCTTATGTAACCCAACATATAAAGGAAAATGAATTAGTTAACACCAGAAACAATGATACAATTAAAATATTATTAACAAAGAAATATTAAAATATCATATATGATATCATATTTATGTATGTGGTTCTTACATAATTTAAAAAAAATTATTAACTATTATACAGGAGGTTAACATACCCTCTATCAAGGAATAGTACAAGGTAAGGGTTAATTCTACAATCTCTTCATTTTTTGAGTTTGTTTATACATGAGTATCTACTGGGACCTCTTTATCATCCACATTAGTATTTCTTAAAAATGTATTTCAAAACATTTCTAATATTTCATAGAATATGGTTTAAATACATTTATACCCTTTTTAAAATTTTTATGAGATGTTTATAAAGTAATATTTCCTCCGTTTTCCAAACAATATTATTTATGACCTTTTCGACAAAATTAAGAAAATAATGTTTTTTAACTTATACGGCAGGTGCAGATATTTTCTGCAATTGTAACACCTTTGAAGCTTCCCTTAATAGTTTATAAAAATACATTAAAAATAAATGTTTTCTTTCAAAATTACAGGACATTAAAATGATTAAAAAATAGAAAGATATATTTCTCTCAAATAGTTTTGATTTCATCTATGTCAACATCCTTTATTCGATTTTACACTTGTTTGAAGTTGATTTATTATGATACAATCTTCCATATTGTGTTAAATTTTTTGTGATATGTTTGACTGTGGATGTGATATTTTTATACCATTCATGTTTTATGGTTAAAGTATTGACATTTTGTATGCTATTTTTAATACTAATGTTTATGTTATGTTTCAATGTTTTCATATGGGGAATGAATTTGACTTAGTAAGTGATGAGAGGAGCCCGCTATAGCTCTTCAATTCATAGGCATGTCTCATGAGAAAAACATGTTTCATGGCATAAGGCATTGACAAAATATTATTTGTAGTCTTGGCATGATTCCTTGAATATGTGGTTATGATGTCTGAAATTATGCATTTCATCATTATGAAATTGGATATTGATATTAGATGTGATTATTAGACTAATAGAATATCCATGACAATAAGTAAATGGAATTATTTGATTTCTATTTTCCATATCATGCTGATGTTTAAGATTAAAAGGCACGTTTATTAGTCTTATACAATGCCATAAATGTTTATGATTATTTATGAATGTTTCTATTATATTTTTATCCTTACTGAGTACCGAAGCTCACCCCTTTTTATGTTTTATTTTTCCCAGGAAGTGAAAAGTATATTATGACTGACCTACAGGGATAGTATAAGGGATATGAATATGTTAAAATGAGACACAATGTTGTTTTTTTCAATTAATAATGTAATATAAAACATATGTTTGTGTCTATTACTTCTATGTCTACTAAAAAGAATGTTATTTCTAGGTTTAATACTATGTGATCATGCTAATATAATGTAATAATTCACCGACTCTAGGTAACTAGGGTCGGTGCATTACAGTTGGTATCAAAGAATGGTTAGTACAAACCTTGGATTCTTGATTTATAAAAACTCGGATTAGAGAACGTTACCCTAAGATAGACTTTGGGAATTAGTATAGAAGAACTTCCTAGAATTTTGGCAATGTAGAGATTTTGTGAGTTTTCCCAAAAATACATCCCTTTTTTTATATGAGCTGGTATAGGTGGCTCAAGAACATATATACTTATGAGTAAAAACTATGACAAGGAGTTTTGGGCTTAACCTGGGAAATCATGTTACATGACAACGAGACTTGATGCACTCTTGGTTACACCACAATCGGGGGATATGCATAGGATAATTTACATTTTCTTTAGAAAACATTATGAAAGATTTATGAGTATTTACTTCCACAAAGAATTTTTTTATGATTATAGAATATATCCATGAACATTTAATTTATGTTAAGTGTTTTACATGTCTGGAATTATGTATTTTGATTCATAAACTAATCTAGTGTATTCCATTGTTTTTAAATGGTGCATAGTGGAAGGAATGTAAACTATATCAATGAACGTAAGCCATATAAGGATTTCCCTCCTACTCAATATTATTATAGTAGAGATGGTAATGGAACTGGTGATGACTGGCTTATCACCATACTGGGACAACTCACTCTAGTTATTAATAATAACCTTACCAGTATGAAGCACCCTGATCCACAACACAGAGGATCAGTTTTAGACCACTTCATGATGCAAAAATCACCAATATTCATTGGGACTACAAATCCATTTGTAGCTGAGCAAAGGATATGTCCCTTAGAGAAAATATTTCATGGTATGGGGATTAGCTAAAGGAAAAAAGTTATCATGGAAATTTATCTCCTCACGAGAGATGCAGATCAATGGTGGTCACTAATTCAAAATACTAAGAAAGATGAAGAAGTATCAAATATGTAATGAGGAAGTTTAAAGAGATTTTCTTAGATAAATACTTTCCTCATGACCGTCGAGCGAATCTAGAAATAAAATTTTTGAGTTTGAGGCAAAAGGAGGATGTGAATATCGCAAAGTATGAGTCTAACTTTACAGGGTTTGCAAGGCATGCAACAGATTATATACACAACCCACAGAGAAATATTGATTGATTCTTTGATGGGTTGAAACCATTTCTTTGTCGAGAATTAGTCTCATAATCCTTCTTATTATAAGAAGATATTGCCTCATGTTCTATCAAGAGAGAAAAGGAATTCTCTAAGTCTGATGACTTTAATGAAAAGAAAGAGAAGAAGGGATCTGCTGGATACTCTGGAAATGGAAATAATGGAAATAAGGGAAAATTTGTATTTTCATCATGCGGTAAATGTAGGAAGAAACACCCCAGTACTTTCCTGAAGGGAATGTGGGTCTGTTACAAGTGTGGTGAAAAAGTCCACCAAGCTTGTGATTGCAAGGGAAAAAAATATTCTATCAATGTTAAATGCTAAAATTTTAGAGAAATGGGGCATTATGAAAATGATTGTCCTAAGCATCAAGGAAATATACCTCAAAAAAGGAAAAGGGATTAAGGCCAAGCTTAATCGATCACTACTGCTGAGGTTTAAACTCTGAATGATATAGAGGTAGGTAATTTAATGGTTTCTTCAAATTTTGTCAATGATTTATTTGATTCTAGATCATCTCATTGTTTCAAATCTTCCCAGTTTTCTAATAAAATTAGATATTTCCAATTTGATTTAACAAGGATGTTTCTAGTCAAAACGTTTAAGGGAAGTATCATTGCCACAATGTTTTGTGAATCAGTCCCCATTAGGGCATATAATATTATATATCTTTTGATATCATCATCAAAACCATGATTGAATATGATATAATCCTTGGTATGGATTGGATTTCAGACCATGATGTGGAAATTTATTGTAAGATGAAATAGGTTACAATTTTCAATGATGATATGGAGCACCTTATCTGTAGAGAAAAAATGTCACCACCTGATTTTTATCTAGATCCACACCCAATAGCTTTATCAAATTCAATTATTAGGGTTGAAGAAAATGAAAAAACTATGGGTGAGTAAAGGAAATAACAAATAGAGGATATACCTACTATGTAAGAATATGTTGATATGTTTCCAGATAATTTACCTGGACATCCTCTAGAATAAGAAATTGCATTTTCAATTAATTTAATTCTTCGTTAAAGCCCCATATCAAATACCCCTTATATAATGGCCACTGTGGAATTAGTGGAACTAAAGAAACAACAAGAGGAATTGAGTAATAATGGGATTATTCTCCCTAGTGTTTCTCCATGGGGAGCCCATGTTCTTTTTGTTAATAAAAAAGATGGATCTCTGAGGTTGTGTATTTAATATAGATAGATCGATGCTATAACAATAAAGAACAAGTATCTCCTACCTCTTATTGATGATTTATTCGATCAACTTCATGGAGCTTAAATTTTTTCAAAGATTAAACTTCGATATGGATATCATTAGTTGTGTGTGAAGAAGGAAGACATTCCAAAAACAACATTTCGTAATAGTTATGGGCATTGCGAGTTTACAGTGCTGCCTTTTGGATTGACTAATGCACCCTCTGTCTTTATGGATATAATGAATATATTAATGAATTTCTAGTGGTATTTATTGATGATATATTGGTATACTCAAAAACATATGATGATCAAGATAATTACTTGCACACTATTCTAAAAACCCTCAAAATAAATGCATTATATGGGATGTTTAGCAAGTGTGAATTCTGGATTCAGGAAATTTCTTTTCGTGCCCATATTGTCTCTATGGAATGAATCTCTATCGATCCTTCAAAGACCAAGGCAATCCAAGAATGGCCAGCACCAATGAGTATAATTGTGGTATGCAGTTTTATTAGTTTATCAGGTTATTATAGACGTTTCATCCAAAATATTGCACGATTTCCTAACCCTTTAACCAAGCTCACACATAAAGGGGTTAAATTTGTTTTGACAAAAGAATGTGAATAATGTTTTGAATAACTCAAGAGAGGATTAGTCGATGCTTCTATATTGACCCTACCATTAGGGAATGATGGGTTTGTTATTTATAGTGATACATCAAATAAAGTACTTAGATGTATCCTTATGTAGAATGATAAGGTTATTGCCTATGCATCATGATAGCAAAAAATTTAGGAACAAAATTATCCCACACATAATTTTGAGTGAGCAGCTGTAATCTTTTCATTGAAGATATGGATACACTATCTCTATGATGAAAAATATGAGATATATACTGATCACAAGAGTTTGAAGTATATTTTTTCACACAAAGAACTCAACATGAGGAAAAGGTGATAGATTGAACTACTGAAAGATTATTATTTCACAATACACTACCACCTAGGGAAGGCAAATAACGTGGAAGATGCTTTGAGTAGAAAGGATCATGGAGTTTTGAATAAAATAAGAGTTTAAAGGAATCCTATGTTCATGGATCTAGTAAAGATGGATATGGGAATAATAATGGAAGGAGAAACATCTATACATTTTCAAATGGCTACCAATACAACTTTCATAGAAAGGATAAAAAGTTCTTAGACTGATGATGAGGAGTTTCAAAATAAAATTAAATCTGTGAACGATGAGAGATTGATTAACTTTGTATATGAAGATGGGATTTTAAAATTTGGGAAGAGACTTTTGGTTCCTAACATACCTGATCTGAAAAGGTAATTATTGGATGATTCTCATAGCTCCAATTTATCTATACACCCTAGTAGCACTATGATGTATAGAGATTTGAAGGAACATTTTTGGTGGGACAACATGAAAAAGGATATTTATTATTATGTATCAAGATGTAAGGTTTTTCAATAGGTGAATGCTAGAAGAAAAAATCCTATAAGAGTCAGGAAACCTATTCCCATACCTAAGTGGAAATGGGTTGATATTACGATGGACTTTGTCATGGGGCTACCAAAGACTCCTATAAAGAATGATGCAATATGGGTCATTTTTTATCATCTTACCAAGTCGGTACATTTTCTTGCTATAAGAGAAGATTTACCACTTGAACGTTTAACAAGACTATATATTGATAGATTTGTAAGAATTCATGGAGTACCCATATTGATTGTTTCTGATCGTGATCCCCTTTTTACATCCAGATTCTGGAAAAGTATTCGGAAGGCCCTTGATACTGAACTTTGTTTGCGCACGGTCTACCACCCTCAAACTGATGGAAAATCAAAACAGACTATTCAAACCTTATAAGACATATTGAGATCTTGATCACTTGACTTTCAAAGTATTTGGGATCAATATTTACCTCTGGTAGAATTTTCCTATAATAATTGCTCCCATTCAAGTATTCAGATGGCACTATATAAAGCATTATATGGAAAGAGATGTCACACACCAACTTGTTGGGATGATGTTGGGGAAAGAAAGATATAGGAATAATACATGTTGAGGAAATAATGGAAAAGGTGAAGGTTATCCAAATGCACACCAAAGCTTCTCAAAGTAAGCAAAAGATCTATGCAGATAAACAAAGGAAGGATTTGGAATTTCAAGAAGGAGATTATGTTTTAATGAAGGTATCTCCATGGAAGGGTGTTATACATTTCAGTAAGAAGGGTAAATTATGTCCCATGTATGTTGAACCTTTCTAAATTATTGAATGAAATAGAGTTCTAGCTTATCGTTTGGCAATGCCTCCAAGTCTCTCCAAAGTTCTTGATGTGTTCCACATATCACTGTTTAGAGAATACATGCCTGATCCAACACATGTACATACCTATGAAGAAATAGAACTGGAAGACAAAATTTATTATTGTGAAGAGCCTATGAGAATTCTTATACCAGAGAACAAGTGTTGAGAAACCGGACAACTCATCTAGTGAATGTTCTATGGAGAAATCATAAGATGGAAGAGGCAACATGGGAACCTGAGGATCTTATGATGAAGAACCACCAAAATATTTTTAATCATTAATATTCTAGAAATTTCAAGGATGAAATTATTTTAAGTAGGGTATAATTTAACACCCCATGCTTCCACAATACGTTTCCCTTTGAAAAATGAAATATCTTGCATTGTACCCAACTTAGAGTTTTAACACTCCTGGACCAATCAAACTAGCCATTATGAATATTAATACCCACTTTTTAAAATTTTATAAATTTCATTTTTCAAAATGGACTTCATTTTATTATTTGGAATATCAAAATTATCTTAGGGTTAATTTTTTGTATTTTTCAGAAAACATTCAATTTTTTATGAATAGTGTAAAACACTATGTTATTGTATAAAACTAACTTTATTTTAAATAGTTAGTTATATAATTTAAATTTATATTAGGTAAAAATAGATACATAATACCTATATATGTTTAATTTAATGCATTGGAGTCATTTTATAATAATATTATATATATATAATTTTATTGAACTTATTACTGTCTTTTACCTAACTTCTAGACGCATTTGAAAATTTTCCTGAAACATAATTTTACTACTTCTGTGAATTAAATTTCAAAATCTGAGCAACACGTTTGACATAATTATGTAAAATGTAGTTCAATAAGATGAAAATAATTTTTGGTGAATTGTAACTTTTGAATTTAATTTTCCACGATTAAAAGTAAATAGGGCAATTAAAGGAAAAAAATGATATTATTATTAACCTAAAACACGTCCTCATTCTAATTTATATGTGTATTTCAACCAAAATCAACCATAATAATAAAATATTATCCTTTTGGTCTACTCAGATTAGATTAGGACATTTAATATTATTTTATTTAAAGAAGAGTTAAAAGTGTTAAATTCAAAGTTTAATAAATAAAACAATTTAATATAGGGTTATACGTAAGATAAATACATATATAAAGATTAATTAGAAAGATAAAATTACTTTCTACATAATGGTATTTTGTTCATAATTTTTAGACATTAAATAATTAAATTTATTTATGATACAATGATGAGGCAGTAATTATCTTATTAATGAATGATGAAAATAATTTATATTATAAATATCCAAATAAATGTAAATTGAGACTTCGGATGAATTACACATATTTTCTAGGTAAATATGACATGTTATGGTAGATTAAATAATTTTTTTTCAAAGTGATAACGTTTTCCTGACTTTCACAAAAACAAAAAACCAAATTGGGTCAAAATTGACATAAATGAATTTTTAAAACAAATAATATTTTATTAAATGATAAAATACTCCTAAAAAATATGGTTTTTCCAAAAGACCTATATAATATTATATATGTCGATAATGAACCACTTGGGGTTCTCTTGACTTTTTATATTATGTTTTTTAACAATTTATTATAATATTACAAGAATACATGGTAAAAGTAAAACTATTTAACTAAGAGTTAAATCTAAAATATAATGTTAATATGGTGACATAAATCTGTCTAAAACCTATTGGTTGAGAGGTTTTCCACCCATCAACACTTTTTTGTATTTATTATAAACCCAATATCATTGTATAATAAAATAAAATTTCAAGACTTTCCTAACGTGACCCCCACCTCTCTTATAAAATGGTACTTCCCTTTATCTCAAAATGAAACCTCCAAAGCCATTTGGCTCGACCAAATCCTTCTCAAATATCCTCCCCACTACCCTTAATTCAACCTATAGGCCTTAATTTGATCAGAATCTAACCTACTAAGCCCTTTTGATCAAATCAAAAGGATGCACACGAAGAAGAAGTAATAATTTCATCACCTCTTTCAATATTCTTTTCTTCTTCCACATCCTCTTTATTAATTGTTTCCATAACAAAATAATAACTCCAGTACCTTATACATATTGTGATGTTATTATAAATATGGTACAACCATATTAGTTATTATATAAATCCTATGAATTACAAGTCACTATACATGCGTACGTATGGTTTACCATCTCCACGCCGTGGTGTAGTTTGTTATTCAAACACTTCATTAGTTGGATTGGTATAATAATGAGCATAACTGATGTAAATAATAAATAATTATTTAAGGATTATGTACATATGATATACCATCCAATTACATATGATTCTACCATTAATATAATTACATTGTTGCCCGTGCATACGTATGGATTACCATCACCACGAACACGATTAAATTCATTCTCCATCATAACAATTCAAGAATAATTTTCATTTTATGATTAAAAATAATGTTTTAGAACTTAATATCATTATGTATATGAATCAAATACATACTATCCATAACAAACACGGATTTATTAACCAAGCATATAATGGAAAATGAATCAGTTAACACTGGAAATAATGATAATACTGAAATATTATTAACAAAGAAATATTAGAAGATCATATATGATATCAAATTTATGTATATGGTTCATTTATAATTTAATATCATTGATTTAAACATTATTTATGAGGTTAACATACCATATATCAAGGGAAATTATATGGTAAAAGTTTATTCTACAATCTCATCATTATATGAGGTTGTTTATACGTGAGTATCTACTGGTACCCCTTTATCTTCCACATCTGTGTTTCTTAAAAATGTATTTCAAAACGTTTTTACTATTTCATAGACTATGGGTTAAAGTCATTTATACCCATGTTTTACTTTTCATTAGATTTCCATAAAGTAATCTGTAAAGACCCGTAAAATTTCAGGGAATTTTGTTTTCTTAATTTTCTTTCGGATTTTACAAGAACAAGGTTTCTGACGGCACTTGATTCCGAGGCCCAGTGTGCCCGATATCTTTTTCCAAAGTTTAGCTTGAGTACGTTCAGTGAACGAATGAGCAGGAATTTATAACTTTTGAACCATTGCTCGGAATCAAATTCCGAGGGCACTGATGGAACCACAGCTCTGGTAATTGCTTAGGAACACCTTTTACAGAGTTGCATTTTCACAGGTGAAGTTTTCTAAAATTTGTGGAAGTTAAATAAATTTTAAACAACAATATTCTTTTTATCTTTCTAAGTGTTTAGCCTTTGGGTGGAAGTTGAGTAACCACCCAACTTCCCATGAGAGGTTATGAGGCCGGTGGGGCCCACACGAACCCCACCCTTTCATATTCTCTAACCCCCCTCAAATCACCATTAATTATTGACAACTTATGTTAATTAATTTGGTGAGTTTAATTTGAGGGTTTGAATTCAACTTTTGAAATTCAAAACCATAGGTTATGTCAATAAAATAAGTGTTGAAATTATTTTATTTTGTTGGAATTCTGGTTGTGGGAGCCTTCGGGAGAAAAGCTAAGGAGCTTTAGGAACATCTTCGTTCTTCAACAAAGAACAAAAAGAACGCACCGTTGCCGACGAAGAACGCCGACCTTCGACGGCGGACGATGGAGAGAGACGCCTTCCTCGGAGATCACCTAACGCCAACGACGTTCCTTCCGTGATGCTTTCTTCCGCGAAGATCCTCTTCTTCCGCGATGGTTAATTTCGCGACGAACTCTCGTTCGACGACAACGTTGAGGTAGGGGTTTATGTGTTTTTATTTGTGAATTCTTCCGTCATCTATCCTCGTTCTTTTGTACCACCTGATACCATTTAATGGGAGGGGTCCAGACCGCACAAACATGGTCGACCCTCCTCCCTTATTATTTTTGTTGTTGTTGTTGTTGTGGTTCGAAGGAAAGTGACACGTTGTCGTCGCACCGCGCGGGAACGAGCGGCAAGGATGTGTGGCATCGTTGCGTTGCGCATTTGGAAATTGAACCAAGCCGCAATTCCGTTGTGTCGCGCCTGAAAAACCCGAAGACACCGCAGCCGGAGCGGGGCCACGACGGAGGGGTGCGGTGCCATCGCGCCACGCTGGACGGACCAAGGCTGCGG
Organism: Viscum album; assembly: GCA_963277665.1. Classification (NCBI taxonomy): domain Eukaryota; kingdom Viridiplantae; phylum Streptophyta; class Magnoliopsida; order Santalales; family Viscaceae; genus Viscum; species Viscum album. The sequence goes on along the minus strand of OY728133.1, from coordinate 457,395,219 downwards.
CTTAAGCCGCGGCGGAGAAGGGGAACCGGCGGCCGGAATCGGGCCACCGGCGTCAGAGTAGGGGGGACCGGCCTTGCCAGTCCCGTGGCAGCAAAAGTCGGCCGACCAGAGCGGGCCGGCCGGACAGGGAAGAGACGAGGGTTCAAACCCCCGGCTGGCCGGACGTGAGAGGCCCCATTAAGGGGCCGCGGTTACTACACGCGGGGGCAGCGCCCCCCCCCCCCCCCCCACATCCGAACGGCTCAGCCGTTCGGCCAAGCCACCTAGCCAGTGCGCCGGACCGCCAGCGCTTCGGGCCGGCCGCGCCCCAACGAGCCTGACCCGGACCCGGTTCGGGCCAACCCTGGGGGTATCGGGCCGGGTCGGACTGGGCCCGAACCCCCTAATACCAAACCTCTTCGGTCAATTGCCCATAACATGAGCTGCGGACCTCTGATCGATGCACCGTCAGCTGCGATGCGATCCTTGGATCGAGACGGTCGTTTTAGTATATTATAATTAGGGTTTCGGGGAACTCTCGGTTTGGCCGGATTGGTTCGTACACGAAACCAACCAGGCCCTTAGAGCGGAAATGCTTATAAGTTGACCTTCAGACGTCCGATTGACGTGCCATCGACTTTGATGGATTCCTATTTGTGAGACGGACCTTTTGGATTACTCCGCTAGAGGTTTGGACGCAGTTGGAGTATGGTCGGGTTGGTTTTGACATAAAAACCAACCGGGCCCCTGGGACGAAAAAACCAATAACTTTCAGACCGGGCGTCCGATTGACGCTTCATCTGTGACATTGAGTTCCTGTTGACGATACAGAACTTTTGGATACATCAACTCCGGACTATGTGTCAGTTGATGTATCAGCCCTTCGGCTCATGGAGCGGACCCTCCCGAACGAGCTTGCTGTATGCGAGAACCCTAGAGCTAGCTACGACTACGGCGCTGATGACGACTGTGCAGTAATCCTCTGTGGATTCGATGGCGATGACTACAACACTCGGCGATCCTACGTGGATCAGTGCTACCGATCATGTGTGGGTCCGATCCTGTGTGGGTCAGTGCTCAGCGGTCCTGTGTGGGCTAGCGCGTACAGATCTTGTGTGGGTCCGATCCTGTGTGGGTCATTGCGGGGGTTAGTTACCTATCGATCCTTTGTTGGTCATTGCGGGGGTTAGTACCTATCGATCCTGTGTGGGTCCGATGGCTTAGATGAATCTGTGGAAATATCTGATCATCTGTATCATCTTACAAAGAAGTATACCTGTGTGAGCTGAATCTTGACTTTCAATCCTTATCTTTGATAAGATTGATATGATATCCTGTGTGGATTACGTTTTGCTTCCTGTGTGGATTGGGTTGTGTTTTCCTGTGTGGACTGGGTTGTACTTGAGCTCGGATGTAAGAGCCGAACTGGAATTGATGACTTAGGTATATGTATGGGAATATACCTAAGTAGTGTCGGATGTTACTTCGTGACTGTATCTTTCCTTTGTGGATTATCCATTGTGGATTCTGGGAGACCTTTGGGGGTCTCGGGGTCCCTATTGAGTAGCTTATACTCACCCCTGCGTGGGCTATGCCCACACTACGGTATGTTGGTTGTAGACTATGGACAACGCTGATCGCGGTTGAGGCTTGCGGAGCAGGTCGGTACCCGGATGTGGACCACTGGGTGGGACATACTCGGAGCGGGCGGTTGGACCCGAGGAGCTGTGGAGGCTATCTGTACTCACCCTTCAGGTGGGACTTCCAGTGGATGGCTTGAGGCTGCGGCTTTACTTTCAGTTGCTGTTTTCCCTTTCCAGTTGTACTTTACTATCTGTTTGGGTTTGTATACTGGACCACTTACTTTTGTATCAGTTTTCACTTAGTGTTTACTTCTACTACATTCTTGCTCTGTGGTGTTTATTTACTTTAAAAAGGCAATGCCTTCCCTTTTTATCGAGAATTACGCCTTGGTGCTAGTCTCCAGCCCCAGTCCTATGGAAGGTGGGTTTGTGGTAGTCACGACACAGGCCTCGAGGATGGGTCATGACAAATTGGTATCAGAGGAGTTCGGTTCTACCACAGAACTTAGGACTCTGATCTCTTTCTATGTGAAGCAATAGTGTTAAGAGTATTGAGTGTGGTTATTAGTCCAGGGAGGCCAGTGTTGGTGTGGCGGCCAACAAATCCGTACACCAGGACCCTTACTTCTAATTTCCGACTTAATGCACGAAAACATTGATTGCATGTGTGTTTGATGTTTTCTTTGTGATTACTTTATGTAAGCTCACCTGGTATACTATTTGACCGTGGTGCACCTGTTTCTTTTCAGGATGGCCCCACGATGGCAGCTAGCTAGGGTTCCAAGAGTTGTGCATGACGACATCCCACTGAGTGATGAGGCCTTAGTACAGGCCCCTTTGACCGCAGAGGCACCGGCAATACCTCTACCTGTCGTGCCACCGATGCTACCAGCCCCAGCCACTGACGATGCACGTCGCCTTAGGGCACTGCATGAGTTTCAGTGCCAGTGACCGCCCAGGTTCCATGGGGAGACGGACCCCCAGGCGGCCGAGGATTGGCTAGAGGCAGTTGTATAGGTTTTCAAGTTATTTAGGACACCAGAAGACCTCATGGTGATCCTTACAGTGAACCTACTACACGCAGCAACAGGTAGCTGGTGGATCTTTATACTCCAGGTTCACGACAAGGCATCTCTCTTCTGGTTGGACTTTGAGAGCATCTTTCACTTGGAGTTCGTCCCAGCCACACTCCGTGCGGTGCACATCCAAGAGCTTCTTCAGCTGCGGCAGGGCAGCTTGACGGTCGACCAGTACTCGGTGAGATTTACCGATCTCTCGCGCTACTCAACAGACATGGTACGAGACCCATTAATCCGGGTCCAGGACATTGAGTAGGGATTGAGGAATGAGATCAGGGCGTCGCTGATCTCCCTCAGCATTCTGACTCAGGTAGGAGTACAGGAGCGAGCCCTTTTGATCGAGAGCTTCCTGGATGAGACTTCATCAGCAGCGAGACCTACCGCAGGGCGGCAGGTAGCAGAGTCTTCTGCAGCAGGCAGTTGACGGATGACTCATGGGTCCATGCAGACCAGACCCTGCGAAAGACGACTTCAGGACACTGGCGCAGTAGTGCGGGGCACACAGCGCGGAGCCAGTCTTTCGAGAGGCATACAGTGCTACGCATGCAGCGGGCAGGGCCACATGGCTCGTGACTGCCCGACCCTCCATGCCAAGGAGCAGCAGATGGTTGAGGGGCCACCCAGGCAGAGGCAGAGGGTCGACCGTGGTGGTCCGCAGGGAGCAGGCGGACATGGCAGAGGAGCTGGCCGAGCAGCAGGTGGTGGGCGACGCTTTGAGGCTCTACCACCACCACCACCAGGAGGTCCACCCTGACCACAGGGAGCTGGTGGGCAGAGACAGGCACAGCTTCAGGCAGCGGAGGCCTACGACCACGGTGCTCCCGAGATGATTCAAGGTACTATCTGTGTCTATTCCACCCTTGTTGTAGTTCTTATAGACATAAGAGCGAGTCATTCTTTCATAGACGCTGCCCTTGTTCGGAGCTTGGAGATTCTGACGGAGCCGTTAACTCGAACCTTACGGCTAGAGACTCCTATGGGAGCAGACTCGATGATTACACACTGGTGTCGGCAGTGTGAGCTTACTCTAGGAGGCGAGAGCTTCGGCTGGGATCTTCTTATAGCGGCGTCGAGGCCTTACGACGTCATCTTGGTCATGGATTGGTTATCTATAGTTCATGCTCATATTGACTGTATTAGGCGCAAGGTGCGATGTGTACGCACTGATGGGAGTATTTTCACCTTCACCGGTGAGAAGGGAGCCTTCGCAACACATGATGGACTTCCGTAGAGGAGGGGACATCCCATCACTCCTCAGTTGGCTAGCCACATCCTAGGAGCAGTCACTACTGGAAAAACTACCTATACCCACGGTTCAAAACCATGAGTATAGCCCCCAAAACTGTGGGTATAGCCTATACCCATGGTTTTGGGAACCGTGGGGCTGAGTGGTGTCACAATAGGGGTCTTAGGCTATCCCCACGGTTCATCCAAACCATGGGTATATATAGTGGTCACCATGTATACACATCGTTGCACAGGTGGCGTAGGAATGCCCCCACGGTTTGAAAACCGTGGGAATTTATATCTCTAAAAGTGGCGCATGCAGGACTCAAACCCGGGGCAATCCACTGTGGAACAATGCCTCTGACCAACCGAGCTATAGGATTATATGGTGTATGGGTATATATTTATATAAATATATTAATATTATCGGTTTCTCATAAAATAAAACGCATGAAAATAATCATCGCAGGCGGGATTCGATCCCAGGATGCCACACCGGCAGAAATGCCTCTTTGACTAACCAAGCTATCGAGTCATTTGATATATATATATATATATATATATATATATTAATATTACCGGTAATTGAAAAAAGGAAAAAATGCAGGATTTGAACCCGCAACCACTGCGAAGAAGATTTATGACAAGACCAACTGAGCTGGAAATATATTGTTTACATTTTCATATATCTGTTTACTTATATATGTAATTTTATTAACCCAAACCGTGTTCCTGCAAATTTTTTGTGGTTGTCCCACGTAATTTTTTTTCCTATAGCCAGCTATACCCACGGTTTTTCAAAACCGTGGGTATAGGTCTTCAAAAAAAAAATACCCCAATACCCACGGTTTTTCAAAACCATGGGTATAGGTATTCTGAAGAAACTCTATACGCAAGGATTGGCCTAAACCGTGGGTATAGGTCTTTAAAAATAAGCTATACCCACGGTTCTGGGAAAACCATGGGTATAGGCCTGTTTTCCAGTAGTGAGTTGACGTGTGGAGTCCTAGTTTTCCTATAGTGGTGGATCAGTATGCGGACGTTTTCCCCGATGATGTTCCAGGACTACCTCCTCGCAAAGAGGTAGAATTTTATTTTGACCTGAACCCCGGGATAGCCCCGATGTCCACTCCAGCATATCGGATGGCCCCCACTAAGCTTCAAGAGATACGGGTATAGTTGGAGGATTTGTAGGGCAAGGGATTCATCTGACGAAGTGTTTCACCCTGGGCTTCCCCGATATTGTTCGCCAAGAAGGTGGTCGGGAGCTTACATCTTTCTATCGACTATCGTCGCCTGAACCAGGTGACAATGAGGAACAAGTATCCACTACCGAGGATTGACGACCTTTTCGATCAGCTCAAGGGAGCACGGTGGTTCTCAAAGATAGACCTCAGGTCAGGCTATCATGAGCTCAGAGTTCGGGACGAGGACGTGCAGAAAATGGCCTTCAGTGACGGTATGGCCACTATGAGTTCTTGGTTATGCCATTCGGTGTAACCAATGCTCCAGCAGTGTTCATGGCCCTCATGAATAGGATCTTTCAACCATACCTCGACCGATTTGTCGTGGTCTTCATCGACGAAATTTTGATTTACTCGACGATTGAGGAGGAGCACGCCTACCACTTGCGGGTTGTACTAGACACACTCCGAGAGCACCTGGTTTATGGAAAGCTCTCAAAGTGTCAGTTCAAGATATGTGAGGTCCACTTCTTGGGACACTTCATCTCTGAGGTGGGAGTTGCGGTGGATCCTGTGAAGATCGAGGTAGTGCTAGCTTGGGAGCCACCCAGAAGCGTGACGGAGGTGTAGAGTTTCTTGGGACTAGCTGGATACTATCAGAGATTTGTGCCAGACTTCTCCAGAGTTGCAACACCACTCTCAGCTTTGACGAAGAAGGGGAAATCCTTTGTGTGGTCAGACAGATGTCAGCAGAGCTTCCAGGAGCTGAGACAGAGATTAACCAGCCTGCCTATCTTGAGGCTTCTGGAGGAGGGAGTTGGGTACGTAGTTTACTGCGATGCTTCAGGGAACAGACTTGAATGTGTCCTGATGCAGGAGTGGGCCGTGATTGCCTATGGATCACGTCAGTTGAGGCAGCATGAGTAGAACTATGCTACCCATGACCTGGAGCTAGCACCAGTGGTCTTTGATCTGAATATGTGGCGACACTATCTGATGGGCGGGCGCTATTCAGTCTATTCTGACCACCAGAGTCTCAGGTACATCTTCTCACAGAAGGACCTGAACCTGAGACAACGACGATGGCTCGAGTTCCTCCAGGACTATGAGTATGAGATAGTCTATACTCCTGGGAAGGTAAACGTAGTAGCCGATGCTCTCAGTAGGAGGACGACATTCAGCTACTTGGGGATGTGACAGAGCAACTAGATGCTTTCTAGATATCCTTCGTGGATAGAGATGGAGCAGCCTTTCTTTAGTCACTCACAGTCACTCCTCCACTACTGCAGTGGGTTAGAGAGGCACATCATGGGGACGCCGACTGTGAGACGCGGCGTGCGCAGATATCCTCAGGACAGGCACCTGATGGATTCTCTGTAGGAGGAGAGCACTAATTCCTTTTCAGGGGAAGTACCTTGGTACTAGTTGCTTTACGAGAGGAGGTGCCGAGAGAGTTTCACACTTCCCCTTTGGTGGTACATCCTAGAGTGGCGAAGATGTACCATGATCTCAGACGACAGAACTGGTGGCTAGGCATGAAGAAGGTTGTGGCAGAGTTCATTTCTCGATGCCTCACCTGCCAGCATGTGAAGGCAGAGCACCAGGTACTAGCAGGCTTGGTACAACCCTTGGAGGTCCTGGAGTGGAAGTGGGACGGCATATATATGGACTTCGTGACTGGACTTCAACGCACTTCTAGAGGTCATGACTCCATTTGGGTGATTGTCGACCGACTCACCAATTCGGCTCACTTATTACCCATCAGAGAGCAGGGATCAGTGGAGAGCTTGGGATGTCTCTACGTTCAGGAGATTGTACGACTTCATGGTGTGTCATCATCTATCGTCTCTGATCGAGATTCTCGCTTTACTTCCCGACTTTGGAAGGGGTTGCAGGAGGCTTTCGGGACGCAGCTAAGTTTGAGTACCGCCTTTCACCCTCAAAAAGATGGTCAGATGGAGAGGACCATTCAGACTCTCGAGGACATGCTCCGCGCATGTGTCCTTGACTTTGGTCGCAGCTAGGAGGACCACCTACCCTTGGTGGAGTTCGCGTACAACAACAGCTACCACTCCACCATCAGGATGGCACCATACAAGGCATTGTATGACCAACCTTGCCAATCTCCTCTATTCTAGACAGACCCTGGGGAGTCAGCACTTGTGGGACCGAAGATGGTCCAGGCCATGACGGAGAAGGTTCAGATCATCCAGGAGCGGATGAGGACAGCTCAGAGCTGGAAGAAGTCCTATGCTGACAGGAGGCGGAGGCCACTGGAGCTCGAGGATGGAAACCACATCTTCTTGCAGGTCTCACCTCGACGTGGATTACGAAGATTTGGCCGAGGCGGCAAGTTATCTCCGCGCTTCATCGGACCTTTCCAGGTCCTCAACAAGATTTGCGAGGTGGCTTATCGCCTGGCTCTACCACCTAAGTTGCACCGGGTGCACGACATCTTCCATGTATCTCAGTTGAGGAGATACATGCACGACCCAACACATATCATTGACCATGGGGAGCTGAATGTTGATGATTGGACGACTTTTGCAGAGGTCCTGGTGGAGATTGAGGATCAGTAGGAGTGGGTCCTATGTGGACGGTCGATCCCTCTAGTGCGCATTAGATGGCAGCATGGGAACCTCCAGGAGAGCACTTGGGAGCGGGAGGCTCAGATGTCTGCTCAGTACCCACATTTGTTCCCCTAGTTTATGATGTATCTTTATGGGGACGTAAATACCTGAGGTGGGAGTGATGAAAAGACCCGTAAACCTCAAGGGATTTTTTTTTCTTAATTTTCTTAGGGATTTTACAAGAACACAGTTTCTGACAGAACTTGATTCCGAGGCCCGGTGTGCCTGGAATCTTTTTCTGAGGTTTAGCTCGGGTACGTTTAGTGAACGAACAAGCAGAAATTTCTAACTTTTGAACCGGTGCTCGGAATTGAATTCCGAGGGCACTGATGGAACCGCAACGTCAGTAATTTCTTAGGAACACCTTTTCCGGAGTTGCGTTTTCACAGGTGAAGTTGTTAAAATTTGTGGAAGTTAAAATAAATTTTAAATGACAATTGTTTTTATCTTTCTAAGTGTTTAACCTTTGGGTGGAAGTTGGGTAACCACCCAACTTCCCATGATAGGTTATGAGGCTGGTGGGGCCTACATGAACCCCACCCCTTCATATTATCTAACCCCCCTCAACTCACCATTAATTTGTGACAACTTATGTTAATTAATTTGGTGAGTTTAATTTGAGGGTTTGAATTAAACTTTTGAAATTCAAAAGATTAGGTTATGTTAATAAAATAAGTGTTGAACTTATTTTATTTTGTTGGAATTCTGGTCGTGGGATCCTTTGGGAGAAAAGCTAAGGAGCTTGAGGAACTTCTTCGTTCTTCAAAGAACAACGCAAAGAACGCACCGCCGCCGACGAAGAATTCCGACCTCCGACGGCGGACTACGGCGAGAGACGCCTTCCTCTGAGATCACCTAACGCCAACGATGTTCCTTCCGTGACGCTGTCTTCCGCGACGATCCTCTTATTCCGCGATGGTTAATTTTGCGAAGAACTCTCATTCGACGACAACGTTGAGGTAGGGGTTTATGTATTTTTATTTGTGAATTCTTCCATCATCTATCATTGTTCTTTTGGACCGCTTGATATCGTTTAACGGGAGGGGGCCGGACCAGAGAAACACGGCCGAACCTCCTCCCTTATTATTTTTGTTGTTTTTGTTGTTGCGTTTCGAATGAAAGTGACGCGGTGCCGTCGCATCGCGTGGGAACGAGCGGCAGGGATGCGTGGCACGACGCGCCGCGCATTTGGAAATTGAACCAAGCTGCGGCGCCATTGCGCCGTGCCAGAAAAAACTGAACACACCGCGGCCAGAGTGGGACCGCGACGGAGGGGCGTGGAGCCGTCGCGCCGCACCGGACGGACCAAGGCCGAGGCTTAAGCCATGACGGAGCAGGGGAACCGGCAGACGGAATCGGGCCGCCGGCATCGGAGCAGGGGGGACCGGCCTTGCCGGTCCCGTGGCGGAAAAAGCTGGCCTGCCGGAGTGGGCCGGCTTGACAGGGAAGAGCCGGGGGTACAAACCCCCAGCTGGCCGGATGTGAGCGGCCCCATTAAGGGGTCGCGGTTACTACACGAGGGGCAGCCCCCCCCCCCCCCCCCCGCATCCAAACGGCTCGGCCGTTTGGGCGAGCAACCTTGCCATTGCGCCGGACCGCCAGCGCGCCGGGCCGCTGAGCCTGGCCGTGCCCAAACAGGCCGGACCCAGACCCGGTTCGGGTCAACCCAGTTCGGGCCGACCCTAGGGGTATCGGGCCGGGCCCGAACCCCCCTAATACCGAACCTCTTCAGTCAATTGCCCATAACATGAGCTGCGGACCTCCGATCGATGCACCGTCAGCTGCGATGCGATCCTTGGATCGAGACGGTCGTGTAGATATATTACACTTAGGGTTTCGGGGAACATTGGGTTCGGCCGGGTTGGTTCGTACACGAAACAAACCGGGCCCTCGGAGCGGAAACACTTATAACTTGAGCTCTGGACGTCCGATTGACGTGTCATCCACGTTTTTGGATTCCTCTTAGTGAGACGGACCTTTTGGCTTACTCCACTCGAGGTTTGGACGTAGTTGGAGTACGGTCGGGCTGGTTTTGACTTAAAAACCAACTGGGCCCCTGGGACGAAAAAACCAATAACATTCAGTCTGGGCGTCCGATTGACGCGCCGTCTGTGACGTTGAGTTCCTGTTGATGATTCGGAACTTTTGGATACATCAAATACGGACTATGTGTTAGATGATGTATCATCCCTTCGGCTCGTGGAGCGGACCCTCCCAAATGAGCTTACTGTATGCGGGAACCCTAGAGCTGGTTGCGACTACGATGACGATGACGACTGTGCAGGAATCCTCTGTTGATTCGACGGCGACGACTACAGCTCTCAGAAATCCTACGTGGATTAGTGCTATGGATCCTGTGTGGGTCCGATCCTGTGTGGGTCAGCGCTCAGCCGTCTTGTGTGGTCCAGTTGCTATAGATCCTGTGTGGGCCATTGCGGGGGTTAGTTACTTATCAATCATTTGTGGGTCATTGCGGGGGTTAGTACCTATCGATCCTTTGTGGTTCCAACAGCTTAGATGAATCAGTGGAAATATCTGATCATTTCTATCGTCTTATGAAGAAGTATACCTGTGTGAGCTGAATCTTGACTTTCAATCCTTATCTTCGATAAGATTGACTTGATATCCTGTGTGGATTGCGTTTTTCTTCCTGTGTGGATTGGGTTGTGTTTTCCTGTGTGTACTGGGTTGTACTTGAGCTTGGATGTTGGAGCCGAACTGGAATTGATGACTTAGGTATATGTATGGGAATATACCTATGTAGTGTCAGATATTACTTCGTGATTGTATCTTTCCTTTGTGGATTATCCTTTGTGGATTCTAGGAGTCCTTCGGGGGTCTCGGGGTCCCTACTGAGTAGCTTATACTCACCCCTACACGGGCTATTCCCGCACTACGTTGTATTCGTTGCAGACGACGGACATCGTTGATCGCGGTTGAGGCTTGCAGAGCAGGTCGGTACCCGGAGGTAGACTACTGGGCGAGACATACTCGGAGCGGACGGTTGGACCCGAGGAGCTGTGGATGCTATATGTACTCACCCTTCAAGTGGGACTTCTAGTGGATGGCTCGAGGCTGCGGCTTTACTTTCAGTTGTTGTTTTCCCTTTCCAGTTGTACTTTACTTTCAGTTTGGGTTTGTATACTGGCCCAATTACTTTTCCTCACTTACTTTTGTATTAGTTTTTACTTAGTTTTTACTTCTACTGCTTTCTTTCTCTGTGGTGTTTGTTTACTTTACAAAGGCAATCCCTTCCCTTTTTATCGGGAATTACGCCTTGGTGCTAGTCGCTAGCCCCTGTACTATGGAAGGAGGGCTTGGGGTAGTCACGACACGGGCCCTGAGGACGGGTCATGAAATAATATTTCCTTAATTTCCCTAAAAAGTTCATTTAGTACCTTTTCAACAAACTTAAGGAAAGATTTTTTTTAACTTATACGGCGGGTGCGACTATTTTCTACCATCGTAACACCTTCAAAGATTCCTTTACTAGCTTATAAGATTATTTTCAAAATAATTTTTTTAAATTAAAGTACTTTTAAATGATTTCAAAATATAAATAGATATTTCTCTCAAATAGTTTTTCTTTCATCTATGTCAACATCCTTTTTTGGATTTTTCGGTTGTTTGAAGTTGATTTATTATAGTACAATCTTCCATATTTTATTGAAGGTTTTGTGAAATGTTTGACTTTGGATGTGATATTTTTATACCATTCATGGTTTATGGTTAAGGTATTTACATTTCCTATGCTAGTTTTAATATGAATGTTTATGTTATGTTTCAACCTTTTCATATGAGTGATGGATTGGACTTATTAAGTGATGGGTGGATCCCGCTATAGCTCCTCGATGCATCGGTAGGTATCATGAGACAAACTAGTGTCTTGGCACAAGGCCTTGACAAAATCTTATTTGTAATCTGGGAACGAGGCCTTGACCATGTGGTTTTGATGTCCAGTATTATGCATTCCATCATTATGAAATTGACTATTGATATTACATGTGATTATTCGACTAGTATAATTTTTATGTGAATAAGTAAATGGAATTATTTGATTTATCTTTTCCATATTATGCTGAAGTTTATGATTAAAAGGATTGGGTTTTAGTCTTATCCATTACCTTAAATGTTTTTTGCTTATTTATAAATAATTTTTCTATATTGTTATTTTTACTGAGAACCTGAGCTCACACATTTCTATGTTTTATTTTTCCCAGGATGCAAAGAAGTATATTATGACTGACCTTTAGGGATATTCTAATTGAGATGAATGTGTTAAAAGAAGACATAATGTTTTTTTATGTTAATAATGTAATGTAAAACTTATGTTTGAATATATTACTTCCAAGGCTACTAAACTGATCAGTCTTTCAGGATTTGATCCCTTCTGATAATAAAAATTTTATGTAATAATGCACCGACACTGGGTAAATAGAGTCGGGGAGTTACACCTTAACAGTAAACCCTATTTACTACTTATAAAAACCTATACTCTAGACCTTAAACCCCAATACCTACACTCAAAACACTATATACTACACCATAAACCTTAAATCATTCATCCAAAATTCTATTCACTACCCCTAAACCATAAACCCTACTCCCAGAACCTTTTACGTACACCCTAAACCTTAAACCCTACACCCTACCCCAAAACCCTGTATAAAACACCTTAAACTCTATACCATTCACTCTAAACCATAAATCATAAATCACTAAAACAAACATAAACCCTTAGTTTTTTTAAGAAACCCCTAAATATCCCCTAAAAACCCAAAAAAGCTAAAAACAATTAAACAACCCTAGAAATCCTAAAATCCCTAAGACACTAAAAACCCATAAAACACTAAAAACCCCTAAATACCATAAAACACCTAAAAACTATAAACCCCCAAAACAACAAAAACCTTAATAACTATAAAAACAAAAAAACACTATATTACCCCAAAATCCATAAATGACCCAGAAATCCATAAAATATACGAGACAACTGAAAACCCCATAAAAGACCCTAATAAACCATAAAGGACCCTAAAATCCTAAAAACCCTAAAAGAAGATAAAATAACAAACGGAACCCAATACCCCCAAAAAAACCCCTAAAGGACTATAAAAACCACTGAAACTATAATGGATCCCAAAAAAGGTAGAAGACCCTAAAACCCCTCCAAAAACAAAAATAATCCTAAACATCCTAAAACCCCTAAAGGAACATAAAATCCCCAAAGTCCCTAAAAACCCTAAAAACCATAGAGGACCCTAAAAGCATTTAACGAACCTAAAAACTATAAAACATGCTTAAAACCCCAAAACCATAAAAAGATTCAAAAACCCATAAAAACCATAAATCGCCTAAAAATCATAACAAAACACTTATAATCTAAAAAACACTTTGAAACCATTTAAAACCCTAAAAACAAATAAAACCCTAAAACCCACAAAAAAACCATTAAACCACCTAAAACTCCTATAAATACCAAAAAACCGTTACAAATCACATAAATATCCTAAAAGCAACTAAAAACTAGAATACCCCTAAGGATCATAATAAAATCCTAAAACCCTTTAGAACCTGTAACACCCCAAGATTTCATAGTGTGTTATTTCTTCAAAACAATACAATAACTTGCACTACACACAACACCGAGTTCAAGCACACCATGACTTACCAAAAAAGACATTCAAAAGAGGTTATGAATAGTATTAACTAAATTTTAAACTTTATATAATCCTTATAATTTTAGAATCCATATTATGAGTTTCTTAGACATAATGTAAGAACAAATTCATTTTCAGTATTGCACTTTTACCAACTTTTAATAGTGAACCCTTTTTAAATACAATATTTTAAACTTTTTGACTAAATGGGGACATCAAAAAATTTAAAATGAAACACCCCAAGCTTCCACAGTACGCTTTCCTTTGAATAATACAGTAGCGTGTGTTGTACGTAACTTCGAGTTCTAACACACACCACAACAAATCAAACTAGCCGTTATGAATAGTAATACCTAATTTTTGAAATTATATATATTTTATATTTCAAAATGGACTTCATTTTTGAATTCGGAATATCGAATTTAGCCTAAGGTGAAATTTTGGTACTTTTCGGATAACTTTAATATTTTGATGAATAGTGAAAATTACTAAATTTTAATTAAAAACAACTTTTTTAATCAAAATAATTAAAAGTGATAAATTATGATTTTGGTTGGTTTTAAAGTATACTTAGAATATATTTTTACCATTTAATATAATTTTGGTCATTGGAGAAAATTTTACAATTAAACCGGATATAAACAAGTGTCAATCTTTTGATAGTTATTATCTCTTAAAAACACGCTTTTTGTTTTAACAATGGGAATTAATTTTAAATTAATTTCTGCCACTTCTGTGTTTTGAATTTGGAAAAATGGATTCCATATTTTGAATCAGGATTTTCAAATTGTGTAAATAGGTAACTTTTATTTTTAGACATTTTGGATAATTACTGCGGTAAATATTTTATTTACCATGGTTAAGGGTAAATCCGGTAAATAAGGGTTAACAAATAATATTATAATAATACTAAATTACCCTAAAACGTGTTCTAGACTTATTGGTTGATACATGTTCGGCCATAGGCATCTTTGGGTCGATTTGGGGACCCCATGGAGCCACTTGTAGGTGATAGGGACACTTTACTTTAATTAAGTTAAAATAAGTACAAAAATGGCATAAGTATATATCTGTTAGAAAAACAGATTTTACATAGGGTAATATATGTTGGATTTTCGACTATAAATATTCATTAGAAAGATAAAATTATTTCCTACATGATGATATTTTATTTTCAATTTTTAGAGATTAAATAATTTAATTTATTTATGACACAATGATGATGCAGTAATTACCATAATAGTGAAAAATTAAAATAATTGATATTATAAATACCCAAATAAATATAATTTGAGACTTTTAATGAATTACACTAATTTTCAAGGATAATATGACATATTATTATTGATTTAATTACTTTTTTTCGAAGTAATCATTCTTTTATGAGTTTCACATAAATCAACTATTGAATAGTGTCAAAATTGACATAAAAGAGTTTTTAAAACAAATATTATATTATTAATTGATATTAAATTCCTAAAAATCTAAGGTTCGGCCAAGAGACTTATATCAGGCTAGGTGTATCATTAATGGACCCCTTGGGGGTCGATTGGACGTATATGGTAAGTTTATTAACCATATAATATAAAAATACAAAGAGATATTGTAAAAGTGAAACTAATTAACTTAGAGTTAATACTTAAAGATAAGGTTAATATAAGTACCCAAACCTGTCTAAATTCTATTGGTTGAGTGGTTTTCGACCCATACCCGCCTTAAAATTTAAATAATCCACTTTGGGGCCATTATAAACCGAATATGAATTTATTATAAATTAATATTTCTAGATTTTCCAAAGGTGCCCCTCACCCCTCTTATAAAAGGGCACTCTTCCTTCTCATTTATTCACACCTTCAAAGCATTTTGGTTCGGCCAAACTCTGCCCAAATACCCTCCCAACTTCCCTAAATACAACCTAAAAGCCTTAGTTTGATCAGAAATCCAACCTAAGGAGCCCTTTTGATCAAATCAAAAGGAAGAACCCGAAGAAGAGGTAATGATTTCACCACCCTTTTCCAAGTTCCTTTCTTCTTCCACTTCTTCTTCCTTTGTTTTTACCATTATAAAATAATAAATCCAGTATCATATATATACTGTGATGTTATTATAAATATGTTACAACCATATTCAGTATTCTATCCACCCTTTTGAATAACATGTCACCATACGTGCGTACGTACGGCTTACCGTCTCCATATCGTGGTGTAATTATTATTCAATATATTATTATTTGGATGGGTATAATAATGATGTGTAAATCATATAAATAATAAATATAACATGTTAATGATTCTGTATATATAATATACCATCCATTTATATATTATTTTAATATCAAAAGAATGATATTGTCCCTCGTGCGTACGTACGGACTACCGTCTCCACGAATGCGATGAGATTCATTCTCCATCGTATCCATTCAAGTATAATTATCATTTTGTGATTTAAAAATGATGTTTAAGGACTTGATATCATTCTGGATATGAATAATGCACAACCTATCCTTTAAAAACATGGTTTACGTAACAAAACACATAAAAGAAAACGAGTAAGTTAACAACCGAAACAACGATAATACTAAGATATTATTAACAAATAAATGTTAAAAGATCATATACGATATCATATTAATGTATATGATTATTGAATAATTTAATAACAATTATTTCACCATTATACAGAAGGTTAACCTACCTCATCCAAGGAAAAGTGTAAGGTAAGGGTTATTTCACAATCTCTTCATTATCCGAGGTTGTTTATACGTAATAATCTATTGGGATCTCTTTATCATCCACATCCATGTTTCATAAAAATGTATTTCAAAACATTTTTAATATTTACAAGAATATGGTTTAAAGTCATTTATACCCTTTTTTTACTTTTTATAAGAGGTTTATAAAGGAATCTTTCCGTCATTTTCCAAATAAGGTGCTTTTTTAACCTTTTCGACAAAATTAAGGTAAGAATGTTTTTTTAACTTATACGGCAGGTGCGGTTATTTTCCGCCGTTATAAAATTGTCGAAGCTTCCCTTACAAGATTATAAGAATATTTTCAAAGAAAATGTTTTATTTTATAAATATATGACTCTTAAATGATTTCAAAATAGAAAGAGATATTTCTCTAAAGAGAGTTTTGATTTCATCTATGTCAACATCCTTTGATGGATTTTACGCTTATTTGAAGTTGATTTATTATGATACAAAACTTCTATATTGTATTGAAGGTTTTGTGATATGTTTGACTATGTATGTGCTATTTTTATACCATTCATGGTTTATGGTGAAAGTATTGACATTTCGTATGATAGTTTTAATACGAATGTTTATGTTATGTTTAAACCTTTTCATATGGGAATGCATTGGACTTAATATGTGACGGGTGGAGCCCTCTATAGCTCCTCGATGCATCGGTAGGTCTCATGAGACAAACTAGTGTCTTGGCACAAGGACATGACAAAATCTTATTTGTATTCTTGGCACGAGGCTTGGCTATGTGGTTATGATAGTCTGGCATTATGCATTCCATCATTATGAAAGTGGTTATTGATATTGCATGTGATTATTCGATTAGTAGAAT
This sequence comes from Viscum album, assembly GCA_963277665.1. NCBI lineage: Eukaryota > Viridiplantae > Streptophyta > Magnoliopsida > Santalales > Viscaceae > Viscum > Viscum album. Next base: position 457,378,299 of record OY728133.1, on the reverse strand, counting down.
ATCCATGTGAATAAGTAAATGGAATTATTTCATTTTTCTTTTGCCATACTATGTTTAAGTTCTAGTTTAAAAGGCTTTTGTTTTAGTTATACATTGCCTTAAAAGTTTATGCTTATTTTTGAAAGTTTACGCTATATTGTTATCCTTACTGGGAATTTGAGCTCACCCCTTTTCTATGTTTTAATTTTCCCTGGATGTGAAGAAGTAAGTTATGAATGACCTGCAGGGATAGTATGTGGGGATATGAGTGTGGAATATGTAGACTATGTTGTTGTAGTAGTTTTTCACTTTGTGATGTAATGTAAAACTTTATGAATATATCTAGTGTTTCCAAGGCTACTAAAACAATTGGTCTTTTGATATTTGATCTTTCTTGTGATCATGCCAATGTTATGTAATAATGCACCAAATCTAGGTAACTGGGGTCGGGGCGTTACAGTTGGTATTAGAGGAAGTTTAGTACAAACCTTGGAAGCTAGATTTAGATAAACTCTGATTAGAGCACATATATTTAAGATGGACTTTGAGGATTAGTATAGAAGAACTTCCTAGAATTTTGGTATTGTAGAGATTTTGTGAGTTTTCCGAGCAATACATCCCTGTCTGGATACGAGCAGGTAGAGGCGGCTCTGGCACAGATGTACCTAGAGGTAAAACCTGAAAACACCGCTTTGAGCTAGACTCAAACGGGAACTGGTGCACGATAACGGGCCTTGCTGCACTCTTGGTTACGACACTCCCGGGGGATATGCTTAGGATAATTCTAATTTTCTTTACAAACCATTATGAAGGGTTTATGAGTATATATTTCTTCAAATGATACATTTTTATGATTATGGATTATATCCATAAACTATTTAATTTAGGTTATGTGTTTCACAAGTTTGGGATTAGGTATTGTTATTCATAAACTAATCTAGTGTATGCCATTGTTTAGAAATGGCGCATAGTAGAAGGAATGATAACTCCAGCAATGCACATGATACAAAGAGAAAGAAGGATCATATATTTCATGGTCTTAAGCTAGAATTTATAAGAGAAATAGTCTCGCATGTATTATCATCATATGAAGAAATAATATCATGTGTTGATAAGATAAGTAAAGAGTTTACTGAGTCCTATGGATTTGAAGGGAAGCAAGAGAAGAAAAGGATGGAAGAGAAAAAGATGGATAAAGGGAAGAGGGAAAAGAATAATTTTCCCATATGTGATAACTGTGGAAAGAAACACCCTAGAACATTCCTGAAAGGAATGAGAGTTTGTTATATCTGTGGAGGAAAAGGGCACAAAGTATGTGAATGCAAGGGTAATAAAATGGTTTCAAATGTACAATGATTTATTTTCAAGGAGTTTGGACACTATGCGAACCTATGTACCAGTCATCAAACTATGCCGCAAATGATGCTATTGGATAATAACCAAGTTATGATACTACCACAGATGAAGAGGAATGATTAGAGTTCTTATGTTGGTTATTTAATTTGAGTGTTGTATCAACAATGTACTTATTATAATAATTATGGAGTATATAAGGATTGTACTACAGTACTGTTTCATTATGGACTTGAGATTGTGTGGAACAAAGAAAAGTGACTCAATAGCAGGTTAAATTTTTGGAAAATATATGGTTGAGAGAAAGATAAACCATAATATGGTTCTGATACCAAGGTAGTGATTTTAGAATAATAAATGATTGTTTTGGATAATTTATATTGGATATTCTTGACTACCTTGAAACTGATTAATGATTTGTATATTCCGTCATTTTTGGGGTTTACAACATTTTTGGATTGAAGGAGTATATCTATTATTCTATAAGGAATAAGGGATCATGAATGTAATCAATAAGGTTTTATGATAATTCAGGATGTTGCAGTGTTTTAAAAGAATACATGATAAAGGTGATCACATGTTATTATCCGAAAAAAAGGATCTTCATTGTGTTTACCTTCCTTATAAAATTTGGACTGAAGTATTTTGGATAGTTCTAGTTTGGATTATTTTGGATTGCCATAAAAAGACAACCCGGAGGTCGGGCGGCAACCCGTCACGACCGGCAAGGCCACGAGACTTGAACTCGAAACCGTAGGGCGACAAGGGTGTATCACCTACCACTGACCCATGAGATGTCCTGGATTAAATAATGTAGTTTTTTTAAAAGATCTGGTAGATTACTTATAAATTCATTTATTTTGGAACCCTGTATGAATAGTATAAATAGAAATTTTTTTATGTTCTATTATCTTTTAGAGTGAAAGATGAGTTTGTGGTAGATATTTATTAATGGATAAAACTCTAATTATAAAGTAAGTATATATCCTTATGATCTTAGCCAATCTCATAAATAAATTCCTCAACATTAAGAAAAGGAACTTAGAACAAAAATGTTGTCCTAGATGGTACCTTAAATCATCACTAATTTATGGCTTTGGGATTGTTGGCCTTTTCATAGCCATGTTCTCTACCACTCTCCATCAGATAATTGATGGTTAGATTTCTCTTCCATAGCCGTATTTTCCTACATGGAACCCTAGTATGTGTTATTTTCGTTAATTTTCATACTTTCCACTCTTTATTTTAAATAGAGGCCTCATTAATTCATTTTTTGATGTGGGATTTCAACTAAGATATTTTGAAACGTCAAAAATGTGTTATCCTAATACCCTATGTTTTGTTGAACCGATGGTATTTCCAATCATCATAGATTAATGAATCTAAGGACCTAAATTTTACACTTGTTTGTGACTGATGACTTCAATCACTACCTATAAATATTTACGTTTTTCCTCCAATTATATATCTCTAATTTCCACCAATGTTCTCCTAATCGAGATCATAATTTTGTGGTGACCCTTTCATTTCTCTTTTCCTCATATTAAGACAAAATTTTAGTAACCCAATTTCCGATGTGGGTTTTCCCAAAAAGATATTTTTTATTTTAAAACTTTTATTTTCTAAGAACAATTTCAAATTGCGAGGAAGCAATTTATTGAAGGAGGGGAGAATGTAACATCCCAATATTTCATATTGTGTTATTTCTTCAAAATAATACAATAACTTGCACTACACGCAACACCGAGTTCAAGAACACCATGACTTACCAAAGAAGCCATTAAAAAGAGGTTATGAATAGTATTAACTAAATTTTAAACTTTATATAATCCTTATAATTTTAGAATCCATATTATGAGTTTCTTAGACATAATGTAAGAACAAATTCATTTTCAGTATTGCACTTTTACCATCTTTTAATAGTGAACCATTTTTAAATAAAATATTTTATGCTTTTTGTCTAAATGGGGACATCAAAAAATTTAAAATGAAACATCCCAAGCTTCCATGGTACTTTTTCCTTTGAATAATACAGTAGCGTGTGTTGTACGCAACTTCGAGTTCTAACACACACCACAACCAATCAAACTAGCTGTTATGAATAGTAATACCTAATTTTTGAAATTATATATATTTTATATTTCAAAATGGACTTCATTTTTGGATTCGGAATATCGAATTTAGCCTAAGGTGAAATTTTGGTACTTTTCAGATAACTTTAATATTTTGATGAATAGTGAAAATTACTAAATTTTAATTAAAAACAACTTTTTTAATCAAAATAATTAATACTGATAAATTATGAATTTGAGTGGATTTAAAGTATACTAAGAATATATTTTTACCATTTAATATAATTTTGGTCATTGGACATAATTTTACAATTAAACCGGACATAAACAAGTGTCAATCTTTTGATAGTTATTATCTCTTAAAAACACGCTTTTTGTTTTAACAACGGGAATTAATTTTAAATTAATTTCTGCCACTTCTATGTCTTGAATTTGGAAAAATGGATTCCATATTTGGAATCAAGATGTTCAAATTGTGTAAATAGGTAACTTTTATTTTTAGACATTTTGAATAATTACTGCGGTAAATATTTTATTTACCATGGTTAAGGGTAAATCCGCTAAATAAGGGTTAAAAAATAATATTATAATAATACTAAATTACCCTAAAACGCGTCCTAGACTTATTGGTTGATACATGTTCGGCCATAGGCATCTTTGGGTCGATTTTGGGACCCCATGGAGCCACTTTTAGGTGATAGGGACACTTTATTTTAATTAAGTTAAAATAAGTACAAAAATGACAAAAAGTATATATCTTTTAGAAAAACAAATTTTACATAGGGTTATATATGTTGGATTTTCGACTATAAATATTAATTAGAAAGATAAAAATATTTCCTACATGATGATATTTTATTTTCGATTTTTAGAGATTATATAATTTAATTTATTTAATACACAATGATGATGCAGTAATTACCATAATAGTGAAAAATTAAAATAATTGATATTATAAATACCCAAATAAAAATAATTTTAGACTTTTAATGAATTAAACTAATTTTATAGGATAATATGACATATTATTATTGATTTAATTAACTTTGTTCGAAGTAATAATTCTGATATGAGTTTCACAAAAATCAACTATTGACTAGTGTCAAAATTGACATAAAAGAGTTTTTAAAACAAATATTATATTATTAATTGATATTAAATTCCTAAAAATCAAAGGTTCGGCCAAGAGACTTATATAATTATAGGTGTATAATTAATTGACCACTTGGTGGTCTATTGGATGTATATGGTAAGTTTATTAACCATATAATATAATAATACAAAGAGATATTGTAAAAGTGAAACTAATTAACTTAGAGTTAATACTTAAAGATAAGGTTAATATAAGTAACCAAACCTGTCAATATTCTATTGGTTGAGTGTTTTTCGACCCATAACCACATTAAAATTTAAATAATCCACTTTGGAGCCATTAGAAACCGAATATGAATTTATTATAATTTAATATTTCTAGCTTTTCCAAAGGTGCCCCTCACCCCTCTTATAAAAGGGCACTCCTCCTTCTCATTTATTCACACCGTCAAAGCATTTTGGTTCAGCCAAAATCTGCCCAAATACTCTCCCAACTTCCCTCACTACATTTTAGAGGCCTTATTTTTATCATAAATCCAACCTAAGGAGCCCATTTGATCAAATCAAAAGGAAGAACCCGAAGAAGAGGTAATGATTTCACCACCCTTTTCCAAGTTCCTTTCTTCTTCCACTTCTTCTTCCTTTGTTTTTACCATTCTAAAATAATAACTCCAGTATCATATATATAATTTGATGTTATTATAAATATGGTACAACCATATTCAGTATTCTATCCACCCTTTTGAATAACATGTCACCATACGTGCGTACGTACGGCTTACCGTCTCCACGTCGTGGTGTAATTGTTATTCAATATATTATTATTTGGATGGGTATAATAATGATGTGTAACTCATATAAATAATAAATATAACATGTTAATGATTCTTTATATATAATATTCTATCCATTTATATATTATTTTAATATCAAAAGAATGATATTGTCGCTCGTGAGTACGTACGGACTACCGTCTCCATAAACGCGATGAGATTCATTCTCCATCGTATCCATTCAAGTATAATTATCATTTTATGATTTAAAAATGATGTTTAAGGACTTGATATCATTATGTATATGAATAATATACAACCTATCCTTTACAAACATGACTTACGTAACAAAACATATAAAAGAAAATGAGTAAGTTAACACCCGAAACAACGATAATACTAAGATATTATTAACAAATAAATGTTAAAAGATCATATATGATATCATATTAATGTATATTATTATTGAATAATTTAATAACAATTATTTCACCATTATACAGGAGGTTAACCTACCCCATCCAAGGAAAATACAAGGTAAGGGTTATTTCACAATCTCTTCATTATCTAAGGTTGTTTATACGTAATAATCTACTGGGATCTCTTTATCATCTACATCCATGTTTCTTAAAAATGTATTTCAAAACATTTTTACTATTTACAAGAATATGGGTTAAAGTCATTTATACCCTTGTTTGACTTTTTATAAGAGGTTTATAAAGGAATCTTTCCATCGTTTTCCAAACAAGGTGCTTTTTTAACCTTTTCGACAAAATTAAGGTAAGAATATTTTTTTTAACATATACGGCGGGTGCGGCTATTTTCCGCCATTATAAAATCGTCGAAGCATCAGTTACAAACTTATAAGAATATTTTCAAAGAAAATGTTTTATTTTATAAATATATGACTCTTAAATTATTTCAAAATAGAAAGGGATATTTCTCTAAAAAGAGTGTTGATTTCATCTATGTCAACATCCTTTGATGGATTTTACGCTTATTTGAAGTTGATTTATTATGATACAAAACTTCTATATTGTATTGAAGGTTTTGTGATATGTTTGACTATGGATGTGCTATTTTTATACCATTCATGGTTTATGGTGAAAGTATTGACATTTCGTATGCTAGTTTTAATACGAATGTTTATGTTATGTTTAAACCTTTTCATATGGGAATGCATTGGAGTTAATATGTGACGGGTGGAGCCCGCTATAGCTCCTCGATGCATCGGTAGGTCTCATGAGACGAACTAGTGTCTTGGCACAAGGCCTTGACAAAATCTTATTTGTAGTCTTGGCACGAGGCCTTGGCTATGTGGTTATGATAGTCTGGAATTATGCATTCCATCATTATGAAAGTGGTTATTGATATTGAATGTGATTATTTGATTAGTATAATATCCATGTGAATAAGTAAATGGAGTTATTTTATTTTTATTTTGCCATACTATGTTTAAGTTCAAGTTTAAAAGGCTTTTGTTTTAGTTATACATTGCCTTAAAAGTTTATGCTTATTTTTGAATGTTTCCGCTATATTGTTATCCTTACTGGGCATTTATGCTCACCCCTTTTCTATGTTTTATTTTTTCGAGCATGTGAAGAAGTATGTTATGAATGACCTGCAGGGATAGTATGTGGGGATTTGAGTGTGGAATATGGAGACTATGTTGTAGTAGTAGTTTTTCACTTTGTGATGTAATGTAAAACTTTATGAATATATCTAGTGTTTCCAAGGCTACTAAAACAATCGGTCTTTTGAGATTTGATCTTTCTTGTGATCATGACAATGTTATGTAATAATGCACCAACTCTAGGTAACTGGGGTCGGGGCGTTACAGTTGGTATCAGAGGAAGTTTAGTACAAACCTTGGAAGCTAGATTTAGATAAACTCTGATTAGAGCACATAGATTTAAGATGTACTTTGAGGATTAGTATAGAAGAACTTCCTAGAATTTTGGTATTGTATAGATTTTGTGAGTTTTCCGAGAAATACATCCCTGTCTGGATACGAGCAGGTAGAGGCGGCTCTGGCACAGATGTACCTAGAGGTAAAACCCGAAAACACCGCTTTAAGCTAGACTCAAACGGGAACTGGTGCATGATAACGGGCCTTGCTGCATTCTTGGTTACGACACTCCTGGGGGATATGCTTAGGATAATTCTAATTTTCTTTACAAACCATTATGAAAGGTTTATGAGTATATAATTCTTCAAAGGAGAGATTTTTATGATTATGGATTATACCCCTAAACTATTTAATTTATGTTATGTGTTTCAAAAGTTTGGGATTAGGTATTGTTATTCATAAACTAATCTAGTGTATCTCATTATTTAGAAATGGCGCCTAGTAGAAGGAATGATAACTCCAGCAATGCACATGATACAAAGAAAAAGAAGGATCATATATTTCATGGTCTTAAGCCAGAATTTATAAGAGAAATAGTCTCGCATGTATTATCATCATATGAAGAAATAATATCATGTGTTGATAAGATAAGTAAAGAGTTTACTGAGTCCTATGGATTTGAAGGGAAGCAAGAGAAGAAAAGGATGTAAGAGAGAAAGATGGATAAAGGGAAGAGGGAAAAGAAGAATTTTCCCATATGTGATAACTGTGGAAAGAAACACCCTGGAACATTCCTGAAAGGAATGGGAGTTTGTTATAAGTGTGGAGGAAAAGGGCACAAAGTGCGTGAATGCAAGGGTAGTAAAATGGTTTCAAATGTACAATGCATTATTTGCAAGGAGTTTGGACACTATGCGAACCTATGTACCAGTCATCAGATTATGCCGCAAATGATGCTATTGGATAATAACCAAGTTATGATACTACCACAGATGAAGAGGAATGATTAGAGTTCTTATGTTGGTTATTTAATTTGAGTGTTGTATCAACAATGTACTTATTATAATAATTATGGAGTATATAAGGATTGTACTGCAGTATTGTTTCATTATGGACTTGAGATTGTGTGGAATAAAGAAAAGTGACTCAATAGCAGGTTAAATTTTTGGAAAATATATGTTTGAGAGAAAGATAAACCATAATATGGTTTTGATACCGAGGTAGTGATTTTAGAATAATAAAGGATTTTTTTGGATAAATTATATTGGATATTCTTGACTACCTTGAAACTGATTAATGATTTGTATATTCTGTCATTTTTGGGGTTTACAACATTTTTGGATTCATGGAGTATATCTATTATTCTATAAGGAATAAGGGATCATGAATGTAATCAATAAGGTTTTATGATAATTCAGGATGTTGCAGTGTTTTAAAAGAATACATGATGAAGTTGATCACATGTTATTATGCGGAAAAATAAAGGATCTTCATTGTGGTTACCTTCCTTATAAATTTTGGACTGAATTATTTTGGATAGTTCTAGTTTGGATTATTTTGGATTGCCATAAAAGGACAACCCGGAGGTCGGGCGGCAACCCGTCACGACCGGCAAGGCCGCGAGACTTGAACCCGCAACCGTAGGGCGACAAGGGTGTATCACCTACCACTGGCCCACGAGATGTCCTGGATTAAATAATGTAGTTTTTTTAAAAGATCTGGTAGATGAATTATAAATTCATTTATTTTGGAACCCTGTACGAATAGTATAAATAGATTTTTTTTTATGTTATATTATCTTTTAGAGTGAAAGATGAGTTTGTGGTAGATATTTATTAATGGATAAAACTATAATTATAAAGTAAGTATATATCCTTATGATCTTAGCCAATCTCATAAATTAATTCCTCAACATTAAGAAAAGTAACTTATAACAAAAATGTTGTCCTAGATGGTACCTTAAATCATCACTAATTTATGGCTTTGGGATTGTTGGCCTTTTCATAGCCATGTTCTCTACCACTCTCCTTCAGATAATTGATGGTTAGATTTCTCTTCCATATCCATATTATCCTACATGGAACCCTAGTATATGTTATTTTTGGCAATTTTCATACTTTCCACTCTTTATTTTAAATAGAGGCCTCATTAATTCATTTTTTGATGTGGGATTTCAACTAAGTTATTTTGAAACATCAAAAATGTGTTATCCTAATACCCTATGTTTTGTTGAACCTATGGTATTTCAAATCATCAGAGATTGATGAATTTAAGGAAGTCAATTTTACACTTGTTTGTGACTAATGACCTCAATCACTACCTATAAATATTTACATTTTTCCTCCAATTATATATCTCTAATTTCCACCAATGTTCTCCTAATCGAGATCATAATTTGGTGGTGACCCTTTCATTTCTCTTTTCCTCATATTAAGAATAAATTTTAGTAACCCAATTTCCGATGTGGGTTTTCCCACAAAGATATTATTTATTTTCAACCTTTTATTTTCGAAGAACAATTTCAAATTGCGAGGACGCAATTTATTGAAGGAGGGGAGAATGTAACACCCCAAGATTTCATAGTGTGTTATTTCTTCAAAATAATACAATAACATGCACTACACGCAACACCAAGTTCAAGCACACCATGACTTACCAAACAAGCCGTTCAAAAGAGGTTATGAATAGCATTAACTAAATTTTAAACTTTATATAATCCTTATAATTTTAGAATCCATATTATGAGTTTCTTAGACATAATGTAAGAACAAATTCATTTTCAGTATTTCACTTTTACCAACTTTTAATAGTGAACCATTTTTAAATACAATATTTTAAACTCTTTGACTAAATGGGGACATCAAAAAATTTAAAATGAAACATCCCAAGCTTCCACGGTACGCTTTCCTTTGAATAATACAGTAGCGTGTGTTGTACGCAACTTCGAGTTCTAACACACACCACAACAAATCAAACTAGCCGTTATGAATAGTAATACCTAATTTTTGAAATTATATATATTTTACATTTCAAAATGGACTTAATTTTTGGATTCGGAATATAGAATTTATCCTAATGTGAAATTTTGGTACTTTTCGGATAACTTTAATATTTTGATGAATAGTGAAAATTACTAAATTTTAATTAAAAACATCTTTTTTAATCAAAATAATTAATAGTGATAAATTATAAATTTGAGTGGTTTTAAAGTATAATTAGAATATATTTTTACCATTTAATATAATTTTGGTCATTGGACATAATTTTACAATTAAACCGGACATAAACAAGTGTCAATCTTTTGATAGTTATTATCTCTTAAAAACACGCTTTTTGTTTTAACAACGGGAATTAATTTTAAATTTATTTCTGCCACTTCTGTGTTTTGAATTTGGAAAAATGGATTCTATATTTGGAATCATTATGTTCAAATTTTGTAAATAGGTAACTTTTATTTTTAGACATTTTGAATAATTACTGCGGTAAATATTTTATTTACCATGGTTAAGGGTAAATCCGGTAAATAAGGGTTAAAAAATAATATTATAATAATACTAAATTACCCTAAAACGTGTCCTAGGCTTATTGGTTGAGACATGTTCGGCCATAGCCATCTTTGGGTCTATTTTGGGACCCCATGGAGCCACTTTTAGGTGATAGGGACACTTTATTTTAATTAAGTTAAAATAAGTACAAAAATGACATAAGCATATATCTTTTAGAAAAACAATTTTTACATAGGGTTATATATGTTGGATTTTCGACTATAAATATTTATTAGAAATATAGAAAAATTTCCTACATGATGATATTTTATTTTCAATTTTTAGAGATTAAATAAGTTAATTTATTTATGACACAATGATGATGTAGTAATTACCATAATAGTGAAAAATTAAAATAATTGATATTATAAATACCCAAATAAATATAATTTGAGACTTTTAATGAATTAAAATAATTTTATAGGATAATATGACATATTATTATTTATTTAATTAACTTTTTTTGAAGTAATCATTCTATTACGAGTTTCACAAAAATCAACTATTGAATAGTGTCAAAATTGACATAAAAGAGTTTTTAAAACAAATATTATATTATTAATTGATATTAAATTACTAAAAATATAAGGTTCAGCCAAGAGACTTATATAATGATATTTGTATCACTAATGGACCACTTGGGGGTCTATTGGATGTATATGGTAAGTTTATTAACCATATATTATAAAAATACAAAGAGATATTGTAAAAGTGAAACTAATTAACTTAGGGTTAATACTTAAAGATAAGGTTCATATAAGTACCCAAACCTGTCTAAAGTCTATTGGTTGAGTGGTTTTCGACCCATACCCACCTTTAAATTTAAATAATCCACTTTTGAGCCATTATAAACCGAATATGAATTTATTATAAATTAATATTTCTAGCTTTTCCAAAGGTACCCCTCACCCCTCTTATAAAAGGGCACTCCTCCTTCTCATTTCTTCACACCTTCAAAGCATTTTGGTTCAGCGAAACTCTGCCCAAATACTCTCCCAACTTCCCTCACTACATCCTAGAGGCCTTATGTTGATTAGAAAGCCAACCTAAGGAGACCTTTTGATCAAATCAAAAGGAAGAACCCGAAGAAGAGGTAATGATTTCACCACCCTTTTCCAAGTTCCTTTCTTCTTCCACTTCTTCTTCCTTTGTTTTTACCATTCTAAAATAATAACTCCAGTATCATATATATACTGTGATGTTATTATAAATATGGTACAACCATATTCAGTATTTTATCCACCCTTTTGAATAACATGTCACCATACGTGCGTACGTACAGCTTACCGACTCCACGTCGTGGTGTAATTGTTATTCAATATATTATTATTTGGATGGGTATAATAATGATGTGTAACTCATATAAATAATATATATAACATGTTAATGATTCTGTATATATAATATACCATCCATTTATATATTATTTTAATATCAAAAGAATGATATTGTCGCTTGTGCGTACGTACGGACTACCGTCTCCACGAACGCGATAAGATTCATTCTCCATCGTATCCATTCAAGTATAATTATCATTTTATGATTTAAAAATGATTTTTAAGGACTTGATATCATTATGGATATGAATAATATACAAACTATCCTTTAAAAACATGGCTTACGTAACAAAACATATAAAATAAAACGAGTAAGTTAACACCTGAAACAACGATAATACTAAGATATTATTAAAAAATCAATGTTAAAAGGTCATATAAGATATCATATTAATTTATATGATTATTGAATAATTTAATAACAATTATTTCACCATTATACAGGAGGTTAACCTACCCCATCCAAGGAAAAGTTCAAGGTAAGGGTTATTTCACAATCTCTTCATTATCCGAGGTTGTTTATACGTAATAATCTATTGGGAACTCTTTATCATCCACATCCATGTTTCTTAAAAATTTATTTCAAAACATTTTTACTATTTACAAGAATATGGGTTAAAGTCATTTATACCCTTGTTTGACTTTTTATAAGAGGTTTAGAAAGGAATCTTCCCGTCGTTTTCCAAATAAGGTGCTTTTTTAACCTTTTCGACAAAATTAAGGTAAGAATGTTTTGAAGCTTCCCTTACAAGATTATAGAATATTTTCAAAGAAAATGTTTTATTTTATAAATATATGACTCTTAAATGATTTCAAAATAGAAAGAGATATTTCTCTAAAAAGAGTTTTGATTTCATCTATGTCAACATCATTTGATGGATTTTACGCTTATTTGAAGTTGATTTATTATGATACAAAACTTCAATATTGTATTGAAGGTTTTGTGATATGTTTGACTGTGGATGTGCTATTTTTATACCATTCATGGTTTATGGTGAAAGTATTGACATTTCGTATGCTAGTTTTAATATGAATGTTTGTGTTATGTTTAAACCTTTTCATATGGGAATGCATTGGACTTAATATGTGATGGGTGGAGCCCGCTATAGCTCCTCGATGCATCGGTAGGTCTCATGAGACAAACTAGTGTCTTGGCACAAGGCCTTGACAAAATATTATTTGTAGTCTTGGCACGAGGCCTTGGCTATGTGGTTATGATAGTCTGGCATTATGCATTCTATCATTATGAAAGTGGTTATTGATATTGCATGTGATTATTCGATTAGTGGAATATCCACGTGAATAAGTAAATGGAATTATTTCATTTTTGTTTTGCCATACTATGTTTAAGTTCAAGTTTAAAAGGCTTTTTTTAGTTATACATTTCCTTAAAAGTTTATTCTTATTTTTGAAATTTTCCGCTATATTGTTATCCTTACTGGGCATTTGAGCTCACCCCTTTTCTATGTTTTATTTTTCCCAGGATGTGAAGAAGTTATGAATGACCTGCAGGGATAGTATGTGGGGATATGATTGTGGAATATGGAGACTATGTTGTTGTAGTAGTTTTTCACTTTGTGATGTAATGTAAAACTTTATGAATATATCTAGTGTTTCCAAGGCTACTAAACCAATCGGTCTTTCGAGATTTGATCTTTCTTGTGATCATGCCAATGTTATGTAATAATGCACCGACTCTAGGTAACTGGGGTCGGGGCGTTACAGAACCCCTAAACCCCTGAAAAAACCACAAAGAAACATAAAACACCAAAGGAAGACAGAAACCCCAAAACCCCAAAAATATCTTAAAAACCCAAAAAAATTAGAAAAAAATAAATACCTCCAAGAAATACCCCAAATCCTAAAACATTCCAAAAATACCTAATGATCTACAAAATACCTAAAAAATCCTAAAAACCCAAAAACCACAACAAACCCAAAACCCAAAACCCTATACCCTACACCCTACACCAGAAATGATTAACCAAACTCCCTAAACCGGATTCCCTACCCCATAATCCCTAATCCCTACACTCTATACCATATACCCCACACCAGAAACGCTACACCTAAAACCCTATATCATACACCCTAAAACACATACCCCATACCCTAAACACTATAAAAGACACTTGAAGTCCAAAACCTTAAACATCAAACCCAATACCCTAAACTCTAAAACCTACACCCTAAACCTGATAACTTATACCCTATACCCTAAAACCAAAACCCTTTACTATAAACACTGTAAAACCTCCCTAAACCCACAACTCAACAAGATAAACCTTATACCATACACCCTAAACACTAAACATGATATTATAAACCCTATGAACTACACCCTAAACCATATACCCTACACCCTACACCCTATATCTTACACCCTAAACCCTGTACTTTACACCCTAAACCCTATACACTACATCCAAAATCCTAAACCCAAAACATCAAACCCTATACCCTACACTCTATACCCTACACCACAAACCCGATACTCTATTCACTATACACTAAAACACAAAAACTATAATATAAACCCTATACCTACTCCCTCAACCCTAAACTCGACAAGACAAACTATATAAACAACACCCAAAACTCTAAACCTGATACTCTAAACCCAACACCATGTACCCTAAAACCTATACACTACACCCTATAAACTATACCCCACACACTAAACCCAATATCATACACCATAAATCCTATACTGTATAAACTAAATGCTATAGTGTAAACAATAAACCCTAAACTCTTCACCCTAAACATTATATCCTACACACTAAACCCTAAACCCTTCACCCTCCACCATATACCCTACACCACAAACCCTAAACCTGATACCCTAAAACCCATACCCTACACACTAAACCCCATACCATAAAACCTATACCCTACTACCAAAACACAAAACCCTATACCCGAATCCCGATATCCTACACCCCAAACCTATAACCCAACACCCTGAACTCTATAACCTACACCCTAAACCGTAAACTCTAAACCATTAACCCGATAAACTAAACTATATACCCAACACCCAAAATCCTAAATCATGTACCCTAAACCCTAAACCATACTCCCTATACCCTAAATCCTAAACCCTATACCATAAACCATAAACCCTATACCCCAAACCATATATAATACAACAAAAACCCTAAACCCTACACCCTAAATCCTAGACCCTACACCTTAAGCACTAAACTATACTCCCTTAACCCTATGCCATGAACCCTAAACCTAAAACCTTATACCCTAAACACTAAACCCTATTACATGCACCCGAATCCATAAACACTAAAACCTATACCCTCGACCTTAAACCCAAAACAATACACCCTAAACCCTATATATTGTATCATAAATTCTATAACCTATACCCTAGAAACTATATTTTACATCCTAAACCCTAAGATTCACACCCCAATACTAAAAAATGTGCATTTAGCAGTGCCGAAAATAAAAATTTTCAGTTATAAAAATCACTGAATACCAAAGAGATATTAAGATTCATTAGCCTTTATCAGCGTTAGAAAAAGTGTTGATAAAAGACTCTTTTATCAGTTCTTTTTGTAAGAACTCATAAAGGATATCTTTATGAGATATTTTTATTATTGATTGATAAAGGTGACCTTTAACAACACCTGATGAAGTTCTCTTAAATTGCACCTTTACCAATGCAAGATGAAGCACCGATAAAGGGTCCCTTTATCAATTTTAGACGAAGAATAGATAAAGGGAAACTTTATAATTACTATATAAAGAACTTATAAATGGCCCCTTTATAATTGATTCATCTAGAACTGATAAAAGGGATTCCAGTTACAACACAACTATAGCCCTACAATAGATATAAAGCAGCCGTGTAAAATCAAACACAATCAGAATAAATAAAATGGAATATAAATATATAGAAAATACTTATCATCAAAAGTGATTTTGGTTTCATTCATTTAGTGAATATTATAAGTAATATCTAGATATTTTATAAATTTTATTTTATAAAAATAATACCATTTTTTAAATTATCATGTAATAATTAGATTAGAGTGATTTTTTTATTACTTTTCAAGAAATGTATATTTTTCAATAGAGGGTGAAAATTAATAATTCTTATTGAAAACTATCTTTTACAATAACTTTTTTAAAAGAAAAATTTAAATGGTTCAAAGTAAAATTAGCACTATTATATTATGAATGATCTAATTATGTTCATTATATTATAATTTATGTTTGAATTTGGTATACAAACATTTTTATACTTAAAAAACATTTCTCTTGTGAAATTTCATTCATCTCATTTTGGGGATTTAATTTTATATAAAATTCCACAAGTTATTTTAATGGAATTTTCTAAATTGTATTCCATATTGTTAATCAAAATAATTAATATTAGTTAATAAGTTAAACATATAATTTATCTATATGAATATTAACCATAATGAATTCATATCACCGCTGTAAAGGTAAACTGGGTTAATTAGAGCTAAAGATTAATGTGATTAGGCTCAAAATTCATTAAAAGCATTATATTATTTCATTTTATGATTAAATATTTTATATAATCATCCAAATATAAAAATATGACATTTTTAGCTGTAATTTTGACCTTTATAATATTGAAATAAAATCTAAATTAAAAACTTTCACTTTCGTTCATTTAATATCTCTAATATTTTGTGATAGGGATAAAAAAATAATGTTTCGTTAAAAAAATTATTCAAAATATGAATGATATTTTTATTATGGTAATTTATTTTTAATTTTTTAGTAATCAAATAATTATCTTAAAAGCTTATGCACTGCCAAAAGAGTGCTTGTGCAAGTAGTTGAAAAATAAAATAAATGAATTTAAGAAATATAAAATCAATATTTTTTTGGGTGATTTAAAGTTAACCATAAATTTTAAGATTAATACAAAATATTATATTTGTTTTGAAAAGTTTATATTCATATTAAATTCTTAACATGTTGCTTTCAAGAGAAGATTTTTTAATTAGTTCATAAGATGAAATTAATAGTATTTTATTTTAAATATATTTTATTAAATTATTTAAACATAATTAAAATACTAAAATAAGACTAGTGGGATAAAAAATAGTACAAATTTTATTCCTTTTCCATTTATGATACAATTTTTACGTTATAAGTAAAATTATAACCCTTTAATATTCAAAAATTTATTTCCATCGTTATGATAAAAATTGATTAACAAAGGGGTTTAGCCGAAAGATATGGTACAAAATGATATCTAAACATACAAACTTCTAATTTGATGATTATATTAATACCATATATTTCTTATCTTATATTCCATTTCATTTAGGAACCATTTTACATGAGTTATCCACGTATTATATTATCATATTTCATATGTTTTAAAAAAACATAAGGATATTTTATAATAAATAATATTTTATTAAATGATTTGAAATCAATTAAAAAATATATTCACACAAATGACTTCGATATCAATTAAAATATCAATCACATTCCTTGTACATGCCACTTATCTATTTATGGCAACATTCTTGATCCAAAAATATTAAAAAACATTGATATCATGATAAAATTTAAAAGGGTTAAAGTAGGGTTAAAACTAAGAGATAACGATGAAAACATAACCAAAAAATTTCAAATAAAATTATTTTATGACATTATTTCAACTCATAATAATTTTACCTTGGATATTTTTTAATTTTTAGTCTTTTATCCAAGAAAAAAAATTTATATTAATTTAATACCATAAGTAATTCCAATAACACCCCTCCACTCATATAAAAATGCACTCTTCTCCTCTCTTCCTCGCTCCTTTTAATATTTATAGATCATCTAGTACCTACTATAATACCAAAATCTATCCATTAACTATATTTTTTATCTTCTTTTCTTTCAAAAAAATTATCCTTTCATGGAATACTGTGTATGAAAAAATTATGTTTCTCAATGTAGTGGTATAACTCTTAACCAAACGTTTTTATTTTTTATTTATTATTACACCAACTTTAAATATATTGTATAAATTATAAAATAATTAGTTAATTATATTTTATATACTTAGTTATTATGATAATGTGATGACCATAATCTACCTTCTTCTCATCCTTTGAAAATGATAATGTCACTCATGCATGTGTGTGAATGAGTACCTCCATGAAGCGATGTGGTTCATTTTTATTTCCATTTTACATAGACGGTTATAAGGATTTATTTAATGAATATATAATATATATGTGATATAAAAGTGATACAATAAATTTTAATTATTATATACCATTATTTTTTTCATCCCTTGAAAAATGAAAATATTGTTCATGCGTATGTACGACTTATCATCTCCATGAACAATCTTTTTATTTATATATATCTATATTTTTTAAATGACTAAATATATATATAATGAATATATATTATATTTATATCATTTTTAACATTATGGATGTTACAGAACTATAATGAAAGTACATTGACCAGAACTACCAAACCAAAACTCTCAAGAAAAATGAAACAGTTAACACCCAGAAACCACAGTTTTAATAAGGCATTATTTATAAATAAGAGTTTTAATGTTATAATTGGATAGTATATTAAATTATATGTATGAAAATTATTCTTTTTTTATAATTACAATAAATTTAAATTTATTATATAGTTTTTTAGATAACATTCAATAAAATTAAAACATGGGGTAGGGGTTTCTCATCATACTTTTATTTCTATGAGTATTTTGTTATATTAAGAAATTGTTTCCATTATGTGGGGTATATAAATTACATGAGTTTAATTTGTTATTATTTCCTAAAAAAATTTACGTTTTAAAAATCAATCTTTGGATCTCTCTTTCAAGAGTTTTTTATATGTATATTACTAATGAAATAAGGGTTTTAGTTTATAATCTCATTATTTATCAGGGTTTTTTATAACTATGTTCCCAATTATGAATATTTATGATATATATATATAATAATTAATTATATTATCCTATGTTTGTTTATGTATATTTCATTTGTTCCTTTAATTTTCTTATCTTTAGGTACACAAGAGACTGCTAAAATATTTTTAAGGAAAACCAAATTTATTTCCCTATTTGATCGAAAACCATTTTCATTAGAAATCCTTGTTTTCATTAAATACATTAAATAATATTTTTAATATTCTCCTATTAATGTTTTATTAAATAGTTAACCATTATTTAATGTTTTAGAAGTTGTTTACAAGTAATTTTTTTGTCATTTTATTAACCAGTTACTCTTGAATTTTTACCAAAAAAAAATGAATAGAATCTTGGTTTTAATGTACATGACCTAAATAGAATTTATCACCATCATGAACTCTCTATTGTTTAATTATTACGTTATTAGATTCCATTTTTATTTTCAAATAATATACTTTTTCATAATATTTTGGTAAATTTTAATACTTGTAACAAGTCTTTCATGATGAAATGGGTATTTTCAACAAAAAATTTTCAAAGAAAATTTTTATTTGAATTTTTCATTCATGATGAAAACCTTTTATGTTACTTGTAATTTTATAGTGATATGATTCAACAGTACCAAACCTATTGATTTCTATATTTCTTATGATTATTATTAGGAGGTATATATTAAACAAATCCATTGGGTAAATATATATATTGCATTAGATAGTAATGACTTGAATGGGAAGTCAACCTTTTTCATTAAGAGACAATTTACACATTGATAGTCTTGGGATTAAATACTTAATAATGATAATGTATAATAGGGATGGAACCCAATTCAACATTATAGTCTTGGCAGTAATCCTTAAATAAGTAAATAATTTTCTATGATTATTTTTTTGTAAGAAAATTAAGTTATTTACAAATTTATTTCTCTCAGAGTTCATGTTTTATATTCCCTTTATGATTCATTCCTTATAAACTATTGAAATATATTCCATTACTCATGATTATGATCTATGGGATACTGGTTTTGTTTTAAAAATTTTAATCTCATGTTCTCATTCCCCTATGTTCGGGTTTTTTTATTTGATCATCGATTTCTCTGATGTTTACCCTTACAGAGTATCCACACTCACCCTTTCTTATATTTACCTTCCCCTTATTTTGAATATAGGTTTTAAGTATGATATTTACAAAAAGGGTGATACATATGAAGTACATCGTGAGAGGTGGTATATATAACCTCTAAAATAGTTGTTTATGTATCCGACTTTCTAAGTACACTAGACCTACATGATTCGGTTGTGGATCATAATGTTTTGTAATGTATATTCAACAAAAAATATGTAATTATTATCTTTGAGAGGTTTGGTTCACTATAGTTGGTATTTGAGAAAGGTTTAGTAAATATTTGTATATTTGGATTATATTTATTTGGTGAAAATGCTTTGGATAAGACTAATTATAGGATATCATTCCAAATTTATGATAAGATATAGATTATGTAGTTTTCTAATAAATGTTTCCCTTTTCAAGAAAAAAAATGTTGATGTGGTTTTGGAAGAGATGTGTCTAGGGGTAATGATCTCAAAAAGAGTTGGTTGAAGTGTATCTCATCCATATTTTTTGTGCATGGTGAGTGTTCCATTACTACACACTTATTTTGACACTTATAGATAATATTATTGGGATAACACACATTTTTTATAACCGATTATGAATGATTTTTGTAGATGATACCCAAAGATGGCAGAGGTTAATCCAAATGTGTCATAGATTGAAAACATGGTGTCGTGATTTAGTCATTATAAGAATAATTTTTCAGGATTATATGATTCCTAACATTGATTATTTTTTCTCCCAGTATACTTCTGGGTGTTGGTTAATGGATGGACTGAGAATGATTTATGTTAACATTGAATGTGGTGGATAATTGAATGATTTTCCTCATTATCAACCAAATGAAATGGGAGATATAAGGTCAAACAATATAATTATTCTTAATTATATATATCATGATATAATTAAAAATATAAACTTCGGTGTGTTTATTAACAAAATTAATAAGAGAAAAATAGATTTTTGGGAAGGCCATAGAGGGAAGAAGATTCAGATTTCTACATGTCAATTATGTGGGATGAATCACTCAGGTAAATATATCATTATAATAAGAATATTTTTTCATTATGAAATAGAAGGGAATAAAGAAAGTAATTCTTAAGGATAAATGATAAGTTATATGGAGGGAAATGAATTACACTATAAGGTTCCATTTATACATTAGTATTTTATATATAGTGAATATGGTAATTATATAATATAATGACCTAATCTAAGGATTAACTCATAAAAAAGTGAAGTACCTTTACTATATGAATAATTTAAGTGAAATTATTGAAGTAATAATTTTTTAGGATAATAATTATATTATAGAAGTATTATATCAATCACATTATAGATATAAGAATCATGAATCATCTATGGATTATACCGCATTAGTTTTTCATTTTTGGTTTGAAAATATTTTTTGAATGGTACTAATAACTAGGAAAAGTGATTTAGTGGTAAGGTGATAATGATTAGTTAGGGTAAACATACGATTTAAATTGATGATGTTGATGGGATATTATTTTTTACTATTAAATGGGTTAGTGATTTAGGTCATAATTGAAAAATTTTATTTCATTTTTTATTTACAAAATATATCATATGTTCTATGATATTATTTGATTAATAAGGATTGTGTTAGTTTTTGGAAGCATATATGTTCTCATGTGAGGTTGAATTAAGTGTTATAGATACTTTAATGGGTTTATAAGTTTAATTTTTACTATTATTTAAATTTCATATTTACCCCTTTTGATGGTTTATATTAGGGGATTTTGAGGTGATTTGAAGCTTTTACTAGGTTTTAGGTAGAATACTATTTTGTGGTTTAAATAACCATTTTTAGTGTATAATTTGATTTTAAATTAATTTTGTTTTATTGTATAGTAAGATAAAATTAATATTTATGGTTGAAAAGTGATTCATTGACAAGGTGATATTTTTGTATATATTAATGTTTAAGATAAGGATTACATTTTTTGTTAGTATATAAATTTTATTCATGGTATTTTGGAGAATTTCACTACATTTTAAAATATTATAATCATTTACTATAGTAATTAATGATATTATATGAGATTCTTAATTGGGTTGAGGTATATGTAACCTTTTGAATTAAGATATGTTTTAATATGACATTTTATTTTAGAAGAATTAAATTAAATTTTTTCAGAAGTAAGATGAAAGGTGTGATATCACTATTTAAATTAAAACACTCTTCAATGTTGGGTTTTTTGAGGTTATTTAGGCATTGATTTATTTATGAAATTATACAAGTTGAATCATTTTATTATTATTGAAATTTTGGTGTTAAATTTATTATTTTATCTTTTGATGGTGTATACATTTTTGACATTATATTAACTTGTGTTAACCAATTATTTTTCATTAATATTTAAGGAAAAGATCAATATCTTTATGTCATATTATGGATTACAAAGTGGATTTCAATTCTATAGGAATGAAAAATTCCCCTGTAATAGTCATCATTTTATGAAAAATAAGTGGTTATTATGGAAATTGATTAAATAATGAAATTCCACTTCTTAAATAAGTATATTTCCTTATGTTGGTTGTTTAGATGATAAAATAATTCCACAATCTAGGAATCAGATCTTGAAACCAAAATGTTATTTTATTACATTAACTTCTGATGAATCGATGTTATTTTTCACACCTGAATTATTTATTATTCTGTGGTTATCAAATTTCCCAGGATCATTCCCTTTCTTGTAATCAATGTTATATATCACTCTCTATAATTATTTGAAGATTTATTTTTTCCTCCATGTATATATTTTAATGTCCCGATAATGTTCTTTTATTTAGAAACCATATTTTGGGTTATTAAATATTCCATTCATATTAACCTTTCCCGCTTTTAAATAACAATTTTTATTAACCATTTTTATGATTTATTTATAAAGAAAATATCAAATATAAACCATTCATTAACTAAAACACGTTATAATTATGAGTATGGAATTTATTAAAAGGGGGATAATGTGACACCCCATGATTTTAAAAGAACATTGTATTTAATAGTGTATATAATACAAACAATATGATTTAAAATCCCATGAAAAATTATTATTCTATGACTATTATAACATTAGTTTCTCAATAATTGGTTTTAAAACAATAGTTGAAATCCATTTTGTTTAAAAATATAATAAAAACACTTTAAAAAATATTTCCTTTTACATTAATTTTAAATATTTTTTATAATAAATAATTTATTCCTACATAAAAAATCTTGTTTTTTATAATACATAAGAGATTATTTTAAAAAATTTCATTAAAAGACTAATTATTTTAAAAACTTATTTTATTTCAAAACATAACATCCTTTTAATAATTTTAAAATTTTCCATTGAAAATTCCAAACATTAATATTTATACTAATATCTATTTATATAATATAATGATAATAAAAAATATTAAAAACTATGTTTCCACTTGGAATAATGAATTTATCAATATAAATTTTAAGAAGAATTCTCATTATGTTGTAGGGTTCACTATACTTTCCTCTTCCAGATTAATAATTCCCAAGTTAAATTTTTTTAAATGTTTTTGTAATGATTTCCTTTCACATTATAAATCAAATAAAAAATAACCTTTCAAGACCCTTACTTCTATGTAATTAATTTTTAAATAGGAATATAATTACATATCTAAGAAACATAAAAAACTCCTTGAGGGAAAATTTGTGCCTATATAAATATTAGAAGTAATCCAAAAAATCACAAAAATAATCTAATAAATGATTCATATAAATCAATATAATTTAAATTATTTTCATAAAATATTGAATTTTAATGATAATTATAGTGCATTGTCATAGAATATATGTAATAATGAATTAAATATAGGAAATAAAAAGATACTTTCTTATATAAAATAATAATTTAACACTTCAAAACCATACTTGAAATAATATAAATTATAAAAAATTCCTATCCAAAAAGTGTTTTACAAAATAGATTTTACTTTTAAAATAGATATATTGATTTGAAAACAATAAAAAAGTTATTTTAAAATGACCCCTTACAAGAAATGGGGTTTAACAAACATAAAAAATTAATATAAAAAAATTTCTCATTTAAAAAATATCTTAAAAATATTAATGTGTTAAAAAATATTTTCCATTACCTTTGGTACTACTTCTAAATTTAATTTCTCCCCATGGATCACTTCGGTACAACCCTGTGATGTTTTAGTAGAATCCATTTCCTTGAAGATGGACTATAGTTTAATGTTTCCATCTTTCACACATTCACTCTCAAAATTCATGTAAAAATCTAGGTTATGATATGATAAATTTGATTTTTATTAATTAATATTCCTTAATTATATAATCATATTAATTATGAAAAGAATTACTAATATTTATAAAACAAAAAAGAAGTAGTTTTATGAAACTCTTTTCTTATACTATTTTATTTATAAAATTAATTTGAAAATTATGAAATTTAAATTAGATAATAAATATTTAATAGTTAAATTTATCATATCAATATTATCTAAGGAATAAGTTTTTTGACTTTTCAAAAATGAATGATTTTTCATAGAATATTAAAATTACTGAGTTTTCAAATACATCCATATCATTTATTTAAATAAAGTAATTTAATAGTATTATTATTATTTGAATTTGGTCTTAAAACGACATATAAAATCATTTATTTATAATAATATAATTTACTTATTTTAATTGAAAATTTCATGATTTTGTTATATATTTAACTTTATGTTCAAAAATGATATTTTCTAAAAAAAATAAATACAAAAAGGTTTTACATTTAAATTAATTAAAATACAACATAGTGAATAATTATTTAAATTAAATGTATATTATATATATATATATATATGAATTGAAATTCATATGATTATGAATATTAGTCATAGAGTTAAGGTAAAATCATCATTTCCTTATATAATTCATTTTTTCAGAAAAACTACTTTTCATCATGTTCGTGGGTAATATTTTAAATTAAAATACGGTAATTAGGAAAATGGAACTTGATATAACTGGGTACATTTTTTTAATAATAATAATTAATATAAGGTATTATGTTCAACTAAAATCTTAGTCATAATTAATAGTAAAAATAGTAAAAAAATTATCACTTTAGTTAAGAGTATGACTTGTTTACCTGGGCTTAAACTAAAGGTATAAGGGTTATAATGACCTAAAAACTTATATAATTTCTATTTTGTGGACTTATCTCGACCTATATCATATAATTCCTTAAAATACACAATTTTGGATCTGTATGGACAAGATTATGACCTGTATAATAATTTATGTAATGAAAAAGATATAAAAGATCCTTATAAGATTTTAATATCCCTAATAATTTTTTATAGGGGTGAAAATAAAACAGGTTTAATTAAAAAAAGTAAATATAAATATAAATTTTTTATTTATCATAGTAATTTATTTCTAATATTTTGTGATGAAATTATTACTTTAACAAATCTCACAATGGTGACACCAAGATTGTCTAAGTAATAGGAAAATGAAATAAAAGATATGAAAAATGTTAAAAGTAATATAAATTAAATCAAATATTGTATTTCATTAATTTTTTAAACACTTATATAATTTAAGGAAATTTTAAAACATTTCAATTCAATTAAATTTAAACTTTTTATTGATATTTTTAATGATAACTTAAATGAATAGTTTTAAAATTGACATTAATGATATTTTATAATAAATAATGGTTTATTAAAATATAGAAAATTCATAAAAAAATTATATTTAGAAAATTTAAAGATAAATGGTTTCTAACATCATAAATTATCCAATTATGGTTCTTTTATCTTTTATTGGAATTATCATGGTGCATAAATAGTGAAAATGTTAATACCAATGTAATTTTCCCAAAGGATTAAAAGGGGTATAAACAAATAAAATAGGGGTGAAAAAATCAAATAAACTTATCCAATATTTAATATATGAGTAGATTTAAAAAAATTAATATTATAATATATATTATTCAAATTTTATCCTTTTTAAAATTGAAATAAATTTATATTATTTAAATACTATAAGAAATTTTATGAGTGCTCATCCCCTCTCTTGTAAAAGAAATATCCTACCATCTTTTCTTCACACATTAAAATAAATTTTTTTAGATGATAGAAACCCAAATCCCACATTTGAATCCTTATAAACATTCAAGAGTCATTATTTATAGAATAACTCCACCTTTATATGTCCTAAGTTGTAAAGGAAAGCAGTTTTTTAAAGAATATGTATAGTTACTAACTGGTCATTTTTTTTGTATCCATTCTTCCACATATTTAAAATATTTATTAAACATAATGATATGAATTAATAAGTATCTACCATATATAGATATGTTATTATTTAAATTTAAAAACATATATCATTCTCAAATCCACATAAAATATGAAATAAATCCATCATTTGTGTGTATGGAAAACTACCGCCTTACGGATCGATGTAAGTTTTTGTCCATCACCACATTTTATAATTGGTGTTAATGATATATATATATATATATGATACTAATAAAATATTTATAATTTTAAAAATATAATATATCATTTAACTTTTTACCATTCTACTCACTAAAAAATGATAATATCGTTTTTTCATACGTGTGGACTACCGTTGCCACAAAGTGATGTCATTCGTTTTTCATCCCCACATCACATGGATTATATATATAAATATATTCAACAAAATATATGGTATTTATAATATTTATATAAATCTATAAAGTTAAAATAATACTTATCTTCTATCCATAATGATCATTGAAAAATGGAAATGTTGTGCATTTGTACATATAAACTACCATCTCTATGCTTGTAATGTAGTTAGATTATCATTACCATATTTTATGATTGGTTTAAAATATTTAAATTAAACCTAAAATTAAAAATTATTTACTATCAATATTCAATATTGGATTGAAATTGACCAATTTTACCATAGTCAACCTACTGATTTCATTTTGTACATGTGAGCTAAATATCCTTAAAACTTATGACATAAACATAAATGATTAAGTAATTGTACATAATGTGGTAATAAGTGGAATAAAATGAATAATAATGTAGAAAAATGTTTTCAATAATATAAATAAATAAATAACATTATTTTATTTTTTAGGATGATTAGAAACAAATGTGGCATGTTGGGGACACGTTATGGGACACTTTAACTAAAAACCTTATTTTTAATATTTTAAATAATTTTTTTATAAATAATTTTTTATTAAATTTACATATTATTCAAAATATTTTATGGATGTTTTAATTTTGGATAATTGAATTGTAAATAAAATTATTTTTTCTCTTATGAATTTATTTCTAAGGTTTTCAGAATAAATCTTTTTCTGGAATATTTTGATAATCTTTACAAAACACAAAAGGGATGTTTTATCTTCACAAATATAGTGTCAATAAATTGTTCTACCACTATAACCATTATTTTATGTACAATTACATTAAAAAAAATAATTAATTCAAATAAAATTACTATTTTCTTTTTTTGGTATTTTGGTTTTGAAAATGGGTTTTTCAAAGAAAGGGGTATTTGAGTATCTAAATGTGTTTTGTATATGGGTTATTTTTTTCCAATGTCATTATAATAAAAGTGCATGAATAAAATATTTTATTCATCATACGGAACATAATAAATTTATATGAGAAATGTTTGATCCTTATACAACTTATACGATGGGTTGAATACCATTATAGATCAGGAAAAATCGGTCATCTTGGTATAGATTAAAATATGGTTGAACCCATGTTGCAATATAATGAATAGTGTTATGTTCTTTATATTATTTTTAAAGGGTGGTGTTTCCAGAGGTTTTCTAAAAAAATATAGCTAGGATCATTTTATTTTTAATGTAGGTTTAAAACATGTAATGAATGTGATTATTTATGTTTACATAAAAGGGATTTTATTTTTTTTTCTATGGGTTATAATGGTTTTCATTGAGAAATAAGTGTAACTGTTTTTCATGTGGAAATAATTTATTTCATTTTTTCAAATAAAATTGAGATAATGGTAAATAGTTCTTTGTTTCGTTTCACTGGACTAACAATTTTCTTTTTTTATGTCCCTTACTGAGCATTTTTTTCTCATCCCGCATTTTAAAATGTTTTTTTACATTATTTATGGATGGGTATAGGAAACTAAGAAATTAAGTTAGAAGTTGTGAATATTTATCATAAAAATAAAATAATATTAATTTTAAGGGTTGTATATTATCTTAAAATGGATACAAATAATAAGTGTCTACTTTTTAAAATATATTTTCTCTTGGAATGAGTTATCACATAATTATCAAAATCTCTTAACCTAAAGAGATCCTTGATTATGTGAGAAAGAGAATTCTAGTCTAAAGACATTATAATATGTATTGGTTATGGTTGGATCCATATAATTAGTATTATTGGAAAGCTTTAGATAAATTTAGAGTTCCTGATAATATAAATAGTATAACCTTGAAGGATTATACTTTATGGTTAAGTTAAAATTATATATAATTTGAAGATTACCATGATGCTTAATCTAAACATTGATTTTTATAATGGATTTCCAAATATGAAATTGTGAAGATATAGTGGGAAGTTACCAATAGAAAAATATCATTATATGTTAATATCCAAAAAAGGTTTGAAATGGAAATGATACATTTATTTGTTAGGGATTCAGTGGATGCAATCTATAGATAGTCGTGGTATCCATGCTAGATAGGAACCAGATATACTATGATGGAACTTGTACATAATGGATAATTTTATTATACTACATACTCCAACATTTAGTGAATATTCATACCAATTGGTAGTAAAAGGATGGAACAATTATCTAGAAAGGATAGTTTAAGTCATTGGGAGATTTGAACACAAAATTGTAACTCTTGTTGTTTATCATTTTGAAGGAGAAGATGATTTATAATAGTCTTTAGTTAATATTAACATAGATAAATATGTTCTTGAAGAAATGTAATGAGACACATTTAAGAATATTTTCCTTGAAAAATATATCACTAAGGTTATGTGTATAAGGATAGAGAATAAATTATTGGAATTGAATAAATAAGATTAAGATTTGGTAGCCACAGATGAAGTGAATTTCACGATATTAGTCTGGTATTAACCAAATTTTATTTGTGGAATTGATAGTATAATTAATGAATTTTACTCTATATTAAAACCAATTATATAAATAACTTTTTCTCAATGATATTTTAAAATTTATGATAAATTTATTCATTGTGCTAAGGAAGTTAAGATGGATTTTTTCCAAAAATTATTTTCCCCAAGGTGATAAATATTAAGAAAAGGACAAGGATGAATAAAATGGAGATATAACTAACTAAAAAATTTGAATGTAATCCACTAACATCTTCTAATTTTTGTAAATGAAATTTCAAGGAATATTTGATGAGATCTCGATAGTGTAAAAGGTGTGGTATGTTTGGACACCAGACATGTAACTATAAAAAAAGTGTCCTGAAGAATCAAGGAATGGGGTAACCAATATCAATCTAACAATTATATGTTTTATTTGTAATGAGTTGGGTCATTATACTAACATGTGTTTTAATTTAGTTACATGGGATGGAAATCACCTTTATTGGAAATAGGAAGGCATTGAAAAATAATTTTATAATACTACAGTTGAGGTTTGACCCTCAAATGAAGGGTGATATATATATTACTCGTGTATTCTAATTATGTAAATAACCTATTTGACTCATGATATTTTCAATCCTTTATTTATGAGAAATTAGAAATTAAAATAGGAATACCACCTCATAAATAGAAGATATAACGTTTCCTTAAAATATTTGGGGGAAATATTAAAGTAAAAATGATTTATATGATTCTACATATTATTATTATTGGGATGGCCTTTCCCAAAAATATTATTGAAATTACCATGGTAGAGTTGTATATCATTTTTTATGGATTATATTTTAGATTATCATGAAAATATATTTCTCTAAGATAATAAATTTATGTTCAATAATTTAATACCTTTGATAACCTATCAAGAAGCAAAGAAATTGATTTAGGATGGCAGTGAGAGTTACCTTACTCATCTTGCTGAAATGATTGAAACTACTAAAATTATAATTTTAACAGGTTGAGTAAATATATAAATGTTTTTGAGAAGAATTTATTGGTTTTATTCTTGATCTATAGGTATATTATACCATTCACTTAATACATAATGATAATATGAGTTCAAAACCCCTTATCAAATAGAAGAAATTTGACTTTTTTGAATTGAAAATAAAATTACAGGTGTTTCTTTATAAAAGTTCCATTTTTACTAGAAATTCACTATGGGTTTATCCGATCATATTTATTAAAAGGAAACATTATTCAATGAGACATTTAATTAACTATAGATCCTTAAAAACAATACTATTAAGAACCAGTGTCCTTTCACTTATATCGATGAATTGTTTGGACATCTTGAGGGAATGAAATAATTTTAAAGATTAATCTCAGGTCGGAGTACTATTAGTTAAAATTAAACAGTGATGATATTTTTAAGACATCATTTAATACTTGATATGGGAATTATATGTTTTTATTTATTTTCTATGGGTTATATAATGCACCATCTGTATTTATGGATCTTATGAATAGAGTTTTCAAGGAGTTCATAGATAAGTTTTCTATTATACCAATTGATGACATATTTTTATATTTTAAAATTCACAAGGATCATGAAATATACCTAAGAATAATTGTTTAAAACTTAAATGAAAATAAAATATATGAAAAATTTAGTAAGTCTGAATTTTCATTGTAAAGAAATTATTTACTTGGGAACATTGTTTCTATAGATGGAATAATAATTGACCATGCTAAAACTAAATTTTTAGAAGAGTGAAAAAAACCAAAAAATTTCATAGATATACATAGTTTTATTGGTTTTAAATGTTATTATTTGAGGATTGTTGAATTTTTTTGGGTTGTCTAGCCCATTGATTATGTTAACTAGAAAAGGAGTTAAATTAATCTATTTGAAATACTTTGATTATTGTTATTAGTAACTTAATAAAAGATTATAGAATGCTTCAGTTTTGGACCTTCCCTCCAGAGATAGAGAATTAATCATCTACAGTGAATCATCTTTATTGGGACTTGGTTTTTTCCTAAAAAAATGAACAAGAAATTTCTTATACTTCACATCAAATGAAACCTCATGAGTAAAATTATCCTACAAATGATTTTGTAATTAGCTATTGTGGAATTTCCTTCATAAATTTGGATGCATAATTTATACGGAGTAAAATTTAAAATATATACCAATAAAAAAAATTAATGTATATATTTACTCAGAAATATTTAAACATGATGTAGAGAAGATGGTTGAAACTAATCAATGATTATACTACA
Source organism: Viscum album (assembly GCA_963277665.1). Lineage (NCBI taxonomy): Eukaryota > Viridiplantae > Streptophyta > Magnoliopsida > Santalales > Viscaceae > Viscum > Viscum album. The sequence continues at coordinate 457,346,843 of OY728133.1, read as the reverse complement.
CAATTCATTACTATAATAGAAAAAGAAAACAATGTAGTAGATGATTTGAATCATAAAAATATTGATTCATTAACCATGATACATTTGACTTTTTAATATGTTAAATAATAATAACAATTATTGAAGTGGGTTCTTCAAAAATTAAAAGTACTAAAGTGGAAATAGTAAAATATATCTATGGATTACAAAGTGGTATTTCCAAATATATCTCAATGTAATAAAGTGATTTTTCGTTATTGATTTATTAACTAAATCTGTGTATTTATTTCCCATTAAAGATAAAATATTTTTGGATTATTTTTTTCATCTATATATTAATGATATAGTATGGTTATGGGGAGTTACTCTCTAGATTTTATCTGACTATGATCACGGGTTCACATCAATTTTTCTAAAGGACTTAAGAACTCAAGAGGTAGTAAATTAAATTATAGTAGAAAATTTTCATCCTCAACCCAATATAAATTCTCTGAAAATGACTCAGAATTTTTAAGACATAATTTTATTTTTTTAATATATTACAATGGATGTTAGGATCATCATCTTAGTTTAGTTGATATATCTCATAATAATAGTTTTTATTCTAGTAAACAACTGGAAAATTTTGAGGAATTATATGAAAAGTGGTTTTATACTCTAAATTTTTGGGACAATGTAGTATAACATAATTAGGTAGGAATAGAGTTTGTAGATGACGTGTAAGAGAAGGTGAATATGATTTAGTTGTAAAAATTAGTGAAAAAAAGTAATTATTAATATTATACATATAACCAAAGAAATTTTTTTTATTTCTGGGAAGGTGGCCTTGTTTTTGATAAATTATCTATATGAAAAAGTGTAGATAATTTTTCTAAAAATGGGAAGCTATGTTTATGTTTCGTTCGACCAAATAAAACCTCAGAGTATGTTGGATTAGTTTTTAACTAATTATAATTTCCTCTGAGTTTATCAAAGGTACACAATATTTTTGTGCCTCAATTTTATAAAAATATATTCCAACATTATCCGATGTTTTCAGCCCTAATGAAGTTCAATTATAAGATAAAATTTCAAATGTGGAACAAAAAATACATATTTTGGATCATATAGAGAAATTATTATAGAATAATATGTTTCACTAAATTATGTTTTTTGGAAAAACCAAATATTAGAAGAAGCTACATGGGACTACAAAAATTCTACGAGGGAATGATATCACTTATTTTTTAATAATGGAATAAATTTAAAAGGATGAAATTTAAAAAATTGGAGAAGAATGGATCAACCCATGTAATGATATGATAAATAATTTTTATATTTATTAATATTTATTAATTAGATAGTTATATTCATTATAAAAATATTGTCTAATTTTTTTAAAATAAAATGGAAATAGTTTAATTAAACTCTTTCCTTAAATAGTTTTATTTAAAAATTTAATTTTAAAAATATACAATCGGTATTTGTAAAAAATAATTTCATATTTTTATTTTTAATGTTAATATTTTCCAAGTATTAAATATTTGTATTTTTCTAAAATAAATGATCTTTTAGTGATTAGTAAAAATGAAATTTTTTTCAAATATAATCATTTCATTTAATTAAATAATGAAATTAAAAAGAACCATTATATTATTAAATATTCTTAAAGTGATGTAAGAAATATTTTATTTAAAATAATATAATTATCATCCATTAAATCAAAAAATTTATTGATTCTGGTATAAGTTTATCTTTATGCTTAAAAGCTCATTTTTTAAAACTATTTTTAAATAAATTATGTGTATCTATTATAATTAATTAAAATAAAATATAATTGTGAATTATTTAAATTAAATCTATAGAAAATATATCCATATATATGAATAAAAAATCCATATAATAAATACAACTAGTCATAGAGTTAATGACAAATCATTTTTTTCATTGAAAAAAGCATTTTTTGAAAAACTGCTTTTAGTCATGCTTGTCGGTTTTATTTTAAATTAAATTACAAAAAATTTATATACTATATTTTATAGAATGTATTCCATATTTTTAATTAGAATAATTAATATTATTTAATAATTTCATCATAAATTTTTCTCATAATGCATATTGAAGATAGTAAAAAATTTCTTACCACAGTTTAGTGTAAAACATGTTTACTAGGTGTCAAACTAAAGAGAGAAGGCTTATAATAACCTTAAAACTTGTATAATTTTATTTTATCATCATTCAAATTACTATTTTATATAATTCATATAAATTAAAATTTGGGATCTATAGGTTCATGATAATGACCTATATAATAATTTAAATAAAAAGAAGACAAAAAAGAAACCTTCCTTGCATTTAATATCTATAATAATTTTTAATTAGGAAAAAACATAGGTTCATTTATAAAAAATAATTTTGAAGATAAGTTTTTTATAAATGTAATTTATTTATAATTTTTTATAATGAAATAATTAACTTTATTGCTTCTGCAACATAGACATAATAAGTCTTTAATTACTAGAAAAATGAAATTAATGATGCTTAAAATACTAAAAGTTAGATAAATTTAATCAAATATTATTTTCAATTAATTGTTTAAATAATTATAAAATTTTGGGGAAGATTTAAATGTTTATACTCTAATTTAATCCCTTTCTTGATATATTTAATTTCTAATTAAATTAATTCTATCAATATCGACATTAATGATATTTAATAACAAATAATGATATATTAAATGATTTAAAATTATTAAAATTATTATATTAATACATGTGAATTTTAAATGATATATTATATCAGTCATGGTCCATTTATGGTCCTTTATTTCTTTTATAGTATGTTTCATGGCCCCTAAATAGTAAAAACATTAATATCATGGTAATTTTCTAAAAGAGTTAAAAGGGGTTAAAATAAAAATATAAGGGTGGAAACATTACCTAAAATTGTTCAATTTTTATTGTATTTGTGTATCTAAAACCAAACTACCCTTATACTTTAATAATTTAAATTTGGTTTCATTTCTAAATTAAATTAAATTTATAATAATTTAATACTTTATGAAATTAAAAGAGTACCCTTCCCCTATCTTATAAAAGCACATCTCTTCTCCTCTTTTCATCCCATCTAAAATGCAATTTTAATCATCCAATACCTACCCAAATCCCATATTTAAATCTCTCTATATGTCATAGAGGCATTATTTATGGAATAATTCTATCCTTATATGTATTAAGGTGTAAATCAAAGGAGGTTGTCTAAAGTAGAGGTATATTTATTAACCTAACATTTTTGTTTTATTTATTCTTCCACCTCCATAAAATATTTCATAAGTAGGATAATAAAATAACATAATTATATCTAATAGAATTATATTTTATTATGTTAATTTAATAATAATATTACCATCTCCAACCTCTATCAAATGAGAAAAGAATCTATCATTCGTGTGTACGGAGGACAACCGCATCACAGATCGATGTAATTAGTTTTCAATTACCACCTCTTACATATGGGTTTGATGATGGGTTTAATGTATATATATGATAATCATGACTTATTTATAATTCAAAGATGATAATATATCATTTAATTTATTATATTTTCTCTCACTAAAAAATGATAACATCGTTCTTCGGTACGTGTGGACTACCACCTCCACGAGGTGATGTGATTTGTTTTTCATCACCACATAACATGAATTATATATATATATGAATATTTAAATAAATAATATATTTTTTTTAATATTATTATCATTATGGAAATATAAAATAATACTTACCTTATTTTCATAAGGATCACTGAAAAATGGAAATGTTACATATGTGTACGTGCTATATACCATCTCCGTTATTATAATATTATTCATTTTTCAAAACCATAATTTATTATAAAATTTTAAAAGTATAATTGATGAATAAAATAATATTTATTTCAGGATTATTATATTTTATATGATGTCATAATGACCTCTTTGCCCATGGTTATCCTGCTAGAGTCATTTTGGGCATATGAGCTGAATATTGTCAAAACCTCTGATATGAAATTAAATGATTAAGAAATTGTATTTTACATGGTAATAAGTGAAATTAAAGGAATAATAAATATTAAAATGGTTTCAAAAAATTAATAAATTTAAAAACATTTATTATTAACTATATTAATGAACACTTGTGACAAGTCGGGCATAAGGCAAGGGACACTTTACCTAAAAACCTTATTTTCTATGTTTTAAAGATTTATTTTAAAAAATACACTTCTTAATGTCTATATTATTTAAATTATTTTATGGATGATATTATAATGAAATAAGTGGATTTTAAGAAATTTTTTTTAATTATTTAAAAAAAAATCAAAAGTTGTATTCTTATGGAATGTTTTGAATTTGTTTACAAAATAATTAAGAAATGTTATATCTTAATGTATATGAAGTAAGAGTATTTACCCACGTCCATAACCATTATTTTTTTTTATTATATAATATTTCATGTTTTATTTAAATAAACTCTTATTTTTAGTTTTTTGGGTATTTTGGTAGTTAAAAGGGTTGTTAAATGAATGGGTTTTACAAATAAAGGGTTTTAAAAAGAAAAGAATTTTTCAATATCTAAAAGTGTTTTGAATATTTTTTTAAAATAGTTTTTAAAAGTTTTTGTGATGAAAAGTGAAATAATAAAATGTATTATTCATGGTATGATACTTTAAAATTATATATGAGAAATTGATTATCTCGATATAGCTTATGGGATGGGTTAATCCCCTTTAACGCTCATGAAAATAGGGTGAGCCCTATATAGCTTATATGATGGGTGTGCTCAGATAACACTTCAATGCATTAGATAATGTTCCATATCTTAATAATAATTAAAAAGGGATTTATTAGAGGGTTTCTTATATGGATTTAATTATGCTCTAGTTATTTATAACATGGGTTTAAAATGAGTCAGAAATATGATTATCTAGGCTTCCAAATAATAGGTATTTTTTTATTTAAATGGGTTTTAATGGATTTCATGGAGATAAATATTGTTTTTTATTTTGAAATGGTTTATTTTATGCAATCATAGAAAAATTATTTTACGGTAAAATTTTCAAGGGTGTTCATGTTTTTCAATTTACTAATGGTCTTCTTTTTTTATGTCCCGTATAGTGTTTTTTGTCCTCATCTAATGCTTTCTAAAACATTTATAATAGGGTTTAATGAAGAGTAATTAAAATGAATAAGTCAATATTATTTTTTTAAAGATTAGTAATGAAAATAAAATATTTTTTTAATTAAAATGCCTTATATTATAATTAAAATTGGTACTAATTAGTAGTGTCCACTTGGTAAAATTTGGTTTCTACGTATGAGTTACGACAACTTTCTCGAAAAATATAAAAATGAGAAGATAATTAATAATTTAATAAATCTAATTCTATTCAAAATATACTAGATTATATAATTTTTAAACTGGATTCCTTAAAGTCCAAACTAAAAGGTTATAATTAGGGATCTATGTGACACTTAAGATGGTGTGTAACAAAAGGAATGGTTCTATTTAAATAGACATCCATTACTGAATATTTGTATTTAAATATTATTTATATTAAAGACTAGTTTCTTATGATTAATATAAATTTGGTTTTATAGAATATAAATTATTCCTATGCTTATATAAAATTTAATTACTATTAACATACACCATTCCCAAACCCTATCTTTAATATATAGGGATAAGAATGCATGGTCATATATCAACATTCCAGATCATGATGAGATCTTGAATTCATAACACTAACCATTAAATTTCTATAAAACACGAAATTTGAATATTTATAGAGGTTAATAATCTTTAGCTTACTGAGAAATATGGAAACTATTAGTAGTTTAGTGGAGATAAAAAAAAATTTATAAATGTTGATTTTCATACTCATGTCTCGTTTCACTAACCTTGATCCTCTATGAAAAATAAAATGTAATGTAAAATTATATGATCAGAAAATACTATATATATATATATATTCATTTATTTTATCATAAATTTTCACATGAGTATAAAGAAGACAACTTGGAGTGTTTAAATATGAGTGTGCACTTACCTTTTTAAAGAATTAATTTTACCTTCTCTAGGTTCACAAACTCATTACATGACCCTTATATAACCACTTTTAAGTTGATTTTATCATTAAATGAGGTCAAATTACCTTTATCTAGCTCAGGTATACCATTATGTAAGTGTTTTGATACCATTAAATAATTTTAGGTTACCCTTATATAGCATGTATATTGAGAGGATTACCATTACGCAGTTTAGTTTGGTACCCTTTGGTAGTAGTCATGATCCTTAGGTAGCTTGTTTGTTTCCCATCCAACATTTACATGAGTTTTTCTGGTACCCTTACATAACCCAATTGTTCCCTTATGAAACTTGGGTGTACCCTTACATGAGTATGAAGAATTTATGCATGGATCATTGCCTTTATATAGCCAAGTATTAACCTTACTCAAGCTTGCAATACCCTTGCAAGAAGGAAATATTTTATTACCCTTACTTATGTAATTACCCACCATTATCAAACACAAAAAGTTATGTACATCCCCATATTAAATCATTAAAACTCTATCCCTACCCTTACATAGAGTTTAAATGACCATTACATAGGATTTAAACTTGGACGTTACCTTTATGAAATTCATTTTCACACATAGAGTATAGTTTTATCAAGACATTCTGATTTCAATATTATATACCATAACTCAAATTTTATAAAATATTACAATACTTATATTCCAGTAGTTATTTTTTTAGTAATTAATTATAGTTTAAAAATAATATATTCTACTTATCTTATTACATTTCTATTTCCCCACCATTTGTTGTGGGGTGTTAATGGTTTGGGCATATGGGGAAACTCACGAGCTCATTTCCTTAGGCATGTGATTTATTACAATTTCATCCTTGCATTGGGTTCAAAAGTGGCATATGTAATTAACATAATTTTACATTTATACTATAAATATTTTTCTTAATATATTAATATAATTTATCTATAATTACTTTATTCATATATTAAAAAATTAAACATTTTTAATAAAAAAATATTTATTTCTATATTATTATAATTAAGCTCACTTAGAATTTTATTCAAGATAATGTATTTTATTAATAAATGTTATAGTAATACTAAGATTTTAATATACTTTCATCAAATTAATATTTTACTAAAAATAGTATTTATTTATTCAATAAATATTATTTCACCAATAGTAAATGTTTATATTCATCATAAATATATTAATTAACATTATATTCATATGTTAATAATCAAAATTTTTATTTCAAAATAAAAAACAATTATTGTTAAGTATATATTTTGAAATGATGAAATATTTAATTTTTCATTATGTTTAATAAAAATATATTCATCTTAATTCTAGGAAAATAATATAGACATGGTTGTTATTATTTTTTATAACATACAATTTTTTAAATTAACTTATTCAAAAATTTATGAAATATTTAGAAAATAATATAATTTTATAAAATAAACTCTATTTTAAAATATATATTAGATTGATTTAAATATTAAAATTATAAATTAAGAAAACATTATTTAAAATATATTTATACTATAATTATTTGGATATTACCTTCTTCCACCTTAATGAAATTTTATCCTTGGAATTTTAATTATTAAATTTTAATTTCCTAATTAACCTTAATAACATCAACATGAAAGTCTAAATAAATCATGAAAGATATCAATACCTTTAAAATTATGTCTGTGAAATAAAGAGAATTCTTCCTAAAATAAACCATTCACTAAAACACATACTTAAACCAAGGGTGGTATTACCATAAATGTCACCAAATTTTTTGAAAAATGGGATCACAATATCTCTGATTAACCAAAAATATCATCTATTTCTAAGTTACATATATCTAGAATTTTAAGAAGAAAAAAACTATCCCTTACTAGTATAATTATAATCTATAATGTTTTCTAAACCATTTCCCTGATACTAACTAAGGATACCCAATATCTCCATATATAAATATAACATCATTTTAAATGAATATTTAATATATAAAACTGTGATCCATGATAGACCCGTAAAGGTTTATTTTCTGTAGATAATATACACATAAACCTATTATTTAGGGCACATTCACAATCTTCTCTCATAAATTTCTTCTCACTTTTTACCCTTATTAACATTCAATATTTAAATCCATTCTTCATAACCTAGGGATATTAAACATAAGAAATCATGTTATCATATGATCAGTAAGGGTAAACAAGAATGATATCAATACAATATCATATATAAGCATAAGATTAGAAAAAGGTATCATATTTGGATCATAACATTAAAATAGAACACCTAGTATGTCATAGAACATAAACATGATTCATGTAATAAAAATTTAGAATTTTATAGACATTAATCATAATAGTGAGTAATCATCACTAGTAATTCCTCAACCATGAGTTCAAATCATAAAAAATGTTATAAAAGTGTCCCACCATCATAGTAATATAACCCATTTTATATTTTAAGGTTAACTATTGAGACCATAAAATCATAGTTGATCAAGAATCAACACATGTTTCCCATATCATAATAGATAATGTATTAGTACTTATTTCCCATAGAGTATCAAGAATCACTCTTTGTTTCCTATAATGGATCGATCATATCAAATCATTTACCCAAATTATCTTGTGAGATATGAGATTTACCCAATGCATTTGAAGGATATATAATTACATTCCCACCCACCACATAATGAAAATAATACATATGTGGGCCCCAAGATCAAAAAACAGTCATTATATCATAATAACATAATCCATGGATAAGAAATGGGTTCTATAAACATTCCATCATTTCATCATTGAAAACCCTATGAAAAATAAACAGGTTTAATAAAAATATCATCATTATAATCATAAACCATCTTGATAAATAATTAGTATTGTATCATTGGATAGTATCCCCATAAAATCATAATTAACAGTAAAGGATGTTATCATAGATGAATTTTTTCAAAGATCAATATAATGTTTCTTAAGGAAAATACCCTTTTTATTATGGATAATATTTTCTTTCAAAATGTGATGTCCCATACCGGGATCACTCATGAGTTACTAAATCTAGTTGGACACATGGACTCTAGTACACCTCCCTATACACTGGAGGATTCTAACTAGATTTTAAGGCCTATGGGGTATTTATGGCGTGGTTATTCCCTTAGTTTAGAGTAAAATAAAATAGTGATATAATTTGAATATATGAGTGGAATATGTATAACAATGAACCATATAGAAGAAAATATCATAAGCATCAAAATAATAAATAATCACCCAAATATATTAATTGTATCATATATAAAATATAATGGCATTTAACTACAAAAAGTGATGAAAAAATACTTGTTATTCAGAAGACAATACAATACATTCTATTTAAAAGAATCAATAATGGAAAGAACTATCAAAGCATCTTGATCATGGGCTTAGTTATCTTCTATAAATCCCTCATCATAAAGTAAAAAAATATGTTTCCAAAAGTAGGATGATTTATTTTGTACACACCTGTTATTGTATAATCCTCTTAGGTACCAATGATGACCTAGATAGGGTGTGAGCCTAATCTATATATGCCAAAACCAATGGTTTCTAAACAAATCTAGTCTATGAACATAAACTATATCAATGTACACGTATATATTAGTAATGAATTTCTAATGTAATAAACTCATACTTACTTCATCCTCAGTTGGAAATGTCTATGAACATGCATTCATTTAATTAGTTAATTATGGTCTAGTTTATAGTAAGGATACCATATGTAAAGAGTTAGAGATATTTTAATAGGAATATAATAATTAGAGCATATTCAAGGTAAAGACATGGAATAATTAACTTCATGGGTAGAGAAAAATCATATTAGTAATTCATGCAGTCTAGCTATAAGGTTCTAAGTATAATAAAAGGGGAAAATCCAAATAATTACACTCTAAGAGAGTATATCCGAGTCTGTGGATTTCTTCTATAGTAATCCCATGTTAATCACAAATGGACCTATTGGGTGAATCTATGGTGTTTCATGTCCTAATATATCAAACTGAATCCATGGAGTGTGTCCATGGAATTATAGTATCCGAAAAAGATTTAACTGATACATCATTAAAATGTTAAGGAATTCATTTAATAATATAAGGATCGTATTCCATAGTGTGTATCTCCAAAGTCAATTGGTTAAATGAATTAGAACGGTATCCTCTAAGTACTCAATGAATTACCTCAGAAATCCAAGTCTATCTCAAGTCTGAAAACTCATAAAAAGTTGAGAAATGTCCATAATCAATAGCCACATTGTACATTTAATATATCATTTTTCATTTAGGCCATTAAATAATCATTCCAATTATATTTCACATGGTTTATTCCATTACATTTCATCCTACATGACAAGGTAAATATGGTCATGAAACCAATTTATAAATTTAAATTCAAAGGATTAAATCTATATAATAATCCTAAAAATATTAACATTATATTTAAAAGTTTAAGATTCATTTTTTAAATTGAATAAATAACTTTTTTGATGGACAAGAAAAATATACATGAATAGTATCCAAAATAATCATGCCATTGGTTACTACTGGTATAATAAAGAATGAGCCCTACATAGGGTAGTCAACATTGACTATTTAACCTCCAATGGTATCAAGAAGTGTAAAATGGGACATAAAATATAATGCAATAAATTTAAATTAAATAATATTAACTTTAAATAGAAAATCCTGATGAATCCATCATGCACATAATAGAGACAATTGATAAAAAAAATTATTTAATGGAAAAGTTATAAACCACCTACATTATTCTAGCAGTAGATTCTACATCCAGTATCGTCCCTTAGTTTGGAAAGGATTTTAATAAAAAATAAATAAAGATGAAATACATGGATATATGACATATAATCCAACACTAAAATAATGTCATCTACTGAAATATAAATGAAAATATAGCCCAAGGGTTTGAGAAATTACTAGAAGGATTCCAACAAGACAAACTGATCTACATTTAGAGGTCGGATATAGATGTTACCAAGTTACCTCTATGAATTCCCTAGGGGGAGCTTCAAACAAGATGAGTGGGAAGATTCATGACCACTAAAAATTAAGAAATAAATAATGGGGGCTTAAGTTATAAATACTCAAGGTAAAGATTTCAATTTTACCCCTCTTTTAAGAGGGTCATAGTTTGGAAGAACATTTATCTAAACCATACACCAACCATGAATGGATTAATATCCAGGGAATGGGCTCACATGATTTGAGAAACCACAAATAAATAATGACATTTTTCTCTATTATGGTCTAAAATTTTCTCATATGATCATTCATCCTGGCTCACATAGTTAGGAAAAACTGTGCAGCCCTCTTTCATGCACTGAAAACCCCAAGATGTTTTTATCTAACAATGTGGACTAGGCTAAACTATTTTTTTAACTATGAGACCCAGTTTTTTCCACCAAAATATGGGACTCTAGGATTTATAAAATCCCCATACACCCTTGTTCCCTCTATAAACTACCTAGCCTTTCATATTAGGTCAAAACCAAGGAAACAAACTAAATATTTGGAGATTTGTACCTCAATGAAAAACAAGGTTCATACCATCATTACCCTTAAATAAACTCATCCTTGAGTTTCCATTCCATGCATGTATGTTAGAACATTGTCTATGAACAACTTTGTCTGCTGAGCATGTATGTCTGCCTCCCACTCCAAAGTCTATTCATGTACATGGTCGTTTTGCCACAACACCCACACTAGAGGGATAGACCTACCTCAGAGAGCCTTCATGCTCTGATAAATTATGCATATACATTACCCCTAAATATAAGCATAATTATCCAATTCAACATCCTCGGGATCAAAATTATGAGATAAATTGGCATTATATCAAAGAAGCATTGATATATGGAAGACGACGTGCATAGAATGGCACCTATATGTTAATAAAAATTGTTAGGATATCATCCTGACTCCCTCTAATATATAAAATGACCAAAAAAATTAGGTGATAGCTTTACCTATCTCTATATCCTCATATACCCAGGTCGGTGTGATACCCACCAGAAAAAAAATCCCCAACCATGAACTCAAGAATTAATCAAAAGGAAATCATCATACAAATTATATCTATATAGAGTAGTCACCTATGTTTCTTGAAATGTTTTACGTGATCAGACAACTCCAAAAAGATATGAAGTCATATTAGAATTTCCTCCCCTGCCTCTATCCAACACAGATGTGAATGGAATGGCATACCATATAAGTCCTTCTAATGATCCATTTGTATCATCACCTAATAAATTTTATTGTATGAAAAATCGAGAATATGTATATGTTTCTCCCTAGACCCTCTAAACTCAAGGATTCATCATCAGAGCATGTCCTCCAACATCTATATAGTTAATTCCTATTGGCCTTCAGTTTGGGTGTGAAATGATGTGCTCAGAATCACATATGTACCCAATGATTTATATAAGACTTTTTAGAACCATGATGTGGAACAAGCATCCCTATTTGAAATAATAGAATGAGGGACCCCATGTAATCATATAATCTGACATACATACAGTCAGTCAAGATGTTCTATTAATATGGTCTCCCTAATATGATGAAAGTGGGATACCTCCATCAGTATGTTCATATCTACCCAAACCACATCACTACTTGAATGTGACCTTATTAAACTAGTTATAAAATCCATTACGACATCATCACATTATATTTTGGGATCAAAAAGTGTTGTAATAATATAGTAGTCCATTGGTGCTATGGATTCACATTTCCATAAGTGTAACACCTAGTGAAAAAACACATTATCTAATGTTTCCTCACAGGTCACCAATACTGAGGATGCATATGACGGTACATCTTGGAGATACTTGGGTGCACTACCCACTAGGAATCATGGGATTCTTACTTTAGATCCCCTAACATATCTATTAGAGCCCAGATATTCCCATGTATACATATTATATCATCTCTATCAATAGAACATTTCAAATGTGTGTCATAACAAGAATTAATTTTCCATAGGACCAAATATTTATAATCTAAAAATTGTCATATCTTTACCCTATCCAAGAGGGAAGACGTAACGTCTAAGGCTATAAGAAAAGGATACTTCTGAATCTCTTTAACCTCTATATGCATTTCAAAAAAGTGTCCAATCAACTTCTATGAAACCTTGGATTCATGAGTGGCGTGTTCTTGAGTTTTATATCTTAGTGCATTAGCTACCCCATTACCCTTTCGAGAAATATAGGCATGTTCAGAATCAAAAGGCTAAGGTATTCGACCCATATTCACTATTTTAGATTCCATTCACACTATATAAAGATATTCATGAAGCTATTGTGTTGTGTCAAAAACAGAAATATCTCTCCCATAAGACAATTCCTCTTGAAATGAAATTTATGAATTACTACTAAATGATAGATGTCATGTATTGGGTAATTCGGCTCATGAGGCCTTAACTAGTGAGACATTTATGTAGTGACTTGATCCTCTTGTATCAATACCTCACCCAACCTGATGCTTCATGTATAATATGAAAATGTATAAAATCTTCCAATATCTAGTATAATTAGGATCATTGTTGAATTATAAATTCCTTTTATCTCTTGAAAGGCCTTCACGAATAATTCAGACCACAATAGCTCCACACCCTTTTTAGTTAGACTAGTAAGAGGTTCACAAAAGTGTGATTAGTCTTGTATAAAATTTTATTAAAATTCATCTATCCCCATGAAACTCTATAACTCAATCAAATTCATGAGATAATCGTAGAAAAAAATAGCAATCAAATTATCTGGGTCAACTGATACTCCATATTTCAAGAAAAAATGAACCCTAAAGGGAATCTTGTTGATCTAGAAGTGGCAATTTCTTAGCTTACCAAATAACTGATACTCTCTTAGTATACATAATATGAGCTCACAATGTTTGGAATGGTCCCTTTGAATATAATAATACATTAATATTTCAAAAATAAAAACATGATAATGGAATATTTATAGGGGTGGAAAACCCTATTCATCAAGGCCATGAAAATAATTAACACATTTTTATGACTGAACGGAATGAATAGGTACTCATATAATCTATACCGACTCTAGAAATACATACATGGTATCTTGTAATTCCTTAATCACACCATATAATATCCTAATCTCAATTCAATCTATGATAATACTCTATATTCTTGGATTTGATCAAATAGATCATCTATTCATTGTAGAGGATATCGGTTCTTCACAGTAAGATGGTTCAATCATTGGTAATACACCCATAGACAAAGGGTTACATATGACTTCATGATGAAAATGATAGGTGAACACCAAGAATAAGTATAAGGTCATATAAAACCCATATATTTAAAATCCTCCAACTCTCTATTGAGATCATGGAGTTCTGTAAGTGCCATCTTGTAAGGAAGAATTGATACTGGAGCCTCTTAGAGAATGTGATAAATTGTAAACCCAATCTATCTCATTGGATGTAGTAAAAAGATTTAATCTAGAAAATTATACCTAAAATGATCCAAATATATAGGAAAATATATTATATGCATTTTCCTATCATCCAATAATATATTAGAAGTCTGGGAAGCCACTCATCCAAACCCATGATGTTCAAGTCCGACAAGACTGACATGGACATACCATTCTCCCATATTTAAAATTATACCACCCTATAGCAATATAAAGGTCACCCATAAGTGATAACAGTAAATATGGGAATGATAAGTAATGATCCAATCCATCCCAAGTATAAAATAAAACCCTTTCATCTCAAGGATAATGAAATTACACAAGAAGTGATAACTACAAACCTCAAGAGGAAAGTCCTTGCATTGGTGCATAACCTATGGCTATACACCCAAAAGTGTATCCAAGGTTATTTCCCCAAAAAAATTATAATTTCAATCCCATGGATTTCTATGATTGATATAGAGGTAAATTAATTTTAATCCCTTATATCAAAGGAAGTAGATACAATTGTAGATGCTATAAAAATATGTAACTCATACAGTAGATGGTCCAACACTCTGCTCCATCGGTATTTTTTATGATGAATGAAACTTTCATGCTCCATGGAACATATCTACAGCTAGAAAACTCCAAGTAGAGATGATCTACCAGTGATAAATATCATTTTTCTATCTCCTTCAACCCCGACCTCCTCTTGTCTTGTTCAGTCAGTGCTACTACAACTTCTTTCCGGATGTAGAGTCACGAATCCTGCTCTCGAAGGTTGAGCTAGTGTGGATACTCTTATAATAGAAACAAGTTGAAATCTCCTTCAAAACCTCTAAATATTTCCCATCTAGATGCAATGATGGCACTCCAGAAGTTCATTATCAAACAATGTCTTTAAATTCCTCTTCTATCCACACTGATGGCATACAACAGTGATACTAGTGTTGATACTCTTTCCACCACTCCTATAATGAGAAACCTCAAGGATGCACTTACTAATACATTAATAACTACTTCAATGTATCGGTACTGAACCTCTATAGACTGTATTATTATCTCCCCTCAGGTTTCACTCATTGATAAGATCTTGATTCATGATCTTAGAAAAGGTAGATAGGAGAAAGACATTGACCTAAGCGAAGATAGAATACCTGATCCCATCTTCAAATCTTCTTGTTTCAGGTTGGTCATCACCAGAAAAAAGTGATGTGAAGTGTTAAAACATCGGGAAACTCACTGAGTAGTCCATAAAAGACAAATCACCCTACTCCAAGGGCATGAACTCACAACTTCAGTCAGATCTCAACATCTGAGGGAAAATTTAATCATAGATAGAAAATTATATGTCCACCCATATCATTCCCTAATAACAACCATCCTAGGTAATAACATCCCACCAACACTTTCCATAATTGTATAGTATGTAAGTGGTTAGCTAGACCCTACTCTCTATATTGATGTTTAGATGATCAAATGGAGATAAATTGGATTCTATCCATGACCTAGCTGCCTGAGGACCATTATCCTCTAGGAAGTTAGGAGGATGTTGTTGTTGTTACAAATGAGTAACATCATACATCATTGGGGCAGGTCATGGAACACCTTATATAGACTTCATCGGACCTAGAAAACTCTCTCAAATCTAAGTATCAGTGCTTAGTTTATGAATAGAAGGTGGTTCCACAAGTGTAACTGCATTAGGTAAATTTGGTGTCTCATGTACCCCTACCATTGGAGAATGGTCATCGCCACTCTCTTGGCGCACAACTTGAGGAAATCACAGTGTCATAGATATAATGATTCTAAGAACACTTTACATAACAATATAACAAATAAGATAGGGTCACTAATGGAATAAAAAAAATTTTCAATACCCAACACACTTCCCTAACTACCACTTAGAATTATAGGGTATTGATAAGTTTTCAGTCATTTGTTTATAGAGGTTCTGATATATTAAGGGTAAACTGTAATTTTTGGAGGGAAACAATATTTAAATTGAACATTCCTTTTCATTAATAGGTAACCATATCATTTATAATTATAATTTATCGTTTAAGTTCATTTTTTAATATATACATAATAAAAGTCCCAATTAAATGGAATACCATCCCCTTTTTATAAATTCGCATAAACTTTATACACTAAGATCAATAACCACATAATTTCAACTAGCTCCCCCTAAATTCGGTCTCATAATATAGTAGATAACTAAATATGGCATTGTTAAATGAATTACCCACTACAAATTAGAAATTCCCATAATATTTATAAATTAAAATTGGTACTCATAAAATCTCATCCAATAATAGCTCATGTAACTTGGGTTATTTAGATTACATGGGTTGAATTTTTTTACTTAAGATAAAACCATCAATATAAATGGTAAATACCATTTAGGTTTATTATGACACTTAAAACAATCAATTCCATTCCCTACAGAAGATTTTAGTTTCACAGTTATATATCACAAACAAGGTCCACATAAGAATCAAATATTATATAGTAAAGGCAAGAAATAAAATAAACCAATATGGAATAGAATAATTATGGAATGTTAATTCTAGGTTCCAAAAATAATTCAAGTAGCCAACAACATTTACATTTAATTCTAATGAAGAATATACATAAATAATATCAAGAACCATAATTCATGTAAATCACCCAATGGTAAAAGTATATCAACTGTAAAGGTATAATATAAAACAATAATTCCCCATTCCCAAGAAACATGGTGTTTAACTTGAATTTCAATTAGTTACTCCAAGATACAACTTATGAACACATTCTGATATGTTCCTAATCTCCTATATAAATTTCCAAACAATATGAAAAGAAATGATAGCTTAGATTCCACTTTGTGACATACCAGGCTCGGTTCACTCTTGAGTAACTGAACCCGATGTGCCAGATGGCCTTATGTGTTCCTCCCCATATGCCAAAGGTTGCTAAAAACTATGAAAGCATAGCATGTGTCTCTATTGAGACTCTGACCTCTATTTAGAGTGTATATCAATGGTGATATAACTTGAATAAGTGAGTGTAAGCAGTATAATAATGAATAAGTAAGAAGAAACATGCATAACAATATAAACCATAAATAATCAACAAAATATGTAAATTGTATCATATACAAAATATGATGGAATTTATCTATAAAATGGATGGAAAGTATACATGGTAAAAGTAACATAGTAAAATACATGATATACTAAAGAATCAAAAAGTATAGAAACTATCCAAGAATATCCAAAACTGGATCAATTATCCACTTCAAAGACCACATCCTAAAGTAAGAAATAATGTTTCAAAATAGGGAAGGTTTCGTTTGTCCACAAAAATGATCATATAATCTGCATTGGTACCGATGGTGGCTTGGTTAGGTTTTGAGATAAATCTCAGTAGGCCACCACAAATGGTGTTTAAAAAAATCTAGTCTGTGAATATAAAATATAATAATGTGTAGGTATATAAATGTAAAGAAGTGATAATGTAATCAACCTATAACAACTTCATCCTTGTATAGAAATGTCTTTGAGTAGGTATTAATTTAATTTTTTAATTATGGTTCAGTTTATAATAAGGATATCATATATAAAGTCCCAATAGTAATGTAATAAGAAAATAATAATAATACATTATCCAAGGTGAAACCATGGAATCCTCAACCTTAGGGGTTAAGCAAACACATAATAGTATCTTATATAGTCTAGCTATAAGGTTTAAGTGTAATACCAGGGAAGGCATAAGGAATTCCATTATAAAAGAGTCTAATAGAATCCATGGTGATCATCTATAGAAATCCTGATCTAAGAAGAACTGGTCCCAATTGGGTGAGTCCATGGCTCCATTTGTCCTAATACATCAAGATTTTTCCATGGACTATGTCTAAGTCATTCAAATATAAATAAAATAGTTAAGTAAAACATCATTACAATGCCGAGTAATTCACATAATAAGAAAAGTAACATATTTTGTGGTAGGTGCCACTAACTAAAATCCTCTCGATAAATCACAATGGATTCCAATAAGTACTCATGGAATAACCTAGAGAATCCATAGAATGTTCAAGTCTGACCATTCCTATAAATATATAAAAGGTCCATGTTCACTAGGAACCTTATACATTTAATGTATCATAAATCATTTAGTCCATAAAATACTAATTCTAACTATATTTCACTAAGTTCATTCCATTACCTTTCAACAAATAAGATAATGTGAATATTCATATACCACCAATTCATAAATTCAAATCCAAAGGATAAGGGATATATATAATCATATAAATATTTACTTTCCATTTAATAATTTAAGATTAAATTATTAAACTAAAGAAGTAACCTTATTAAAGGTCGAGTATAGCATACCATAATGGTGTCACAAATAATCACATGAACGGTTGTTAATGGCATAAAAAATGACACACCCTACCTTGGGTTTTCAAAATTGAGTTATCAACCTCTAATGGTTCCAAGAAGTGTGAAATGGGATTATAATATAATCATGTCAATTTAAATTAAAGAAGATTAATTTTAAGGATAAACGCCTAGTGAAACTAGTGTGTGTAAAATGACGTCAATATATAAATTGTGATACATTTAAGAAAAATACATAAACCATATAAATTATGCCTTTAGTAGATTCATCAATAAATATCATCACTTAGTTTGAATTGGATCATATGAAAATATAATTATTGTACAATTCTATTAAAATAGTTAAAATAATCTCATACCAAAATAGAATCATCAATAGAAATTCTAATGACAAAAGGATCCTAAGGATTGTAGAGATTATCAACAGGAATCCCAAAATAAAAACAAATCTCAACTCAATGTTTTGATAGAGAAGTTATCAAGGATCCTAGGTGAATGCCATGAGAGGATAATTTAATGATACTATAGGGGATCCTCTTATTTTCTTTAAATAAGAAATAAAGAGGGGTTTTAATTTACAAATACTAAATAGAAAAATTATAATTTTACCCCTCTTTTAATGGGCACCTAGTTTTCCGGCATGGTTGGCCAAACTGTGTGCCAACCATTCATGGATTACTATATAATGAATGGGAATTCATAGTTTATGTGCATAGTTTGAGAATCCAACCAAAAACTATGCCATTTTTCTCTTTTATGGCCTATAGATTTCTATCATGATCTTATGGATTAGGTCACAGTTAAGGAAATCCATGCCTCCCTATTCTATGCACTAAAATACACCACACAGTTTTCTCTAAACATCTATCTTGGGTTTCACAGTTTTTAATAAACATGTGTCCTAGGTATTTCCTCTAAAATAAAAGGTTCTAAGATCTGTACAATCCCCAAACACCGTTTTACCTTCCATAACCTTAATAGTCATTCATATTAGGTCAAAACCATGGAAACAAATAGAAAATTTAAGGATTCATGCCTAAAATATAAATTTGGTTCTTATACAAAATGAACATAGAAACATGTAAATAAATATTAAAATCATGTAGTGGCCACAATGGTTGGAATTGTTTTCAATTCATATGTGTTAAAAAAGACTACATTCAAAATTTTTGTAAAGATTAAAATGTAAATTATTTAAGAAAATATAGGAAGATTCTGTTGAATTATATTACTAGGAAGATAAAAATGTGTATATATGACTTTAAAATTTATCTGATAATAGTCAAAAACTTCATTTAGAACATTTTATATAACATGTATAGTAAGAAAATGGTTTTCTAACCGAATGATTAGAAATAGTGTCACTTTTTCTTAAAAACATTATCTATATCATTTTGTGTTCCAAATAGAGGACAATGTTTCTAAAAACTCAAAATTATACAATTAACTGAAGGATATGAAAAATTAAATAGATTTCTGAGACAAGGATCGTGAACAAACACCAATGTAAAATCAATCATAAACAATCTTGATTAAAATAGGATTGAGACATAAATTACATAGCACAAGTCTCGTCTTTCATCATACATGTTCTAATATCCTATATAACAAAAATAAATTTATTATATATGTATTACATATTCAGAATCATGTAAATATAATACCGTATATTTTTTTCTATAACATCTTATCACCTGATTATTAAAAACTATTTATTAAAATCATTGTTCAGGGTGATAAATGCTTCAAAAATCATGCATATTCCAATTTGGAAGTTCAGGTCCTTGAATTCTAATCATGGTTACATAATATCGAAAATGTTAATAATGAAATAAATATTATATATATTCATTATATAAATATTTATAAATATTTATAATTATCCAAAAAAGTTATATATAGAAAAATTATTTTAAACCATTCATGGAGAGGGTATGTCGTACATACGTAAAAATGAAATTTTTATTCTCTTATGAAATAAAGGGAAAAAAGATAAATAATATATTATAATTTAATAAACATAATAATTTAATAAATATCATATACATAAAGTAGTTTTTTATTTACAGACATTCATGTAAAATGGTGATAAAAATGAATTACACCACTTCCTGAAGATGATAAGTTGTACATACACACAAGCCATGTTTTTGTTTTTTATAGGCTGGAAAGGAGGTGGATAAAATTTTTTTTCATCATCATAATAAAAATTACATTTATTGAAGTTTCTGAATTCATTATTTTTAATGGGTACAATATATTTATTGGTGTTAGAATAAGAAATAAAATTGAAAGTACTTGATTAATAGTTATAAGTTTTCCTTGGGAACCCTTATTTAGCATACACATAAATCAAATAATGGATAGCCTCTTGGAAATAATATAATCTCTAGGAATTGGGGAATAAATATAGTGAGGTATTATGGAAGGTATTGATTAATCTATATAGATCAAAAGGTGTGATTTAGAGAGGAAAAGAGGATCCCTTCTATAAGTGAGAAGAGGGGAACTCTTGGAATTACTTAAGTGTTAAATTAATAAAATAATGGCTGATATTAGATGCTCAGTAATGGTAAACATGAGATATATAATTCAATGGTCCCACATATTCTTAATATGAGTATAAGGGTATGTGATCATGTTCATAACTTACAATTTTCATACCCAATATGTCAGAAATTGTAAACATGAGTCTTGGAAGAAAAATTTAGCATTTAAAAGACTAGAATAATAAAATTGATCTATCATCAACAATCAATCATTAACAATGAGTTAAAAGTATGAGAACATTTCATAAGTTATTGGAACCATAAAAATAAGGGAATCTATATCATATGTTACATTTAACTACCAATGCAATGAAATCCTAGTGGATCAAGAGTCAACACTTGTTTCCCATATCATAATGGATCTAGAATCACCACCAGTTTCCTATAGTGGATCAGGAAACCCTATATGTCTCCCTTATTGTATTGATCAGATGAAATCATTTAGAAAAATTATCTCTTGGGATATAAATATTTACCTAATACATTATAGGGCTATATAATTATGTTCCCACCCATCACATAATGAAAATCATACATATGTGTGCCACAATATTACAAAACATTCATAATATCATCATAACAAAACCCATGGAAAGGAAATGAATTTTATAAAACTTTCATCATATAATCATAGAATTACCCAAATAAAATAAATCAGTTTAATAAAAATATCACCACCATAATAATAATACATATAGAGATAAATACATTGGATTATATCCCCATTAAATCATAATTTACAGCAAATTATGTATCCATAGATGAGTATTATTTTAAAAGATCACTGAAATATTTTTTGTGGATAATACCCTTTTCATTTCTAAATCAATTATTTATAATATAAAAATTTGAAAAATATTATTGAATATATTTCCTTTTAAAAACCCATAGAATCTTTTATTGTATTATTCCATGATTTGATTGTTCATTATGGTGGGAAATTTATTTCATGTCGTATATGTTAAAAAATATTCCATTCGCATTTTTAGTAAAAATTCAAAGGAACTTTCTTTACAAAAATATAAGAAGAATCATTTTCAAAAATTTATTTGAACTAAAAAATGGATAAAAATTCTTCTAAACAATTGTTTTAGAATATTCAGAAACTTTATTTAACACATTTTAGTAAACATGGATGTGGAAGAAAAAGTTTCTCCAACCGAATGATGATAAATAATGTTGAGTTTTCATAAAAATGTTCTTTATACCACTTTGAGTTCCAAATAGAGTAAAATATTACTAAAACATAAAAATTACAAAAATAACCACAGGAGAAGGAAAATTAAATGGGTTTATATGATAGGGATTTTATAATTTCATCAATGGAAATTCAAGCATAAATAATCCCTACTAAAATGGGATTTGTACATGCGTCTCTTACCTCAAGTATCGTATTTCTTCATATGCATTCTAAAATCATGTCTAATAAATATATGTTTATTATAAATGTATTATTGAACCCTATTAATATGTATAATATCATATATTATTTACTTATTAAATATTATCACCCATTTATTTATAATTTGTTATTAAAATATTTGTTCCAAGTGATAATAACTTCATTCTCATGTATGTTTCAGTTTGATAGTTCTGGTCCTCTGAACATTGGTCCTGGATTAATAATATATAAAATATAAATCATGATATAAATATAATATATATTTTTATATAAATATTTATAATCATCCATAAAAGGTACATATTTAAAAAAAATTACATCCTTCATGTAGATGGTAGGTTGTACGTACGCATGAACCATGTTTTCATTTTCTAACCAATAGAAGGAAAAAAAGATAAATAATATTTTTTACATTATAAAATCATAATATGATATTAAATATCTTATATAAACATTATTCAAAAATTTATCACAATAAACATAAAATTGGGATGAAAAGTTATGTGTTCCTCTACGTGGAGATGGTAAGTCATACGTACGCATGCATGATGTTATCATTTTTTGTAGGAAAGAAAGGTGTTGGATAATGGTTATTCCATTATCATTATAATAATTCAATATATTGAAGTTATTGAAGCTATTTTTTTTATAATGGATTCCATATATTAAGATGAGGTAGAAGAATAAATAAAAGTGAAACTACTTGGTAAAGTAGTATGCCTTTTGGTTGAGAAATATTCTTTTTCTTACACTTTAAGATTGACTGGATTATCTTTTGGAAATAATTCAACCTATATTATGTGGTAATGGAATCTTGGAAGGTATTATGGTAGGTACATTCTGACATATAAGGATCAAAATGTGTAAAGAAGAGGGGAGATAGGTTCCCAATTATAAGTGAGGAGAGGGACACTCTTGGAATTATATAAAGTATTAAAATTAATATAAATTAAAATTCAGATTAAATTGCTTGAAAATTGGTATATTTAGAAGATATTATGATTATGAGTTCAAATACTCCTAAAAATAAAATTTTGAAAATTTTATATGATGTTTTCACTATTATCTCTTTGTTTTAACCCCTTTAAACCTTTTGATGATTACCAAAATATAAATGTTTTTTTAAAATTTATCAGTCAAGAATGACACAATATAAAAATAAAAGTTACCCATAAATTGAACATGTTTTTTTTGAGACCGTAAACCTTTCATTTTTATGAATATATTACTTTTATGATTTTTAAATCATTTGATAGGATATTTTTTATTATAAATATCATTAATGTCTTGTTTGTAAATATTCATTTAATTTGACTTTTAAGTCATAAATATTGTAATGTAATTAGAATATAACACTTTCAAACATACCTAATATGTTATATTTTAAAATAAAATTCATGTAAAACTTAATTCACCCAAATTTTATTAATTTGATTATTTTATTTTTCTAATATTTGAATAAATATGTTGTCGTTGTTGTGTTGGCCATTAAGGTAATTATTAAATCACTAAAAATTAAAGATAAATTAATAAAAAAAAATTTAAATCATATTCTAAATAAATATCTGAAAAAATTAAAAACATCCTTTATTCATTTTGAAAAATTATTAGTGATATTAAATTCAAGAGAGTAACATTATTTATATATTTTTTCATGAAATAATATAAAAGTCATAATCAAATAAAAATTGAACCAATTTGTTATATTTTCTATAATTGGATAATAATGGTCAAATTATACTCATGAAAAAGGATAAAATCAAGCTTTTTTAATAAATTTTAAAGCCTTATCTGAATGTTTTAACACTATTTTACACCTACCAATGTGACATAAATTTACAAAAGTTACATTTCAGAATGATGAAAAATACAAGTGACCTATTTACCTAATTTGAACCTAATGATTCAAAATGTGGAATAAATATTTAAATATTTAATTCCCATAATTTTTAGAATTTTATTTAAATATAAATGCGTAAAATGCAATGAAAAAAATAGTTTTCAGAAAAAATAGTGTTTGTGCATAAAATAATATTTATTCTTATTTCATGCCTAGTAAAACCCTTTTTAAGGATATTATAAAATATTATTGAATATATTATATTTTTATTTAATGAAAATAATTTATTAATAGAGGTGTATATAATATATATAAATAAAAACACATTGTGCGCATAAAAACTATTTTTTAGATAAACATATCTATTTCTAATCAAACTCTTATTTTTATTCTTATCCACTTTATAACCAAGGAATGTTTTTTTATACATGTAAATAATATTTTTTTTCATATTTTATCCATCTTCATTTATACCATCCAATCAAATGCCTAGGGGACAATTTTCACATTAAATAGTAATATTTCAATAGTAAAACATAGTTTTTTTAAACTTAGTGTTTCATGTATTGTAAGATACCAAATAAATTAAAATTTATTTATCATAATATATCGCAAGGTTACATAGAAGGTGTGTGTTAAAAATTTTGCTAAAAAAAATCCTCAAACCCATCCAAATTAAGGCTTTTATCATGTTTTTATTATATAGTTATTTCCAACCATTTTAGTGTTATATCTCTTTAAAGGTTCGTAGATAGCATGGATTTTATCTCAATGAGTGTTTAAAGGATGTAAAATATCATATTCCTCCTACCCAACAATAATTATTCTTTCTCAGGTCCCAAATTTCTTTGATATATCATTGGAATTATTATCTATTATTTTGTGAAGTGAATCATTTAATGAGGTTCCTCAGCCTGAGGTCCCTTGATTAGAACATAGAAACCATCCATAATACTTTTTTCTATCTATTGGTCAAAATGTGGTTCACGTGAAACCACATTCTTTTCTACACCTATTACTAGTTTCTCATTATCCCCACTAGTGTATTTTTTATTCAATAACTACATAAGCCACTTTTAATAATTTATTTTATAGTTTATTTATTCAGGGATATAGAAAATGTCATACCAAATGTTTAAAATCATAATAGAACAATAATGAAATAAAATAATAATTTAATAACTTAGTCCTACTAAGAAGCCCCATTACTAATGAATGATACACATAACTTGTTATCGAACCCCATTATGATGACATAACAACATTTCTAGAACTATATAAGGATAATATATATACCTTGACCACCCTGGTAACTTGAATTTCATCATAAATTGGGTAGTTAAATCTTTTTATGGTATATATTTGATGTTATAAAGAACATTATATACTTTATATAATCTTTTCTGATGGGATGACCAAATAGATGCCATTTTTAAAAACTAAGCTCCATATATTGTCTTGGGATTAACTAAGGTTTTATTGACTATAGGTGACATTCCACAAAAACCACTGGTTGGTAATAAATCTAAAGGGTCTAACATTAAAGTAGGTGGAATATTTTATTCTTGAGATATAAACATCCTTCTAAGACAATAATAAGAAAAAAACCAGACACTTATATCGAATGGAATATAAAAATCAAAATAAAAAATACCATTAAAAAACAGTATCAAAGAATTGGTATAAATAAATAGAAAAATAATAACTAAGATATTGAAAATAAAATAAGACTCATGAAAAAATTTGGAACCACTCCAAAATCCATGACCTAATGAACACCAAGATCCTACTATAGATATCCAAGAATGAAACTGCAAGAATCTCCACTAGATATATATGGAATATTCCAGTTTCCTATATCATGGAAAACAACATCTTCATATGCACCAAAGTGTTTATTCATGGGGTGAATAATCATTACCTAAAGGGAAAAACCAAGTGATTATTCCCACATTCAACTAAAACAAGAATTTGGTCAACTCACAATTTATAAGAAATAGATAAGAAATATATCCAAAATAATAAAATAGCATCCATGGATTATATTTTAACAAATAATGGTTTTACTCAATCATTTTTTATAAAATCCTATTTTCCAATAAAAATTATAAAAATATTTAATTCATTTCCCTGGTCATGTCTCACCATTTTCATAGACACAGACACAAACACACCTATACAAGCCCTTGAACCACCCTGTACTCTTGAGCAGTGAATATTCCTTCACCAAGTCATCACTTGGTGACCTTTCCTATACCCTAAAGTGTGATAAAGACTAGGTTTCTTCTAGAAATGGCCATTTATATATGCACTCGAACACATTCCACAACCATGCTATGAAAATTACACATCAACGTCTTTTATTTTATTTAGGTAAACCATTTAAACATTTTTTTCAAACATGTTGTTGTTATCACCCAAAAACCAATATTTTGAAACCAACTAGTGAGATAATTTCTTGATGAGTTTTTAAAAGAGATTATTAGATAAAATCAATAAGAATGCATTTCAATAACAAGAGAGACATAAAATTCTATATAAAGTAGAAATATTTAAAACCCACCAGTACCAACTATGTTTGACACGAAGAATCTCCATACGATATAACAAGTCTAGGATCACCCTTACATTTTTCTAATGAATAAAATTAATTTTTGATCCATAATTGTTTAATCCCATAGATACATCCATAAAAATCCCAGTCTGTGGTTTCATTAAAGAGCAAATGTAGTTTAAAAGGGATGAACATAGCCCTTTTCTTTCTCTTCCATGGCCCAACACTCATTATTTGCTGAAGATTGAGTTTGTAAGTCAATGATCACACAAGTTTTACCAATAAGAGACTTAAATTAAAGGGTAACAAGCTAAATAAAAATTATAATGAAAGGAAATTGATATTAATTAATACTGTAAACATAAAACAGTCATGGTGTGACATATGATTTCATACTATGAATATATGAGATACCAAATACACTATATTTCAAGACACCTCAGCTAAGAAACTCACAGACCCATTAAAACTGTGAATAAAATTTCATTTTTTGTATAGGATTAGATATTATCTTGATAAAATAGGATAGAAAATAATTCATGTTGTGAATAAAAATTTATGTTTTCTATCAAGATACCATTCACGTCGTGAATAACCATTCACAGAATGAACTAGTTTCTTTATCCATATTCCATCATCCCTTCTCTTCATCCCTCTAAAACCCATCATTAATAAAATCCAAACACTCCTAGCATAAAAACAGTATATTATAAGGACTTAACATAAACTGAGGGTGTCATATATATTATATAATAATTTTCCAGGTGTTTACTTGTTTTATACCCACCTCATTTATATAAGAGACCCTCCTCTCCTCACTACTCCACACTTATTGAGCCATTTATCTTAAAAATCCCTACCCAAATAACTTCCAATATTTTTTTCTAAACCTACAGGTTTTTTTCTTCTCTAAGGACCACATAAATAATGCATAATATTTAAACCAATGGAATTAACCAAAATAAGATGTTTGTGTTCTTTTTAATATTTTTCAAATTACATTCTTCTTAAAATTACTCAAAATATGCTATATTAATCTCAAAGAAATTAAATAAATATATCTACCATAATGGGTTGCTATTATGTTAATTTTACATTTATTTTTAGTTTATTTTCTATATCATGAAAAATTAAAACATCACTTGTTCATACATATGGATTACTTCCTCCACAAAGAGGTGTAATTACATTTTCATATCCACATCACTTTAAGAGTTATAATTATGTAATAAATGAATATATATGTTTTTTTATGAAAAAATTACCATTCTATAAAAATAAGATAAAACCAACCATATTACCCTACCATCTATTTGAAAATTATAATGTTTCTTGTGTGTGTGTGGACTACCTCTTCTATGAAGTTATGTGATTCATTTTACTATTAACACCTTGCATAAAGGATTATATATAATGACTTGTATCATAAATAACCTATAATTAAATGATTTATAACAAGGTTTTAATTTTTTTTACATTTCATGGATATTTTTTATTTATAGTTTAGAGAATTGGGAAACAATTACTTATCAAACCCTTGTAATATAAGTAGACACTCATACTCAATATACATTTTCCCACAAAAAAGATTCATAAATTTAAACTCATATTTTATTCAAAACACCATCACTTATTTAAAGAAGAATCCTCATAGAAATTATACATAAATTTATATATTTTTTAGCCATATATTGTCCTTGTAAAAACATTAATAAACATGGGGTATGGAAAAAATCTAAAAAATGGATACGAAAATAAATAAGCCCATTACACAATTTTAAAATTCAAGAATTACCATAATTATTTTCTTTTATATAAATAATATTGAGTTGAAATAATCATTTATGTACTCAATTAATAAACTTCTATTTCTAAATATTATCATAAAATACACCATAACAAAGGATAAAGAAGAAAATCATAATCATGACAGTTTCATGTGAAACATTCCCACTCATGGAATTTTTTCCTAAAAACATACATTTTAACCCTAAAGATGCATACCATTATTTTCAACATAATCTCATTTGATTACCTTATGAAATAAATATAACTACACAAAAAAATAATTTTAAAGAATATAAGATTTATGATGTTTTCTCAGGATATCCTCCTTATATCACTATTATAATAACTCTTAAAATAATGATTACAAATTAAATAACCTAGTTGAATGATTTCAATATATATTCCTTGTAGAACAACTTCATTACCGAATGAATTCAAGAGTTATATCAGGATCAATAATCATCCAGAAGAGATTAAAAGGTTTAAAAAATACATAGAAAAATATAATATCTCATTTAAATCATAAAATTTAATTAATTATTCCATTCAACACATATTCAAAAGAACTTTTGAGCTTCACATAGAAGCAAGTATAAAAATAATTTTTCATTGAAAATTTGTTGAAACAAAAATTTACCCAATGAATTGAAAGCCATACTTTCACTAAAATCACAGGAACAAATATTGAGTAATATTAGTAAATAATAATTTCCAAGAATATGGTAAATTCATTCCATGCCTTATATATTTTTAAAAATATTCCTTCCAATCTATTTTAAATTATAAAAATAACACATTTAGAAAATGTTAAAAATAATTATTATAAAACCTTCATAATTATTGAAAAATGAGGTTTAAAATAAATTTGAAAATAATTTTCATTATATTTTTTTTAAAAAAATATTCATAACAAACATTTATATTGAGGAAAATTAAACCTTCATTTTTTTTGAAAAAAGGTTTTAAAGATAAATATTCTACATCTAGTTTGACTAACCACACACATACTTTAATTATTATATAATTATCTTATGTTAATTATTTAAATGATAAAAAACTTTTTATGTTGTATTACCTTATCATTATCCATTTTATTTCATTTATTATAATTTCATGTATAGTTATTAAATTAGTTATGGTCATGTTGGATGTTTTGAGGATGTTGAGTTCATAATCAAAAAATAACATCAGGGGGTTGAACATAGAAAAAGAGGTCCTTCTTCCATCATATAAACATTATTAATAATTAAATTTGTATCATTATTATTTGATAAATACAATTTTAGAACTTTTTATTAAAGTAATTCATGAAATACGAATCACATAGCTTAGTGGGTGTGGTATTCTACACGCACGCAGGAGCGATGTTACCATTTTCCAATGGATATAAAAGTAAGAACGTAAGTAATATATTATCATTATATAATAATATTTACATAATTAATATCACATAAATTTATTAAATCCATTATAATAACCAAAATTTTGAGTTGGTGATGAAAAAAATCACACTTCTTTGTTGAGGTCGCAGTCTACTAATTTGTGTGAGTTATTTTTTCATTTCTCATAAAATGAAAAAGGATATGAAAATAAAGTACGAAATATAATTAATAAAATATAATTATATGGTAGATATTTATGTCATCATATAATCATGTTTATATAATATTTTAATAAGGTGGAAGAATAAATAAACCTTAAAACACTCTGTTTTGAGTTATACATCTTCTTTGGAAAACCTCATTTGGATTACACATTAAGAATTGTTGGTTTAAATTTTATAGATAAAAATAACTCTAGGATATGGGGAGGGATTTTGAATTTTATTTTGTTATGTATTTGTTGATATAAATGGATAAAAGTATTTGAATAAGAGAGGAGAGATGGTGCCCCTTTATAATATTGGGGAGTTGAACTCTTGTAATTTTTCAACATTTTAAAATAATATAAAGGATTATTCAAAATAAAGTGGAAATAAATATATCCCATTTTAAAGATATTATTATAAGTATTGAATCTTATCTTCCATTTATATTTAAAATATGATTTTTGAACTTGTATTTTTAAAACCTTAATTATAATGTTGTACCCTATAATGAGGTGATAAATTTTTACCATGGTTACTATTTATTATGACCAAAAATGTAATTTAAATAATTATTAAATTTTAAACTCATGATTAAGGATATTAATTTTTTTTAAGATTTAATTTTTAGAAGTGTCAGAAATTAATTTTAATATAATCTCACAAAATGAAATGGAAAACCGTTTTCTTTAAAAATGTGTTTACAAGGCTTAAAATAAAATTTTAACAAAATAAATCATAATGTTGATACTTATGGAATTAATTAGTTTGTTTTAATTAAAATATAAATAATTTTACTTTAAAACCAAACAAAATTAGATTAGGAATTTTTAAATACTTGTAATAAAATGATAGTTTTTATAAAAATATGTATTTTTCACGATTCTCCCAAAAACAAAACATTTCAAAAAAATCCCAAATATTAAATCTAATATATATTTGATATAATTATTTAAAAAAAATTCCAGTTTTTTCCATATACTTTCTAAAATTTATAATTTTAACTTTTAAAGAAAACAATATAGTACTTGGAAAAAAAGTTTGTTAGAATAAAACTAATTCATTTTTGGTCTGAAAACTCATATAAAATTATAATAATGAATGTGAATCCTTAAATTATAATCATTTATGTTAATAATAAATTAAATTTATTTATTATTTACATTACATGGTTTTTCGCATTCTTCCCTTCTAAAAGAAAATGAATCCTTATAATTTTACTTATCACTAAAACAAGTTTGGACATTTTCCCCTCATAGCCTTTTCGGGTTATGTAACACCCGAGACTTTTATGTTATATAAATCATCAAAGGAATATTTTTCTACACATAACACTTGCTTGGATTTCTTTACACGAAATCGTGACCTTCCTCGATAGCTTGCGTCGTATGCAATACCGAGTTTCACTAAACAACGATATACTATTAAAATATTATTAAAACTAGCCGTTATGAATAGTAATAACCACTTTTTAAAATTTTATAAATTCTATTTTTCAAAATGGACTTCATTTTTGGATTCGGAATATCGAAATTAGCCTAGGGTGAAATTTTGGTATTTTTCTGAAAACTTTCAATTTTTGATGAATAGTGAAACCACTAAGTGGTAGTTAAAAAAACTGAATTCTTAATAAAACTTAATTTTACAGCTTCTGTGAGTGGAATTTCAAAAATCCGAGAGACACGATTGATTTCAGTAAGTAAAATGTGGTTCAATGAGATGAAAATAATTTTTGGTGAATAGTAACTTTTTACTTTTATTTACCACGGTTAAAAGTAAATAGGGTAATTAAGGGTAAAAATGATATTATTATTACCCTAACACATTTCCTAATTCTATTGGATAAGTTTAATTCGACCAAAAACAAACTTAGGAATAAAATATGACCATTTAGGCCCACTTGGATTAGATTAGGACATTTATTATTAATTTATTTAAAGAAGGGTTAAAATAGTTAAAATCAAAGTTTAATAAGTAAATAATTTTTAATATAAGGTTATACATAATATAAATTCGACTATAAATATTCATTATAAAGATAAAACGATTTACTACATAATGGTATTTTATTTGTAATTTTTAGACATTAAATAATTTAATTTATTTATGACACAATGATGATGCAGTAATTATCTTATTAATGAAATATTGACATAATTGATGTTATAAATACCAAACTAAATGTAATTTGAGACTTTTTACGAATTACACTAATTTTATAGGTTAATATGACATCTTATTATTGATTTAATTAACTTTTTTCTTACTAATAATTCTGTTATGAGTTTCAAAAAAATCAATTACTAAATAGTGTCAAAATTGACATAAAATAGTTTTTAAAACAAATATTATATTTTTAATTGTAATTTTATTCATAAAAATCTATGGTTCGGCAAAATTACATATATAAGGTTATATATATTAATAATAAACAACTTGGGGTTCGTTTTTCTGCTTATAGTATGTTTATTAACCTTATAGTATAAGAACACAAGAAGACACGGTAAAAGTAAACTTGTTTAACTTAATGTTAAATCTAAATGATAAGGTTAAAATATGAACCTAAACTTGTCTAAATTATATTTAATGAGAGTATTTTGACCCATACCCACCTTAGCTTCGAAATAAATTAATTTGGAGCTATTTAAAACTGAACATGACTTTATAATAAAATAATTTTTTTAGTTTTTCCAAAGGAGCCCCTCTCCTCCCTTATAAAAGGGCACCTCCTCCCACTCTTCCTCACACCACTTTGAGCCTTCAAGCTCGGCCAACCCCTGGAAGGTTCTTCTCTCCACTTCCCTAGAGACATCATAGAGGTCCTTTTCTTCTTCAAAGACCAATTTTAGTGCCCTAAAAGGATGTCTCAATGAAGCACTTCAAAGAAGATGTAATGTCTGTTACCGATTCTTTCATCTTTATTTCTTCTTCCACTTCTTCTTATTTAGTTGTTTCATTATGAAGAAATAACATAAGTATCACTCATATACTGATATGTTATTATAAGTATGAAACAACCCTATTTCACCATCTATCCATCCTACAGAAAATGAAATCACCGCGCGTGCGTACGTACAGAATACCATCTCCACGCCGTGGTTTAATCCATTTTCCACCACCACCTTACTTGGATGGGTATAATGGTGTAAATAATGACTATATATGATTATTGTAAAGTTATATTGATTCTGAAATAGTATACATACACTCCAATACAATTCCATGATCATGGGAACGATATCATCGCTCGTGCGTACGTACGGAATACCGTCTCCACGATGTGATGCGACTCGTTCTACATGATATTCATTGCATAATGATTATATAAAAGAATTTAATGAATTAATATGATATATATTACACTAATAAAATTTTGTAAATGAGTTATCTATAACCTAAAGAGAAGAATAAGAATTTATTCGACAAAACACGCATAAGAACAAAAAGTAATAAACACCCGAATAACAAGTTATAATGAAATATTACTAATAAGAAGCTAATAATATGACCATATGTGATATCATAACAATGAGTATGATTCTGTAATAAGTCAATAACATTATTTAAATCATTATACAGGAGGTTCGGACACGTACAAAGCATATTGGACCTAAGGTAAGGGAAATATCACAATCTCATTTTTATCCGAGATTGTTTATACTTGGGTATTTACTGGGGTGTGTTTTATCATCCACATCCATGTTTCTTCAATATGTAATATTATTTCCATCCACCTACGATTTTTCAAATCCTATTTTACCCTTCAGTGAGTTTTTAGTAAAAGATATGAAAGGAATCTTTTGTCATTTTTCATATGAGGTACTTTTTTGACTTTTCCAAAAAAAGTACGAGAAGAATGTTTTTTTAACTTATACGGCATGAATGGATTTTTAAAAAATTATTTCCAAGAAGCTTCATTTAAAAATTTTCATGTTTATTTTTAATCAATTTATTTTAGTTTATAATTGTATGACATGTTAAGAAAGGAAAAGTGTTTTTGAAGTAGAAAGGATATTTTCCTCAAGAATGGAGTTCAAGTGTTTTATCGAAATTATTTCCATCTAAGATAATAAAGGGTTCTGTTTCTATCCCTATTATTACATTGATTTGATTTTGTTGTGATGGAATTATATTTATGAATTCCTTTATCTTATATGAATTGTTTTATGATGTTACGATGTTTAAGATTCCCATTTTTATTACATGGGTTATGTAATGATGTATGATTTATGATTTTGTGGCACACATAAGAATGGTATCATTATGATATGGGTGGGACCTATATCTATCTCCAATGAATTGGGTAAAGATTTTATATCTCATGAGATAGACATGGCTGGAACAGCAGGTTATACCGGTTCAGTGAAACAGGACTGAAACGATGAGTGAACTCGGTTTAGAAATGGACTTTGTCCACTAAGATAGTATTGGCAATGAGTCTTGACTAATAAGAAATGATTCTCAATGATTATGTGTGTATGAAACAAAGTTTCATGTTTTAAGTTATGATTATTGGGATTACATTTCACTACTATGATTTATCCCATGTTATGAAATTATGATTTCTTTTGTAGGATAAGATTTCCAAAAGTTATGTTCTTATGTATATGATGTGATTGATATTTCTTTTGTTTACCCTTACTGAGCATTTGATCTCACCCTTTTGAATGTTTTATTTCCCCAGGTCAAGAATAAGGTTATTAAGTAGGATATGCCAAAAAGGGACTCTAGATATAATGAAATAAATGGGAGGCAAAGTAGACGCTTTATGAACCAGTTGTTTATGCTTCCCAATTTCTAAAGACACTATACCTATACGGTCCTTTCCTGGTTTTGTTATATGTTGTAATAAGTGTGCTTCAATTCTGAAGTAATAACAATGTATGTAAAGTACGGGTCGTTATAGTTGGTATCAGAGGAAAGGTATAGTCAACCTTTGTAAACAAGGATTTTAAAGCCTTAGTAAGAACCCTAAGGATAAGTCTAAGCATAGAACACAATCTTAGTGTTTTAGAAATGGCATTGAATAACCTAGGATAAGACCTTAAGTGTGAAATTTTATTCTTGATTATGTGGTTTTTCTATTATAATTAGTGTTGCTCACACTATTATTCTTGGTTTTAGTCAATGGCTGGAACCCGAAGTAACCGTGTTAATGCGGAATGCGACGGGCAATGCAATGATTGTCCCACTGAGCAACCAAACGTTATGGGAGCTAGAATGAAAAATCTTGTAGCCATGCTCACACAACTTTCTCAAGCTATAAATCATGCATGACTTCCAAACAAGCAAAGGAAGGAGCAACATTCTGTTGAATCCTTCATGAGACAGCGTCCACCATCATTCAGCGGGTCTACTGATCCATTAGTTGCTGAATAATGGATTAGTACTACTGAAAAGATATTTTCAGTTCTTCAATGTTCTGAACATGATAAAGTCATCTTATCAGTGTATCGTTTGGAAGGTGATGCTGATAAATGGTGGAATCTTAAAAATAATATGAGGAAAAGAGATGAAATTGAGTCCATGGAATGGGATGAGTTCAAGAACTTATTTTTCAATAAGTAAATCCCTCTTATTCTCCGAAAAAAGATGGAGAAGGAGTTTCTTGAACTAAAGCAAAAGGATGATGAATCTGTTGGTACCTATGAAGCAAATTTTACAAGACTTGCAAGGTACGCTTCTGGTATTATTATCCAACATGAGTGTAAGATCAATCGATTCTTTAGTGGCTTAAAACCAAGACTTCGAAGGGCGTTAGCCATAAGGGACTTCAATAGCTATGAGGAAATTTTCCGATTTGCTCTCAAAGTCGAGATGGAGATTGGAGTAACCCATCAGTCATATGGGTTGATAAGAAGAGGAAAATGGAATTCAAAGGAAAATCTAAAGAGCACACTGAAAAGAAGATGAGCTTTCACTTATGCTCAAAGTGTGGAAAGAAACATGGAGGGAGTTGTCTTAAAGGGACAAGTAAATGTTTCAAATGTGTAAAAAAGGTCATCGGGAATTTGAATGCCGCAATGATGGGAAGAAGATGTCTAATGATGAAAACAAAGGAAGGGATGCACAGAATGAACCTACTACACTTCAATGTTTCAAGTGCAAAGAGATGGGGCATTATGCCAATCAATGCCCAAATCCAAGGGTTGATGATGATGGTCGACGTCAAAAAACTCTTAAGGATAAAGACAAAGGAAAGTCACATGCAATTTATATCAGCGATGCGGAGTATGATAACGATGTGGTGAAAGGTACACTTACCATCCACTCTAAAGTAGAAAATGTTTTATTTGATTCTGGATCCACCCACTCCTTTATTTCTGAAGAATTTTCTAAGGATATCACCGTATTACCTCAACAATTAGATGTTGAGTTAGCTGTAACAACCTCTAATGGCACAACAGTCGCATCAAAAGTTTATAATTCTTCTCCGATTGAAGTTTATGGTAAAGTGCTTCCTGAAAATCTTGTGATCCTTCCTATAGTGGAATTTGATGTGATTCTTGTCATGGATTGGCTTTCTCTACATGGAGCTCATATCAACTTCCAAAGAAGGGAAGTCACATTTCATATTCCAGATCAATCTATGATCGTCTATCGATGCAAGGATAAACATAACCATCCAGTGGAAATTTCTTCCATTTTATGGGTATTGATTCTACTAAATGAATGTTATTTATCTCAAATGGTTGGTGAGAAACTCATGATTAAGAATATGCCCATTGTACGGGAGTTTGATGATGTCTTTCTGGAGGAATTACCGAGTCTTCCACCAAATCTTCATGTTGAGTTTTCAATAGAACTCGTACCGGGCGCTTTACCTATTTCAAAGACACCTTATAGAATGGCCCCAGTTGAGTTTCAGGAATTGAAGAAGAAACTTCGAGAGAATCTTGATAAGGGTATCATACGCCCTAGTGCGTCACCTTGGGGAGCACCTATTCTGTTTGTTTAGAAGAAAGATGGATCAATGAGACTCTGCATTGATTATCGAGAACTTAACAAGATCACTATCAAGAACAAATATCCTCTCCCACGCATTGATGACTTATTTGACCAACTACGTTGAGCTCAATACTTTTCCAAGATTGATCATCATTTAGGGTATCAATAATTAAGGGTCAAAAGGGCGGATATACGAAAGACGGCTTTCCATACATGGTATGGACACTATGAATTTATAGTGATGCCATTTGGTCTTACTAATTCCCCTGCTATCTTCATGGATCTGATGAATATAGTCTTTAGAGACTATCTTGATCAGTTTGTGGTAGTATTTATAGACGATATTCCTGTCTATTCAAAGAGCAAGGAAGAAAATGAAGATCACTTGAGAATTATGTTGAAGACCCTGAGAAAAGAGATGCTTTATGCC
Organism: Viscum album; assembly: GCA_963277665.1. Taxonomy (NCBI): domain Eukaryota; kingdom Viridiplantae; phylum Streptophyta; class Magnoliopsida; order Santalales; family Viscaceae; genus Viscum; species Viscum album. The sequence goes on along the minus strand of OY728133.1, from coordinate 457,308,853 downwards.
AAATTTACCAAGGGTGAATTTTGGCTTCAAAAAGTTTCATTTTTTGGTCACATAATCTCAAAAGAGGGGATATCTATGGATCCAGTAAAAACAGAGGTTATCGAAAGATGGTCGAGACCAACAACAGTAACTGAGATCCGAAGTTTTCTTGGTTTGGGTGGATATTATCGACGTTTTGTGAAAGATTTTTCACGATTATCTAATCCACTCACCAAGTTGACTCGGAAAGGAGTTATGTTTGTTTGGATGGAGGAATGTGAAGAGAATTTCAAGGAGTTGAAAAGAAGGTTATCCAGTGCACCTATGCTCACACTACCTTGTAGTGGAGAAAGGTTTGTGATCTACAGTGATACATCCAAGAAGGGTTTGGGGTGTGTTCTTATGCAAAATGATATGGTGATAGCTTATGCCTCACGACAGTTGAAAATACATGAGAAAAATTACCCAACTCATGATTTGGAGTTAGCTGCGGTAATCTTTGCATTAAAGATTTGGAGGCATTATCTTTATGGAGAAAGGTGTGATAGTTATACTGATCATAAAAGTTTAAAGTATATTTTCACACAAAAGGAGCTAAATATGCGCCAAAGAAGATGGTTGGAGCTGATTAAGGATTACGACTGCTCAATCCATTACCACCCTGGGAAAGAAAACAAGGTGGCATATGCATTAAGTTGACAAGAGCATGCCAGTTTATCCATGATGAGGATTACAAAAGATCCAATATTTATGGATTTACAAAGGAAGGATCATGGAATTATAATGAAAGGGGAAAATCGTATCTTTCTCAAATGAATGTTCAACCATCTATAATGTGAAGATTAAAGAGTCATAGAAAGAAGATGTAGAGTTACAAAAGAAGGTGAGAAATGTTCCTGAATTCAACCTTGATTGTGATGGGATAATAAAGTTCTGGAATCAGGTTTGTGTTCCTACCATCCCCAAATTAAAGAAGGAGCTGCTAGATGAGGCTCATAGTTCTTCATTCTCTATTCATCCTGGAAGCAAGAAGATGTATAGGGACCTGAAAGAGTACTTCTGGTGGGATGGAATGAAAAGAGATGTTGCTGAATATGTCTCTCGATGCTTGGTTTGTCAGCAAGTTAAAGCTGAGAGATAGAAGTTTAAGGGGATGTTACAACCATTACCCATACCCGAATGGAAATGGGAAAACATCACTATGGACTTTGTCACCGGACTTCCTAAAACATCCAAAGGAAATAATGCTATCTGGGTCATAGTTGATCGTCTTACAAAGTCTGCACACTTCATCGCTATTAGAGAGGATTTCTCTCTAGATCAGCTTTCTAGGATATATGTGAAGGAAGTGGTAATATTGCATGGAGTACCACTTTCTATTATATCTGATTGGGATCCGATGTTTACCTCAATGTTCTGGCAAAGTCTTCAGCATACTCTGGATACAGAGTTGAGTTTCAGCACTGCTTATCATCCTCAGACAGATGGTCAGTCTGAGAGAACAATTCAAACTCTAGATGATATGTTGAGAGCTTGCTCTATGGATTTCAAAGGTGGTTGTGATCAACACCTACCTTTGGTGGAATTTTCATATAATAATAGCTTTCACTCCAGTATTCAGATGGCTCCTTATGAAGCTCTCTATGGAAAGAAATGTAGGACTCCAACTTACTGGGATGAAGTTGGGGAAAGAAAGCTATTAGGACCCGATCTTGTTGATGAAATGGAAAAAATGGTCAGATCTATTCAACAACACATAATATCATCTCAGAGTCGACATAAAAGTTATGCCGACAATTGAAGAAAAGACCTAGATTTTGAAGTGGGTGATAAAGTGTTCTTACGAATATCTCCCTGGAAGAGGGTAATGAGATTTGGAAAGAAGGGGAAGTTTGGCCCTAGATATATCGGTCCTTTCGAAATACTAGATCGTGTTGGGAAGGTAGCTTACCGATTGGCGCTTCCACTGAATCTCTCTCAAGTTCACGATGTATTCCATGTATCTCTCCTGAGAAAGTACATACCTGATCCTTCACATGTACTCAGCTTAGAAGTTGTACCGTTGGAGCAAGATCTTTCTTATGAAGAACAGCCGATAGAGATTCTGGATCGTAGTTAAAAAGTCCTACGAAACAAGACCACTCGATTAGTGAAAGTTTTATGGAGGAACCACCAATTAGAAGAAGCTACATGGGAGATTTAGGATATGATGAGGGAGAGGTATCCTCATATCTTTATTACAAAGTGACGAATTTCGAGGGCGAAATTCATTTTAAGGGGGGTAGAATTTAACACCCGAGACTTTTATGTTATATAAATCATCAAAGGAATCATTTTCTACACACAACACTTGCTTGGATTGCTTTATACAAAATCACGACCTTCCTCGATAGCTTGCGTCGTACGCAATACCGAGTTTCACTAAACAACGATATACTATTAAAATATTATTAAAACTAGCCGTTATGAATAGTAATAACCACTTTTTGAAATTTTATAAATATTATTTTTCAAAATGGACTTCATTTTTGGATTCGGAATATCGAAATTATCCTAGGGTGAAATTTTCGTATTTTTCTGAAAACTTTCAATTTTTGATGAATAGTGAAACCACTAAGTGATAGTTAAAAAAACTGAATTTTTCATAAAACATAATTTTACCACTTCTGTGAGTGGAATTTCAAAAATCCGAGAGACATGGTTGATGTCAGTGAGTAAAATGTGGTTCAATGAGATGAAAATAATTTTTGGTGAATAGTAACTTTTTACTTTTATTTACCACGGTTAAAAGTAAATAGGGTAATTAAGGGTAAAAATGATATTATTATTACCCTAACACATGTCCTAATCCTATTGGATAAGTTTAATTCGACCAAAAACAAACTTAGGAATAAAATATGACCATTTAGGCCCACATGGATTAGATTAGGACATTTATTATTAATTTATTTAAAGAAGGGTTAAAATAGTTAAAATCAATGTTTAATAAGTAAATAATTTTTAATATAAGGTTATAAATAGGATAAATTCGAATATAAATATTCATTAGAAATATAAAAAGATTTCCTACATAATGGTATTTTATTTGTAATTTTTAGACATTAAATAATTTAATTTATTTATGACACAAAGATGATGTAGTAATTATTTTATTAATGAAATATTGACATAATTGATGTTATAAATACCAAAATAAAGGTAATTTGAGACTTTTTATGAATTAAACTAATTTTATAGGTTAATATGACATGTTAGTATTGATTTAATAAACTTTTTTCGAACTAATAATTCTGTTATGAATTTCAAAAAAATCAATTAGTAAATAGTATCAAAATTGACATAAAATAGTTTTTAAAATAAATATTATATTATTAAGTGTTATTTTATTCTTAAAAATCTAAGGTTCAGACAAATGACTTAGATAAGGTTTTATATATTAATACTAAACAACTTGGGGTTCGTTTGGATGCTTATAGTATGTTTATTAACCTTATAGTATAAGAACAAAAGAAGACACGGTAAAATTAAAATTATTTAACTTAATGTTAAATCTAAATGATAAGTTTAAAATAGGAACCTAAACTTGTATAAATTCTATTGGATGAGAGGATTTAGACCCATCCCCACCATAGCTTTGAAATAAATCAATTTGGAGTTATTTAAAACCGAACTTGACTTTATAATAAAACAATTTTTTTAGTTTTTCCAAAGGAGCCCCTCTCCTCCCTTATAAAAGGGCACCTCCTCCCCCTCTTCCTCACACCACTTTGAGCCTTCAAGCTCATCCAACCCCTTCAACGTTCTCCTCTCCACTTCCCTAGAGACATCCTATAGGTCCTGGTATTCTTCAATGACAAATTTTAGTTCCCTAAAAGGAGGTCTCAAAGAAGCACTTCAAAGAAGAGGTAATGTCCGTTACCGATTCTTTCATCTTTATTTCTTCTTCCACTTCTTCTTCTTTATTTGTTTCATTATGAAGTAATAACATCAGTATCACTCATATACTGATATGTTATTATAAGTATGAAACAAACCTATTTCACCATCTATCCATCCTACGAAAAATGAAATCACCGCGCGTGCGTACGTACGGAATACCGTCTCCACGCCGTGGTGTAATCTATTTTCCACCACCTCCTTACTTGGATGGGTATAATGGTGTAAATAATGACTATATATGATTATTGTAAAGTTATATTGATTCTTAAATAGTATACATACACTCCAATACAATTCCATGATCATGGGAACGATATCCTCACTCGTGCGTACGTATGGAATACAGTCTCCACGATGTGATGGGACTCATTCTACATGATCTTCATTTAATAATGATTATATAAAAGAATTGAATGAATGAATATGATATATATTACACTAATAAAATTCTGGAAATGAGGTATATATAACCTAAAGAGAAGAATAAGAATTTATTTGACAAAACATGCATAAGAACAAAAAAGTAATAAACACATGAATAACAAGTTGTAATGAAATATTACTAATAAGAAGCTAAGAATATGACCATATGTGATATCATAACAATGAGTATGATTATGTAATAAGTAAATAACATTATTTAATTCATTATACAGGAGGTTCGGACACGTATAAATCATATCGGACCTAAGGTAAGGGAAATATCACAATCTCATTTTTATCCGAGATTGTTTATACTTTGGTATTTACTGGGGTGTATTTTATCATCCACATCCATGTTTCCTCAATATTTAATATTATTTCCATCCACCTACGATTGTTCAAATCCTATTTTACCCTTCAGTGAGTTTTTAGTATAAGATATGAAAGGAATATTTTGTCGTTTTTCATACGAGGTACTTTTTTGACTTTTCCAACAAAAGTACGAGAACAATGTTTTTTTAACTTATATGACATGAATGGATTTTTAAAACATTATTTCCAAGAAACTTCATTTACAAATTCTCAAGTTTATTTTTAATCAACTTCTTTTATTTTAGAATTGTATTACATGTTAAGAAGGGAAAAGTGTTTTTGAAGTAGAAAGGATATTTTCCTCAAGAATGGAGTTCAAGTGTTTTATCAAAATTATTTTCCATCTAAGATAATAAAGGGTTATGTTTCTATCCCTATTATTACATTGATTTGATTATGTTGTGATGGAATTATATTTATGAATTCATTTATCTTATATGAATTGTTTAATGATGTTACAATGTTTAAGATTCCCATTTTTATTACATGGGTTATACAATGATGTATGATTTATGATTTTTTGGTACACATAAGAATGGTATCATTATGAGATGGGTGGGACCTATATCTCCCTCCAATGCATTGGGTAACGATTTTATATCTCATGAGATAGACATGGCTGGAATGGCAAGTTATACCGGTTCAGTGAAACAAGACTGAAACGAGGACTGAACTCGGTTCAGAAATGGACTTTGTCCACTAAGATAGTCTTGGCAATGAGTCTTGACTAATAAGAAATGATTATCAATGATTATGTGTGTATGCCACAAAGTTTCATGTTTTAAGTTATGATTATTTGTATTACATTTCACTACTATGATTTATCCCATGTTATGAAATTATGATTTCTTTTGCAGGTTAAGATTTCCAAAAGTTATGTTCTTATGTATATGATATGATTGATATTTCTTTTGTTTACCCTTACTGAGCATTTGAGCTCACCCTTTTGTATGTTTTATTTCCCCAGGTCAGGAAGAAGGTTATTAAGTAGGATATGCCAAAAAGGGACTCTAGATATGATGAAATAAATTGGAGGCAAAGTAGACGATTTATGAACCAGTTGTTTATGTTTCCCAGTTTCTAAAGACACTATACCTATACGGTCCTTTCCTGGTTTTGTTATATATTGTAATAAGTGTTCTTCAATTCTGAAGTAATAACAATGTATGTAATGTACGGGTCGTTATAGGTTATCATGTTAGTTCTTCCAAAAAATGGTTTCCCTATAAAACATTAACAAGGCGAGTTATGTAATTTCGTAACACCTAATTTCTAGGATCTAAAATCATCACTGCGTTTTCCTCATAAGAAAATTTCTCTTCCAACTATACCACCCCATGCCTCAAAACATGAGATATATTAGGCATATATTATCATAACCATAAAACATGAAACACATAATTTAAATAACATCCTGAGTTTTTAAAATGGAAATACTATGTTTGATAGCGTACATAATACAACACATCGAGTTTAAACAAACAACTAAATATTATTATTTAAATGTTACCATTATAAATTAGTCATTAGAATGACAGAAATTAACAATATTAACAGAATTATAAAAAAAAATTACACATGTATATATAATTATTTTTTTAGCGATCAATTAATTAAAAAATAATGTAAAAAAAATTTAAAATAAAATTAAATGCTTTTCTAAAAAACTATTTAAATGTGAACGAGTGTGTTTTATTACCAATAAATTGTAAAATCACTCATTATGGTTTCTATTAAGGATATATATATATAATATAAATTACAATGTTTAAAATTCAACTTTTTTTATAGTCCTGATATAATAGAAAATTCAATTCTATGCATAAAAAGGAGTATTTTTCAAAAGACGCAGTTTTACTGCCTTTTAATGGAGAACCAATATTAAAACGAGTTTTTGAAATTGTTATAATTTACATTTGAAAAAATAATTTATTTATTTTTAATAGAGACATGAAAATTTACTTCAGAATTTTTTTTGTTATTTTTCTGATAAGATTCATTTTTTGATGAATACTGAAAACATGACTTTTAAATGAACACTGAAATTTCATCGAATTTATTTATACTGTTAAATAATAATTTTAAATAATTTTAAAGTATAATTAGATTATTTTTTTATAATTTAATCTAATTTAGGTCATTGTAATCAATTTCACATTGAAATTGGATATAAAAACATTGAAAACTTTTGAATGTCTTACTTTAAAAACTTATATTCTCATTCTGTCAACAGGATTAATTTACAATTAATTTCTGTCGGGTTTTTTCCATTAATTTAGAAAAATGGATTCCATATTTTGAATAATATTTTCCACATTATGTAAATATTTCCCTTATATTATTGTGCATTAGTCATAGAAACATTATTAATAATTTTTTATAAGCAAGGTTATGGGTAAATCGATTATTTAAAGATAAAAATGATATTATAAATAATATAAACATACCATAAAACTTGTCCTATTTAATTGTATGAGTTTTTTCTGAACAATATAATTATTTTTTCTATTTTAGGATCACTTGGAGTCACTTGGATGGCCTTAATGCATTAATAATATTATATTCGAAAAGAAGATAAATTTTGTCACACCCTTGTTTTTAACAAGTAAAATACTTTTAACAGGGAGTTATATAAAAGATATGGTCGACTATTAGTATTATTTACAAATATAAAATACTTCTATACTTCATGTTAATTTATTTAATTTTTTTTAAAATAAATAATTAAATTAAATTGTGACAGAATGATGATGCAGTAATTGATGTATTAAAATAAGAATCAAATAAATGATATTAATAATATAAATATAAATATAATTTGAAATATTTTATATCATAGATGAATTTTATGGATTCATTTGACATTTTAGGTATGATTTGACGTTGTTTTGGTGAATTAATAATGTTTTTATGATATTATTAAAAATTCAAATGGTGAATAGTGTCAAAATTGACATTTATGATATTTGAAAATATAAAAAATCAAATTAAATGATATAAAATTTATAAAAACCTTTATTTTGACCAATGGATTAGGTTTATTCTTAAAATGTAAAAAAATATGCATTCATTAGACGTTTTTATTTTTACATTAATTATATTAACCCATAATGTGTAAATTATATGATATCATGGTAATAATTAAAGGGGTTAATTGAGAATAAAAACAAAAATAAAAGGATTAAAAAATTATAAAAACTTTTCAAAAAAATAACTAGAGGGATAATATTATACCCTTATCAAATTGGGATTGATTTTGAGTTTTTTAATGTATATTTTTCAATAAAAATAAATTATATGTTATAAAAATTCCAAGATAGTTAAAAAACCTCATTCTCTTGTATTTAATATATTTTATGTATCCACATAGTGGGAAAATTAAGATACAAATGAACCTAAATGTCTAATTTGATATAAATTAAATTATTTTCATTATTTGAATTTATTTTTTATTTTTAGAAATTATTTAATTACCTTAAATTATTCTTCAATGCTAAAATAGTATATATTTAATTAAAATAAAAACAAATTAATTGATATTAAAATATTAATTTTAATATGTTTTGGATGATTTAATGTATATACTAAATTAAATATATCTATATGATAAATTATAGTTGTGTGAATGATATATATTCATATTTACACATTTTATGGATGTATTTCATGTCAAATTAAATGAATAGTATTATATTTGACAATAATGTTATATCATTGAAGCAATTTATTATTAAATTATTTAAAAGTAAAAAATTTTAAATAATAGAAAAGCGATATTATATAGTCTAAAATATCTTATATCTTTCATTTATTGAAAATTTTTAAGTATTTGGATCAAGAATTGCATTATTATATTTTAATACTTTGATGAATTCCAAGTGTGCCCCTCCCCTCTCTTATAAAAGGGCACTCATTATTCGTTATTATTTACAACTCAAATCCGTTTTGTTTCAACCAATATATACCCAAATCCCTTCCTATAATCCCTACAAAAATCCTAGAGGCCCTATTTTAGGAAGAACACCTTTCTTAGATGTGTTAATGTGTTAATAAAAGGAGGTCATCCGAAGAAGATGTATCGTTTTAAATTATGTGTTTTTCTATTACTTTTTTTTAATTAATGAAATATTCTTCCACCAAGATAAAATAATAATTGAATTATCCAAAATATAATTAAATTTTATTATATTAATACCATCATCTAAATTCTTTTCCACTTCCATCAAATGGGAATATAATTAATCATTCATACCTACGTATGAACTATCACCTCCAAAAACTGATATAATTCATTTTCCATTACCTTCTCTCAATACAAGTTATAATGATATAAATAATGTTTATATATGATATAAATGACATATTTATCATTATAATAGAATAATTTATCAATAAAGTTATTACTTTCCTTGCACATGAAAATGATTATGATGTTCGTGAATATGTGTGACTATCACCTCTATGAAGCAATGTGATTAATTTTCATCACCACATCACATGGATAATATATATAATCATATTTAAATGATATCAATAATATCTAGTATATTATGATCATTATGTAGAGATAAAATAATAATTACATTCTTTCCATAATTAGCAAAGAATAATGGGGCAGTTACTCATGCATACGCATGGCCTACCGTCTCTATGATTATAACGTTGTTCATTTTTCATAACCATACATAAATTGTTTTATTTAAAAGTATAAATGATATATAAAATTTACTATTATATAATGAATATTATTATATATATTATGTGTTTTTACCACTCTATCTATTGGCATCTTACCATATTCATTTTGGACTCATGTTTCGAATATCGACAAAACTTATTACAAAAACTTAAATAAATATGTAGTTGTTATAATAAGAAAATAAGTGATATTAAATGGTATAATAAACATTAAAAAGGTTCTCAAGAAATTAAATAATTATCCTAATTTTATTATTAATGAATAAAAAAATTGTTCTTCGTGATTTGGAGTCAAGGTAAGGGACTTTCATTTGAAACCCTCTTTTAAAGTTCATTTACACCGCTTTTTATAAATGAAAAAAGGCATTTTTTAACATATAAGGAATAAGGGGTTTATATTACTTTCAGGATGATTTATTATATTAATGTTTTCTTTATATTTTTTTATTTTCCGTTTTGAAGAAAATGGTTTCATTGTGATGTGCATGGTTCTAAAAGTGATTTATAAATAAAAAAGAATATTTTGAGATTTTAAAGTGTTTTTCTCATCGATTTAAAAAGATTTTCATGGGATTTATTCATGATATGTTCCTTATATATTGTTTATTATGGGTTATTCCCATTATATCTCAAGATATGATGGTTTTAGTTCTATTATATCTTAAGATATGATGAGTTGAGCCCCATTATAGCTCCAGATATGTTGGGTTGAGCCCATTATAGCTCAAGATATAATGGGTGAGCTCCATTATAGCTCTCCAATGCATTGGGTACTCTGGAGATCGAAGTTGACAATATTGTTATTCCATATGTAATGGTGAATGTAATAAGGATATGGTAATGATGTCCCAAGAACCATTAATGATTTCTTAAGCATTTTAATGAGTTTTTAAAAAATGGTTTTACCTCTTTAAATGTTTTCAATTGACTAAAAAATTATTTATTTTGTCCCTGAATGATATTTTCATTCTCATACCATGTTTTAAAATGTTTTTCACACGTTATATGGATGGGTAAGAGAAATAAGGAATTCAATATGAATGTTATGAATATTTTCTTGCATACTAAATCGTGTTTTCTTTTAAAAGTTTTATTTTTCGAAAAAATGGATACTACTTAGATGTCTCCAATTTATATTTTATGGTTTTATTATGTATGATTTATGTTCTAATTATTTAAAAATATACACCAAAAAAGATCTTCACTGTGAAATAAATTAAATTATTGACTAACAATCAAGATTATGTAATGATTAAGGTTGGGGCCTTAGAGTTTCTATGAGAGGATAGTTTAAACAACTTTAAATATTTGGATGTTTTATTAAGATTTAGGGGTGTAATCATGAGTCTATACATTTAATGATGATCATATTTTTAATATCTTAGAAACCCTTTTTAGGCTTTATGTTATGAAATTTTAAGGTGACTAATAGTATTTTGGAAAACATTCACTTTTGACGTAATTATGTATTATTACTTCTTGGGTTACAAAATGAAATTTATGAGATAAAATTTGGTGTCAAAATATTTTATGGTTATTTTTGAAGAATTTATCATATTTTATAAATTTTATAATAATTATACGGTTTTATAAAATGGAAAACCAGCAGGATGTGTGAGAACCCATCACGTCCGACAATGCCCTAAGTTTCGAACCCAGAACCAAATAACAACATTGGTGAATCACCTATCAGTGGCCTATGTGAAGTCTCAGTTTGTATAAATATTCCTTTTTATATAAATGATTATTTGGATGAAGAATATGTTTTTTGGTAAAAAATTTCATATTGGATAAATTATTTGAGGATTAAGTGATGAATATCCATTCCAAGGATGTTTTTTATTTTGGGAATCCTATATGACTAAGATTAATAGAATAATATGGTATTTTATTTGAAGAATTAATGAGGAATTATATTTTAGAATAATATATGATTATATTTTGGACTTATGGTGATTCATGTTATTTATAGAAATTAATAACCAATCTTGGAGAATAAGTGATTAGAGTAATTAATTGTTGGTGTAATACATCAAGAGTACTTGATGTTATTTAGAGACAATTCATAAAATTTATCTTGGATGACTATGTTATCAAATACTTCTAGATTTTGGGTTTCAATATTATTTTCGATTATTTGTAGGAATTTTATGGACAACTATTTTTTGAAAGTTTTATGTTGAACTTTGGGTATGACTGTTGAATTTTGGAGATTAAAGTAGTTTTTCATCATATAAAGGTTTATTCTTTTGGGGAATTACTTTATTTTAACCAAACCATTTTGGTTTTGATTAATGTATAAATATATGAGTAATATATATTTAATCTTTTTTTGATTATATGATTCTATATAAGTTTATTCTAGTGCTCCATGCATGAAAATTTCATCTTGAAAACACATCGTTCGGAGAAAAAGATGACTTTATGGTGGAAATTGACAAAAGGATGAAACCATAATTTTAATGTAATTTTATTTATTTATTTTCTTATTCTATGATGTAAATAAATTCCTTAACTAAATTAAACTGGTCTAAAAACCAAAATGCTATCTGTTTAATCTTCTTACTAAGGAATCAATAACCCTATAAACAATCACAAATTTATTGTTTTTTTATTATTAACTTTATTCTGACCATTTTTTCTATCACTCTCCATCCGAATATGATGGTAAGTTTTATCTTCCATGTCCATTTTTTCAAACACCGAAACATTGTATTTGTATCTCAGTTGACCATTGTACATTCTTTTCTTTCTTTTAAAGTGGAAGACTCATTAATCCATTTTTCGATCTAGGATTCCGAAAATGGTATTTTGAAAAGTCAAACCCCTATATTTCAATCACAAGATAAAATTGAAAGGATAAAATTTATTAAAGGTGTTATAATGTAACAACATGATTTTTTTAAAAAGAAATAATATTTTTAATAGCGTAGATGATACACCGCATCAAGATTAAACAAACAACTAAATATTATTTTTTTAAATGTTACTATTATAACCTATCCCTTAACATGGTGGGAATGAATACTATTAAAAAAATTGTGAAAATATTTTTTACAAATATATATTTATAATTATGTTTTGAGTGATCAATTAATTAGAAAATAATGTAAAACCCCTTTTAAAATTAATGGAAATGTTTTTCTGAAAAAAACTATTTAGATATAAACGAGTCTGTTTTATTACCAATAAATAATAAAATGAAACTTATTGAGTTATATCAATTATATATATATATATATATTATATTCATTATAATGTTTAAAAAACATATTATATGTTTTCTATTCATGATATAATAACAAATTCAATTTTATGCATAAAAGGGGTATTTTTGAAAAAATCACTTTTTTATTACCTTCTGATAGAGAACTCATTTTGAATATAGTTTCTGAAACATATATAAATTATATTTTAAAAAATTAAAATTATAATTTTGAATCATTACATAAAAATTTAATATGGATAAATTTTTGATATTTTTCTGATAAAATTAATTTTTTTGATGAATACCGAGAAAAGTAATGCAATTTAATTGAAAACTAAATTTGCATAAAATTTATTTATTATGTTAAATAATATTTTGGAAGGGTTTTAAATTATATTTATATTATTTTTTCTATCATTTAATATAATTTTGGTTATTAAAATCAATATCACATTGAAATAGGATATAAAAATATTGTAAACTTGTGAATGTTTTATTTTAAAAATTTATTTTATCATTCCATAAATGAGATTAATTTTCAATTAATTTATGCAAATTTTGTGTTTTTAATTTTTAAAATTGGATCCCATTATTTGGAATCATGTGTTAATAATTTTGTAAATAGGTCCTTTTTACTTTTGGAAATTGTGAATAATAATTTAGTAATAATTTTTATTACCACAGTTAAGTGTAAATAGGGTATTTAAATGTAAAAAATATAATAACAGTATTATAAACATACCTAAATAATTGCCTTAATTTATTTGTATGTGTGTGTTCTGACCAATATAATATTTTGATTTATTTTTGGACCACTTAGAGTCACATGGATGACCTTAATGCTTTTAAAATGTTATACTCAATTGGGTCTCCTCAATGCCTCTAACATTGTGCTACGATTCGACTCCGTAGAGAGTTATTACAGACTTTGGGATAAACGTACTTGGTCCATTGGGGGCTACCAAATGCGAATTCTTAAATGGACCCCTGACTTTGATCCTCAAGAAGAATCCCCGATTGTTCCAGTATGGGTTGGATTTCCTGGATTACCTTTACACTTATTTATGCAAAATGCTTTGTTTTCTATCTCTTCACTCATTAGATACCCGATGAGGCTTGATTATGCCACAAAAACACTCTCTAGGCCTTCTGTTGCAAGGGTATGTATTGAAGTTGATGTCTCTCAACAATTGCCCTCGGATATTTGGATACAAAGTGGAGACTTTGGTTTTTCACAAGAGGTTATTTATGAGAGTGTACTGGATTACTGCCATCTATGTTATAAGCTAGGGCATAATTCAAATAACTGTGGAAAAACTAATAGTTGTCCCATAAATTTAACCTCAATATGGAGAGAAAATGATAAAGGAAGGCAAGATGTTGTGGCTGAGCCCTCTAAAGGTGTTTTCAAGGAAAGAGAAGATGAGGATAAAATGGGTTTGAATTCTCAAGCACCTGAATGTCAGCTTTCAGATTTTGTTCAAGATGTTCTTGATATCACTAAATAGCAAGAGCACCCTAAATCTGAAAAGAATGAGATTTCTCATTCAATCATGAAAGGAGTTTCAATTTCTAAAAACCAGGTGATTAGCAAAGCTAAGAAGGTGAACAATGAAGTTCTACAACAAGATGTTGATGAATCTCTCCACGTGAATTTTAGTAAGATCCCCAATGTGGGGAAATCGTTGCATGGGAAGGAACAAAAAGGGAAAAAAAATCATTGTGGACCCTAATGGATTTATCACTCCAATTCATAGGAAGGATAGGAAACATAGAAAGAATACCAGCCATGAGAGAACCATTATCACAAGATCATTTGCGGCTAAAAGCTCTGCCCTTGAGATTCCTCCACAACCATTTCCTTCTGAACCGCTGCCAGAATACTCACAATACTCTAATTATTCTGATGAGGATACTCATTAAAGTTTCTGAAGATTTATACAAGATCCATATTCTGACTCAAGAGCATTTCTTGAATAAGTTCTGCTCCTAGATTTTTGTTTAGATGTCCTTGTTTCTGTTTGCTGTTTTCTTATGGAGGATCAACTATTTTCAAGATTGGTTTCACCTTCTGGATGTTCTCTACTTGGGCCCGCGGCTATTGATCTTGCCTGGTTTTTGGGTTCTAAACCAAGCTCTTTATATGATATTTTCTTATTCTCTATTCTTGATGCTTCTGAGATTCTGTTTGATGTTTAATTCTTTTTAGAGATGCTCTTAAAAATGTGCTTCAATATCATGACCGTATGCTGTCTGGATCAGTGACTTTTGGAATTTGTGGCCAATTTTGGGAGTACTGGTTTTTCTTCTTGAGCTGATCCTACATTACTGTGGACATTGATGTTTTTCATCCGCCTATATACTCTTTGTACTCTGTTATGTTTGGCTGGACTTGTTTGTATCTATGCAGAACCATTCTGATATTTCTGATTTTCTGTGTTTCGAGATGAGGTGTCTCATGGAAAATCAGTTGCAGGCTTTATGCAAGCTGGACTGGGATTTCTGGCTGATCGGTTTGATGGAGGATCTTAAAAAACACTGCAGAGCTACTGCTTCCGTTAGAATCAGAATCTCCTGCCTATTTTCACGGACTCTTGACATACATACAGGAGGACCGAAATTTTTCTCAGCAGGGCTAATCGCTTGAGGACATCAACAGGGCTGTTTCTCTACATTTCTATTTAGTTTTCAAGGTATTTTTTGTCTGTTTCATTAACTTTCATAGGGTGTAAGCTCATTACACCTCGAGATTACCATGTAACACATTTTTGTTTTATAAATTCCTTTGACATGAACTGGGATACCAGTTCATGCCAACATTCTTAAAAAAAATAATTAAATTAAATGATGACACAATGATGATGCAGAAATTGATTTATTAAAGGAAAAAATCAAATAAATGATATTAATAATATGAAAATAAATGTAATTTAAATATTTTCTGCCATTCATGAATTTCATGTGTGAATGTTACATTTTAGGGATGTTTTAATGTATATTTTTTAAAGAATCATTTTTATCATATATTTAAAAATTCAAATAATGAATAGTGTCTGAATTGAAATTTATGATCTTTTAAAATATAAAATATTTTATTAAATGATATAAAATTTATAAAAATTCAAATTTCTTCCAAAATATTGGTATATTTCATGAAATTTCATAATGATCTGTCTCTCCCACTGTAAGAGAGTTCCTCCTAGGGTTTCCTAGGGCTAGAGTTTTCCCCTTCGTTCTGCTCATGGTGACGGGTGCTGAGGCGAATTCCATTGGATTGCAGGTGGTCACCGCCCTCACTAGAGATCCTCACTTCTGCTCGGATTCCCCATTCATGTTCCTTGGATAGCCTACAGGTGATCCGGATCCTTCGGGCCTCATAGACTCCTGGCTCCATTGTTTCCAGATTCCCCGGTTCCGACACCAGTTGTTCCGAGCTCAACCACGGACCCTGAAACCTTTGCTTCAGAGGGTAAGGGGTTTTGACATCTTCTGTTCAGCGTCAAAATAGGACACTGCTTTCCCCTCCTTCACGAAGACCTCTTGACGATGACTCCTCTTGTGGAAAACCAAATATGGAGTTCGGAAGAAGTCTGAAGAAGGGCATTTGTTGACTGTTCTGCGAGGGCATCGGTGTGACGGGAACCCCGGAAATCGTAGGCACTAGACGTGAAATCTAAAAATCTACTACACGAAGAATGGAGCATTGAACCTCTGACTTGTGGGCGGTGTGGTAGTATCCTGGCTCACAGAGGTCTCGGATGTGAAGACGAGTCCCTCAGTGTCTCGTGGGACTTGCAGGCGGAAAGAGAGTCGCGAAACTACAATCGCGAAGTCGGGTATCTAGGTGTTTGACGCATAGGACTGCTTCTCGGAAGTTGGAGTGCATCGCGGAAATCACGATTTGGGAGCGCAAGGGTACTCACGAGAGATCCGACCATGCTACCCCAACGTGAAGGATTTGGCCACGCATGGATGATCGTGGAAAGAGGCAGTGGCGCAGGTTACCAGGCCGAACTGGACTGGAGTCTTTTTTTTCTTTTTTTGGGTCGTGCCTGGACAGATGATTTATTGCATTGGGCCTGGCCTATGTGAATTACCGTTCATCCCTGGGCTGCGATTCTAATTGTGGAATTCCGGAGGATTGGATATACGTGCATCGATTCTTGGTTGCAGATTTAGTGAACTAATGGAAGAGGATGTCCTTGACAAACAAAGAGAAGGAGTCGATTAAGGCTTGTAGAAATGAAGATATGCTCCTGGAAAAATGTATGTCTCTTCTGGTTGTCGGATAATTTGTGGAAAAAATCTCAGTCAATCAGGGGGCCCTCAAAAACACCCTCCAGAACCTATGGAAATAGGAAGACATAGTGTCTATTCCGGAAGTGGGGAACAATATCCCTGTTTTTGAGTTCTTCAATGCGAGAGATAGAGATAAAATCCTGAGAGGCAGACCATGTTCCTTTGACAATCAACTCCTCCTCATGGAATAATTTAAAGGGGGGATGACATCTAGCACATTAATCTCACTAGGTCCCCATTCTGGATACGCAATAAAGGAATCCCTTTTCATGGGATAACAAAACAGGTCCTGAGAGAAATTGGTGATCTCATCGGCCAATTCCTAGAGTGGGACTGCTGAGACCCAATTCAATGGGGCCCCGAGGTATGAATTAAAGCTGGGATTGAAGTGTCCGAGCCTCTGATGAGGGGCATGTTTTTTAAAATTGATGACGCTAACACCTAGATATCATTCGATTTCGAGAAACTACCAATATTTTGCTTTTTTTGTGTGGACGTATCAGACATCTATACATGGCATGTGCTTCAAAGAAATAGAACAAATCAGGTAATATCATCTTATAATATGGACCATGGCTCTGAGAAAGAACGAAAAAATTTTCCTTCATCCCTGAGATGGAAAAACAAAAGGACCGTAACTGTCTCACGATGGCTCACACAAGGTGGGCAGAAACCGAACATGATAAAGTCATCATTCTTGGACCACCAGAGTTCCCTGAAGACTGTCCAACCACTCAGAGGGAAGCTGGTAGGCCCTCTCAGAACAATAATACCACGTGAAATAGTGGGGTTTGGCAAGATAACCAAATGAAGAATCATTACATTGAATCATGAAAATTTCATACCCCCCCGAATGACATTGTCTCAACATCACTAGAGATTTTGACAATGCCAAAAGATCCTCCAAATCAAATCCCGAATCCAAGAAAAATTCCCACCTAACCACAAGATCGTAACCCTGATTCAGAAACAACCATGTTAGGCATCCTAGCCCTAGGTGTATCTGGGGTGCTAGGATCTACACCATCAGGCCCTATCACCCGTAAAACATAGAAGAGGGTGAAACGTGAAGACAAAGACATCAAATTGGAGTACCCAAAACCCAGGGAAATAAAAAGACAAATTGAAACAAGCCTGTCAGCGGGAAACTCCCCACAAATATGGAAAACGGCGGGTGAAAAAATGAGCCCGGAGGACTGAAAGGCGGAGGCGGAAAAGACCCAACCCCATCTAGAAAAATGATTATTTTATGCTAGAACTGTCATGGACTTTTCAACCCACGAATGTTTCAAATTATCCAGTGCAATTGAGCTCAAAGTCACCCTGATATGGTTTTCCTGTCCGAAACCATATTGGAAATCAAAGACACCACTAACCTTTCTCAGAAATGTGGCTTCAATGGTTGCCTTCCTGTCTCTCGAAAAACCCACTCAGGGGGAATCTGCCTCCTATGAAAGGAAAACATTGATGTCAAGATCTTGTCCTTCTCCTCACACCATGTGGCTGCGGTCATTCATGCGGACCATACCATGCCTTGGACCTTTGTGGGATTCTATGGTTGTCCATCCCTTAATGAGAAGTGGAAATCTTGGGATCTTGTCAGCTAGCTGCGTCATGATCTGATGAGCCCTATTCTCTTCAAAGGTGATTTCAACGAGATTATGTATCATAAAGAAAAATGTGGTGGAGATTTCTGGCTCTCGGCGTCGATGTCAAATTTTAAGAATGCATGGTCTAGGGCGGACCTGGTCGATCTGAGATACGCAGGCATCCCATTCACATGGTTCTGGGGTAATACGGATGAAACCCGCATCGCTGAGCAGCTTCACAGATTTTTGGGCTCAACGGATTGGAAAAATATATTCAGCATGTGTAAAATCAGTCACCTGATGCTTAGTTTCTCGGACCACTACCCAATTTTCATCCACTGCACTCAAGGCAATCACAACATGAAATCCAGCAGACCCTTCAAATTTGAAAGCTTCTGGTCAAAATACAACAAATGCGCTGATGTTATCCAATCAAGCTAGAAGATTAAATATGTAGATATTATATCCAATCTACAATAAGTCACATCTGATCTGAGGTCTTGGAGCAAAAAGAAATTTCGTCATCCCAACAGGCACTGTGATTTCCTTGAAATGAAACTGTACAACCTTTTCAATCAACCCCCATACAATTGCAATATTTCTAATATCAGTTTCACTCAAAGGGATCTTGATTTAGCCCTACGCATAAAGGAAATATTTTGGTCTATGCGGGCATGAGACACCCACATTGCAGAAGGGGACGCTAACACCCAATATTTTCATCAGAAAGCGTCAACTAGGTGCTGGAAAAACTATATATCTTACATCTCTCAACCAGATGGTATCAATGTTCTCAACACCTATGGAATCCAAGATTCTTTTTATAGGTACTTTTAGAACCTCTTTTATGTAGGAAACCATTTCATCTCTCCTAGTGTAGAGGAGTGCATCAGACCAGTGATTACCGAAGAGATCAATAGGCAGCTTTCCAAAGATGTGATGGATGATGAGATTCGTCTGGCTCTGAAACATATCCACCCTACTAAGGCACCGGACCCGAACGGATTCCACACACTCTTCTTTAAACAATACTGGCATATTATTGGCCCTGATATATAAAATATGATGAAGACCATTTGGGATGGGAAATCAAATATTTTTGACATCAATGAAACTGTCCTCGTCCTCATTCACAAAATCAATAAACCTCATGTTGTCTCTGATTTTAGACCTATTAGCCTCTGCAATGTCTCTTACAAGACCTTCTCAAAGATCTTAGTTAACTGGTTGTGTACTTGGTTACCTGACATCATCTCAAAAAATCAGAGTGCCTTGTTGGCTAAGAGACTGATCACTGATAATTCCATTCCCACCCATGAAGTTTTCCACTTGATGAAAACACGCTCCACCATGAAAAGAGGAACCATGGCTTGGAAACTAGATATGAACAAGGCTTATCAAAGATTGGAATGGCATTTCCTTAGAGTCGTGATGAAAAAATGGGCTTCTTCTCTAAATGGACAGATATGGTCTTGCACTGTGTCATGTCTATCTCCTTCTGAATCAATGTCAATGGGGTGCTCACCTGAGGCTTCGCCCCTACTCGAGGCCTACACCTGGGATATCCTCTCTCCCCCTTTCTCTTTATCTTGGTGGCTGATGTTTTTTCTAACCTCATTTCTAGGGTTTCATCCTCTCTTACAATACATGGGGAAATGGTTTTCCATACAGGCCCACCGGTTTCTCATTTCTTCTTCACCGACCGCTGCCTTCTATTCTCCAGAGCAACCAATAATGAGTGTCGTGCAATTGGACATGCGATGCAATAGTATGAGAGGGCCTCTGGGTAGTCTATCAATCATGGAAATTTGGAAATCTCCTTCAGCGCTGGTGTTCCACCAACTAACAAAGAATAACTCTGCACCATTGTAGGCATTCATATGGTCAAGAAACATCCGAAGTTCCTCAGTCTAACTATGGTGATTGGTCGCTCCAAAAAAGAAATTTTCGCATCTATGTTGGATAGGATTGAGAAAAAAATCAAGCCTAGAACCCTAAAATAATTTTTAAAGCCGGCAAGGAGACCCTTATTAAAGTAGCTCTCCAATCCATCCACAGCTATTTCATGTCCCGCTTTAAGCTCCCAGCTACTGTAGTCAATCAGATACACGTGCGCACAACCAACTTCTTGTGGGGAAAAAATAATGGGAGGAATAGAACCCTCTGGATAGCCTAGTACAACCTCTTCTTACCTAAATATGAGGGTGGAATGGGATTCCGGGAACTTCTTCACTTCATTGACGCACTACTGGCTAAGCAAGGTTGGTGCCCTTTAAACCACCCACCATCTCTCTGTGCGCGGGTTCTCCGAGCAAAATACATCCCCCACAAGGACTTCCAAGATTCCACTCTTGGCCACCATCCTAGCTTCCTATGGAGATGTATTTGGGTGCCCGCAATCTTCTGGAAAAAGTGTTGTGCAAGAGGATTGGGAATGTATTAGTTGTTATCATTTAGACCGATCTCTAGCTGATCGACAAGGAAGGTGTGCGGGCATCATCCCCTGCCCAACCAGGTTTTGAAGATGCCACTGTCTGGTATGTTTTTTCCGATCAGGGGGTTGGTTGGTGCATGGAAAGGATACACACATGGTTTAATGAAAGAGATAAAAAAATTCTTGAGTATCCCATGTGTTATATACGTCGGCCCTGACCATCTCTTTTGGATCCACGACCTCTCCGAAGCATATACGGTGAAATCCATTTATCGGCTTGCTATTGGAACTTAGATAGATGTTAGAAAAGGGGGTCCCTGGAAGTCGCTATGGAAACTCAATGTCCCCCCAAAAATATTCCACTTTTGTTGGTAGGTGTACATGGGCACCCTCCCTTCCATGATCCTTCTCGTCTTCCGACATATTTCCAGCGACAGGTTTGGCCCCTTCTTCCCGAACATCCCAGAATCTCCCTTTCACGCTATCATCCAATATTTGGGGGAAAAAGAGATTTGGAAGAAATGGAGCTCTACTACAGAGTCTTCAATGAACATGGGCTATGACTTCCCCTATCTCCTGATGCAATGGTGCTCCTCTTTCTCGTCGACTAAAGCGGGCTCACTTTGCATTATGGCCTGGATTATTTGGGTCTGCAGTAATGAGGCCATTTTTAACCATGTTCACAAACCTCCCAGATTCTGGATTGAATGGGCCTCTTCCTGGATTGAGGGTTGGAAACACCCCAATGGACAACATTTTCCCTATGGAACCCCTTCCATTTCCTCCCTTTAGATCCCACCTCTAGAAGGGATTCTCAAGATTAATGTGGACGCATCTCTCCCCAAAGATGGTCCTGTTTCCCTTGGCCTGTTGGCATGGAACCATATTGGACAGATCATTACAGCCATGCATGAGTCAAATCACGTTCTTTGGGAACCTGTGGTTGTCGAGGCTACTGCCATCCTCACCGGAATGATGCTCACTAAACACCGTGGATGGGACAAAATCAACATCAAATCAGACTTCCCCACTATTATCAATTCCATCAACATCAATGATGGCAGACTTCAGTCCTTTGGATCCCTCATCAGGAAAATCCTCTCCATCCATCAATGCGTTTCTTTCTACACCTTTTCCTTTACCAGATGGGAAGGAAACAATGATTCCCATCAACTAGCGGCATCAGGCCCCTTTGATGTCAACCAGCTCTGGCTGGACCACTTTCCTGCATGGCTTCTTGTCTGTACGTCTGCTGATTTTCAACATTAATGAATCTGTCTTTTATCAAAAAAAGTCATGAAATTTCATCAATGACTCATTTAGTGGTCTTTTAACATTTTATATTAATTATAATAACCCAAAATTTATAAATTATATGATATCACAGTAATAGTTAAAGTTGTTAAATAAGGGTTAAAACAAGAATATAAGAAATAAAATTTTGAAAAACTTGTAAAAAATTATTGGATGAATAATATTATACCCTTATCATATTATGAACACTTTTTGGTTTTTTATTGTTAATGATTCCTTAAAAATATATATATTATTCAAATTCCAATATAGTTACGAAACATCACTTATATTGAATATATTTTATGTGTTCACATAGGTGGAAAAATAATATATGAATGAACCAAAAAACATAATTTAATATAAATTAATTTTTCTTCATTATAGTAATTTATTTTAAATTTTTTTAAATTATATAATTACCTAAAATGCTTCTTCAATACTAAAATAGTAATTATTTAATCAAGATAAAATAAAAAATAATTGATATTAAAATATTTATTTTAAAATTTTTTCAATGTGTTAATATATATAATGAATTTAATATATCAATAAGATATATTATGGGAGTTTTAAATCATTTTGTTTAAATTTATACTTTATATTGATGTATTTGATGTCAAATTAAGTGAATATTATTAAATTTGACAATAAATATTCCTTATGAAATTAATATATTATTGAATTATTTAAAAATAATAAAAATTTTAAATAATCCCAATGGGATATTATATGGTAAAATATATATTACACCTTTCACTTATCTGAAAGTTTTATGTATTTAGATATAGAATAGTCTTATTATATTTCAGTGCTTTAAGAAATTCAAGAGTGCCCCTCCCCTGTCACGACCCCCTCCCCACAAAGTGTACCCCTCCTAGGCCAGCAATGTGAAAAGGAGATAATGACCCTCGAGTCCCACCTCCAGTAGGCCCCGAGTTGGCGACTAGCACCCAGGGTATAATAAACAAACAAATGGGAGGCATTAACCTCTAAGAGATCACATGCAGAAGAGAGAGATAAGATAGATACCAACCAAATCCAACTCAGAACTGAAATATAAAAGAAACCCAATTACATATATGAAATTCCATGAAAAATTACTACAACTAAATGGGGAAAACTACAAGTAACCAAAAGAAAAGTAAAACAACAACAACCACAATCCCAAACAGATCCTCCAACCACAAGCTAGTAGTAACCAACTTGATCTCCAACCTACTCCAAGTTACCAGAAAAACAGTTTATATAAACGTAGGGTGAGTATAACAGTATGCTCAGTAGGATCATCTCTGAAGCCTCTGGTGAAAAAGTACAGAAAGCATGCTAAAGCACAATGAACAACAAGTGAAACTAACTCATCACTTAAACAGGTATAATAAGTTCCCAACCACACCATGGCTACTCTCACCAAGTAACGCATACAAAAATATATCATATAATAAAGAATATCAAGGGTACCCTGCTACTACTTCCCCACTGGTTTGCCGCTTTTCCCCAATGACACACGTCCTGCGCATCTCTCTCCAAATGCTTGCTCGTATATACCTGGGATAAGCTCCACATTCTGCACCACGTGCACCACAAAGTCTTGCCTACAGACACCTAGGATATGCACCACACCATCCTCACAACCAAAAGTAACCAATTAGTTTCCAGGATCCACCACAGCCTGAATAATGTGTATCATACGTCGGGTATTATACCTCAAGCCATTACCACCCATACGCCGAGTAATGATCCTCAATCCATCATAGCCTATACACATTACACCTATAGTAGTCCATAGGATACTATATCCAGAATATATGTGTGTGAATAACCACAAGCCATTACAGCCCTCTACACACATATATGGAAAAAAATAACCACTATGCCTACCAGCACAAGTATCTACCAAGAGAAGAGAGTGGGGTCAAAGGGGGTAGTCATCCATTCACCCTCCCACCGGAATGTTGGGGAAAACACCCCCACATGGCTCAAAATCCCTGGGGTTCTAGCTACACTTACTGACAGGGTGGAGTAGCATATGGAAACAAAAAAAGTACAGAATATATTATATCTCACAACCAAACTTTGGGCATAACCTAGTCTTAGTCTCAACTGCAGCTAATGTATCTCGGACTCTGGGCTGCTATTTCTAAGACTAGGTATCCTATAAGCACACAACCAATTATAGAACTTCATTAGGTTACTTCATCCCCTTTTTCATCAGTTCTAATTTACGCTAATTAATTATTTGCGCATTAATTAACCATGAACACAACCAGATTAAACTTCATTGGCATCTCATTCAAAATCAACTATTCCATTAAAGATTCAACATAACCCTTAAAATCCATCATCTCCATACCCACGGATTATCACCATTTAATCAATATTTCATTACAGAAATTACTTTCCCATATTTCCATGAATTCTAGAAAAGCATCATATGAAACTAAACATAAGGGGCTCAACATGGTGAGTAGATGTACTACCCGTCGAGTCTTTGCCTCATATAGTAAGAGCATAGACCCATTATCCCTAGAGAGGCTAAACACAAAGAGCACGTGGCATACCCCGTGTGTCTTCACCTCTTTCGGAAGAAGGGTAAGCAAGACCAGCTACCTTGAGCAGTGGGGAAAAGTAAAGGAGATAAAACATTCAATCAAAGTCACCAAGAATCCAACAAAAACATCCATCCCATTACATCATCACGTGTGTCCTCCTCGATACCCACATGCATAAACTGATGCATCACGCCACTCTAGGCATCATCCACTGCCACAACCACAAGGCCTCCCTACCTCCACATATCACAACACCCCTCCAGGGTCAAATCACATCACAAGCAGCAGGAAAAATAGACATCACATCAAATGGGATCTTATCCCTTTAACAAGGTATATGGCCTTCAGACAACAAGAAATAACAGATTTAAGGTTTACCAACCAACTGAATTAAACACATACATCGACATCAATTTTATTAACATCAATTTAGAACAACTACCACAACGGAAACAACCAGATTCTTTTACATGCCTCTTTATCTTTAGCATAATAATTATCAACTAATTTTGTCTTTACGTTCTTTATCAATTTCCATCAAGAACGAAAAACTAATCAAAGAAAGCATAGATATCACTCTATCTAGCAAAACATGAGGAAAACCATTATCATGGTACAAAATAACATCATGCGATCAAACCAATTATTTTAATCCAGTTCAAGTATTTAATTAGGTCAATTTCATTGTGTTCCAATGGGCTAAATAATGCTAACTCTACGATTGCACATAAAAAATTAGAGAATCCATGAATCCCCTACCTCAAAGGTTTTCATGGAAATCCACAACGTTCGATGAACGCCTAAGAAAACAGGCTGATTCTCCACGAATCCTCCATAGATCTCCTCTCCTAACACAACCAAGACCAAACCTCATAATAATAAACATTCATACACTTAGATCTACCCATAACAGGCATATATCTAAGAAACCGAGAGAAGAGGAGGATTAGATCTATGTAGATCAAAGAAATCATGCAAGAACGATCACATACCTCAAGAAACCGGCTTCGATTCGCGAAGAGAAGCCTCCAGATCGCCTCTAAAACTCTTGGGAGAGGTTCTTCCACCTCCAAGAAATGTTCATCCCGAGTTATGGCCTCTTAGGGGATTAAACGAGGCAATTAAAGGCAAACGAGTTAGATCCAAAATTTTAGGATCTAACTTTAAGTGCCCGCATGGTTAGTCCGCACATTTTAACAAACTGTGCACTAACCGTGCATTAGCTTCTACCTTGCCAAACACTCATCTCATGGTTAGTCTGCACGGTTAGAAAAACCGTGCACTAACTGTGCGTTAGCCACTCCCCCCAAGACCAGCCTTGCACAGTTTGGCCGCGTGGTTTAGGAAAACCGTGAACCAACCGTGCAAAAGATATTACCCTTTTTCATTTCTTAAAAGTCCACCCAACCACACCCCAAGTCCCCTTGACTTCCTGGAACACCTCTAGTCCCACATTATCACAAAGGAATGGAACGGAGTGGTCCGAGCCATTCCATCAATACCTCTCAAAACATTCTCATCCTTAAGAATCCAAGACCCATCTAAAGAGAAAATGAAACAGGGTATAAACAACCACCAATCGAGATACCTCTCAAAAGAGATCATGCCACCAAAGCAACAAAGGTAGTCATTTCATAAACATGAAGGTTTCATAACCACATAAGGAATCTTCATTACATGAAAATAGTTAAACACCAAAAAACTCGGGGTACTAAGCACATATTTGGGACTCACGTTCCCAAGTACTCTCTTCCATACCACCGTGTCGCCACAAGACACGATCTAAGGGGATGGAACGCTCATGCAACACCTTCTCCTTGAGGTCTTGGATCTCAACAAGTCGGTCCTCAAAGGTGGCATCATCATCAACATCAATCTCTCCCCAATAGATGATGTGGGAGTCGTCATGAAGATAGCGACGTAGCTGTGATACATGGAAAACATCATGTATCCAAATCATCTGAGGGGGAAGTGCTACTCGATACACCACATCTCCAACATGAGCTAACACCTCAAAAGGCCCAACAATGTGGGGAGAAAGCTTACTCCCACGACCAAACCTTCACTGGCCACGACGGGTAGTTACATTCAGAAACACGTGATCCCCAACATTAAACTCCAAGGGTCTCCTCCTTTGATCGGCATAAGATTTGTGATGATCTCACGCTGCCTTCATTCTCTCACAAATCACCTGAACCATATCTGTTGTATTCTACACTAGTTCTAGTCTTAGAATTGCTGACTCTCCGACCCTAGTCCAGCACAACGGAGAACAACAAGGCCGACCATACAAGGCTTAAAACGACACTATACCGATGGTGGACTGGAAAGTATTATTGTAGGAAAACTCCACCAAGGGTAAGTGCCTCATCAAAGAACCCCCAAAATCAAGAACACAAGAGTGCAACATGTCTTCAAGAGTCTGGATGGTTCGCTCCGTCTGACCATCCGTTTGAGGATGAAAAGCAATGGTAAGGCATAGGTGAGAACTGAAATCATGTTGGAGACCTCTCTACACCCTGGCGGTAAATTGAGGATCTCGATCAGAAATGATCGTCCTTGGGACTCCATGAAGTCTCACCACCTCCTCCAGATATTTCCTCAATAAAACTTCCACTGAGCTTGACTCCTTTATTGCTATAAAGTGGGATGATTTCGTTAAACGATCCACTACCACCCAAATAGCATCATAACCTCCCAGAGCTCATGGTAAACCAGTAACAAAGTACATTGAGATGTCCTCCCACTTCCACTGGGGAATCTATAATGGCTATAGAATTCCACCAGGAACACGGTGTTCGGCCTTCAACTTCTGGAAGACTAAACATTGAGACACAAACTCTGAAACCACATGATTCAGCCCAGGAACCCAAAAATGACTCCTCAAGGATCGGTACATCTTTGTCACTCCAGGATGCACCGCTAAAGGAGAACCATGGAACTCTCTGAGGACCGTCTCGCGCATCTCCAAGGGAACAAAAATCCTTCCATGATACAACACTCTGTGTTGTTCATCCTCAGACCAACCATCAGGGGCCTCACCATAAACAACTCAGTCTCCCCAGACCTCCACCTCAAGATCCCCCAACTGGGACTCTTCCACCTTCGGAACTAGGGATGACTGCACCGTTAACTAAAAAAGATAACCTCTACCCCCAACTTCTCCCATAACAAGATTCAATGCTGACAGTACTTCCATTACTCTTCAGGAATCACTGGATTCATGCACAACATCCCTACGTGACTTTCATCTCAATGAATCATCTACAACATTCCCTCTTCCTAGTGTACACGATATTTCAAAGTTGTATTCCTGCAAAAACTCCATCCACCGATGTTGTCAGAAGTTTAAGTCATGCTGGGAGAAAACATACCTCAAACTATTATGATCAGTGAAAACCGCAAAGTGCCCACCAATGAGGTAATGTCTCTACAACATCAGAGAAAACACCACGGCTGCCAGCGCGAGATCATGGGTGGCATAGTTGAGTTAATGTGGATGCAACTGACAAGACCCATAAGAAATGACTGACCTCTGTTGCATAAGAACACAACCTAACCCTAGATGTGAAGCATCACAAAAAACATCAAACTGGACTCTTTCAGCTGGAAGACAAAGGATTGGAGCACTTAATGACTTCTCATTTATATACTTGAAAGCTATCTGACATTGATCAGTCCATATGAGAGGATGATTTTTCCTATTCAAAGTTGTCAGAGGAGTCGCAACCCGTGAGAAATTTGCTACGAACCTCCTGTAGTAGCCTGCGATACCAAAAAAACTTCTCACCTATGACACTATCTTGGGGGATGACCAAGACACAACTGCTTCAATCTTTTATGTATCCACAACTACTCTCTATTGGGAGACAACATTCCCTAAGAAATGGACTTATCGAGCCCAAAAATCACACTTTGACAACTTCCCGAACAGCTGACGTCGACGAAGAACTCCCAAAATGGCTCGTAAATGCTCTGCATGATCCCCTTCCGATGTGGAGTACACAAGGATTTCGTCAATGAAAACTAGCACAAACTTGTCAAGGAACTTATAGAACACAGCATTCATCAACCCCATGAACACAGCTGGAGCATTCATCACACCAAACGGCATTACAATGAACTCATAATTCTCATGACGACAATGGAAAGAAGTCTTCGGGATATCCTCATCCCTCACACGCATATGATGATATCCTGACCGTATGTCAATATTTGAGAACCAACTTTCACCCTTCATTTGATTGAATAAATCATCAATCCGTGGACGAGGATAGTGTTTCTTTATTTTCACTTTGATTAAGAGACGATAATCGACAAACAACTGCAAACTGCCATTGGCCTTCTTCACAAACAGAACTGGTGCACCACATGAGGACACACTTGGCCGAACAAAACCGCACTACAACATACCGTCAAGATGTACACATAGCTCTCATAACTTAGAAGGGGCCATCCTATATGGAGACATCGATATAGGAGACGCTCCTGGTGGTAGCTCAATCCCAAACTCGATCTCTCGTCGAGGGGGTAATGCTACAACCTCTTCTGAAAAAACATCAGGGTACTCCTCTACGACCGTAGGAAATTACAACTGCCGAACCTTTGAAGAACTTAGAATCATATCAGTCGCCATGGACGATAAGGATGGAACACGCCTATGACTCATCCGAGGATCTCGATCACCAAAAAACACCACCTGTTCTCCATCCGCACCAAAGAAGATGACCTTCTTCCTGAAGTAATCCACGATAGCCTACACCGAATACAATAAATCCATGCTGAGGATGACATCATATGGTTGTATCTGTAAACATAGGAAATCTCCCCAAGAGCGGTGTTTCCCCAACACTAGCTCACAGTCTCTACATACTTCAAACAAGCTAGCTCGACCTCCAACTGGCGTAGTCAATGCCAAGGGCACTGGAAGCCTCTCTACCTCAAGTCCCAAAGCATGGAAAAGGGTAGGTGATATGAATTAGTGTGTCACTTTTGAATCAAACAAGTCATACACCAAGGTAGAAAAAAAGAAAATGGTACCTCGAATGACATCTGGCTCATCTGGTGCTGGAAACGCTAGAGCATGAAGCTAACCACGACCTCCTCCATGGCCTCTCTGACCCTGATGACGACCACCACCACGGTCGCACTCTACTCTTTAAGGACATGGAGCATCATGGGGCTGTCCTCTGCCTTCCACATATATCCTCCACTGATCTAAAGCTGGTGCAACTGGATGCTGCTTCCTTGGCTAGAACTGCCTCAAAAGAGGAACCTGGAGCGTAGCACCCGGTGCACGATGACCGCTCTAAAAGGTCGGGCACTCCCGCTGCTGATGGCCATGACCACCACAAGAAAAACAAGCTCCTAATCCCTTGGAATAGGCCTGAGAGTTTCTGCCTCCAGAGAAAAAATATTTGAAGGGTTGGGACCTACCCCCGGCTAAACGGAAACTCTTCTGCCTGAAGACCAGGAACCCCAGACCGTAGCTCTTCTTCGTGAGAAATCATGCTGATTCCCCTATCATAATGATCCGGTCCTGGAAAAATTCCTTTCAACAACCTCTTCCCTCTCTAGAACCTCAAGATTTGTGTTTAACATAAATGGGGTGACCTGATGCTGGATCTCTGGACACAAAGCCTCCTCGAAATGCCTCGCCCTGGCCTCCTCATCGGGTAACAGGTTTGAAGCATATCGTAAAAGGTTCCTAAAATGGATCCCAAACTCCCAAACACTAGACCTCCCCTGCCGAAGGGTAAAAAGATCCTGGTGACTGAATGAATTTGTAGTCGAAGAAAGGAACTTGGCTCTGAACTTGTCTTGTAACTCCTCTCATGAGATCGCTGACTCCTCACGATCCCCATGGAACAAGAACCACCACTTCCTTGTTGCTCCACGCAGCATCATCACAGCTAAGGAAACACATTGCTCCTTCCAAGAACGGATCGAACTAAAGCCTATATTGACCTCCTCCAACCAGTCTTCCGTGACTGCATCTGAAACAGAGCCCTCGTACTTGTGTAGACTCTAGCGCTGAAACTCTCGGAGTGTCTTCCTCCAAGTGTCATCGTCGTCAACCTCTACGTTGTGGCGACCGGCCGGAACAGCTTGCTGGACATATTCTATGAAAACTTGATGAGGACGTCGACCTGGAGCCATACCTGCAAAATAACAAACACTTAGAGCTCCTAAGCCTATAATATAGAAGACTCAACATTAATTAATTAATTGTTATATTTTATTCATTTTAGGTTATCCTATCCCAAGGTCTACCCATTCAAACACAGGCACAAAGAAGAATTATGCATGATCCTTTCCTAGGTATCTACCCTGCAACCAGTATCACCTTGTTTTGTAGCCATTGCAAACTTAAAGGTCTGTACATCAGATCATAGGGGGCCCTAAATGCCTATGTCTCAGCCGGTCTCCAGTGTTGACCGCACTTCCTAAACATGAATGATATCATTTCCCTACCAACCCATGAAACCTCACATGTTCCTATCTCCAAACTTCATTATATCCCTCAACAAGACCTCTGATACCACTCTGTCATGCCCCCCTCCCCACAAAGTGCACCCCTCTATGGACGGGAATGTGAAAAGGGAGATAATGACCCCTGATTCCCTCCTCCAATAGGCCCCGGGTTGGAAAATAACACCGAGGGTATAATAAACACACAAATGGGAGGCATTACCCTCTAAGAGAACACATGCGGAAGAGAGAGATAAGATTGATAGCAACCAAATCCAACTAAGAACTAAAATATAAAATAAACCCAAGTACATATATAAAATGCCATGAAAAATCACGAAAACTAAAAGGGGAAAACTACAAGTACCCAAAGGAAAGTAAAACGGCAGCAACCACAAGCCCGAACAGCTCCTCCAACCACAAGTTAGTAGTAACCAGCTTGATATCCAACCTAATCCAAGTGAACTGAAAAATAGTTTATATAAATGTAGGGTGAGTATAACAGTATAATCAATGGGATCCTCTATAAATCCACTTGAGAAAAAGTAAAGAAAGCATGTTAAAGCATAGTGAACAACAAGTGAAACAAACTCGTCACCTAAACACGTATACTAAGTTCCCGACCTCACCATGGATACTCTCACCATGTAACACATACAAGAATATATCATATAATAATGAATATCAAGGGTACCCCACTAATACTTACCTACTGGTTTTCCGTGTTTTCCCCAACAACATACGTCCCGTGCATCTATCTCCAAAGGCTTACCTGAATATACCTGGGCTAAACTCCACAATCTGCACCATCAGCACCACAAAGGCTTGCCCGCAGACACCTAGTCTAAGCACCACACCATCCTCACAACCAAAATTAACCAGGTAGTTTCCGGGAGCCACCACAGCTCTCATAACGTCTATCATACATCGGCTATTATACCTCAATCCATTACACACCATACGCCGAGTAAGGATCCTCAAGCCAACACAGCCTATACCTGTTACACCTATAGTAGTCCATAGGATACTATATCCAGAATATATGTGTGTGAATAACCACAAGCCATTACAACCCTCTACACACACATATGGGAAAAACTAACCACTGTGCCTACCAGCACAAGTATCTACCAAGAGAAGAGAACGAGGTCAAAGGGGGTAGTCATCCATTCATCCTCCAACCAAAATGTTGGGGAAAACACCCCCAGGGCTCAGAATCCCTGAGGTGCTAGTTTCCCTTACTGACAGGGTGGAGTAGCGTATAGAAATCCAAAAAGTACAAAATATATTATATCTCACAACCACACTATGGGAATAACCTAGTCTTAGTCTCAACTGTAGCTAACGTCTCTCGGACTCCGGGATGTTATTTCTAAGACTAGGTATCCTATAAGCACACAACCAATTAAAGAACTTCATTAGGTTACTTCATTCCATATTTCATCAGTTCCACTTTACATTAATGAATTATTTGTTCATTAATTAACCATGAACAAAACCACATTAAACTTCGTTGGAACCACATTCAAAATCAACTGTTCCTTTAAAGATTCAACATCACCTTTAAACTCCAGCATCTCCATCCCTGCGGATTATCACCATTTAATCAGTCTTTCATTATAGAAATTACGTTCCCATATTCCCTGTCATTCTAGAAAAGAATCCTATGTTACTAAACATAAGGTGCTCAACATGATGAGTAGATGTACTAACCTTCGAGTCTTTTCCGCCTATAGTAAGAGTGTAGACCCATTCTTCCTAGAGAGGCTAAACACGGAAAGCACGTGGAATACCCCGCGTGTCTTTGCATATATCGGAAGAAGGATAAGCAAGACCAGCTTCCTTGAGCAGTGGGGAAAAGTAAAGGAGATAAAACATTCAATCAAAGTCACCAAGCATCCAACAAAAACATCCATCCCATTACATCATCACTTGTGTCCTCCCCGACACCCACATGCATAAACTGATGCATCTCGCCACTCTAGGCATCATCTGCTGCCACAACCACAAGGCCTCCTTACCTCCACATATCAAAACACCCCTCTTGGGTCCCATCATAGCACAAGCAGTAGGAAAAACAAACATCACACCAAATGGGCTCTTGTACCTTTAAAAAGGCATTCGACCTTTAAACAACAAGAACCAATAGATTTCAGGTTTACCAACTAACTGAATTAAACACATACATCGACATCAATTTGATTAACATCAAATTAGAAAAACTACCACAACAGCAATAACCAGATTCTTTTATATGCCTCTTTATCTTTAGCAAAATAATTATCAACTAATTATATCTCTACATTATTTATCAATTTCCATCAATAACGAACAACTAATCAAAGAAAGCATAGATATCACTCTATCTAGAAAAACATGAGGCAAACAGTTATCACGGTACGAACCAACATCATGCGATCAAACCTATTATTTTAATCCGGTTCAAATATTTAATTAGGTCAATTTCATTGTGTTCCAAAGGGACAAATCATGCTAACTCTACGATTGCACATAAATAATTAGTGAAGCCATGAATCTCCTACCTCAAAGGTTTTCAAGGAAAACCACAACGGTCAATGAACGCCCAAGAAACCGGGCTGATTCTCTACGAATCTTCCTTAGATCTCTCCTAACACAACCAAGACCAGATCTCATAAAAATCGAGATTCACACACTTAGATCTACCCATAACGTGTGTAGATCTATGAAACCGAGAGAAGAGGAGGAGTAGATCTATGTAGAACTAAGAAACCATGCAAGAATGATCACATACCTCAATAAACTGGCTTCGATTCGTGAAGAGAAGCCTCCGGATTGCCTCCAAAAGGCTTGGGAAAGTTTTTCCACCTCCAAGAAAGGGTAATCCCATGTTATGGCCACTTAGGGGCTTAAATGGGGTGATTAAAAGAAAAACGAGTTAGATCCACAATTTTAGGATCTAACTTTAAGTGCATGCATGGTTATTCTGCACAGTTTAACAAACCGTGTACTAACCGTGAGTTAGCTTATGCCTCTCCAATCACTCCTCGCATGGTTAGTCCGCACGGTTAAACAAACTGTATGCTAACCGTGTGTTAGCCACTGCCACCAAGACCATCCTTGCACGGTTTAGGCAAACCATGCGCCAACCGTGTGAAAGATATTACCCTTTATCTTTCCTTAAAAGTCCACCCAACCGCACCCCAAGTCTCGTTGACTTCCCGGAACCCCTCTAGCACCACATTTTCACAAAGGAATGGACCAGAGAGGTCCAGGCCATTACATACCCTCTACTAAAAAAGGCAACCAATTATTCTAAATTCATCTTGCCTAAAAACCTATCTGGTTCATCCAAGATCTACCCAAATTACTTCCTAAAATCACTCCTCATATACTATAGGCCTTATATTAGGAATAACACCCTCCGTATGGGGGTTAATTTGTTAATCAAAGGATATCATCCATAGAAGAGGTATGGTTTTTAATAATGTGTTTTTGTTTTGTTTCTTCTTTCACATCCTTCATATATTCTTCCACCATGATGAAATAATAACTCCAATATCCTCAATATTATGATATTTTATTATTTCAATATTATCATCTAATGCCATCTTTAATTTGGTTAAATGGTAAAAGAATTACTCATTTTTCTGTACGTGTGAACTATCTCCTCCATTAATCGATATAATTCGGTTTCTGTTACTATCTCTCATGAATAGTTAAAATGATGAAATTATTGTCTAAATATGATATTAATGACATTTTTATCATTATAATATAATAATATATCAATTATGTTCTTAATTTATATGCACATGATAATGATAATGTTGTTCATCTGTACGGTGAACTATAACATCTACGAAGCGATTTGATTCATTTTTCATCACCACATCACATGGAAGATATTTATATGTATATTTAAATGATTAATAAGATATTTATTATATTATGATCATTATGATCAATGAATAATGGGAACGTTATTCGTGAATATGTATGACCTACCATCTCCATCATTATAAAGTTGATCATTTTTCATAAAATTACATAAATAGTTTGATTTAAAACTATAAATAATGTATATAATTGATTATAATTTCATGAATATTATTCCAAAAATTAGGGACTTATTACCACTTTAACTATTGAAATCATTCCAATTTCATTATGGACTCAAGTACCAAATTTTGATAAAACTTCTGACATGAACTTAAATAATTATGTAATTGTTTTAATAATGTAACAAGTGATATGAAAAAAGAATAATAATCCTAAAAATGGTTCTCAAGAAAGTAAATAATTGAATAAAGTTTATTATTCAGGAATAAAAATATTTTACATCATGATTCTAACTTAGGGTAAGAGACTTTCCATTAAAACTCTCTTTTAATGTTCATCGTTCACGTATTTTTACAAAAGATAAAAGGAATGTTTTTTATCTTATACAACATGGGTGGTTTATCTAACTTTCATAACACTTTATTAATTTATTTTTTATTTATAAGTTTTATTTTTTTCATTTTTTAATAAAAATTTTTCTTTATGATATGCATGGTTCTAAAAGTGATTTTTACATGAAAAGTATATTATGAGATTTGATAGTGTTTTGATCATGGGTTTAGAAGATTTTTCAAGGGTTCAATTCATGGTATGCTCAATAAAAATTTTTATTATGGATTTATCGCATAATAGATCATGATATGATGGTTTTATACTAATTATAACTCATTATATTATAGGTTATTCCCAATTATTGCTCAAGATATTTTGATAAGAGACTATTATAGCTCAAGATACCACACGTAGGCCACATTATAGATTTTCACATCATTAGGTACTCCAGATATAGAAGTGGACCATAAGGTTATTCTATATATCAGTTTGAATGTAATAATGATAAGGTAATGATTCCCCAATAAACGTCCATTATTTTTATATTCTTTCTAATGAGTTTTTGAGAATTGGGTTTTAATAAGGTTTACATGTTTTCAATAGACTAATAAATTATTTCTTTTTTCCTTTACTGAGCTTTTTTAGCTCATCCCATGTTTTGAAATGTTTTTCATATGGTATAAGTATTGGTAGAAGAATATAGGAAGTCATGATCAATGTTATGAATATTTTCATGTATAAAAAATCATCTATTCTTTTAAAAGTTTTATTTTTTTTAAATGGATAATGTTTGGAAGTGTCCACTTTGTATTTTATGGTTTTGTTATGTATGATTTATGTCCTAATTATATAATATTACAAACTTAAAAGGGTCCTGAATGTGAGAAAATTAAATTCTTGGCTAAAAATCAAAATTATGTAATTGTTTAGCCTGGGGCCTTGGATTTTACCTTAGATAAACTTGAACATAGATCTACTCAATAAACAAATAATCCCTCCCTTTCTATAATTGAATACAAATAAATAAATAGAGGTATTAACATTCTATTTTACCAAATAACATAATACCTTTCCAAGGATATATTTTAATAAATACAAGATCTCATACCTTATAATAAATATCATTCCTCCAATTATCCGAATAACTCTTTTGACTACTCTAAGTGACCCAAATGTACTTCTAAATCATATTTTATTTTTCAACCATTTATTTTACTAGTTCTTTTATTAACAAATTTCTTTCACCAACTTCATCCCAATATTCTGGATTATGAAATCTATTTCTATATAATGCCTCAAAAACTTACATCTATATAATAGAATGAAAACAATCATTATAAGAAAATTCCACTAATGATAGACATTGATAGAAACTTTTAATGAGAAAGCAAAAAGTATTTTCTCAATATTCAGAATTGATCAATCTAATAATCTATCAAATTGCAGATGAAGAGTTATATTGAAATTAATTTCAATACCCAATGAATTTGGAATCCCTTTTAAAAAATTAGTGGTAAATATGATGTTATGATCAAATACTATACACATATAGACTCAATGTGCTCTCAATATCTCTTTAAGGTAGAGTTTAGAAATCCAATACAAATTCTAAATTTTCTTGATTTAAGAAAAGTGCATAGATTTAGTTACGTATCAATAATAACACAAATTACAATATTACCATTATATTTCTTAAGTAATCCCACCAATAAAGTCATAGATATTTTATCTTATTTATATTTATGAAAAATAAAATATTGAAGCATTCTGTTAAATATTTTTCACTTAGTGTTAAACTATTGAGAAGTTAATCATTTCATAGAATAATAAACATTATCCTTCTTTGTTTCTTTCCCTAAAAAAATATTCTCAAATGTAATATATTGTTTCATAGAAAATAGAGAGCTATGATCTTCACTTATAAATTACTTCTTCAACTAGAAATCACTTGAATAAAACTCTTTCCAAATAGGATAATAACTTCTTTGTCAATTTTAAATTTTGGAAACTTATCGATCATAATTAACTCTAGTATTTCTTTCAAACCTAGATCTTCATTTTGAGTATGGTTAGTTTTTTCTATCTATGATAACTTCACTAACACATGAACCCAAAGTGAAGAAATTACATTATGAACCATTTAAAAGAAAACATTAATTAATTATTTAACTAAAGGATCATGTTCCAAATTTATTATAATTAACGATGCATTGTCTTTTTAGTTCAAGTCATTAAATACGTTTTTTTCTTCACATGGATGATAGTGAACAGTGCAATAATAATCCATTATTAGTTCCAACAATCTTATATTCCTTATTTTTAACTCTTTTTGAGTGAGTAAATTCATTAAACATTTATAGTTAGCCTAAATATCACATTTTACCACACATAAAATATTTCTCCAAATTTTTAAATAAAAAAAATATTTCATCCAGTTCAATATCATTTATATGGTAATTCCCCTCATGAATTTTCAAATTTCATGATGTATATGAAATTAACTAGTCACAATCCATCAATACCAAGTCAATTATCTTTAAATAAGTATCACTATATATAAAAAACTCCCCAGTTCTAAATGGATAGGAAAACACTGTAGAATTATCCAATATTCTATTCAATTCTTGAAAAAATTCATCAGATTACTTTTTATAGATTAATTTATCTCCATTTCAAGTTAACAAAGTTAGTGGGAAAGATAAATTACCACTTTTTTCCAAAAAAATACCATCTTTAGTGACCGTATAATCTAAGTAAAGTTAAAATATCAGTGAAATTTTTTGGTCTTGGACACTCTTCCACCACCTTAGTTTTACTAGATCAATAGTTATACTATCTTTATATACAATATATCCATGGGAATAATTTTTTTGTAACTAAAATTATCATTTAATAAATTTTACATACCATGTATTTTTTTTAATGTCTATAGAAAAATCTTTATATGTCTCTCATGTTCAAAATAACTATTATAATAATCTAGGATGTTATTAATAAACACAACCATAAATTTATCCACAAACAAATGTGAAACACAATTCATACGATCAATGAATGATTCAAGTGAATCAGTAATTATAAAGGGTATAACTGAAGACTCATAATTATAATACTGAGTATGGAACATCATCTTCACAATGACTTCCTTCTTCACATTAAACTGATGATATGAAAACATGTGATTAATCTTTGAAAAATAATATTTATACTAAATCAGATTAAAAAATTCATATATTTTAAGAAATAGATATTTTTTATTTATAATAATGATTTTGAGTACTCTATAATCAATGAAATTCCATATTCAATAGTTCTTCTTTTGAACATAAAAAATAGTATCACTCTAAGGTGAAGTGATAATATGAATAAAACCATTTTTATGAAACTCTTGTAACTTCTTTTTTAATTCCAATAACTCTAAAGAATCGATTTGATAAGGGGTTTTTTAAAATTTCTTAACTTCTAAAACTAATTCTGTAGTAGAATCATCCTTCTAATATTTAATAACACTAGAAAAATCATCAAGAAATAAATATATATACTCATTTACTTTTAAAATACCATTTATCTAAATAATTCCCTATTTTCATAAATATAAGTAATATAACTTTCACTTCCACATTTAATTAGTTTCTTGTTTCTTTGATATGTTATCAAAGTATGAAATCATTATAAAAAAACACACATTAAGAAATTAATATAACTTCCTAATCTTTTCAATATATCTTACCATGGTAAACTAAAAGTCAATCCATATCCAAAATAACATATAACATAACTATAGAAAAGATAAAAATATTTTACGGAAACAAATTCTTCGGATAATCATAGGGAGATTATTATAAATATTTGTTTCCATTAATACATTCACCATCAGATTTTATTAAAAGTTACTTATCTATTTCTTATGGTAATATTTCTATTTTACCAAAAATTCATTATAAATAAAAAGAATATGTAGAGCTGAAATCAAACTAGACTTTGGATTAATTTTAATAAATAAATAATGTTCATATCACCACTTCATTTTATGGTCCTATATTTTATAAGGTAGTCACAAATGTCTTCTCCAAACCCTTCTAAATATTTTCATGATGATTATAATCAATCATACTTTTCTTTTGACAGAAATCAGTATAATTTCCCATATAAATGAATTTAAAACACCTCAATGGATGCAAATCATATTTGGTCTTACCAACACCATAATTTTTTTTCTTTATAATCAGGATCCAAATGTCTCCATATAACATATATATAACACTTTCCATTTTTTAAGACACTCCCTTGGATTCTACATACCACACTTATCTAAAGATGGAAATTTAGACCTCTTAAAATTGTATTTATTTGATGGGTGTTTTCCCATTGTTTTTTACATAGAACATTTCCTATGTATGTTGTTGTAAAAGTAAACAAACTCCATCTCAACCATAAAAATACTAAAAAAACATTATCATATATTTTAAATTCTTAAAAGGTTAAATATCTTTGGAAACATGGTTTCAATCCTTTTTAAAACTTGTTGAATTTAATATCATGATATAGAATGAGGTTTTGTTCATATAAAAAAATCTAGTATAATTGGCTTCCTAGGAATAAAACTATTCCTCCTCCTTTTACTTCAATTCAAAAAATTTCTTTCCATACTAATTTAACCAACCATGGTTAACTACTTCTCTTAGAAAACATATTTAAAATTTGTCCACTATATGGTTTCAATAACATATTTCTATATAGTATCCTTGACAAGAGACCACAACATATCAGTTTCACCAAAAAAATGATATTTTTAATTAATTACCTTTTTATGTACAAAATAACCCAAATATAAAATAACATTTCCATAGCATTGATAAATCCTTCAGAGACCACTAGATCTGAAGTTCCACTAAATGTCAGAGGTTTTTTCTTCATTAAAATATAAATTATTGAAATGTTCGTCTGTAGAGAGTCTAGTCTCTCTCTATAATAGTTACCTCTATTAATATACTATGTCAATAGAGTTAAAATACTTAAAAACTATTCTATTTTAATTAATACCATTATAGGTTTATTATTCTAAAGGATATTTTCCTATAGATTTCTATCCACTTCATTCATTATGTCGCCTTTAAAAAATGAACTCTAAAATAGAAAAATATTTTATGATATGATATGGAAACCATCAAAGTTTACTCATGATATTATAATCTATATCTTATCACCACTTAATATTTTTAATGACATCATAACATGTAACGTTATTTAAACCTTCCTTTGTTACAAATTATAATAACTAGTATCTTAAATAACAAATAAGTACATGATTTTTAACAAGGGTTAAAATTTATTGAATTTCAAAAATATTTTATATTTATAGTTTTAGAGAATTAGTAAAAAAACTTACATACCAAAACCTTTCAATAAAAAGGGGAAACTTCTACTTAATATCAATTTTTTTCTATAGAAATATGATTCCTAATGTTTAACTCTTATTTCATTCATAATGTTATTTATAATTTTAATATGAATCCTTATAGTGGAAATATATACCTGGATACATTTTATACTCATACCTGGTCCCTATGAAAAACATTTGGAAATTTGGGATAAGCATAAAAATCTCAAAAAGGGATACAAACAAAAGAAACTAGAAATTATCTAATATTTTGTATCCATAAAAATATATATTGGGTTCAATAAATTATGTCACAAATTAATACAAACATAAAAAGAACAACATATTAAAAATAAATTTTTATTAAAGCTATAATATCCACTAATCAGGTAAACCATCAATAGTTAT
Organism: Viscum album; assembly: GCA_963277665.1. Classification (NCBI taxonomy): domain Eukaryota; kingdom Viridiplantae; phylum Streptophyta; class Magnoliopsida; order Santalales; family Viscaceae; genus Viscum; species Viscum album. The sequence continues at coordinate 457,267,434 of OY728133.1, read as the reverse complement.
TACCTATAGAAAGTAAATAATTAATATGAGATAATATTAAAAATGTTTTTCAATAAAAATTTGTTATCATTACATTATATATTATCTTTTTAAATATATATTTACAAATTTTATAATTTATTATTAAATATTAAAATTAAATTTCCTCAGAAAAAACTATTTTGGGATATATTTTTTATAATTTTCTAAAATAATTGATTTTCAGGTGAGTAGTAAATAAATACATAATCTATTAATGTAATCATTTTTATGAATTCATTGAATGTTTTAAAACATTTTACTATGATCTTTATACAATTAAGTAAAAAAATTAATTCTAAAAAACAATTTCGAATTTCTAAAATCATGCTCATTGTTTTCAAAATTTATTCATCGTTTTAATAAAAACAATTTTTCAACTATTAAATTTTATTAAATATAACATGCTAAAAAAGTGTTTTTTATTATTTTTTTATAATGAAATACAATTTGAAATATAATAATTATTTCAAATTCATTGTAATCAATGGAATTTATTATTCTAACCCAATCATAAATATTTTTTCTTAAAATACTCTTTTTTAAAAAATAGTTTTTATGCTTGTCATGCACTAAAGTTAATATTGGGTTTTCTACACTTAAAAATTCAATTTTATAAAATAATTATTATATTTGAGATATTAATTTACATATTATTCAATAAAACCTATTTTATTTTTTGGTTTAAAATTTATATTTTTAGGATTAATGCTAATTACCATTATCAGGTTAAAATAACTATTTTAAAATTATTGTTTTGTTAATATCATGGAATTTATATAGATTAAATTAAATTGAAATAATTTAAAAAATTAAATTTTATTTCATTATTAAACAAAATGATAAATATATTTTCACTCATTTAATTGTTATTCAATACTAAATAAGATTAAAAATCTATAATGTTAGAAATGTAATTTTTTGGATTAAATAGTTTTTCTACACATTATCAGTTATATTTTAAAAGTTAATTTTATAATATTTAGAAATTTAATTTTATTAAATAGATCATAAATTTAGTTCCATAACCATTAATTTTTTTATAAATTTTTTATTATATTTTTAATAAAACAAAAAATCTAAAAACTAAATATTAGTAACCTAGTTGAAATGTAAAAGAATGAAAAGAAAAAACATAATTGTAATAATAAAATACCTTTCATAAAAGAAGTGAATAAACACATTTTTTCAATTAATCAACCCAAATTCACCCCATAATCAATTATTTAGTATATTTTGAGTAATTTACTTTGTAATAGTTTCATGCCATTATTAAATTATAAAGAGTGTTTCCAAAAGACCATATTTTCCTCTCTCATAAAAGGAAATCACTTACACCCATTAAAACACACACCTCCATTTTTAATTAATCATATAAATTATACAATATAAATACTTATAAACACTATCCAATAAAAATAATTCAATTTTCATTCACTATCATCTTAATCCCTTCAATTTAAAGGGTACTTCTTAGAGAAAAATTAAGTCTCCAATGTAAGTATTATCTCCTTCTTAAGATTTTCTCCATAATTTTACTCTTTTAAGAACATATTTACCATAATAATATTATTTATTAAGTATTATCTATATAAATATATTTTACATAGTAATGGTATAAACATTATTTATTCATTTCCATCCACTTAGAAAAATATAAGAACGTTGTTAGTGCATTGCACGGGCTACCACCTCCATGAAGAGAAGCCATTTTCTTTTCATCAATACCATTAAAGGATGATAAAAAGGATTTAATTGTTGAATAAATATAATATTTATAATTAAATAATTATTATTACATATTAATTTAATATCCTTATTCACCCCTCTCACATGTTCATAAATGTGAATGTTATTTGTATGTATTGCGTATTAACTCCTCTATATTGAAATGTTTTTCATTTTTCATTTAGATTTTAATAAATTATATAAACATAAAAAAATATGAAACATCGTCATAAAAAAATCTATATTCTTATGTTATAATTAAATTATGTCAAAATAAACACATTATTAACCATAATCATCAATCGATTTAATGTAGGTTCAAGTTTGGGTATGTTTAACTACCTACGTAAACAATTCATTAAAATTTGATCATAGACGGCTATTGTAACATAGGAAATGGTATTATTATAATATCTTAATCAAATATATGTTATCATATAGTTCTAAAAATATTATATTAAGTATTTTACATTTTATTGATGTAACATTGTTGTTTTCTAAAATTACTAAAATAAGCTATTATCAATTCAGTTTTCACATAATGTAACCAAACAACATATGGAATGAAATAATAAAGATATAAATAAATATAATTTAAATATTATAGAAACTTGTATTATATATAAATATTGAACTTGATATCAATTTATGGTTAATGGTATCAAAATTATTAAACATAGCAAACACACTTAGTGTTATTAACAAACTATAGTCAAAATATGTTATAACTAATGAATGTACATGTGATAAATATTTATGAATATGTATTTTAAAAGTGAATAAATTATGATTAAGGTTTTGAGAATTTTTATTAAGTTATAAATTTTTTATATGAGGTTAGAAAATCATTAATTAACTAAGTAAGAAAAGTATTTTTGTTTTTTGTTCACTTTCATTGACGCATGATTTCACATTTTTCACTTATTTTGCATTTATGTGGTATAAAAACTACCTCAAATGCATTAATTCATCACAAATCACCCTTTTTAATGATATAAAATTTTTATTTCACAATATCTCTTATAGGGTCTTTAAATCCATTCAGTTCTCAAGTTGTAAGGGTTTCTTTGTCTCAAGTTTTAATCCCTTTTGACATGTTTATTCTAAAGACATTATTTTATTTTTAACAGTGTAAATACTACCCATTTTAATTTTCTAACATGATTGTCTTATATTTCATGACATTAAATGATTTTTGCAATGTTTTACCTCTCTAGGGTTTTATATTCATTAAGGGGTTTTAAGGGGTTTCATTAAGGGGTTTTAAGGAATCGAATCTCTTCATCATGTCATAATCACTCTTCTTTGACTATAATCATTCAATATTGATATATTATAATCTATTAAGATTGTATGTTGTATTTTAACCTTATTTTATGAGTTATTTACTTATATTTATCAATATATTATTATTTTATTAAATTTTTTCAAACATAAAACTGTGCCATTGGTAATAATAACTCTCATTCGGACCAGTGGAACTTTTCTACCATGTATATATATTCCTTTCTCCTAATATTTCCCCCACTTTTAGGAAAGATAATATAGAATATATTATATTATTTTTATAATTATTTATCTATTTTAAAGGATAATTTAATACTATTTTAATGATGTGGGATTTTAATAGGATTATTTCAAAGTGCTCAAAAGATTTTTTTCATCCTTATAAAATAATTTTTTTTTCATCCAATCCAAATTTTCATTTGATAAAAACATATGTATTTTTTTCAATTATCAAATATTATTTTCAAAAATTAAAAAGTTTTAACATAATTTTCACTTTACCTTCTTGAAAACCATATATCCTTTTTAGGTTCCCATTATTAATTGTTTTTTTAAAAGTAAATGTTTTCAATGTATTTTCACTTTTCCTATTTTGAATAGTGTATAAGAATCATTTTAAGAGTAATTAAGTTCAAAGTATTTACCAATATATTTCTTAAAATCTTTTTGTATTTAAAGGATATATTATTCAAGAATCTTTATAATAATTTTATCATATATATTCTCTTTCCCTTGATCTATGAATTTTGTCATCCGTATGGGAATTGTTAAAATAGAATCCCTTCATTGAGTTATAAAATTTATTATTTGAACATCATTTTTCTAAGGATTTCCCATTTGAATAATTATAAATTTTTTAATTTTTGGGGGAAAATAATTTTAAACCAATTATATTTGAAACAATGGTTTACTTCTCATTTTTCTGGAAAAAGAGTATAATTTGGAAAAGAGACATGTAACCTTCAATTTTAAAATGAAAAATATATTTTTTCAAATGTATCTTCTTCATGATTTTTTTATTCATCATCAAATTTTATATTTCTAGTAGAGTTATATTTCACATTTCTTAATATATTATTATTTTATTTTGTGATTATTTTGGAAGTCTAGGATTTTAAATTAAATTATTAAGTTCATGATGTTATTTTAAACCTTTTGGATGTTTTAAAAATCCTAATTTATTTCCATGTAATTGTTATAAAAATTGAATTATTATAATTTTTATGCTCTATGAAATGAATTTTATTTTCATGGGACATTTATGTGATGATTTTGAAATTTCATGAAACCCATTTTAATTTTAATTATTATTTTAAAATTAGATGATTGTTTTTCATGTGGCATACATGTGTATGGGTTATAATATAGGTGGAACATATACATATCTATAATTAATTAGGTTAAAATAATATATCTCATGATATATAACTATTATGTGAACAATTTAGCAAGTTTCTAGGTTCACAATGGGTGAGTGTGATAGATTTTAACACAACTGATATTTTTATGACTGAATGTTTGGAGGGTAGACATGCTAAATATGATATGAAATCTTATATAGATGATTTTGAAACATTATATTATATATTCCATGGATAATTTCAAAGTATTCATGTTTAATTTTCTCATTCCTTGGAAAAAGTGTTATTATTTAGAGATGTTATGCTTAGGGTTAACACTTAATGTTACTTTTCTATAAAAGAATATTTTCTCTTTATTATTTCTTTTCTATGTGATTATGATCTAACCATTAAAGACTTTGTTATGTTATCCCATAATGAGTGTTATAGATCACCCCATTATTATGTTTCCAATACACTTGTAATTAATGTGATTTTATCATATAAGAAATATTGAAAGGGTCTAAATGAGCATGATTATAGAGAAATATTCATAAGTGCAGTAAAATAGATGTTTATCTGGCTAATATCTAAGATACTAGACCGTTAGGTATTTGGGTTGTGAAACTTTTAGGATATATATAATTTATATCTTGATATTAATATATTATTTAATTCATGTTGAGCTTGGGTTGCTTAATTTTGTTTCATAGTGGGGTTCAGTTATTTTAGAGAATATTTTAGCTATTTTTGGAAATTAGTTTTGTTACCTTTGGAGTTAGGGATAATAAACCTTAGTGAAAACCATAGAGTTGAGTCTATTTATATTATTATATCCTCAAATATTAGTAATGTCTTTAGTGATTTGTTTTTAAAGAAATAAATATCTTTATATATATTAAATGCGGATTTGGTTTTGGTATAAATACATTTATGGTTAATAACCCAGATATGAGCTTATAGGGTATATCTCAAACATCATTTTGGTGCATAATGAATTCACCCTTACTAAAAACCATTTTTAATACTCTCATGTCATATTCATTAGTTAATAAAATTCTATTTATAACCACTACGATGGATTTATTTTATAGTTGCAAAGTGGGATTAAGTTGAGAAGTGTAAGATGACCCAACTAAATGTTACATGTGCTGAACCAAGATGGTTATAGGATGAACCAATTGTGACAGAACATAAATGAAAGTTTTTAAGTTTTAATTAAGGTTTCATTGGATAATTCATCATAAGATTGAGTTTTCATATTCATATGGTCATTTACACTATTTTTATCACAACCTTTTTGGTTGGAGTATTTTTTGGAAATAGAAATATTAAAATGAAGCTATGAAATGTTTTTCCCTATAAACTGCTAAAGAGAATATTCGGAATCAATAGTTTTCATTTATTATTAAGGATAATGAGGTTCACATATCAGTATAGGACATATCCTGAGTTTCTAATGGATCCCATTGCTTATTCCATTAGTAAGGGATAATTAAAAATTGGTGAATGCAATTTATTTAAGGGTGTAGAAAATAAAAAATAGAGATTTTTGATCCTTAAAAATGAAAACTACATTGTGTAACTTGTGTCTCCTGTTACACCCAACATAAAAAACACATCATATTAAGAATATATTATTAATAAATTAATAATAAACACTGAGATAAAAATCCATTAATATTTATTACCTTCAGAATGTGAATAATTAATTTGAACTAATATTGAAAAGGTTATTTTCAATAAAATTATTTTTCTTCTTATAATATATTTTAATGATAAATTATATTTTTTATTTTTTTTAATTTTATATTTTTATATTTTTCTAAAATAATATATTTTTAGGTGAATAATAAATAATTACCTATTTTATTAATATTTTTTCTTTTATGAATGAAATTAATGTTTTGAAAACTTCTAATATATAAATTTGAATTATAACGGATGATAAATAATTTTAATGTACTGTTTTGAATTTATAAACCCATGCTCAACATTTTTTAAATTTATTTAGGGTTTTAATGAAAACTATTTTCAAACTACACTATTTAGATTATTATAACGTTATGAGATAAAGGTTTTTTTATTAATTTTAGAGGAAACTATGTACCATTTTATAGAAAATAATTATTTCAAACTCACTATAATTAATGGAAATTGATAATCCTATCTTAATCATAAATATTTTTTCTTAAAAACAAGCTTTTTCAAAAAAACGAGTTTTCATGTATTCCATACAATAACATTGAGATTAATTTCCATACATATATAACGACAATTATAAAAAATTAATATCATATTTTAGATAATAATGTTTATATTATTTAATATGGACAATTTCATTTTTTGGTGTAAAATTTATATTGTTAGGATTGATTCTAATTAAAATGATAATGGTGAAATAGTTATTATAAAATTGTTTTTTAATTATTATCAAAGAAATTATATCAAATGAATTAAAATTAAATAATTTACATAATGATTATACTATGATTTTTATATCCATAAATATATATATTATCACTTATTTAATTTTTTTCATTACTAAATAAGATTAAAATTCTATATTATTTAAAATTTCATTTTTCTACGAAAATAGTTTACTACACACTATCTATTTTAATTTAAAAATTAATTTTAAAATATTTATAAAATTAATTAGATTCAATATTTGTTAAATTTAGTTCTATAATACAAAAAAAAAATATTGGTAATATTATGGGTTTAATAAAATACAAATTCAAAAAGTTAAAAAGTAGTTTTCGTAATTAAAAGTAATAGAATAAAATGTAAACATTTAATGGTAAAAATATTATAAAATTGTAAAAACATGTTTAGAAACACATGGTTTTGAATTTATATTCCCATATACACAAAAAAATCAATAATTTAGAATCATTTGGGTCGTTAAACTTGTAATAGTGTCATGTAATTGTTAAATTATAAAAGGTGTTCCCAAAATTTCACTTTTCTTCTCTTATAAATATGGATCACTTAAACCCTTTAAAAACTCCCTATATAATTAACCATTGATAATTATAAATTTTAATATAAATATAACTCCATCCCATAAAAATAATCCCATTTTCACACATAGTAATCCTAATATATTCAATTTGAACGTGACTTCCAAATCAAAAACCATATATCTAATGTATGTTTTATCTCATTATTAAGCTTCTGTTCTTGATATTAATCTTAAAAACATCTCATTACCATAATAATATGATAAATTTCGTATTATTATTACAATAATATGTGTTTATATTAACGTTAAATCCCTTATTTAATCATTTATGTCCACTTATAAAAACAAAAGAACATTATTAGTGTGTTGTGTAGACTGTAGCATCCACAAAGCGAAACCATTTGTTTTTAATCAAAAAAATTCATGGATTTAAATAGGCTTAAATTGATGAATAAATATAAAATCTCTAATGTAATTATGATTCCAAAATTTAAATTTAATTTCCAACACCACCCTCTCTCAAATATTGAGAAACAAGAATGCTAATTGTGTGTACGTGCTGATTATCGACTCCACGATAAAATGTTTTTTTATTTTTCATTTAAAAATTAATAAATTATAATAAAATGTTAAAATATAGGTAAAAATTATTAAATAATAATAATAATATTCTTCTTTTATTATATTTATATTTTGTCTAAATAAAATCATCATTAAACCACCTTCATGAACAATGATTTAATATCCGATTACATATTACTATGAGAACAAGAAAAATAATATTATTATAATATAATAATACAATATTTATTATTATATTGTTTTAAAAATATTATATGATTTGTTTATGTTATTATTAAACTTACATTTATGTCCTATAAAATCCCTAAAATAAGTCACTATCAATTCATTTTTCACATAATGTAACTAAAAACATATAGTATTAAATAAAAAACTTTTAATTAAAGATAATTTATATATTAAAAACCTTAGATCATATATAAATAATGAAATATATTTTAAATTATGGGTAATGATATCAAAATTATTAAAAATGTGAAAAAATGTAAAATTTATTTACACATTATAGTCAAAATAAGCTATAACTAGTTAATACACAGATGATAAGTAATTATAAAAAATGATTACAAAAGGATAAAATTTATTACTAAGGTTCTAATATAGGTTATTAATTTAATTATTATTTTATATGGTGATAGTTTTTCATCAACTAATTATGAAAGAAAGGATTCAAGGAATCAAGGAATGGGTTTGTTGTCTCAAATTGAATTTTATTGATAAATGATTTCATTTTTTCACCTAGTACTCATTGATGAGGTATAGATACAGAAAAAATAATTTATTTTTCACAAATAACCCTTATTCATGAGATATGAATTTTTATTTCATAATTCATCTGGCATGTTCTTTAAATCTATCCACTTCTCAAGTCGTAATGGTTTCTTTATCTAAAATTCTAATCCCTTAACACATGTTTATTCTAAACACCATGTTTTATTTTATATAGTTTTAATACTGAACCATTTTTATTTTATATCGTGATTATATTATACTTCATGATTTTAAATGTTTTATTTAATGTTATAACTCTCATGGTTTTTTGATTCATAAGATACAAACGCGGTAACTTTTTTTTGAAACTCGAATCTTTTAATAGGGCCATAATCACTCTTCTTTTAATATAATTTTGATCATTGATCATTTATAAACAATGAAGATTTTTTGTGTTGTTTTAACAATACATTATCTTTAAATTAATTCTATTTATCAATATAAAATTATTTTATTAATTTTATTGAAAAATAAAATTGTATAATTCGAAAGAATAACACTCATTCTTACAAATGTATATTTTCCATAATATCTAAATTTTTCTTCCAAATAATGTTCTCCACTATTTTGAAAATATAATATGTACTATTTTATATGATTTTAATAATTATATATATCTTCTAAAAATTAAAATTTAACACACTTTTAATGATTTGGGTTTTTAATAAGTTTATTTTGATGTTTTAATTTTTTTCCCATGCTTCCAAAATAAAAACAATTATCATTCAATCAACATTTCCATTTATTAAAACGTAAGTTATTTTCCATTATTAAATATTGTTTGTAAAGAGTTAAAATTTCCATTGCTTCTTCATATTCTATTTTAGAAAACCTTTTGTCTTTTCCAAGTTCCCAGTACTAAATATTATTATTGCAATTAAAATTTTTCAATCTATTTTCACTTCACATTTTTTAAAACATCATAAGAATTATTTTAAGAAAAAAGAAATCTAGTTTATTTTTATTTTTATTATTTAAAACAATTATATATTTAAATGTTATTTTATTTTTAAATCTTTATAATAATGTTTTCAAAAGACTTATCCTTCCCATGATACAGGAATTTTGAAATTTGTAAGATACTTGGAAACTCAAACTCTTTTCTTTCAGTTATATAATTTCTTATCTCAACTACATTTGTACATGTTTTTTCATTTAAAATTAAGTTATATTTTTTAATTATATGGAATATAGTTTTTGAATAAATTCCATTTTCATGAATGTTTTCATTTTCATTTTTTTAACCATAGGATTATTTTTTAAAGAGACTCACAGCTATGAATTTTTAAACAAAAAATTTAAAATGTATTAAAACAATATTTTATTTATGATTTTTTTTCATTATATTAAAATTATATACCTCTAGAGGAGTTATATTTAATGTTTTGTCCAATATTATTATTTTATTATGTTATTATTTTTAGAGATCAAATTTTAGCAATCAAATTATTTATTTCATGATATTATTTTACACATTTTGGTTGTTTTATGAAACCCATTTTATATCCATGGGTTCCTTATAAAAATTGAATAATTTTCATTTTTTATTTTTTATGAAACCATTCTATATCCATAGGTTATTTATGTCATGATTTGTAAATTTCATGAAACCCATTTTCATTCTATGGGTATTTTTAGGATGATATGACTATTTTCAAGTGACACACAAATGTATGGATTATGATATGGGTGGACGTATATATCCCTCCAATATATTGTGTAAAGTTGTATATCTCATGAGATATATATTTTATGTGAATGGGAAAGAAATATTTTATGTTCACTATGGTTGAGTGTGATGGAAATAAACTATACTCATGATTTTATAAGTGAATGTGATCGGGGGTATCATAGTTCATAATGATAAGAAATAATATGTTTATGACTATTTAACTTTCTTTACCTTATTAAATGGCTCATGTTATATGGTTCATGTTTTAATTTCCCATTCCATATTAAAATTAATATTTCATTTTGATGTTATTCTTATGGTTAACACTTAACGATTTATGTTCTTTTAAAGTAGATATTTTCATTATTCATGAATTTTTGTATTATTAATATCTCACCATTATGGCCATTATTTTTTTATCCATTAATGACTTTCTGAGCTCACCCCTTACCTATGATTCATATCCCTATATTATGAATATGATTGTATCATGTGAGAAGTATAGAAAGGGTATAAAGGATCATGATTATGGGAGAAATATTTGCAAGTATAGTAAAATAAGATATTTATATAGCTAATCATTGAAACACTAATCCTTTATTTATTTCGTTTTTGTAAATATTATGATATCAATTATTTAAATTATGAGTTTAATATAATATTTAATTTATTTTTATCTTTGGTCTTTTCAAATCCTATTAGTCTATTTTGAAATTAATTACTTCCAATAGAGAACCCTTCTTTTATATAAATTACCTTGAGCTCAAATAAACATTTACTTAATCAATAAATTAATTTCAATTATAAAATATTTTTATAAAACACCTAATAATAAATAATAAATGAAAAGACATAATCATAAAGGTTTCTTGTAAAATATGAGAACTAATTAAAACATTTTCTTGGAAACCACACTTTTTACCTTGAAAGGGGTATAACATTTACTTTAAAGAAAATATCACTATCATAAATCATAAATAAAATTAATACCTTGGTAAATAATTTTAAATTATTGGAAATTAATTTATGAACCTTGGAATATAATATTAATATAACTATTAAAATCAACATTACAATCACTCTTAAAAATTTAATAACCAATATAGTTAATTCAAACATTTATTCCCTAGAGGAAACAAATCATTACTAAATAAACTATAGATCTATATTAGATTTACCAATAATAAAATTAAATAAAAAAGACCATAAAATAAATAAAACAAATAGAATCTAGAATTCACATTAGAAAATCTCAGAAATTATCCCATTCAACATGTAAACCGAAGGACTTTTAGGCTTCACATAAAAATAAAAATAATACACCTTTATCTAAGAAATATTCTTAAAAAAATTTCCAACAAATGTGAAATAATATTTTATTTGAAAACCCATTCAAAATAGTAATGTAATATTCTTAAATAATAATGTATATAATGGTGGAAAATTTGGCTCATCTTATATAGGTTAAAAAATATTTTCTCCACACTTTTGTAAAAATGTCAAAAATAACATTTTTGAAAAAAGTGAAAAAGGATTGTTTTAAAACCTTAATCAATAAATTAATGCATGTTTTATAATTAGTTTTAAAAAAATATTTAAATATATTAATATTATACTTAAAATAAGATAATGAACATGGATATTAAGGGAATATAAAATAAAAACTTTACAACATTAAAAATAAGGTTTAAAAAAATCTTTTACCTTGAGTCTGAATTTCCATTTACATTCTTTAATTCCTATATAAAAAAATATATTAATTATTTACATAGTTAATAAATTTTTTCAAGTGTATTTCATTTTTATTTCATTTATTTTCATCCCTTATATAATTATTAAATCAGTTGACTTTATGTTAGACGTTTTGAGGATTCTTAGTTTGTAATCACAAAGCATATTTAGTGGGTTCAATGTGGTCAAAGGGGTAATTATTAAATAATATCCAAAATATTAATCAGTAAATAATTAATGTTTTTATAAATTAAATATAATTTTATTACCATTCATGATAGGTATATATGAAAATGGAATTACATTACTTCATGGAGGTAATAGTGAACACGTACACATGATTCATGTTATCATATTCTAATGAATGGAAGAGTAAGATGATAAGTAATAAATTAGAAATAAAATTTATAATTAAGAAATTAATACCATATATATTCATTAAATCAATTATAATAACAATACTTGTGAAGGGATGATGAAATATTAAATATATCACTTCTTGGACGTAGTAGTACACTCATATGCACAAGTGATGTTTTAATTTCCAATATGATGGAAACAGAGATGAAAATGGGGTTTTCCATCAACATAATAACATTTATTCATATTTAATGTAATAATTTTATCATATAAGCATGTTTATAGAATATTTTAAGGATTTTGAAGAAGAAATAAACATGGAAACACCATGTTAAGAGTTATAACTCTTCTTTGGAAGAACAACATTATCTTGCACATTAAGCTCTATATATTGGGTTTTAGGTGATACCAAGACCTCTAGAGCATGGGGATATATTATAGGAAGGTATTTTTTCAATTATCATTTGAGAAAAATGGTTCAAGGTATGTTAATAAGAGAGTATAGGGGGATCCCTTTTATAGGTGAGGATTGTAGCACTCTGGTGATTTTTCAATATTTTAAAATAATATAATGTCATATTCATAGGAAATGAGGATAAAATCTATAAGTATTTGAAGTAATGATTATATGGCTTGAAATAATTTCATCCAATAATATTTAACATTATATTTTGTGACATTATAACTTAGTTTTAACTTTAATTAACATGTTTTACACTTTACTATGGTGATAATTTTTAACCATGATTACTATTCATTATGACAAAAAATGTACTTGGACTCATTTATAAAATATAAATTCCTTATTCAAAATATTAAATCCATTTTTATTTCATTTTTAAAATTTTTGGGAATTTATTTTAATATAATCATGAAAAATGCAAAGAAAGATGGTTTTTTCCTAAAATGTATTTTAAAACCTAAAAAAAATTACACAAAAATCAAGAATAATATTGATTAATATGGAATTAATTGGATTATTATTAGTACAATGGGAATAATTTTACAAAAATATATCCAAATTAGAATATTTCATTTTAAACACTTCAAATGTAATGATATTTTTTTATAAAAATCAGAATTTCTCATTATTCACCCAAAATCAGTCTTTTTAGAAAAATAAAAAATATTGCCCCTAATATGTAATCAATAAGATGATATCAAAAATTTAATCCATTTTATCCAATTAAAATTATAAAATTTATAATTTTTTATTTTAAATAAAACTATATAATTCTTGGAAAACACTTTAGTTAAAATAAGACTATTTCTTTTTCGACTTCAAAAATCATATTAAATTATTATAATGAGTCTAAATCAATAAAATAAAATCATAGATACTAATAAGACATTAAATTATTAAATTATTTAAATTACTTTTGTTTCAAGATTATAAAATTATATAAAATTAATAAAAATGATATTAATGAAATTATTAACATTCTAGAGATGAAGGAATAATTTTATAACACCTTTGTTCTTGTTCATTATACCAAATTAATTTTGGATAAATTTATCAAACAACCATATGTGGTGTAAATAAGCAAGAACTACTCAAAAAATGGATGAAAACTACTTATACGATGACATAAGAAATGTTTGAAGTTTTTTTAAATAAAGTATTTATTATATTTAAATTTATTAAGGAGTATATAATGCATCTGACTAAGTAGGAATCCAAGTTAAAGGTTATTCATCTCAAATGAACTCCAATGGGTAATATTCTATATCATGAACCAAATTTATTCTATATAGTTCATAAACAACCCCTTTTACATCTTATATCATTAATTACACATTACTAATTTTATTTAATGTTTCAATTTATGTTTTCTCTTTTAAGGTGATAATATTGAAACGTTATTAACGTGGAAATGGTTTTTTATAATCTCACACTTATTTGGAATTTTTTATGTTTAAATTTATAAAGGAATATTTATTTAATATTAATTTGTTGAAACCCATTTATTTTATTATTCATTGATTATTTATGGATTTTCAATGTATTTCTTCCAAATTTTCCTCTCTTTGGTACTTAAAGACCAAAATAATATTTTTATGAAAAACTACCCTTCTTTCCCATTTTCTATAGAAAATATTTCTCTTCAATATCCATATTATTCAAAAACAATTATTGATGTTTTTATCGACATTTAATCGATTAGAAAAAATATTTTCTACCACCTTTAGCATTCTTTCAAATGTTTAAAAATATGTGTTTTTAATGTTTCATGGACGAGTCATTTTTGAATTTTCACAAATGTGTGAAAGGAACTATATTTTTAATTTATACAACATAAATTTCTTTTCAAACATTCATGATGTTATTTTATATTTATATTCCCCTATAATATTTTAATTTTTTCTTAAAGAAAATACTTTTTATTTATCTGAATAATATTTAGTTCTCATTTAAAAAAATGCATTATTTTATAAAAAAATTCAAAAGAATTTAGAAATGATTTATTACTTCATTTCTAAAATAAAAATACAAACTAATTATATGAATTTATTTTTGAAAAAATTCTTCCTTTTTCCTCTCAAATTTTAAAAATATTTTTTTAATTTCATATCTCATTTTTTGATGAATTGATAGTCTTATATCATAATTTGTTTATTTATAAATTATACGTTATTTGGATTAAACTCACCTTCTTTTGATCATGTTTTATATCACTATCCATAACTAATTAGACATTACTTATCCACATTATGTACATGTTTTCAATATCAATGATATAATTATTAATATTTCTATTACTTTATATTATCGTAACTGTGTAATATTTATTCAAATGATTTTAGCTTATGGGATCTTATTTATAATGTTATTTTATTTTCTAGGGAAATATTGATGTTTTGAATTCTTGATACAAAAAAATATTTATAAAATAATAAGGAAATTTTATTATGTATTTTTAATTCAATATATATGGAATTCATTAGACATATGTCTATTATGGGTGGGTCTTGTTTATAGATATCCCCTTGATGCATCAACTAGTCTCATGTGATAAATAATTGTCCAAATTAGTTGTGTTTTTGTTTTGTACCAACCCATTCATTGAAATGGCATGGCAAAAGTCATTGATGGTAAGGTTATTTATTTATGGAAATGTGTATTGGATGTAAAGATCACGACATCTAGAATTATGAATTTCCTTCATCAACATTTTATTAATTATTATCTATGTGATGTTTACAGTGATATTTCCAATGGATACATAGGGAAGTTCAAGTTATTGGTTAAATGGTATGGCTATTGATTTTCCACTCTACCATATTGTTCATTCTTTATCTAATCATGATATATTTTATTGTACTTGTTCCATTACTAGGAATCTAAACATGAAATTTATTATATTTCCTTTACCTTAGGTTATGAAGATGGGGTCTTTGAATGATCTTTAGTTATAAAAGAATGTTTTTCAAACTACATTTTATTTTTACAATGTAATAACAAAATAATATATGTATCTAGTCTCTCAATACTATTAAACTTCTTGATCATTCATACTGTGATCCATTGCAACTTATACCAATGTAAAAAATTTAAACATCTTCTCTAGGTTACTGGAGTTAAGTGTCATCGTTTGAACTTCCAAGTCTTTCCTGGTCGAAGGTAATCCTAGATTGGCCACCTCAAGTTGGGATTAAATAGCCTATGGGATAGAGAACAACACCCAATATGAATATGCCATATATGGGTGGAATTATCTATTTCTACCCTAGAATTTTACACATAATATTACCTTATTTTAAGAAAAATTGGCCATTAAATACAAATTAAGGATCAAGTAGTCTAGTGTCTTTAGATGACTAGGTATATAATTAAAAAACATAAAATCATAATAATAAAACCTTTTATTAATATTACATAATGATTACCTGAATTAATTTAATCTCCTATATCTCCATAGGATATCATAGGGAATACATGGAAAAAGGGATGAGCTAAAAATCCCAATATGGGAATAAGTATAGAAAAGAATAATAGCCCAAGATTCAAAGGCATAACATGATTACATAATAATAATTGAACCTGAAAAAACTTGTAGAGGTATATCATAGGAGTCATATAATCATTTAAATATCATAGTGTGGTATAAACACATAACCATACTTAAACAAGAGTTACGGCTAACTACCAAGATGGTATAACATAGTGCACAATGTCCCATAGTGGATTAAGTTTACTCCCTAATTGCATACATAATATCTCATGAGATAAAACATTACACAATGAATTGGATATCTATTTGGGATCACCCATTATAACATGTTCATGAATATGTGTTCTGTATAAAGAAATAAAACATAAGGAATAATCATAGGGGTTACCTGTGTAAGTAAATGGGTATCAACATAATTTCACATGGCACAACCAAATAAAGTATCATAATGGTATCCATGAAAGAATGAATTTAAATTATTATTGGACATTAATTAATTGAATACTATAATTAATCTATAATAATTATATCAAACTGATGTGAAATAATTAAAAAGAGTGGTTAGGAAATTTAAAAAAAATCCACTTAAGCATCGTTTTAGGGAAAGGAATAAATAGTATTTGAAGAAAGTAAAAGAATAATTATTTACATAAAAACAATAATGAACTAAAATTTTATTTTATGATACAATGAGTGATTCTATAAAAAAATTGTTGATTAAAATAATTTATGGAGTGTACATTAAAATGGGTAAGAAATTGAGAAGTTCCCTTTAATTGGGAATTCTTATTAAGAGAAATTTAGAAGGGAACCTTTTAAACCTTGTATTTCATAATGAAATAAGTATGAATTGATATAGATAAATTATTGTAGAACATATATACATGTTTTATAATTATATAATAATATTTAATAAACACATTTAGGGTATATAGAGAGAAAGCGTAACCTAATGAAAAAATGGAGGTTTGGAGAGATCCCTTACCTTATGTCTGAATATGTTCGGTACTTGCACTTAATTTCCCAGATAATCAAATTAGATTCATCAATAATTTAATTAATAACCTCTTCAACATATATCTGATTTATTATAATTTTATTAATTTCATTTATGGCTGCATTGGTGAGTTATAAAGTTAACTTTTGTCATTTTGGAAGCATTCATTTCATGGTTTCATGATCGCTTCACTTTTATATAATTGTAGATCTTTTTTTCAAATTGGAATAGTACTAAAAATGTGAAACTATTTGGTATTAATGTAGCTAAAAAATTTAAATATTCCCATAGATCATTATTCATTCTGGCATTATGATGACTAATTTTATAAAATGTTACTAATAACTGTTTTGTGTGCATTGGCATTTTTTTCAACCATCACAAAATAGTTTCATTTTATTTAATATTATCGCCAAATATTAATTACATAATGTGTGTACATATATATGATATACATATTTACTTAATTTATAATAATTATAAGTGAATTTAAACCTTCCATGAAAGCTGTATTGGGAAACAAAAACTCAGCGTACACGAAGGCAGTGAATCGATATACCATAGATGATGTTTTCATTTTTAAGAATAAAAAGATAAGGTAGAATATTTGATGATGGGTATTCCATTAACAGGATAAAATTATGTTATATATATATTATACTGTAGTTATCATGAAATATTGTATAGGGGAGAGTATATGGTACAAGAAAGGACTATTTTAAAAGGGAAAGTAGGAGGATTTTACAAATTAAATATCATCTTCACGAGAACCTATTTAAGGTACTTGTAATTTTTCTTTTGGTGAGGAAAAATACAATAGGATGTATGGAAGAGGATTGGGAGAGGAATTGGGAATAATATTGGAGAACTTCAAGGCTTTGAAGGTGTGAGGAGAAGAGGTCGTGAGGGGGGTATTTATAAGGGGAGAAGAGGGGTGCTCTTGATTATTATATTTATTAGTTTATTATTTTCATTCAAAACTATCAATAGTATTGATTCCTATTACTGTATATAGTAAATTTCTCATGATATTTTTAACCAATGGGTTCTTACATTATACATGACTCCAAAATTCATGTATTTTCCTTATAATGTAAAATACCATAAATTATCATATTTAACTATTCACCAAAAATTCATTTATTTTATAAAAATAAAAATAATTCAACCAAACCATTTTCCAAACATAAATATAAAAAATGGAAACCATTATATGAATATAATTTTCTAAATATGATAATTTTAATTTTTAAATAAAATCCTCATTTATTCCAAAAATATCAATTGTAATATTATAATCGATTTTTTGGCCCTTTGAAAAATTATGTATGGTCAAATTAAATTATCTAATAATTATAATATGGTTTATTATTAATTTATTAATATATTTTAGGAAGATAAATTTAATTTTAAATCATTATATAAATTCTAAAATTGTAAATAAAAATTTGTGTCTTAAAAAATACCAACACATAATTTTTTATTTCTAAAAACTATATTTACTTATACTATGATATAAATATATCACTTTTTATTTATAAAATAACAAAATATTATTTTATAATTTCATATGCATTAATGAAATTTTAATGGATATACTACAATTCTTAATGGTCTGCTTATTATTCTTGAAATCCAATTTATAATAGTCATATAGGTTCCTCAATTCCCATATATACCTATTATTTCATTCACTTATATTTTCTATTATAGTCTTATATAATTTCATATTCAAAATTAATATTTTATTATAAACATTTTGTTTTATTTTTACATATTTTTTCATGAGTGTGGTTGTTCTAGTGGATTGAGTAAATCCAAATTTTCCCTTTTTTGTTTTCTTATTTTTTATTTATTATCATCCAATAATATTTGGTATTGTCATTATTTTATTTTATGACTAATGTTTTATTATTCATTTATGAGAATGAGTTTTTTATTTTTTTTTCTCTTTGTGATGTAAGTGTTTTATGAAATAATTATAAGAAGGAAATTCAATCGATAAAATTTGGGGTCGTTATATTCTTCCCTCCTTATGAAATTTTACCCTCGAAATTTGATTTTATATACTATGATAAAAACATGTGAGGGGATTTATGTTTCATCAATTCCTTTAATTACCATTTTTCCGATTCATACTTATGTTTTCTAAATAGTATCATGACCAGGTGAGTGAACTTGTTATGTAGAACCTTGTCTCTATGGTCCAAAATCATCATTGGCTTCTCCTCACAAGAGAGATCATTTTCCAGCTATACCAACTCTGAGTTCAGTATATGTGAGGGATTTGTTGTACACTTACTCAAGAGGGACATAAGGAATAAATCATGTACATGATACATGGTTTTTTTTTGTTTATGTTGAAAGGCTATAAATCTAATACGATCAATAATATCAAATGGGTTGATGTACCTAGGACTTAGTTTTCCCTTCTTCTCAAATCTCATGATTCTATTACATATATATATGTTGAGGAATACCTTATCACCAAACTAAAACTCTAAGTCTCACTGATTATTATATACATATATATTTTGTTGACATTGATCATCCCAGATATACTATTGGATAGTCTTCAAATTTTCATCAATTTGATCAACCATTTCCGGTCCCAACAGCTTATGTTTACCAATTTCATCCTCGAACTCTAGTTTTCTACATTTATTCCCTTAAAGGGACACATTTGGAACCATTTTTATGTTTTAGGGGAAAATATTTTTGTAATATAACTCATCCATTGGAATATTTTGATCTCATCCTCCTTTGAAGTCCATTGAGTATGCTCTCAACATGTCTTAAAATGAATAAATAAATCACTCATACTAGCCATTTGTTTGAGAATGATAAGTCATACTAAAGTTTAGATAAGTGTTTTTGGATTATTGGATAATTTTCTAGAATTTCAAGGTAAATCTTTTATCTCAATTAGATACAATTGATAATGGTACTAAATATATGCTCACCACTTCTTTGATATATATTCGTGCAAGCTGGTCATGTGAAAAGTCCTCACAAACTCCAATAAAGATAGATATATTTGTAATATGGTCCACAACAACACATATTGCATTATTTTATATAGATGTCATCATAATTCCTATGAAAAATTATATGGTGATGTTTTCCCATTTCCATATTAGAAATGGGAAATGGTTGAATCATCACCTTATACATTTTCATTTGAACCTTCACTTGCTTACATACCTGGTAATTGGTGTATATTCTACAATCTATTTCTTCATATTATCTCACCAATAGTGCTCTCAAAGAACTCAATACATCTTTTTTATCCCTGGGTGGATGAAAAATTTCATGTATTGTGCATAATTAAAAATTCAATTCTTTATCATAGAATATGATGGTACACATAGTCATGAACAAAATTTTATAACTCCTCCCTCAACAATTTTTAACTCTAATGATTTCCCTTTACCTAAGTCTTCCAACTTTTTTCTGAATATCAACATAATCTATTTGAGTATCATTTATTTTCTCTATAATGTATGGTTTATAAATAATTTTTAATGAATTTGTGATATAACTTCATTTGTGGTTACCATTTCTATCCTTTTTATCTCTAAAAATATTGGATGCTTCTCAATTCTCATCATTGATAAAGTTACAAGATCCTTTGTACTTAAAGCATCTGCAACCTTATTTTCTTTACCAGGATGGTAGTTAATTGAGAAATCACAATCCCTGATGAGTTATACCCATCTTCATCATATCATATTAACATTCTTCTATGTGAATTTATATTTCATTATCTTATGATCAATATATATATCACACTTCCCCCTATAGAGATAATTCCACCATATATTCAATGTGATGATTAGAAAAACCCACTCCATATCATTTGTGCAATAGTTTATCTAATGATATTTCAACTAATTTGAGTATTAGGATATCACTTTATAATTTTTAATATGTACAAATCCTAATCATTTCATTGAGGAATTGATGTATACCATAAAGAGATCCCCACTTTTCAGTAGTGTAAGTACTGGTGTAGTGATAAGACTCTTTTTCAATCTTTGATGTATTATTCACATTCACTAGTTCAGAAAAACAATACTCTCTTATGATTCATCATGGTTAGTGGGTATAAAAATCATTATAAGTTCCTCAAAAATTCTCTATAATAGCCGAGTAGACCAAGGAAACAACATATCTGCATTAGAGATGTTGGTCTGGCCCAGTCCTCAATTTCCGTCCACTGATATTCCTTTGTTGGTCATCCTCCATACAGAACACACATTTACTATACATTTTAAATAGTTTATCCCTATACAAATTATTTCTCATGTTCTTTAACTACTTTAACTTTTCCTCCTTTTCTTATTTAAAATAACATAATATCATCTACAAATACTACCACAAATTTTTCGAGGTAATATCTAAAGACTATATCTATTAAGTGCATTAAAATTTCTGGATCATTAGTGAGTATAAAGGGAATCACTATAAACTCATAGTGTCTCTACCTCATTGAAATGGATGTCTTGGTAATATCTACCTTATTTACATCTAATTAGAGATTTCCCGACTGATGACACACCTTAGAGAAATAATTTTTCCTATACAGTTGATCAAATAACTCAACTATTCATGTTTCAGGATACGTTCTCTTTATTATAATTATTTTATCTCATTATAATGAATTCATAGGAACATTGATCCATCTTTCTTCTTGATAAGGAGTACTAGATCACCCCATGGTCTAGCACTCGAGAATATAAAACCCTTTTCAAGATTTTCTTATGAATACTTGTTTAGTTCGTATAACTCAATGGTTTTCATACTATCAGGATTCATTAATATGTTTAGTGATATAGGAATAAGATAAATTAAGACCTTAATCTATTAGAAAGGAGTGTAACTGGGAAATATTTTACGAAATTTCTTTGAGTATGATCTTGCCATTTGTCTCATCATTTGAGCCATATATGTTTTCTCATAAAGAAATAATATCCACAATTGAGACAATTATTTTTAAGGAGATTAATCCTCATCCTAATACTTGTACATAATTTAGGGATTCCTCATGATGTAATGAGTTATCCATGTCTCCCAAAAAATGATTTTTTCTTGGTATAAGGATATCCAATCCTTCCATAATATTGAATCAAACTCCACTAAATTAAATAAGAAGAGAGTTTTTATGAGGTTTATTCCAACAATATTAATCACGGAGGAGTTATATAATTTATAGACAATAATTACCTCATTAATTATTCTTATAGATAACTCAATCTTCATATTCTGAGGTGGTGTTTGAATAGTTATACTAAACATTCAATATATGAATTAATGTGACGAACCAGAATCAAATAGTATATTCACTATTTCTAAATTAATAACCACTGTACCGGTCACCAGATCATTTTTAAGATATATCTTAGTAGTAGTGATATAATATATCTTTCCTTTCTACCTTTGATGTTTTGTTGTTTATTGTCTTTGAAACCCCTTGGCTTATGGAATTGGCTCGCATAATTCCCATGTTTCATGCAGTTGAAATACTAAACTATAGGCTAATATTTTATTTGAACCTTTATTTCTTCATCTACATTAGTGGAATTATTCAAATCCCAACTAAAATAATTTCTTGATGTACCTCTATTACACATTTTAAGCATATCCTAGTTCTTTTTATATAGTTCTTCGGATGATTCTCCTCACACATTAGACATATGGAATATTGGGATTTTTTTCCAACACAGGATTTATCTATTGATCCTCCCACATTAAACTATATTTTACAATTTTTATCTCTAATCCCATGAGACCACTAAGAGTCAAAAATATATAACTCAGCTTTTAGGGAACATCGTACAATCTCTTCATAACAATCAATTTCTCAAATCACCTAGGCTTTCCGTAGACTTGGATTTAATTCACTAAAATGTGATCCACCTTATATTCATTTTTTATGACAAAGACAGTGTTATATCATGACATCCTTATAAATGATTCCATGGACGTCTTGATTGATTCATATTTCTTTTTCTTCATTCATATGAACTCTTTCTCCATCTTAACATGGAGAGTTCAAAAAAAATATTTATTGAATAATATTTTCTTGAAAACTTCCCAATCAAGGGAATCAAATTTCTCCTTATACATTGGGTTTTTATTAGTTTCCACCACAGATCAGCTTCCCCCATCAAAATGATAGACCAACAATATTACTTTCTCTTCTTCTGAGCATTGAATTATAGATAATATATTCTCAATGGAGTTAATCCATTATTCCATGAAAAGGAGATTGTAAGATCTACTAAATATAGTCATCATTTTTTACTGGAATTATTTGACCAAAAAATTATCATTATTAGCGGAAGGAGGGAATAACATATGAATAAGTTTATTATTTGTACCCTTAGATAATTGATCCACTACTTTTGTGATGTTTTCTTCTTCTATTCCCATCAGTTTTGAAATCTCATTAGGGTAATTAACACATTTACTATCATAATGGTTATTAACATGAGTTCTTCTATTTCTAACCGATAACAAAAAATGAGAGAAAAAATTAGGGTGGTTGAATACATAGCTAATGTACATATAGAAAGGAAACTATGAATATAAAAGGATTAACATATAGATGAAAATTATATCCAAACATAGGATTCTGTACGTTTCAATCTAGGTTATCCATGGTGATATAATTATTCCAAGGGTTATTATTAAAGTTTTATATTCATAATACCCAAAAATAACTAGACCATGCTCTGATAAAACCTATAGTTACCCTATCCTTTTACACATAATAATTCATGATTTTATGCATACTTATCCATTATATACAAATCAAGGATTAAGTAGTCTAATGTCTTTGAAATACTAGGTATATAATTAGAAAAAATCAAACTAGAATAAAAAAATTATTAATATTTCATAATGATCACCTTATATACTTGGTGGTTATACATCTTTATTGGATAATATGGGGAATATATATAAAATAAATGAGCTAAAAATACCAATAAGGATATAAGCATCGAAAAGAATCACATCACATTAATAAAAGGAATAACATGATAACATAATAAAAATGTAACATAAATAAACATTTATAGGTATATAATAAAAAAATATGGAATCATATGATCATGGAAATATTGGAATTTTGAAGCAACACATAAAATGACATAAACATCAGTCTAGGATAACTACCATGATGGTATCACAGGGAGGACAAATTCCCATAATATATTAGGTTTACTCCCTAATACCTTACATAATATATCATGAGAAAAATAACATTACCCAATGCATTGTAGATCTATCTAGGAACATCCAACACAGAATGTTCATGAATATGTGTCCCACATAAATAAATAAAAATAATAATGAATAAGCATAGTGGTTACCCATAGAAAAAAATGGGTATCGTAATCATGTTACAAGGAATAACCAAAGGTCGTATCCAAATGGTATCCATGAAAGAAGAGATATAAATTATTTTTGGACATTAATAAAGGAATACTTAGAATATATCAAGAATAATGACGTCCAACTAATGTGAAATTATTAGAAATAGTGGTAATAAATTTTTAAAAATGTTCCACTTAAGCGTAGTTTTAGGGGAAAAATGATGATTCATCGAAGAAGTTAAAGAAATAATTATATGAATAAAACAAAAAATGAAAGAAAATTGTTTTTTCTAATAAATTGGGGGATATTATAAAAATGTGTTTGGATTAAAATATTTTATGGAGTGTACATGAAATTTGGTAATAAATAGTGAAGTTTTCTTTAATTGGGATTGCTTATTGAGAGGAATTGAGAAGGGATCTTTTTAAAACAAGATTTACCCCTAAAATACGGTTGATTTGATCTAGATAAATAATTTTATAATATATAAAAATATTTTATTTGAATTATAAATTAATAATGAAGAAATAAATTTGGGTAAAGAGAGAGAAATCATAACCCAATGGAAAAAATTAAAGTTCGAAGACATCCCTTACCTTATGTCGAGATATGTTACATACATTACCTTAATGTTATGTATAATAAAATTATATTCAATAATAATTTATTTAATAACCTATTAAATATATATTTTCTATATTATAATTTTATTGTGTTCATTTATGACCATTTAAATGAGTTACAAGGTTTAATTTTCTCGTTCTAGGAGCATTCATTTTATGTTTCCTTGATCTATTCACTTGTATTTAATTATGGATGTTCTTTTCAAATTGTAATTGTACTAAAGAAGTTAAATTTATGGTATTCATGTAATTATGTAAATTAAAATTGTCCAATATATCATTTTTCTTTTGGTTATGAGGATGATTCAATTGATATAAAATGAATGATAATTGTTTAATTTATTTTAGATATTTTTCTAACCATCAGAAACTAGTTTCAATTTATATAATATTATTTCCATATATTAATTCTATAATGTGAGACCATAAAATATATATGTGTGTGTCATTTTAAATAGTTATAATTGAATTTAAACCTACAATGAAAGAGATAATGGGGATCAAAAACTCATCATCCATGATGGTGGTGAATCGGCATACCATGGATGATGTTTTCATTACTAAGAATAAAATAATTTGAGAAGAGATTTGATGATTGAAATTTCATTAACATAATAAAATTATAGTATATATATTATATTTTATTTATCATGAATATTTCGATAGGTGGTGAGGATAAGGTAGAAGAATGAAATAATTTAAAAGAGAAAGAATGAGGATTTTAACTCTTAAATATCGTCTCCTTGAGAACCTCCTTAAGAAAATTGGATTTGGTATTTTGGTGAAACTAGAATTAATATGAAATGGGGAAGGGTCATGGGAGAGAAACTAGGCAGAATATTTGAAATTATATACCTTATAAGGTGTGAGGTGAATGGGTGGTGAGGGGTGGTATTTATAAGTTCAGGAGAGGGGTATTTTTTATAATTATATTCTTTAGTGTATTATTTTGTCTCAAGACTATCAATAGTGTTGATTACTATGACTAAATATAGTAAATTTATCTAGAGGGTTAGAAACAATGGTGATTACATTAGTAATGATTCAAAAATTCTTGTATTTGGCTCTAATATTAAATACCATAAATTATTATAATTCAATATTCTCCCACAAATCCACTATTTTAAAAAAATCAAAAAAATTGACCTTAACCATTTTTCAAAATTTATATTTTAAATATAAAATTCTTTTTTATAAATAATTTTCTAAATATGAGAAATTTAATTTTTAAATAAAATCACAATTTAGTCAAAAAATATTGATTTTAATAATATAATCGATTTCTTTGATCCATTGAAAAATTAATTATGGTCACATAAAATTGTCTTATAATTATAAAATAATGTATTGATAATTTTTTAATCTATTTTACAAAAAAAAAATTAAATCATTATATTAATTATAAGATTGTAAATAAACATATACATTTTAGAAAATATGAACACATAATCATTCATTTTTAAAACATTTATTTACTTATACCATGATGTAAATATATCAATTTTTATTTATAAGATACCTAAATATAAATTGATAATTGCATAGGTGAGTTTACTATTCTAATGTCTAGATTACTATTCTTAATAGTAATATTACTATTCCTATAGATAGATTTATAATAGCTATATAGGTTCTTTATTTCCTATAAATACCTCTTATTTTAATCACCTAAATTTTATCTTAAGGTTATATATACATTCATCTCAAAAATGAATATTTAATTATTTACATTATTTTTTATTTCTGTCGCTTTGTTCATCAGTGAAGTTGTTCTAATGGATCGTGGAAGTCCAAATTTTACCTTTTTTGTTGTCTTATTTTCTATTTATTTCTCTACTGTAATATTTTGAATTCTTATTCTTTTATTTTATGTCTTATTTATCATTCTTAATTTGTGGGAATAGTTTTTATATTTTGTTCTCGATGAGATTTATTTTTTTATAACATAATTATAATAAGTAAACTCCATTGATAAAATTTTGGGTTGTTACATTATCCTAATATACCTGAACACACATACAAGTATCCAATCCCATAAAATATAGAGAAAATTAAAACAGTTCACACCATTGTATAGAACAATCTATGATCCCACAATTATAGTAAACATAAATTACTAAGAGTGATGAAGGACCAAACATAGGACCACTAAAAACTACACAGGAGTCCAACCTGCTAAATTGGAAGGAACTATCATCAAATGTAAGAGTGGAATACCCCTTAGTTTGTCTAGCATAGAAATATTATTCTCCTACTCTCAGTTCTCCTAAGAAACTATTAGAGGGTTTTTCATCAGCATAAGACTTGACACATCAAAGAAAACCCTATAATAGAATGAGTATAATAATACCCAGTAGGTTACCCTAAAATCAGTAATCATAAAGAATCAAGAGTAGTCATCTCAACATGAGATATCTCAATAAGACAATAGACATGAACATCTAGATATACTCATAACAGACAACCAATCTTAAGTGGTATCAACCAATACTTATAGACACAAGATACTTCTGGAAGCCTTAAGTTAACATTCATTTTGGGAGTACTCACTAAACAATCTATGATACCACTATTGATTCTCATCAAAGATGTCATGATAATTGGGCCCCACCCAAGAAGTACTCAGTGGATCTATAAAGATCTCAACACTTGAGTAGGGGATCACACTCAGGGCCACTGGGAACACAATAAACCCTACTAGATCAACCTTATAAATTGGGTATTGATGCCTTATTCATGGTTCAAACAACTATATCAAGAACCCCACATGTGAAAAATAGAGGATCCCTCACTGGTCAATAGGGGGACACATAAAACTCTGTCTAATAAAAACCCCATGGAGGGGATCACAATATTATTATGAGGAAGTAAATCCCCAATGTACCAACATAGGAAAGTAACAAGGTACACTCAATTGAACCTTTTCTATACTAAATAATCAAAGGGATTTAAACATCCTAATAGGGAATATATGGTGTGTACTTGGGGTACATTCCATATATTTATAACCCTAATTTTTGTTATATATTTCCACCTTACACATAATTTGAAACTAAAAATATGTGTTCTGTCCTCTCAAGGTGCATAAGGTATAGAGGTTATCGGCACTCTTCTTGTTCTGTTTATTCATACAGGTGTACTTTAGGATATTCTTATATACACATTGTTGTGTTCGAGTAAATTTCTTAGCCCGTGCAATCTAGAAATGTCTAGGTACATGTCTTACCCATATAATTAACCAATGCTTGTGAATCCTCCGATATACATGACATTATACTAGAAATAGGTTGCAATATGTTTTTTAGGGACCACATGGAATGTGATGCTAAACTTTTTATAGAAACCATAGCACCACAGCTAGGGGTACCACATGGAATGTAATTATGAATTACACTTAATGTAATGTGGGATTTATAGAACCCCGTGGTTCTATATCCATGTTTTCACCCACACTTTTTCCTTCCAATCCTACCATAATACTCATCATTGATCACGTATCAGTGTCGACAAACCATCTTCATCATCGTTCATCAGAAAAAAGACATCGATACTCTTAGAAATTGACCATTGTTTCCTCGAACCATCTATCATGCATCAACCTAGGAAGAATGGGAATCAACGATCAGATTCAATCCACCACAAATTATCCTCCATCATCATTTTACCATGAACACATCAAATATCATGAAAAACACCCATGGTATAGATCACTTAGGTTAAAGAACATTTTTGCAGCGATAAAACACTTGAAATTTATCAAACCACAGGCCAAAGAAATTTATTTCCATGAAAGTCTAATAAAACTGGGGAGAAAACCATAAACCAGATTCACGAGGAATGAACCTCATCATTTGTTCCTTTCAACATCTATCATATATCATATAATATAAGAACAAATATGAATAAATAATAATGAAAAAAAATCTAATAATTATAAAAGAAATCAATCTTCTATTCCCGAATCAATTATTGTTTATGTAATTTATTTGTTTTTGATATAGGATAAATAAATGGGATAAATACATAAAATAAAAATGTAATACCTTGTGTTATAAAGGTACAGTAATGAAAAATAGTCATATATTTCTATTTTTGGTGATATCTATTAACACTGTTGTCATAGATGGTCTTTGTGGTACAAATCTTATTGCCCAATCCATTGTCGTCCATGAACATCTCTCTATGATCAACACTCATGGTCTTAGGGTTATGTGTGTAACACAGTGATTTTTTTATAGCCATATATTTATAGGGGCTTCTAGGTCAATGAATTAACCATAGTTTATGTATATATATTATTATATATATATATATATAATTATTTATTATTTACACCTGTGATAATTTTTTTTAAACTGTCAATGTCGACAAAGGTTTAGATTCTCCTAGAATGGAAACCATATTCTAAACTCAACAACGAATTCTAATTTTCAAACTGATCATCTACTTTTGATTTATTCTAATTTTTTTTTGAAAACTACATTAGAGTGATATTAATATATATAATATTTTCAAAATATCAATTTGAGGATCATCGAGCCTCATAATATCACTTTATCTTAGCACCTGGATCTATAAATTTTACTAGATATATTTTAAATATTTAATTGGACCAAAGGAAATTAAATTCTCTCCTCCAAAGATACTTTAATACAAAAAATGAAAAAGGATAATCCAAAATATATGGGTACTAACCTCACATATGGTCATCCAACTCCCATGTGCTCTTTTGAAGACTCTGATGCTGCAACATGACACACACCAAGGAAAAATCTCTACTATAGAGGATTTTATCCAACTAATCTTCAATCTACACTAGTTTACCAGCAACGGTCAGCCCTTGATATCCGTCTCACCCCAATCGATAACATGAAACTGGTTGTGCACATATCTCCTCAGATGTGACATGTGGAAGACATTGTGTTCCCAGTTTTACTGTGGAAGTAGGGCCAAGGGGTAAATCACCTCACCCACTATACATGGTATCTGGAAACATACAATGAACCTCAGAGATATCTTTTCACCCTATCCAAATCACTATAATCAACATTGAGTGGATACCTTCAGGGGCACATGGTATCCCACCTCAAACTTCAAAGAACGTTATCACCAATATGTATAGAACTTATTATGGATCTTTGTAGTCCTCATCTTCCCATATATGACTTAGACCTTCTCTGTCGTAGCCCACACCAATTCTAGTTCCATGAGTGTTGAAAAACCTATTTCATTCCAATATAGTGGTGAACTATAGGGTTTCCCTTAAAAGTCCTCAAATGGTGCCATATAGATTACTAAATGGTAGCTATTATTGTATGAAAATTCCATCAAGGTTAGGTGATCCTGCCAACTACATCCAAAAACTAACATGCATGCCTATAAAAAAAATCCTCTATAACTTAAATAGTATTCTCAATCTAGTCTTTAGGATGTGGGTGAAACATAATGAACAAATGAAACTTAGTCCCAATAGCCTCCTTTAATCCTCTCCTTGATCGTGACATGATGTGACCATCACTGTATGAAGTGATATTCAAAGGGAATCCATGTATCCAAACTATCTCTTGCACATAAAGGTATCATATTATTTTTACTGAACTGTACTATCATATAGTTAGGAATTGGGTAGACTTGGTGAATCAGTTTTAATCACCTATATGGAATTATGTTATATATATGAACATGATAAACCTATCAAAATTTTCATATATATACCATAACACTTCTAATATGGAACCTCAATTGGTTTAGCTAAACATGCCAGAACCCGGTTCTTAGCCTTTAGCAATTTATATGTGGGGAATTAAGAGACAAACTCAACTACTAAATTCTTCATAATTTGAAACCAGAACAAACACTGAATATCCTGGTACATATTTTCCACACATGGATATTCTTCCCAAGGGGGTGTATCAAAATACCTCATCACCCCTCATATAACATCCCTATTACCATTGTACATCCTCTTAAAGTGATTACATTATCCCCGACTTCATAAAATCCATCAAGAGAATGTCTATTCGATATCTTAGTATATCAGGTCTCATAGTCAGTATCTTCAATGTGAGGAACCCTAACACATTGTAGAAGTAGTGAAGTGACAACCATCAACTATAGATATGAAGAATTATCCTTGTACACTGAGGGTGATTACATTGAGGACAACATCTCTGGAACCTTATTCAACAATAGCAAGAATGATCTCATACTAAGAGAATATTCACCCTTTTCCCCCTTCTAATGAGTATACACTATCTCAATTTCATAGTCATGTAGGAACATTATCCATTTCTATTGTCTCATGTTAATATATTTTTGATAAAAGATATAACTAAGACACTTATGGCCAGATGAGACGATAAACTCCTCACACATAAAGTAGTGTTTCCGTATCTTTAACGAAAAGACAACCACTACCAACTCAATATCATGGTTCATATAGTTATGCTCATGTGGTGTCAACTATTGAGACCCATAGGAAATCACAACCAACCTCCACATCAGTACACAACCAATTCTAGTCCCCAAGGTGTTATAGAACACTACATAATCAAAACCCTCTTCTATAAATCTCAATATGTGTATACCCATAAATTGTTGCCTCAAATATTTAAAGGCATGATAGAAACTCTCCATTTCAAAAAAGGATATCCTTTCTAGGTCAAAGTAGTCCAATGATTTATTATCTTGGATAAATGAGGCCTAAATATCTTGTATTAGACTTCCAACCAAAGGTATATTTGTACCTTCATCATTATCTTAGGTGGATTCCAAGCTAACACTACCTAGACCTTAATTGGGTCTACTTTTACACCATCATTTAAGATGATGTTTCCTAAAAACTGGACCTCATGAGTCCAGAACTAACACATCGAGATATTCCCATAAATCTTATCCTCTAGGATTGTGTCTAAAGATGTGCTCAAGTGTCTCTCTTACTCCTACTCAATCACTGAGTACACTAAGATATCATTGATTAAAAACTCCACAAATTAGTATGATAAATGATTATAGATCTATTTTATGAGTCCCATGAACATTTATCAGGAATTTTCCATGACGAAAGGTAACACTATATACTCATAATGACTATAGAAACAATAGAATGTCATCATTGGTATACCCCCATCATATACATGCAGCTAGTGATATCCTGATCTAAGTTCAATATTTGAGAACCTATAAAACCCTCTCAACTAATCAAAGAGGTCGTCTATTATTGGTAGTTGATACTTATTCTTTAGGGTCACCTAGTTTAGGTGTCGATAATATACGCACAACCTCAAGGTCTTGTTTTCCTTCATGGAAAACAACATTGGGGATATACAAGGGGAAACACTACGTCCCAGAATTCCCTTTCTTTGTATGTCCACCAACTACACCCTTATCTCTTGAAGCTCTAAAAGACCCATCTGATATGATATCATAGATATCAGGATTTTCATAGGGTGTAATTCAATGAATAAGTATATCTATAAGTGGGTAGGTAAGTCAATAATGTTCTCAAGAAGTACACCCTCATACTTCTATGCCACTGTAGGAAGATCAAAGATCATAGAATCCACAACTCTATGATTTATTCTATCCAAATTGGGAGTAATTATCTAAATACTCCTTCATGTGAGATTTTCCTTCCCTTTATAAGATTCCATCTCACCTGGAAAGTAAAACCATGATCCATATCTATAGATACACCAAATACTCCCCTAAAACAATGAACATGATAATGGACTATGGATAGGAAGTACATACCTTATAGAAAATTATAAGGCCTCATCACCTCAAAAAAAGAGATCATATATTAATATCTCACATCCATGAATCAGATCACACAATTAGAAAAATTTTGTGACCATAGAGTCATCACCTATCAGAGTATCTATGGTCAAGGGTCGAAATAATGACTCAACCAGAATCTCTAAGTCAAGCACCATAAAATTAGAAATAAAATAATAACTCTATCATGTGTCTATCAGTACTAAAACTAAGGTATAAAATATAAATATCATACCTTGTATCATACCTAGAGCCTATAATTCGTAGGCCTCCACTTTCTACAATTCTAATCTCCCCTTCCAACTAGTTCCCTAAGACTTTGGTGGTCTACCTGGTGGTAGGGGTGGAAATAGGGCATACATCCTGCAACATTTATCTACTCTACCCACTGATTTGTCACATCCTTCACTAAGTGGACCTCATTTAACCTACCATAGTCTCTTTATTTTTGTTCCATCAACCATATCTCAATTAGTTGTATGATATGATGCGAAATATTTTTCAAGATTCCCTAAACCATCACATAAGAAGAATAACCTCTCCCTCATCTGACATGAACTATCATGAGATCCCTAAACTACTAATATGAAATCCTAGGATTATCTCCTGAAGAATATGGAACACATAAATCCATATATCTACCATTGTATACCTGCAATTGATCTCTCGACTCAAGTGTTCCCACTATCAGCACCCTGTTTTAGCGTGTACTCTACCTAGACAATCTCTACTACTAAATCCTACTCAATAAATCTAGAATAGATGGGAATAAAAATAGATATAACTAAATCTATAATATCTATAATAAATCCCTTCTCAATGGTTTGTTTCTTGAATGATAGATCTTTCACTATATCTAGGGAGTATCATGAGAGATTATTAAACCTCTATGAATATGCTTCCTAGGTAAAACTTCTCTACTATAAATGTATAAGATCATAATTGTGAAATATTCAAATTATGGATGTATAGAACTCCTCAGTATAAAGATTCTTAAAATCATACTTAGAGAGATAAATCTCATCATTTGACTATCTTACTAAAATCCACCATCACCCAGTAGAGCCTTGAAGAAGAATATCTATGTGGACCAACATCAAATTTTTAGGAGCCATCATGAGGTAGAAAACTCAAGAGACTTCCCCTCACTAGACCTTAGCTACCTAAGGTTTCAGATCACCCTAAAACCTAGAATTTCCCTACCGTTGAAACCCAAGCATCTCACTCAAACTGCATGCATCCTTAGACAATACTATCATTTCTAAATAATTATCTATAAGTAGTGTAATAAATGACCAAACAACTTGAGGTAATCCCTCCTATACCGGACCATTTATATAATCCTCATCACTTTGAATACCATCCTTGTGATCATGCAATAGAATCTTGGATGGTTGTATTCATGAAGTTTGTAACGCCCTGCCCCCAGCTTCCCGGAGTCAGTGAATAATTTTAATACCTTGGTATGATTAAATGGAATCAAATATCGAAGGAAATATCAGTTTATCATTCTTGGAAAATATATTAAAAACATGAATGTTTCATTATAATTCAATAAATTATATGAAACATAGATAATCATTTAATAACACCATTATTCACCTATCATAAACTACATATCAGACATAAAACACTTCTTTTAATCTTGGAAAAACATAAGATAGGGGTGAGCTCAGATGCTCAATAAGGGTAAACAATACTACATAAGATTTCATAAATATGTATAAACTTTTAAGGAAGTGTATAAAACTAAAACACAATCCTTTTAAATATAATCCTAAGCATGATATGGAAAGAATAAACTAAATAATACCATTTAAATTTTCACATGGATATTCTACTCATGATGAGGGAATGCACAATTCTAGACATCATTACCACATTATCAAGGGATCATACCAGGAACATAAATAAATGGGTAAAAACCCGGACTAGTTTGTCTTGTGTGACCTACCAAAGCATAAAAGGGCTATAGTGGGCCCTACCCATTACTTACTATGTCCAATGCAATCCTCTTAGGAAAGGGGTAAATCAAAACCAACATAAACATTCATAATAAAAATAGCATTCAAAATGTTAATACTCTAACCATAATCCATGATTGTTATAAAAATATGATATCCATAGTCAAATATATCATAAACCATTCAATATATTGTATTAGATTTTATTATAAGAAAAGAAATTCAATTAAACAATCATCTAACAAAGTATGTTGACATATATGAAAATAATTTCATAAAATAATTAAACATTTCTTGAGAAACTATCCATTTTTCTTAGAAATAATTTATTCAAAATCTACATACATATAAAATACATTTGAGAATATATTTTTTAATCGAAGTGTCTCATAAAACTTTGAAACTTTTTAAATGAATTAATATTTTAAAACTTTCATGTCCATATAAATAAATCCACAAAACCATTTTGAAAACGTGGACATTAATGAAAAAGATTCAGAAGATAAAATAATTAAAACATTTAAAATGATATTTTAGTTAAATATTTTGATACATGAAACCTTAAAAATTCCTTTTGAAAATATTTTTAAGAAGCATGGGAATGGATTAAAAAAATGTTCCAGTAAATACTTACTTATAACCAAACTCGGATAATAATGAAATTGTAAAATTAATGATTACATAAAAAATTAGAATTATTTATTTTTGAAAACATTTGAATGAACTTAAAAATTGACATATAATTTTCTTTATAATACTTTATATACATATAAATAAATATGTATGGTAATATCAAGAATATTTAAATGGATAAAAGATTAATTCTATTAACATTCAAAGTATCGCATACCACTTTTAACATTTAAATAATAATTCCAATATATTCAAATGAAAATTTAAATAACATAAATATAAATGTATTCATGATATCAAATATAATATAGGAAATAAATACACCACAAAAAGAAATAGGTGGTGAACATGGATTATATCTCACTAAAATTAAAATTGAAATAGAAATTCCCTTAAATTAGGTCTGATACTATTCATATGTTTCTGAAACTCTTATATAATGGATTTAAACATATTATTAACTTATAATTGAATCATAATGATATTTATGATATCATATATGATTCATATATGACATTATATCGCCCGTTTATAAATAATTTCCAAGTTAAAGTAATATTTCAGTTAATAATCATTTTGTTTATCGTACGTGTTTTGACATGTTATTCTTGATCTTATTACATAGATCATAATCTAAGTACTTATATAATGTAATAAATTATTTATATATCATAGGTATTTAGTATATAAATATACATAATAGATAGATAAATGAAATGAAACACACCATTCATGGACATGGTAGGCCGTACACATGCATGAACATTGTTTCTATTTTCTTATCGTATTTAATAAAGAAAGAAAAAGATATATTTATATATTATATACTTATATTATATTATAATTATCCTGTAATATATTTTATATTTATTCCATATATACAATTTTATAATCATTCTGAAATGGTTGTAGTGGAGGATGAATCTCATCGTTTCATGGATCCGGTAGGTTGTACATACGAGTGATGATATCATTCCGCAATGGTTAAGTGAAAGGAAATGGAAAGAATATGAATTATAAGGAAAAAATATGTTGTTATTTATATTATTTATATCCTTTATATTTATAATTATACCCATATAAAAAAATTATACATAAAAAAATTTAGACCACGATGTGGAGATAGTAGGTCTTACGTACGCACCCATGGAGATATAATTTTTCATATGATAAGTAAAAGCAGGAATATGGTTGTCCCATAATCATAAAAACATAAAAATATGTATTATATTATAGATTTATTACTTTATTATGGAAATAAATTAGAAAATGGAAGAAGAAGAACAGGGGAACTTTGAAAGAGTTGGTAAAACAATTACCTCTTCTACAGGTGTGTCCTTTTAATTTGACCAAAAGGACTCCATAAGATGGGTTTATGCCCAATGTATGGACTCTATGATTTAGTGAGTGAAGTTTTTAGGAGAATTGGTTATGTTTTTGATGAACTAAATGGCTTTAGAGGTGTGAATAATAGAGAAGGGTAGGTTCCCTTTCATAAGAGAGGGGTGGGGCACTTTAGGAAACTTTAAAACTATTAATTTATTATAAATTGAATTTTTATTTCAAATAGATACAAAGTGATTTATTTAAAGGATAAGATTATGGTGTGTCTAAATACTCTAAAAATGATATTTATTCATTTTTAGGTCACCAAATTAACCTTATATTTTGGATTGAACCCTTATTTAAATAATTTAACTCTAACTGTGACAACCTGTCTTTTTACACTATAGGGTTAATATAATTACTATAAAATTCCAAAATAACCCCAATTAGATTATTTATGAAATATTTTAAATTATAATACTTATATTTAATAATTATATATTTTTATTAATTTTATTACATTTAATAATATATTATTTATTTTAAAGTGTCATTTGTGTCAATTTTGATTCTATTCATTATTTTCATATTTAAAAATATCATAACTACATGATAAAATCTTACCAATACTTAAAATATGTCACTAACATGTCTAAGTTATCTATAAAATTCTTGTATGATATTAAGTAAGTGAAACTATACTTATTGTAATATTTTTAATGCCATTTATTTGAAATCTTAATTAATTAAACCATTACTACATCGTTATTATACAATCAATTAATTAAGTTATTTCTTCTAAAAAATTTAAGAATAAATTATCATGATGAATATAAGTTTATTATATTTAAAATTAATAATTATAGTAGAAATTATCTTATATATATCCCTATATTAAAATTAATTTATTAGTT
The DNA here is from genome assembly GCA_963277665.1 of Viscum album. NCBI lineage: Eukaryota > Viridiplantae > Streptophyta > Magnoliopsida > Santalales > Viscaceae > Viscum > Viscum album. The sequence continues at coordinate 457,229,408 of OY728133.1, read as the reverse complement.
AAAATTTGAATATGAAATTTTTAACTCTTCTTTAAATAAAAAATAATAGATGCCCTAATCTAACACAAGTGGCTTAAAAAGAATCATATTTTCAATGAAAGGTTTATTTGGGTTGAAAAAAACTAATCCAATGAAATTAGTATCTATTTTAGGGTAATTTTGTATTATTATAATATTATTTTCCCCTTAAGTTACCATATTTACCTTTAACTGTGGTAAATAAAATTCAAAAGTTACTATTCATAAAATATTATTTTTTTCCTATTAGAGCACATTTTTTATACTTATTACTACCATGTATGTCTATTTTTTGAAATTGAATTCACATAACCAGTAAAATTTCGTTTATTTCTAGTCTCACAAATGTGGCTAGAAGGAGGGTAAAAGAGACGTTCAAAAGTTCAAAATATTTTTATATCTAATTTTAATATGAAAATGATTCCAATGATCTACATTTTATTATTAAATATGTATTTTTATTTATTGTGGATTAAAACTAAATTTATGTTAAAATAATTATTTAAATGAAATGGCCGGTTTTTAAAAACAAGGCAATGTTTTTCACTATACATCATGAATTAAAAGTTTTCTGAAAAATACTAAAAATTAATCATATGATTATTTTGATATTATAATTTCAAAAATAAAGCATATTTAACCAAATTCAATTTCTATACATGCCTAAATTTAATTTTGTTATTTTTCTTGAAAGGACATAAAAAGTATCTCATTTTAAAAAATAGTATTTCTAAACATTTTACTATTTTACCAAAACTTATACATTTAATTATAAATATATATTATTTATTTCCAAAAAATATAAATAATATATAAAAATTATTTATTATTATTCATATTTTAATGGATATGTTATAAATATATCATTTTAATAATTATAATACAAAAGTGTTATTTCGCATAATCTCAATATTGTGTGTCATGAAAGTCAAGTGAGTGTTGCCCAAAATATAATATATTGAATTTATTTAAAAAGATTAATTACAATGAAATATAGGGGTGTTACATTCTCATGTCCTTCTATAAATTGTTTTCTTGCAATTAAAAATTGGACTTTGAAAATAAAAGGTTGATACTAGAAAATACCTTTGTGGAAAACCAACATTATAAATAGGGTTAATAAAATATCTAATTTAAAATAAAGATATTAAATTTACTAGATATAACACATACAAGGGTTCCATGTAAGAATACAAGAACATTAAATAAAAATACAACCATCTTGTTCTGATTGATAGTGATAGAGAACACGATCATGAGAAAGCTAACAATCACAAAGCTTGAAGCTGATGATGATCTAAGGGACAATTAGATTCCCAAATGGCCTGAAGGCCTTCATTTTTATTGATTTTCTATAACCCCCCCCCCCCCTTAAAGGGATGAGGGGAACCCTTACATGCTTGTAGTATAAGAGATTACATGGCCCATAGGCTTTAGAGATTACATGACCCAAAGGTCTTAGAAAATTCGACTAGACTATCTATAAGAAACTGCCCCTCCCCAGCATCTGCATCATGATAGTATCTCTCCACCTTCGCGTGGTCATATAGCTAGGCTTCCTGTGCAAGCACAGGCTGGTCCTGATGGAATATCCATACCCTCTCATTCTGAAAAATCCATTCGGCTCTGCTCTGGTGAGTGCACCTGCTCTAAATCCTCTTCTGGGGCTGCTCTTTTTTTGTAGTGTGTCTGGGGCAACTGCATGTGGCCCAAAGGCCTTAAAATGGCCCAAAGGCCTTAAAGGTGGCCTGAAATCCTTACTGACCCAAAGGCCTGGGTGGCCCGAAATCCTTAAGGACTCCAAGCCCAAACCAGTGGCCTAAGGTGAATAGTTACAGCTGCAATAGTACCGAACAGTACCTACAACAGTAACTGCTACAATACCTACTACAGTACCTCACAGTGTACAGTCTCTGCTACAGTACCTATATAGTGTACAATTATACTACAGTACCTGTATAGTTTACAGTTTTACTCTTGTACCGCATAGTCTACAGTTCCTTCTACTGTTCCTGCTACAGTACTCGGAAATATGCCTCTACTTGGTTTTGAACCTGGGACTTGTGGATGCACTTAAGGATACCTCATCTACTGGGCTAAGGCTAATGTTCTAAGGGACCATTTGATTCATCGGAAAAGAAAGTACTAGGAAAATATTTTTGGTTTTAATATCATTTCCATATAGTTTAATAATTAAATTACTTTATAGACTAAGAAAACAAGGAAGAAAACCTTCTTGAAATGTAGAGTTCCATCTATTAACTCATTTTTACCACAAACTCATTATTCTCTCCAAAAGGTAATAAAATTCAAAAATAGACTATTTATATTAATCATATAGAGTTCCAAAAATGAACTTACATTTCTTCTAAAATACCATTTAAATAAATTAACTACGTTATACAAACATGATATCACATAGGCTAGTGATAATAGATGCACCCTTATCACCCTTCGGTTGCGAGATCAAGTATCGCGGCCTTGCGGGATGCAACCAGTTGTCACCCGACCTGTGGGTTTTCCTTTTCTTAAAAATATTTGAGTATAACATTCCAAAAATAACCTTAATAAATATTTTAACCTTAAAAAATAAAATAAAATTCTCAACATAATCTATTCCAACGATTAGACTTATCAAAATACTTATGTCCAAACTCACAGTCCTAATATTTTAAAGGAAGGTCACTACATTTCAAGAATCAACATAACATAATGTATATCTTTTTTCATATAGAAAAAATGAGAATACCTTCATCATATAATCTTTTAAAACATGGAAATAACCATAATTACCATTAAACATTACTAAATATAATCATTCTTCTTTATTCTCTATGTAAAACAAAGAATACTAGATATACTCCTTAAATATAATAATGAGGTAAACTCCAACAGTTATTGCATAAACCAATTTTTTAAAACCCATTATTTACTTCCAAGGAATCTAATAATATCCAATTTTCTTTATCCAAATCAATTATCTATTATTCTTCAAATCATTATATCAGTATCAGAACCTTATTAAGAGTTATCTATCCCTCAAGAATAAAATTTAAAAAAAATTAACTTGTTATTGAGTCGCTTATCTTGGTACCATTCAATATTAAATACTTAATGAAATAGTATTGCAGTATATTCCTTATATATTCCATAATTATTATAACCAGTACATCCCTGAAAAAATAATTAAATGAGGTAATTCTAAAAATAATTGCATTAATCATTCCTCATCATCTGTGGTAGTAGCATAATCTTGACCATGATCCATTAGCCTCTTTAGGGGTGTATTTTTTTGACTCATGAGACATTGATTAACATAGTGTCCCATATCCTTGTACAGGAAGCATTTCATGTGGAAATTTTCTTTCTTTTTCTTGAAATCACGAACATGGTGGCCTTTTTTTTCTCAATAATTATAAATGACCCAAATTCCCTTCAAACAAGTACCATGGTGTTTCTTTCCACAATTATCACATGTTAGAAAATACTTCTTTCCATACTTCTTTTTATCCAAAATTTTCCCAACTTTACTTGTATTATCATACTTCCCTCTGAATCCATAATACATAGGGTAGTTTTTACCTATCATTTCATCACTTGATATTATGTCCTAATATGATAATAATTCTTGGGAGATAATTTACCTTCAAAATATAGGATTAATACCATGAAAAATATTATCCTTCTAACTCCTTGGATCACATGCATTGGTGAAGTTCACATTCCATCTAATAGATGTCATTTCTAAAAATTAGAATATAGTTGATTAAATCATAAAAAAAACTATAATCCCAAAAATAGTTAAACACTTAACATAAATTAAAAAATTTATTCATAACTAATCTCACAATCACAAACATGGTTTATTTGGGGACATATTTACTTTTAAATTTTTCATAATGGTTTTTAAAGAAAATTTCAATTATCCTAAGCATATACATCATGAGTGTCAAACCAGGTGAGTATTAGGGACCATTTTCATGTACCAGGTCACCCCGAGTCAAGCCCAAAACACCTTTTTAGAGTTATTACACCAAGGTACATCTGTTCTTGAATCACGTTCACCTATAGTAACTAAAAACTGATATATTCTCTATGAATACTTATATAATCTATACCTTACCAAAATTCATTGATGTTTATCTATACTTATCCTCAAAGTATATCTTAGGGTTATGATCCTTAATCTAACTTTTCTAAATCCATTTCCAAGGTTGTTTCTACACTATATATGATACCAAATGTAATGCCTCTACCCCAGATGCTCAATGGCGGTGCATTATTTTAATACATTGGTATGACTACAAAGAATCAAATCCTAAAGGACTAGTCAGTTTAGCTGTCTTTGAGAATAAATTATATATATCAAATTTTCATTACAATTCAACACATAAAATTAAAAATAGATAATTATTTGAGAACATCATTATTCTCCTAGAATAACCCCATAACTATTATAAAACACTTCTTGGAATCTAGGAAAAATAAAACATAAGAAAGGGTTGATCTCATATGCTCAGTATGGGTCAAAAATACAGTGGAATATGTTATAAATAAGCATAAACTTTTAAGACTAGGTATAAAAATAAAACATAAGCCTATTAAATATAATCTTTAGAAGACTGTGGAAATAATAAACCAAATAGTACCACTTAAACATTTGCATGAATGTTCTACTAGTTGAATAATCACATGTAATATCAATAACTAATCTCATAATGAATTAATGCATAATATCGGACATCATAACCACATCATCAAGACCTCATTCCAAGACAATACATAAATGGGTAAAACCCCAAAACAGTTTTTCTTATGAGACCAACCGATGCATCAAGGGTCTATATAAGGCCCCAAAAATCACTTACTAAGTCTAATTTATTCCACTTATGAAATGAATAAATCATAACCAACATAAACATTAATATTAAAACTAGCATACAAAATTTTAATAATTCAACCATAAACCAGGAATGGTATAAAAATAGAACATCCACAGTCAAACATATCATAACCCATTCAAAACAATTTGGTTGATTATATCGTAATAAAATCAATTAATCATAAAATTTATCAAAGTATGCTGATACAGATGAAAATAATTAAATAAAATCATTAAAAATATCTTCAGAAATATATCCATTTTTAATTGAAATCATTTATTCAAAATCCTCAAACTTATAAAAGACATTTCAAAAGTGATTTCTGAATCAAATTTTCTAATACCAATTTAATTTTTTTTAAAGGAATTAACATTTTAAAACACTCATGTCTACATAAATAGGTCCTTAAAACCATTTTGAAAACAAGGGCTTTAATGAGAAAGATTTATAATAGTAAATCTTTAAAACATTTAAAATGATGTTTTAGATAATGTCTCTCTTACATAAAAACTTAAAAAAATTCATTTTGAAAATATTTTATAGGAAACATGGATATGTATTATAAATATGTCCCAGTGAATACTTAAAATTAAAAAATCTTAGAAAATAATGAGATTTTTAAATTAACCCTTACGTAAAAACTATAAAAATATTTATTTTTTGAAATATTTGAATAAAAATAAAAATAGACATAAAATGTTATTTATAATCATTTATATAAATATAAATAAATATGTATGATAATGTAAATTATATTTAAATGGATAAAGGATTGATCCTTTAAACATTCAAAGCATCTCATGCCACTTTGAAAATTTAAATAATAATATCAATATCTTAAAATGAATATTTAGACACCAAAACGAGAAATTTATTCATGATATCAAATATAATATGTAAAGACCCCAAAATTTCTCAGAAAAGTTTTTCTTAATTTCTTTGTAATTTTACAAGTCTTTAGCTTCTGACGGTACTTGATTCTGAGGCACGGTGTTCCAGGAATCAATTTTTGAATTTTAGCTTGGGTACGCTCAATAAACGAACAAGTGGGATTTTCTATCTTTTGAATCGTTGCTCAAAATTGAAATCTGAGGGCACCAATTAACTCGCATCACCGGTAATTGCTTAGGGGGACCTTTTCTGTTGTTGCGTTTTGAGCAGGTTGAGGTTTAATATTGGGGATTCAGAATAAAATAAATAAAATTTGTTGTGTAAAACTTTTATCTAAGGAAGGTGGTTTTTATCCTACATAGGGGAAGTTATATGTGGGGCCCACACCCACTTAACCTCCCATGGGAGGGTTTAGTGTGGTGGGGCCCACACAAACCCCTAATTCTTCACCTCCCTATAACTTCCCTTAACACCTTTAATCTTCCCTTTTATTTAATATTTTGACAACTCCACTAATTTATTGGACTAGATCCTCTCAACTTCCTATCTATCTCATTTAATTATTTTTTCAACTATTCAATTAATTAATGAGTTTGAATTAATTTGAATTTAGATAGGAATTTTGTTAAGATGGGGGAAAATCTAATTTCTAATATTTGGGCTGGGCAAATATTATGTGGAGAATCCCTGGAGAATTAAGAGAGCTTTAACCCTCCATGAAGAACGGTTCTCCTTCCGGAGGATCTCCAACGTACGGCGCTCGTGCCTGAATTGAAGGCCTTTGCGGAAGTAATGAACGCCAATGACCATCGTCACCTTCATCTCTTACCTTGTGATGACGTCAATGAGTCGACATCCACCCTCTCGCGATATCGTCAACGAACGGTGAACCTTGAGGTAGGGATTGTTTTGATCGGGTTTTAATACTGTTCTTCATCGTTCTTCAATTGTTGAGTTTCGTTTGACCGATTGATACCGTCATGATGAGGAAGGGCTTGGACTGCATGAACACGGTCCGACCCTTCTCTATTCGTTTTTTGATTATGGACGATGGATGTCGACTGCGATGAACCGGCCGGCGTCGGGCCGATCACGGGTGGATCGTCAATGCTTGGTTGTCGGGTCACGGCAAAGGCGTGACACCGTCATGCCGCGTGAAGTAGAGCCAGACTGCGGCCTTGCCGAGCCGTGGTGGAGGGGCGCAGCGCCATCGCACCGCGCCGGAGCTACAAGAGTCGTGGCTGGGGTGGGTCGTGGCGTCGTCGCTCCGCGTAGGAGCTTCAAGGGGCCGCGGCCGGGGTGGGTCGCGGCGCCGTCACGCCGCACTGGTTAAATAGATTCGTGGCCTAAGGTCACGGTCGGCCACCGGTACCACCCGTAGGCGGGACCCGAGGGGGTCCCGTGTTTACCCAAAGGCCTTCCATCACACTGGTCGTTTCGAAGAAATCGGGGGGGGGGGGGGCATAACCCACCTGAACTGCAGATAGGGTGTGCCCCACTAGGCGCCGCCATCCCCTGGTGGCCCACCCACGCGGCCAACTACGTGGGTCACGTGGACCAGACCACGTTGGCCGGGATGGGACACCAGTGTCGGGTCGGGCCGCCCGCGCCGTGCCGCCAGCCCAGGGCCGGGGAGCTCGAGCTGGGCCGGGCCGCACCGGCCGGGCTGGGATGCGCCCTACTGGGCCGGACCTGGACCCGATTGAGGTACCATCTGTTGTGTAGGATTTCTTGGATCGAGCCGGTTGTTTAGGTATATTGAAATTAAGTTTTAAACGAAGTTTGTGTACGACCGGGTTTGTTTGAACTCGAAACCAACCGGGCCCTCGGAGGAGAAACACTTATAACTTGAGTTCCGGACGTCTAATTGATGTGCCATCGACTTTTTTGGATTCCTCTTGATAAGACGGTTCTTTTGGCACACTTCACTTGAGATTGGGATGCAGTTTGAGTATGGATGGGTTAGATTGTACCTGAAATCCAAACGGGCCCCTAGAACAGAAATGCTAATAACTCACAGACCGGACGTCCGATTGACGTGACATATGTTACGTTGAGACCCCTATGATGAGGTGGTCCTTTGAGATACTTCCATTTGAGTTTTCATGACACTTGCATGTATCGATCAGTAGCTCGTGGAGCAGACCCTCTCAGAGACGAGCGTACGGAGTGCGGAGACCGAGTAGCTGTAGAGATGACGACTACTTGACCGATTCGACTCGTAGTGTTTTGGTTAGCCCAGTGGATGGAGCGCCCGGTATTTGGAGGTAGACCCATGGTAGACGGAGTGCCTATTATTTGGAAGTATAACTGCGGTACTCGACAAGAGGAGTACCTCTGTAGGCTATTAGGGAGAGCGCCTGGTATTTGGCGGCAGAACCTCAGCGGACGGAGTGCCCGGTATTTGGCAGCAGACCTGTGGTACTCGACAAGAGGAGTACCTCAGCAGTATAAGGTTAGTGAGTAGCACCTTAGAGTCATGAAAGGATCATTGTACTTGATAGAGGATGATTTTCTCTAGTAGTTGTGGTTTCGATAATTAAAATCATGGTTTGAGCTGAGTCGATGACCGTCGTGTTTTCCACATGATCGATATGGGTCACTTGATAACTTAGGTGTATGTATGGTCATATACCTAAGTAGTGGTTATCCGTTGATTGCAATAACCTTTGTGTTTCCTTATGATTGAGATGGGTTGCTTGATAACTTAGGTATAAGTATGGGATTATACCTAATTAAGGGTCATCTTTTGAGATCCTTCTTTGTGGTTATCCTTGTTGGATTCAGTGAAACCTTGAGAGTCTCGAGTTCCCTACTGAGTATCATTATACTCCCCCTGCACGGGCTATGCCTGCAACTCAATGTGTTGGATGCAGACGACGAAAAACACTGATCGTGGTTGAGGTTTGAAGAGCTAGACAGTACCCGGAGGTGGACTTCACGACGAGACGGTACACGGATGTGGACTTCATGACGATAAGGTACCCGGAGGTGACAGACTGATGTGGAGAGCATAGGTGTCCATCTATACCTACCCTTCAGGTAGGAACTCTGAAGGACAATTCAAGTGTAGCTCAACACCTTCCTGTTGTTTTGTCTTTTCCTTGTACTTTACTGTTGGGCTTGTATTCCAGCCCCTTTGTACTTTTAGCACACTTGTTATACTACTTACTTAGTGTTTTCTTCTGCTTGTACTCTGGTTGTGTGTGTGTTTATGTTTCATAAAGGAAATGCCTTCCCTTTTATCGGGATTTACGCCTTTGGTGCTAGTCGTCAGCCCCTGGCCTATGGAAGGCAGGCTTGGGGTAGTCATGGAACGGCCCCTGAGGACGGTTCGTGACATAATACGTGCAATATTTACTCTACACAATGGAAATAGGTGGTGAATATGGCTTATACCTCATGAAAATTAAAAGTGAAATGGAAATTCCCTTACTTTAGGTCTGATGCTCTCCATACGTGCGTGAAACTATTGTATAATGGTTTTAAATGTATTATTAACTTCTATGAGAATCATAATAATGATTATTATATCATATACGATTCATTAATGACTTTATATAACTTGTTTATTAATAATTTCCAAGTTAAAGGTACGTTTTGGGTAATAATCGCTTTGTTTATCAGACATGTTTTGCCTTGTTATTCTTGATCTTATTAGTTAGATCATAATTTACATACATAAAAAATATAAAACATTATTTTATATATCATATATATTTATTATTTTAATATATATTATAGATTTATAAATAAAATTGATCACACAATTCATTGAGATGGTGGACTGTACGTACACATGAACGTTGTTTCTGTTTTCTTGTCATATTGAATGGAAGAAAGTAAATGATATATATATATATATATATTATTACAATATCATTATTATGTCATATATTTTATATGTATTCATTATATACATTTTTGTAATTATTCTGAAATAATTGTAATGGAGGATGAATCTCATCGCTTTGTTGAGACTGTAGGCCATACAAGCGCACAAGTGATGATATCATTCCATAATAGTAAAGGGTAAAGAATTGGATGGAATATGAATTATAGCAAAAAAATATCAAGTAATATTTATTATTTAAAACTTTTATATTAATCTTTATACCCATATAAATAAACTATACCTAAAAATAGATTTCACCACGGCGTGGAGATAGTAACTCGTACGTACACATGCATGGTGATATTGTTTTTTATAGGATGGGTGGAAGGAAAAATATGGTTCTCCCATAATCATAAAGACATATAAGAATATATTATATTATGGATTTATTACTTTACTATAGAAACAACTTTGTAAAATGAAGTAGAAGAATAAAATAACTTTGAAAGAGTTGGTAAAACAATTACCTCTTCTTCGAGTGCCTCCTTTTGATTTGCACAAAAGGATTCCATTAATTGGATTTATAACTAAATTATTCTATATATGATGATGTGACGGTTATTGAGAGGAGAAATGGGTAGGTTGTGGCTGAACTAAATTGTTTTAGAGGTGTGAGTAAAAGTTAAGAAGATGTTCCCTTTTATAAGATAGTGGAGGGGCAGTTTAGGAAACTCCAGAACTATTAATTTAATATAAATAGAAGTTCGATTTCAAATTTCTCCAAATGAGTTATTTCAAGGATAATATTCATATTGTTTTCAATAATCTAATAAAATTAATTTTAGACAAGTTTAGGTAACAAAAGTGACTTTATCTTTTGGATTTGAGCCTTTGTTAAATAATTTAACTCTTACGGTGAAAACTTGTTTTTTTATACTATATGGTTAAAATAATTACTATAAAATCATAATAGACTCTAAATTGGATAATTTTTTCAATATTTTACATTTTCCTATTTATTTGGTATAATTTTATAATTTTATTAATTTTATATCATTTTAAAAAATATTATTTATTTTAAAGTATCATTTATGTCAGTTTTGACACTATTCATTATTTTCATTTTTTAAAATATCATAACTACATGATAATGTTGAACCAATTCTTCCAATATGTCACTAGAATATATAATATATATATAAAATTATTGTATGTAATTAATTAAGTGAAATTATATTTATTTTAATATTTTTAATATCATTTATTTGATATCTCAATTAATTAAACAATTATTGTATCAGTATTAAACAAGCCATTAATTAAGTTATTTATTCTCCAAAAATAAATAAAAAATTATCATGATGAAGATAATTTTTTTATATTTCAAATGAATTATTATAGTATAATTTATATTATGTATAACCCTATATTGAAATTGATTTAGTTATTAAAATTTGAATATGACATTTTTAACTCTTCTTTAAATAAAAAATAATAGTTGTCCTAATATAACACAGTTGAATTAAAAGGATTATATTTTCCACATAATCTTATTTTGATCTAAAAAATATTATCCAATAAAATGAATAACATGTGTTAGAGAAATTTTATATTATTATAATATTATGTTTACCGTTAATTACTATATTTACCATTAACCGTGGTAAATGAAATTCAAAAGTTACAATTCCCCAAAAATTATTTGGATCCTATTAGATAAAATTTTTCATATAGGTTAAAACCATATATTCCCATTTTTTGAAATTTAATTCATAGAAGCAATATCATTACATTTAATGTTAATCTCAAAAATATGGCTAAAAGGCGGGTAAAAGATATGTTGAAAAGTTCAATAAATTTATATATCTAATTTTATTATCAAAATGATTCTAATGAACTATAATAGATTAATATATATATATATATATATATATATATATTAATATTTTTAATTTAAAATAAATTTAAGTTAAAATGACTATTTAAATGAAAAAGTCAGTTTTTAACAACAACGTGGTATTTTTTCACTATTCATCAAAAATTGAGAGTTTTCAGAAAAATATGAAAAATTCATACTATTGTAATTTTTTTATTAATAATTAAAATATGATTTATATTATAAAAATTAAATTTCTAAGAGTGTCTAAAATTAATTTTATTATTGTTCATGAAAAGAAATAAAACATAGCTTCTTTCAGAAAATAGTATTTCTAAACATATAAATATTTTACCAAAACATATAAATTTAATTATAAATGTATTTTATTTATTAAAAATCTATATAAATAATATTTAAAAATTATTTACCAGTATTAATATTCTAATGGATTAGTTATAAATATATTATTTAAATAATTATAATACAAAATTGTTGTTTCAGAGTATCTCAATCTTGCAAGTAAAGAAAACTAATCCAGTGATGCATACAATATAAGCTATTAAATATCATTGAAAAGGTAAATTAATTTGAAATATTGTGGTGTAAAAAGGGTATCCTGAAATAAATAAGATACACCACTATCAATGAGTATATCTAGGATGATAACTCAAGAATGACATGGAAACTAAAATTCATTCATTTATGATTCATGGGAAAGTTTTTTCACTTTAACCAATGTCTATATATACCAAATTAACAAATAGGTTATAAATATTTTGGTGAATGGATACATCAACTGTCGTTCCATAACTGGAGTCCCTTGACTGAAATCTGAACTCAAAACACTATAAAACTAATTTCATAAAATCTAAACTAGTCTCAGATCTAGAAAAAAATTACACTCTAATATGAAGGTAGAACTATGCAATGATATCACTCTATCACAACCCAACCCATAAGGCCCACATGTCCCTAATTGAATTGATATATTTTTAAATAGTAGATTAATGAAAAATAATAAGTAACAAAAAATAAATAAATCAACTGTAGAATAAATCAACCACCGATGCAGGAATCAATTCATGTTTATAGAATTGATACACATTCAACACAGTACAATTAGATAGGATAAAACCAAAAAAATGTCTTACCTTGAGTTTTTATTAGTAATTGATAAAGAAAAATCATGTGTTTTCATCATTGGTGAGATCCAAAAACTACATTGGTGTAGATGATTCATAGGATACTGATCTGATCTCCCGATTCATTTGCATCTGCCAATGTATCTCCATGGCCTCCTCTCACAATCTTAAGGTTATATTTCAAACCCTATGGTTATTGTGTACCATATATATATAGTTATTTCTAGGTATCTTCATCAACCATATTTGAAATAAATAAAAAAATAAATATATTTATAATTTGTTCCAGTGAAATGTTTTCTTAAAAAACCCCATATTGATAAATTTTGTGTCCCACTTTGTTAAAACACACATTATGAACTCAACAGTGGCCTTATATTTCCATTATGTTCCGTCATTCTAAAGTTATTCTACTTTTTTAGAAGATTTTCTATATGTAATATTAATATATTTTACATTTTAAAAATATCAATTTTGTGCTCACTAGGCCTTGGAATCCCAAACTGTCTCACTTCCTAACCTCAAAAATATTACTAGATGTATTTCAAATATTACATGGAAAAAATAGAGACATTAAATTGGGTTTGTTACAAATCAATTTTCAAATATATCTTTTTTACTCTAATTCAGATATTATCCAATATAACAACATCATGAGATTCATTCAATTCCAAATCCAAATCTTTGACCATATCATATAAGAGGGATAAAAATGGAATAAATATAATAAATATATAGAAAAATATATCTAGGAATTTCAGACCTTCAATTATATGTTCAATATTTTCCCTGGTAATTAATGGAAGATATACTACAATTGGGTGGTTAACTATAGTTTTCATTATAACTTACATTTTTACAACACCTAAATTTTTAGTTTAATCGTAATTTTGTCCTAATAAAATTAAGAGTTGCATAGTTTGAAATATGTAATTATGGAAGAATATATTGAAGTTATCAAAAGAATTTTGTAATGGTAAACTTAATATAATCTGAGTAAACTCAATATAAAACAGAAAAAGGTAAATCTAATTTATATTGCACAACTAAATGAAAAAAATAGTTGTATTTACTAAAGAGATAAAATTTAATATAAGATATAAAAATTTAAATAAAGAATATAAAAAATGTATAACACCTCAACTAATTGAGAAATTATCTTTCACCAAAAGAAATAAGGATGATCATGGACCTAAATTTAGGTATCCATCATTACAACCCTTTTGATTTGTATTCCTTATAAAACATTGGAATATATCGATCAACCTGATTTGTATAAGATCTTTCTTCCTTTTAGAAGAATTTGATCAAACAGATTAGAACAAACTTTTTCTTCTATATCCCTTGGATACTTTGATCAATAAGATCAAATAAACCTAAAAATAATCTATAATTATAGATGATTTATAATATAAAGAACATGGTGGATTCTCTTAGCTAATCACTTCAAAGATTACAATTTGATGAGCTATCAATAGTGAAATTTGGTGAGAAATTAAATGAAAACATTAGATTTAATTTTTTTCAATGATTCTTATACATGATTTTGCAGTCAAATTTGTAAATGTCAGTGTAAAAAACTCAAAAATGCTAATGTATACACTTCTTGGGGTCAGAAACTGCAACATCAGACACAGTGTCTTCATATTTTTATGTGTTCACCATATCAACACTATGTTTGAAGGTTCTCAACCTCATCCTCATCACAATTATTTTTATAAATTCTTATCCTGTGGGATTTATAAATCTTCATCTGGTGGATTATATAAATCTATATCTTGAAGATTGAATCTTCCTCCTTCTGTTAATTAATCACGAACTATATTTGGTCAAATGAATTTCTTTCATCTGAAAAAACAAGAATCTTTATAACCATAAGAACTCATACATAACCTTATACATGGGAATAAATTAAAATTACAAATAGAAATATTATAATAGTTAATTTCGATTTTCAAATGTATGAGTAGAAATATTTATTTGGCTTAATAATATACCCCCTTTTAAAAATAAAAATGTATAGCATAATGATAAATTTAAAACAAAAGATTTATAGCTTACTACCCCTGATTAACATAGCAATTGATTGCTCTACCTTTCTCCCCCATTGTGAATTTAGAAAAAAACTGAAAGAAATTTGGTAGTAGGGGATCATGAATTATAAATAATGCTATTCAAACAAATAGAGGGATTTTTATTCATTACTGAAAAAATAATTCGGCATTTAGGGAAGAATATGTTGAAGGTTTGAAGAAAATAGAGGATGTTTAATTTTAAAAAGCTCCATTATTCAATTTCAATATTATTCATCGTTTTGATATATTTCGTTGGATTTTATGTCCCCTAATCTTGATAATTTATCTTTCTAAAATTTTATTATTTCAAGTCCAACTTCTTCTTTTATTGAGTGAACTCAGAATCTTGTTAAATGGTGATATATTTCATATCATTTCTTTTATGGGAACATTTTCTCATAACAATTCCGAAAATATATATGACTTTTAAAACATAATTTATAACCCTTTTGGTTATAAATATTTGATCATCAAAGTACATTAAATCTTTATTAGTTTGAATAATCTATTTAATATTTTTCTTTAGAATTCTGAATTCAATCCATGATTTCCTTTACATGTTATCTAACTACACTTTTGTCTAATTAAAACATTCTGAATGTTACTTAAAATAATTTTAAGTATAATATCATCAAAATTTCCAGGAATATATTTTTATATTTACTGAATACCATGAATGATATTCATGATTACTTAAATTCATTTGAACACTCGATTGTAGTATTTCATCTTCATTTCCATTATTTTAGATCTCATGCTTGGGTCCAGTTTGTAAAACCATCATAAATACTGGGTAAAACAACTTCTCAATATCTAAAAGGTGAAATTTATTTATGTTAAAAAAACATTCAATAAATTTTTTTCTTAAATATTGATATTTTAATCATCAAATATTTCCTAGTGTTGTATGATAGATATACTAAAAGAGTAGGGAAAATAATAGTTTCATTACAACTTACAATTCTTCCAACACATTATGTTTCAGGATAATCAGAAGGATTTCATTTTAAAAAACATAATAGTTTCAGAATAAATTTTATATAAATATAAATTAATATATTGGAGTTATCTAAAGAATTTTATTTCTATGAATATAATATAATTTGAGTAAACACAATATGAAATAGAAATAAGTAAATCTAATTTAAATTTCATTGGTGAATGAATACAAAACAAAAGATTCATTTACTAAGGATATTAAAAAAAATGTACGAACACCTTTTTGTATAAGTATATAATAAAAAATCACATCACTATAACTAATTGATTTATTTTCTTGCACCCAAAGTGATAAGAATGTTTTTAGACCTAAATTTAGGTAACCCCAGTTATAAACCAATTGATAGATCGGTCTTCAAAAACCCTACAATCCCTTCATTAGCCTTGTTAGTATAAGTATTATCATCCTTATGAAACACCAAAATCAACATTATTAGAACAAACATATGTATATCTATCCCGAGGACCCCTGGATCAATGTGATTATAAAAATAAAAAACCAACAGATATACTTTGATCATTTACAATAGAAACCTCACATCATATTCTCTAAACTAAACTCTCTAAATATTATAATTTGATGTTCTAACAATAATGATACATTACAAAAATAAAAATAAAAATGTTATAATTCTTGTTAGTTAGCTCTATTCACTATGATTTTATGATGTAATTTATAGATGTCAATGTAAAAAACTCACGATGGTAAAATTCTGCACTACCCATGTTCAGTTCCAACAACATCAAATAAGGATTATTTATCTTTTTTTTTGTTTTCTCCATATATATGATTTTTCTTATCATATTAATGTTTAGAAACATCAAAATCATTTTTGTAATTTTCCATATTTTAGCATTAGTAAATCTATGTATGTTAGACTAAGTAAATTTTCATATGGTAGATGGGGTTAGTCTTCATCCATTTCTTAAACATGAACTTCGTCAAATAAAATAAATTTCCATCATATTATGAAACTAGAAAATTATTAACTCTAATAATTACTTCACAACCTTAAACATGGGAATCAATTATGACTAAAAACTCATAAATTATATGTGGGAATTAAAATTTTCAAAACTAATTGTAGAAATAGATCTTTTGACTCAATATAATCTACTAAATCATTGAATAAATTTTTTATTATATAATTTAAAACCATATAAATCACATAGAACCTACCGTAGTATATCTATCAATCATTAAAGGTGGTTATGGGAGTTAAATCGGAGTTTATATTATTTCTTCAGTCAAATTGGTAACTTAAATTCACATGAAAGGTTAATAAACACAATTTTTTCAACCTATGAATTCCTCTATACAAAACATTTTCTAAAATCTAAGTCTTCATAAAATTTTACAATAAACTATGAATATTTAAAAAACCTATCCCAATTTTTAATGACAATTAATACTTACACCAAACTTCTACCCTAAGGTAAAAAAACATTTCATACCCAACAATACCTTAAAATTTCACTTTTTAAATAGTATAACTAGCCCTATTTCACACTAAATACTAAATGATGGAAAAAATCCTCAAAATTCACAAATTACATGAATGGAAATTTTAAACCTGTATGTTAAATACACCATAAAAAAATTTCATACTCAAAAATATCACCCATTATTCTAATACACATAATAAAAAAAATTAATGACTAATATTAAATACTATAATTTCAAGTCACCACAATTCAAACCTATCAAATAATTTTAATTCCCAAAACCTTAATTATATCATATAAATTTAAAATTTAAAAAATATTTTATCAAATTTTAAAAATAAACCACATAATAATAGTGATAAAGTACAAAACAACTGAGGATATTAAACATTCATTTTTTTATCCCAATTCCATGTTTAATATTCTAAACTACTAGGTTTCAAAAGAACTCATACTAATATAATAACATATCCATGAGTCCCCTCATTTAATAGATCTTTAATTTACATAGGTTGTTTGAAAAATATAGCATCCTCCTTAAAATCAATATCACATTAACCAATCATGAGTTAGATCATGAAGTTAGTTATAAAATTGTTACCCAAAAAATCATGTGCTCTCTCCAACATGGGTGTAAGTACTAACTAATATGACACTTTACCAATAAAATTCAACACCTCTAAAGGTCCAACAACCCTAAAATCATTCTAACTTGGGAAATCCATCACTATCTATGATGGGTAGAAAATTTTCAGAATATATGTTCACTAATATAAAATACTATATATTTTATACTTTGATCAATATATAACTTATATCTACTTTGTGACATATTTATTTACTATTTAATAATCCATACCCTATATGTTGTGTCACATACTAAATACATTCCTATAACAATTGACACATTAACATCAACCTAGATAGACAGTAATCGATATGACCATCCATGTAACACCTCAAATGGTTTTATTATTAAGGATTATTGATAGTTATTATTATAGTTGAAATCAATGAGGGGTAAATGATCAGCCAAATATTATCTAAAATAAAGAATGTAGTTCTCAAAAAACTTCCAAATTCTAGATCACCCTCTTCAACTTTTCATCAATCAATTGATGAAATGTTGTATTAAGGAACAATATGGTAGTAAATAGACATTTTAATCCCCTTTATAACTATAATGTAAACAAAAGATCAGGATTCAATTTATTATTCTAGGAACATTGACACATCTTTTTTGTAGGGTGTGAAAAAAATTATTTCCAAGACTAATTTAGTTATAGTGGAAACCTTAGTTTTTCACGTGAGAGGAGTGAGATAAATCTATTTTTCAATTTTTAGTTAAATAGAATAACATTTTGATATTGAAAATAAGTGATTTTAAAATAATGATTTTAAAAAACAAAATTAGAAATTTGATTAGGTTGGGGTTATATTTTAAATGTTAATTCTATCATGGTATCCAAGATGATATTTTATTCTTATTCACTAATAAACTACAGGCTCTAAAATCATGTACCCTTTCACCCTTGATTGAATGAAAATGGTGATATTATACGAATAAAGTCCTTTGTTTTAGTATACCATTTTTCCTATGTGTGAAAGTGTAATAGTAGATTATGTTCATATCACTTAAGTAGAACCCAACAAGGTCATTGCATTCCAAATAAGTATAGGAGTAGAGACTAACCCTTCATCACATGTTAATAACAGCTTAACACTTCACCACTTATCGTCGAACAATTCAATACATTTTTTTTAAAACCATGTGGATATAGATCTCGGACCCTCAAACAAGGAAATAAATTTTAAAAAGATGAATCAAATATAATCACATTAAAAATAAAAATATGATATAAAAAATTGAAATCAATTAACAAGAAAGTGAGCTTATTGTATTAAATCACTATGACTCAAGCATTAAAACTATTCCACATCCTCTCCCCTAATCAATTAGTGGATTTACCCCTAAACTAGAGAGATAAATAAGATGAATCAATTGGAGGAAGACATTACAGGACTGAAAACAAGAAGCTAGAAAATAAATATGTAATGGAATCATAGTATGTCATATCCATTTATAAAAACTCTTTTAACTTCATTAAAATGAATTCTTCCTCCATATATAGGTACAAAATATTCTAGTCTACAATTATTCTCATTCAATATATGATTCATGGTTAAATACATATAATTTTATTTTGATGATTTTAGGATATCTTACAATCCATATGTCTCAAGGCTTCAAAAACATTCAACTATTATAGGATGAGGTTTTTTGATATCTTCCCCTTAAAGTATAAATTTTGACATGCATTTACTGCATGTTAATTATCCCATAAAACACTTGATTAGAATAATTTAAATTATTCCCTATATGTGCATTTATATGTTTTAAAAATTATTTACAAAACATTTGGTTTGCCTCACATGTTTTACTTTATTTAAAATCGTCAAGATATTCCTACTACAAGAAACTCATTTTTTTATTTCATTTAAACAAAACAAAGAAACATTGTAAAATCATGACATATACCCTCTTATAATTGATGTATGTCCTTTCATACAATGTTACATACATGTGTGATCAATTTTATTTTATAAAAAAATTACCTTCTATCAATTTTTCATGGATTATGAGCATCCCATTGGTTATGGAAGAACTTTCTTCAATACCCAACCTCAATATAATCCATAATGATAAAATAAAATGATCCAATGGGATAACCTCTGCATAAAAATATCATGTATCATGTCCATTTCTTCATTCTAGGTTCTTAAAATGTATAATGTAAGGACCCAATATCTTCTTTACATGAAAAACTGTCATTAATTCACAATGCTTTAACATTTCTTCCCAAATTCAATTATCATTTATTATAATGTCTGGATTGATCTTCTATCCTTTTTTCATCGAACACATCTTTTCACACTTGTTTTGGAAACATCAAACAAGGAAATTTTCCTCAAACTTAGGATACTCTATCTTCAGTTCTTGATGGAAAGACAAGAATTATTTAGATAAACTTTTCTAGCTTCAAACATCATTCAGACTTCCCAACTATGGATTTTAGAAATCCAATACAAGACAAAACATAAAACATATGATATAAAATGCTCTTAATGATCATGAAAAAATGATTTTGAGGAGCTCAAATAGAAGAATAATTACAATCAAACCTTAAAAATCATAAAGTTATAGTATTTTTTATATATTTGATTGAGACAATTATACTTCAGTTAAAATCAACATCTTAGCATCACACAACAACATCCATCAATGAAAAGGATTTTTATGGTTTCATACATGCTTGAAATTGATCACTATAACCCATATTTTAGTTGGTAATCTTGAGAAACATAGTGTAAAATCACCCTTCTTTTTTCCTTCATCTTGACAGGACTATCACCTCTTATGTCAAGAATTTGGATTGTAGAATCTACTATTTCGAGTAAATGTGGCCATGTCATAGCATGATCATGTCATTATCTTCAAAAATTAGAGCTCATTCCTATTATCATTCTTTCTTCTAATATCTAAACTGGTGTCATATTTTGATGAGCACAATGACATCATTAATTTCCCCATGTGTGGGTCAAATCATAAATCTACATTATCCAAAACCATACTAACTACAAAATATTATTATAGTAGAAGTTGGGTGTTGATCCCATATAGAGATAGGAATATAGCAAAGAAAACTATAGGCTAAAGGGTAGGTCATTCCAATTTTAGTTTGATTTAATTAAAATAATGATGTAATTTAAAATGAATTAATTAAAATAGTGAAATAGAAGAGAGGGGAATTAGTTTCTAGGGATGGTTTTTCAAAATCAATTATTTCAACTTCACTTGAAAAACAATTATATCAAATAGTGATGCAACCAAACAATTATATAAATAGAATAAATATCCATTTCCTATCAAACAACACTAGAATCACAATTTATCATGGTAAGATAAATCAAAATAGTTAATGTGTATTAATTTAAAATTTCCAAAAGCAGAAGAGTAGTTCCATTTAATGGTCATGAATAAATAATCTCAACCATGTTGTGGTTAATTCATTATTGAAAACATATGGTCAATGATTCAATGATGATAAAATATATGTGCAGGAACAACATGACACTATTTCATAAAATATTCTTTGCAATTGAATAAAAATCAAAAAATTATGGCACACACCCCTGTTAACTGATTCAGCCCTCCCATATGGGTTTTTTCCAGCCATCGTTGGATAATTTCAAACTATGTTTAAACCCAAATACATATCAGAGTGGTTAAGAAATAATTAATGAGAAAGGAATGAATTAAAGAAATATATTGGAATTGAAACTCAAAATTATCTAATGATTGCATAAAAGAAATAAAACAAAATAATAAGCAAAAGATTTATCTGTGAAGAAATATGGTTTGTAACTCAACATAAACCTCTAGATGTTTGAACCTGAAGCGTTGAATGGAATCCTAGAATACCTTGACTGAGACCTCTATTTATAAAAATGGAAGCCATACAGCATGTTTATTGGATCAAATCCATGTTGTAATGACTATTTAGAGTGATGAAAGATACAAAATTATATCTAAGATACACTAAAATCTCCTTTTTTTTCAAGATCTAGTCATGAAATTTCATGTCATTTATTGTTTTACATGAGGTGTAATGTGTAGGGATTTCCATATCGTGTAATTTTTATAGGATGTGTATCTTAAAAATCCAAAATTTTAATCTCTATTTCGACATTCATCATCAGTTTTGTTCCACTATAAGTTCTCCATTATCATCTTGAAAATTCGATGTTGTGTTGATCACAAAGTTCCTTTCTTTCCTCAATTCCCATGTTTTCATTGGTATTTCTCCAAATGTAAATCCTATATAAGAACTCACAAAACATTAATTTCAAGAACATATATTATATTAAATAAATTAATATCCAATGGAAACATGTATAAAATCCCATCAAAATATTTATAAAAACTAGATATATCATCTTCATCAATATTGGGGACTTTCAGCCACAACTCAATGGTGTCAAGAATGGAAATTTCATATTCTTATCATGAGGTTGGACCATCAATAATCTTTCCTAGAGGTATATTCATGGATATAAGAGAAAATACATGGTTTGATGGTATCGGGTGGAGTAAGTAATGGATAGAGGTAGGTAGTTGTTGCCTTATTGAAGAAGGACTCTCTGGACGAAGGATCATTTCATGGAATAATATCTTAACTTGAAGCAGGACCAGATGAAGGAATGATATTAGATTTATGGTGGATCAATGGTATAAAGGGCTTGAAATTATACCTATATAATCATTTTTATAATGGTATTTTATTGATGTTGGTAGGATAATAGTGTAAGTACTCACATAAGAAGGATTATAGTTATAAGACTCCATGAAAGAAAGCTTGTAGTCATAGGACTAAACGGTAACACATCCAAGGTCTGAGGCTCAAGAAAGAAGATTATCACAGAAGAAAGAAACTTCCCATTTTTTTTATCACTTCATGGTATAAATTATTCTATAAGCATTGGATTACCATAAATATATATATTATATCATTTTTTATGAATGTTCATTACATTGTACTAACACATACCTGAGGACCATAATATTTTGGTGTCTCTGGAAACATGGAAAAACCAAAAATTAGTACATAGGTAAACTAAATAGTCTTCTACCATTATCTTAATAACTAGAATCATTCTTATAAATTTCATACGTAATATATTTCTTATATCCTAGGGAAATAAAACATAATAAATAGTGATCTTAGATGCTCGGTAAGGGTAAATAAGGGACATATATAAGAATAACATGACCATAAGGGTATGAGAACAAGATCATAACATTTAGAAACCTTACCCTATATATAAAAGATAATACTATTGATTTATAGAATAAATATTTTATGTTTATAGGATATTAGTAATTATAGAATCAGAAAACATGATCCATGAGAGCATAACATTTTCCTAAGACATACATTTGTGGTCACCACATAAGCATTGAAAACCATTTTCATATTAGTCAAGGATCATTTCCAAGGTCATCATGGTGAAATTATTTATGTCCTTAAACTATTATATTATTCAAGGTTCACTTATAAGACCATCAAATTGGATAAACAATCTTTCTGAATTATTTCATTCTCTTTTCTAGTACAATATATATCATGAGATATAAATCTTTACCCAATGAATTGGAGGGAGATATACGTGCCACACATCCCATAATGAAAACCATAATTATGTTTTCCAATTGATTATAAAACAGTAATCATATCATAACCCATGAAATGGAATGTGTTTAATGAAATTTTCATCATATCATAACCTGTAGAAAAGATCAGGTTGTATAATTATTTCATCATTTCATCATAGTGTAACGTGTAGAAACTAATTAGGATTCGTAAGAATTTTATCATGCTATAACTTATAGATGAGAAATGGTTTTCATAAACATAATTAAATCATAAACATTAACCATTAAAATAAATAATAATATTGTAATCCATGAATAATATCCCTATTAAGGTATATGTAATATAAAAAATATAGTTTTATAACATAAATTTTTTGTCAAAGAAGAAAAATTTAGAAACAAATACCTTATCGCTTTGGAAAAATTTGAATCCCAAACCCATTGAAAGAAAGATATAAAAATTGATATGAAGACCCCATAATTTTATGTTTAAACATCATAAAATACATTCATGGTTCATATATACATCACATAAAATAAATAGGTGGTGAATATCGTATCAATCTCACAGAAGAAAAAAAATAGTGAGACGAAAATTCCTTTTCTTAAGTATTGAGTTCCATTGTGCACATTAAAACCTTGAATAAAATAAATATAACATTATTATAAATATATTATAGAAAATATTTATATATATCATATAATATATGATTTTCTTGACTATTTATTAACCCTTTATTAACAATTCATGTTAAAGTTATATTTTGAGTAATAACTGATTTGTTTTTTATATGTTTTGATTCGTTATATTTAGACCTATAAATTAAATAATGATTTTATAATATAAATAATTTTAACCATAATATAAAAATAATTATATTCAGAATAAATTTATTTAGAGTAATCCATAAAATTTAGTTATAGAAATGAAATACATCGTTCATTGAGATGGTAGTTCTTAAATACTCCTGAACGATCATTAAATTTTCTTATTAGATTGAAATAAATAATGTGAACTGATATATTATCATTAAATAATATTTTTTATTATATATATATCAAATAATTCCATTAAACTCAACCTTATTACCTTTCATGTAAAGCGTGAATAAATCAACTCGATTCGTGTGGCGGTAGTCTACTGTGTGCACGAGTGACTTTATCATATTCCCATAATATAGATAGTATGATGTTATGTGTTATATAATGACTCAAAAGTATAATAATATAATAAATTTCATATATAAATAATAAATATGTCATTATAACCAAAATTTGGAGGTGTAAATGGAATAAATGGCATCGGTTTACAAGGTGATAGTTTGCAGTATACAGGAATGACAATTTCACAACCCATTTGATAGATGTGAATAATGTTGTAGGTCATGAATTTTAAAAAAAAAATTTATGGAAGATACTATGTTTATTATATCATCATGGTAAGTTAATAATTTAAGTAGGTGGAGGAATAAATAAAGAAAATTCTCATTGATGAATGGTACGAGTTCTTCGAGTATCCTACATCATTTTACACCAAAACCCTTCCACGGTTGGATTTTTATCCAAAATTAAGACTCTAGGATGATAGGATTGAATTTAGGAATTTATTTGGGTATTTCATGTATAATAAAATATGGTTTTAAGGATTTAATGAGATAGTATTGTTGGAAACCTTTTATAAGTAAGGTAAGTGGCCCACTTGTGATTTTTTGGAAGAAAGAATTCCACCCAAATTTTTTTTATAACACAAGGATCCAATAATGCACCTTTCTCGATAAAAGAATAAATAAGATTTAAATATATACATATACTGGTTATTGGAAATTTTTTGGGTTATTTTTAACCCTTATATTTTTAGTTTACGCCACCCCGGTAAAACCATTTTTTCCTTAACCTTAGTAAATAATTTGTACAGTTTTCACTATTCATTCTGGTAAAAAAAATTAGTAATCCTTAATAGATAATATAAATTATGTTGATTCAAAATATGGTACTAATTTTTATAAATTAAAATCATATTTTTTTAATGCTTTAATTTATAAACTAACCTCACAAACATGATGAGAAGATGGGGTTTTGAAGAGAAAATTTTCAAAATTTTAGAAGGTTTTTACATCAAAATGAAATATAAAATTGATTAAAAATTAACTAAATTGTATTAATGGATGAATAATTTTATTAAATTTACTTTAAAACCAATTTATAATAAACTTTATATTTATAGATAAAGTAAATGAAAATAGTTTTCAATTAAAATTCACTATTTTCACTATTCATCAAAAAATGAAACTTTTCAAAAAAATCCCAAAAACTAAAACTAATATAATTTTGACATTATGATTTCAAAATGATTTTTTATCAAATAATTTTTAGAAAATTGTAAAAAATTAAAATTTTAAATTTTCATAAAAGTAAATACAAATGATTTTTTAGAAAATAGTAATTTTAAAACATATAAATACTTAAATAAATATTAAGAACTTTTTTAACAATATAATTTCTTATTTAAAACCACTATAATTATATTTTAAAAGTATTTATTTCTATTCATAGAAATAAATTTAACTAGTAGGTTATAACTTTCTCATTTAAACATATTTCCATCAAAAACATAAATCATTCAGAGAAATAATGAGAATGGTATCCATGGATCATATCCCCAATAAAGAAAGGGTAATATGAACAAATGAAATCTTAGTTGGAAAAGTATTTTGATTGATAATTTAAATTATTTCCTTAGGGAATTATCATTTTCGCTTTAAAATAACTTTTTTCAGAAATAAATCATTTTAAAGATATTTTTCATTCAAAATAACCCTAAATACTTATAATGTAATGTTTGAACAAAATAATGTTCATGGAAATGGGAAGTTTCAGTCATGTTATACACATTAAAATGAATATTCCTTTTATATTTTTGGTAAATTCAAATTGGGTATTATTTGGAAAAAGATATGAAGAATAATTTCAAAAAAAATAGTAAAAAATTTAAACATAGGTAAAAGTTTCTTATAAAAACCATAGAATAATAATAATAGTAATATAAAAACATATTTATAAGTCAAATATTTAAGAGAAAATTATTTTCCAACTTAAGAGAGGTATGAAGTCAGGTTATCTTAAAATCATTTTCTCAAATATATTAATTACCAATGAGTTTAAAAAATTAAATATTACTTGAAGGTATCATGAATATCCATAGGATAATAATATTCATGAGTTTCTTTAAATATGGATCTTAAGATTTTATACTTATAAACATCATCATAAACAATCCCATCAAATGATGAGATTGTAACATAAAATAATTACCACTTTGGTAACATTGAATCATTATAGAAATAAGGTAATAACATAAAATAGAACTGGAAATATCATGTGGATAAATAAATTCATGATATTAAATTCTATAGGGGTTTTATATAAACCTCATCAAATAATATAGGTTCACAACATACCGTACAAATCAAAGAAGGTAAATCGAGACAAAAAACCCTTACTGCTTTGGTAGCTTATGAATTGTAAATCCCATGAAAGAGATATCATAAAATGGATATTTAAATCAAAATATTTTTTTGGATAATAATAATAAAATACATTAATGGGAAATATATACAACAAATAAAATAAATTGGTGGTGAATATGGCATGTGGCTCATGTAAGTAAAAAGTGATATTGTAATCCCATACCTGAAGTATTGGATTCCATCATACATATTCAAAAAAACTATATAATTAAAATAAAATTATTATACATATATTAAAGAAATATTTTTATATATATAATACTATATATGATATTCTTTTGACCTTTTATTACCATTTATTAACAATTCCATGTTAAAGTTATGTTTTGGGTATGAACCTCTTTGTTTTTCTTATATGTTTTGACTTTCTATGTTTAGTACTCTTGCATTGAAAATTATTTACTCATATCTTGAATTATAACCATTATATAATTATCAAATATATTTTTTGTATGTTTATTTATATTATTCCATAAAATTTTGTGATAGAAAATGACATACATCATTCATAGAGATGGTAGGTCGTACGTACAGAAGAATGATGATTCCATTTTATTATCTGATTGAAATAAAGAAAGGTAAATGATATATTATAATTATAGAATAATTTTAATTTTATATATATCACATAATTTTACTAAACCCATCCTCATTACCTTCCATATAAGCGTGAATGAATCACATCACTTCGTAAGGTGGTAATCTGTCATACAAATGAGCAATGTAATTGTCTTCCCATAATATAGAGAGTATAAAGGTATGTTTGATATAATGACTCCATAAGTATAATAATATCATAATTATAATATATAAATAATAAATTCATCATTATTTCCATCCTTGAGATGTGGTAATGGAAAACATAATAAAATCGGTTCATGAGCCGATAGTCTGTAATTCAGATGAATGATAATTATGTAACCTATTTGATGGATGTGGATTTGGTTTTAGGTCATACCATTAATATAACAAAATATAAGTATATTTAAAAAATTAGGTTAATATATTGTCATTTTATAATTGTAATTGAAGGATTTTAAGGGATAAATAAAACATAAATGCTCTTTGATGAGCATTACCACTTCTTCAAGTATCCTCCTCATGTTTTCACCAAGAGTGTTTATTTGTTTGATTTATATCTGAAATAATGATTCTAGGATTTGAATATGAAATTTGGGAAGTTATTTTGTTATTTACTGTCTGAAAAAAATTGTCTGATGGTCTAAATATGAAGGGAGAGGGGTGGCCTTTCATAAGTGTGGTGAGTGGCAGACATGTAATTTTTTAAAGGAATTCCCCCCAGATTTTTTTCATTTTATAAATATTCAATAATGGAAAATTATATATAATAAAATATATACTGTCTAAATATTTCCATAAAATGTTTTTTGAATAGGTTTTTTCTTTTTTTAACCCTTATATTTTTATTTTAACCCCCGATAAAACTATTTTTACCTTGACTACAAAAAATATTTTTTATTGTTTTTAGTATAAAATTTTGGTCAAAAATTAATTTTTCATTATTAGATAATATAAATTATGATTATTCCAAATATGTATTTAATTTTAAAACATTACATTCATAGAAGTGGAAAATATTAATTTAAAAATCAATATTGGAGAGATGATGGGAAAGTGGGTTTTAAAAGAGAAAATGTTCAAAAGTTTACTAAGTTTTTATATAAAAATTAATTATGAAAAAGATTCCAATGAACCAAAATATATTAATTAATTTATAAAAGAACAAATTTTACTTTAAGTAAAATTTAAAATATAATTTTACTTTATAAATAAATTAAATGAAATGGAATTTTTCAATTAAAATTCACTATTTTCACTATTAATCAAAAGAATAAAACCTTTCAAAAAAATTCAAAAACATAACCCTATGATAATTTTGACATTCCAATTTCAAAAATGAAGTTTATTTTATCAAATAATTTTTTTGAAAATCTGAAATATAAATTTTATTAATTTTCACAAATAGAAATAAAAAGTATTTCTTTAGAAAATAGTATTTTTGAAAAATCTAAAGACTTTGATGAAATTAAGTAATTTTTATCAATATGATTTCTTTATATAATACCATTATAATTATTATTTAAAAATTATTTATTTCTATTCATATCACTATGTTTAGCATCTTGGTTATACAAGTCACATTTAAATTACTATATTAATAATATAACATTGTTTTGATAAAACTAAGTGTCATGTATAACACAAGCTAACCCAGTGTTATATATAGTGCATTCCTAACTTATTGTTTTAAGTAAACAAATATTAAATTAGTGTGTTGTGTAATGTAATATATAAATGAAATTTAATTTATTTGAAAAAAATTCACAAAAACTTGGGGTGTTACAAGACTCAGGGTAGTTTATTAAAATTAACTAGAATTGAAAACCTGAACAATAAATTTTCAAAAAAGAATAAAATTCAATTGGAATTTTAATTATGATAATAATTTATTTTCTAATTAAAAATTTATACTTCATAATTTTAAAATTCATTTACAATTTTAAACAATATTCTATAATTTTCAAATTGTTTTCATGTTTCAAAATAAATTTCTAGAATATATATATAATATAAAATCCAAATAATTTTTTTCTACCAAAATAATATATATAATAAAATAAAATTATAAAACAAATTAACAGAAAATCTCAAATGAAAATAGGGGTACAAAACTAGTGATTTATACTAAAAAACATAAAAAAAATTAATGCTCAATCATATGTCATAATGATTCTATAATTTTTTTTATGTAAATTCTTACCAAAGAATCAATAAAGCATGATTCCATTATTTTAATGTAAGTGATGAATTATTAAATATATCGATAATAAAACATATAGAATTATTCAATTTTAATGTACATTATTTTTCCTTCATAAAACCTATGGAAATATTATTCAATTCGCAAGAAAAATAATATGATATTGGTAATAAACCTACTGAAAATCTATGATTTTCATTCACTTTCCAAAATATTCGACAACTAGATACTAACTCATCCATTTGTTTCTTCATTTCATGCCACCGAACCTACTTTATCAAGGCATGATACATATTTAAGATTATTATTTGTATTAATAAATTTGAGCTATATAGATCATGAAAAATGTATTTCTATATACTTTAAGGAATACACCTTTCCAAAGATTAAATATGATATTATCCATCCTATATTCAACCTTAATGGATAATCCATTGAATACTTAATATCTTTACACAACATTATATAGGTCTCCCAACTAAGGATATTCCACCAATTAAATAAAATAATAATATATCATCATCTAAAATAGGTAACATTCATCACTAACCATGACCATGTCCAAAAATAATGTCACAATACGCTCTATTATCTTCTAGTTATCACATTATTTCAATGAAATTTCACTATATGTATTACATATTAATATTTTATCTTCCACATTGCATTTCCCTATAGTATAATTAATCTCAAAATCAAAACTCTAAAAGGAAATTTTACCATATCTACTAATATAGGTTTAAATTTCTTTATGATATTATATAACACAAACTCATATTATTTGTGAAACCCATAAATCTATCACCAAGAATGAAATGTATAAATAAAAACAAAGAAAATACTATAGGAATAAGTTAAAATTCCATGATGGTGTAGTTATGTTCTTGATGACATAACAGGCTAGACCCATAAGATAGGAATTCCTCCTATTTTACTAATACTCAACTTTACCCATGATCATAAGCATCCTAATAATCCTAAAAAAATATTTCCTTTGATAAATGAAGAGTAGCGGTGATAATTATTTTTTACATTCAACAATCAGAATTAATCATTACTACTTAATCTACACATAAAAATTATTTTTCTAGTTAAAATTATTAAAGGAGTTGGAATATGAGAAAATATAGTCCCAAATATCTTATAATAATATATTCAATAATAAAAAATATGTGTCTTCATTATGTTATTTTATATTTTGTAGGAAATTACTTCCTTGATATTTTATGAATTCATGAGTATACACTATTGATAAATAATATTTCTATGAAAATAAAACTCATATTTCTGAACATTTTACAATAAAATCTTATTATAATATTGATGGTGGAGACGAAGTCGTGTAACTATCCTCGGATGATATGTATGTTCCTCTTCTGAATTTTTATAAACCAAGATGTAATTGATAAATATAAAAACATATTCTTTAATATAATAAACAAATAATCACTAAATTAATTCCATAGTAACCTCTAGTGAATCTATAACTCTAGAGGGAATCATTATAAATTTTAAATTTCCATAATGGCATAAGAACATTACCTTATGAATACCCCACTCCTTTACTATCATCTAATGATGCATTTACCACTAATATATTTAAGAAAAATAGATACCTACATTAAGTTTATGGAATAATTCAATGATTATTTGTAATTTATATTGGTTCATAATTATTATTTGGTTCATAAATCGATAATTGATATCTATTATTAAGCCATCATTAAACACCATGAAAAAATAGAATTAGATATTTTCATGGAATCACACTCATTCTAATAAAAACTTTCAATATCAAATAAAAAATTAGTTTTCTTAACACAAAAATAATTATACGTTCTTATCTATAAGGTGATTTATAGAGATTAGAAGTCAATATATGTTATTCTATAACATACTTTTTCTTAAAAAAATATTTTAAACATACAACTTCATTTTTAAAACATTAAAAACATCGTCCATAACCATTGTAAACTCCTCCAATTAGTCATATTATATAAAAAATATCAAATTGAAAAGTTCCATCATGATAGGTTCCTTGTATTGATGATCCATATGATATAGCAACCTTAGACTTTTACACATTTTATTGCATGATTTTAAGCATAATTCACCTTCTACTACAAACCTAGGATCCAATATTCTACTATATCTAAAATATTAAGAACATAAAACTGAAAACATGGAACTATAATTGAAACATATTTTATTTAATCTTAATAATTAGCTCTTAACTTCATTTTATCCCTTACATCTACATATGATAACTTGGGTAATACACGAGAAAATGGATGAGTTAAAAATCCTAGTAAGGGAATAAACATAGGAATAAATCATAGCACATGGGTTAGAGGGCATAACATGGTGACATAAAAGGTCATGACACATGAATAAACATATGGAATCATAACATACAGAACATGGGATCATGTTATCATGGAATTATAGAAATATGGAAACAACATACAACATGACATAAGCATTATTCAACGATAACCCCCTATACCATTGCACATGGACGATCATGAGTTAAGGATAACCACTAAGACCATTGAACATATAGAAGTAGATTTAAGTATAACCACATATACTATTGCCCATGTATGAGCATGAGTCAATGAGAACCATCAAGACCATTGCACATAATAGAGCAAGAGTCAAGGATAACCACTAAGAGCATTTCACATGATGTCTCATAATACTAGACATTACCCTATAAATTAGAGTGTTATCTAGTCACACCTATCATAACACATTAATCTATATGTGTTCCACATGAAGAATCAATCATAAGGTATAAACATAAGGGCTACCCGTGGAAATAAATGGGCATCATAATCATTTCATAAGGCCTAACAAATGTGAATATCATAAAGGTGTCCATGAAAGAATGGTTATATATAATAAATGTCCATTAATAAGTAAAATAAGCGGATATCATGACAAATTGCATCGAACTAAATAAAAAAATGTAAATAAACATTATAAATGAACAACTTTAGTGCGTTTTAAGGGAAATTTTTAATGATTCCTTAAAACAGAAAAGAAATAATTGTTCATATAAAACTAGAAGTTAACCAATATAATTATTCATCATAAAAAGATATATTTTTGAAAATTAATTTTGGATTTAAATATAATATGTAACATCCCAAGCAAGTAATGAATAATAAATATTTTTATCTATGCCTATTAATGAATTAGATAGTGTTTTAAAGGCTTAAAATGAAAATAAATCCAATCTTAAGCATGGAATACACAAATATTTTTAAAAGATTGTTTTACTGCCTTTTGGTGGCAAACCATTTTTGAATATATCTTTTGAAAATTTTATAAACTATGTTTTTCAAAATAAACTTATTATTTATGATTGGGACATCAAAATTTACTTTGTGTGAATTTTTGGTATTTTTCGGACAATGTTCATTTTTTAATGAATAGTGAAAAATACTGCATTTTACATCAAAACTGCTTTTTAATCTAATTTATTTATATGATTAGATTATATTTTGAATTGTTTTTGAATTTAAATTAGAATATATTTTTACCATTTAATCCAATGGGGTCATTGGAATCAATTTCACTTTGAAATTGGACTTAAACTGGTGTCAATCTTTTGATACTTATTGTTTCATAAAAACACGCTATTCGCTCTGATAGCAGGAATTAATTATTAAATTAATTAATGCGACTTATATGTTTTTAATTTTGTAAAAGAGACTTCATTTTTGAATTCAGAATATCAAATATAGCTTACGGTGAATTTTTGGTATTTTTCTGAAAAACTTCAATTTTTGATGAATAGTGAAACCACTAAGTGGAACTTATAAAAACTGATTTTTTTCGTTTAAATGAAATTTTACCACTTATGTGTTTTGAATTTCAAAAATTTGACATAAATGGTTTTCATTAAGAAGTAAAATGTTGTTCAATGAGATTAAAATAATTTTTTTTTGAATAGTAACTTTTAAGTTCTTAATCGCGATTAGTGGTAATTAGTGTAGTTTAAGGTAAAAATAATGCTTTAATATTATGAAATGACCTAGACACATGTCCTAACCATATTGGATGTGTCATGGCCGACCAAGAAAAGCCATGGGTCAACTTGGGGACCCCATGGAACCACTTTGGTTGGGAAATAACATAAATAAATTTTTATTTAATGTAAAAGTAAAAATGACACAAACATAATATGTATTACAAAAACAATTTTTAAATGGGGTTATACAAGTCAGATTTTTGATTATAAATATTCATTGGAAATATAAAAAGATTTACTACATCATAGTATTTTTTTTATAATTGTTTGACATTAAATAAATAAATTTATTTATGACATCATAATGATATAGCGATTACCTCATTAATAAAGGATTTAAATAAAATGAAAAGATAATGTAAAATTTATGACCTAAACATGTCCAAAACCTATTGGATGGGTGGATTTAGAACCCTTATCACCTTATCCTCGAATTATATCAATGTGGGACCATTTAAATCCGAAACTCATTTTCAAATAAAGTAATATTTCTTTACATTCCAAGAGTGCCCCTCCTCCCCTCTTATAAAAGGCCCCCACCTCTACCTCCTTACCCACACTCCCAAAGCCTTTGGCTCGGCCAACCCCTAAATATTTTGTCTATCCACTTCCCTCTATTACTCCTTGAAGCCTCACTTTGGGCAGAAGACCTCCCAAAGAAGCCTTTGAGCTCAAACCAAAGGGAGTTACTCGATTTTAAGGTAATGTCTTCACTTGAGTCATTTTGTTTTATTTTGCTTCTCCAACCCCCTAAACTCATTTTATTTATTTATTTTGTAACAACTCCAGTATATTAAATATACTAGTATGTTTTTATAAGAAGGATTCAAGCTACACTTACACACAACTACATCTAATGGTAAAAGAACATACGGTTTCCGTGGATGGTGAATTTATGCCTCCCGAAACGATGATTGTTCAACATTCTTTTAACACCTTCAAAGGTGGCCATTAAGATGTCACTATATTTATATATTATATATAATATGTTTATGTTTTCCTTAATCTTCTATATTTTTCATTTTGGGCATACCTTTATGGTTTCCATTATGGGTAAACGTGATATCTTCATTTAAGGAAGTGCGGACTACTGCCCCCTCAAAGTGATTTGATTCGTTAAATACCATATGTGGGACGTATAAAGGATGGAGCTATGATATTATATATGATATTATACTGGAATAATAATATACCATTATATCATTATGATTCCATTCTATAAAATACGAAATAGAAATGAAAGTAGCGTTCATGCGCACGTACGGCTTACCGTCTCCATGAACGGTGCATTTCATTTCTTACCTCTAAATGATTATGTAATATTATAAATGCACATATATACTGGATATATATGATATATATGATATATACATCATGATTATAATCCTGGATATAATGGATACATGAACAACTTGTAATTATAAAGGGCTTATTTTGACTTAAGTACCAATGATCGTTAAAACGACCGTTATTAACCTAAATAATTACATAGTGTTCATGACATGGAAATAAGTGATATAAAAGGAATAATGAACTTGAAAAATGTTCTTAAACAGGTAGAAATTAACTCAAGTTTATTATTCTGGACATTAAAGAACGATCGAGTCAAGTCGGACCCGATGTATGGGACTTCGTCTCAATCTCCTTTCATTGAGGCATATTTTATTTTATACACAACTTTCTTTTATACGGTGTATAAACCCCTTTGACTTTTACGTTTATTCAAAATGAATATTTTTTATACGAATCGTTTACTAAACGACAAAAGGGAATGTTTTTGTCGTACGTATGCAGCGACAACGACTTCTTCCCCGTCGTGACCGTTATTTGAGTTTCGGCTTCCTCTACAAGCCATACCTTATTTTTAAAAGAAAAATAAATACCATGTTTTACTTTTCTTTTATTTTGGTATTCAAAATGGTTTTCATAATGTTTTTATATCAATGTGTTGTATTGATATCTTGTGATTGAAAGGTGGGAATGTTATGTTTCCTTTATGCATGTTTTATGTGATATGATTATGTTGAGGTTCTTGGGCATTATTATGAAAACGGGTGGTTCCGTGATAAACTAAGGGCGGGTGAGCCCGATATAGATCTCCAATGCATTGGGTAACGTGAAGGAGTGAAACGTTAAGGTTTCTCCGAAGAGATTTAGGGAATATACTGTGATGGATATTCCAAACGTAACCAAGAGGGTTACTCCCTACGTAAGAAAGTTATGAATGCCTCAAGTTACCTTTATGTCTTATGATTACTATGATTTATTCATGATTTGATGAGGTATGTCAAAGTGATTATGTTTTATGGGTAAAATATGATCTCATCCTTATGTATATATGTACCCATGTTTCCTTTCCATATTTTTATATCCCTTACTGAGCTTTTTATGCTCATCCCAAGTTTTTTTGAAATGTTTTTCACATGTCAAGGGAAAGGTACATGATATGATGATAGTGTCAAGGAAGTGTCAAGAAAGAATCCATGTTTATTTTAAATATGTTTCCATTGATGGGAATGAAGAATACTATCTTTATGTAACCACTTTGTTTATATGTGGAATGTAATGCAAGTTTTATGATCTAATTCTCTAAAACTCTAAACCTAAAAAGATCCTCAATGTGTAATCTTGTAATAACTCAAGATTAAGTAAGGTTTAAGGCTGGGGCCTTATAGTTGGTATCAAAGGTCGGTTTAGATAACATTAGGAGTTAGAATTCTATTAAATGATTATCCAAAAATATTTTTTTTTGAAATGATATAGCATTTGAAGATTACCATGTTGCTTCATCTAAGATATGTTTATTCAGAATGGTTTTCCGCAGAGGAAACAGGGAAACAGTGCTAGGAAGGCATACAGAAGGAAATATCCTTCCGAATCAGCATCCCGAGATTGTCGGAATTGGAATTGAACAGTTTGTTGCAGTGATGGCACAGTTGACTCAAGCTATAAATGGTGGTGGTATCCATGCACAAGATCAGCCAGACCAACCGCAGAGGAACATGTCAGTGGTGGAACATTTCATGAGGCAACATCCCCCATCATTCAGAGGATCATCTGACCCTGTATTAGCTAAAGGGTGGATTAAAGCACTGGAGAATATTTTCGATGTCATGGGGTGTTCAGACAATCAAAAGGTTAGTCTTGCTATTTACCATTTGGAGGGTGAGGCAGATCAGTGGTGGTCGATGGTTAAAAATATCAGGGACGCTGATGAGATTGATGCTCCCATCTGGGATGAAATCAAAGGTATGTTTCTTGAGAAGTATTTTCCTAAGGCTATTCGACTTAGGATGGAAAAACAATTCTTGGAATTGAGGCAAGAGGAAGACTCAGTGGCTACCTATGAAGAAAGGTTCACTCGATTGGCAAGGTAGGCTCCAAATTTTATTCGAGACCTTGATAGTAAAATCAATCATTTTGACTCAGGATTAATGCCAAAATATCGAAGGGCTTTAGCTTCTCGTGAGTTTAAAAGTTATGAAAAGCTTGTTCGATGTGCTAAGAAGGTGGAAATGGAGTTTTCCGATGATCAAGTGTTCTATAACAACCAGCAGAAGAAGAGACCGAGGTGGCAGGAGAAAGGTAAAAATTCTTCAAAAAAGTCTGATGGTAAGATATCTAAGTTTCCGGTTTGCGATATATGTGGAAAAAGGCATGCGGGGGAATTTCTTCTGAATTCTGGAAAGTTCTACCGATGTGGTAAGATGGGACATAAGGCTCGTGATTGCACTGAAAAGGATCAAGGTGAAGGTAAGACAAAATTTGATTTATAGTTAGTGAAATTTTATAAGTGCAATGAGATGGGTCACTATGAAAATGAGTGTCCGACAAAGAGCTTGAGTGATGGGAAGCAGTTAGAATACAAGCAGAAAGGGGTGGTGAAATCTTTTTCAACTACTTCGGCAGACGTCGGGCCATCAAATGAAGTTGTATCAGGTAATTTGTTTGTTTTTTTAGATTATTCCAGTGTGTTGTTTGATTCGGGGTATACACATTCTTTCATCTCTGAAACCTTTTCTAGTAAAATGGGAATACCATTTCAATAAATGACTCCTGAAATTTTGGTAAAAACACCTGGGGGAAATGTTGAGGCAAAAAGAATTTATAAGAATCTTCCTATCCTTATCTGTGGAAAGAACCTACTAGCAAACCTTATTGTTCTACCTCTAGTAGAGTTTGATGTTATCCTGGGTGTGGATTGGCTCTCTATTTACCATGCTAAGATTGACTGTAGAGCTAAAGAAGTTTCTTTTCAGAAATACTTTCAGTTTGTGTACAAGAATGAACCCTTACTGTTGATAAATTATCAAGAGGCCAAGAAACTTGTAAAAGATGGAAATGAATGTTACCTTGCACACATCATTGAAAATAAAGGAACTGTTCAGATTAATGATGTGCCAGTGGTAAATGAGTATCCTGATATTTTTCCTAATGAGTTGCCAGGAATAATACCAGATCGGGATGTTGAGTTTACTGTTGACTTAGATCCTGATGCTAAGCCAATTTCAAAACCCCCTTATCGAATGGCTCAAATTGAACTTTTAGAGTTGAAGGAGCAATTGCAAGATTTATTATAGAAAGGTTTCATTCGACCTAGAACATCACCTTGGGGTGCTCTTGTTTTATTTGTTAAAAAGATAGATGGTTCTATGAGACTTTGCATTGATTATAGGTCCTTGAATAATATCACTGTTAAGAACAAATATCATTTGCCTCATATCGATGATTTGTTTGATCAGCTCCAGGGAGCTCAGTTTTTTTCAAAGATTGACTTGAGATCGGGGTACCATCAGCTGAAGGTAAAGGAGGAAGATATTCCGAAGACCACATTCCGTATGAGATATGGCCATTATGAATTTGTAGTAATGCCTTTTGGGCTAACCAATGCACTTGCTGTATTCATGGACTTCATGAATAGAATTTTCCATGAGTTCTTGGATAAGTTTGTGGAGGTTTTCATTGATGATATTTTGGTGTTTTCTAAAAGTAAAGAGGAGCATGAAAGACATTTAAGGGTTATCATGCAAACCTTAAAATAAAAGAAACTGTATGGAAAATTCAGAAAGTGTGAGTTTTGGTTGCAACAAATTTCTTTCCATGGTCATATTGTTTCTAAAGATGGGATAACTGTTGATCCTGCAAAAACAAAGGTTGTTGAAGAATGGCCAAGACCCACAAATGTAACCGAGATTCGTAGCTTCCTTGGTTTGGCAGGCTATTACCGAAGGTTTCTTAGAAATTTTTCACGGATATCTAGTCCAATGACTAAGATAACTCGGATGGGTGTTAAGTTTATTTGGACACAAGAATGTGATGATTGTTTTTAGGAATTGAAAAGAAGATTGGTGAATGCTCCAGTTTTGGCACTACCTTCCAGGAATGGTGAGTTTTTTATATACAGTGATGCTTCATTGAAAGGACTTGGTTGCGTCCTAATGCAGAATGATCAGGTAATTGCTTATGCTTCACGAGAGTTGAAAACTCATGAGGTAAATTACCCTACACATGATTTGGAATTAGCTCCTGTTTTTTTTTTGCTTTAAAAATTTGGAGGCATCATTTATATGGAGTAAAGTGTGAAATATATACCGATCACAAAATCTTAAAGTATACATTCACTCAAAAAGAATTGAACATGAGACATAGGAGATGGCTAGAATTAATCAAGGATTATGATTGTACAATTCTTTACCATCCGGGAAAAGAAAATAAAGTGGCTAATGATTTGAGTCAAAAAAGTAATGCTTAATTAGAAATGTTGTGTTTGGAACGTGATCCTTTGGTTAAGGATTTGATGAACTTTGGCATAGAAGTGGTTGGTGTAGGAAGTTCTTCTGTTTTGTTTCAGGTATCAGTGAGATCATCTCTATCAGATAGAATCAAGCAAGCAGAGAAGCAAGACAATGAGTTGCAGAAAAAGGTAGAGCTGGTTTAGAAAGGTAAGTTTCCTGAATTCAACATTGATAATGATTGTGTTTTAAGATTTGGGAAGAGATTGTGTGTGCCTTGTGGTTCACAGTTGAAGAGAGAGTTGTTATGTGAAGCTCATAGTTCTCAGTTTTCAGTTCATCCAGGCAGTACTAAGATGTATAGAGATCTGCGGGAGTATTACTGGTGGGATGGAATGAAAAGAGATATTGCTGACTTTATTGTGAAGTGTTTGACTTGTCAACAGGTTAAAGCAGAGCGGCAGTTACCTAAAGGGATGCTTCAGCCTTTACCAGTGCCAGAGTGGAAACGGGAGAATATATCCATGGACTTTGTTTTGGGATTACCGAAGACATCTCGAGGTAATAATGCAATCTGGGTTATTGTTGATCGCTTGACCAAGTCTTCTCATTTCCTTTCTATACGAGATACTTTCTCTCTTGATTAACATTCCCTTTTGTATCTTAAATAGATAGTCAGGTTACATGGAGTTCCTCTCTCCATTGTATCTGACTGTGATCCCAGGTTCACATCTAACTTTTGGAAAGACCTTCAGAAGTCGTTGGGTACTGAATTAAATTTTAGTACAACTTTTCATCCTCAATCCGATGGGAAGTCAGAACGAACAATTCAAACCTTGGAGGATATGCTACGTTCTTGCTCTATGGATTATCAGGGAAGTTGGGACCAACATCTTTCTTTGGTTGAATTTTCATATAATAACAGTTTTCATTCCAGTATACAGATGGCACCATTTCAGGCATTATATGGGAAGCGGTGTCGAACTCCAGCTTTCTGGGATGAAGTGGATGAACGGAAGTTGATGGGACCAGAATTGGTAGAAGAGATGGCAGAAAAATTTCAGCTGATTCAGAGGCACATGAGAACAGCTCAGAGTAGGCAGAAGAGTTATGCGGATAACCGAAGGAAGGATCTATCTTTTGAGGTAGGTGATCATGTTTTTCTCAAGGTTTCTCCTTGGAAAAGTGTGATGAGATTTGGTAAGAAAGGAAAGCTGAGTCCAAGGTTTATTGGACCATATGAAATTCTAGAGAGAGTTGGATCAGTTGCTTACCGAGTGGCTTTACCTCTGAGTTTATCTCAGGTACACAATGTTTTTCACGTTTCGATGTTGAGAAAGTACATGCCAGATCCATCTCATGTTTTGAGTCTAGAGGTAGTTCAGCTGGAAGAGAACCTATCTTATGAGGAACAACTAGTACAGATTCTTGACCACAGGGAGAAAGTGTTACAGAATAAGGTGATTCACCAGGTAAAGGTTTTGTGGAAAAACCACATGATTGAAGAGGCAACATGGTAATCTAAAAATGCAATGAGGGATTAGTGCCCCCATTTATTCGATAAGTAAATAAATTGTGGGGACGCAATTTTCTAAAGGGGGGAAGGATGTAACATCCCAAGTAAGTAATTAATAATATATATTTTTATCTATGCCTATTAATGAATTAGATAGTGTTTTAAAGGCTTAAAATGAAAATAAATCCAATCTTAAGCATGGAATACACTAATATTTTTAAAAGATTGTTTTACTGCCTTTTGATGGAAAACCATTTTTAAATCTATCTTTTGACAATTTTATAAACTATGTTTGTCAAAATAAACTTATTCTTTATGATTAGGACATCAAATTTTACTTTTTGTGAATTTTTGGTATTTTTCTGACAATGTTCATTTTTTAATGAATAGTGGAAAATACTGCATTTTACATCAAAAATTTTTTTTAATCCAAATTTATTTATATGATTAGATTATATTTTGAATTGGTTTTGAAGTGAAATTAGAATATATTTTTACCATTTAATCCAATGGTGGTCATTGGAATCAATTTCACTTTGAAATTGGACTTAAACTGGTGTCAATCTTTTGATACTTATTGTTTCATAAAAACACGATATTCGCTCTGACAACGGGAATTAATTATTAAATTAATTAATATGACTTATATGTTTTGAATTTTGTAAAATAGACTTCATTTTTTAATTCAGAATATCAAATATAGCTTAGGGTGAATTTTTGGTATTTTTCTGAAAAACTTCAATTTTTGATGAATAGTGAAACCACTAAGTGGTACTTATAAAAACTGATTTTTTCGTTTAAATGAAATTTTACCACTTCTGTGTTTTGAATTTAAAAAAATCCAACATACATGGTTGTCATTAAGAAGTAAAATTTGGTTCAATGAGATTAAAATAATTTTTTGGTGAATAGTAACTTTTAAGTTCTTAATCGCGATTAGTGGTAATTAGTGTAGTCTATGGTAAAAATAATGCTTTAATAATATGAAATGACCTAGAAACATGTCCTAACCTTATTGGATGTGTCATGGCCGAACAAGAAAAGCCATGGGTCAACTTGGGGAC
Source organism: Viscum album (assembly GCA_963277665.1). Taxonomy (NCBI): domain Eukaryota; kingdom Viridiplantae; phylum Streptophyta; class Magnoliopsida; order Santalales; family Viscaceae; genus Viscum; species Viscum album. The sequence goes on along the minus strand of OY728133.1, from coordinate 457,187,366 downwards.
CCCATGGAACCACTTCGGTTGGGAAATGACATAAATAACTTTTTATTTAATGTAAAAGTAAAAATGACACAAACATAATATGTTTTAAGAAAACAATTTTTAAATGGGGTTATAAAAATAAAATTTTTGATTATAAATATTCATTGGAAAGATAAAACGATTTCCTACATCATAGTAGTTTTTTTATAATTTTTTGACATTAAATAAATAAATGTATTTATGACATCATAATGATGTAGCGATTACGTCATTAATAAAGGATTTAAATAAAATGAAAAGATAATGTAAAATCTATGACCTAACCATGTCCAAAACCTACTGTATTGGTGGATTTAGAACCCTTATCACCTTATCCTAGAATTATATCAATGTGGGACCATTTAAATCCGAAAAGCATTTTAAAATAAAGTAATATTTCTTTACTTTCCAAGAGTGCCCCTCCTCTCCTCTTATAAAAGGCCCCCACCTCTACCTCTTTACCCACACTCCCAAAGCCTTTGGCTTGGCCAAACCCTGTCCATTTTGTCTCTCCACTTCCCTCTATTACTCCTTGAGGCCTCACTTTGGGCAGAAGACTTTCCAAGGAAGCCTTTGAGCTCAAACCAATGGGAGTTACCCGATTTTAAGGTAATGTCTTCACTTGAGTCCTTTTGTTTTATTTTGCTTCTCCAACCCCCTAAACTCTTTTTATTTATTTCTTTTGTAACAAATCCAGTATCTTAAATATACTAGTATGTTTTTATAATAAGGATTCAAGCTACACTTACACACACCTACATCTAATGGTTAAAGAACATCTGGTTTCCGTGGATGGTGAATTTATGCCTCCCGAAACGAAGATTGTTCAACATTCTTTTAACACCTTCAAAGGTGGCCATTAAGATGTCACTATATTTATATATGATATATAATATGTTTATTTTTTCATTAAGCTTCTGTATTTTTCATTTTGTTCATACCTATATGGTTTCCATTATGGGTAACCACGATATCTTCATTTAAGGAAGTGCGGACTACCGCCCCCTCAAAGTGATTTGATTCGTTAAATACCATATGTGGGACGTATAAAGGATGGAACTATGATATTATATATGATATTATACTGTAATTATAATATACCTTTATATCATTATGATTCTATTCTATAAAATACGAAATAGAAATGAAAGTAGCGTTCATGCGTACGTACGGCTTACCGTCTCCATGAACGGTGCATTTCATTTCTTACCTCTAAATGATTATGTAATATTATAAATGCACATATATACTGGATATATATGATATATATGATATATACACCATGATTATAATCTTGGATATAATGGATACATGAACAACTTGTAATTATAAAGGGTTTATTTTTACTCAAGTACCAATGATCGTTAAAACGACCGTTATTAACTTAAATAATTACATAGTGTTCATGACATGGAAATAAGTGATATAAAAGGAATAATGAACTTGAAAAAGGTTCTTAAACAAGTCGAAATTAACTCAAGTTTATTATTCAGAACATTAAAGAACGATCGAGTCAAGTCGGACCTGAGGTATGGGACTTCGTCTCAATCTCCTTTCATTGAGGCATATTTTATTTTATACACAACATTCTTTTATACGGTGTATAAACCCCTTTTACTTTTATGTTTATTCAAAAGGAATCTTTTTTATACGAAGCATTTACTAAATGACAAAAGGGAATGTTTTTGTCGTACGTATGCAGCGACAATGACTTCTCCGCCGTCGTGACCGTTATTTGAGTTTCGGCTTCCTCTACAAGCCATGACTTCTTTTTAAAAGAAAAATAAATACCATGTTTTACTTTTCTTTTATTTTGGTATCGAAAATGGTTTTCATAATGTTTTTATATCAATGTGTTGTATTGATATCTTTTGATTGAAAGGTGGGAATGTTATGTTTCCTTTATGCATGTTTTATGTGATATGATTATGTTGAGGTTCTTGGGCATTATTATGAAAACAGGTGGTTCCGTGATAAACTAAGGGTGGGTGAGCCCGATATAGCTCTCCAATGCATTGGGTAATGTGAAGGAGTGAAACATTAGGGTTTCTCCGAAGAGATTTAGGGAATATACTGTGATGGGTATTCCAAACATAACCAAGAGGGTTACTCCCTACGTAAGAAAGTTATGAATGCCTCAAGTTACCTTTATGTCTTATGATTACTATGATTTATTCATGATTTGATGAGGTATGTTAAAGTGCTTATGTTTTATGGGTAAAGTATTATCTCATCCTTATCTATATATATACCCATGTTTCCTTTCTATATTTTTTATATCCCTTACTGATATTTTTATGCTCATCCCAAGTTTTTTTGAAATGTTTTTCACAGGGCAAGGGAAAGGTACATGATATGATGATAGTGTCAAGGAAGTGTTAATAAAGAATCCATGTTTATTTTAAATATGTTTCCATTGATGGGAATGAAGAATACTATCTTTATGTAACCACTTTGTTTATATGTGGAATGTAATGCATGTTTTATGATCTAATTCCCTAAAACTCTAAACCCGAAAAGATCCTCAATGTGTAATCTTGTAATAACTCAAGATTAAGTAAGGTTTAAGGCTGGGGCCTTATATAATACGTAGTTCACTTGAAAATGAGTAAGAAATCATGAAGTTCCATTTAACAGGGCTTGCTTATCGGGGATAATTGAGAAGGGAACCGTTTTAAAACATGCATTTACCCATAAAAGAGGGATGAAATGATCTATATTCAAGAAATTGGAAAAAAAATTAAATATAATTTATAATAATTATATAAAAAATAATATTTACATTGGGGTAATGATAGATAAAGCATAACCTAAACAAAAATGAGGGTTAAGAGATAATCCTTAAACTTATGTCTTAAACTATTTTTTACATGATTTTAATGTCATGGATAATCAAATTAAATCCATTAATTAATTAATATAAACCTTTTATACATATATTTTATTTATTATATTTTATTAATTTCATTCATTTAATTTTTTTTTGAGTTATAAGTCACAATTTCATCACTCAGTAATGTTCTTTTCTTTGGATTTCACAATTGATTCGCTTCTATACATGTATGAAAGATCATGTAAAATGGGAATAGTTGTCCTGAATTGAAATTATGTTATTAATGAACCTATTGAATATTAAATGGTATTATATAACATTATTTTTCTAGATTTTAGGATTGTTCAATAATGATTAACATTTAGATTATTTTTGGCATGTTTTTTATCATAAAAAACTTGTTTATTTATTAATTGATATAATGTAAATATATTTTTTACAAAACATTAAATGATTTTTAATGTATATATTATCTTTTTTAACCATGAAATTGGTTTTATGACCATAAATTAAGGTGGTAATGTAAATTGAATGCTCTTCGTCCTTGAATGTGATAAATCAACACATTAAGGACAATTTTTTCATTCCTATAACAAAATAAAAGGGGTAGAATTTATAATTGTTTGTTCCATTAAAACAATAATATTAGAGTATATAAAATATAATTGATTTATCACATCACATGGATAATAGGATGTGACAATGGTATATCAAATGAAACGTAAATGAAAAGAGAATAAATGAAAATGATATAGAATTTTACCTCTTGAATTACTTCCTCTTGAGAGCCTTTTTAAGGCACATGAGTTAGTATTTTATTACTAATAAATACACCTAAACATTGTAAAGATATTTTGAAAGAGGTTTTGATATAATTTGGACAAGGTTCAATGATTTATAGGTATCGAGAGAAGAGGTAGTGAGGGGTGGTATTTATAGTGGAGGGGAGGGGTGTTTTTTTATTATTTTATTCACTATTTTATTAGTTTGGATAAGGACTATCAATATAGAGTATTCATGTCGCTAATATAGTAACTAGTGAATTTTATTTAGAACAAATGGTTCTTACATCAGCCATACATCATCCATGACTCAAAAATTCATATATTTAGCTTATACTGTAAATTAACATATTTTACAATTCACCAAAAAATCAACTATTTTAGAACAATCCCAAAAAATCACCCTAACCATTATTTTACATTTAGATTTAAAAATTGACTTCATTTTTTGAATTTAATTTTTTAAAAATTATAATTCTAATTTTTAATTAAAATCACCATTTACTCAAAAAATACCGATTTTAAAATTATAACTAGTTTTATAACACTTTGAAAAATTAATTATTGTCTCAAAAAATTATATTATAATTGTTAGACAATTAAATTTTAATTTATGAATCTATTTTTTGAAAATAAATTTTCTTTTAAATCGTTATATTAATTATAAAATTTTAAATAAACATTTATGTTTCATTAAAATATCAGTACTTAATTAATCATTTTTAAAACATTTATTTACATATACAACGATATAAATATATCATATTTTTATTTATAATATACAAAAATTTTATTTATACTATTATAGGTGAGGTTACTCTTCTATTGGTATGGTTATGATTATTAATGATCATATTATGATTCCAAATGTCTTTTTACTATTCCATTGGTTTAGTTTTCTTAATATCTATAAATACATCTTATTTTGATCATTATTTATATATAATGATTGTGTTGTGTTATCTATATGATTTTATGTGATTTACACTATATAAAATAATTGTAATACTTATTATTCCATTTATATTCTATAGTGAAAAAGGGTGAGGGAACTTCTCTTATTTCCTTATACAAAATAGAAAAGAAAAATAAAATTAGGGGGCTTGGATACTGAGCTAATAGTCATATAAAAATAAATCATTGAACATATAATGATAAACTTATAAATGAAAAGTATATCCAAACATGTGATTCCCTATGTTGCAATAAAAGTTATCCATGGTCGTAGAATTATTCCTAGGGTTATTACTAAATATTTATATTCCTAATCTCTAAAAATAACTATACCATGCTCAAATAACAACTATAGTGGCCTTGGACTTTTACACATATTATTACATGATTTTAAGACTAATTAGCCGTCAAATAAAATCCAAGGATAGTAAAGACAAATGTATTTGGAATATTATATACATAAAACTAAAAACATGGAACCAAAAGAAAAAAATATTTTATTTAATCCTCATAATGTGATCATAAATTCCTTTCGTCCCTTACATCTTCATAGGATAACCTAAGGAATACATGAACTAATAGATGCGCTAAAAATCCCCATAAGGGAATAAACATATGAATAAATCATAACACATGAGTTAGAAGGCATAAAATTATGACCAAAAAATAAATGGGACATGAATAAACATATTTAATCATATCATATAGAACATGTGATCATATAATCATGGAATCATAGAAATGTGGCACCAACATACAACATGACATAAACATGATTCAAGGCTAACTGCCAAGACCATTGTACATGGAGGTGCATTAGTCAAAGAAATCTAGAAAGACCATTGCACAAATAATAGAATGATTCATGTATAACCACAAAGAACATTTCACATTTTGAAGCACGAGTCAGGGATAACCACCGAGAATATTGTGCATATAGAAGCATGAGTCAGGAGTAACCAAAAAAACCATTACACATGATGTGTCATTAGACTAAAATTTAATCAGTGCATTGGACCTCTATCTAAGTGGACCCATCATAACTTGTTCATGGATATTTATGTTGAATGGAGAATCAAACATATGGTTTAAACATAATGGTAACCGAGTGAAAGAAATGGGCATCGTTGTCATTTCATAAGGCATAAAAATTTTAATATCTTAAAGGTGTCCATGAAATAAAATATTTAAATAAAAAATTGACATTCATAATAAAAAATAGGCATAGATCATCATAAATTATTTCATAATAATTTAATATATTTAATGAAATGTTATAAATGAGCCACTACAGTGTTGTTCAATAGAAAATGGTAAAAATTATTTTAAATGAAAAAAGAATAATCGTTTGTATAAAAAGAAAAAATAACAATGATATTTTTTCCATATAAAATGAGTGATTTTGGAAAAGTAATTTTGGATTTAAAAATATTACAAATTTCACTTTAAAATGGTTAAAAATTTGAGAAGTTCCCTGTAAATGGGTTTGCTTATAGAGAAGAATTAGGAAGGAGACCATTTAAAAACATGTATTTCTCCATAAAAGAGTGATGAACTGATTGGTATACGTGATTTTGGAATTTATACCCATAATATATATAAATTATATAAAAATAAATAATAATAATATTGGGGTAAATAGATATAAAGCATAACCCAAATGAAAAGTTTGGGTTTAGAGTGAATTTCTTACAATATGTCGGAAACTATTCTACAAATTTTATTAATGTCCTAGATAATTAAATTAATTAATTATTTAATTAAAAAATTCATATTAATTTCTACATATTCTTGATTTATTATAATTTTATTAAGTTCATTCGTGTCCTTTTTGACTAGTTATATGATACCATTTAATTATTCAGAAGCGTTTGTTTCCTTGGTTTTTACGATTGGTTCACTTATATACATGAATGAAAGATCATGTAGAATGGGAATAGTTGTCCAAAATTGAAATTATGTTATTAATGTACAAACATAATATTAAATGGTATTATATATCATTTTTATATTTTAGGATGATTCGTTAATGATAATTGTTTAGATTATTTTGTAATTTTTCGATCATCATGAACAAGTTTTGTTTTATTAATTAATATTATGTATATATACTAGTTTTAGAACATTAAATGAGATATAATAAAAATATTATAATCTTTTTTTAACCATAAATGTGGTTTTATGACCATAATTGAAGGTTGTAATGGAAATTAAAAACTCGTAATTCTTGAATGTGATAAATCAAAAAATCTTAGATGATATTTTCATTCTTAGAACAAATGGAGAGGGAAAGACAATTGACGATGGCTTGTTACATTAACACAATAAAATTTCAGTATATAAAATAAACAATATTTATAATGTATATTAGACAATATGATGTTATTATAGGATATTAAAATAAAATAAAATAAATATAGAATAAATGAAAATGAAAGAGGATTTTACCTCTTGAATTCTTTCTCCATGAGAACCTCCTTGATGAACTTGAGTTTGTAATTTTATAGAGACATAAGGATTTTGGACATAGGGAAGATACATGGAAATGGTATATGGCAGAATTTGTATATGATTTAGGGAATTTTAGGTGTGAGGGGAAGAAGTGGTGAGAGTGGTATTTATAGTGGAATATAGGGGTGTATTTTTTATTATTTTATTATTTTCCTCAATAATATTAATAGTAAGGATTATTATGACTAAATATAGTAATTGGTGTATGTTAATTTTAACCAATGGGTCTTACATCATCAATAAATTTTCCATGACTCAATAATTCTTGTATTTATCTTATACCGTAGACTATCATAATTCACTATTCCCAAAAAAATTAAACTATTTTAGAAAAATTACAAAAAAAACCAAATTATTTTTTAATATTTAATTATGTAGAATTCAAAAATAAACTCAATTTTATTAAAATAATTTTATAAATAATAGAAATTCATTTTTTTAATAAAATAATATTTTACATGAAAAATGCATATTTTTAAATTATAACTAATTTTATAACTATTTGAAAAATTAATTAATATCTAATAAAATTTTATTATAATCATAAATAATATAAAATATTAATTTTTATATCTATTTTATGAAAATAAATTTTCTTTTAAATCATTATATTTGTTATATAATTGTAAATAAAAATTTATGATTCATAAAAATATCACTAACTATCAGATTTTTTTACAAAAATTATTGACATATACCAAGATATAAATATATCAAATTTTCATTTATAATATGCCTAAATTATTTTAATACTTTTATAGGTGAGGTCACTATTCTATTTGTTGGCTTATTATTTTTAATGGTCACATTTTTATTCCAAAGTTCATGTTACTATTACATTGGTTTAGTTTCCTCAATTTCAATAAATACTTATTATTTCATTCATTATTCATTTCTAAAGTGTTTATTGTGTTATCTATGTGATTTTATATGATTTATACAATATTAAATAATTATAAGAAGGAATATTGCATTGATTGGAATCTTGGGTTGTTATATCTGATAATCTTGACCACTATAGGAAATTTCATAATCATTGTTCATATTGGTTACAATTACAAGAATTTTATTGAATTACATATATATATATATATGATTTTCTATAATATAATGATTTAGTGGAAATAATTACATAGTATGTTTATATATATATATATATATATATTAAAATCAATTCTAATGTTGATCAATATTTACCTACCACCAATTCATTCCCATGAAACTATTTCATAAACCTAGATCAACGTCCTTTATTGTAAAATAAAACCAATTATCTATAAAGACATTCTATGTTGAGTAATAATAATGAAAATAATGAATAGGTGTTAAAAAATCAGAAAAAATGGCACCTATCAATATACAATTCAAAGTATAATAATGTTATAAAGTTGTTTTATGTAATCTAGTCTCTCTAATATAGGAGGCTCCAACACATGTTGTTTCCCACATCTAAATTCTCTTTATTACTCTTAATTTTTAAAACCAACTTGTCCATGTTCTGCTCTAGGTCCTTAAGTGTAATAATTACCTCTTGATTGAGCTCTCCATGTACCACCATGTACTAGTATTTTTAATTCTCTCCTATCATACTATCACATGTATGGTCAATGAGGTAAATATCATTGAGGTGGAATTTGAAATAGATTTGTTTCTTTCCCTACAATATATTCATACCCTCTCTATATTCCTTCATAATAGGGGTATAAAATCAATTTACTTTTTTGAGCACTATAAAGATAAAAAATTACGTATGAATTCAAGATATTTCATAACATTACAACTGTAAATAAAATAGATAAGGATGTTTCTTATTCCTGATAACATTCGTTAAAATATGTGAGAGTTTATCTCCATAGTCCCGATCTATAGAAAACTATAATGAATTTCATATTGAACTAAAGCATGCCATGCTAATGTCTTCTTGATAAATCCTTCATTCATCATCACATTAAAATTAGTCTTTATAGTTAATAAGATAGCCAATTAATTTATCTTTGAGTGTAAATCTTCCTTGAATCTACATTCTCTCAACATCACAACTTTTATTAATTTAGTCAACAGATGTATCAGAATCATAATTCTAACCCTAAAATATTATATACTAAAACTACCATATTTAACTTTTAGAAACTTATACCACCTTTATACCCTAAGAGTTATTGATTATAAATTCATTCATTAATATTCATGTTAGTAACTATACATTACTAAAAACACGTAATTTTTACATTGACAAAAAATTCACTATTTTCTATCTTCTCCCTATAAAAAACTAAGAGAAAATGATATCCAATACTCATAACCTACCTGAAATAAACATGGAAATTATTTATTTATTCTATCCAATGAATTTTTTATTTCCCAAAAAATACCTCGTAATTTAATATTTTTTTTATTAAAACATCTACAACATAATCATACAAATCTCACTAATTTGTGGGCTTATTATCTAAAGGTCCATCTCTTGTTCTGGATAAATTCCTTTTAATAAATCTACAATATTTCACCAAATATGGGCCCCTCAATTTCTATAGTGGTTATCCCAAAAAAATTTCAACTAATATGTTAAGAAAATATTATTATCATTCCAAGCCAATGAAATTATCACCTATTAATAATAAAAAACTAATTTTATATATTTATTTGACACTATTTTTTCACAACCTTTCCCCACCAAGACTCATCATGATTTTATAGTATGAAAAATTTTGATACTTGAAGCGTACATCCAATAGGCCATTATGTGGTGACTAACACCAAAAATATAATAGTCACTTAGATGATTGAGCACTGTGTTTTCACCATGGTTGCATTTGATGTTGGTTTGTTTGAAGCAGCTAAATTTTATTTGAGTGATGGAATTAATTATGTTTATATTCTTTAGGTTGTTAAATTTTTTTCTAATAAATGATTTATAATAATTCTCAACTAAATTTAGGTCATTTATAAGAGTTAAATTTTTAAAGAGCCATAAAATGATTTAAGGATAATTGAAGTGGAAATAAGATTAATTAGAGAGGAAAATAGAATACAAGTTTTACTATATCACATCATATTAATTCAAGTATCCTAGATCTAGAGTTATGGTTCCCCATATTAATAAGATAAAAATGTTGTATTTCAACCATTGGAGTTCTAGGGGATTGCACTAGCCTTTAGTGGTATAAATAGAGATCGTTTTTCAGGAAGTTATTCTCTAGTGTTGAACTAGAAGTTGGTTATATGCTTTAAAACCTTTTAGTATAAAACCTCATTTTAATTGTATTTGATAATGTTTTTTGGTTTTCTTCTCATGAAACCATTATAACTCAATTGAAAATGTCCCTAAACCATATTTAAAGTTATTTTAAGGGTTAAAGTATTCTAATTTCTCATATTAAATTTCAATTAAATGGATTTTTTGATGTAATATAGTTTTAAATTTAAAATTCAAAATTAAAAGATGGACAATTTTTTAAATTTTCTATAGCTATGTTTTTTAATTATTGAGTAAAAATTGAATAAATACAATATAGTGGAATAAAGATATCCCAAAAAAATAGAAATTTTAGTTTAGTTCTTCAAGAATACATTTCATGGAGTTACAAAACATGGAAAGTTAATACTAATGTATAATTTTGAAGAATATTATATTTTCATTTTTTTATACAATGTTTTATTTAGTTTTTTATTGATAATTAAAAACACATATAAATATCAAAATATATTTATATAATTAGAAATAAAAGGTTGGGTGATCCAACTGAAGTTTTAGTTCATTGAATATAAAAAATCCACTGATTGAAGAGGACGATCAGAATTGGAATTTTTTAATTTAAATGTCATTAAGATTCTTCTTAGATGTATATGGATCTATTTATTATAAATTTTATGAAATATGTTTCATTTTTATGCTATTTAATTTTTTATTAGGAAACACGTGTATGTGTTGGGTTAGATTTGATCTTCTCCTGATAATTAGAAGTAAAAACTGTAAAAATAAACTACATCTATCTTTATGAAATAAATATATAAATATGATAAACAAGTAGTGGAAATCGAATTACTTGTAAATCACATGTTGATAATAATTCTATATTATTATCTATTATAATAAATTTGAGAATATCACAATAATTATTAAATATAAACAATCTGCCTCTAAGGTGACATGACACCCCAGACTAGAGAAGTACATAGCCGGTTCCTTACATTATTACATTGATTTAAAATATAGGAAATCACATTAAAAACACAAATTAGTTTAGTAATCTTAGTAAATAAGATAAATATTTTAAATTAAAATTATATTTTAAACATAAAATATAGAAAGTATTTTCTTTGAGAACACCATTATTCTCTTATATTAAACATACATATCAGTTATAATAAAATTCTTTTAAACTTAGTGAAAATAAAACATAATAAAGGTTATAAATCAAATGCTCAGTAAGGGTAAAGTAAAATAGAATATAACTTGAATAAATTACAAAAATCATCCTAGAAAGGTGAATAATTGAACATAGATTCCATATAATAACTAAAAAGATAATGAAAATGAATCTATAGGTTTTTTTATAGTGAAAATAATATGGTTAGTAATAAATAGAATGAATGAAATTATTAATTTTGGAGATCTTAACTGTCAAGATATATCCTCTAGATAGATATTGATTAGATGAATCCTCTTGCCAGATTAAGTTTGTGGGTAGAAACCCATCTACTTATTTTTAGAAACAAATACAAAGGGTGACCTGCCTACTGATTTATTCTCACAAGACTATTGATTCACCAAGTGGATTTCATTCACTTTTCATCAACCCATATCTTATATGTCAAAATCATTCTTCATATTTTTAATAATCGATTTAAAAATATATATTTTGAAATCAAAGTGTCCCACACCACTTTGAAATTTTTTAATCATAAGCCCTATAAAGAAAATAATTATCGAATGAAACATTTAATAACATGAATATAAATATAATCATGATATGATATATCAAAGGGTAATTACACCATAAAAAAATAAATAAGTTGTGAATAAGGCATATCTCATGAAAAGAAAAGTGAGATGAGAAAATCCCTTACATTGCACATTATTTTAGCTGAATGTGATTTAACCTATTGTATAAAGGTTTAAATAATGATATTAATTTATACTATAACCATATCAATATTTATGATATCATATAGGATCTTCTTATCACCTATTTGTTAATATTCACTAATTATTTTCATTTATTAGGGTGTTAATTGCCTAGTTTTTAGTTTGTTTTGACAAGTAATTTTTGGTTCCTATTATGTAGATCTTATTTTGATATTCTCAATTTTTTTAAACCATCATTTAAATATAAAATCATTTTACTATAAAAAAATTATAAAAATTATTTAATGGTGAACATGGAAATTGAATCTCATTGCATCATGGAGATGGTAGGTAGTACGTACGCACGAGTAATGATATCATTCCCTTAATGGTGACATGGTAAAGAAGTGGATGGAAAAATAATTTTTATATAATAAATACCATTTCATAATTATTATATATATATATATATCAATGATTTTTATCATTATACACAACCATGTAAAGTAGGAATGAAAAATAAATTACACCACGACATGGAGATGGTAAGTCGTATAAACGCACGCTCGGTGCTTCAGTTCTTCATAGTATGGGTAAAAGGTGGAATATGATTGTACCATAATCATAAAACATCTAATAATATATATAATTTTTTTTATTACATTATAATTGAAAAAACACATGGAAAGTAAGTGGAAGAAGAAAAAAAATCAAATAGTCGATAAAGACAATTGCCGTTTCTTCGGCGCACTTCCTTTAATATCATCTTATGTGATATAGGGTAGGTCTTTTGGAAGGACCAGAACCTCTGGAACATAAATAAGGATGTTTATAAGATAAATGTGTATGGTTTGGTCAATAAAAATGGATCAATTTTTTGTGAGGTATTGAGGGAGGAGGTTCCCTTTTATAATTAAGGTGGGGCACTTTAGGAAATCCTCAAAATATTAAACTATAATAAGGATATTATATAAGAAAATACTTTCAAATATACTATAAATGAATTGGGAAATACATTTTTGACCATATATTAATCCTTGTAATTATTTAATATTTTTACAATTTTTTAATAATTTAATAAAATATTAATTCAATAAAAAATAATTATTTTCAAATTTGTCACTATTCATTCAATTTGACTTCAAATACATTAAGAAAAAATGATAATTTGAATATAATTATTTAAAAAATATCTAATATGTCCTATATATCTTTAAAATTCATTATACACATTAACTCATATCAAATATATCAGAAGTAATACTTTTAATATTAATTATTTAATTTTTCGAAAAATTTAAAAAGATATATTTTTTAGCATTAAAGAAGCATTTAATGTAATTATATAATTTCAATAAATTCATAATAAATTTATATAATGAAAATAATTTCATTAATATCAAAATATAAATTTATTTTTATTCATATCTAAATTTTTTCCATATGTGGACACATGAAAGATATTAAATACCTAGAGAGTGACATTTTGTAAATATCATTGATTTAAATAATATATAATTTATTTTCTTGTATATGTGTTCATTAAACTACTCCAATTTTGTCCAAATGTGATAATTATTTTTTTATATTTATCCAATAATTTTTATACAAGTTTGGGTCACATTCATACCCTTATCTTTTGGTTTTAACCCTTATTAAAGCCATTTAACTCTTATTGGGTCAACATGTATTTTTACTATTTAATGGCTAATATAGTTACTATGAAATGAAAAAAGAACAATAAATGAGTCATGGATTAAATTTCAATCCTTTTACCAATAATTTGGTGGAATTTTATATTTTTATGAATTTTAAATCATTTAAAAAAATATTATTTATTTTAAAATATCATTAGTTTCAACATTGACACTATTCATCATGTGACTTTTTAAAAATATCATAAAAACAATATAACATAAAAGCCCATTACTACATATCTAATGTGACTATTTAATCTATTAAATTTATTTATGATATTAATTATATCCAATTTAATTTATTTTAATATTTTTAATAACATTTATTTGATATGTCCACTAATTAAACAATTATTACATCATCATTGTACAAGAATTTAATTTAATTAGTTATTTCCTAAAAATTATAAATAAAATATCATGATAAAGATAAAAATTTTATATTTCAAATTAATATTTATAGTACATCTTATCTTCTTAATAACCATATATAAAAAATGTAAAACCAATTAAAAACATGAGTATGACATATTTGACTTTCCTTATAAAAAAAATACTATAAAACACTTAAAGTCATCCAAGTGGATCCAAAAGTTCATAAAATAAGAAAACGGATTATTTTAGTCGACATTAACTCATCCAATAATGTTTTTACATGTGATATTTTAGTTTTATATTACTTATAATATTATTTTTACCCTTAATTGCCGGATTTACCCTTAACTGTGGAAATTAAAAAAAATACTAAAGTTATTATTCATATTGTCCTAATATAAAATGAGCCTATTTACTAAATTTGGTAATTTTATGAAATAATTAAAAATTAATCTCATTGAAAAAAGGAGAAAAAGGGTTTTTAAAGTGAAAACATTCAAAATATTAAAAAAATTATATCCAAATTCAACGTGAAATTGATTCCAATGACCAAAATTGTATTAAATGATAAAAAATAACTAATTTTACTTTAAACCCAATTAAAAATATAATTTAACAATATAAATTAGTTATAATTTTTTTTCAATTAATGTTTAACACTTTATAACTATTCATCAAAATAAGAAACTTATTAGAAAAAAAACCAAAAAATAAAACAAAATAAATTTTTATATTAAAATTTAAAATAATAATTTTATTTTTTCAAATAAAATATATAAAATTTTCAAAAACTATATTTAAATCAAGTTCCCTATTAAAGGGTGACCAAATTGACTTTAGAAAAATAAAACATTTTAGGATTAAAACTGGATTCATTATTCTATTATGCATATCAAGACTATTTTTTGAATGTTAAAATTTTTTACTAAAGATATTGAATATATAAATTTAATAATGTGGTTAATAATATTCCTCCCTCTAATTTAATGTCTATGTTATAATAATATTTCATTATTCTTCTAAGTATGGTGTTTCAGGCAATGTAAGATATCAAAAAGATTAGCATTAAAGAGATACATTATATAAAATCTTGGGGTGTTACATTCTCGCCTCATTAAATAAATTGAATCCTCACAATTTGATATTTCACATCATAAATCAATGGTTGATACTTAAAAATTATTTAGGGGGAATCAACATTGGAAATAAGGTTAATAAAACTTCTCTTTAATAATAGGGATATGTATATGTAAAGGTCACCATAAAATTAGGCATTCGAATAGGATAACATTAGTAGGAAGTGAAAACCAGGATATGTAAGAGAAATCAAACTATCATGTTTTGATGGATAGTGATAGAGAACATAGTCATCATAAGGTCTACCATCACAGAAATGTAAATATGTGATGGGTTAAAGAGGCCATTGATATATCAATAAGAAAGTTAAATGAATAAATTTTTTATTTCAAAATCCTTTTACAAGATTTGGGGTGTTATTTTACTATCTTGATAAACAGTTCATAATATAGACTTACTTTATTTCTTTCAATGTAATGAGGACCATCACATCCTTTTGTCATGATTCGGTCTATTTTCACTTGATTTCATACAAATGGATTTGGATATTCAAGATGGATTTTTATGTATAAATAACATTAAAAGATATATAATTTGTTCCTTAGACCATTAAAATTTATCGAAACCAAAATGTTTAGAACGTGATATACAATATAATAAATCACAATTTAACCTCAAAAAATAATATCCAATGTTTAACTTAATCCACTCCAACCGTAAGACTCATCCAAAATATATCTATCCAAATTCACAATCACAGAAAATATCTAAATTCCCAAAATAAATCATAACATTATATTCCACAAACTAACTAATGTTTCTATTATTTTCACATATCACAGATATTAATACCTTGATCAAATTAAAATCCTTAATAAAAATTTACATGCTTCTGAATTCTTAAATAATAAGTACTGCAATAGAATCCTTATATAGCTCATAATTATTATAACCAAATCCCCATTGATGAAATAATTCTTGAATCCAAATAAAAAAATGTCAACCGTTATAATTCATTCTTAAAACATTAACTAGGCTTCTTCATCTTATTCCAGGATACCTACTTTATTTAATATTTATTTAGTAGTATCACCATCATTAGAAGTATAACCATTACTTCTATAGCCTTATTGATTCTAACTAATGAACAAAACCCAAACCACAATGTGAGTAACAATAATCATAGTAATGTTGTCATGAAGAATAATTTATATGATTTCTAAATTAGGACACTTTATAGATCTATGAATCCTTAGGTTTAACTTAGGTTATCCATGGTATTAAAAAATCTATAGGATGATATCATATACTTAGACTTCTCCTCAAATTCAGTCCTAGGGTTATATTACCTAATCTATGTTTTCCTAAATCTTGGTCACATGGTTTCTACTAATATTCCACTAATAAAACTATAATGAATCTATCCCTAGTTGCTTAGATTCAGTGGTTACTTTTATTACATTTTCATAAGATAAAATAAATCTTGTCCTAATGGACCAAATAGTTTAGTAGTCGTTCAAAAAAAGATACATATTTGAAATTAAAATTACATTTTAAATATAAAATATGAAAATTACTTTCTTTTATAACACCATTATTATTCTATATTAACTCTACATATCTGTCATAATAATATTCCTAGAAACCTGGGGAAAATAAAACATAAGAAATCGGTGAACTTAAATGCTTAGTTAGGGTAAAGTACAGTCGAAACTAACTTTTATCAAGGAGCACAATCAACATAACAAGGTAAATAATTGAACACACATTCCATGTGATCAATAAATAGATAATAAAAATGAATCCATATATTTTTTCATAGTTAAAATACTTTGTTTAGTAATAACTAAAATTAATTAAATTATTAATATCAAACATTTTAACTATCATGATATATGCTCTAGATAGCTACTATTAAGATCAATCCTCATGCCGGTTTATATATGTGGGTCGAAACCCATATACTTATTCATTGAAAAACACATGATGGTTTTTATCAAACTGATTTTATCTTAAGATACTATGGATGAATTGAGGGTATTTTATTAACTGGTCTCTAACATTTGTATTTCATGTCCAAAACATTCCTCAAAATTCAAATAATTGATTTAGAAAGATATTTTTAAATAAAAGTATCCCATACCACTTTGAAATTTTTGAATCTTAAGCCTCATAAAAGTAAATAGCTATCAATTGAAGCATTTAATACCATGATTATGAAGATATTTATGATATTATATATCAAAGGTGAAGTACACATCACAAAATAAAAAATTGGTCAATAAGGTATTTCTCACAGAAATAGAAATAAGATGTGAAAACCCCTTACCTTGCACTTTAATTTAGTTGAATGACCTTTAACACACTGTATAATGGTTTAAATCTTGTTTTTAATTTATAATAAAACTATATCCATATTTATGATATCATATGTGATCATCTTTTCACCCATTCATTAATATTCATTTATTATTTTCACTGATTTGGGTGTTAATTGCCTAGTTTTTTAGTATGTTTTGACTTGTTATTTTTCGTTCTTATTATTTAAATCATGATTTAATCATCATAAGAATTTACAACATGATGTAAAGTATATATATATATATATATACATTTTTAGAATAATTATTGATTTTTTAACATTGATAATGAATCACATCATGTTGCAGAGATCATAGGCCAAATATACGCACAAATGATGATATCATTCCATTAGTGGTTAAAGTCTAAGGAAGTGTATGGGATAATAATTTTTCTAGATTAAATATAAATAAATAATAATAATATATATTTACATAATTTCCATCATTATACAAATCCAAGTAAATTGGTAATGAAAAACAAATCACACAATGGCATGGAGATGGTAAGTCATACGTACGCATGAACGGTGCTTTTGTTTTTCAAAGGATAGATAAAATGGGGGATATGGTTTTTCCATAATAATAATAACATATCATAATATATATGATACTCTAGTAAATAAATTATAATGGAAACAACACATTTATAGGGAGTTGAAGGAGAAACAACTTTAAAAGAGTCGGTAAAAATGTTTACCTCTTCTTTGGTGAATGTCGTTTAATCTCTTCTTAATTTATCTAGGGTAGGTATTTTGAAAGGAACATAACCACTAGAACATAAATAATGATATTTATAATATAAATGGTTGGATTTAGGTCGATATATATGGCTCAAATTGGTGTGTGTAAGTGAGGGAGGAGGAGCCCTATTATAATTGAGGTGTGGGGCACTTTTGGAAATTTTTAAAATATTAAAATATAATAAGGATATTCTACATCCAAAGGATTAAAAATGAAATATAAATGAATAGGTAAAGAATTTTAGATCATATATTTTGTCCTTTTTAATTATTTAATATTTTTGTATTTTTAAATAATTTGATAAAATATTAATTCTGTAAAATATCATTATTATCAAATTCAATACTATTCATTTAATTTGACTTTTAATACATCAATACAATGTGTGAATTTGAATATAATTCATTCAAACATCTATAATATGTCTTATATATCTATATATTTCATTATAAACATTAAATCGTCTTAAATTTATAACAATTAATAATTTTAAAATCAATAATTTTATTTTTCTATTAAATAAATAAATATTATTTTAGCATTAAAGATGAATTTAATGTAATTATATGATTTATAAAAATTAAAAATAAATTTCAATAACAAAAATAATATCATTATGATAAAAATAGACATTTATTTTAATTTATGTCTTTATTTTTTCCCTATGTGGACACATAAAAGATATTAAATACAGAGACAGTGACAATTTGTAACTTTCTTTGATTTAAATAATATATAATTTATTTTCATGGAAAAGAGTTAATTAAACAACACCAATTATATAATAGGGTTATAAGGGTTAAATAAAATCCATCTAGTAATTTTTATAAATGTTTACGTCACATTCTTACACTAATATTGTGGTTTTAACCCGTATTTAAATTATTTAACTCTTACCACATCAACATATGTTTTTACACTTTTAAGATTAATATAGATACAATAAAATGAAAAAAAAATTACAAATGAGTCTTGGATAGAATTTAAAACCTCATCCCTATAATGTTTCAAAACATTATCTTTTGATGAATTTTATATAATTTAATAAAATATAATTTATTTTAAAATATCAAAATTGTCAGTTTTGACACCATTCATTACATGACTTTTAAAAAACATCATAAAAAAGATCCCTTAAAACCAAATCCTTTAATATATCCATAATATGTCTAGGTCATATGTAAAATTAATTTATGAAATTAATTATATCAAATTTAATATATTTTAAAATTTTTAATAACATTTATTTGATACATCCATTGATAGCAAAATTACTTCATCATCGTTGTGAAAGCCTTTGATTTAATTATTTCTTCCCCAAAAATTAAAAATAGATTATCATGATAAATATAATCATTTTTTATTTCAAATTTATATTTATAATAGAATATATCTTCTGAAGAACCAAATAAAAATTATTTAACACTTATTAAAAACATGAGAATCACATATTTGATTTTCATTGAAATAAAAAACTATAAAATGTTTAAAGTCATCAAAGTGGATTCAAGAGGCAATAAAATAGACCTAAGGATTATTTATGTTGACATTAACTCAACTAATACTATTTTAAAAATATTATAGGTTGTTTTATTGTACTTATAATATTATTTTTACCTTTAATAACTTGTTCTATGCTTAACTACGGTAATTAAAAAATACAAAAGTCACTATTCGTATTATCCAAAAATAAAAGGGATATATTTAATAAATTTTGAAATTATTATTCCAACTATGGGATCTATTTTTCAAAATTACTAACCCATAATTTACTAGAATTAATTTAAAATTATTACCGTTCATGGATTAAGAATATGGGTATTTAAAGTGAAAATGTTCAAAATATTAAAAAAATTTCTATATCCAAATTTAATGTGAAATTGATTTAAATTATGTAAATTATATTAAATTATCAAAAATTAATCTAATTATACATTAAATCCAATTTAAAATATAAATTAACATTATAAATTATTTAGATGTAAAAGCAGTTTTCAATTAAAATTCAATATATTATCACTACTCATAAAAACCATAAACTTATCAAAAAATATCAAAAAAAACAACCAAAGTGAATTTTAAGATTCTGATTTAAAATAATAATTCTATTTTTTAAAATATAATTTATAGTAGTGTCAAAACTAGAGTTAAAACAAGTTTTCCATTAAAAGGAGTTAAAATTGCCTTTTGAAAAAAGTTACTTTTATGATTATAATTTGATTTATTCTTATCTTATACCTATCAAGTCTATTGGTTGAATTTTAAAATATTTGATTAACTATATTTAAAATATAATTATTCTAATTTGGTTAATACTATTCATTATCTCCTATTTAATTTCTAGGTTATAATAATATTTTATTATAAATTTATGCTTGGTGTTGTGTGTAGCGTAATATTTTAAAAAGATTAACTTTAAAGAGGGAAATTACATAAAAGCATGTGGTGTTATAGGTGATATTCCATAAATTAGACCCCACATCATAGTCATAGGACTCTCGTACTCTTGAAGGGGTGTTAAAGCCTTCACTGAAGATGATGAAACAGATATGGGAAAGAAGATATTTATTTTATTTTTGTGTATAATTGATGATCACTAGTATATCAAACAAACATGATCCACAACCACCCCAAATAAAAGATAACTCTTCTCTTTAAAAAAATATAATCATTTTTCTCCTCCTTCATAAAAAATATCATGTGTTATTTCCTATTGGTTACAATTCATTGAACTTTTTTCAATAATTAAATGAAAACATAATATGAACTAATCCTTGGTGATTAAATTAATTAAACCATTTTAGAGGGAGTTTCCATCCATTTCATCACTTGAAAATATTAAATATAAATCTCATGCATATTTAAAATAATATATATATTATATACCATACACTATATATAAATCATATGTATGATAATATACATTCATTATATGGATGTATTAAATGTACGTTATATATACAATATCATATTATATATATACTTCATGAAATATATGAATGTGTGTAATAATATTATGCATGTATATTTAACTGAAAATACAACATATATATACCCTGACCCTAATATCCCAAAACTAGTGGTTACATTATTTTATTAGTATCAGATAAAAAGAATCACATATTAATGAAATGAATAGTTTAGTAGTCTTGGTAAACTAAAAACATACTTGACTGTCACATTACATTTTAATATATAAAATGAAACATGGTTATTTATTTGAGATCACCTATATTCCCTCTAGAATATCCCAAAATTTTAATCATAAAACATTGCATGAAATCCAGGAGAAATGAAGCATAATAAATGGGTGATCTCAAATTCTCATTAAGGGTATTCATAGAACAGAATCAAATAATCCAGGAATAATATGTAATGAAAAAGGGTGGTCAAATAATTACATATAAATAATCACATAAGACTAAAACTTATCCCAAGATATAATAAATATTAAAATAATCACATGGACATCAATAACACATTTCATAATGATGGAGAGCGTATTTCAGAATTCAAAAAATTTACGATGAGGCCTTATTCTGAGACATCAAATATAAATGGGTAAGGTCTCATCCAAATACCCAATCTAGTTTGTTTCATGAGACCTGCCGATGCATCAATATTCAATATAATTATGGGGCCCAATCATCAATTAATAAGTCAAATTAATTAATCAAGTGAATAAAAAACATAACTTAATCAGAATGCCTTAAATTTAATAACAATTATTCTTAGACGAACTATCATATGGAGTATCAATACTTTTCTAAGTCAATCTAATCAGAAACCTCTCAGAAAAATATGGTGGACAGTATCATATGAGTATAAACTCATTAAAGAATAATATTTTACTGAGGATGTTGATATAGATGAATGTAATTTCAAAATATCACTGGAAATTTCTTGATAAAATTTTCCTTTTCACTTTGAAGTACTAATTCAAAACCTAAAAATTTGAAAAATATTAAGTAAAATAAGGAAGAAAACTATAGTAAATCACAGTCCTAGGGACTTGACCCCGACACCTGCTGCTCACCCCACCCAAACCCGTACCACACCACCGCCAATGATGGGGAAATTTTTTCTTTTAAAATAACTTGTTAAACTTATAAAATAATCTGAAAACCAATTAGTGTTCATCATGGTGGTATATTTCATTAATGTAGTTTAAGTTAAAAATAATATTCTTCTCACGCTTTTATAAATATGTCAAAAGGTTCCTCAATTGGAAAAAAATATAATTAAACCAGTTTTTTTTAAAATTAAAACATGGGGAAAAATTCTTTTATAATTCATTATATAATATTAAAAACATTAAATTATAATTTTTCTGGAAAATATGGACATAGTAGAGAAAAATTCTTGATCTATTACAGAAACAAGTTGGTTTGACTTAAAAAATTAGTTTAGTATATTTAGACCTTAAAGAAAGTAAAATGAAAGTAAAAGATTTAATTGATAACAATATACAAAGGAAAATAAAATAAAATGGGTTAAATATAGAAATATTAAAAAATTTCCTCAATTGATACATAAATATAAACAATCTTAAATAATAAAGAGATTGTGAAATAAACAATTACCTTAGGTTAAAATTATTTAGTAATTTTTTGAATGTCATATTTAATAAATATATGATTATTTTAAATAAATTCCATAACTATAATAATAATTATCATACTATATATTACTTATAATCTTTTATCACCTATTTATTAACAATTATTTGTTAAAATCAATGTTTTCTGTAATAATTTCATTTTTCTCATGTATGTTTTGGTTCGATAGTTTTGACCCTTATACACTGATTATGATTAAATCATATAAATAATTCAAATAATTATATAACTATCATTAATATTCATTTTATTTGTATTAATATTAATCCATAAATGTTATATATAGAAAAATTAATTACACCATTCATAGATATGGTAGACCATACATACACATAAACATTATTTTCAATTTTCGATGGGTGAAAAAAATTAATGTTAAATAATAATTCACCATTATATATTCAATATTATATCATATAAACAATATATAAATATTATTACAATCATAATAACCATTAATAAAATATGGTGATGAAAAATTAATTGCATCTCTATGTGGAGACTGTAAGTCGTGCGTACACATGAGCGATACATTAACATTCCATTTGATGGGAAATATGGTGAATAATAGTTTTTTAATAATAATAATAACATTTAAGAATATTTAAGATAATAAATATATCATTTTATGATAAATACCATATATTTAGATCATTTAAAAGAGGAAATAAATTAAAATAGGCCAGGTAAGACAATTACTTCTTCTTTGGGAGACCTAATTAGATTATTTCTTATGGAAAATAGGGTTGGTATTGTGAGGATACCATCACATATAGAACATGGATAAGTATATTTATAAGATAAATGGGTTATTTCTAGTTATGAATGTTTGTTCAATGTGGTGTAAATATGTGAAGGAAGGTATATCCTTTTATAATGGAGGGAAATGAAACACATGGAATTGTTAAAAAGATTAAAATATACCTAAGTCACTATAAATAAAATTTCTATTAAATTTAAATATATTAAAATATAAGGTTTAATATGGTTTAAATATTATCATCCAATAAATTTTGGATAGTTTTATGTGGTATTTTAAACCTTATTTTTTTGTTCAACCCCTTAGTTAACTTAGTTTAATCTTAACTGGTTTAACCTTAACTGTGGTAATGACTTTGTCAATCGTAAAGGGTTATTATATTAATTATAATGTAAAAATGGTCCATAAATGGAAAATTTATTATATTTTAAATTATATATTATCACTATTTTCTTTTTTTAATATTTTATGATTCTTAAATAAATAAAAACATATTTTTTCCAAAATATTTCATTAATGCCATTTTTGAAACTATTCATTTAATTTGACTTTAAAATCATTAAAAAAAGATATAATTAGGATATAATCATTTTAAATATGGCTAATACATTATATTAATTTATAAAACTCTTTTAACACTACAACTCATTCAAATTATTTTACTTTTAATATTTTCAAAAATTATTAATTTTATTTTTATATTAATTAAAAAAATATTGTGTCGATGTTTCAAACGAATTTAATGTAATTATATAATTACTAAAAATATGAAAAAAATCCATCTTGAAAATAATTTCATTATTTTAAAAACTGATTTTTTTTATTTGTTTATAACCTTCTTTTTTCTCTATGTGGACACATAGTAGATATTTAAAATTAATAGAGTGATATTTTAAATTTTTATTTTCTTTAAATATAATTTATGTAATTTCATAGAAAATTATCCCTTAAAAATTAAATTTATATCCAAATGTTATAAGGGAAGAATTCCCTTCATCCAATAGGAATTTGGATTGAAACCTATGACATTAACACTTAGTCATAGCCTAGATTAACCCTATTTACCCTTTGTCGAGGTGATAAATTTTACCACGGTTAAAATTAATAATTTCTAAACCTAAAATGGGTCAATTTACTAAATTTTATCATACTATTTATAAAAATGGAATAAATATTATCAAATTAAGTACTTATAATTGGCATAAATTAATTTTAAAATATGTTTGTAATATGATGTGAAAACTTCTTTTAGAAAAATACAGTTTTTAAGCATAAAACTTAATTGATTCTTTTCTCATGAATAGTAAAAAATATTAGATGGATATTAAAAAATATGATTGAATATATATTGTATAAATTTAATTAGAATCATTCAATAATAGTGAGTAATTTATTTTATTAAGATAAAAAACACAAATGATGCATAAAATTAATTTATTATTAAATCATCTCTATTAATTTAAAATTACTTTTATTTCCATTTCTATACAATTGATAATCGATATATTTATTAAATAAATAAATTTTTTACAATTTAGTTATCTCAATTCATACCATCTAATTTAATGTCTAGATTAAAATAGGATACTATATTATGGTTCATTTAGACTGAGGGTTTCATGTATAGCAAGCTATCATATATGATAAATTTATTTAAAAAATAAATATATCATAAAATGTCAAGGTGTTACATTATACCCCCTTAAAATGAATTTCCATCTCAAAATTTCATGAATCCAATAAAAATAAATAATTGTATCTCTATTTCATGACATCTTCATGTTTTCATGTAGCTCCTTTAAATCTTTGATTTCTCCAAAGAACATTAACCAATTAACTGTCTAGTTAAGTTTAAACTTATCTATATGATCCAGGATTTATAATAATTTTTCATTATAAAAAATATCATACTCCAATGGTACTCAATATTATTTCATTGCATGTGATTTATAAGGTATGTACTTCGTTAGGAGAGATACACTGAATATATTGTGAACTTGAGAGAGGTTCAGTGGAAGCTCTAAATGATAAGCTACCATCCATACTCTATCAAGAATATCGGAGGGTATAATATACATATATATATATATTTATTTATTTATTCTTTCTAAATATCATAACCTTATTCCATGTAGAAATTCTCAAAAAAAAACACTCTAACCATCTTCAAACTCTTGATCTCACCAAAAATTTTCTTTATAACTTTTTTGTCTACGTTGGGTTGCCTTTATGGGTTGCAGAATGGTAAAAACATTTTATTTGCATTACATAGCTTGGTTAGTTCCCAATAGATTAATTTCTGTAACTTCATCCAATTGGGATTGTGTTCTACATTTATTTCCCCAGATGGATTCATAAGTAGTCATCTTAATTCTCATGTGAATATATTATTGTAAGAATACTCAACCATTGGAAGGTATTGATCCCAACCCCCTTATAAATCCATAGAACAATATCTCAACATTTCCTTTATAGTTTGAATGGATCTATTTGACTATACATCTATTTATAGAATATTTTCCATAATGAAAATCAACTCTGTAACCAGTGCTCACTGAAGACATTTCAATATTTTCAAGGTAAACCACATATCCGGATCATATACAATATATAGTAGTAATCCATAAAACATTATCACTTCCTTAATGTATAACCTCATAAGTTTATTATGATAGAAATATTATCTAATAGAAATGAATTGTGCTGACTTCATAAGGTGATGGACTACACCCCAAATAACATTATGACCTTTTGACTTTTTGGGAAGTTTGACAATAAATTCCATAGTGATGTTTTTCCATTCTCATTCTAGAATATGTAATGGTTATAGAATCCAGTTATATTTCAATCTCTTAGACTTAAATTTTTTACATACCATTCATTGAGATACATACTCAGTAAAATCTCTAATCATGTTTTTTCCACTATAAATACTCTTTCATATCTCTAACATCTTTGTAATTATCTATTGAATATAGAATTATGATCAATAATAACCATCGAAGATTTCCTTCTTAAAATATGATATGGGTGGAACACACACATGGTTCTTGAACCTTATCATTCCATCACAATCAAGGTTAAACTTGGGTAAATTTCTCACCTATTTCTCTAGCTCCACATATTCCTTTTTGCCTCTTTTATCCTCACATGGATGGATGGTTGAAAAATAATTTTAGAAAGATAATATTTCTCCCAATATTTCCATATTTCTACATAAAACTTCTAAAAATTTATAAATATTGTAACTTTATTGACCCTCATCATAGATAAGATATCATGTTCTTTCTCAATCGGAGTAATAACCACCTTGTTTTCCTTTTGAGGGTGGTAATATATCGAGAAATAATAATCTTTGATGAACTCAAACCATATTTTTTATACATATTATAATCCTTATATGTAAATATATATTTCAAGATTTTATGATTAGTATATATATCACACATTTCACAATACAGATAATTCATTTATATATTCAATGAAAAAATTATCAATGTCAATCCAAAATAAAGAGTTGGGTAATTTTTCTAATGAACCTTTAATTGTAATTAGTTATATTTTATAAAAATATCATTTTTCATGTTAAAATTTCTCAATAAATTTATTAATTCATCACTATATATCATCAAAAGATGTAATACATAATGCACCAGAGGATAGACCGATCCTCTCCTCCGCCGATGACCTAGCTTGAATGTCGATGGATTCTGCTCCCCCCTCCCGATCGGAGGGGGGAGATTTGTGCTACCTCCCACAAAGGAAGAGAATCTCATATGGTATTCTTCCGTCATTCCCAAGAATTCATACCTCACCGCAGGTCCAAAATATTTTCTGAGAGGTGCCTCAACATTAATTGCTACTGGAAGAAATTAACGGCACTTCTGATCTTTGCAAACTTACAATGCTGGCCCGATTCCATCTCCAGCGACCCTCAGTTGAATCCTTTGATCGCTTTGTCTCCCAGTTGTGGAAGCTAAAGGATTGGGCGGTCATCGGATGACATGATTGATGACACTTCATGATTCGTTTTGGTTTAGAGGAAGATCTAATCTACGCCTGGTCCAACGCCCCTCGAAGATGAAATGAATCGGTTTTCTATTTGTTTTGATGGAATTTTGATTTCCATATGCGGTGTTATCCTTTGACTTGTGCAACTTGGGTATGTCTACTGAGTCTTCCACTTTCTTTCCAGAACCCCTCTATTTGGTCTGCAATTTGTAATTTGATTGGAAGGTTTTTGTGCTCTGATTGCCGTAATGAGGTTGTTTCTAACCCAATTTGTAATAGAATTTGTGTCGAAGTCGATGCTGCACGGAAGCCGGTCCGAAGCATATGGATCACTGATGATAAGGAATTTCGATGGAAGCAGGTGGTGGTTTCTGAATCATGGATTCACCACTGCGTGTCTTGTAGCCGATGTGGTCACTTGGCGTTGAATTTCCGCTGCGGGAGGATGACGGGATACTTACAAGAGAAGGTAATGAGTCACAGTAGAGGGGGTGTTGCTGCTACTCTAGATAGGACCTTACGAATGAGGCACACTGAAGATGGTTTGGTAGCAAGAAGGGATGAAATAGGAGCCAAGTTGGGCCATGCGGAGGATGTTGGGTGTCCTAGAGGTGGAGACATTGATGAGCAGGGCACTCGGGTGGGGGATCCCAGAAGTGCAGGTGAAGTTGTGGAAGATCCTGTGGTTACAATGTTTATGTAGGGGACGGGACGGGATTTAGCTAGCAAGGTAGTGGGGGGGGCACGATCTTTATCCTCTGGTATGAAGGAGATGTAGGACACACTACCACAAAAACAGTTTTTCGCAGCGCCCCCCTTTATCAGCACTAACTAAAAAGTGCTGATAAAGGGGGGTCCCTTTATCAGTGCTCAAAAAAGCGCTGATAAAGGGTCGGCTTCAAAAAAATTTAAAAATATATTAATATATTAATATATAAATATATTTATATAGTTATATAAATATAATATATAATTTTTAAATGTATTTTAGATTAGTATAAATGTACATTTACACTTATTATACTTAATATATAAGATATTTAGTAAAAATTACTTCTTAAAAAATTTAAAAAATATTATTAATTAATAATTTGATAATAATTATGGAGTAATAGCCATTTAATAACAATTTGAGGACTAAAAAAATTAAAAATAAAATAAAAAAAGATCCAAAATATGTTGAAAATGCAACTCAAACTTCAAACAACCATAACTTTTGATCTGGGTGTCCGTTTGTGCTCTACCACATATCAAATCGAAGCCTGTGAAGAGATCTACGTCGCTGTGACTCAGGGGGACCCCAGTAAATCGTTTTTCGAGGACAAAAGAGGCCTATAAGGCCTCCAAAACTGAGTTTTTTGTTGGGGTACCCAGATGTTTTAACATTTTGTGGATTTTCAAACTCATTTAAGGGGGTATTATTGACTTTTCTTGGCGGGGACTGAATTTATTCTAAGGTATTACATTCATATTGATATTATGTCTTTGAAATTTTATCCTTTTTTATAATGAACTGCTATTTATAATCAAATATATAACTATATGTAAATATTTTTTATATATTCGCATCTAAAAATTAAAATTTTTAAATAAATAATTAAACATATTTACATATAAAATATATTAGCTTTATCTAAATAATAACTAATATCCATTTTATTTAAAATACCAATATATAAATATTTATATACCTATATATTAATCTAACTATATATATATAAATCTAACTATATATTTATATTAATCTAACTATATATATATTAATCTAATAACTATATATATATTAATATAACTACATATATATATTAGTATTTATATATATATATATATATTAATATCACCATAAATATATATATTAATATCAGTATATATATATTAATATGACTATATAAATATATATTCATATAACTATATATATGTTAATATAACTATATATATGTTAATATAACTATATATATATATATTAATATAAATATATATTACTATACGAATAAATATAACTAAATATATATATATAGATATAGATATATATTAATACCACTATATATATATATTAATATTACTATATATATTATAATATAACTATATATATATATTATAATATAACTATATATATATAAATATAAATATATATTACTATACGAATAAATATAACTAAATATATAAATATATATATAGAGATATCATGAATTGGAAATCAAATCAAAATAGAGTAGTGGTAAGGGCTTAGGCGCGCATGGGGGAGGTCTCGAGTTCAAATCCTGGTGGAGGCAGGGGTGTGCGCGCATGGGAAATATTGGAGCCAGCGCTGTTAAAGGGTGGAGCGGGGTGCGTGGGGTGCATGGGGTGCGTGGGGTGTTGTATAGGGGCTGAAAAGCACTGTAAAATGGGGGGTTCAAGCGCTATAAAATCCCCCCCGATTGGCAGTATTTTTTAAATTTTTTTAATTTTTTTGAAATTTTTTTAAATTTCTTTAACTTTTATCAGCACTTTTTTAAAAGCACTGATAAAAGGGTCCTTTATCAGCGCTAAAACAAAAGTGCTGATAAAGGAAGCGCTGATATAGGACCCCTTTATCAGCGCTAAAAAAAGCGCTGATAAAGGGGACCCCCCCCCCCCCCCTTTATCTACGCTGGCTTTATCAGCGCTTTTCTAGCGCTGATAAAGGCCATGTTTGTAGTAGTGACACCCATGTTATGGTTGAGGAATCGGGGAAATCTGCTTCTGGGTTCTTAGTACAAAGGATTCCTTTGCAGAAGGTGCGAAGTGAGCCAAGGGATCCGACAGTTGAGCAAGCCTTTAATCACTTAAAGTGTGATCTTGGAGTTGAGAATGAAAATATAGTGGGTTTAATGGCATGCAGTCCCTTGATGTCAGAACATGTGGAAGGTCGTGTCCAAGAGTAGGATGAGGATGCTGGACGATTGATGATATAAGGCCCCAGCCTTAAACATTACTTAATATTGAATTAAATGAATAATTCATGTTGAGGATCTTTTCAGTTATAGAGTTTTAGAGAATTAGGACATAACTATTACATCACAAAAGATTTCAAAGTAGACACTTCTACTATGTTTCCATAAAATAAAAACTCTTAAAAAGAAACATGTCTAGTTCCATGTTTTAGATCGCCTGATTTTCCATTGATCCCATCCTTGACCCTAATCCACATTAATTCCTATGAAAAACATTTCAAAAAAACTTGGGGTGGGTATAAAAAAGCTCAGTAAGGGATACAAAAAGAATGAAAACTGTTAGTTTTTCAAACATCAGGTAAACCATGTATACTTTATCAAAGTAATACCTTCACCTTCATGTAGTAGTAAAAACTCTTCACCGAATAAAATATCATTACTTACCCTTTTTTAACCAAAGGATTACCATAAACCCCATATAAAGAACACATAACATATATAGGTAACTTGGGACATAAACATATTTAAGTGGAATAACCATACGGTCAACTTCCACACATACTTAATGGAATAGCCATACGGCCGACTTCCATACATACTTGATGGAATAGCCATACGGCCAACTTCCATACCCAATGCATTGGAGGTTATAATGTAACCACCCATCCTAGTATTCACGGCACCACCCGTCATATGGTTTATCACGTAACCACCCGTCAAATTTCCAAGTACCATTATAAAAATCATAAGACATAAAACAAACATAATGGAATGAAAACATTTCCACACTTTGATCACAATATATCACATAAATATATTAACATAACAAATCCATTATTAAAACCATTTTCAATACCAAAATACATAAAAGAGTATATGGTATTTATTTCATTTTAAAAAAAACATTACGGCTTGTTGAGGAAGCCAAAGACCAAATAATACTCGCGGCGGCGGAAAAGGTCATTGTCACCGCGTATGTTAAAAAAATTCCTTTTTGTCGTTTAGTAAAAAGCTTTGTAGAAAAAGATTCCTTTTGTATAAAGTTCAAAGTCAAGGGGGTTTATACACCGTATAAAAGAAAGCTGTGTATAAAACAAAATATGCCTCAATGAAAGGAGATTGAGAGGAAGTCCCTTCCCTCGGGTCCGACTTGACTCGATCGTTATTTAACATCCTGAATAATAAACTTGATTTAATTTCTATTTTCTTATGAACCTTTTTCGAGTTCATTATTCCTTTTACATCACTTATTTCCATGTTATAAACATTATGTAATCATTTAAGTTAATAATGTTTGTTTTGTCGATATTTGGTCCTTAAGTCAAAAGTGGACTTCATACAATTACATGTTGTTCGTGTGGTAAAAGGTTAATTACATTCAGAATGACATTCCTGATTTGGATATCATATATATCATATATATCTATCATATAAATGTATTTATAATATCACATAACCATTTAGAGGTAAGAAATGAAATGCACTTTTCATGGAGACAGTAAGCCGTACGTACGCATGAACGCTACTTTCATTTCTATCTCATACATTAATGGAAAGAAATAATAATGATATAGAGGTATATTATAATTTCAGTATAACATCATATATAATAAATTTAAATCCATCCTTTATACATCCCACATATGGCATTAACGAAATCAAATCACTTTGAGGGGGCGGTAGTCCGCACTTCCTTAAATGAAGATATCGCATTTACCCATAATGGAAACCATAAAGGTATGCCAAAAATGAAAAATAAAAAAGTTTAAGGAAAAAATAAACATATTATATATCATATATAAATATAGTTACATCTTAACGGCCACCTTTGAAGGTGTTAGAAGAATATCGAACAATCATCGCTTCGTGAGGCAGAAATTCGCCATCCACGGAAACAGTATGTACGTTAACCATTAGACGTAGGTGTGTGTAAGTGTAGCTCAAATCCTTCTTATAACAACATCCTAGTATATGGAAGATACTGGATTTGTTACAAAAGAAATGAATAAAAAGAGTTTAGGGGGTTGGAGAAGCAAAATAAAACAAAATGACTCAAGTGAAGAAATTACCTTAAAATCGGGTAACTCCCTTTGGTTTGAGCTCAAAGGCTTCCTTGGGAAGACTTCTACCCAATGTGAGGCTTCAAGGAGTTATAGAGAAATGTGGAGAGACAAAATGATCATGTGTTGGTCGAGCCAAAGGCTTTGGAAGTCTGGGTAAGGAGGTAGATGTGGGGGCCTTTTATAAGAGGAGAGGAGGGGCACTCTTGGAAAGTACAGAAATGTTACATTATTTTAAAATGATTTTATGATTCAAAAGTTCCCACATTGATATAATTCGAGGATAAGGTGATAAGGGTTCGAAATATACCCACTAAATATCTTTTTAACATGTTTAGGTCATAGATTTTACATTATCTTTTCATTTTATTTAAATCCTTTATTAATGAGGTAATCGTTGCATCATCATGATGTCATAAATTATTTAATATATTTAATGTCTAAAAATTATAAAAAAAATATCATGAAGTGGGAAATATTTTTAGATTTCTAATTAATATTTATAGTCAAAAATATGACTTGTATATCCCCATGTAAAAATTGTTTTAGTAAAACATCTCATGTTTGTGTCATTTTTATTTTAACTTTAAATAAAAGGCATAAATGTCATTATCATACCCAAGTGGCTCCATGGGGTACCAAAAATCGACCCATGGGTTGTCTTGGTCGTCAATAACTCATCCAATATGGTTAGGACAAGTGTCAAGATATTTTAATTTTATTATAATATCATTTTTACCTTAAATTACACTAATTACCTTTAATCGTGATTAATAAAACATAAAGGTTACTATCCACCAAAAAATTATTTTAATCCCATTGAACCACATTTTACTTAATAATTAATATCCTTTAAATTGGATTTGTTAGATTCAAAACACAAAAGTGGTAAAGTCCCATTTAAATGAAAAATCAAATTTTGTAACCACCACTTTGCGGTTTCACTATTCATCAAAAATTGAAGTTTTTCAGAAAAAAACCAAAACTTCACCCTAAGCTATATTTGATATTACGAATTCAAAAATGATGTCTATTTTAAAAAATTCAAAACATATAAGTTGCATTAATTAATTTAATAATTAATTCCTGCTGTTAAAACAAATAGCGTGTTTTTATGAAACAATAAGTATCAAAAGATTGACACCAGTTTAAGTCCAATTTCAAAGTGAAATTAATTCCAACGACCACTATTGGATTTAATGGTAAAAATATATTCTAATTGAACTTAAAACCAATTGAAAGATTATCTAATCATCTTAATAAATTAGATTAAAAAGAGGTTTTGAATTAAAATACAACATTTTTCACTATTCATTAAAAAATGAACTTTATCGGAAAAATACCAAAAAAATTACACAAAGTAAAATTTGATGTCCCGATTCTAGAGAAGAGTTTTATTTGGTCTAATATAATATATATGAGTGACCAAAACTATATTTAATGACGGTCACCATCAAATGTTGATAAGTGGACCTTTCGTGAAAATTAGAGTATATAAGCCTAAAATTGAATTCTTTTCATATTTTAAGCCTTTATCCTTTATTAGATAAATGTAAAAACATTTAACAAACATATATAATCATATTTTAGTTATTTCTATCCATTCCCACCAGTACAAAGGCTACGTGTTAACTAACATTTAAAATAATATTATTTTATTACTAGTGTGCAACGTACGATTTCAAAGAAACTCTTTGTTGCATATCGGGTACGCTATCGAACATAGCAACCCCTTTAAAGTAAAATTAATATTTAATTTGTAAATATTAATAAATATGAAAATGTATTATTCATTACTTACCTAGGATGTTACATCCTTCCCCCCTTTTGGGAATTGCGTCCTCACAATTTTATTCACTTATCAAAATAAGTGGGGGTATTTATCCCTCATATCATTCTCAGATTCCCACGTTGCCTCTTCAACCATATGTTTTTTCCACAAAACCTTTACCTGGTGAATTACCTTATTTTGCAATAATTGCACTCTTCGGTCAAGAATCTTAAATGGTTGTTCTTCATAAGAGAGATTCTCTTCCAACTGAACTACCTCTGGGAACAAAACATGAGATGGATCTGGCATATACTTTCTCAACATAGAAACCTGAAAAACATTGTGTACCTGAGATGAACTCGGAGGTAAATCCACTCGGTAAGAAACTAATCCAACTCTCTCCAAAATTTCATATGGTCCAATGAACCTTGGACTCAGCTTTCCTTTCTTACCAAATCGTATCACACTCTTCCATGGTGAGACTTTGAGAAAAACAAGATCACCTACCTCAAAAGATAGATCCTTCCTCCGGTTATCTGTATAACTTTTCTGTCTGCTCTGAGCTGTTTTCATGTGTTTCTGAATCAACTGAACTTTTTCTGCCATCTCTTCTACCAATTCTGGTCCCATCAGCTTCCTTTCACACACTTCATCCCAAAATGCTGGAGTTCGACACTGATTCCCATATAATGCCTCAAATGGTGCCATCTATATACTGGAATGAAAAATGTTATTATAAGAAAACTCAACCAAAGAAAGATGTTGGTCCCAACTTCCCTGATAATCCATCGAACAAGCTCGTAGCATATCTTCCAAGGTCTGAATTTTTCGTTCTGACTACCCATCTGATTGCGGATGAAAAGCGTTACTAAAATTTAATTCAGCACCCAACGACTTATGAAGGCCTTTCCAAAAGTTAGAAGTAAACCTAGGATCACGGTCAGATACAATAGAGAGGGGAAATCCATGTAACCTGACTATCTCTTTAAGATACAAATGGGAAAGTTGATCTAGGGAAAAATTATCTCATATAGGAAGGAAGTGAGAAGATTTAGTCAAGCGGTCAATAATAACCCAGATTGCATTATTACCTCGAGATGTCTTCGGTAATCCCACAATAAAGTCCATGGATATATTCTCCCATTTCCACTATGGCACTGGTAGAGGCTGAAGCATCCCTTTCGGTAACTGCCGCTCTGCTTTAACCTGCTGATAAGTCAAACACTTCAAAGTAAAATCAGCAATATCTCTTTTCATTCCATCCCACCAGTAATACTCCCGCAGATCTCTGTACATCTTAGTACTGCCAGGATGAACTAAAAACGGAGAACTATGTGCTTCACATAACAACTCCCTCTTTAACTGTGAATCACAAGGCACACACAATCTCTTCCAAAATCTCAAAACCCAATCAATATCAATGTTGAATTCATGCAACTTACCTTTCTGAATCAGCTCTACCTTTTTCTGCAGCTCACTGTCTTACTTCTGTGCTTTCTTGATCTTGTCTGATAGAGAAGATTACACTGATACCTGAAACAAAATAGAAGTACATCCTACACCAACAACTTCTATTCCAAATTTCATCAAATCCTTAACCAAAGGATCAAGTTCCAAACGCAACATCGTTAATGAAGCATTTCTTTTTCGACTCAAAGCATCAGCGACATTATTGGATTTTCCCGGATGGTAGTGAATTGTACAATCATAATCCTTGATTAATTCCATCCATCTCCTCTGTCTCATGTTCAATACTTTCTGAGTGAATATATACTTTAAACATTTGTGATCAGTATATATTTCACACTTTACTCCATGCAAATGATGCCTCCAAATTCTTAAAGCAAAAACAACAGCAGCTAATTCCAAATCATGTGTAGGTTAATTTACCTCATGAGTTTTCAACTGACATGAAGCATATGCAATAACCTAATCATTCTGCATAAGGACACAGCCAAGTCCCTTGAATGAAGAATCACTGTATATAACAAACTCACCACTCCTGGGAGAAAGTGCCAAAACTGGAGCATTCACCAATCTTCTTTTCAACTCCTGAAAACAAACATCACATTATTTTGTACAGATAAACTTAACACCCTTCCAAGTTAGCTTAGTCGTTGGACTAGATAGACATGAAAAAATTTCAACAAACCTTCGGTAGTAACCTGCCAAACCAAGGAAACTACGGATCTCGGTTACATTTGTGGGTCTCGGCCATTCTTCAACAACTTTTGTTTTAGCAGGATCAACAGTTATGCCATCTTTTGAAACAATGTGACCCAGGAAAGAAATTTGTTGTAACCAAAACTCGCACTTGCTGAATTTTCCATATAGTTTCTTTTCTTTTAAGGTTTTCAAGATAACCCTTAAATGACTTTCATGCTCCTCTTTAGTTTTAGAAAACACCAAAATATCATCGATGAAAACAACCACAAACTTTTCCATGAACTCATGGAAAATTCTATTCATAAGGTCCATGAATACAAAGGGTGCATTAGTTAACCCAAAAGGCATAACTACAAATTCATAATGGTCATATCTAGTACGGAACGCAGTCTTCAGAACATCTGCTTCTTTTACTTTCAACTGATGGTACCCCGACCTCAAGTCAATCTTCGAAAAAAACTGAGCTCTCTAGATCTGATCAAACAAATCATCGATATGAGGCAAAGGATACTTATTCTTAACAGTAATATTATTCAAGGCTCTATAATCAATGCAAAGTCTCATTGAGCCATCTTTCTTTTTAACAAACAAGACAGGATCACCCCATGGTGATGTGCTAGGTCGAATGAAACCTTTATCTAATAACTCCTACAATTGTTTCTTTAACTCTAAAAGTTCAACTTGAGCCATTCGATAAGGGGTTTTGAAATTGGCTTAGAATCAAGAACTAAGTCAACAGTAAATTCAACTTCCCAATCATGAATAATACCAGGAAACTCATCAGAAAAAACATCAAGAAACTCATTTAGCTCTGAAGTCAATCTTAGAATGATAAACATAAAGCCAATCCATGCCCAAAATAACATCAAACTCTACTAGAGGAAAAACAATAAGGTTTGCTGGTAGATTCTTTCCACACACAAGGATAGGAAGGTTCTTATAATTCCTTTTTGTCTCAACGTTCCCTCCGGGTGTTTTTACCATAAGTTCAGGGTTTATAACATGAGATGGAATTTCCAATTTACTAGAAAACTTCTCAGAAATGAAAGAATGTGTGGACCCTGAATCAAATAATATATTGGAATAATCTACAAAAACAAACAGTGTAACTGATACTACTTCATTCGATGGCCGAACATCTGCTGAAGTTGTTGCAAAGGATTTCACCACCCCTTTCTGCTTGTAGTCTGGTTCTTTCCCCCAGTTGAGTTCTTCGTTAGACACTCATTTGCATAATGACCCATTTCATTACACCTAAAACATCTTACCGCTGGCTTTTCATTGCCTGCTTGATCATCTTCCTTACTGTTACGAGCAATATGACCAGACTTACCACACCAAAAGCACTTACCAGACTTGGATAAACATTCTACAGGATGCATTTTACCACACTTCTAGCATGATGGATATTTGGTTTTCTTAACTCCGTGCTTCTTTGATGAATTCTTCCCCTTTGCCTGCCAACTGGACCTCTTATTCCGCTGTTTGTCATAGAACACCTGATCATCGACAAAATCCATTTCCACTTTCTCCGCACATCGAACAAGTTTTTCATAACTTTTTAACTCACAAGAAGCTAAAGCCCTTCGATACATTGGCTTTAACCCTGAGTAAAAATGGTTTATTTTACTATCAAGATCTCGTATAAAGTTTGGAGCATAACTTGTCAATCGAGTGAACTTTTCTTCATAAGCAGCCACAGAATCATCCTCCTGCCTCAATTCTAGGAACTCTTTTTCCATCCTAAGACGAACCACCTTATAAAAATGTTTCTCAAGAAACATACCTTTGAATCCGTCCCAGTGAAGATCCTCAATCTCATCACTATCCTTGACATTTTTTACCATCGACCACCACTGATCAGCTTCACCTTCAAAACGGTAAACTGCAAGACTAACCTTTTGATGTTCCGAATACCCCATGACAACAAAAATCTTCTCCAGTGCTTTAATCCACCCTTCAACTAGCACAGGGTCAGATGATCCTCTGAATGATGGGGGATGTTGCCTCATGAAATGTTCCACCACTGAAATGTGCTTCTACGGTTGATCTAGCTGATCTCGTGCATGGATACCACCACTATTTATAGCCGGAGTCAATTGTTCCATCACTGCAACAAATTGTTCAGTCCCGATTCCGACCATCTCAGGTTGCTGATTTGGAAGGTTGTCTTCCTCCTGATATCGTCCCATCATAGCTGCTTTGTTTACTCTGCGGAAAACCATTCTGAACATAGAAATATCTTAGGTGAAGCAACATGGTAATCTTTAAATGCTATATCATTTCAGTCATACCATAAATTAATGTATAATTTAACAATTTTCTAACTCCTAAAGTTGTCTAAACCGACCTTTGATACCAAATATAAGGCCCCGGCCTTAAACCTTACTTAATATTGAATTAAATGAATAATTCAAGTTGAGGATCTTTTCAGGTTTAGAGTTTTAGAGAATTAGGACATAACTATTACATCTCAAAAGATTACAAAGTAGACACTTCTACTATGTTTCCATAAAATAAAAACTCTTAAAAAGAAACATATCTAGTTCCATGTTTTAGATAGCCTAAATTTCCCTTTATCCCATCCTTGACCCTAATCCACATTAATTCCTATGAAAAACATTTCAAAAAAACTTGGGGTGAGCATAAAAAAGCTCAGTAAGGGATACACAAAGAATGAAAACTATTAGTTTTTCAAAAATCAGGTAAACCACATATACTTTATCAAAGTAATACCTTCACCTTCATGAAGTATTAAAAACTCTTCACTGAATAAAATATCATTACTTACCCTTTTGTAACCAAAGGATTACCATAAAACCAATATAAAGAACACATAACAAATATAGGTAACTTGGGACATAAACATATTTAAGTGGAATAACCATACGGTCGACTTCCACACATACTTAATAGAATAGCCATATGGACGACTTCCATACATACTTGATGGAATAGCCATACGGCCGACTTCCATACCCAATGCATTGGAGGTTATAACGTAACCACCCATCCTGGTATTCATGGCACCACCCTTCATATGGTTTATCACGTAACCACCCGTCAAATGCCCAAGTACCATTATAAAAATCATAAGACATAAAACAAATATAATGGAAAGAAAACATTTCCACACTTTGATCACAATATATCAGTTAAATATATTGACATAACAAATCCATTATAAAAACCATTTTCAATACCAAAATACATAATAAAGTATATGGTATTTATTTCATTTTAAGAAAAACATTACGACATGTTGAGGAATCCAAAGACCAACTAATACTCGCGGCAGCGGAAAAGGTCATTGTCACCGCGTATGTTAAAAAAAACATTCCTTTTGTCGTTTAGTAAAACGCTTCATAGAAAAAGATTCCTTTTGTATAAAGGTAAAATTCAAAGGGGTTTATACACCGTATAAAAGAAAGTTGTGTATAAAACGAAATATGCCTCAATGAAAGGAGATTGAGATGAAGTCCCTTACCTCAGGTCCGACTTGACTCGATCGTTCTTTAACATCCTCAATAATAAACTTGAGTTAATTTCTATTTTCTTAAGATCCTATTTCGAGTTCATTATTCCTTTTATATCACTTATTTCCATGTTATAAACATTATGTAATCATTTAAGTTAATAATGTTTGTTTTGTCGATATTTGGTCCTTAAGTCGAAAGTGGACTTCTTTCAATTACATGTTGTTCATGTGGTCAAAGGTTCATTACATTCGTAATGACATTACTGATTTGGATATCATATATATCATATATATCAAGCATATACATGTATTTATAATATCACATTATCATTTAGAGGTAAGAAATTAAATGCACCGTTCATGGAGACGGTAAGCCGTACGTACGCATGAACGCTACTTTCATTTCTATCTCATACATTAATGGAAAGAAATAATAATGATATTGAGGTATATTATAATTCCAATATAACATCATATATAATAACTTTAAATCCATCCTTTATACATCCCATATATGGCATTAACGAAATCAAATCACTTTGAGGGGGCGGTAGTCCGCACTTCCTTAAATGAAGATATCGCATTTACCCATAATGGAAACCATAAAGGTATTCCCAAAATTAAAAATACAGAAACTTAAGGACAACATAAACATATTATATATCATATATAAATATAGTGACATCTTAATGTCCACCATTGAAGGTGTTAGAATAATATCGAACAATCATCATTTTGTGAGGCAGAAATTCACCATCAACGGAAACTGTATGTTATTTAACCATTAGACGTAGGTGTGTGTAAGTGTAGCTCTAATAATTATTATAACAACATCCTATTATATGTAAGATACTGGAGTTGTTACAAAAGAAATGAATAAAAAGAGGTTAGGGGGTTGGAGAAGCAAAATAAAACAAAAGGACTCAAGTGAAGACATTACCTTAAAATCGGGTAACTCCCTTTGGTTTGAGCTCAAAGGCTTCCTTGAGAAGACTTCTACCCAAAGTGAGCCTTGAAGGATTTATAGAGGGATGTGGAGAGACAAAATGAGCAGTGTTTGGTCGAGCCAAAGGCTTTGTAAGTGTGGGTAAGGTGGTAGAGGTGGGGGCCTTTTATAAGAGGAGAGGAGGGGCACTCTTGGAATGTAAAAAAATGTTACTTTATTTTAAAATGAGATTCAGATTTAAAAGGTCCCACATTGATATAATTCTAGGCTAAGGTGATAAGGGTTCTAAATATACCCACCTAATAGGTTTTGGACATGTGTAGGTCATAGATTTTACATTATCATTTCATTTTATTTACATCCTTTATTAATAAGGTAATCGCTGCATCATCATGATGTCATAAATAATTTAATATATTTAATGTCTAAAAATTATAAGAAAAATATCATGATGTCTGAAATATTATTATCTTTCTAATGAATATTTATAGTCAAAAATATGACTTGTATAACCCCATGTAAAAATTGTTTTAGTAAAACATCTCATGTTTGTGTCATTTTTATTTTAACTTTAAATAAAAGGCATAAATGTCATTATCATACCCAAGTGGCTCCATGGGGTACCAAAAATCGACCCATGGGTTGTCTTGGTCGGCCATAACTCATCCAATAGGGTTAAGACAAGTTTCAAGACATTTTAATTTTATTATAATATCATTTTTACCTTAAATTACACTAATTAACTTTAATCGTGATTAATATAACATAAAAGTTACTATTCACCAAAAAATTATTTTAATCCCATTGAACCACATTTTACTTAATAATGAAAATCATTTAAATTGAATTTTTGAGATTCAAAACACAGATGTGGTAAAGTCCCTTTTAAATGAAAAATCAAATTTTCTAACCACTACTTTGCGATTTCACTATTCATCAAAAGTTAAAGTTTTTCAGAAAAAAACCAAAACTTCACCCTAAGCTATATTTGATATTCCGAATTCAAAAATGATGTCTATTTTACAAAATTCAAAACATATAAGTTTCATTAATTAATTTAATAATTAATTCCTGTTGTCAAAACCAATAGCATGTTTTTATGAAACAATAAGTATCAAAAGATTGACACCAGTTTTAGTCCAATTTCAAAGTGAAATTAATTCCAACGACCACTATTGGATTCAATGGTAAAAATATATTATAATTACACTTAAAAAAAATTCAAAAGATTATCAAATCATCTTAATAAATTACATTAAAAAGAGGTTTTTAATTAAAATACAACATTTTTCACTATTCATTAAAAAAATGAACTTTATCAGAAAAATACCAAAACAATTACACAAAGTAAAATTTGATGTCCTGATTCTAAAGAAGAGTTTCATTTGGTCCAATAGAATGTATAAGAGTGACCAAAACTATATTTAATGATGGTTCACCATCAAATGTTGATAAGTGGACCTTTTATGAAAATTAGAGTATATAAGCCTAAAATTGAATTATTTTCATATTTTGAGCCTTTATCCTTTATTAGATAAATGTAAAAACATTTAACAAACATATATAATCATATTTTAGTTATTTATATCCATTCTTTCCAGTACAACTGCTTCTTGTTAACTAACATTTAAAATAATATTATTTTATTACTAGTGTGCAACGTACGATTTCAACGAAACTCTTTGTTGCGTATCGGGTATGCTATCGAACATAGCAACCCCTTTAAAGTAAAATTAATATTTAATTCGTAAATATTAATAAATATGAAAATGTATTATTCTTTATTTTCCTGGGATGTTACAGATGATCTCGGTTCCCACAGGAAATAGATTCTTGGAACTGGACAATGAGGAGGTTGTGCTTGAAGAGGAGAATGTTGCAAGGCAGGATGGTGATCTCTTGCAGGTTTCTAATTCTCCAGTG
Source organism: Viscum album (assembly GCA_963277665.1). Lineage (NCBI taxonomy): Eukaryota > Viridiplantae > Streptophyta > Magnoliopsida > Santalales > Viscaceae > Viscum > Viscum album. The sequence goes on along the minus strand of OY728133.1, from coordinate 457,144,298 downwards.
GATGTTACAACTGGTGAAGATGTGCAGAACCTGGTGGATCGCTATCAATGCCCCAATACAGCTGACTCTTTCACTCAGTCTTAGCAAGATTTTGGTTCGGAGGGGGGCTTTTGAGAGGTGAAAATATTTGGAAAGTGGGGTGACAACTCAAATAGTGAGAAGGAAAAAGATGGTGGTATGGTCTATCATTCCTTTAGTGTTGTTGTTCAAGGTGATAGGATGAAGGTTCATTGGGTTGAAGACAATAATACGGGCCCACCACGTCAGCAACCAAAGAAGGATTATTCTTATCTTCCAAGGCCGGTGTCTACAAGAGCTTCTATTGGGAAGGAAATCTGGTCTATGCAATCTTTAAAGGAGTTTTTAGCCTTGGAAAACTTGAATCTGAGAAGAAAATATTCCAAGGTTCATAAGTACTATGAAAGCTCTGAATGGGAAACAGATAATGCAGAGGAAATAGTCTATAATGGGGATGGTGATGGGTTTGGTTTCTATGATATGTAGTTTTTTTCCATCTTGTTGTACCCTCTTTTTTCTTTTTTTTATTATTAATAAATGGTCAGTGGCTTGCCTCTGACTGAGCTTTTCTGGTATATCATCGAAAATTCTCCATTGCAGGGTAGTGTATGAACATGTGCATTGAATAACCATCTCTTTTGTTCTTTGAAACTCTTTTTACATTCATCTATCTATAAGAACATAACTTTTTATGATTCAATATAGTGAGTTGATTAGATGGTCATGAGAAATATCTCAAAAATAATAATGGTATTATCCATCAAACCCTTGAAAACTAAGGATTTTGGTTACTATGTTTGGTTTAGGCAATTTCTCAATCACCTTCATCTTTTAAGGATCCACTGATATACCCTCACTATATATTATATAACCCAATAATGAAACCTTATGAAGCCAAAATTCACACACTACTAGAAAACCATGATATACCCACTATTATATAATTTTTTTGGTTATATATCCCCCAATACCCATAGTTCCTATAAACCATGGTTATAAATTCTGTGGGAAAAGAATTTGTGAGAAGGACCAATGCCCATGGTTTACCAAAAAAACATGGGTATAGGGTGACCTATACCCACAGTTTCTTGGGAAATGTGGTTATAGTTTTAGTGGGGTAAAATAATTCATAGGAATTCCCTATAGCCATGGTATTTGGATAACTGTGGGTATATGGGAGACTTATACCCATGGTTCTCCAAAAATTTTGGATATAGGTCACCCCTATACACACAGTTTTTCTAAACCATGGAAATAGTTTTTGTGGGGAATTTTTTCTGGTAAGAACCTATTCCCATAGTTTGACCAAACTGTGTGTATAGGAAATTTTTGGCCACCGATTCCCATAGTTTGGTCAAACTATGGGTGTAGTTCAGCTATACCCACTGTTTGACCAAACTGTGGGGATAGGCTGGTTATTATTTACATAAAAATAAAAAAATTATAAAAATAATTATATATATATATATATGAATATAAGAACATAAAAATTATTATATGATTGTGGTAAGGTCACTATTTTATAGGTGGAAGGTGTCGGGATCAAATCCTGACAGATGATTTTTTTAATGTATGATCTATACCCACAGTTTGACCAAACCATGGGCATAATTATGGACATAAAAATTTCCTATACCAAGGGTTTAAAAACCATAGGTATAGGCTACATGTACCAATGGATTGAACAAACCATGTGTATATGTCTTACCCGACGGTTAGAGTCTACACAGTTTATAGAACCATGGGTATAGCCAATACTAGTTTTTTTGGGATATACCCATAGTTTTAAACTATAGGTATAAGTAAAAATTTTGGTAGGTACATTTATTAAATTTATCTTTCGAAATTTCTTTCATCTACAACTTCAGCACAATTCTAAAATGTTTTTCATGCTCTACTTTTCTCATTAAATATATATAAATACCATTTATAAAGACAAACAAAAACTAATAAAGGTAATCTATAAAGTCTCAATTAATTAAATATATAAAGATAGGAGGAGAATTGGCTAGTCCAAATAGAATTATTATAAATTCATAATGAACATACCGTGTATATAAGGTTTTCGGACGTATATCCCCCTTATCAATCTATAACCGATGATATTATGATATAAGATCAATCTTGGAAAAATATATATATCCTAATAATTAATCCAATAGATCATCGATATGGGGTATAGGATACATTTTCATTTTCATGATCTTTCTAAGTTCAAGTAATCAATTCAATGTTGCATTGACCCATCTTTATTCTTGACAAAAAGAATACGTGCACCCCATTTCAAATGACTGAGATGAATGAATATTTTATCTTTATTCTCCTAGATCTTTTTTAATTCCTCAACACAATTAGTTCCATTCAATATGGAGTCTTTAAAATAGGTGTATCACTATATATTAGTTCTATTGGAACCACAACTACACGATTTGGGTAATGACTGGGCATACTTTATGGAAAAAAACATCAGTATATTTCCAAATAAATTGGAACACCTTCAATTTTTAGTTTCTTCCTAATTAATTAAGATTAATATCCCTGATGAATATGTATAAAAACACATAAGATAGAAGTAATTTCTTTTGGGTTTTTAGGTTCATCCTCGAACTAATATATGATAGAAGGTTGATTTGGAATATCAAATATTACCTCCCTTCCTTAGAAATTGGTATGGTATCTATATTGATAGAGCCAATACATACCTAAAATTAAATAAAATTTAACTAGAGGAAGAATATAAACATTTTTAGGAAGAACCATCCCAAAAAATTCTAATAGAGAGGAGTTATTGTCTTTAGATGATGTCATCCTACCATTAGGAGTTTTAACATCCAACTCAATATCAAATTCTTGAGGTGGTGATTTGATGACCATATAAAATTCTATATATATAAAATATTGGATATAAAAATAATAAAATAAAAGAAATAAATTTTTTATTGTATGATAGGTGTACCTTTCATCATGTATCATGGAACTTCCATGTTAGATATAGTAATTGAATATGCTTGACCTTCTCCCCTTAGCTTATTTGGTGGTGAGTTCCCTTGAAATTTAGTGGATTTCTTATAATAGTTCCCTATATCAATACAATTAAATCATAGTACATTGATATATTATACCTTACCCTTATATTAATTAGCATGATGAAATTTTTATCCACAGTTAAAGCTAAATAATTTTCCATTTAAGCATGCATCAATTAGTATCTTTCCAAATGTATGGAATATTGGAAAAAATTTCATTCTCTTCTTCCCCTTTCCCATTTTTTATTTTTCATCCTATTTTTATCTTTCTTTACTTTGAATCCAGATGAATTGGATGATTATTTTGATTTATTGATAAGTAATTATACAATATACTCATACGATGATTATTTTTGGGAATCTAGTTCCCTTAAAAGTATTTTCTTAATTCCATCCAATAGATGATCAATATTACTATTTGGATTACATACATTATCTGTCATAGTCCTTTAATACCCTGTAATGTTAGCTTCATAATTAGAAATATTTTCCTCTTTCTTTTTTCTTAGACTCTTGAATTTTATCTCTATATCCACTCTTTGTTTGTGAGAAAAATATTTTTCCAAGAATAGTTCCTTAAAATACATTCATTCCATTCTCTATATTTCCTCCTTATCTTTAGTTATTTGAATTTATTACCACCTTTGATCTATGTACACTTACAGATGATAAACTATTATGAAAACCTTCTCTCATTAATTATTTCTAAAAATGAAAAATATACTCTCTGGGGAACATATAAATTTCTCACCAACAAATAGATCTTTAATGTAACACCCTGATATTTTTATAACATATTTCTGTTTAAATAATTTTGTATCTTTATTGGATTGTGATGAACACAATTGTGGGTTTAGAATAATTTTGTAATATAATTAAAATATTATTTGTTTGTTATTACCTAGCCATTATATTAGAGGGTATTAATATTATTAACTAATTTATTAAATATATATATAAAGTCTCAACTCAATATGAATTTATTGGTAAGTGCTTATAAAAATATCCCATAATTTTAGTAAAGTCATTTTATTCTTCAAAAATTAATTTTCTTCAAAAATGGTTTTTTTATTTTTATAAGTAAATATTAATTTCTAGAAAATTAATTCCATTTATCAATTAAACATTTCAAAATTGTTTTTTAAATAATTTCTTGAGAACATTTATTTTTCAAGTAATAGTTAAATATAAAATTTTTTATTGGAAAATATATTTTATTTTAATGTTATTACAAGGTAAAATTGTGTTTTGGATTTGTTCTAATTTTTAATTAGTAAAATTTAATTTAAAATATTCCAATTAATATTTTTTAAGTTGAATTTATACTTTAATTTATAATAAAAATATTATATATTTTAAACGGTGTTTTTTATGGAAAAAAATTGATGCATTTTTTCTTTTTTAATTATAAAATAAATTTTTAAAACATATGTTTTTTGAATTTTGAAAAATGGATTCTTTATTTAGAACTAATAGGTTACGATCTGTTAATTATGGTCCATTTGTTTTTAATCAATATGAATAGTAGTTGTGTTAAAACTTATTACCTTAGTAAAGGGTAAAATAGGTTAATGTGGATTAAAAATAAGTGATAAGGAAAATATGTTTTTTAATATTTATTATTTGTTTAATTTAATACAATCCTTAAAAACTGTGGTCTTAAATTGAGTTTTTTTATGGAAACTTGTCCTTGAAACTGATTTATATATTATTTAAAATAAGAAAGTCACAAAATATCACTTTATTTGTCTTAAATATATCTTACGTGTCCACATGGGAAAAAAGTAGGTAATTAAAGAATCTAAGCATCCTTTTTAAACTCAGTAAACTTATTTTCATGATATAGATATATTTATGAATTTTTGGGGCCACTTGGATAAGATTATGACCTCTATAATATTTTATTTAATAATAAAATCAAACATGTCACACTCTTATTTTAATAAGTATAATATTTTTAATATAGTCTTATTCAGTTGATATGTACAATTATAAATAGTATTTTTAAATTATTAATATTTATATTCATTATGGTAATTAATTTATAAATTTTAGAAATATAATAATTACCCTAAATGCATACACAACACTGATGCAATAACTATTCAATTAAATAAAAAATAAAATATTTTTTAATAATATTAAAATTAATATAATTTGATATATTTATATTAATAAAAAAATTATATATATTACCTTCACATGGAATGGATATAAAAAAATAGTTGGATCTAATTTTAATTTATTTTTTTATTTTTAAATGTCAAAGTAGTGAATATAATCAAAATTGACTATAATGATATTTTATGGGATTAATATTTTATTAAATTATTTAGATATCATAAAAAAAATAAAAAAAATAAAAAATGACTATGAAATGGTATAAAATGTAATAAATTGGTCATTTGTGGTCCAATTAAACCCATATAAGTAAAAGAATTAAACCTTTTAATATTAATATTTGTTACGTAGTAAAAATAAAAAAGGGTTAACTACAGGTTAATAAAAAAGATAAGGTTCAAAATAACACCAAAAACTTGTCAAACATATATTTTTTTATGATATTACATCATTATCTTATTTTATCTTCAAATCTATGTCCATTTGGTTGTATTTGGATAGAAAGTAAATTTATTATAATTTAATCTTTTGAGAAATTCCAAAAGTTCCCATCACATATATCATAAAAGGACACCTCCTCCCTCACTTTATTTCACCACATTGATCCTTCTATCTTAACCATAACCTATATAGTTCTCCTCTAAACTTCCCAATACACATTATATAGGTGCTTTTATTCTAAAAAGGCCAACCCTAGAATATGTAATCTCTTTAACCGATCACTTTCTTTTTATACTCTATTACCTTATATAAGTCAAAGATTTTTATCATAAAATAAGAAATTAAGTACCACACACAGGATTAAATGTTATTATGATTATTATAACACCATTATACACCCCCTTTCCCATTAAATAAGAAGTCAAAGTATCGCTCATTCTTACGTATAACTTAACATCTCCACATTCCTATACAATTCATTTTTCATCAACATATTTTATGGATGGGTATTATTATCATTTTAATGAATATTTATGATATATATTATATAATATTGTTTATGGAAATATTAATTATTATTTACCATTCTTTCATTCTATCAATCAAAAAATCAAAATAGTGGTCATGTGTACTTATGATCTATAGTCCCCATGGATGGTGTGATTCATTTTTCTATCTCTAATTTCAATGAATGATTATAAATATCAATATAATTATTATATATTATTTTTATACCATGATTAAAATTATGGAAATTATGATACCAAAATAAAATTATATGGATCAAAACTTCCAACCAAAAAATTCTTGGGAAACGAACAAGTTACCACCCAGAATAGTGATTTTAATAACAAATTATTAATAAATAGGTGACAAGATTTTTGAAATAAACAATACATGGTATGATATAATTAAGGTTATTGAATAAATATATAATAAATCCATATTAACTATACATTATTTTTTAATTAGAATAAATAATTGAAAGACTTGAGGTATGGGATTTCTTCACTCAATTTTGATTCATTGGGTGAAACTTCAACTTCATTTTTTATGTCTTGAAAATGTTATGAATGAAATTACTTTTGATTAATTTATTTTGTCTTCACACTTGTTTTCAATAGATTTATAGTATATAAACATAATTTATTAATTGTATTTACTTTAATGATATGACCTTTGTAATGGATTTTTGTCTCACTTTTATTTTTCTTGGACACATGCAATATTCACTAATTGTTTATTTTGTGTGGTGCATACACTACCTAATAATTTTAATTTATTATTATTATTATGAATTTTTTGGGGAATTAAATTTCAAATTTTTTAATTTTTTTCATGGGGATTATAATTCAAAAGCTTACTAAGTGGTAAGGGTTTGTTTCACAATCTCATTATTATTATAGATTGTTTATATTTAAGTATCTACTAGGGAATATTTATCTTTAATATACATGTTTTCTAAAAATATATTCAGATAATTTTTCACAATTACCTAATAAATATTAAAATTAATTTTGAACCATGATTGACTTTTTCCAAAATAGTTTTGAAAGAATATTTTTATCATTTTCAGAAAAATGTATTTTGTCACTTTTTCAATAAAAATATGAAAGAAATTATTATTTAACTTATACAACGTTAGAATATTTTCCACTTTCAAGACACATTAATTTATTAAAGCATAATTTAATATATTATATGGTTTTATTAAAAGGAAATTTTTTCATTTATAATATTTTGAAATATTAAATAAAATATTGAAAATGATATTTTCTTGAAGAATTATTGAAACGCGTGGCCGATTTTCGCATATCGAACGGTCAAGGTTCCGGTTCTCTTCTAATGTGTATAGCAGCACTCGGGTCGAATCCTTGGCGATGATACTTTGTAATAGTCATTTGTTTTTAGTTAATTGTATTCTGATTGGGGGGGGTTAGTTTGCAGAGCTTATGAAATAATTTATGTATGATGTTTGATTTAACAAATTGATAAATATTGGGGTGAGTTCATCATTAGTTAGTTAAGCTTGTGATATCCTTGAGCCTTGCTTTATATTGCATTAAATTAACACCCATGTCACAAGATGATTTTAATCAGAATTCCCAAGTGTTAAAGCATTAATCCAAGCCATAACTTAACTTAGGTTTATAATCATTACCATTACTTGTTTATGGTAGTGTATTTTTGTGTCCAATAATCCATGGAAACCACATGCTAAACAAAAGATGTCATTAATCCATGACATATTAAGTCTAACATACACAATGTTAAATTAACGAATACTCATCGAGCAAATACTCTCAATCACTTAACATCCCTAAATTTTGACTCACCCCAATGAGATATTTACTCAGACATTTGGGTGTTTAATATTCTAGTTATAATAATTTTGATGATAAATTAATAATAGACGAAAAAAGAAAGGGATTAGAAAAGAGTGGTACATCGAACACACACACACGAACAATGATGATAATTAAAAACGGATTTTTGATTGAATGAGGAATCAAAATAAGGGAAGTAGATTCAACTGAATTTAAACTATTTTAAGAACATTAATATTAAACTACAGAAGTTGGATGAGAATAAGAGATATTTAAAAAGAAACTTTCATTAAAACAGAATTACAAAAGAAAGGACTTACAAAAATACAAAAACGAAGAACATGAAAGTAAGTGAAAACAAAGAGAGGAGGAAAAGTCTCTCAAGTGAAAACATGAGTATGGAAGATCCTCCCAAGACTTTTTCAATGCCTTTGTCATGCCAATATGTTCTCCTATCTTCTGAAATTCCAACCCATTTGAAAGGAGAGGAGGGGATGTATTTATAGCCCATGGTGGTGGACTGTTTACATTCCAGAAATAATCCTCCAATTGGCTCGTAGATATGGACATCAAGACAGCCCAATATCGAGATATCTCCTTCTTAAAAGTTGTATATACTAAGGTTGGGCGACTACTCTCAAAATTTGGAGTCATTTGGACATAAGTATCAAAAGTTATGGTCGGTTTATTAAACAAAGTAAAACTGTCCATTTCAATCTAGTCGTTTTTAAAACCATGATCTGAAAGGGTTTTTGAATATGAATATGCCTTTACATCTGAATGGGTTATTCAAAAAAGTCGGCCGCCTATATCTCCTCTTTCACACTACAAAATCTAAGATCTATTTGATTCTTACATCATGAGACATGTCATGAATACTATAAGGTTTTTAATTCTCGGCCAGAATGGTGGGCTAGATTTCAAAGATTCATTTGGGCCCCTTGTACTTAGCTTTGGGCCTTAAAATTTTTATACAATATGGAATGTAGTGTCCCAAAAATCATTGGGGAGAGTTAATGTTTTTGGACTTCTAGATTGATCCCAGTAAATCAATCTTCAAGGCTGGTCCAGTTTGTTCACAGATTCTTTGGTCTTGTTTGTGAGGACCATATGACCCTTCAAATGGATGAATTGGCTCATGGTACCTTCTAATGAAATGTTTTATATTGGAAGTAGAATCCTAAAAAATAATAACCACACAATTTGGATCAGTATAGTGATAGTTATTATTAAAACACTAAACTGACTCAATTGGACTACTTCTAAAAATGCTCAAAAATTATACTTAATATTAAAACATTAATATTTCACACAAATTATGCACATTTCATATAAAATAATTAAAGGGGGAATATAATAAGTCATGAAAATATTAATAACATCAACTCTCCCACACTTATTTTTGTGCATGTCCTCATGTGCAACAAATATAGAAACATGACAAAATCTTTTTTACTCACCAACAGATTTTAAAATTTTGTTTTCTCCAATCAGAGGAGGTTTAGACTATTTCACTCATCCATTTTGAATTCCACCACAAGTTGTTACAGAAAAAATGTTCCAAAACTAATTCATTTTTTTCATGCTCAATTTTAGAAATGGAAAATGTGGACACTCAAAACTCACACCTCTCAAGATGATAAAATTTATTTGTGGAGGTTCACTCTTTCACCAACCAAAAGTGAAAATCTTAGAGTTTGAAAAGATCTATCAACTTACAATCCCAATAAAAAGTGAACAAGATTCAAGAGGTCTTTTTAAGGGGTTTTTCAGTGGCTATGGGATGGTAGGAATATAATGTCTAAGAGAGAGAAGAAGAGGGTTAAAATACCAACCTAGAAAAAGAAATGCACATTTTTTTTGAAATGAAACATGGAAGGAAATGAAAACACATATTTACAAGGAAATGATTGTGTGAAGAAAGACACAATAGAGGAAAAAAATATTAAGGTAATGATAATATGTAATATTTACAAAACAAAAAACTTCTCCCAATAAGAATATAATGCAAGTGTTCTTTTTTTCTTTTCCTTTTTTTCTTTGTTTTTTCGAAAGTTGACCTTAAAACAGATCTCACACTCATATCCCAACCCATGTTTGATCTCCTCCAAACACTAATTGTAATAGTTATAACAAGATAAAAGGTTGAGGAAGAGTGATTTTTGACCTACCCAAGACACAACCCATTTTTTCATTTTTTTTTATTTTTTTTTATTTTGATTTTTTTTAATTTTTTTAACACTTTTCAATATCATTTGTACAATAAATTCCCAAATCCCACTAAATGAACCCCCCCCCCCACACTAAAATTGATGCTTTCCCTCAAGCATATGATAACACACCAGAAAGTAAGGAATTGATACCCAAAAATGAAATCCATTCCCCCCCCCCACACTTAAATTTCAAAAACTTATGCAATGAAAATCCATGTTGATATTGGGTGGGATGAGGTATTTTTCTTGTAATGTGGATATCAAAGAAAAGGTTTTCATAGGCTAGAATGGGCTTTCAAATGGAGGATTAATGTAAGGGAAATGGGAGGCTATTTGGCTATTGTGATTTTCATGTGGTTCAGAAAATGCCTCTATCATATTAATACAGACTAAGGTAAGAAATTCAGCTCGAAGGTCCACAAACTCAAGAATCACAAATGGGGGTGAAAACACACATTTTGAAAAGATGGCCATATGTGGCCTTGTCTAGAAATCAATTGTTTGTTCTCATGGTTTGGGAAATGCATTTTCCAAATCAAAAATTGAGCATTCAAAATTTGTTAATTTTGAAACAAAATTTTTTATGCAAAGTCATGATGATAATACAAAATTTTTTAGATGAAAACATGTCTGTTAACTCCCCAAAATGGTTGGACAAAATTTCAAAACTCGATGGTGATTAATCATGACTCTTTAATTTTTTTGTATATTTTTGTAAGTGATTGTTTTCTTGGTTTTTTTTAGTTTTTTAGGTTTTTATATTTTTTTATTTTTTTATAATGATACACCCACACAAAAGAGAAAGTTAGAAAGAAAGGTTTTGATAAAGAAAATGGTAAAAAAAATAAATTAAAGAGAGAGGAAAAAGAAGAAAGAGGTAGAGAGAGGAAGATATAGAGAGAGTTAAAGTGAAAGAGGTGCCCCCTGGTTTGGATTTGGCGGGTCTCCTTCTCCATCTAGTGGTAGGTTGTCTAGAGAAGTTGGGGATCCAGTCTAAGTCGATGTTGATCCAGGATTGTGCATCCTCTCATGGTGTTACTTTAACTGATGTCCATTAACCGTGAATGTCCTTTTGTAAGAGGGGTCTTGGACTTGCACTGTACCAAATAGGTAAACATTAGTAATAACAAAAGGGCCTTCCCAATGAGAATTAAGCTTACCTGGGTGAAGTCGGAATCGAGAATTGAAGAGCATTACCTTTTCACCTTCATGAAATACCTTTCTTAGGATGTTTTTGTCATGGTGTACCTTAGCCTTCTCTTTGTACAGATTGGAATTCTCATAGGATTCAAGTCGAAGCTCCTCCAGTTCATCTAATTGCAACAATCATTCTTCACCAGATTTTTCAAGATCAAAATTACATATTTTAACTACCAAAAATGACTTATGTTGGATTTCAACTGGTAAGTGACACGCTTTACCAAAAACTAGCCTAAAAGGAGACATCCCAATGGGTGTTTTATAGGCAGTTCGATGAGCCCAAAAGGGTTCACCAAGTCTCTCAGGCCAGTCTTTTCTGGTGGGCTTAACAATTCTCTCAAGTACCCTTTTCACTTATCTATTAGAGATTTCAGCCATGACATTTTTTTGGGGGTGATAGGTAGTTGAAGTTTTATGTACAACCCCATTCTTTTTCAGAAGAGCTTCCATGGTTCTATTACAAAAATGGGTTCCTAAGTCACTGATCAAGGCACGTGGTGTGCCAAATCGTTGGAAGATGTGGGTCTTTAGAAACTCACTAACATTATGAGCATCAGCCTTCCTAGTGGGTTTGGCCTCAACCCACCTTGAAACATAATAGAACTCAAGAAGAATGTATGAGAATCCATTGGAAGGGGGAAATGGTCCCATAAAATTGATGCCCCAGACATCAAAGATTTCACAAAAGATTAAAGGATTTTGGGGCATTTCATTTCTTTTGGAGATTGTGCCGAACTTTTGGCAAGTGGGACATGATTGAAATAACTCATGTGAGTCCTTGAAGAGTGAAGGCTAGAAGAATCCAGAGTCTAGGACCTTTCAGGGGGTCCTTTTTGGTCCAAAATTGCCACCTCTGGGAAGTGAGTGTCAAAATTCTAAGATGGAAGAATTATCATTTTCTTCAACACGTCTCCTAATTACCATGTCAGACCCAGTTTTCCAAAGATTATTTTCTTCCAAAAAATATTATTTCGAATCACTTTTCAACTTCATTTTTTGTTCTTTTGAAAAAAATTCAGGAAAAACACCAGAAACCAAGTAATTTACAATTGGGGCATACCATGGTATTTTTGTAGTGAGAGATGAAAGGTGCTCAATGGGGAATTCAGGATCGATGATTTCAGATTGAGAAGAATTAGAAATTCTACTCAAGTGATCAGCCACAGGGTTTTCTTTTCTAGGTCTATCTTTGATTTCAAGGTCAAACTCTTGGAGCATTAGGATCCATCTTATTAGCCTCGGTTTGGAATCACTTTTCTTGAGTAAGAACTTTATAGCAGAATGGTCTGTGAAGATTATTATTTTGGCACCTAAGAGATAGGGCCGGAATTTATCTAAGGCAAAAACCACTGCTAGAAGTTCCTTCTCAGTCATAGTGTAGTGAGATTGAGTTTTATCTAATGTTTTTGAGGCATAATAGATGACATGTTGAATCTTTTCTCTTCTTTGACCAAGAATAGCCCCAACAGCTCTATCAGAATCATCACACATTAACTCAAAGGGTAAGGACCAATCTGGGGGTTGGATTATTGGGGCAGATGTTAGAGTAGTTTTGAGTTCAAAAAAAGCTCTCTTGCAAACCTCATCGAAATGTAAAGTGACATCATTTTGGAGCAAACGAGTGAGTGGGAGGGAAATTTTACTGAAGTTATGGATGAATCTCCTATAGAAACCATCATGACCCAGAAATGAATGGTTATCTCGAACAGAGTTGGGTTCAGGAAGTGATTGGATCACTTCAATTTTGGAAGGATCAACTTCAATACCATCTTTTGAAACTATGTGCCCTAGAATAATCCCTTTTTCAACCATGTAGTGACATTTTTCAAAATTTAACACAAGGTTACACTTGATACACTTTTGAAGGACTAGAGAGAGTGAATGCAAACAAGATTCAAATGACTCACCATAAATGGTGAAGTCATCCATGAATACTTCCATGCAGTGTTCAATGAATTCAGAAAAGATACTCATCATACACCACCAGAATGTTGCAGGAGCATTGCAAAGTCCAAAAGGTATTTTTCTATATGCATATTTTCCAAAGGGGCATGTGAATGTACTCTTTTCTTGGTCCTGAGGTGAGATTGGGATTTGAAAATAGCTGGTGTATCCATCAAGAAAGCCATAGTGTGACTTTCCAGCTAATCTTTCTAGCATTTGATCAAGGAATGGAAGAGGGTAGTGATCTTTTCGTGTTTCAGCATTCAATTTTCGATAATCAATGCATACAGGCCATTTATTCTTCACTCGAGTTGTGACTACCTACCCATGTTCATTTGTGACAACAGTTATCCCACCCTTCTTTGGTACAACCTGAATTGGACTAACCCATTCACTATCAAAAATTGGGTAGATAATACCACCTTGAAGAAGCTTGGTGATCTCTTCCCTAACTACCTCAAGGATGAGTGGATTGAGTCTTCTTTGTGGTTGTCTAATTGGTTTGGATGACTCCCCAAGATGGACGTGATGCATGAAAAGGGAAGGGTTGATTCTTGGTATGTCATCTAGGGTCCAACCTAAGGCCTTTTTGTTTTCCTCTAACACTTGAACAAGTTTGGACTCCTCAGTTTCAGTAAGGGTGGCATAGATAATGACAGGATATGAGTGATCATGGAAGAGGAATGCATATTTCAGGTGTGTAGGAAGAGGTTTCAGATCAGTCTCATCTTTCACTTTTGGGCTCGACAACTCAGGAATGGAAGAAGGGACATCAGTTGCTTCAGGTTCATTTTCCTTAATACTGTCCAAGGTGGAGCAGTAGAGATCAGAATTCATGTGGAATTCAAGAGAGTTTTCAAGTTCCTCTAGATTGATGGATTCTATGAATGAAAGGTCCACATCAACTTCACCATTTATGACTTGGTTAATCCTAGTGCAGATTTCACAACATCCTATCTCTTCATAAAAGGATGAACATGATGGAATGAGGTTCAATTGACTCTTACAAGTGTCCTCAGAAGCATGGATTTAGAATGTAGAGTTATCCTCAGATGGGTATCACATGGCTTGGAAAATGTTGAACATGACCTGTTGGTCACCGAATTACATGGATAGGATGCCTAAATGGACATCAATCTTGGTTCTCGCAGTCATGAGGAATGGTCTTCCTAGAATTAGGGGAGATCGAGAAGAGTTTGTCTCACCTTCCATGTCAAGAACATAGAAATCTGCAGGGAAGATAATATCATTCACTCGAACAAGGAAATCTTCAATTATTCCCTCGGGACTAGATGTGCTTCGATTGGCTAACTGAATGACAATACCTGTTTGATGTAAGGGACCTAGACCAAGGTTATAGAATATGGATTTGGGCATGACATTAATTGAGGCTCCTAGATCTATGAGTGCATCATCAAATTTGGAACTTCCAATTTGGCATGGAACTGTAAAGCTGGATCTTTGCACTTAATGGGTATCGACTGCTGGGTGGAAACATTTTTAAAGGTCCTAAGTTTCCTCTTGTGGGTACACAACTCCTTGAGAAACTTGGCATACTTAAGAATTTGTTTTGTGGCATCTAAGAGGGGAATATTGACTTCAACACGTCTAAACATGTCAAGCATTTCAGGATCAGGTTCAATGGACTTCCTTGTTTTAGAAACAGCTTGACGAAAATGAATTGGATTCCTAAGTGTAATGGAATTAGGTGAGGGAATGGTTTCAGGTTCCTTTCCAAGTTTATTTTTATTTTTATTTTCTAGGTCAACATTCAAAGGAGGGATAGAGGACTTATCTTGAGGCATATCAAGTTTCTTTCCTGATCTAAGTGAAATTGAACGTATATTACCCTTGGGTTGGGTAATGGTTGAGCAGGGATTTGGGTAGAATTGGATGGTTGCTGCTGACTAAGGTGGGATGCAAGTTGACCGATTTGGGTTTCAATGCTCTTAATACTAGAACGGGTAAATGAGGTAAGATCTTCCACTACACTTTACCATGGTTTCTTAGAAGAAGAGGCTTGTCCTGAATTGGGATTACCTTGATTTTGGTTCCTGGGAAAGCGATTGTATTGGTTTTGGAATTGGGAAGGCTCACTGGGATAATGGAATCCAGGAGGAGGATTGTTCCATTGAGGTTGAGGGACAAAAGGATAAGGTTGTTGGAAGTTACCAACACCTTGACCGTATTGGAACTGGTTTGGGTTTTGAGGAGGGAATTGAGGGGGATGAGAAATGGGATTACCATACCTAAGGCCTTGGTTATAGGAATAAGAGAAGGGCTCAGAGTGAGGTTGGTTGAAGTTTCTAACAAACTGACCTAATAGTTGAGGATTGGTGTTCCGCTGAGCATATACTGCATTGAGCTCCATTGGTCTAGATGAATGGTATTGATCCTCTTGAAGTTGTGTACATGTGTCAGTTGGATGAGATGGAGAGTTGGAGATTCCACAGTTTTTGACAGGTCCAGGAAACATTGATTGCAGAGAAGATGAGGTTGGGGATTTGGTGGCCACAGCTAGCTATCGCACAAGACCTGTAAGTTCACTCATCCACTCGGTCATTTTGTTCGGCTCAATTGATTGATTATCTTGGGCTTGTTTGACTTGAGCATGTGCTCGAGTATGGAATTGTTGTGTGTTTTCAGCCATGTTACTTATGAGATCTCTTGCAACTGTAGGAGTTTTATCAATAAGAGCACCGCCACTTGCGGCATCTATGAGAGTTCTTTCCATAGCCAATAACACCTCATAGAAGTATTGGATCAAGAGTTGGTCAGGAATTTGGTGGTGTGGGCATGTTGCAACAAGCTTTTGAACCTCTCCCAGTACTCATGAAGTGATTTACTTGGGAATTTATGGATACCACTTATTTCCTTTCGGATAGAAGCAGTATGAGAAGCAGGAAAGAATTTCTCTATGAATAGTCGCTTCATGTCATTCCATGTGGTTATGGAACCAGGAGGAAGGTAGTAGATCCATGACATAGCAGTGTCATCTAGGGAGAAAGGGAATGCTCGGAGTTTTATTTGTTCCTCAGAAACCCCTTGAGGCTTCATGGTAGAGCACACCACTTGAAACTCTTTAAGGTGGAGATGTGGATCCTCACCGGCTAGCCCGTGGAAATAAGGAAGAAGATGAATCAAACCTGATTTGAGTTCAAAGTCAGCCTCTATGTTTGGATATTGAATACCAAGAGGTTGGTAATTCATATCAGGGGCAACAAGTTCTTTAAGGGTTTGTTCCCTAGGATTGGTCATTTTCAATTCAACTGGTTGGACAAGGACTGGTTCTTGAATTATTTGATTATCTCTTATGTTCCTCCTAATTTGGCGAAGTGTTCGCTCAATTTTAGGGTCAAACAAATCTGAGGGATTGTTTGGAAGGATACGGGGAAATCAGAGAGATTTTGGATGAAAGAGGAAGATGGGGTTTTCTTTGTATTTTTTTAGTTTATGATTTTTAAGAGGAAGACGGGTTTTTCTTTTTGTTTATTTTTCAATTTTTTTTGAAATTTTTCTTTTTTTTTGGGTTTTTTTACAATAACCAGAAACAAATGACTACATAAAGTACCATCCCTGGCAACGGTGCAATTTTAAATGCGTGGCTAATTTTCTCATATCGACCGGTCAAGGTTCCGGTGCTCTGCTAATGTGTATAGCAGCACTTGGGTGGAATCCTCGGCGATGATACTTTGTAACAGTCATTTGTTTTTAGTAAATTGTATTCTGATTGGGGGGGTTTGTTTGTAGAGATTATGAAATAATTTATGTATGATGTTCGATTTAACAAATTGATAAATATTGGGGTGAGTTCATCATTAGGTAGTTAAGCTTGTGATATCCTTGATCCTTGCTTTATGTTGCATTAAATTAACACCCATGTCACAAGATGATTTTGATCAGAATTCCCAAGTGTTAAAGCTTTAATCCAAGCCATAACATAACTTAGGTTTCTAATCATTACCATTAATTTTTTATGGTAGTGTATTTTTTGTTCCAATAATCCATGGAAACCACATTCTAAACAAAATATGTCATTAATTCATGACATATTAAGTCCAACATACACAATGTTAAATTAACGAATACTCATCGAGCAAATACACTCAATCACTTAACATCCCTAAATTTTGACTCACCCCAATGAGATATTTACTCAGACATTTGGGTGTTTAATATTCTGGTTATTATAATTATGATGGTAAATTAATAATATAAGAAAAAAGAAAGGGATTAGAAAAGAGTGGTACGTCGAACACACACACACGAACAATGATGATAATTAAAAATAGATTTTTGATTGAATGAGGAAGCAAAATAAGGGAAGGAGATTCAACTAAATTTAAAATATTTTAAGAAGATTAATATTAAACTACATAAGTTGGATGAGAATAAGAGATATTGAAGAATAAACTTGCATTAAAACAGAATTACAAAAGAAAGGACTTACAAAATTACAAAACCGAAGAACACAAAAGTAAGTGAAAACAAAGAGAGGAGGAAAGGTCTCTAAAGTTAAAACATGAGTATGTAAGATCCTCCCAAGCCTTTGGAAAGGCCTTGGTCGTGCCAATATGTTCTCCTATCTTCTGAAATTCCAGCCCTTTTGAAAGGAGAGGAGGGGATGTATTTATAGCCCAAGGTGGTGGACTGTTTACATTCCAGAAATACCCCTCCAATTGGCTCGCAGATATGGACATCAATACAGCCGAATCTCGAGAAATCTCCTTCTTCGAAGTTGTAGATACTAAAGTTTTCCGACTACCCTCAAAATGTGGAGTCATTTAGAAATAAGGATCAAACGTTATGGTCAGTTGATTAAACAAAGTAAAACTGTCCATTTCAATCCAGTCTTTTTTAAAACCATACTTTTAAAGGGTTTTTGAATATGAAGATGCCTTTAAATCCGAATGGGTTCTTCAACAAAGTCGGCCACCTATATCTCCTCTTTCACACTGCAAAATCTAAGCTCTATTGTATTCTTAAATCATGAGATATGTCATGAATACTATACTGATTGTAATTATCGTCCATAATGGTGGGCTGGATTTCAAAGCTTCATTTGGGCCCCTTGTACTTAGCTTGGGGCCTTGAAATTTTTATCCAATATGTAATGTAGTGTCCCCCAAAGTATAATGGAGATTTAATGTTTTTGGAATTCTGGATTGAGCCCAGTAAATCAATCTTCAAGGCTGGTCCAGTTTGTTCACAGATTCTTTGGTCTTATTTGTGAGGACCATATGACCATTCAAATAGCAGAATTGGCTCATGGTACCTTCTAATGAAATGTTTTATATTGGAAGAAGAATCCTAAAAAACAAGAACCACACAATTTGGATCAGTATAGTGATATTTATTATTAAAACATTAAACTGACTCAATTGGACTACTTCTAAAAATGCTCAAAAATTGTACTTAATATTAAAACATTAATATTTCACACAAATTATGCACATTTCATATAAAATAAGTAAAGGGGGAATATAATAAGTCATGAAAATATTAATAACATAAATTATTTCAATTTATCCTTCAAAATAATTTTCCATATTAGTTAAAATAATGTATTATACTTATGTTTTATTTGTAATATGATCTAAAAATACCATCCTTACACATTTTCTAGTTGGTTTATGATTACAGTTGCAATATTTTTATGAATATTGTTTATTTTATATGGGTATGTAATGATGAAATGTTTATGAACCCCATTTTTTCATGATTTTTAATATGATAACTAATTTATGTTCTTATAGAACACAAATTTACGGTTTTAATTATATTATGGGTGGGACCTATATATTCCTCCAATTAATTTGGTAAATAATTATATCACATGAGATAGATAGGGATGGAATGGGGAATAAAGCTTGTTCAGTAAAACTGGGATGAAACAAGAAGAAAACTCAGTTCAGTGAGATAGGGATGGAATTTGGAGTGAACCTAATTTAGCAAAAAAAACATTCCACTATGATGTTCTTGGAATTGATCCTTTAAAAATATTTAAATGAATTTTTATACTTATTTGTATTCCATTAATTCCATGTATTATGCCAAAATTATTCTCTCGTGGACCATGTTCTTTGATTCCCATATGATTTATGTCTTAAGAACTGCCATGATTTTTTTATGATTCATGAATATGATATTTGATATGTAGGTTATAGTTTTAAAATGTTTAGTTTATGTTCATATACCCTTATACTCATATTATTCTTATGAAATCACAATTATCTCCCTTGTTTACCATTATTGAGCATCTGAGACCACCCATTATTTTTTTCTTTCTCAAGTGATGAAGAAAGGTTTTGGTAGGTTATGTATAAGAGGAGTAATATATGAGAATATATTTGTGGGATTTTTTGAAGATATTTAATTATATAAAAAGATAGTATATATAATCTCCAAAGACTCTAAACCTTTATGGTTCGGGAATGGATAGTATTATTATATATTGAATATTCATCTTAATAGATGTAATATATATGTATAAAATGTATGGTTAATTATATGTGTTCACATTGAATGATGGAGTTTTTTGATTTCTGACATGGTATAACATTTTTACACCACATTTTTTATTAGTAAGATACTTCATTTGGGTAAGGATTTTTTTATAACCTAGGACTTTTATCCCAATATAGTTTTAAATTTTTATGCTCCAACTATAGATCCAACTTCATTATCTTTTAATGGAGAAAAATTCCTACATGGATTTCATCCATTAATATAGTTTTCATTTCTTCCTCTAGGAACCATTTCCCTACAATGTTATAGACTATATTAGATCATAACAATATAGATCATAATATAAAATTATAAAACTAGTGAAAAACTTATCATAAATTGAAAAAATTATGCATATATAATCATAGAATCATAAACATGGTTTCATTGTTAATATTCTCTTATCATAAAAATATTTCAGAATCCTTAATTATTATTTGTAAATAAATTTTAATTACCCTAAACATATCCCCTTAGAGTGTCAAACTAAGTGTGTGGTAGGGGAAAACTCACCATGCCCCAGAATTATGGATGATATACACATGAATTAACTTTATTCAAGGTTATTTACCCAAGGTGAAACTATAAAAAAACCACTTCCACTTGTATAATCAAAATAGGGATTTATTTTGAGGAGAACCACATAATATCTATATTACAAAAACTTTTGGATATTATCTTATACTTATACCTATCCTCATATTCAATCATAGGATAATATTCCCTAATCTATGTTTTTCCATAACCATTTCCCATGGTTTTTACTGATCCTCCTTTTATGCTAACTATAAATACCCCAACCCATATACCCAGAGTTATTGGTAACTTTATTACATTGTTAAGAAATACAATGAATTATATCTCGAAGGACCAAATAGTCTTTTAGTCCTGGTATACTAGATATATACTTAAATTTCAAATTACCTTTCAAAACATAAAATATACCATATTTTTTTATTTGGGATCATATTTTGTCCATATGTAATATCCATAAATTTAAATCCTAAAATATTTCTTTGAATCCTAAGGAAAGAAAAAATAATAAAGGGGTGAGGTTAGATGATCATTAAGGGTATGTGTACAATAGAAGCTTTCATGGATATCATTACTATTCAAAATTTTACATGGACATCAACAACTGATTTCATTATGATGTAATGCATACTTTTTGACATCTGAAACTTACTATCATGGCTTTTTGATAAGACATATTACATAATTAGGTAGGTCCTTAAAAAATACACAATATAGTTTGTCTCATGATACCTACCAATACAATGATGGGATATATAATTATGGGCCCCGCCCATAACATAATAATTCTAATGCATTCATTGTATGAATATACAAGGTAACATAATCAATATTCTTTAAAATCAATAATTGTCCATTTTGAAAGAACTTGATTATGGAATATCAATATTTTCTCAAGAAAATATGATCATATACCCTATAGATAAATATATTGGATGGTATCATAATATTATAACCAAATTATATAAAAAAAATTAACAAAATATGTCTATATATATGAAAAAACTTTCAAAAGATCACTAAATAATTTAATGATTAAAATGCCATTTTCACTTTGAAAACACTTATTTAAAATCTAAAAATTTTACAAATATTAAGTAAAAAAATTTCATTGAAAATAAACTAAGAAAATTGTAAATTAATCTTAAAATAAATTATTTATCATGATGGTGGGAATTATGTTCATCTTATATAACTTAAAAACATTCCTTTCACACTTATATAAAAATTTCAAAATGTACCACATTGAGAAAATGATAAGAAGATTCATTTAAAAAAATATAAAAACAAATAAAACTAATAAAAATGAATTTAATTAATGATTTTATAATATTAAAAGCATAATTTTATGGATTTTAAGGAAAATATGGATATAGAATAGAAAGATACCTCACCGACTACAAAAATAAGGTCATCTTTTCTTTAAAACATTAGTTTGGAATAATGAGTCCTTAAAAAGGTAAAAATGAAAATAAATTTTTTAATTTATATAAATAACCATATCAAAATAAAATACAATGGCATAATTATATAATTATAAAATAAATCTCCCAATATAAACATAAGCTTAAACAATCATGAATAATGATGAGATTATTAAATAAAGCCTTAACTCATGTTTGACTTAATTCACATGTGTATGAACCTCTATTATAATAAATATATATTTATTATACACATACTCAAGAAAGACACTCATATATATCACACTATATATTACTAATAGTCTTTTATTACCCTTTTATTAACAATTCTTTGTTAATATCACTATTTTGGGAAATAATTGCTTCATTTTTCATATATTTTTTGGTTTGGTAGTTTTGATCGTTTTAATTTGATTATGGTTCAATAATATACATAATTTTAATCATTATATTAATATCATATATATTAATTATATATGTATTTATATTAATCTGTAAAATTAATAGAAGGAAAATTAAGTTACATTTTTAATAAAGATGGTTGGACGTACATAGGAATGAAATTTGTTTTCACTTTTTAAAGAATGGAATGAAATAAAGGTATATAATAAGTAAAAATTCCATAAAAATTATTATATCATATAAATCATATAATAAATTATACCCATTATTATAACCATCCAAAAAATATGGTGATGAAAAATGAATTTTGTCGTTCTGTGGAGATGGTAAGTCGTTAATACACACGAGTGATAATTTCACAAAATATTTTATAGGAAAGAGGGTGGATAATGGTGTTTTAATTTCAATAAAAAAAATTAATTATATTTTGGATACATAAGTTATTATTATCTTATTTATTCTATATATTTATTAGAAGTAAATGATGAAACAAACTGAAAGAGGTCAGGTAAGATGATTACCTCTTTTAGATACTTCATTATGGAAACTAAGGCTTGTATATTGAGTATAATATGACATATATAACATGGATATGGAGTTTTATTGGATATATGGGTAGATTTTGGTCAATATAGTTTTCCCATTGTGGTGTAAATTAGTCAAGGGTTATAATTTTATTTATATTGTGAAAATTATTCCATTAATGGGAAATGGATGAAATTTTCAACCATATATTATCCACACCATCCAATTTTAATAGTTTTATAATTTTGAAATAATTTAAATAAATTTTATTTTCATAATATACCATTAATGTAATTTTTGAAATAATTTATTTAATTTAACATTAAAAATAAATAAAATGATTTAATCCAAATATTATCCGTTAACACATGATTAATATTTTATATTAATCAATAATTTTTTCAAACACAATAAATTATTCTAATTATATGACTTTTAATATTTTTAAAATTATTTATTTCAATTTTTCTATTAATTGAAGAAAAATTTCATCTGTGTTACCTGAGAATTAAATGTAATTATATAATTAATAAAAATTATAGATAAATTTTCATAATGAATAAATTTTCATTATACTAAAAATATTTGATTGGATTCATTCGAAAAAAATGTATGTCCTTATGTGGACACATAATATATATTTAAAATAAATAGAGTGACATTTTTTATTTTTCATTGATTTAATTATTATATAGGTCATTTTCATGGAAAAGTGTCCCATAAATAGTTAAATTTAGATCCTAAGGTGGTAAATGTACAATTACCTTCAAAAAATGGTACTTATTATAGAAAAAGGCAACCCTAACACTTATATTTATCCTAGATTAACCTAATTTATCCTTTATCGAGGTGAAACTTTTTACTGCGGTCACTGTTCATAATGTCTAATTACAAAAGTAACCTATTTAAAAAAATTAAACCACTTAATTCAAAATATAGAATCCATCTTATCAAATTCAATGCCTATAAGTAGATGAAATAAATTTTAAACTATGTGTACAATATGTGAAGAAACTCTTTTTTAAGATAAATATTATTTTTAAGAATAAAAAAATGATTTATTATTGTACCATGCATAGTAAAAAATTATTTGATGAGTGTTAAAAAAAATTATTAAACATATAATATATAATTCATTAAAAACATTCACCAATAGTGAGTAATTTAATTTATAATAACACATTGTATGTATAAAAAAAATTTCGGAAAAAATATCTTTTACATTCAATATATTTTTATTTAAATTTATAATTAATTGAAAATCAATGAATTTTTTTTCAAACACACATTTTTTATAATTTATTTATTCCTATTCATACCCATAAATATAATGACTAGGTTATAATGGTCTATCATATTATAGTTCATTTATACTTGGGGTTGCATGCATCGCAAACTATGAAAGAGAATAAATTTATTTAAAAAAATGAATATATCATAAAATAATAGGGTTTCGCACAAAAATATCATATATTCCCTTAAATGACATATGGAATTTATTAAAAACCAAAAAAAACTCTGTTTGTTTTTCAAAGTATGGGGCTGAAGCCTCATTATTATTATTGAAACAAAGCAAAGACCTATTTAAC
Source organism: Viscum album (assembly GCA_963277665.1). NCBI lineage: Eukaryota > Viridiplantae > Streptophyta > Magnoliopsida > Santalales > Viscaceae > Viscum > Viscum album. The sequence goes on along the minus strand of OY728133.1, from coordinate 457,120,027 downwards.
TGGGTAGAGGGAGATCCATTACATATCCCGAAGGCCCAGTGGGCGTTTAGCCCATTACATTACCCGTAGGCCCAATGTTTTGGCCCAAAGCCCACACTACTACAAAAATGGGCAATAACAGCGCTAAAATCGGGCTTTAACAGCGCTAGAAAAGCGCTGTAAAGCTCAGCGCTGATAAAGGGGGGGGTCCTTTAACAGCGCTTTTTTAGCGCTGTTAAATGTCACCTTTAACAGCGCTAAAAAAGCGCTGTTAAATGTCACCTTTAATGGCGCTAAAAAAGCGCTGTTAAATATTGCCTTTAACAGCGCTAAAGGCGCTGTTAAATCCCTGCCTGCTGCTAATAAAAAACCTGCACTAGTACAGCCAGCCGAGCAGACCTGCACAAAAACCAGTATATCAACCACAGACCTGCACAAAAACCAGTATATCAACCACAAGCATGTCATCAACCGATCACAACCCAACCAAACAGTGTTCTTACCATGAGTTAGATACCATCTACCCAGAAACCAAAACTACCTCATTACATAGTATCACAAAATATTCCTACACAACTCGGAAGATAAATACTAGAACATTCCACTATGCATTGTTTCTCCTTGGATTGCCACTTGGTTTTGACAAATCGTGCAGAGCCCGTGCTCCTTGAATCATTCTGCAATACATAAAAAGGATATCCTAACTCTCGCAACCATCACCCTTAGTAATTATGTATATTAATACAAAAAAGGTAACATATCATAAATTGGGGGACTGTAATGAGACATCAAGATTAACATTCTATATATAGGATCAATGTCTGGTAGGATTGGTTGCGTTGATACATGACTCTACCTGGACCTCAAAAATAGATATATGATCTCACTCCAGGACTTTCAGAGAGACTAAACTATGTCTAGGACGTCCTGCTGAAGTGATCGTACTACCGTAAGTCGGAAAAGATACCAAAACCATCCTAGGAAGGATCATGGGAGCCAACCCTAATGAAATATGTCCTTGATATAGTGTTCAAAGAGATCAATCATGGTACATAATATTATGTGTCATTTAAAGGGTCACATGCCTTGTCGCTTTACCCTGGGTAACTCCAATGTTCAGCTGCCTGTGTGAATATACATGTCATATCAATAGGAAATTACATGGCATGTTAAAAAACATATACGTGTTACCCTTTGATCTTGTGTCCTCTTATGCACCCTTGCCCTATGTTAGTACATGACGTCGATCTCGTGTGATTCTTCATGTGTATCTGTACAAGGGATAAACTGCGTAGCTGGCTCATTAAAGACGTGTAGTGGGATATATTCCATGTAGGAAAGCCATGTAATCCACCCCAGGTTTGACTTGTACACGTCACATATGACCCATGGATCATTGTACTAAAGTGTTAACACAATCCTAAGGCGTTTGGTCGGTTTCCCGTATGTCAGTTGTTGATTTCACTTAAAAATAAATCCATTTTGAACAAAATAGAGGCACTTTGAGTGGTGTCGGCCACACCGGGCCTCGGATTGAGTCGGGTTTGACTCTTACACGTCAAATTTGACCCATGGATCATTTCCCTTAAGTTTCAACAGAATCCAAATGCGTTTGGTCGGTTTGCCGCATGTCAGTTGTTGATTTCACTTAAAAATAAGTCCATTTTGAACAAAAGAGAGGCACTGTGAGTGGTTTCGGCCACACTGGGCCTCGGATTGATGCGGTGTTGAATCGTACACGTCACACATGAGTCATTGATCATTGTGAAAAAGTATCAACGCAATCAGAAGCCGTTAGATCGGTTTGGCGTATGTACGTAAAATATTGTCCATTTTAAACTAAATACATACACTTGGAGTGATACCGGTCACACCGCGCCTCTGATTGAGGCGGGGTTGACTCGTACATGTCACATTTGACCCATGGATCATTGTCCTTAAGTTTCAATAGAATCCCAATGCGTTTGGTCGGTTTGTCGTATGTCAGTTGTTGATTTCACTTAAAATTAAGTCCATTTTTAACAAAACAGTGACACTGTGAGTGGTGTCGGCCACACCGGGCCTCAGATTGATGCGGTGTTGAATCGTACACATCACACATGAGTCATTGATTGTTGTGAAAAATTATCAACGCAATCAGAAGCCGTTAGATCGGTTTGGCGTATGTACGTAAAATATTGTCCATTTTAAACTAAATACATACACTTGGAGTGATACCGGTCACACCGCGCCTATGATTGATGCGGGGTTGAATCTTACACGTCACATTTGACCCATGGATAGTTGTCCTTAAGTTTCAATAGAATCCCAATGTGTTTGGTCGGTTTTCCGTATGTCAGTTGTTGATTTCACTTAAAATTAAGTCCATTTTTAACAAAACAGTGACACTGTGAGTGGTGTCGGCCACACCGGGCCTCGGATTGATGCGGTGTTGAATCGTACACGTCACACATGAGTCATTGATCATTTTGAAAAAGTATCAATGCAATCAGAAGCCGTTAGATCAGTTTGGCGTATGTACGTAAAATATTTTCCATTTTAAACTAAATACATACACTTGGAGTGATACCGGTCACACCGCGTCTCGGATTGAGGCGGGGTTGAGTCGTACACGTCACATATAACCCATGAATCATTGTCCTAAAGTGTCAACACAATCCGAAGGCGTTTGGTCGGTTTCCCGTATGTCAGTTGTTGATTTCTCACTTAAAAATAAGTCCATTTTGAACAAAACAGAGGCACTTGGAGTTGTGTCAGCCACAACAGGCCTCAGATTGAGGCGGGGTTGACTCGTACACGTCACATTTGAAGGTGAGTATGCATACACGATAGTTGACCTTCTTAGAGAAGGGTTTCTAGAAGAGTATAAAAGACATGAAGCAATGAAGATCATTAGAGTGTTGGAGCAAATGTGGTTGCTACAAACAATGTGGAAATCGGATTGTGCAAAGCGACCTAAGTTACAACTTGCAGGTATTGTACTCTATTTTTTTCTGGAAGGTTTCAGTTTAAATGAATTTTGGAATGATCATTGCTAGCCATTGTCTTTTAGGTTTTTTGACAGCCGAGGGGAAAGGGTGGGGTCTGAAGACATTGTAGGATATGTCGAAGGGTGATTTTGTGTGTGAATATGTTGGAGAAATGTTAACTCCCGCAGTTCTGAAAAGAGTCACTATTTAAAAGAAAGTCACAAGTTTAGATACATCTCAATATGTTCAGTTTAAAGACATTTTGAGGGACACTACTAAAGACATGCTCAGATATGCACACATCCCCCACTTTTAGATCGTTGTCTACTACAATGATCTTCCAAACAAGATATGCATTAGAACGCTCATGATACATAGAGAAATTCACTGGCCACCTTCGAGAATGATCTGAAGCACAAACCATGACAGCATTATGTTTTTAACTTCAGCACCTAAATTGAGAATGTGACACCTTTCAGGACTTGGCGCCATTGTATGTCGTTTCGTCCACTGAATGGGTCTATCCTTTTATTTAATTTTTTTAACATCAGTCAAATATTCTAGAAAGATGTCGCGGCAGATCCTTCACCATTTTGTTTTGCTGAACATCTCATTACATTGTTAAAAAAAGCAGGGTGTCTTGCATGGGCAATACGTTCATGTATTGAAGATGATGCACTCCCATTTATTCGAACCCACAAAACCACCCCGCATGAGAAAACAGGGACTCATATTTTTCTGGAAGGCGGGGAGGAACCCAGGCACCTGCCGATGACCGCCGCGCCGTGGGGTGGTTTTGTGGGTTCGAATAAATGGGAGTGCATTATCTTCAATACAGGAATGTATTTCCCATGCAAGACACCCTGCTTTTTTTTAACAATGTAATGAAGTGTTCAGAAAAACAAAATGGTGAAGGATCTGTCGCGACATCTTTCTAGAATATTTGACTGAAGTTAAAAAAATTAAATAAAAGGATAGACCCATTCAGTGGACGAAACGACATACAATGGCGCCAAGTCCTGAAAGGTGTCACATTCTCAATTGAGGTGCTGAAGTTAAAAACATAATGCTGTCATGGTTTGTGCTTCAGATCATTCTCGAAGGTGGCCAGTGAATTGCTCTATGTATCATGAGTGTTCTAATGCATATCTTGTTTGTAAGATCATTGTAGTAGACAACGATCTAAAAGTGGGGGATGTGTGCATATCTGAGAATGTCTTTAGTAGTGTCCCTCAAAATGTCTTTAAACTGACCATCTCGAGATGTATCTAAATTTGTGACTTTCTTTTAAATAGTGACTCTTTTCAGAACTGCATGATATGAAGGTATTTTGGAGATTTTACTGGTTCATGCATGATATGAAGGTATTTTGGAGATTTTACTGGTTTTTTTGTCCAAAGGCCAAAGAAATGTGGTCCATAATTCTTCCATGTTACTCGTACACGTCACCAAGGACCCGTGGATCCTTCTCCTAAAGGATGAAGGCAATCCGGATGCGTCTGGTCAGATTTACGTAGGTCAGTTGTTGTTTCCAATTAAAGTGGTGTCCATTTTAAACAAGAGAGCGACCCTTTGGGTGGTAGCGGTCACACCGTGCCTCGGATTGAGGCGGGGTTGACTCGTACACGTCACCAAGGACCCGTGGATCCTTCTCCTAAAGGATGAAGGCAATCCGGATGCGTCTGGTCAGATTTACGTAGGTCAGTTGTTGTTTCCAATTAAAGTGGTGTCCATTTTAAAAAAGAGAGCGACTCTTTGGGTGGTAGCGGTCACACCGTGCCTCGGATTGAGGCAGGGTTGACTCGTACACGTCACCAAGGACCTGTGGATCGTTCTCCTAAAGAATGAAGGCAATCCGGATGCGTCCGGTCGGATTTCCGTAGGTCAGTTGTTGTTTCCAATTAAAGTGGTGTCCATTTTAAACAAGAGAGCGACCCTTTGGGTGGTAGCGGTCACACCGTGCCTCGGATTGAGGCGGAGTTGACTCGTACATGTCACCAAGGACCTGTGGATCGTTCTCCTAAAGGATGAAGGCAATCCGAATGCGTCTGGTTGGATTTCCGTAGGTCAGTTGTTGTTTTCAATTAAAGTGGTGTCCATTTTAAACAAGAGAGCGACCCTTTGGGTGGTAGCGGTCACACCGTGCCTCGGATTGAGGCGGAGTTGACTCGTACACGTCACCAAGGACCCGTGGATCGTTCTCCTAAAGGATGAAGGCAATCCAGATGCGTCTGGTCGGATTTCCGTAGGTCAGTTGTTGTTTTCAATTAAAGTGGTGTCCATTTTAAACAAGAGAGCGACCATTTTAGTGGTTCAACATTCTTGCATGTTGCTGGTGTATATCATCTGTTAAAATGGAAAAATGACTCATTGGAGAAAGAATGTTTTATTTAATAACAATTACAATTTTTCTACGAACATTTACCTACAACAATATTTCATCTTCTGATCCCCTTAACCCCTCTCAAAAATGACCACCAATTGTGCATGTCCCCAAGTCAGATCTTCATTGTATTTGTGTACAATCTGTCATCAGGTATGCGGCCCACTCGTTTCTGAACACATCTATATCGTCTTGTGAGTATGAGGCTTTTCGGCAGTCATAGTAGTACTGCAAAATAAAAAAATAAAGAATTAATAAATAACTTAAACAAACTAGTAATTGTTTTTGAAAATACCTCTTTAGGGATGCTAGTTTGCTGATGAAAAACGATCTCTTTCATAAATTTACAAACATAATAACCGCAATCATTATCGTTTGTTTGTTTTGGACACTGCAAAAAATTGATCATTAGGAGAATAAATAACTTGTGTTGAGGTGTGTTTGGATAGTGAAATTTTATTATATATACCCTGATATTTGTCCAGATGTAGTACTTACTCGGCTCCTTATGCTTAGCCCCTATCCTCATACCATGATTTAGACGATATTGTTACACCTCCCTATCATAACAGAATCCTCAGTAAAAGATAATATATATTATATAAATTGATGTTTAGACCTAAAACGTAAGATGTAGTGTCTTACAGATTCACAAACTCCATCATGTATGGTCGGTTTGATGGATATCCTAGCTTTGAATCCAGAAAATAAATCTTCGGAGTATCCAAGTTCACCGTAATTAGCAACCAATGTTGCCTAAAAACACAAAAAGGAATAAGTAATAAAAAAAGTGAAAATATAATTGATATGCTTTAATCGTAGAGTATTACCCCTGCATGGTTGGTATTAGGAAAAGTATGTCATCTGTAATCTTGCGTTCAAATGTTTTCAGCAAGTCTTTCACTATTGCATCCCTTTTTGATGACTCTATTTTTGTTTGGTGTGTTGATGTGATATGAGGACTAACCAGTCCAAATCTTGGCTCATGGGAAAATCCCTTCAACTGTTTTTCATAAATGCGTCTGTCAACAATATAAAATGCATTTAGTCATAATTTGCACATTAGATCAGCTTTTAGAAAATCAATTCATGGAAACATACCTCATATATACATTTACAACAGTGACGCCTAACCAACCGTTTTCAAGGATTTCATTTACATTTTCAGCAGCAACGAAATCTTGACTTTCCTCTCCGTATATATTATCTTCGAAAATCACTATATGACTATTACCATCTTTTAGCTTCGTATCCACATGAGTCTTCAATGCTAGTAAATGTGGAAAGAGAACAGGTGGTGTTATTGTGCTTTCAGTAGCTCCTTGGGATCGATTGGTCGATCCTTTAGATGGTTTCGAGCCGATGTTAGTCACCCCCTTTCCTTTCTCCGTCTATAACAACAATCATTGATTCAGACACTCTTTTCATTAATTGTTAAGGGTTTAGCTTGAAAATAAAAGGAAATAAATACCTCTTTGTCTGCATGTACTCTTACAAGTTGTGTCGGCCATGCAATGAATGTCCCAATAGCCTTTTCGACCGTATGAATATCATCGTCATCAAGTGGAATAGGTAGCATTGCATTTGGCTCATGAGCTACAGTAATCGTCACTTTCAGATGATCTTTTGAAAGTGGTCTATTATGCAGTGTGGCATCTGGGATATTGAACACTGTAGCCCTCGCTACAAGGTGATAGGTGGGTGTTGAAAGATATAAATCACAATCATTATCACCCTGTAGAAGATCAGTACAGATAAATTATCAGTGTTTGTCTGATTCATATTTCATGGGAACCGTTATTAGAATATTGATTACCACGGCTAAGACATTTTTTTAGGTGAATGGCTCGCCTCAAAGCTGGTGGGGGTGGGGCAGGAAGTTCATGCGGTGGTTGTTCCTGAGTTGTGTCCTCCTTTTTCTTCCCACCCATAAAAGTTTCTAGCAACTCTCCCTGCCATTGCAATTGTTCTTCAAGGGTTGCTATTTTTTCACTCATTTGTTCCAATTTTTTCTCTGTATCATCCATTTTTTTCTTCTTCTCAAAATATACTCGGGGTGTCACCCCAAACCTTGCACCTATGACACGACCATATTTTTCGGGCTGCTTCAAAGCCGTCGATAATAGGTCTGTATCAGCTACAGGAGTAGCTGATTCCTGTGACTGTCAGATATAGGAAAAAAACTAATTATTTTTATGTAATAGCAATTTTAGACAAATCTTTTTATCATCGTGTCATACTTACACATATTTCCCACACTTTTTGTGTGTTCTCATCTATTAACTTCCCTTCTTTGTTCACACGTGCCTCCTTCCATAGCACATGACGTGGGATAGAAGTGCATTTGGTTTTAGATTCATCAATATACATATAAACATAGAAAGATAATTATGATGTTGTTTATTGGCACCTAACAATATTACTGTAAATTTACAATACGTACCATTTTCTTTTCTAATGAAGCGTATTCCATCCTTGCTTTACGATAGGGGTATGTTGGATTTGATGCACGTTCCTTATTTTCAGTTCAGAGTTTCTGTTTCATAAATGAAATATTGACAATCAAAGTGATGAATACAGGTATCCTCAAACAACGTATTATCACTCACAATGTACCTGAAACTTCTCATCCCCACGACGGCCAATAAATGCATCCCATGCTTCTTGGGATATCAGGTGCGCATAGACAATGGGTGGGTGCGGGTTTATTTTACCTTTAGAATCTTTCAGGTGATATCTTGTTAAAATAGTACGAAAACCTCGATGAATCTTTCCTGCAAGCCTTAGTACATAATCCTTGTGTGAGTCGTCTACTATAAATGTACTCTACAAGAGATTGAGAAGAGTAAGACACTGTTTCATCATTTTATTTGCTAGTTAATTAAAGAAATAAATTCATAATGTTACCGTAATTTCTTCCCAGATCACAGCCTTCAACCCGGACACAACATGGTGCCATGAATCTATGTCAATCGGCACGCGTTGCCGAGTGACAACTCCAATGTAACTGATAAACATAGCCTTGTTGGGATTCACATGTTGGCCTCATGCATTCCATCCGACTTCAAATTTGATGCCTTTGCTTTTCGCCTTAAGAATTTTGGCTAACACTGTCAAACTACGACGCACCTGTGATTTCTGCGACGTTGGTCCTTCATTCCCGACCATTTCATCGATATCAACATCATCTATATGTTCATCTACTATGATATCAACGGCATGTGCTGATGGTTGTTGGACCTCAACACTAAGAGAAGGAGCCGCAACAGCAAGAGCAGCAGCAGGAGCAGTAGGAGCACCAGGAGCCGCAGTAGTAAGAGCAGCAGCAGGAGCAGTAGGAGCACCAGGAGCCACAGTAGGAGGAGGAGTAGGAGCCACAGCAGTAGGAGCAGCAGGAGCCGCATCAGGAGCAACAGTAGCAGCAGCATGAGCTGCAGGAGCAGCAGGAGCAGCAGCAGCCGCAGCAGCAGCTGCTTGAGAGACTTGTTCAGTCTCAAGGTTAGGAGCACCAGAATGTGCAGAAGTCATTATCTGCAAAAGTGGTTGAACAGTTCATTCAAATTACATAAATTCTGTAATGATAAGATAATAACATGAGATAACAAGATCTATATTACAAACAAAATATAACCTGTTTACTGAACTCTCTTTCTTTTTTTCAAAGGTTGAAGAGATTTGACACCTCTATCGACAATCCAAATCCCTTCATTGTGGTCTCCTCTAACATACAAAACATCATCTTCATTGGGACCACTCTGAATTGATTGTGACGTACCACTAAAAGGATCGTCCTCAACTGAATTTTCATCAGAACCCTCAATAGTTTTGGACGATAACAGAACAATCGACCACTTTCGGTTTGCGGGATCTGGAACATAAAAAACGTGTACCGCTTGTGATGCCATTATAAACTGTTCGTCTTTGTACCCTTCTTTACTAAAATCAACTTTCACAAATCCCCATTCATCTATTTTAACACCACTATTGTTATCAATCCATTTGCATTGAAAAATCGGCAATTGAAATGTCGTATAATCCAACTCCCATATTAGTTTGATAATGCCAAAGTATGACATATTTGCATAAATTGGATTTCTATCCTTACTACCAGAAACATGCATCGCTTCAGCCACTAGTGTAACTCCACTATTTTGCATGGTACTCTCTTCATCATGTTCATCCGTATAGAATGTATAACCATTAATTACATACCCACTGTAAGATAATACATACACACTTGGTCCAGCGGCTAGCCATCGAAGTCGTTCTGAAATTGAATTCGGATTTTCATCCAACTGCTTAAAAATATGGTCTTGAAACCATCCTATAAACTGGTGATTATGTGTATCTGCTAACCATTTTTCAGCCCTCGATGGATTCAACTGCCTAAGAATTTCTTTGTGAGTTTCAATATATGGAGCAACCTCCCAACTGTTATGCAAAACATAAAGATGAACTTGCTCCCGATCTGTAATACTGATTGTTACAACTTCTCTTCCAGAAATTCCCCCACCCTCAATGCGTCCAGTGTGACGAGATTTCGGGAGACCAATGCTTTCCACATCAGATAGGTATTCAATACAAAATTCAATGGCTTCCTCAACAATATATCGCTCCACTATACAACCCTCTGGCCGACTTCGATTTTTGACATATCCTTTCAAAATCTTCATATACCGTTCAACAGGATACATCCATCTATAGTGCACAGGACCACAAAGTCGAATCTCTCTCACCAAGTGAATCATCAAATGAACCATCATATCAAAGAATGTTGGCGGGAAGAACATTTCTAATTCACATAATATGATGACAATTTATTTTTCCAAAGCTGGAAATTTCCCCGGGTCTAAAACTTTGCTACATATAGCTTTGAAAAAGAAACAAAGTTTGGTTAACGTATGACGAACATTCTTGGGTAAAATGAAACGTAAAGCTATAGGAATTAGATCTTGCATCAAAACATGGAAATCATGTGATTTAAAACCTTTTAACTTCAAATCATTCATTGACACAATGTTCTTGATATTTGATGAGTACCCCTCTGGAACCTTTACATCATTAAAGAAGTTGCAAAACTGATATCTCTCTGCCCTAGAAAGAGTATAAGCAGCAGGAGGAAGAAACATTCGATTTTCACCTTTCACGGGAGCCAACTCTTCTCGTATTCCCATGTCAACCATGTCCAACCTTGCCTTAATTCCATCTTTTGTTTTTCCAGGGGCATTTAGCAACATTCCAATAACACTATCACATACATTTTTTTCCACATGCATCACATCAAGAAAATGTCTGACGTACAAACAATTCCAGTATGGTAATTCAAAAAAAACTGATCTCTTTTTCCAACCGATTTTCGTAAGGTTTTTCGAAAATGGTTTACCAAAAGCAGTGTTCATATCTTTTACTTTCTCAAACAGCTGATCACCTGTTAGTGGAGACGGTGTTGTGCGTTTTTCTGAACATCCATTGAATGATGTCGTCCAAGATCGGTACTTATGTCGACGAGGTAGAAATCTACGATGTCCTAGAAACACAGATTTCGATGAATGTTTCAACCTAATTGATTATGTATCTTCTTCGCACACGGGACACCCTTGAGTTCCTTTAATACTATAGCCTGACAAATTTCCATAAGCATGGAAATCATTTATTGTCCCATACAACATCGCTCTAAACGTGAAGTATTCACTTTTATAAGCATCATACAACATTACACCTGAGTCCCACAATAACTTCAAATCCTCGATCAAAGGAGTCAGATAAACATCAATATCGTTACCTGGTTGTTTTGGTCCTGATATAAGCATAGATAACATGATGAATTTTCGCTTCATGCATAACCAGGGTGGAAAGTTATAATTTAGCAACATAACAGGCCATGTACTATGAGTGCTGGTTTGAAAACCAAAAGGATTCACTCCATCTGTAGATAACGCAAGACGAAGGTTTCTCGGCTCTTTTCCAAATTCAGGATACTCATGATCAATTTTCTTCCATTGAGGAGAGTCGGCCGGATGACGTAATAACCCATCTTTATTTCTTTTATCTGCATGCCACGACAATTGTCTTGCAGTTTCTTCACTTCCATATAAACGCCTAAACCTTGGAATGATTGGAAAGTACCATACAACTTTTGTAGGATTGGATTTATCTTTCTTGTATCGAGAAGCACCACACTTTGGGCATTCTGTAAGTGATTTGTTCTCCTTTCGAAACAATACACAGTCTTTCGGGCAGGCATGTATTCTTTCAGAAATCATTCCCATCGAGCGTAGCATTCGTCTAGCTTCATATGTCCGGCTTGGGAGCTCATTATCTTCCGGGAGCATGTCATTCAAGAGAGCAAGTAGTTCCGTAAAACTGACATCACTCCATCCATTGCCTGATTTCAATTTATACAACTTCAGTACAGCTGACAATGTTTTATACTTAGTGCAAGCAGCATACAATGGCGTCTTTGCACAACTCTTTAACTTCTCAAACAATTTTGGGCAATCACGGGGTTCATCTTGAATTGTCTTTGTCATTTCCTCAATACGATCTTCATCATCATTGACATCTGTAATCACATCCTCCATACGGTCGTCTTCATTATCTATATTTGTATTCATATCTGACGATCCATAAAACGCAGTTTTATCCCAGCCAGTAGCTACATTCGCTTTTTCTCCGTGTTTATTCCAACATTTATAACTCTGATCTATTCCTTGACATATCAAATGTTCTTCCAACTCCTCTGGAGTAAGTAGTCTAGAATAACAACAACGTAAACACAGACAAAGGATTTGAGAAGGATCCTTTGTGTGATCCTTTGCAAACTTGATGAACTCTTTCACTTCGTTCTCGTACTCTATTGTTAAACGATTAGAATCCATCCAATATTTATTCATCTTCAACCTATTTGAATCTCAAATATTAGTATTTATGGTTCAAGTACACAAAAGAAGACTTACAAATACAGTAGAAGGGAACCAATTCCTTGGAAGGAGATCAAGTAGTCTAACCTACAATCAAGATTCATAAAAAAGAATATTAGATTCACTAAAAATATGATTATCTATCACTCTATAAGGAGGATATAACAGGAGATAGAGGATTTCCAATCGATGAGAGATACCTTTATCAGAGCACCGAATAGGGGAACCTAAAGGAGACTTGTAATAGGGGATCCTCTCATTATTTTCTATCTTATCTCTTGGTAAATGGTTTCTGTTTTGTGTTAGAGTACTTTTGTGGGATCATGTTGGTCAACACACCATTGGGGGTGTGATTAGAAGGCATCTGTCTTCATAAGGGATGTTCCCTCATGGTTTGTGAGTATTGTTTCATTTTGGATTTATACATGCTTGATATGATATGTATTGAATAGATAGTGATGATGTAATTTTTGGTATTTAATCAATATCACATTGATTGTTACCGTAGATGAGTGACCGTCATGCCTCATAAGGGTAGAGCCCATGTCTTTTATGGAGAATGGGATATCTTGGTAGACCATGTAGGACCAGTTCTTCCACAACTAGGTGAGAACATAGACCAGTTTACGAATATTTTTCTTGATGATAATGGATTGAAACAAGAAATATTTCCCCCAGTAGTAGACTGGTTCTAGGATGTGTTTCATGAGAATTGATCAGGGCTACCACCTAAAAGAGACTTTGAGTTCATGATTGAGCTGATGCGTGGAGTTGAGCCATTTTATATAACGCCTTTCAGAATGAAACAAGAATAGATTCAGGAATATAAAACTCAATGAGAGGAGTTACATTATGAAGGGTGCATCTGCTCAAGTATGTCACCTTGGGGATCTCATGTTTTATTTTCCAATAAGGATGACAGAACATTACATATGTGTTTCTATTAATAGAATATGAATCAGATGAAAATTAAGAACAGATATCCACTTCTTTGTATTTTTGATCTATTTGACCAGCTGAGGGGTTCCATATTGTTCTCTAAGATTGATCTAAGGTTTGTTTATCATCATTTGAGGTTGAGAAATTCTGATATACTATAAACTAATTTTGAAATCATGTATAGTTTTTATGAATTCTTCATAATAAAATTTGTGTTGACGAATTCCCCATGGAATTTATTCTCTTGATGAGTTGAATATTTCACTTGTACCTAGACCAGATTGTAGTTGTTTTATGGATGACATATTGGTGTAATACCAAAATAATGATGATCATTCCCAACATCTGGACATCATCACGAGTACACTTATAGAGAATCAGCTATACACAATCTATCTATATGAAAACATATACATCTTCTTTATAGATTGTTACCTTAAGGCGGCGGCCTAGGGCGTTGCGGGTTGCGGAAGGCGGCCGCGGAGGGCGACCGAGGGCGGACGAGTGAGGCGGAGGGCGGCGGAGGGTGGCGGAGGCGGCGGAGAGCGGCCGAGGGCGGCGGAGGGCAGCCGAGGGCGGCAGAGAACGACGACCGAGGGCGTTGCGGGCAGCCGAGGGCGGCAGGCGGTGGAGGTCGGCCGAGGGTGTTGCGGGCGGCGGAGGACGGCGAGTGTACCGAGGGCGGCAAGCTTCGGCAAAGCGAACACAGCAGCGGTATTCGGGAGAAGAGTAGCAGGGTTACGGTTCCGCGAGGGCTTTAGCTGCGATAAAACGAGGGCAATGTGCGACCGACTTTATAAAAAAGTCGACTAAGGTTTTATCAGCGCTAAAAAAGCGCTGATAAAGGCTACCTTTATCAGCGCTAAAATTATAGCGCTGATAAAATCTAGCTTTATCAGCACTTTTCTAGCGCTGATAATATTATGATTTATCAGCGCTAGAAAAGCGCTGATAAAGATAATTTTTATCAGCGCTATTTGAGCGCTGATAAAGGATACCCTATATCAGAGCTGAAATTTGAGCGATGATAGAGGTGTTCTGTATCAGCGCTTTTTTAGAGCTTATATAGGCGAACCTTTATCAGCGCTTTTTGAGCGCTGATAAAGACCAACTGTATCAGCGCTAAAATTTTAGCGCTGATACAGATCATATTTATCAGCGCTTTTCTAGCACTGATAAATATTACTATTATCAGCGCTAAGAAAGTGCTGATAAACATTAGCTTTTTCAGCGCTGTAATTTTAGCGCTGATATAGGGTATCCTTTATCAACGGTTTTGCTTAGCGCTGTTATAAGGGCGCGCTTCCCTTGCCCGTTTTTGTAGTAGTGCCATTATGTGAATATTACTACTATAGTACCCCCTGCCGCCGCTACAGTGCTTTGTCGCCGCTACAGTGCCACCGTTGCAACAGTATCTCAGCTGTTATAGTAGCGCTATAGTGCTACTACAGTACCTTCTCCCAATGGGTTTTGAACCCCCATTTTCCATTTATAATTATGGGGTGCTTACCACTAATCCAAACCCTAACTATAAAAATAATTCTCATATATATATGCAAAGAGAATATTCTAACAAATCATCAGTGTTACTCATTCTACTAAGGGGTCTGGTGTGATCGCTATCAAATATACTCATATACATTTACAAATATGTAAACCATAAGATATATCATATATATCATGTTTATACATATTTAAGCTCTTTTTTCATCACATATATTGACCTCTATACATGAAACACGTAAATCTAATATAGGAAAACTCATATTTTCTTGATTATTCAAAAAAGACGCACCAAGTAGATGAATACATCACATTTCATTCATCATAAAGATGTGAAAATTTTATTCCATCATCTATGTATCTAAACACATTATATGTGAAACAGATAAGTAGGACCATGAATTTCCTTACTATAATTAAATTCTGGGCATGATGTCTTTTCTTATCATACTACTGAAAAAATATTTTCTTGGTTATGATCTTTCTGGTGACATGATCAACAACACAACCAAACACCCCCATACAAGATATGTTATTTTCAAACATTTATATGTAGGGTATCAATGTATTAAGGTTATCATGCTAGGTATATTTCAACCCTTATGTAATAAGGATTGAAAATAATAATGCAACCCTAGGTATATTGATGATTTTATCAACTTCCATAAGATATACTTTGGTGGGTTGGTCTAGGTAATATGTCTCTAATTATTTCCTCATGAATCCATTATTCATATATACAACTGATTTTTTTGAGTAAAATAATCAATACATGTTAACAATATAAAATCATCAAAAACTATAATAATCCATGATGATTATAGATTAAGGATGACTAAAAGTAATAATTTTAGTGGATAATTGTTATTACAATTCATAAAATATTTATATATATAATAATTTGTATAGATAACATGAAAGAAATATAATATGAAGATTTAATTTAAAATGATACAATTTATATCCTTAAATCCCTTTTAATAATAGTTAAAAACCCCAACATAAGTGCATGTCTGTCATTTCATATATGAGATACTTCCATATCATCCTTATATATACTACACTTTTAGTAGTTTTGTTATCTTTATACATCATATATAATCCCTACCACATCTCTATGTGTCTATATTATAAAATCCTCCCACTAAATTATTTACTGAGAAACATCTATGAAGTAAGCTATTATGAATAATTGTGAGACATAGGAATCATATTCCTAATGCTCAACTACATGAACACATTCAAACTCCTTTACAACATCAAATGTTATAATTTCTACTTTAAATTTCTACTTCTAACTCATTATAAGTTCATTATTATATTTCTATGAACCATTTACATCAAACATTTCCTTTGTAATCATTTTGGTAAACATGACTATTTATAATATTGTTTTACCAAAATATAATAAACTCTTTTAAGATAAAATTTTATTCACTTATTCATGATAATTAAATGTAACTTTTAAATTTTTATTATCATCACATATCCTGAACTCTTTAATATTATGTGATATTAAATTTGTAAATTTCCTTCATACAATTCTTTATGAACTAGTTTTTTACACTTATTAAAGATAAATAAATTTTACCCTTGACATTAATCATTATCTTTACATATTATAAACTATTTAGTATATTAAATCGAAAAAAATTATATAGTAGATTATAATATTCCATTATTGGCTAACTTTATTCAAAACATACTCCCACTATATTATTAGATACTATATTCTTTTTGAAATATATTTCTAAGATAAAAAAAAGTTTTTTGTTTAAAAATAAAAAATATATCCTTATAGTATGAATATTTAAAAAAAATAAACTTCTATTCTATATTATATATGGTATTATATTTTTTTACAACATTTTTTTTGAAAATAATACTTTTCCAAAATGCGCCACCGATGGTGGAGGGAATCATATTCCTTTATTTTTTAACAAACCATTGGATAAAAAACTTTATAATAGATAAAACATTTTTTTCCTTTTCTTCTTTTCAATATATTTTATTTAATTTGATGAATCACATATCATGTTAATACAATTAGTCATCTAATTTTTTTTCATAACAACCTATAGTTAGCTAAAAACATCTCAAATAATTTATAACATGGAGATACACATCTCTTATATAGATTCAACAAATCGTTAAAAAATATTTAAAATACAAATATTTTATGTTGGAATTGTTTTTTGTGAATTTAAAATACAAGATCAAATAATTATACCCTTTATTTTGAGCATATATATATTTACAACACTAGTTAAAAATAAATTCTATATCACCTTTCAAACTTAAATAATTAATTTATATAACATTCATACCAAAATGGTTATTCAAGTTATATTCGAAAACATCTTCATGTATATATTGGATAATCAAATATTATTGAATTATTAAATCACTTTCATATCAACCCTAGGTTTTGACTCCTTTAACAAAAATCTTGAAAAAAATTATTCAATAATTCAAAAAACTTTTATTCTTTTGATTTAAAATCTTACCCAATTTCATTGTCAACATAGAATTAGTATGTAGACATCATATGTCTAGTTAATTATTTCTCAAAAATTGAGAAATTTAGTTAAAATTTTCTAGAATTCAATTGTATTATTGGAACATTTACATAATTTAAAAAATGATGAGTTCATTAAATATAAAAATTAATTTCAAAAAATCCATTTAATCATGTTATATAATTGAACAAATCATTACTATGTTTATCAGAAACACCCATTTCATTTTATTTTAACAAATATTATTTACATTATCTTCTCAAAATAAGAATGATATAAACTCATAATTATTTCTTCTAAACTTAAATCATCCATGTTATTAATGAAGTAACTCCATTTCTCTATTAATTGAAAGAAAAAATTAAAATTTCCATTATTTTCATATATTCTAACCACCAATATATATTAAACTTTTTGAAACAATATAGTATATAACATATATCTATCAGAATATTAGAATTGAATTCCATAAAATTTATTTAGAAATTCCACTATACTAGTTACAACACTTTATGTAATCAGTAAAATTTTATTATACATAACTAATACTCATTTATTATACCCAATTTTACCTATAGCTTTCAATAGAAGTAGATTGATTTTTAAAGAAACTTTATTGGAAACCCCAATAATCATTTATTCTTTTAGTTTAAACTTTTATGAATTTATACAACATAAATAGTACTAAATTTGTGACATTATATACCATTTTTATCTATTATTAACTCTTTGTGAATATTGGGTAAACATTTCATGAATTAATTAATCATATTTAAATATTCCCCTTGATTTATTTGAATAAATTCTTAAACATGAATAAGCCTCAAGGAAACCTCAAGTGTCACCATTTTATTGGTATATCCAATAATATTTAATATATTTTTGGAGACTAAAATTAATTTTTTAAATTAGTATATAATTTATTTATAAACCGTAAATTAATCATTTTATTCTTCAATAAGCATCTAGATTCACACTCTAAACAACTTCAACACATGGTTACTCAGGAAGATTTGGCTTCAACACATAGAATTTTCTTTATGATTGTTTCCTTAAACCACCAGTCTTTTTTGGTTTATACATTAAGCTTATCCTTTCATTTATTAATCTCAAATTTTATCTTTATTATTATGATTCTATTAAACAAATCTTTTATGACATGATAATCTTATTTTATAACTATTTAATAATTAATTTCACTAAATGGGATACCTCTAAAATGATAACACCTTTATAAAACATCAGATCTATTAGTAGGTCAAGATCCTAATTTCACCCTGACTTATATTAGTTTTATCACATAAAAAATTCGAGATTATTTTTTTAGAGAATCATCCTAATCACAATAGTCTTGTTAGTGGGTCAAGATTCATATTTCACCCTAACTTATTTGGGTTGTTTAACATTAATAAGTCGTGATTATTTAGTTATGGAATCATCCCAATTACATTAGTTTTAACTCATGTATAATTGAGTGGATAAACCTTTATCCAATCCATCATATGATAAAATCAACTTAATTGTAAGAACCCAGATCTTCTTTTCTGGTATTTTTTTCCTTTCCAGATCATTTTGAGAAAAAAGAGGAAAATCTGGAAATTTTTGAAGTACACACTGTGTAGTTTATGAGTACATGTTGTGTACTGCGATGTCGTTGGAGGCCGTGTGTTGGCCGTGTCATGGCCACACACATGGTAATGTAGGGGTGACATGGAGGCCGCCTAAAGCAGAGTACAGAAAAAGAGAGTACACGTCGTGTACATCAAAAGTACACATCATGTACTTTTTTTTCAATTAACTCACTAGGGTAACATCTAATCACCATAATGAACTCCCTTTAGGTATCGTTTGACCGAGATCATCATATAGCTATGGATCATCAAAGATCCCCCAAGTGTGTGTCCATCCTCCGAATCAAACACCGTCATTTGCGTTGGAATCGCATCGGTGAGTTATTCCATCTTCCAGAGCATTGTTTTCCAATTCCTCCTCTTTTCCAAGTTATCATGTGTTGAATGTTTTATACGTTTTTTTATATCTACGACATTATAATGTGATTAAAGCATTGAGGTTCAAGTATATCGATCACCTAACACCAAGGTAGGTTTTTTTCCTTTCTGTTCAAAGTCTTTGAGTATTATGTGTAATTTCAACCAATACCCTTGAATGGGGTATTGCATGTTACCATTTTACCCATGTTGTCTTCTTTCCATGCTTGTATTCCTGTCTAGAGGTTGAGTGGATAAGAATAATGTTGTTTTTCTATGCCTTGGATGTTTTCCCATGCAGGTTCTATTTATGACTGTTTGGTCATGTTTAGCCAGTTTGGCCACCTTGCCTGTTTTCCATACCTATTTTTGTAGTATGGAGAGTTTGAATCATGACATGATTTATATGACATAGAATATTTATCCAAGTAGAGATGTAGGTTTACTTTTTCCATATTTCATGGCTATTCTGTTTTCCTACATGGGGTCATGATAACTGGGTGTAGTAGATAATAAGGGGAATTGACTGAGTGAGCTTCCTCAGAGAGTCTTTGAGCATTAGGCTATAGGGGGATAAACTGTGTGAGCTTCCTCATAGAGCCTAGAATTACATTGGGCTATAATGGGATTGATTGTGTGAGCTTCCTCATAGATTCCTTGACTTATTTAGACTATAAGGGGATAGATTGTGTGTGATTCCTTAGAGAGACTTTGTTTTACATTGAATTACCATGCTTACCTTTGACTATAAGGGGAATTGACCCAGTGAGATTCCTCGGAGAGTCCTTGACCTTGGGGCTATAAGGGGAATTGACCGAGCGAGCTTCCTCAAAGAGTCCCTGACTACCTTAGACTATAAGGGGAATTGACTGAGTGAGCTTCCTCAGAGAGTCTTATAATTTTCTTATGACCAAGCCAGAGAGGTTAGGCTGAGTGTACTACCCAGAGGGTTATTGGTACTTGTTAGGTATGACCAGAGGGGATCGTTGTGAGTACTTCCCAGAGGGTTACCTATTTTTGATTATCTTCTTATTATATGTAGCTTGATATTGGAACTGTGGATTGTTTACTGTTTAGCATGTTCATGTTTACCGCATTCTATACTTTTACCTGCCATATATTCACTAAATCTTAGGCACAAATGTTCAGGTGGTTTCCTACTGATATTTAGTCTCACACCCTATTTGGGCCATGCTTTTGGGCCCAAATAGATTATATTGTTGTAGGTATAGATAAGGGCAAGCACCCTTCCACTTCAGGTACATGACTTGATATGGAGCTGGAGAGCATAGGACCAAGCCTAGGCTTGTGATGATGAGGAGCTGTTATCGTTTAATTTTGTACTTGGTTCAGTACTATTTGTATTCTGCATTGTGACTTGTTTTGATGTTTTCCTAGAAATATGTATCATGCATCATTTCCTATGCATTGCTCTAGTTTTTTATTATCTCAGTATTCCACTATTTACTATTGTTGGATATTTACTGCTTCCACTATTTCATGTTTGTTTACTTCCGTTGTGAACTCTACCAATAAGGGAATAGTTTCCCCACTATCACACCCAAGGCCCTCACTGCTAGTCGGTAGCCTCTGGCATTTGGGGAAATGCACTTGAGGCTATGTGTCCAACAGGGTATGGGGTGCCTCTATGTGTCTTCCGGAACTGGGACGTTACAAAGTGGTATCCGAGGGTCTCTTTTCTCTTGATTTACTATTTGGAGATTATATCTAGGGATAGGATGAAATATGTACTTGGAAATAAGCTATGCCTGGAATTAGCTAACCCGTGTACAGGGAAAAGCCAATCTACCTCGTTTATTGCAATTTTTTTTTCTGATTTTTCAACTTTATAGTTGATTTGATTTTCACCATTGGGTGACTCACAAGTTTTGTGATGTTACTGTTAATGATATTGAGGTTTTATTTCTATTGCAACCTGATGAGATGAGGGAATTCCATCCCATGCATCATATAGGCACTTGCTAGAAATCACTTGTCATGCATGCTTTCTATGCCATCTAGGATGTATTATCAATTGCATGTTGTTATGATATATGTTGTGTAGAATATTCATGATATTGTGATATATGACTTGATAAAATACCTGTTGTTTGATAAGGTATTGTTTGTGTAAGGATTTGTTTGGATGAATTCCAAACTTTGGTTCATGGGGTGTTATGGGTCCTTATGGACTGTAATTTGGTGAATCATCGCTTTGTTGTCTAGTTATAACATGTGTAAGATGCCAAGCTTTGATTCGCGAGGAGTATGGTCCCTCAAGGATCATAATTTGGCACTTTTAATGCTCGTTTCAGTGTTTTTATGGTCTCCAGAGTATTTTTTGAGGGTTACTATCCAGAAAAACCTAGAATACATGCTGTGTAGTTTTGAATATAGTCCAAGTGTTCTTTTGTTCAAGAAGAATCATTTTTTCTTAAGTACACAACATGTACTGTATGTAAACGTCATGTAATCTCTAACCGTGTCATAGCCCATCTGGCAGAGACACAGGATGGGGAATTCCTTATAGGAACACGCCGTGTACCCGTTTTGCAAGCCATGTAGTCTAACCCAGGTACCTGGCCATGTCACGAACAACACGGGTCAGTGTTATCTTTTCACATACACATCGTGTTAGGATTTTACATGTCGTGTAGTATGACCTAGGTACCCGGCCATGTCATGAACAACACGGGTCACTGTTATCCTTTCAAATACATGTCATGTCCATCGGGAACACACTGTTTAGTGTCAGCCGTGTGTCCGTCCATGTCACTAACAACAAAGGCCAGGTGAAACATGTCTAGTACACGATGTGTCTTCCTTGAACACTCCATGTAGTCTCTTCTTAGGAGAGTCGTGTGGCTTAACCGTGTAGAATAACCTGGGAAGGGAAAGGGGATTCAAGTACATGTTGTGTTCAAGGACAACACGCCGTTTCTTTTGGGGTTTTACATGACCAGTTTTTGTGGGAGTACACGCCCATGTGAATGACTTAATGGAACATGCCGTGTAGGGGAAATACACGCCGTTTAGTCATTTTTTTCTTAACTAGAATGCTTTATTTCTCTGGTTTTCTTCTTGTACCTTCAGCCTTCAGTCCTTCATAATCTTGAATCTAAGTGTGTGTTTGACCATGTAGAGTCATGCCTCCTAGACGTCCTTCGGTTGACCGCCAGTTGCAGGGTAGTGATCAGACACCTGATATGGATGATCAATGACTTCCTGTAGATCCTCCTGTTGTGCCAGACTTGGCACCAGTAGTTATACCAGTTGCAAGAGTCGATGCGCAGTTTAGGGAGGGTTTTATAAGGATGATGTAGACTTTCTAGGAATCGCCGCCTCCTATCCCATCGATGGAAGATTTGACGTGGGTTTTCCAGCAGCAGCGTCCTCCCACCTTCTCAGGGGAAGAAGGACCACAAGCTGTAGAGTCGTGGCATGAAGCCACACTGATGATCTTTGAGAATCTTGAGGTACAAAAACAGAGGAGAATGAATCTAGCGAACTACATTCTCTAAGACTCCTCCAACAGGTGGTGGGATGTCATCTCTTAGGCAGGACGCCACCAAATTATGGATTGGGAGGAGTTCCAGTGTATCTTTTACGATTACTTCTACCCAAAGACCTTGAGGGCCGATCGAGCCCAAAAGTTCATTAGCCTGGAGCAGGGTACTCTTTATGTGATAGAGTATTCATCTCGCTTCATGGAGCTGTAGCGTTTCATGCCCATTCTAGCAGGTGATGAGTTATTCCTGTCTAAGAAGTTTGAGGATGGTCTCAGGAAGGAGATATGTTCTGAGGTGAACATCTTCAGGTTGAATTCGATATTCTCTATCTTTAACCACGTGCTGATTACAGAGCGTAATCTGAGGGATTCTGGAGCTATGATCCAGGGCGGTTTGACATCCAGAGTTATTATTACTCCAGGTGATAGAAAGAAGCGCCATAGGGAGACTACACGGGGAGATCAGAGTAGGTAGGATGCACCTTCTGGTAGCCACGTGGTGTACTACTAGTGCAGGAGAAGTGAACATTGCCTAAGAGAATCAATGGAGTGCCAATCTTGTGACAAGATGGGCCATCTCTAGCGTTTATATCCGTTTTTCTCTCCAACAGCTGGAGAAAGGGGTTCTTCTATAACCCCGCGTTTGGGAGCATCACCACCAGTTTCTCGCTAGTCTGGGAATTGGAGTTCTTCTGGCCATTCAGGCCATGGTGGAGGTCTTGGCTGGGGTAGTCTGTCACCGGTCCTTCAGTGACAGCAGGGTGGATCAACGCAGAGCGGTCAGGCAGGGTCACAAGGCTATAGAGAAGGACAGACTTTTATAGTGGAGCAAACCCGGTAGGAGAAGGATGCCAACCCTTCTACAGTTCAAGTTACGATCTTAGTAGACTCAGTTTTATCTTCTACTCTTTTCGACACTAGGGATTTCCATATCTTTATCTTAGTTTTTGTTGTGGGGAGCATTAGGCTCGGCATATTTTCATCTCCCAATATCTTGATGATTGACAAACCATTGGGGACGAGGAAATCTAGCATACGCCAGTGCAAGGAGTGCCCTCTAGAGTTTTGTGGATGTCACTTCTTATGAGACCTCTATGTCCTAGAGATGATGAGCTATGATTTCATTCTTAGAATGGACTGGCTAGTTCCCTTCCAGACAGTAATCAATTGTTATCTCTATAGGGTGAGTTTCGTATCACCATAGGGTGGATCTTTTCTTCATAAGGGAGAGTGGGATGTCTAGGCGAGCAGAGCGGGACCAGAGCATCATGGGTTAGGAGGAGTTATGGCCCAGATTTCTAGTCTATATCTAGATGACCAGGGGACTTCATAGTTATACTTCCCTCTAGTGGTGGATCATTTTAGGGACGTCTTTTCAGAGGACTTTTCAAGTTTCCCTCTGGAGCGCAAGGTGGACTTTTCTATTGATCTTGTGCCAGGATTGGAACTAGTGTCCAATCCTCCTTATAGGATGGCTACACCAGAATTAAAGAATCACAAGAAGCAATTGGAGGAGTTACAGGAAAAGGGTTTCATCTGACTAAGTACTTCTCCTTGGGGTTCTCCTGTCCTGTTTGCAAAGAAGACAGAAAACACCCTCAAGCTTTGTGTGGATTATCAGAAGTTGAACCAGTTGACAGTCAAGAACTGATACCCTTTCCTAGGATTAATTATCTCTTTGATCAGATTTGGGGAGCCCTAGTGTTCTCGAAGATTGACTTGATATACGGTTATCATCAGTTGCACATTAGACCATCTGATATACCTCTTACAGCCTTCTAGAGCAGGTATGGCCTATGTGAGTATATGGTTATGTCGTTCAGTCTCACGAACGCTCCTATAGATTTCATGGAACTGAAGAACCGAGTGTTCCATCCACACTTGGATACCTTCATGGTTGTCTTCGTGGATGATATCTTGGTGTACTCTCACACTTGACACAACCATGTCACACATCTTCGTATCATTTTGAGTACATTGAGGAAGAATCAGTTATATGCTAAGCTCTCAAAGTGCCACTTTTGGATGGACCAGATTCACTTCTTGGGTCATGTCTTCTCAGATAAAGGTGTATCAGAAGACCTAGAGAAAGTGAGAGCATTATTTTCTAGGAGCAGCCGAAGAACGTCACTGACGTATGGAGTTATCTAGGGCTGGCTGGATTCTACAGATGCTTCATACAAGACTTTTTATGCTTAGAAGCACCACTGATGGGTCTTAATAAGAATGGTTTGAAGTTATTATGGTCATATTATTGTGATTCATCCTTTCAGGAGATGAAGGGGAGGTTGACGTCAGCATCGATACTAGTCTTGCTGGAGCCGGGCAAGATCTATACTGTTTACTACGATGCATCAGGTATCGGCCTAGGAGCTGTACTTATACAGGGAGATGGAGTTGTTGCGTATGGGTCTTGGCAGTTGAGGCCACATGAGAGGAACTACTTGGCGCATGATCTAGAGTTGGCAGCTGTTGTTCATGCCTTACGCTATTGGAGACATTATCCTATGGGAGATAATTTTGTGATCTTCATTGACCACAAAATTATCAAGTACATTTTCACTCAGCGTGATCTGAATTTGAGACAGCGGATGTGAGTCGAGTACCTACAATCCTTTGATTTTGAGCATGTCTATATTCCTAGGAAGGGAAATACAGTGGCTGACACATTGAGTAGAAGGACTCTGATACAGTTAGTTTAGGAGGCCAGCTGTGACTGGCAGCTTATAGCTCTATTCTTTGAGAAGCATTTGGAGGTGCAAGACAGTCAGGGGAAGACTTTTCTTTCTTCTGTAGCTTCTACCTCTATACTTCTTGATCGGGTGTGAATGAGGTATCTATCAGACTCATAGGGCCTAGTCTTATGGGAGAGTGTGTCAGGAGAGGAATCTATTCCTGGATGGACCATAGGTGAGGATGAGATCTTGAGTTTACAGGGACGCGTATGGGTACCAGCAGACATACGCAACGAGATGATGCGGGATTTTCATTCCTCAGTTTGGGTAGTTTATCCTGGTGTAACAAATTTGTTTTGTGATCTACACCGTCAGTATTGGTGGCCAGGTATGAAGAGGGATGTTGTTGGTTTCATCATGATGTGTTCCACTTGTAAGCAAGTGAAGGTGGAGCATCGGTGACCAGCAGGGCTTCTATAATAGCTAAACATTACCAAGTAGAAGTGGAACAATGTCACGATGGATTTCGGGACAGGGTTTCTAAGGTCGCCTTGCAAGAATGATGTAGTATGGGTTGTCATTGATAGACTCACGAAGGTCGCTCACTTCTTGCCGATTAAGTAGACTTTTAGTGTTGATGAGCTAGGATGGTTGTACATCTGAGAGATTGTACATCTTCATGGAGTTCCACACTCCATTGTTTCAAACAGAGATTCCCGTTTTACTTCTCGGGTCTGTCAGGGGCTTCATAAGGATTTTGGTACACATGTACTTTTGAGTACAGCTTACCATCCCCAAATAGATGGCCAGTCCAAGTATACAATTCAAGTTCTTGAGGACATGCTCCGAGAATGTATCTTGGATTTTCTAGGTTCTTGGGAGAATCATATAACTCTTGTGGAGTTTTCCTACAACAATAGTTTTCAATCAACTATTCAGATGTCACCTTATGAGGCTTTTTACGATAGGTCATTCCGATCACCCTTATGCTGGCTGGAGGTAGGAGAGGCAGCTTTGCTGGGACCTCTTCTTGTTCATGAGACCACAGAGCAGATAGAGTTGATTCAGAAGAGGACGACTACTGCACAGTCACGTCAGAAGTCTTATGATGATCAATGGAGATGACCTCTATAGTTCGAGGTCAGGGATCAGGTTATTCTGTGTGTCACACTGTGGTTGGGACACAAGTGGACTATGAGACAGGGTAAGCTTTCGCCAAGGTACGTCAGGTCATTTGAGGTGTTGGAGAGATTTGTCCTGGTTGCCTATCGGTTGCAGTTACCTCAGAGGTACTAGGATATGCATGATGTTTTTCACATCTCTCAACTCCGACGTTACTTTACAGACACGTCTCATGTCTT
Organism: Viscum album; assembly: GCA_963277665.1. NCBI lineage: Eukaryota > Viridiplantae > Streptophyta > Magnoliopsida > Santalales > Viscaceae > Viscum > Viscum album. The sequence continues at coordinate 457,093,283 of OY728133.1, read as the reverse complement.
TCAACCTAAGGAGGTTGAGCATGAAGTTGATGTGTTATTCGAGGACCACCCTATCCATATTGTTGATTGAAGTATGAAGGTTCTCTGTGGGTGTTTTGTTCCTCTGGTATGGGTTCTATGGTAGCACGAGAGAGTATAGGATGAGACATGGGAGAGAGAGGCCGAGGTACGATCATAGTGGTCGGAGTTGTTCGAGATTTCTTCTTCTACGCCACCTTGCTAGGGAAATTCGGGGATGAATTTCTTTAAGGGGGAATTTTTTAAGAACCCGGATCTTCTTTTTAGTTATTTTTTTCTGTTCCAAGTCATTTTGAGAAAAAGAGGAAAATATAGAAATTTTCTAAGTACACACCATGTACATTATGAGTACACGTCGTGTACTGCGATGCCACTAGAGGTCGTGTGCTGGCTATGTCATGGCCACACACATGGCCATGTAGGGGTGACATAGAGGCTGCTTAAAGTGGAGTATGGAAAATGAGAGTACATGTCGTGTACGTAAAAAGTACATGACATTTACTTCTTTTTTTCATTAAATGCACTGGGGTCGTGTCTAATCACTAGAACGAACTTCTTTTAGATCTCGTTAGACCGAGATCATCGTACAGCCACAGATCTTCGACGAGCCCCCATGCGTGCGTCCGTCCTCTGAATCAAACATTGTCGGTTTCATTGGAATCGCATTGGTGAGTTCTTGCTTCTTCTAGAACATTGTTTTCCAATTCCTCCTCTTTTTCAAGTTATCGTGGGTTGAAAGTTTTATACGTTTTCGTAGATCTGTGAAGTTATAAGGCGATTCAAGTGTTGAGGTTCAAGTATATAAACCATCTAATGCCAAGGTTGGTGTTTTGTGCCTTTCTGTTCAAAGTATTTGAGTATTATGTGTAATTTCCAACAATACCCATGAATGGGGTATTGTGTGTTACCATTTTACACCTGTTATCTGTCTTCCATGCTTGTATTCTTGTGTAGAGGTTGAATGGTTAAGAATATGTTTGTTTTTCTATTCCTTGGATGTTTTTCCCATGCATGTTCTGTTTACGACCTTTTGTTCATGATTATCCAGTTTGGCCACCTTGCATATTTTCCATACTTATTGTTGTAGGATGGAGAGTTTGAATCCTAACATACTTGATATGTTGTAGACTATTTAACCAAGTAGTTCTGTAGGTTTAATTTGGCCATATTGCTTTGCTATGTCTTTATCCTACACGGGGTCGTGAGAACCGGGTGTAGTAGACTATAAGGGTAATTGACCGAGTGAGCTTCCTCAGAGAGTCTTTGAGGATTATCCTATAGGGGGATAGACTATGTGAGATTCCTCAGAGAGCATATGATTAAATTGGGCTATAAGGGGATTGACTGTGTGAGTTTCCTCGGAGAGTCCTTGACTTCTTTAGAATATAAGGGGATAGACCATGTGACATTACTCAGAGAGTCTTTGTTATACTTTGAATCACCGTGATTACTTTAGACTATAAGGGGAATTGTCCGAGTCAGCTTCCTTAGAGATTCCTTGACCATGGGGATATAAGGGGAACTGACCGAGTGAGCTTCCTCAGAGAGTCCCTGACTACCTTAGACTATAAGGGGAATTGACTGAGTCAGCTTCTTCGGAGAGTCTTATAATTTTCATATGACCAAACCATAGAGGTTAGGATGAGTGTACTTCCTAGAGGGTTGTTGGTACTTGTTAGTTAGGACCAGAGGGGATGGTTGTGAGTACTTCACAGAGGGTTACCTGTCTGTGATTTGCTTCTTGTTAATTTTTGCTTGATATTGGAACTGTGGATTGTTTACTATTCAGCATGTTCATGTTTACCACTTTATGTACTTTTACCTGCCATATATTCACTGACTGTTAGGCACAGATCTTTAGGTGGTTGCCTAATGGGGATTTAGTCTCAAACCCTATTTGGTCCATAATTTTGGGCCCAAACAGATTATATTGTTGTAGGTATAGATAAGGGAATGCGCCCATCCACTTCAGGTACTTAACTTGCTATGGATTTGGAGAGCATGGGACCAAGCCTAGGCTTGCGATGCTGAGGAGCTATTGTCTTCTTTTTTTTTGTACATAGTTCAGCATTGTTTTTATTTAGCATTATGACTTGTTTGGCTGTTTTCTAAGACATATGTATCATGCATCATTTACTATGAATTTCTCCAGTTGTTTATTATCTCAGTCTTTGGCTATTTACTATTTTTGGATATTTAATGCTTCTACTATTGCATGTTTGTTTACTTCTATTTTGTACTCTGCCAATGAGGGCATAATTTCCACACTATCACACCCAAGGCCCCCACTGCTAGTCAGCAGCCTCTAGCATTCGTGGAAATGCGCTTGAGTCCATGTGACCTACCGAGTATGGGGCCCCTATGGGTGGCTTCCAGAACTAGGACATTACAATGTAACAATTGGGTCCTAGTGACAGCACAGAAACCCCGCTTTAACATGGTCGTCAGGTCCTGGCCCGCTAGGAACCACTGGTTTCCCCGTATACATGTAGTCCCCACCCAAGGGTCCACCCACATGTATGAATGGGTCATCTGACTAATAATAGTCCCCACAGGCCAGAAACCACTAGTTTCCCCACATACATGTGGTCCCCACCCAAGGTTCCACCCACATGTATGAATGGGTCATCTGACTAATAACAGTCCCCACAGGCCAACACATGTCCTTTCCAGTGTGTTTTTCCCTTAATCACACATACCCTGGGAAAAGTCCCAGAAGGTCACCCATCCTGATCACCATTCCAGCCCAACCACGCTTAACTGTGGAGTTCTAATCAGAGAGACTCCTGGAAAGGAAGGTGCACCTTGTTGACATTAGTTATATAATTTAGTCATTTAACCCTTTATCATTCTGGGGTGTTACAATCACCCCCCCCCCCCCTTAGAGCATAATCTCCTCATTGTGGGCCCTACATCTCAACTTAGGCAGTGCACTGCACTTAGGGCTGGATTCCTCCTCTGATACCAAATGTTACAACTAGGTCCCGGTGACAGCACAGACACCCCGCCATAACAAGGTTGTCGGGTTCTGGCCCACCGGGAACCACCAGTTGCCCCGCAGACCCGTACTCCCAACCCAAGGGTCCGTCCACATGCATGAACGGTTCATCTGACTAATAACAGTCCCCATAGGACAACACATGTCCCTTCCAGTGTGTTTTTTCCTCATTCAAACACACCCTAGGAATCTTCCCAAAATCACCCCCTAGATCACAATGTCCTCATTGTGAGCCCTACATCTCAACCCAGGCAGTGCACTGCAGTTAAGGCGGGGTTCCTCCTTTGATACCAAATGTAACAAATGAGTCCCAGTGACAGCACAGACACCCCACCTTAACATGGTCATTGGGTCCTGGCTTGCCAGGAACTACCAGTTGCCCCGCAGACACGTGGTTCCCACCCAAGGGTCCACCCATATTTCTGAACGGGTCATCTGACTAATAACAGTCCCCACAGGCCAACACATGTCCTTTCCAGTGCATTTTTTCCTCACTCACACACACCCTGGGAAACTTCCCAGAAGGTCAACCATCATGATAACTAATCTAGGCCAAGCACGCTTAACTGTGGAGTTCTAATCAGAAAGGCTCCTGAAAAGGAAGGTGCACCTTGTTGACATGTGTCATATCATTTAGTCATTTAACCCTTTATCATTCTAGGGTGTTACATTAATCCTCTAGTTTGGGTTTCTAGGCTATTGTAACCTAAAAAATACTGATAATAAGATAATATAGGATAGTTATGGAATACTCGTACTGAGATCGACCAATGTAATAAGATAATACATAGTCACCTATAGATTTATTTCCTTAAATAAGATAATATAGGGGTACTCATGTTGATCTTAACAATACCCAGTTGAATGATTGAGTTCTTGATAGGTACCACTTTATAAGGAATCTAACACATAGTATATAGAGGGGATTTAATCTCACTATATTATCTAATGTATATTCCCTTTATATGTATGTATGATTTTAAAGATTTAGTTTTTAGAATACCTACTTCGTCTACTAAATTAACTTATTCACACAACATTAATGTGTAACTATTTAAACAAACCACAAGTCATTGTTACTCACCAAAAAATAGAATCTAAACATATTCATACAAATTTTAGGGAATCATATACATAATGTACTTGAAATATTTATGTAAAGGCATAGAGTTGTATGAGATTGAAAATCACCACATTAGTCTGGCATAGACTCCAAGCATGTAGGTAGTCCAATGCCAAGTCCCTCTGCCTGAGGATAATTTACTCAAGATGGAAATCAATTAATTATATCTACATCACCTAATATGAAAAAACTATAATAAACAAATATTCTTAAACTCATAAATACAATTAGAAACTAACACCAAGGTAGATGAAAAATAAATCCATCATTAAACCTTGCATGTAAAAGTAGGGAATTTTCTTCTATAAGTAGTTTAACATTTAAAATAAATCATAAATAACATTCATATTTCATAAATAAAATTAATAAATATAAATATTATAGAGAATAAATATTAAATAAATGAACAATTCAAATTTTTAAACATGTGATAAACAATTATAAAAAAAATTTAAATAAATTATAACTATAAAAAAATTAACTAAGAATTATTGAAATTCAATATTATGTAATATGGAAACTTAATATTCATTTAAATATAAATAATTTTATATTTTATATTATATATAATTTATATGATATTTTATGAATCATAAAAATTATATAATTCAATATCTATTTCTTAAATATTTTTTTTAATCTAAATATAATATATATTTTATACTATTTAATACTTTGATAAAAAAATAATATATCTCAAATAAAATCCAAATAAAGACCTTATATAATTTTAAAATTTTAAAATTTTATAATAGAAACAATTCATAATAAAAATATAATCAATTTTATACATTAGCCTCATTTTTTAAAAGTATAAACACTTTATAAAGTTACTTTATGATGTCTAAACAAGCTTTTATTTCAAGATCATAAAGTGTGGAATATAATTTGGAAAAAGGAATTTTAATACTAACCTTTAACATTTAGGTATAAAATTTATCATTAAAATTTATTTAATAAAAAAAATTATAGTTAATTTATTTATAAAAATTATATAAATAAAAATATTCCCAAAATACCATTTAACATTATTTATAAATATAATTTAAACCATTTATATAAAGTTTTTTCTTAATTTTTTTGACTGTTTTAAAATGATTTTGTTTACCATTACATGGCCTCATCATATATGTGTAAATCTTAAATTACCTTTATGTGAGATTGAGAGAAACTATGTAAGGGTGTTTATTCTTTGGAATGTTGTAGCTATGTCTATGGTATTCTCAAAACCAGATTATTAAACATGTTTGATTCATGAATTAATAAGTTGTGATAGCGCTATTGGGTTCTATTTGATTATCTTAGGACTATTGTAAGTGGAAAGAAATTATCAGAAAAATTGGAACAATCTTGATGAAATCTAGGTATTAATTTTATCAAAAAAATAAGGGAAAATAAAGTTCATAGAAATCACTTATTGCAGTTGATTCCAAATGTTATTTAAATGTAATATATTTGAGATATATCACAATGAGTAGTTAATATAAGTAGCCTACCTATAAAGTGATACACCGACTTCCAAATCCTAGTTTTTAAATCAAGGGCTCTTTTATGTCTGAAGGGTTCTAGTACGTTTGTTGAATATGAGGAATATGTTTTTGGAATGAAAAGAGTAATATTATATTTCCATGTGATTGATGATCAAAACTATGTTGAATTAACATGATCACACCCACATCCAAAAAAAGTGAACTCTTCTCTTTACATATTTGAGGCATGTTGTTACTTATTCATAAATATTCTCATATTTTAAAACTTATTGGTTGTAATTCATTTAACTTATTTAAATTAATAAATGAATAGATAACATGATCCAACCTTTGGATCTTAAATTAATGAAACCATTTAGTGGATAATTTATAGATTTTTCATCATTTTTAACAGTTAAATATACATCTAATGAATATTTAATATTATATATATATATATATATATATTTCATATATATTTTATATATTTTAAAATCCCAACCTTTCTTTAAGAAACATGATTGTTTTAATTTTCGTTTAACTACTTTTAAAATGGTTCATAGGCTGCCTCCTAAGTATAGAATATGTCTTGGGAATGTTTTGGAGGTCTGTAACATGAGAAATAAGAAAAATTGGTCATATGGTTCATCGTACATGGTTGGCGCACGATTTGTAAGAATCATTCTCCATGACCATGTACCCTAGAGAATGGGGATTCATGGTTTGTAGACCATGAGAGGGGGATATTGAAACAGCATGAGCTTGGATAGAGCCAACCGCATGGCCTATGCACTATGTGTAAATATCATGACCTGTCCTAGTGGGGTCTGTGCCATGACTACCCATGACCACCTCCAATACGCTAGGGGCTGGTGACTAGCACCAACTAGACATATCACAAACATGGGAAGCATTGCCTATGTACCTATACACACTCACACATATCAAAGTCCAAAAAATGCGAAAATGTAAAAACCACTAAGAACCAAATGCATGAATACCACTATATCCCAACCAGAGTACGATATGAAAGTAAAGTAAAGTAAAGTATTTTGGTCCAGAATACAAGCCCACCAAAAATAAGTCTATAACCATGAGTCCAACCTATAAGAAAATGTACTAGGACTATTTTCTATTTTCATAGAGACAAACCTCATCCTACCTAATCTAAAAATGATATATCTATTTTTAGTCCACCTAGGTATTTGTCTAAAGCTTATTCATCATCACAAGACACGACACGTGTATGAAAATCCTGTGCATGGGTGATTATAACAATGGTTATTAGGACACCCAAAACCCACAAATAATTTCACAAAGGAAAGTACAGTTATCTCTACACAATATATTTCTATAGATCATATGACAAGAATATCTAGATATGCTCAATCAATGAAATGAAATCTAGAGATTAGCCACAACTCTGACATACCAACACAAGTGATCCAGCTTGAAAATTCTAGGAAGTACTTATCTGGGCGAAAAAACTCTTAAGTCTGTTAGCAGTAATGATGTCCATCTATGAAGTATTGTTCATTGGGAAACATTATGAGAGATATAGACTAAGTGACACGAAGAGAATGATATGATACCATAAATTATTATCACATCTAGGGACATGGGGTGATACCAATAACTCCATCTAGATTAACCTTCTATTTAGAGGATCGACTCTCGGTGAAGTTGGTCACATCAATACCAAGTACTCTACCTAGGGAACAAAGAATGATAGGAGGATCATGCTCTAGGCCTCTCAGGGGATTCCAAAAAATATATTCAAGAAGTCCTACTGAAGGTATCATAGTCCTATGAGTAGTAAATGATTCATACCTACCTTTAGGGAAGAGATAGTGGTACAAAACCCAATGAAACTTGTCCAAGATACATAGGAAAAGAGAATCAAGCCATGTAGGAAAGGATACATGGCTTGTAGTAGGGTAAAAGACCATTTTCCTTAACCTTGTTTACCACCCATGTACAATGGCCCATGTCATTCGATAATGTTTATTGTAGAATATGGGTACACAACATGTAAAAGAAGTCACATGTCATGTCCTTCTATCTAGGGTCCACCCGTGTACTCCGGCTATGTGGCAGTACACAGTGTCAACTCGTGTATCACTCCCCATTAACCAGAACATGGGTTAATCCATATACTTGGTCCATTCCATGTTGTGTGGTGGGGTAAATTCCATGTAGGAATCCCACGTACTCCACCCTGTGTCCATGTATCTCTTGAGATACAGGTCAAGTCTCTTAGAAGGCCTATATATCGTGTGATAGAGTCACACGTTGTGTGACATTTAACTATCTTCTAAAACCCTATCTGCCGTTAAATGGTGGCCACACACCATGTAGCCCCATGTTACTTTCTATGTTCATTGGTATTTTCAAGAATCCCATGTTCTTCCTCTGTGTACCACGTTTGATGATCTAGATCTCATTCATGTGATCTATTCACCTCGAAACCCCATATCCTATGTCGTTTCATCACCCTAACACTGAATTGAGGTGTTTCTGTCCTTCAATCAGCTCAGAAAACCACATTAAATCCATCCGATGAAAACTATATGAAGAATTATATACCCAAAATTTCTTTCATTCATCTATTATTGTCATTGTCTCACCTCCTATAGGTCATCCTGATGTTGGATCTTCAATTTCAGATCATTGCACCATGAAACAAAGGTGCAATAATCATCTGTCCATAACCCTATAAAGATTGAAAAATACACATATAAAAAGGTTGGATAATTTCACATGGAAAAACCTAAGGAAAAAACCTTTATTTTTTTCGTTTTGAACTTGATCCATTCCTATAAGAAAGATAAATAATAAAAACAAATATCAAATAATCAGCACCGATATTTCCTGTAATTAAAACCCAACTTGTAATAATGATAAAACCATGGATCAACATGTTCGTTGGTTGGTCCACATTCATCATTAAATATAATAACGGGGAAAAAATTTCAAAACAACACTCCCTACCTGGTAATTGGATCATTCGTTGTTGAAGAATGATTGATGTTGGGGAATACTCTCAAGAACAATCTATGAAGCAAATATTTGTCATCACTACCTATAGAATTCACCAAGGTTTCTATCCATAGCCTCTAGGGAAATTCTTGGGTTTTGAGCCTAACCCTGGATCCCTGCCTAAAGGATTATATAAAAAATAAGCATCATCTCATCGCTGCATTAACAAAATATTAAAATTAAATAAATATTCAATTTATTGTATTAATTAAAAATCCCTAAAAATAATTTTCATAGCCAACCCCCATTGGATGATGTTAATTCTCACATAGGTTAATAAAGGTACACTGAACAAAACATCATCCAATGATTTCTGATCAAGTCACCCATTTATAAGTTATTTCTATTTTTCAATAAAACTATATGGGTGTGCTATTTAATATTTTAATATTATTCAAACATTTATTCTCGGAACACCAGGCCTCAGAATCACATGTCGTCTTAGAACCTAGTCTCAAAATTAATACATATAATATTTATAAATAATACACATAAAATTCAAGACATTAAATTCTCCACACATTGGGGAATTAAATTCTCAAAAATCTATGACAAAGGATATAAAAAAGATGAGGGTGTTGAGAATAAATCCGAGCCTCTTAATCTGAAGTTATCTATTAAAGATTCTCATACTTCCATCAGACATGCACTAAATGAATCACTCTCCCATGAAGGATCCTCTCCTACAGATCCTCGATCTCAACTAGGTACTCAGAAAAATTCACTTCATCCTCAATATCCAGATCGCCCTAGTTGATGGCTTGTGTGGGGTCATGCACGTACCTCTTCAGTTGTGACCTGTGGAAGAGATCATGTACCTGATCTAACTTTGGAGGTTGAGTTAAGTGGTATTCCAACTTTAAAAATCTATACTATGTCCAAAAAGGTCAAATAAACCTCAGTGATAACATGTCACCCCAACCAAATCTCTATAATCCACGTTGAGGTGAAAGCTGAAGGAAAACAAAGTCTCCTTCCTCAAACTCTAAAGGCCTATAATGCCTATTTTTATATATATTTTGATGTATATATGAAGTTTTAATTAATTCATGGATGATCTTAACCTTCAAAATAGTAGCTCACACCAATTCTGAGCCCATGAGTGCTGATTCTCCTGGGTCAGTCCAATAGAGTGGTGACATGTAGGGTCGCCCGTACAATGCCTTGAATGGGGTCATACCAATGGTGGAATGGTATTTATTGTATAGAAACTCCACCAGTGGTAGGTCATCCTCACAAATATTACCAAAGTACAATGTGAAATCTCATAGCATGTCCCCTAGGACCTGAATGGTCTGTTCTGTCTGGACGTCCATTTGTGGGTGAAACACAGTTCTCAGGCTTAATTGGGTTCCAAAAACCTCCTACAAACCCTTCCACAACGGGATGTAAAATGAGCATCATGATCTGAAATAATAATTTATGGAACTCGATGGAGTCAAACTATCTCCCAAAAAAAGAAGATCCCCAAGCTCTCTACTAAACTCTATTCTCAGATAGCTAAGAAGTTGGCCAACATGGTGATTAGGTCAAAAATCACCCAGATGGAATCATGTCCCCTAGATGTACATGGTAAAACCTTAACGAAATCCATATATATCCCATCCCACCTCCTTTCTAGCATCTCAAGGGGTTGAGCTATTCTACTGGATCCTGGTGTACATCCTTCACATGCTGACAACCAAGGCACTGGGAAACAAACTTTCCCACTTCTTTATTAATTCATAGCCAACAAAATTGATTTCGGAGGTCCTGGTACATTTTTAGCACACCAAGATGTACCACTAAAGGTGATGTATGAAACCCCCTTAGAACCTTGTCATGCCACATCTCCCATGTACCCGGAGACGGTTCCATACAGAGGATCGAATTCAGTTCAGGCTCTGGGAAAATAGCTTCTGTTGAAATGTTTCTTCTCCTAAAAGTTGTAAATTGAAAAATTTTAATAAAAAACATAGGGTGAGTATACAAATTCCCAATAAGGGGTTTGAAAATAACATAATATATCCAAAATAACTTCTGAAAACATTCTTTAAACAATTCATAAAACAATCTTCTTAATAAAAAGTTGTAACACATGTGACATGTCATATTAAAAGTGATTAACTAGAAACATGCTAGCAAAATTACCAGGACACATGATTCGAACATAGGCATGATGAATAAAAGAAATTATAAAAATGTATGTGATGAGAATATGTAAGAAAAAATTAAACAGCTATGAGTAATGAATAATCATAGTTGTGCATAAAATAATAACTTCAATTTCATACCCTGAATACTAAATCACTGAGTTATAAACATATGTAATGCCATAAATATACAGGACATTCTAAAACATTTTATCAAGGCTTTGGCCAAGATGTCTAATGATTTTAGGCCTCGTACAAAAATCCATAATCTATTTAACCAGGAATATTATACTAGTCAAATAATCCTCTAGTTAATTAATTTACATAGTCTTAATGAGGGAAGTGCATATGTTGGACCGTGTCAAGGCCTCGTGCCATGACCTACGAGCTAACTGTAACCGGACCCCAACCTGAAGAGCCTCTATAACCAGACTCCAACCCGGAGTGCCTCTGTAACCAGACACCATCCTAGAGTGCCTACTTTTACCAATCCCCACCCCGAAACATACTAGGTCCAAAGCATTCCTCATATCTCTAAATCAAAATGCACGTACCACTTTGATTTATTAAATCACTTATCATTTCATGTACAAATATTACATGGTTTCATAATTCACATTATTCAAAGTGTCACATACCACCTTGAATAATTAAATTCTTATCTCATAAATTATTAATAAAAAAGTGTCTGATTATCACCTAAAATAATAACTTTACAACTCTTCCATAGTAATAAACTTTTAATGCATTAAAATATATGCTAATTATTCATGCTCAATTGATGTGATGATAAATGGAAATAATGTTGGACTAAATTATAATGTGTTAGTTGTCATTTAGGTAATAAATTTATCAGCGACATGCATAATGTAGTAAACGTTATTTCCACATGTGATATTTATTTAAAACACACCAGTAATGAATGGATGGGGTTACCACATAAAATGATAGTTCCTTAATTTTCATAATCCTTGATTTATGTAAATAATTATTTATAGTTTTAAATGACTAATTTCGAAATAAGATAGATGTCATTTGTACACAAATCATGCACTGATAAATATTCATTTCTTATTTAATGGCCATGCCTTATGTTTCATAGCATATAAGGCCAATTGTTTTGCAGCACATCATTTGTTTTATGTAATGCATATATTAAATTAAACATATCAAAAAAATTCTTTAACCACATAATTTTATTTAGGGCCAAGTTAATTCTGACTATGATTAAAACTTATAGGTTCATTCATATATCCATATGTATATATATATATAAAATATGTACATGTCACACCCAAGTCTCTATTTAAAGATTGTAAATCATCTTCAATATCATAAAATAGAATTAGATTGAATTATGTATGTATGTCTGATTATACCCAAAGGGTACAATGGAAAATAATTATAAATTAAAATAACCATTACCATATGTACACATAAAATAATAAGTTATATATGTGTACATATATATATAAACAGATATAAAAACCATAATTTGATCCAATTACACCCTCAAAAACCATATGATTTTGAGATAAATACTTAATTTTAAACCATTATCTTTTTTAAAGAAAATTCTAGGATATATGCTTCCTTATATATATATATATATAGACACATAAAATATTTTATAACATCATGGTTTAAGAAAACAATTAAATCCCATTTCAACACGTAGATTTTAATCTGGGCATATGGATTTTATGCAGGTCTGAGGGCTGTTTATATTATACTTATATATTTATACACACATATGAATATACAAAACAGATTATGTATTCATGGTATAAAATAACTTTTCACAAGGTATCCACACTTCGGGTCTACTAGTACCCTATAACTCTAAATTCTGAAATTCTAAATTGGGTAAAGAAAGATTTAACTCAAACTAATGAGTAAATGAATAAGTTCAACCATGAAAATAAATAATTTCAACCATGAAAATAAATATTAATCCCCTTAAAATTCATAGGATCATAAAATAAATATTTGAGAAAAATTATAATGAACCCTTACTTCAAACATAGTTTTAAGAAATTAAACATAATTTAAATAAATGAAAAATCTTACTGAAATAATAATGGAATTGATATGAAATTATAATCAAGTCCCTTGCATATTTTATATTATCTGAACCCAAGACAAGAAGGTACAGATTCAACATAGAAGAATTTTTATACTAAACTGTAAGGTTATACTTTCATGAGTATATATATATATACATATATACTCTTCAAGTAACAAAACAAGGCAATTATAAATCCCTTACAGTATCCAAGGAGGAGGCTGGGCTGAGGAAAATTTGGAGAAGCACTTGATGAGAAGAAAACCCCCCAAAGGTTTGTGTAAAAAACGAGCATATATATGGTGTATATATATATATAAATTATGTATATTTTATAAAACTCATGGAATAGACTCAAAAAAAACAATAAAAACAATAAAATAAAGTTGGACAATGTTTCTTATTAGACAGATCAACATCCAACCAGTGGTCCCCAAAATCAAAATCTTAAAGGAAACTCTGAAGTTGAAAAAACGAAAATGATGCACAACCTAAAACTAAATAGATTTGACCTCACATTAGATCTGTAAAAACAACACCCTAACCTCAGTCGGACCAGTTGACAAAGAAAAGTGCAACCTAGATCTGGTTCCACACTAGGACTGGACTCCACCACATCTGTGGACGATGCTTCTCGGTCTCCAACCACATTGGACCTCGGACTCCACCGTAGGGCAACACCTCCCGCGGTTTGAACCCGATGACGCATCACGGACGAGCTGACCTCCTGCTCGACGATTACGATGTCAGACCCTACTGCGGCATGACACCTTTTGGACGTTCTTGAAGTCATCCCCCTATGTGACACACCCTTAAAGAGACCCGCAAGCCTGGTCGACCCGGACTGCCTGCCTCGCGCGCGACTCCACCACTAAGCTCAGTTGATGAAACCCTAAATGTCCTAGACCCATGCGACACCCTTATCCTAGGTCTTCAAATCCCTTCACGGGATTGTCCTTTTTTTTATTTCTTTTGTCCAGTTTTCCCCCATTTTCTATTTTTTTACTTTATAATTTTTTTCTTTTTGCTTTACATGTTTTCCATATCAAAGTTTCCTATTACATGATGACTTTTTTTATTTGTCTCCAATTTAACCAAATTATCTCCTTATTATTATCATTATATCTTTACATTTTTATATTAAAATATATTTATACCACTATAATTTTTATTAACCAAGAATCATAAATTTAATGATTTTATAACAATTTATATAATTATAAATTTATAAATTAAAACTATTATTTATTAAATTATATATATATACTTGTGTATATATCATAACTCATATAATAGATCAAATAATTTTTTAATTGGTTACAAAATAGTTGTAAAAAAATGTTAATATTACACACACATATATTCTCTAATGTAAATTTTTTTTTTCTATTAAAAGATCATTCATATATGTGAAATTTTATTTATTCTATTAAAATATATTTATTATATATTCAAAATAATATTATGAAACATTAATCCAATATATAATCTAGTAATTTTCATATTTTCAAATATATTTAAAACCCATATGATTGTTCATATAAATGTTTAAATAGCTATTTGCATAGAATATAACACAATAATAATGTCATTAAAATATTTTGAAATAACAATCTTTGAGGCCATGTATAACCACATTATAAAATTATAATTATATAATTAAAATCAAATATACACACATATATACATACAGACAGACATATATATATCCCGTTTTTTTAAAAAAACAACAAATTAGTTATATTCATATATTTGTATAATTATTATTGAAAATATTTCATTAAATAATAGTTTAAAAATAGTTATTTTAAACTGTAATTCAATATAAATTTTCTGTTATTATTTTACAAGTAATTGTCTGAAGGGTTATAATTGTATCCATTTAATTAAACACTAATGATCACTCGATTAAAAATCCAACGGTTACTTCATTTTGAACCCCAACTGTTACATCATTTTGAACTCCAACAACTATAAAATGGTCACACGTATTTATAACGGTCAGTAAAACACTTATAAATACGTATTTATGGTATCTCATATCTAAGTTAGTTTGGTTTACCAGGATGGTTCTCTACATTCCTTTTATGCATAGTACTTGTGCAATTATCATGGCGATCACATTCATCATTATGGTTTGTCCAAGTGATGAGGACTACCTGTTCGGCCTCTTCGTGGTGTTAGCAGGTCTCCAAATGGCGCTTCTCGGATTTGCTATTAGTTTCTTAGGTTGACCATGGTTTTCTGTCCCTTTTGAGATGTAACAATTTTAGTGGTTTATTACTAATATCCGTCTTGTTTTATTTTGAGAACCATTTTTTGAATGACTAAATAATAAAAAGTTATTATTACATATTGAAAAGGTTTGGGGCATCACATTATTCCCCCCTCTAAAGAATTTTGTCCTCACAATTCTAAAATATTTGTACATAAACCACATCAACACCAGACACACGTCACTCACAAGGTCCCTTTACTAGGAACACCATCAATGGTAGGGTGCTGACGACCTTAGTTGGATTCCTAAGGTGGTATTCAGCTGCTCGATCTCTTTGGACCAGACACACTATGAACAGCTAGGGTCGAATTTGTGCCTAAAGCACTCGTCCATCTATAAAGTGGCATGATAAGTGTGGAGGATGGAAAGTTTTGAGTGAACCAAATCCCTATAAGTCCCACTCTCCACGTTGTTCTTGATAATATTGATGTCGTAGAGTTATCCATACATACTGAAACTCAGTACCTGGAATAGGTAGGTCGCTCGATGGTCACCATCCAAATCAGCTTCTAGGAATTTACCTACATCTCAGTAGTTATCAGCCAAAGTGAAACATAGAAAAATAGCATCATGATACATCCCTCTTTTCCTATATGCAACAAATTGTTCATATGCAATACGGTAATAGACTAGATTGCTTCCTTGGTAAAGATGGAGAATTTTTGGATTATTTGATACCTGATGGAGTAGTTTACAAGTCAGACGTAAGTTGGCATAGGGATGGTCCTCTTCAGAGTAAGTCTTGATAATTATAGCCTCTAATAGCTTGATAGGTAATGATAAAATATTGGTTGGTTGTCACATATCTTCTATCTGAAAATTTTAAGAAACCAACTTTTAGTATGGAAATCCATTTTAAATGGAATCATTGTTTTATATAAAAGCATATCAAAATAGAGATTACAATATCATTCATGTAGACATGGTCTATAAAACTCATGAAATTCTATAATCTCTTTCTACCTTTCACAATACACCATTATGGATTTCCTGACATCCTCTAAGATGACTCCTCATAGATTCCACCGATTTTGGGGATTTCCCCAGTTTTCAGACAAATGGATCCCCAAAGCAGTTCTAAATTCATCTATCACTTTTTCTAGATGCATCATGTGCAACTAGGATTAGCCGCATGTGGACATCTAGAAATCATATTGAGAGAAGCCTGTCAGGTATCAAGTTGAGAAACATTGGCACGAAATTGATTCTGATAATGCAAACAAGTATTCTTGTTCTCAAATGATTTAAAGTCCATAACTCGACCGCAAAGACTATAGGTCAAAATTGGACATAGATACGTTGCTCGGAGGTTTCCCCCTTGTACAGCCTCCTCAAAGTTCTCAATAGAAAATAAATTATTGTCTATGTAAAACATTTAAAGATACCCTCAATGTATTTCCCTTGTGGTACATAGAACTAGAATTGACTGTTCATCATGAGGTAATATAAGAAACCTGCTCCATGGTGAAATTGGAGTACATGAGGAGAGTTGGATACATGGTAGAGGGTTTTGCATGATAAAGGAATATTTTCAAAACTCTCACAGTTTTTTACAAAAGATTTGACCATTATGGTCTCTAATACTTCTGTTGGGAGAGAAAAAAGACTATCACATTGGTTTTCCATTTGAACATTATTAAAACATCATTCTTAGTATTTCTTATGTAGATTTTCAATGTTTAGTTCTGGTTTTCTAGAGTTAACTGAACTGAATCCTCTAATACCAACTGTCATACCCCATCTCGCATGTACCCGGAGCTGGTTCCATACAGAGGATTGAATTCGGTTCAAGATCTAGGAAACCAGCTTATATTGAAATGTTTATTCTGCTAAAAGCTGTAACCTAAATTTTTTTAATAAAAATTGTATGGTGATCATACGAATTCCTAGTAAGGGGTTTAAAAATAACATACTATACCCAAAATTTATTTTGAAAACATTCTTTAAACCATTCATAAAAAAAATTTCTTAAAGAAAAGCTGTAACACATGTGACATGTCATAATAAAAGTGCTTAACTAGAAACATGCTAGTAGAATTACCAGGACACACGATTTGAACATAGGCATGCTGAATAAAATAAATTCAAAACATGTATGTCATGAGAATATGTAATCAAAAATTAAATAGCTAAGAGTAATGATTAATCAGAGTTTCACATAAAATAAAAACTTCAATTTCATACACTGAATACTAAATTACTCAGTTATAAGCATATGTCATTCCATAAATATGCAGGACATTCTGAAACATTTTATCAAGGCCTTGGCCAAGACATCTAATGATTTTAGGCATCGACCGAAAATCCATAATCTCTTTAACTAGGAATATTCTACTAGTTGAATAATCCTCGAGTTAATTAATTTACGTAGTCTTAATGAGGGAAGTGCATATGTCGGACCGTTTCAAGGCCTCGTGCCAAGACTTAGGGGCTAACTATAACCGGACCCCAACCCGGAGAGCCTCTGTAATCGGACTTCATCCCAGAGTGCCTCTGTAACCGGACACCAACCCAAAGTGCCTACTTTTACAGGTCCCCACCCCAGAACATACTAGGTCCAATGCATTCCTCATATCACTAAATCAAAGTGCATGTACCACTTTGATTTATTAAATCACTTATCATTTCAAGTACAGATATTACTTGGTTTCATAATTCACATTATTCAAAGTGTCCCATACCACCTTAGATAATTAAATGTTTTTCTCATAAATTATTAATAATAAATTGTTTGATTATCACATCAAATAATAACTTTACAACTCTTCCGTTGTAATAAACTTTTAATGGATTAAAATACATGCTCATTATTCATGCTCAATTCATGTGCTGATAAATTGAAATGATGTTGGACTAAATTATAATGTTTCAGTTATCATTTAGGTAATAAATTTCCCAGCGACAAGCATAATATAGTAAACTTTATTATCACAAGTGATATTGATTTAAAACACAAAAGTAATGAATGGATGGGGTTACCACGTAAAATGATAGTTCCTTAATTTTCATAATCCTTGATTTATGAAAATAAATATTTATAGTTTTAAATGACTAATTTTTAAATAAGACAGATGTCATTTGAACACAAAGAATGCACTGATAAATAGTCATGTCTTATTAAATGGCCATGCCTTATGTTGCATAGAATATAAGTCCAATTATTTTACAGTGCATTATTGGTTTTATGTAATGCATATATTAAATTAAACATATAAAAAAATACTTTAACCACCGAAGTTTATTTAGGGCCAAGTTAATTTGGACTACGATTAAAACTTATTGGTGGATACATATATCAATAAGTATATATATATATATATATATATAATATGTACATGTCGCACCCAAGTATTTATTTAAAGATTGTAAACCATCTTTAATATCGTAAAATAGGATTAGATTGAATTATGTATGTATGTTCGATTATACCCTAAGTGTACAATGGAAAATAATTATAAATTAAAATAACCCTTAACTTATGTGCACATAAAATAATAAGTTACATAAGTGTACATATATATATATATACATATAAAAACCGTAATTTGATCAAATTACACCCTCACAAACCATATGATTTTGAGATAAATACTTAAAATCTTAAACCATTATCTTTTTTTAAAGAAAATTCAAGGTTATATGGTCCCTTATATATATATATATAGACACATATAACATTTTATATCAACATGGTTTAAGAAAACAATTAAAACCCCTTTAAACACATAGATTTTAATCTAGGGGTATGGAGTTTATGCGGGTATAAGGGTTGTGTATAGTATACTTATATATTTATATACACATATGAATATACAAAAGAGATTATGTATTCAAGGTATAAAATAAATTTTCACGAGGTATCCACACTTTGGGTCTACTAATACCCTATAACTCAAAATTTGGAAATTCTAAATTGGGTAAAGAAAGATTTAACTCAAACTAACGAGTAAATGAATAAGTTCAACCATGAAAATAAATAAGTTCAAACATAATAATAAATGTTAATCCCCTTAAAAGTCATAGGATTGTAAAATTAATATTCGAGACAAATTATAATGAACCCTTACTTAAAACATAATTTTTTGAAATTAAACATAATTTAAATAAATGAAAAATCTTACTGAAATAATAATTGAACTTCTAAGAAATTATAAGAAAGTCCCTTGTATCTTTTATATTATCTGAACCCAAAACCCGAAGGTCCAGATTCAATATAGAAGAATTATTGAACTAAACCAGAAGGTTATACTTTCTTGAGTATATATATATATATATATACCCTCAAAAAACAAAACAAGGCAATTATAAATCCCTTACAGTATTCAAGGAGGAGATAAGGCTAAGGAAAATTTGGAGAAGGACTTGATGACAAGAAAACCCCCCAAGGTTTGTGTGCAAAACGAGGATATATATATACTGTATACATATAAATTATGTATATTTTATAAAACTCATCGAACGGACCCAAATCAAAACAATAAAAACAATAAATGAAAGTTGGACAACGTTTCCTATTAGAAAGATCAACATCTGAAACCGGTGGTCCCCAAAATCAAAAGCTAAAAGGAAACTATGAAGTTGACAAAATGAAAATGAAGCACAACCTAAAACTAAACAGATTCGACCTCAAGTTAGATCTGTAAAAATGACACCCTAACCTCCGTCGGACCAGTTGATGAAGCAAAGCACAACCTAGATCCGGTTTGGCACTAGGACCTGACTCTACTGTAACTGGAGATGATGCTTCTCGGTCTCCAACCACAGTGCGACTCAGACTCCACCACATGGACATGCCTCCCATGGTTTGAACCAGACGACGCCTCATGGACGATCCCGCCTCCTACTTGATGACTGTATTACCAAACCCTACTACGGCGCGACACCCACTGGACCTGCTTGAATCCATCCCCCTGTGTGATGCACCCCAAAGGAGACCCGCAGGCCTGCTCGACCCAGACTGGATGCCTCGCATGCGACTCCACCACTAAGATCGGTTGCTGAAACCCTAGATAGCCTGGACCCGCACGACGCCCTTATCTAAGGTCTTAAAATACCTTCACGGGATTGTCTTTTTTTTATTTCTTTTGTCCGATTTTCACTCTTTTTTATTGTTTTACTTTATATTTTTTTTCTTTTTTCTTTTCACATTTTTCGTATCATGGTTTCCTATTACCTTTTGATTTTTTTATTTGTCTCCAATTCAACCAAATTATATCTTTATTGTTATCATTATATCATTACCTCTTTATATTTAAAAATATTTATACCACTATAATTTTTATTAAACAAGAATCATAAATTTAATTATTTTATAAAAATTAATCTAATTATAAATTTATAATTTATAACTATTAATTATTAACTTAAATATATATACTTGTGTATATGTCATAACTCATATAATAGATCAAATAATTGTTATAATTAGTTACAAAATATTTGTAAAAAAATGTTAATATTACACACACATATATTATTTAATGTAACAATAATTTTTTTCTCTTAAAAGATCATTCATATATGTGAAATTTTAATTATTCTATTAAAATAATATTATTATATATTCAAAATAATATTATAAAACATTAATCCAATTTATATTCTAGTAATTTTCATATTTTCAAATATATTTAAAACCCATATAATTATTCATATAATTGGTTAAATAGTTATCTGTATAGAAAATAATGCAATAATAATGTCATTAAAATATTTTAAAATAACAATCTTCAATGTCATGTATAACCGCATTATAAAATTTTAATTATATAATTCAAATCAAATATACACACATATATACATACAAACATACATATATATATATATCCCATTTTGGAAAACAAACAACAAATTAGTTATATTCATATATTAGTATAATTATTATTTAAAATATTTCCTTAAATAATAGTTTAAAAATGGTTATTTTAAACTGTAATTCAATATAAATTTTCTATTATTATTTTACAAGAAATTGTACTAAGGGTTATAATTGTATCCATTTAATTATACACTAACGATCACTTGATTGAAACTCCAACGGTTACTTCATTTTGAACACCAACGGTTACTTCATTTTGAACTACAATGGCTATAAAATGGTCACAAGTATTTCTAACGGTTAGGAAAACCATTATAAATACGTATTTATGGTATTGCATGTATATGTTGGTTTGGTTTACCAGGATGGTTCTCTACATTCCTTTTACGCTTAGTACTTTTGAAATTATCCTAGTGATCACATTCTTTATTATGGTTGGTCCAAGCGATGAGGGATACCTGTTCGGCCTCTTCGTGGTGTAAGCAGGTCTCTGAATGGCATTTCTCGGATTTGTTATTAGTTTCTTAGGTTGAACATGGTTTTTTCCCCATTTGAGATGTAACCATTTCAGTGGTTTATTACTAATATGCATCTTGTTTTATTTTGAGAACCATTGTTTGAATGACTAAATAATAAAAAGTTATTATTACATATTGAAAAGGTTTGGGGTGTCACAACCTCCTCCCACAACACCACTGGTACTAATGTGAATCCTCTAAAAAGAATGAATTGATCCCCACCTTTTGAATATCTATCAAGAGTATGTCCTTTGGATATATGAGCATCTAGAGTCTCTCAGTCAGTATAACCAAGATGGGCCTCCATGAATCGATGTAAGAGTGGAGCGAAAACAACCATCAACCAGAGTTAATCTGCTCCATCTCCATCCACAAAGGATAGCTGTAATGAGGCCAACTACTCTGACGCCTCATTCAGAAACTATGAACTTTCTCTCTTGTTTAGAGAATCTACACCACATTCCCCTTCCTAAAAGTATAGACAATCTCAGAGTCATAGTCCTGGAGGAATTCTATCCATAATTCTTGTCTCAATTTATGATCCATCTAAGATAATATATACATGAGACTATTGTGATTGGATTAGATGATAAACCATTCTCCCATCAAGTAGTGTTTCCACATCTTCAAGGTGAAGAATACTGTTACTAACTCAAGATCAAGGGTCATGTAGTTCTGTTCATGTGGTATCAAAGGGTGCAAACCATTAGCATTCATTGATTGAATCTATATTAGGACACATCCAAGCCTGTTTCCTAATGCATCACAGAACACTACATACTCAACACCCTCCTCTGGTAATCTCAATATCAGAGTGCTCATCAAACTCTACCTCAACTACTGAAAATTCTGCTAGCACATAGCTATCCACATGAAATGCTACCCCTTTTGAGTCAAATCTATCATAAATGTTGATATCCTGGAGAAATTAGGTATGAATCTCAGATAATAGTCTGCTATCAAAATGAAGCACCGTACCTCTTCCATGCTCCTAGGAGGCTCTCATGATAACATTGAACCAACCTTATATGGGTCTATAGACACGCCCTCCATTGAGATAACTTGTCCCAAAAAGGGGACTGCCTAAATCTAGAACTGAAACTTCGAGAGTTTCCCAAAAGGATATCATCGATTGATAATACCATGAACCGGTGTATGTAAGGATGAAATACTGTTTCATGAGTCCCATGAACACTTTTGGGGAGTTCTTCATGATGAAGGGAATCACCAAGTACTCATAGTGACCATAATGGCATCTAAAATCCATCTTCAGTATATCCTCATCTCGTACTCACAACTGGTGATAGCTTGATCAAAGTTCAAACTTCAAGAACCATCATGCCCCTCTCGTGTGATCAAAGAGTTCATTGGTCCTAGTTAATGGATACTTTTTCTTCATGGTCACCTATTTCAGGCACTAGTAGTCCAAAAACAACCTCAATCTCACATCTGCCTTTCTGTTAAAAAATTGGGCCACCCATGGTGAAACACTGGGTCTCACAACACCCTTCTCTATCATTCCTCCAACTACACCCTCAGATCGTAAAGCTCTACAGGAGCCATCTGATATGCTGGTGAAAATAATAGTGTCATACCAGGGTTTAAATTAATGAAGAATTCTATCTCATGAAAGGGAGGTAATCCTTGAACATCTTCAGGGAAGACGCCCTTGTACTTTGCCACCACAATAGGGAACTAGAATCTCATAACATTTATTGCAAAGAGGGTTAGGCTAACCAACTGATTATTAATTGGTTTCACCATCCTATGCATGATTCCATCCTATGGTACCTGGGTTTCCTTTTCACCAAAAAAAGGAAAAAATCATTCCATCATTGCGGATACACCACACCCTTCTTCTAAAATAGTAAATCTGGTCATGGACTATGGATAACCAATCCATACCAATAATGACGTCGTAAGGCATCAATTCTACAACCATGAGGTTCAAACTAAAACTCTCACCTCCAAGGGTTAAGTCACACTGTTGGCATAGATTTTTGATCACTGGGTCTTGTCCACTAGGTTTCTCGAAGCATAAGTGTCGAGTCAGCGGTTCAACGAGAATCTATAGGTCTCGAAAAAGATATGTGGTGAGAAATGAATAACTAGAACATGTATCTATCAATACAACAACTAAATTATAAAATACACATAACCATAACATGAATCATTACCAGATCCCCTAGGTCATATTCCTCAGTCGCATGCATATTTTCTCATCCTTATCCTTCAGCTCCCTAAGCCTTTTGTGGATCACCTAGAGGTGGTGGTGGTACCATGTCGAAATGTTGACCACCTCCTTCTTCTCTCCTAGATCATCTTCTGTGTCTTCCACACTTTGGATCGGCTTTCTCCTATCATATTACCTACCTTAGTTGTCCATCCATTGTATCCTAATCAGAATCATAGTGGGTCAGACAATCTCATGCGATATGTCCACTACTATCACATGTATATCACCGCCTCTCCCTAGGCTGAATAGACCCACCATGTGAGCCCTGAACTGAAAATCCTTTTTCATGGGACCTCATCCTAAAATTTATCTCATGTCTAGGTCCCTTGAATTGATGTCGTATCCCTACTGCTGAGGTCTCTACACCTTCTCATCCACTTCTAGCAACCACCAACTGTATCTTCTCAACCAATAATATATCTACCCCCAAATATCTCTCAAGCACCCTGACATTTGTTAGAATGCATAGAAGGATAATACATGTTTGGATGTATCTACTCAAACTTTGCTCAAAGGCCTGATACCTAAAATACTAATCTTTAACCATATCCATAGAGTACCTAAAAAGGATAGTGAACCTCAATGAATAATAAAACATTATCATGCTACCCTACTGGAGATGAATAATCTTCTTTATACCCATAGCTCTTAGTGTAACTGGTGAGAAATCCTCTCTAAAGATATTCTCGAACTCTATATATGGGAGGGTCGCCTCATCATGAGTTTAGATAGTCACACTCCACCATTACCATACTGAGTCATATAATAGGCTCGATGATAAAACCCTCATCTGATAAAGTGGTGTTAGGACTATGTAGAAAACTTGGGTCACCACCTCGAGCTCGTCCTCATCTACCTGAGGGTGAAGCTCACCTCAAAACCTAAGGGGTATCTATCTCTAAAACTAATGATGTGTGTTCATCATGAGCTCCTCGTCTTCAAGTATTGTAGGTACTGGGTTCTACTCCATAGGTGATGGTATAGCTAGTGCACCACCTAGAGGTAACACCTAGGGAACCAGTCTATTTATCAAATCCTCTTCACTAAGGGGGCCATCCTCATGATGGAGTAGTTGAATCCAAGATGGTATGCATCTTGATGGAATCCTATAGGAAAAAATGATCTACCACAGCAAATGATTATATTTGGAGAAAATACTCAAGAAGTACATAAAACCACGACCCATTTTTATATGATGCATATACCATTATTTTCCCTACAACCAATGTTCTCATGTACCGAGTAAAAAAAATTGTTATCAAAGTCCTGGTGTACGGATATGTTGGCCTCCCGCACCAACACTAGAGTCCCTAGGCTAAAATCCAAACTAAAAACTCTTAACACAGTTTCCCCAAACTGATCTCATTGACTCATAGTCCCAAAGTAGTACTAAATACCAGGCTTTGATACCACTTTTTCATGAACCGTCCCAGTGGGTTCTATGCTGCGACTCACTAATCCCTCCTCTAATAGGACAAGGGCTTGTGATAGCACCGAGTATGCATATCACTAACATGGAAGGCTTTCTTATGTACCTATATGTACACACACATCTCCAAGCCCACAAAATGTTGAATTGTAAAAACCACTAAGAACTAAATGTATGCAGACCACTATATCCCAACCATATCATGATAGGAAACTAATATGTCATAAATTAATCCGATCCAGAATACAATCCCACTAAAAGGAAGTATGTAACCATGAGTCCAACCAATAAGAAAAGGTACTAGGACTATTGTATGTTGACGTAGGAACACACCTCAGCATGCCTAATCTCACAAATCATTGTCCGGTCCTGGTCTTCCCAGGACACTATCAAAAGGTCACTCATCTTCACAAGACACGTCATGTGTGGGAAAATCCCGTGTATGGGTGATTATATCAATACTCAGTAGGATACCCCAAAACAACAAAGAAACACACAAAGGAAAGTATAGTCAACTATACATAGTATACTTTTACAGTACATATAACAAGAATATCTAGATATACTCAATCCATGACATGCATTCTAGATGTTACTCACATATAATTCATACCAACACTAGTGTTCCAGCTCAAAGACACCATGAAGAACTCATCTGGGAGAAAAAAATTCTATGTCTGTCAGCACTGATGATGTCCATCTGAGAAGTAATATTCATTAAGAACCATTGTGAGAGAGATACATTGATGTATCAGAAGAGAATGATATGATACCACATATGAGGATCACAAATAGGTCTATGGGGTAATACCAACAAATCTATTTGGATTAAACTTCTATGTAATGTATCGATGCTCAGTCAAGTAGATCACGTTAATAAAAAAGACTCTACCTAGGGCATGAAGAATGAATAAAGGATCCTACTCCAGGCCACTTGGGAGATTCCAATGACTCTATCCATGAAGTACTGCTAAAGGGATCACATTCCTATGAGTAGGAAATGAATCGTACCTTCCATCAGGGAAGAGATAGGGGAATGAACCCTAATAAAACATGTCTATGATATGGAGGACAATATAATAAATCCATTTAGAAAGTGATACATGGCATGTAGTATGGTCACACACCATATTCCTTGACCCTGGGTACTTCCTATTTACAACATCCCATGTCATACCATACTATATATTGTTGAAGATGGCTACACAGCATATAGAGGAAGTCACACACCATTTCCTTCCATCTGGGTTCCACTCATGTACTCCTGTCATGTGCCAGTATGCAGTGAAAACTCGTGTATCTCTTCTTGTGTACCGGTACATGGGGTAATCTGTGTAGTTGGTCCAGGCCAGGTCTTGTGGTGGGATACACACTTTTTAGGCATCCTTTATACTCCACCACATGTCCTTGTATCTCCAAGGATACACGCCATGTTTCTAGGAAAGGCCTACATGCTGTGTGACTGGTTCACATGCCGTGTGACATTTAACTATCTTCTAAAACCCTATTCGCCACTCAGTGGGGGCCACATGCTATGTAACCTCTATTTACACACTGTTTTCATGTGGATTTTCTAGAATCTTTCATTATTCATCCATGCACCTCGTCTGATGATCTGGATCTCATTCCAGTGATCTTTTTGCCTCAAAACTCTATATCCTAGGTTTTTTTATTACCCTAACACCAAATCAAGGTGTTTTGGGCCTTCAATTGGCTCTGAAAACCACTATAAATCCATCCAAAAAAATTTCCCAAAGAAAGGTATCTCCCAAATCACTTTGACATATCCTCCATTGTCACTGTCACACCTCCACTAGGTCTTCCTAGTGTTTTATATTCAATTTTGGATCATTTTTTGATGAAATAATGGCACAAAGAACATTTGTTCATAACCCCGTGAAGAACGAAGTACATGCATAGAAAAAAGGGAACATAATTTCACATGGAACAAACCTAAGGAACAAAGCGCAATTGTTATTCATTCTGGCCTCAATCCATTCCCATAATAATGATCAATAATCAAAACAAATCTCAAATAATCATCCCCAATAATTCCCACAATTAAAACTCATCCCTCAAGAATGATCGAACCGCAGATCAACTTGTTTTTTGGTTGGTCTATATTCATCATTGAATCAAAGAATGGGGATATAATTTAAAACAACATTCCTTACCATGGAATTGGATAATTCACTATTAAAGACTAATTTTTGTTGGGGAATCTCATCAAGAACAATCTATGATCCAAGTATCTATCATCACCACTAAGAGAATTCTCTAAGGTGTATCTCTAGAGCCACTAGGGAATTTAAATGGTTATAATCCTAACCATGTATCCTTCTATAAAGGCTTATATAAAAAAAAGATTCTTCATAATTTCACTACTTCAACAAAATGGTAAAAGAAAATAAATATTAAATTTATTTTATTCATTTGAAATTCACAATAATACTTTTCACATTCAACCCACTCTGGATAATGTTAAGTTGCACCTAGTGTAAAACCACCACTAAGAATGCAATGGTTCCCTCATATTTCTGATCCAAGAACCCGTTTAGAATTTATTAACCTTTTAAGGAAAAATATGTGTGTGTTCTATTTAATATTTTAAAATTATTATATCATTTATTCCGAGCACATCGGGCCCCAAAATCACACATCGTGTGAACTCTTAGTCTCGAAATTAATATATATAATATTAAAAAATAATACACATAAAATCTGGGACATTACGATAAAACTGTTCGGGCTCCCTCAATGTCATGTGACATGGTTTAATTTTAGATATATGGAAACACATGGTTGGAACATGTTTAGAAAAATTGTGCAACCTAAATATATCCCCAATTAAAAAATTGTATTATACCATTTTTTCCTCTCGATCTAATATCCTATTACCCTAATTATCACCCTAATTATTCCTTCACCAACCTAGGGTGTGAACCAAAATATCCCACATCTTCCAAGGTTGATTATCCATTAATTCTTTGGCATCTGATGTTTAATTTTTTGTGATTTCAATCTATGCGTAAGTCTATGATCCTTTTTTGTTCTCTTTTTTGGAAGAATATTTTTTTCTATTTCTCATCTTCCGAAACTCTTGAGACTTATTTTGATAGATTTATTCACTTTGGTGTTTGAGGCCATTTTATAATGAATCTAGGGTTGAGGTTGGGAAAGAAGTTATCTATAAGCATAATTTCGGTGTTCTATAAGCCTTCATCCATAGTCTTGATGTTATGTTTTTTATGTGGATGTGTCAATGCACTGTTGGGATAAAAATTTGTTTCATCAACAATGTAAATTAAATTGAGCATTAATTTTTTGTTTGAAAACCTTTCACGGACTCTTTTGGATCCATTTATTATTACAAGAGAAAGCCTATCGAAACCCATGGGGTGTTTTAGACCCTATGAAAAAGTATAGTGTGATATAAATGATGAATTATAGGTTTCATGTGATGAAACTGGTTGAACTTTAATCTTGTATTTTTAACATGGATAAATGGGTTGATGTTTTAACATGTAAAAGGTAATGTTTGATGATATAACCAAGGGATTATGTGATCTGTTGTTAAAGGGTCATATTCCTGTTGTAAAATTGTTTTAAAGAATAATCGATGATTATATTATATGAATAGATAATATAAAGGTTAAATGTGAAATGGTATTAAAGGTGTTGAACATTATAGACTAGGGGAATAATGAATAATGGTTAATTGAAATGGTGAACCCCTTATAAATTGATTATGTTAAAAGGTTAAGTATGTTAAACATTGAAAGTTGGATCATGATGAAATGGTTTAGGGATAGTGGAAATGGAAATCCATATCCCTATGATGAATATGGAGCACCCAGAACTATACACCATTGGTTAATATTTTTGGGAATGGTATTTCACATTAGTGATTGGATTGGGTTGACATGGAGCTCCATATTACTTGGTTTAGGAAATTGGACCTGGGATTCCACACCATTAATTAGGATGGTCTACCATGGAATTTTGAATCCACAGTCAGATTATAATATTGATATACATCATTTTAAGTATGTGACCCTTATAAATATGGTTCATATGACTAGATTGGTACAAAGAAGGTTTAATTGTCTTGGGTGTAACTGGGAACCCAAGGTTCAATATGGTGAATTAATAAATGATAAATTTGGAATCTTATTTACTACCACATATATATTTATAAATTGGATATTAATTTATACACTATTAGTGGGTGACAACTAGGATTTACTGACACCATTCTTGGGTTGTCGTAGGTACCTAAGCAAACTTCCTAGTTGTAGTTTAGGATAAGGGAAAGGCATGGTTCTAGATGGTTGAGTCGAGATTTGACATGTAGAATTCAGGAAGGGAACATATTTTTTTAGGAACCAATATGGGGATTTCTATAATGTCTTTATATTAGGTATTTCTTTGGCACATGACACTATTATGGTATGACATGTTTACTATATTGGTTTTTGGGAATTTACCCAGTTTTGGGGTCTTATTATGTGATTCGGGATTATTGTTTAATATTGATCCTTATTTTTTGGTAATTGATTATGTTTTTATACTCTAGTAAAGCGGATATAGTCTCTCTATCCACATTATTAGAACCTCACATCAATTCTGTAGCCTTTGGCATAGGGGGAGGTGTGTTATAGTCATATGGTAACCTGCTTAGGGCACAAGCATAATGGCACCTGGGATGGGATGTTACAAACTGTTATAAGTGGATTTTTTCTATATATTTATAGTTTTGGAAAGGTATAAATGAGACTAGTATGTGTAAATACTTGGAAATGATCTCTTTCATGGGTATAGCTAACCCATGTATAGGGTAAACCCATGTTCCCTGGGTGGATCATTGTTTTCTAAATTTACTTTTTATGGTTGGATATCATTTTACCATAGGTGATACACATGTAGAGTGATGTCATTATTTTCTAATGATTTACTCATGGGTTGATTCGGAATGAGATTATAAATGCATGTATCATTTTAGGAACTTTTTATTTATATGGAATAAATCATACTATGATTTCATGAAAAATTATGTTAAGGTTGTGTTGTGGGAATTGAGAATGAATTTTTTCCCTTGTGGTTTTAAGGAAATATGTTCCTAATACAGAATTTTAAATTTCTTAATTTTAAATGTTTTAAATTGAAATTTCTAAAATTGTGTCATGTTAAAAACTATTAATTATTAGAAATTATTTAACCCTGAGTTAGCTATGGTTCATGATAGAGATGGCTAAGGGTAGTGTTAGTGTTCTGATTGTATCCATTGGTGTAGTGTATCTGGAATGAATTATTTAGGGAAGTTTATGAACCCCCTATTTTTATTAAATATGAATGTGATATGATATGATATGTTCCGTGAGATGTTTTTTTGGAATTGTGGAGAGATTCCCCACAATTAAATTTACTAGTAAATTAACGAGAGGTCATTGTGGAGAATACACCTTATAGTGGGACCAGAACACCCCATTGGTCTTATGAGATTTGGAATAAGGGATGTTCCATGATAATTTTAATCAATATATGAATTTTAGGGAAACTGATAACGGGTGGGTGAATCCAATTATGTTTGATCTGACAATTGAGTTCCAATTCTACCATCCTATGATGTTTTCTGAATAGAAAAGACCTGTTGAAACTGAGTTCTAGATAGAGTATATCTAGGTGATTCTGGATCACATAGAAACTCCTCCAGATAAGAGGTTCATGTTATAATCATATATGTTATGAGGGCCAGTGAAGCGCTAATGGGATATTCTAGCTCGGGATGAACATTTGGAGGACAGCTATGGAAGGATTCCTAAGAGAAGTTTATAGAACACTTTTTCATCATGAACTTGAGGTAAGAGAGAGCAGTTGAGTTTATGTGATTGACATAGGGGAGTATGCCAATAATGAATTATACTAGCCTCTTTACCGATTCCTAGTGTTTTTATTTTTTTAATAGGATATGAGATATCTATGAAAAATATTCTTTAAGGATGGAATTAGATAAGAGATCAAGTACCAGGTGAATATATTTTGTTTGGAGAAGATTGTTGAGGTAGTGAATTTGGATCTCATGTATGAGGGGAACCTGATAGAGGATTCTAGTGGTGTGTAGATAGTTTCATTTGGGTGATCTGGAGGTATGTATGTTTATTGTATGAAGAATTGTTATTAAAACATTCACCAGGGTGGTAGTGTATATGGTTGTTGTGGAAGAGGATCAACCTCATAAGGTAGTGAGTGATTATTCTGCTATCATTGTGTAAATATGGTACAAATGTGTCATTGGCATCTATGACCATTGGTGGAGGGTCATGTATTCAGCGGTATGGGAAACTTATAGAGGTTTTATAGGAACCCTTTGCATGTAGGTAGTTATGGAGGATTTAGGCCAAGATATAGTAATGAAAGGGGATATGATACCTTATATCAGCCAATAGTTTGAGTACTACTGTTTGTACCAATCATGATATATTACAAGGTGATTTAGGATAAGATCATCTATATTAGTAGAGTAGTATAATACATTTTACTTAGGTAGAAGCATAAGTTAGAGGTACAAACCATCTATATTATGTTAATATTACACTCATTAGCAGTGATGTTGTACCATCGAATGTATGAGGCACAATTTATATAGCTTCTAATCTTTATAGCACTTTATTTGATACAAGATACTCTCATTCTTTTATATCTTCTTGGTTGGTAAATAGTTTTAATCTTGTGGTTTCGTTCTTGTGTGGAGTCATGTCAATCAAAACACTATATGGAGTGTGATCGGAAGAAATTTGAATTTGTAATGGGTTTACCCACAAGGATGGTGAGTACTATTTCTTTTATGAATTATATATTCTTGATATGTCATGTTTTTACCTGATACTGGGTATGGATTGGTTGGTTTCATGTCTATATGTTGTTAATTTTTATAATATGAGAGTGACATTCATGTCTTTTGAGTGAATCATATATGGTCATTGTGAGGAATGGGATATTTTAGTTAAACATGTAGGTCATGTTCTTTTGAAAATGGTTGGGGCTAAAACCTTGGTTGTGAGTCTATTGCAAGATGATAAGGGAGTGGAGCTTGATGTCTTCCCTTCAATAGTGAAAAATATTCAGGAAACATTCGTAAGGAGTTCTTAGGGATACCACTTGAGATAGAATGAATTGTTTAGTTTACAATTGTTTTTATGTTCAGGGTAGAGATTGATTTTCTTCCACCTTATATAATGGAACTACAAATACATTTGGATCTAAAGAATCAATTGGGAGAGTTGGAGGATAAAGTAATTATCCATATTAGTGTGTTGAATTGGTGAGAACCAATTGTATTCACCCAAAAGGATAATGGAATGTTTCAGTTTTTTAGATTAAAGGAATTCAAACTCGATGAAAATTAGGAACTAGTATCCTCTACCAATAATTGATTATATTTTTTACTAGTTGAAGGGTTCTTCATTGTTATCCTAGATCAATTTGAGGTTAGGGTATCATTATATGAGGGTGAGATCTTATTATATTTTATATAGTACTTTTAGAAGTATGTATGTCTTGTATGAGTTCATTATGATTCTATTCATGTTGAAAAAAGATCAAACTATGATTATGGACTTGATGAACCAAATTTTCCACTTACGCATGGATCATTTTGTGGTCTCCTTTGTTTATGATATCTTAATGTACTTCAAAACTCATGAAAATTTTGAAAAACCTCTTGATATCTTCCTGAGTATACTTGGATATCATCATCTATATTCCAAGATATCAAAATTTAATTTTTTGATCAATAAGGTACAATTATTGGGCTATATAATCTTAGATGAATGTGTTTCATGGGACCCTAAGTTGGACTATGTGGTTGTTTCATGGGAATAGTCCAACAATGTTTTTCATATATGAAGATTTTTTGGTTTGGTGGGTTACTATAGAAGGTTCGTAGAATACTTTTATCACATAGTAGTGCCACTATATGGCCTTTACAAGAAGGGTATTATGTTTGAATGGTATGGAGCATGCGATAATGATTTATAGAAATTGATGAGGCTTTTGACAACAAAATTGATTTGGATCTTACCTAAATCATTTAAAGAGTATACATTGTATTGTGATGCTACCATTATAGGACATATAGAAGTATTTTTGTACAGATATTGAGTCATGGAATATGGATCATGACACTTGATTCCATATGAATGGGATTATCCTACACACGATATCGATTTATTCATGGTAGTTCATGTCATAAAGTGTTGGTGAAATTATCTTCTATGTGGGAATTTTATTGGATATAATGACCATAATAGCCTCAAATATGTCTGTTCTCAATGATATTTAAATATATTTCATTGGATATTGTTAGATTATATGAAATATTTTGACTTTTAGCAATCTTATATCCCTTTTAAAGGTAACAGTGTTTCATATTCTTTGAGTTAGAAGACATAAACATATCATATTCAGGAGCATAGTTCTGAGTGGAAGATTATGCCCTTTTTTAGAGGTATATATAATTTTTAATAGGAATAGGATAAGATGCCACTCATTTCCTTGTATATTGTGTTCTCTATTGTGAACCAGGTCAAGAAGAGGAAGTATGAGGATTCTCAATTCCTAGAATTGAGAGACAATTTTAATGGTAGGGAGGTACCTCCTTGTTAGAACATTTATTATGATAAGATTATCTATGTTCATGGACATGTTATTATACCCACTTGTATACTAGAAGATTTGATGTGTGGATTTTATTCCTCTATGTGTTAAATACACCTTGTTTTGTAAAAATTGTATTATGACCTTTGTAGAAATTATAGGTGGATTATAAGTGAATAATATATTTTATGTTTTATGACATTATGCTACATGTATCAATTGGTGATGGATAAGAATAATTATCCTATTATAATTTTCATACTTTTCCAATATTGAAATATAAGTGGGTTGATTTTACCATATATTTTATGGTTGTTTTTCCATGGAATCATCGAATAATGAGGCTATATGGGTGATTGTGGGTCAGGTGAAAAATGGATCCCATTTTATATCGATTTGGGAGACTTTCTCCATATATGAGTGGGGTGATTTATATGTTTTGGAAATAGTATATTTTCATGAGGTTCCTTATAGTATTATTTCTTATCATAAACCATGCTTTATTTAACACTTTTGGTAAGGCTTGGAGAAGGCACTAGGATCTCATGTACTTTTGATTATAAATTTTTAGTTGAATATGGGTGGGATATAAAAATGTGATATCTAGGTGTTATATGACATGATGATTCCATGCCTCCTAGATTTTTTTGAAACATAGTATAAACACTTAGCACTTGTTTAGTTTTTCTGTAAAAATATTTGTTTGAAAACTATTTAGATGACACCATAAGAGGAACTCTATGGTAGGTCGTGTAGATCACCTTCATGATGGATGTAAGCAGTAGAGTTAGTATTGTGGGAGATGAGTATCATGTAGGATTTATTAGAGTATCGTCAATTGATTTGGAAGAATATATACATGGAATAGAGTATATATAATTCATACTTTGATCGACATCGTCAATGTCCCAAGCTTGTACTAGGAAACTTTGTGTTTCTTTGGGTATCATCGAGATTAGGTCCCCCTCAAATTCAAAATTAGGGATAGTTGTCTCACAGGTATATCAGCGCATTTAACATTATAGAGAGGATCAAATGGGTTTCATATCATTTAGATATTCGACATTGGTATGGTACTATTCATGATTTTTTTAATGTTTCAATGATTCAAAAGTATCACCTTGACCCTTATCATGTGATTGATGTTGATGATGTTGAGTTTGAGGCTAATGTGTCCTTTGAGGAGCATCTGATCCATATTGTAGATCTCAGTGAGAAAACACTTTGGGGTAAGACTATGCCTTTAGTCCTAGTTTTTTTGTAGTATAGCCATGTTCAATAGGACACTTGGGAGAGGGAAGCAGATATTCGAGCCTGGGGAACCAAACATTTCTCCTTGTAATCATAGTGATTCTTAGGAGTACATCTTCAGATTGAGTTATTATAAGGTGGGGAGGTTTTAAGATCCCAACCTGTTGATGAGGTATGTTTCTTAAAATTATAGTTTAACTCCTTTTATAATGGTTCATGTGATACTTATTCAGAATATAAAAAATTTCAACAGTATCCAATGAGTTTGTTACATGATAAACAGGGAAAATGGCCACACAATGCATGGTCCATGGTTGTCACAGAATTAGTAAAAGTCATGCCCCATAACCATGTGCCTAATAGAAGGGGTGGATAGTTTTTAAACTATAAAAGGGATTCCTCGAAACCATGTGGTCTTGGAAAGAGCCAACTACATGACCTCTGTATGTTTTTTCAAACCATGTTAGTTCCCCAAAAAAATTGTTAATCATGGATTTCTCTTGGACAGAGTGAACCGAATGGTTGGGGCACTGTTAGGAAAATATTATGGCTTAACTGTGATCCTCTTTAAAAAGTGGTATTTATCATTTTACCCTCCTGATATTATATCAAATTACCTAAAATCTTTACCCTGAATCTTCCTCCAGAAGCCTATGGTATGAACCAAAAACTCTCAAATATTTCAACTGTGATTCTCCTATAATTCTTAGGAATTTAAGGCATCGTTTAGTGTGATTCAAAGCTCCATGAAAGCCTATATGTCCTATTTCTTCTAATTTATAAAATAATATTTGTGTTCTAATTTTGTTCATATGATTCTCATGAGCCCTATTTCTTGGGAGTTCTTCACTTTGCTCTTTGGCGCCATTTTAGATTAAATCAAGGGTCACTGTTAGATGATTAGTCATCTATGAGTATAAGGTCGGCTTTCTAAAAACATTATCCCATAGTCTTGATGTTGTTCTTGTGTATGTTTTTGATCTATTGTGCTATCATGCTACACATTTATTTCATTGAATAAGTAAATTAAATTGATCCTTAATTTTATATATAAGACCCTTCACATGCCATGTTGGTTCCATTAATGATTATAAGTCCAAGAATATGGACACCCATTGGGTCTACCAGTCCTTGAAAGTGGTAAAGTTAGATATAAATAATGAATTATACGGTCCAAGATATAAAATCATTTTTACCTATGTGAGGTCTTATTATCATTATTTAAGGGGTTGTTCGTTGAACATGGAAAATGTAATGTGTTATGATATGAATATGGAAGGATGTCATAAATTTTTTATGGGGAATATTAATATTGATAAATTTTATTAAAGAACATTCTATGGTTGTGTTATATGAATAAATAGAGGAATGTTTTAAATGTTAAATGGATTTAAAGGCATTTAATATTCTATACTTGGATGAGTAAAAAATAATGATTAATTATAAAGGTTCAACCCTGTAAATTTATTATGTTAAAAGGTAAATATGTTAAACCTTGAATGGTGTATTGTGGATAAATGGTTTAGGGATGGTTGGCATGGAACTCTATATCCCTAGGAGGAAAATGGTGTAAATTATGCTCCATAGCCATGGTTAAAGATGTTTTTCATGAAATTTTACATCATTTATTGGAGTGGGTAGACATCGAACTCCATGCCCCTTGGTTTAGTATGTTGGACACGATATTCCACATAATAGGTTAAGGATGTTGTCCATGATGTTCCACATCATTGGTTGGAATGTTCGAACATGGATTTATGTATCCCCAGTTGGATTACTCGACTGATGTACCTCATGGGAAATATGTGACTCTTATGATATATGGATCATAAGACTTGAATAATTTGAAGAATGTTTGATGGGATTGGGTGTCATTAGGAACCAGAGGTATAATGCGGCTAACTAATAATTGATAAATTGGGATACTTATGTAATTCTTAATACACTGTAATAAAATAGATATTGCTTTAGACACCATTGGTGGTGTCCTATAGAGTTTTAATCACACGCTACTAAGTTGTCATGGGTACCTGAGAAAACTTACTTATTGTTGGTCAAGATAAGGGAAAAGTCCCAATGCAAGATAGTTGAGTTGGGAATTGGGATAGATCATGGATGATGTTACCATACTTGTCTTAAGACCCCTATTTTGGATTTTTTATGTGTCTTTACTTTGGTTTATACTTTGTAATATGAAGCTATTATGACATGGCATATTTACTATATTGGATTTTGGGCATTTACCCTTGGGGTTTTATTATGGGATGCATGATTATTTTTTGGTTCTTTACCATTATTTCACAGTTATTACTTATATTTTCATACTTTTTAAAAGTGGTTTTATTCTCCCCATTCACCTTTTAGACCCTTGTTATTAGTTAGTATCCTCTAGGGTATGGAGAGGTGAACTTGAGTTAATGTGGACAACTAGTTCTAGACATCAGCATAGTGAAACCTGGGCCAGGATGTTAAATATATTTTTAATTATACATTCATTATGAGCATGATAATATATATTAATCACATGTATCTATACATGTATATTATGGATGTACATTTTAGTGTACATCCAAAAATATTCTCACAATTTGAAGGATTCACCTGACTCATTATAACCTTTGGATAATACTAGTGGCTCATATAGAAAAGGATTATTCTAGTCATTACTAGGATATATAAATTAATTTTGAATAGTGAACCTTATTTCTCTTCATTTTAGTTGTGTGGATTTTCAAAATAGGTCATTTAACTTAATTTATTATCTTTCTGAAATTATTTATTAATGGATAAATGTTTCAAAATAGAATGATAGTTATTCATCCTAGCTTTTGATAAAGGTTGATTTATCATAGAAATAAAAAAACATATATATATTCAATGATTTGACCCCACTTCCTATAAGAAAATACTCATGGGACCATAATAAAATTAGTATCAAAACTTAATTTGGTATCAAAATGATATTTGGATTTCACTTTTAAAAAATTAATGTTTCTTGAAGATGTAGGTATCAAGAGAATTCTTTTTTGAGGCTAAAATTGAAATCTTAATTTTAATATCCATTATAGATCATATTTGTTGAATGAATAGAAATGTTATCCTAATATTTTAGGAATGTAACAATTAAAGAATTGAATAGAGTATATTTATATATAATTTATCCATAATTTTTGATATTCTAGATGTTGTTTCAAATGGTTATATTCTAATTCAAAAAGGTGTTACAATTATCATGAATAATAAAATGGATATTGAGAAAGATGGTAATACTAGGAATGTGATACATTATTCATTTTCAGAGAATAAATTTATTAAATTGATGGAGACCAAGAAATATAAGAGAATATAAAAAATATAAAAATCATCAATGAAGGAAATGTGATGGTATAGGAAGCCAAATTACAAATTTAATGACTAATGTTTGAATAAATGTGTTTAATGGAAGATGAATTGGTAGATTGATCCTTTAAATTATCCAATGCAGTGTTTAGTTTGATTAGAATTCCTATATAGGCCCTTGAATATGTTATTTTGGTAAAACAGATACTTTCTACTAGATATATTTAATTCTGAGGTATATATACTTGAGGATCAAGATCTCAAAAAAATTACTAGATATTTATATACGATTTTAATTACCAATGGAATGAGTAATGTTAATTCTATAAAAATTAATACAAAGTCAAAAAAATATTTATCTTTTAAATATTTGAGGCATGATAAGAGTCAAGAGAAACAAAATAAGAATATGTAGATGAAGATATTGAATGTAAGTGTGATAATCCATTATTACTCGCATAAATAATTGTTCAAAAGGGAAAAATATAAATATCATGGAGAATTACCTTCTAATAGTTTTATTTGTGGAGGAATTGAGTACTATTCATAAAATTATCTAAATATAAAGCAAATAGAGTGTGAATAAGAGTATGATTCACTAAGAATATTATCTAGGAATAAGAATTAAAAATCAATAATGAAAAGGTATCATTCTATGTGAATTGAATATAAATTATCAAAATTTTAAAAAAAATGTTATTTTAATTGCTATATGAAGAATAATATTATGGAAAAGATAATAGAGTTGACATTTACTTTGAAACATAGGAAAATATGTTAATTTCAAAGGATAATGATGAATAATTTAAAAATGTTGGATGTTATTGTAAAAAATATGGAATGACTAAAATTAAATTTATTATAAAATAGGATTTGGTGGAAGGAATTTATAAGATCTAGAATAAGGATAAGGATATAATGAAACTGATTGAAAATTCTCAAATATCTAATTCTATTGAATCTATCATTACTGAAAAGTAATAAAAGTTATTTAAAATTTGAGAATTTAAAGGTGATTAATATTAAGGAAAAAGGGATGAAATATGGTGAAGAAGATAATAATATACAAGAAGGTAAAGGATCTAGAAAATATACAATAGAATTTAGTATAATTTAAATTCTACTAGAATATATTTAAGTTTAATATTGAAAAGTTTATTTATAAAATTAGTTTCACTTTAAATAAAAGATAAAAATTTTATGAAACCTTTAAAAACATTAATGATATTATTATTCATAAAATATTACACTCTAATATAACAAAAAATATTGGATATATAGAATATAATCCCAATAAATCATCAATTACAAAGGAGATAAATTTTATTTCATTAAAAAAAGAATTTAGAAAAATGAAAATTATTAATTTAAAGTTAAATATTCTATGAATGTATTGGTAAAAATAATTCAATAAAAAGATAAAATAAATTTGGTAACATGTAAATAACACCATATAATTTCATTTTTTTAATGGATCCAAGATCTTTGGTAAAAATGATAAAGGGAAAAGAAGTGTCTAAATATAGATAACGTATTGTTTTTATAGAATAATTATATTTTTTAGTTATTTTTGGAAATATGTTAGTTATGGGAATATGGAAATAAGTTATTAGTTAAAATAGATATATTTCAAAAATTATAAAATAATTTATATTTATATTTTTAAGTAGAGATATCTAGATCTAATAAATCTTGTTAAGAGAGAAACTAAAAATTCAAAATATCAATTGAGTAATAAGTTTTAGTTATTTTAAGATGTTTTTGAATGATGTGACCAGATGGGTCATTTTATATGAATTGACTTACAATTTTTATAAAAAAATTATTATGGGTAACACTCAAAAAAATTATAAGTATAAAAAATATAAAATGATAAAACAATTGTGGTAGAATATCTTTAAAGATATCCTAAAATGAATATCCATGGATATTTTATAGTGGGATTTTATCCCATATAAAAATAGATATGAGGATTCTGAAATTCATTGAAACATGTGAGGAAATAATAGTTTTATTTTTTCATATTGGATTACTCAAAATAAATGGGATTTTTTCAAATAATATTTGAGATATGAAGTTGAAATAAAATATTTCTTTCTTTGATTATGATTTAAAACATAATTTACATTGTGTTTCCAGAATATTTGATAAAGGAAATGAATTTATATTTTGAAAATAATAATGTTTGGTTATGTGTTTTGAATATGTTTTTTTTAAAATAGGATGATAGACTAGTGGCCACTTATTTCAAGTGATAGAAGTTAAAAATTCATGTTATTTAACCATGATGATGGAGAATGAGTTGTGGAATCGAAGGCTTATAGTAATTATGATAGAGTACTTGAAGAAATAATTTTCATGATGTGTTTCTACTAAAAATAGAGATAAATTATGTTTTTTATTAATTAAAATAGGATATATTGTTAATTCATCACACAAATGGGTATAGATTCAGATAACTCACCCCTTAGAACTTTTCTATTCAGATATATACAGACCAATTAACAAATAATAAATGAATAAAAATAAATTATTTATTTATTTTATAATTTAAATTCCATTATTTCGTGTATCATGTTTCCAAACCACATGTTTGAGGCCTTTGGAAAGTTTAATAGTTTCAACATAAGTGATGAAAATAAATATGTCCATTTCTTGAAAAAAATCCTTTCATACAATAGGGATAAATATAAGAGGGAATAGTTTGAAGAATAATTACAAAATTATAGAATTTTTAATGAGTATAGAAAAATATATTTTCTTTAAAAAAATATTTTAAAGGAAGAATATATTTTTTGTGACTACACTAACCATATTGGTAGAATATGGTACATCTCATTTTTTAGGTAGGAGATTGTGATAATGGTTCATAATGAATATTGTTGACTATTTATTTCAAACTACTATATGTATAATTATGTGGTGTTTAAAAATGACTCAACGATATTGAATTATTCAAGAAAAACTTGTAAACATTGTGTAAGATCATGTTTTTTAGACTGGTTTAAATTTTTAATATGAATTGGATAATTTATGTTGGTGGATGGGAAAAATCTTCAACCAAGATTAGAAATGATATTCTAAGAGTTATAACACTTAAAAGTGTTTTTTTAAATATATTTTAAGGACATAGAGGTGTATTGGGATTTAAGATGAGCTTTGGGAGCATCATGGATGAGAAACCTGTTTTCATGA
Source organism: Viscum album (assembly GCA_963277665.1). Lineage (NCBI taxonomy): Eukaryota > Viridiplantae > Streptophyta > Magnoliopsida > Santalales > Viscaceae > Viscum > Viscum album. Next base: position 457,051,720 of record OY728133.1, on the reverse strand, counting down.
GAAACTAACATGGGTGAATGGTTGGTTCAAAGATAGTACTAAATATGCAGCCCAAACCATGTGGCATGTCTATGAATGAACAATGTTTAAAGAAACTATACATCACCCCAGGGGAAAAAATATGAAACTATTTGGAGGTATAGAGAGAGTCACACGTTTGGTGTGTGGTTTTTCTAACTGTGTGCAACAACCATGAGGGATGTCTATCACACTCCATACTGGCACCCCATGGTTAACCAAACAATGAATCTCTTAAAAGGGGATGGAAATTACTATTTCCCCTCTATATGTTTTAATTTTTCACTTCTCCTTTTTCCTCCCATTCACACACAAAATCCTCTTTATCTATGGGATCTCTCCCTCTCCCCCTTATCTAGTGATGGATTTATCTCCTTCATCTAGTGTAAGAATAAAATATCACCAACCACATTGGATCACCCTCAATTATTATTTTATTCCTCTTTCTTAATTATATATATATATATATAATATGTAATTTTTATGTGATCTAATATCCCATATTTTTAGGTTGTTAGTCTATATTTTTTTAATTATCTAGTTTCATATCAAATAAAATCTCGATAATGGAAAAGTGAATATTCATAACAAAATGTTTTGTGGTCAATAGATTTTACCTTAAAGTTTCATCACTTATAAAGAAATTTCAGTTTGTCACGTGTTATACTTCCCTAGAGTTTCTCCCAAATTTGAAATGATTTGAATTGATTATCTAGAACTTATTTACACAAGATTTGACACCATTATACATTGTTGTTGGTTGATGAACATAACTCAAACCACCCCATGGGTGGGATCAATCATATGTCATTATAGACATTTTTTCATCATGATGGAAGTGACAAAATGATCATATTGTTGAGGAATGATATTTTTAAATGGAATGAATGAAATACTTGTCCCTTATACATCACTCGAGAGTGAATGTCTTAGATTTCATTAATTAGTTTCCATGTGGTACAATTATTTCTTAGACTAACTAGCAATTTATATATAAAAAGGCATAATGGAATTAACAAATTAATTGATGTGTGTTAATTGAATTAGATTAATGTGAATGGAAAGACCATGTTCTTTATTCCATTTTCCTTGATAAATGAAATCGGGGTGGATTAAATTAAATTAAGTGCAAATTTTTTAAAAATGGGATATGAATTTTGAATCCATGTCATTTGAAACTTGATAGAAAATGAATCAATCCCCTGGTTTCATGGGATTAAATGAAGTGTTAATGATAAGACCATATCAGTTTCCTCTTATTGGATCATATTAATGAAATGGTATAGGTTATTTCATGAATTTTAACCTATAATGGATATTTCCCTTGGATTATCTTTTATTATCCAATTCAGTATTCCCGCTTAATATGTTACTCCTTGATTGATACTCGATTTTATTATATAGAAGGCCTTATACAGTCTCATAGGACTTATGAATGATATTATTCCATGATTGATACATGGATTCCTAATACAGAATTCCATGGATGGGATCATATATTGTCAAAATGATATTAATCCTTTAGAGAAACATAGGTTCTTGATATAGAATTCCTTGGATGGGATTAGAGGTTAAAAAAATATATAAAGCCTTGAGTGACACTTATGTTTATGACACATAAATATTTGGATAGGCTAAGAGGTTAAAGGAATATATTAATCCTTAGGTGATTCATGGATTCTAGATATGTAATACCTTATATAGGTTTGTAAGATAATTCAATTCATTTTACATTTTATTACTAAATGATTTACTTATATTTCTAAATCATGATGCCTTAAAATTTGTAAAAACCATATATGATCATTATATAAATTTATATAGATTCTTTGGATTCTTGTTGGGTATTACATGACTAGTGTAGTACATGGACACTTGGGTTTATATCCATGGATCATATTTCTACATTATAGTTCTATTTCTTAAAGAATTTATAGCTTATGCTGAATAAGGTATAATCAGATGGGTATCTTACGAGGAATTTGAGATTGACATGGTTAATTATACATTTCTTCTTAACTATTTTACTATTGATATAATTGCACAGTGTATCATTTTATATTCATGTACTACATTTCATTAGACATTGTTGGTGGTGGCTTATTGGGTGTGTCTCACACCCTATTCAGGACACTATTTAGTACTTAGAACAATATCCTATTTATAGGTTAGGAACTATACTATGCTCTGTACTATTTTACTTATGGACTAGTACTAGACATGGGAGATTGGGAGTAGGAGATGACCATATACTCAGGCTACCTTCTAAAGTTATAGAGTTTTATTTATTTATATTTTTTATTATAGTATTAATGTACTATTTGATATTATACACATAGAATATGGGGAGACATACTTGATACTATGTCACCCACAAGCTTGGGGCACCATTTTAGTGTCTCTTGAGTCAGGACATGACAAATTGGTATCAGAGAGTTTCTTTTTCCTTCATCTTAAGGTTTTGGTATGGTTAACAGAAAACTATTAATGAGTCAACACTTGGTAAATATCTCATGTATGGTTCTGGCTAACCCACTCATGCGGGAAAGATCAATTTTCTTATGGTGGGACTACTATTTATGTTATTCATTATTACATTTGATTATTATTTTTAACTTGAGAGGTTGATGTACATTAGCTGGTTACTAATTTATGATATTTACCTATTAGCCTGGTATGGAAATATATGGGGTGTGTTCATTCATCATTTTAGGCACATCAGATTCACATGACATTACATTGCTTATTTTTATAAAATGATTATGTAATTATTAAGTATAAAAATATTTTTACCATTATTCTATGATTTTCTACTTGAATGATTAATTCCATTTCACTGTGATAACATGCCTTGTTAATGTTATGAAATAAGATGGGTTATTAATGTTTATGCATATACCTAAGTTTTGGATTCCCATATATCTTTTTTGTGTGCGTTTAACTAACTAATTATGACATGTTTAAGCCATTGACCATTGGTTTAATGGGATAAAACATTAGTGGTTATAATTAAATGGGTTTTGATAAGAATTTATAAATTTCATCGGCCTTTATAAATTGGGAATGGTGACCCATGTAATTAAACCATCACATATGGGCATATTATACTCTGATTCTAATGGTAAAAACATTGTTTTAGTTACATGAATGCCAATTGTAACATATAAAGGCTAGTAACTTTATAAAATGGGAATAGAAATGCATCTAACTAGACTATGATATGTGCTAAACTAGAATTCTTATAAAAAATGGATTCATTTATGATGTCTTGTACTTATATAATTTTTGATTGAATATTCATATAATTAAATCCATTTATTCTTGACTCAACCCTTGTAGATGAGTTTATCATTGAAGTCCTATGAGATGAACCCACTATGTGTGTTTTAATATCCTGAATAAAATGACAGTACTTGCATAGGTTGCCTTTACTTGTTTTTTCTTTTATTATTAACCCCTTTGAGTTATGTTTATGCTAAATGGGGTGGTTATTTAAAGTTTCAGAAACCACTTACATGACATTTCATATAAATTTATGGTGGAATATTACTTAACCAATCCTATATCTTGATAAAGAAATTGTATTTTATTTTGATCATTATAATTATGAAGCATTAATAAATTAAAATTCAAATTACAACCTAAATATTATTTTCCTATATTTCTTAAAATTGAAATTTTCTCTAATTCATCATGGTTTTGAGAACATATCGATCAATAAAATTTTTAAAAAATAAATTATAGGATAAATTTCCAAATGTGGCATAGTGCCAGATAAAATTTTTTCTTAGTATAGTTTCCCACGATAGGTGGTACTTGATATCCCTTATTTATGAGATTTTGTAAATGTTGTAATAAATGAGAATCAATTAAATACCTTAAAATGAAAAATTTTAGAGGTTTTTTTTCAAGGATACCCATCTATGTGTTGATTTTAAAGATCTATATAAGAGTTTCCTGGAATGAGAACATGATAGTTGCTTGTTGTCCTTAGTTGGATTTTTTTTATACTGTTTATTAATCCAAAATGATAGTCAGTAAGGCCTAGTAAATTATCAAGAATAAGTTTTTTTTAAGGTCAATTCCCTATGTTAAAGGATGGGTTATCCCATTATGGTAGCACATTTAGTGAATAGAAACCAATAGACTTATCAGTTGAGATTTTATACACATTAAGTGATATTTTTTTAATTTTTTGAGATGAGTGGGTCTCTTAGTTGATTAAAATGACCCCCTTGGTAAATGTCTGGTTGTTTGGAAAGTTGAACATCAATTGGGTAATACTATATACAGATACTCAATGAGTGGAAGCTATTTATCTTTATGTTAATGTTGTTACACTTTATGGAGTACTCCCCCTTTCATATTCCTAGAGAGGATTAGGTCCTAGTAGTTTGATTAATTGTAGGTGAAGCCTTTATTCTTTTCTGATAGGTTTGAACCTCTTACGTTGATGATTATTTACATACATAAGTTTCCATATTTTAGATATATTTTATAGTAATTTTAGTTTTCATGTAATGGAGGTCTATAAATGTGTTTTAGTTCTCATTTTAGAGTCCTTGGAGCTACGTGGATGGACATAGTGACCCGGTTTTGAGACTTTATCCATAGAGATAAGGGGGAAGCCTTAAATCCCTTATTTTTTGACTGAGAACCTTGTAAATTAATGGAATATTTCTATTAATTGAAACATTTGAGATAGTTTTTCCTGGGTATTATTTATTTCTTTTATGTAAATGATGTTAGTTTTATACTCACTATTAATTTGATGTGTGGAAGGTGCTCAAGTTTGGTGATATAGGCATAGTGATGCATGTGGTTTTCAATGATGCACATAGAGTGTTAGATATCAAAACTATAATTGATTGGTAGGATTGTTTGTTTCACACACCAAGATTCTAAAATAATAACATTGTATTTTATATCATATGTGACATAAAACACCATTCTTAAACAACCCATAAAATATATTTCTTCATATTTAATTTCCTTGACAACTTGAAAAGCACACAACCCCATGTCGAAATCAACTGTAATATAATATATCATTCTAAACTATCCATTAAGTTAGAGGGTATTAATATTACGAACTAAATTTTGAAAGTAATGGTTATTTATTAATTATAATTCAAATAAGAATCATTTAAACAAATTAACTATTTTCTAAAAAAATTTATTTTTTTAAAAGACGGTTTAGTCTCTCTTTACACACATAATTTAAAATTAATTTTTAAAACTTGAAAAAAATTGAAAAAAAATGAACTTAATTTTTTGAATCATAAAATCCAAATTATTTTAGGTTTATTTTTTTTTTCTAAAATGTTTCATTTTTTATGAATAGTGAAAAATAATGACTTTTAATTGAAAATTATCATTTTTTTGAATTATTTATCAAGATAATTTATATTTGGAGTTATTTTTAAAGTAAAATTAGTTCAATTATATACTAATCAGTGTAATTTATTTTATTTAAATCATTTTGATATTTAATTTGGATAAAAAGTTTGTAAACTCTTGAACATTTTCTCTTTGAAAACCTTCTTTCTTGTTACTCCTACGATATTAATTTTAAATTAAAATTTTCCAATTATGTGAATGGAAGTTTTTAAAATGGATTCCATAATTAAAATCCTAATAATTCATATTATCTAATAATATCAACTTAATTTTTACCAAAATTAATAGTGAAAATAATTAAAATTATTTGTCGCGGTTAGGGTAAAAAGATATTTACAAAGGGGTTAAACTACAAAATATAAGGGTTACAATAACCTATAACATATCTAAAATCTATTTTATGGACATATTTAGAACCTAAAATTTCTAATTATCCATAATAATAATTGTTTTACCTTTTTCCATGTTAATAACATGGGTAAACCTATTTCTGTTCAATAATTACAACTATCTCACTCACCTCACTTATAATAGGTCACCCCCTATCCACTCTTATGCACACCTTCACAACATTTTGGTTCAAAAAATAATTTCTCAAATCACTCCCCAAATTTCATCCCATCATCCTAGAATCAATAATTTTTCCATAAATCTAAACTAGTATTGATTTGGTTCAAACCTATGGAGTTTACCGAAAGAAGTGGTAATGTTCTTCAACGATCATTTTTATTTTATTTCTTCCTCCACCTATTTCAATTATTATGAAAACATGATGATTTAATATAATAATTATAATACATATTTTGATATTTTTATATATAAATATCCTGACCTACAACCATCTATAATTCCATCAAATGGTTTAAGAAATCATCATTTGTGTATAAAGAAGACTACCGCCTAACAAATATATGTCATTTGTTTTTCAATTACCTCCTTTCACGGTTTTGAATGATTATAAATAAAATTTATATATATGATATTTATAATATAATTAAACCTATTTAGTCCTTATATCATAAAAACAATTTTAATTTCCATTACATAGGGTATGTGATAATGTTGCTCGTGTGTAAGGAGAACTACTGCCTCACGAAGCGATATGATTCATTTTTCACTAACGCTTTACATGGATAGTAATAAGGATAATGTTAATAAATATATTTTATAAATATGAAATAATTATGATTATAATTACATATTTATTATTATGAAAATATAATATATCATTTTCTTTATTACATTGAAAGATGAGAACATCATTCATGTATGTGTGGACTACCACCTTAATAAAGCGACATGACTCTCTTTTCATTACTACACCCCATGAATAATATATATAACTATATTTTAAGAAAAAATATTTTATCCTTGAGATTTATTCATTCTATAAATATAAAATATTATTTACCTTCTTTCAATATTGATCATTAAAAAATGGAAACATTGCTTATGTATACATACGGTCTACTGTCTCAATGATTGTAACGTGCTTCATTTTTCAAAACTATCTTTCCTGAATAGTTTTAAAAGTAAAATAATGTAAAAATATGATTATAATTTCTTGATTTTTATTTTTTAGAATATGGAAAAATATAATATGAAGAAGAACCAAAACGTTCATGATAATTCATGAATGATAAAATAAGGAAATTATCACCTGAAAAAATTAAAATAATGGAAAATTATTAACAAATGGAAAATAAGATATTATAAAAGGATAACATATGATATTTAAAATATTAATATTGTTAAATAATAATTTAATATCATGTTTAAAACCACTATACTATATATTAAATCATGTTAAACAAAAATGAAGTGTGAGGTAAGGGATTCCATCCCAATTTTATTTTATTGAGTCATACTATATCGATATTCACCTAATTTATTTTATATGGTGTATATACATCCCATTTGAAAAGTAATATCATGAATAATTCATTATTAATGGAATTTTTGTTTTAAGTTGAATTATTACATCTAATGGAATTTTAATTAAAAGATACCAATTGTTAAAGAATTTTATAACTCAATTTCATTTTATTGTATTTTATTACTCTATTGCTCTCTTTAATATTATAATATTATGTGTGTAATAAATTTTCAAAATAAATTGTTCTATTTACACTTGTTTTATATGGATTTAAATTTTATAATAATAATCGATTCAGGAGTAAATTCTCACCTCATCATTATGATATTTTCAAGGGTTTACATCACAATCTCATTTTAGTCAGGATTTTTTACACATGGATTTCCATTCAAGTAATGTATTCGATCATTATTTAATAAAACCAACAATTTTATTACCCTATATTTATTTAGGATATTTTTTAAGAAAGTGTACCTTTTTTCACTCTTTAGTACTTCAAATAATTGATAAAATGTTTTTATGAAAATCTAACTTCATTTATCTTTAATCAGAAATCCATTTTCTACAAAAACCCTCTAAAAATGTTTTCAAAAATGATTTTAACCATTTTTTAATCTATTTAATAAGTAAATTTTAATCTATTTTAACTTCTTACATATTTTTTGGAGAATAATATTCATGTCAAATTCAAAACAATGCATTCTTTTCTTTTACCAAATAAGTGAAATAAATATTTTTTTAACATATAGGGTATGAATAGAATTTCCATCTATCATGACCAATCAAAGGTTTTAAAGCTTATTCTATAAGTATAAAAGGTTATTTTCAAAGAAATATATTTTCAAACTGTTTTGTGAATTTTTTTTAAAATGTCATTTTCAAAAAGAATGGTGTATTTATATCAAGAATGTTTTTATTTTATTTTAAGGTATTTATATTCATATATGTTAAAATCTCTTTATTATTACTCTAATTGGTATATGTTGTATTTATACCATCCTTATTCTTTCTATGGATAGTTTATGATCATTTTGGGAAAGTAATGTATTGAAAATTGCATTCTTGATTCATTTTTGTAATTGTTAACTTTATGTTGAAATATTTACTTTCTTGTGATCATTAAACATTAAATTTCTCCATAAATGTCCAAATTATTTATCATGGATATGATTATTTCTTCAACTGTATATTATTTATATATATGGTTTTTTACTTTTAATGTTATTTTACTGACAAGGGAAAATTGAAAATATATATTCTTTCTTCAATAAAGATATTTAATGGTAGGGAATGTGGTTTATGAATTAAATAAATTTTTTGTTTTATGAGGAATGATAAGGAAATATAGACATGTATAGATCCTAGTTATAGATATCCTATTGATGTATTAGTAGTATCATGAGGTGAATCAATAAGCTATAATAAAATTAGTTCACAAAACCATATGAGTTTATACTTATTAATTCTTAACAATATTTTAAAGGGTCTTGATGGTGGAGGTATAATGTTCCTTAATTAAGAATTTCGTTATTATTATCCAAGATATTTTCAAAATGATATTATCTCTGGATACATTTCAATATCAATAAATTGATTAAATGGAATATTTTTTCTGTTATTTACCTATTTATATTGATTATTTCTTAACTAGTTATTTAAATGGAATGTGTATTCAGTTATTTACCATGCCATGTTGATTAATCAGTGTCTTATCATGATATTAAAGTTCTTTAAATAGAATGTGTGTTAATTTATTTACCATTCTATATTGATTATTCTTTCTTGATTCATGATGTATTCTTTTTTACTTAACCATTATTGAGATTTGATATCACCCTTATTTTTTTTCCTTTCCCAGGGATTCCATAATGTATATTATGATTTATGTAAAAGGATATGATAGAGGTAATAATATTATTCTTCAAAAATAATTATGTTTTTATTTTTTTCAAATATAACGGATGACACAAGTGTGTATCAATTTTACCAAGACTACTAAACTATTCGGTCTTTCAGGATGTGATTCTATGTATAATATGCCAATTTAATAAAGCATACACTAGATATGGGATACTGGGGCTAAGGTCAATATTGTTGGTATCAGAAAAAGTTTGTTACAAAAATTGGTAACAAGAATTTGGAAAACATAGATTAGGGATCATAACCCCGTAATAAAATTAGAGGATAAGAAAAAAATAACATCTTAATGTATCTATAAGGTATATATATTGTGGTGTTTTATACCAATACCTCCATGTTTAGATACTACAAGTGGAATTGGTTCTGGAAAATATGTATTTATGTTTAATAACTCGGAAAAGGGTGCATCCTTCTTGACCTGATCCCTACCAAGTGTATGACAACAAGCCTTATTGCGCTCCTAGTTTGACACTTTTGGGGAATATTCTTCCGATAATTCACATTATCTTTAAAATAAATTATGAATAATTTTAATTTATTATTATAAATAAATTTCCTATATTAATCCTAAGGTGTCTTATATTGAAAATAATGTGTCGAAATTAAGACATCCTAAAAATGATTCAATGGTTTTCCCACTATGGTTGTTGTTTCTAACACTTTTATTTTGGTTTTAGTCAAATTATAGAACCCAAAGAAATCATGTTAACATTGAAAATGAAGGAAAACATAGTGGCTGTCATGACCCGTCCCAGGGCGGACCGCACCATGACTCCCCAATCCCACCTCAAGTAGGCTAGGGGCTGGTGACTAGCATTGAGTATGCATATTACTAACATGGTAGGCATTACCTAAGAACCTATACACACACACACACATCTCGTAGCCCACAAATTCTGAAATGTAAAAACCACTAAGGAACAAAATGCATGCCTACAACTAAACTCAACCAATAGACTGCTACGAAAAGTAAAGTAATGAATGTAAATTGGGCCAGAATATAAGCCCACCAAAAACAAGAGTCTGAAAACTACAAAGTCCAACCTGTAAAGACAAGAGGTACTGGAACTGCTACTCGTAGCCTCAAGAACGCCTCATCCTGTAGGGAACTTAGCAACCTTGGTCTTATCCTAGTCCACCCTAGGCTCTATCAAAAGGTTTCTCGTCTGCACAAGACACGGCACATGTGGGAAAATCCTGTGCAGGGATGAGTATAAAAATACTCAATAGAAGACCCCGAAAAATGAAAATAAATACACAAAGGAAAGGAACAGCTAGCTCTACACAACATATGTCGACTGAACATATAATAGGAGAACACAAATCAGATTTAGTCAAAACCCATACCCATAGTCTAGAGACAAGTCACTCAACCGCATACCCCCGTCTAGGGATTCAGTTCGAAGATTCCACAAAGCAATCATTCTGGGAGAACACACTCCAGGAGTCTGTTAGCTCTGATGATGTTAATCTAAGAAGTACTATTCATCGAAAATGTCATGAGAGGTAGTCACACTCATTACGGGAGATTCACTCTTTAGTGGGGAGATAATAAGAGATAGATGCACTCATTATGGGAGACACAGTCTTTAGTGGGAAAGATCACAATACATAGAAGAGGATCACTACTAGGGCCATGGTGGATACCATGACTCATCCAGATTCACCAGCTAAATAGAGGATCAACGCCTAGTAGAGTTGGTCACGACGATTCCTGACTCTACCTAGGGTCAAGAATGGATAGAGGTTCTCACTTTGGGCCTCTTGTAGGGATGCTGACTCTATCATAGAAAGTTCTGATAAAAAGAACATAATCCTGTAGAAGTAAATGATGCATGACCTTTAGGGGAATGAGAATAAGTGGCACTAACCCAAACAAAATATTTCCAAGATATGGTGGACAAGAGAACCATGCCGTTTTCCAAAAAGTACATTGCATGTAGAAAAGTTACACGATTTATCGTTTGACACCAAGTACAGCCCGTGTACAATGGCTCGTGTCGTAAAACTGGTAATGTAGAATGGTTAGTACATGGTGTTTATTAATGTGTACACTTTGTGTCTGAGGGACAGGGGTCTGCTCCGTGTACGCTGGCCATGTGCCCGTACACGGTCCTCAACCAGTGTACTCCAACCTGTGTAATTGGTACACTAGGGGTCCCGCATTACTGGCCCTATATGGCTGTGTGATGGAGTACATGGATGTGTACTCTATCCCATGTCTGTGTATCCCTTGGATACACACCGAGTCCCGTGTAGCTGACTCCGCCATGCTACGTAGAGAGTACATGCCGTGTTCTGAAGCCGTGTAGTCCATCCCATGTCTGTGTACTTTCCAAAATACACACTGAGCATCAGGGAAAGTCCAACACACCATGTGACCAGGGTCACACGCCATGTGTTTCCTCTCTAACCCCCAAAACCCTATCCACCACCACTGGTACTACACAACATGTTCTTCAGAAGTACACGCCATGTATTATGGAAATTTCCAGAATCACAAACTTCTACCACCACGCCTCCATGGTGCCCCGTTCATTGATCCGGAAATCCAATTGCCATGAAACTCTAAAATTCATGTCTCCCCGATGTCTCGAGGTCATCTCTGTTGTTTTCGGGCCTCTGATTGGCTATGAAAATTCATTTCGATCCTCCTACGTGAAAAAATCTTGAAGAATGGTCTTTTCCGATCCGAGCTGATTCATTGTCTGCTATGACCGTCGTACCTCCCACTACTATAAATTTAGGCTATAGCCACGGTTCTAAACCGTGGCTATAGGCCCAAAAACTGTGGCTATGGGTTATATCCACAGTTTCATGAACCGTGGCTGGTATTGGCGTGGCTATAGGTCAGAGCCTATAGCCACGCCAATATTTGCAAGGAATTTTGAAAGTGAATTTATTAGTGAGGGAGTGCTCCAGAGTACTTGTTCATGTCTAGTGTAACCTCCTATGACTCAATATTCTAGAGTCCAATAAAAAAATTTACCCACAAAATGACTTATTTTTTAATGAAACCAATGAGAAAACTATATGAATAACGTAAATAGAGATGAACAATGTAATGGTGTGAGAGATATGAGTCATCATGAATTGGGGGAATAGAAGTTGAATGGGTTATGCTTCCACTGTGGCCAACCATACAGACCAATGCACAAATGCCCTGAAAATATTTTTCAAGTGTGAATCCAGGAATTCAGAGAACTTAGGGAATTTAAGGAGGAGGGAGACATGTAAAAATAAAAATATTTGGTCATAGAAGCTGGAGAACGAGAACGTGGTAGGAAACTAGTAGAATGAGCAATATAATCGATTGATCTCCAAAGTATGCATGAGGTTAAGGAAAATTAGATGATGCTCACTAGACATATATCAAGTGTTATGGTAGTTATTTTACTGGATAAAAGATCCATCCATCTATTTACTTCTAGACATCTCGCTAAACTCACAAACTTGAAGGTTTTAATTACCAAACAATTTGTTTTTACTCATGGTTGTGGTTCTCGTTATTTTTTACAAAACCTATGAAAATTGATTTAGGTCAGTATAGAGAATTCCATCAGTACAGTTGATACATTTGTTTTTGACCCTATGGGACTATATGTAGCCCTCGGGATATAATGGATAATAATAATGCATAGTGTTTTGACTAGACAGGGTTATAAAACCAAGGGATTTTTATAGTAGGGGTGGGAAATTAATCTCTATGTAAATGAAACCACTATAGTGTGACCATGGGGACTTCAAAACCACATTATACAAAGAATAATATTATTGAGTGATGGGATTGGTAAGTGCAGATTTGGTTTCTAGAATAAGAATCAAACCGTAAGCTCATATATTGGTTTTATTCGGGTGAATTTTAGAAAAACATCCAGTTTATGTTTAGAAAACTGTAGGGCCTTAAACTATATTTGAAATCCAACAACGCTATTTATATGGTTCTTGGGATGACCCTATTATTTATTTGACCATATAATCCAGATCATTATCTAAATGATGAGTTAGAGCACAATGTTAATGACATGTTGGTTGATTGAATAACCTGACATAGTGGAATCTCATTTTATAGACCCATATTTCTTGTAAAGGAAAAAATATGGGACTTAGAAGATGTTCATTAATTACCAAGAACTTAATAAACATACTATCCCGAATAGGTTCCTCATTCCCATCGTTGAAGAACATTTGTAAGAGTAGAAATGAGCTACATTTTTCTCAATATGGGACTTCAAATCTAGGTTCCACTGGATATGAGTATGAATAAGGGTCTTAAAAAGATAGTGTTTCGTACACACAATGGAAATTATGAATTCCATTCCATTTTATTTGGGTTGATGAACTCCCCAACCTCTTTTAAATATTCCATGAATAGAATGTTCAAAGAATATTTGAGGATATGTCCTTACTATTTTTTTGATGGTATTGTTGTTTATAATAAAAATAATGAATAAAAATTGCAACACCATAGAACCATATTTCGTTACTATAGAAAAATCATCTCCACATTTATACGATTTTTTTTGTACATCCATTCATGGAAAACATTGGACATGTCATTTCTTCCAAGGGAGTTTTAATAGACACCTTGAAAATTGAATGTGTTTTGGGCTAGACCTAAATTAAACATATTAATGGAGTTCTTATATTTTTGGGTTTAACTATATACTATAGATATTTTTTAAAATATATATAAAGATAAAAAATCCTCTCAAAAAATCGACCAAAAAACAACTTCCATTGGTCTTCAGTTGTTGAACAGGCGTTTATTACCCTTAAAAAGTGTTTACATTATTCTATCATTATTACCTAACCTAATTACCTGTAGACTTTTATCATTTGATGTGGTGATTTTGGATGGGGTTAAATGTTTTCCTCATGTAATAATAACTTACAATTTCTTAATTCAGCAAGGCAATAGCAGACATAAACCCTTCAAAAAAAATTATGAAAAAGAAGTGATGGATCTTGTTTTAGAATCTATCCATTGGAGACTGCATTTGTTCAAAAATCATTTTATTATTTAGAAAGATCATAAGGCTCTCAAGAATCTATTTAGTTAGATATTATACAAGGAAAATCAACATGATTGGCAAGAGAATACTAGTGATCGATCTTGAAAGAAGTGATTTAAAAATTTATGCATGTCGAACCCCAGGAAAAAAGACGTAGAAGAATAAGGTAAATGAGACATCAAGGTACTGAATAATAGATAAGGTGAAGGATGGGAAACTATGAAGGGAAGGAGCAGGCCCGAAGGCAGCTCCAAACCCCTGAAACCTCAAGTCACCAGTGATGCTTAGTAATGTTTCTCATGGATGATAAATCGTATAGTGGATAGTTTGTAATGACTATGGATTTCTTTTTTGGGTTCTTAAAATTTAATTTTGGTGATTTATAAAAAAAATGATTAAATTTTAATTGAAATTTTATTTTTTGGGTGGATGGATTTAGTAAATGAGGGAGAAAGTATGTGTTGTTCCTAAAGATCAGTAGATGGGGCCACCAGTTAGCTATTATAAAGCACCATGAACATATTAATAGTGATAGTGGGGGAGGGTTGGCTCTAGACTAACTACTGGATGGTTGATGGTTGGAACCAAAAAGTTTGTGTCCATTGGTCGTTTGGTGGTTTTCCACTGGGTAATCAGTGCCTTCCTTGAACTTGTTTTTCATAAGGGTGATTTATGTCATTTTTATCATGGATTTTGGAGATGGATTAGAATGGAATTGGAGTATCTATTCCACTTAGTTTCAAATAGGATGATATGGATGGAATGTGTAGGAATACCTAGAGGAATACCACATGGGATCAATAAAATCACAGGTTACATAACATGTAATCTGATATTACTGGTACTGTGGGACCACTGGGCTGTGGAACTGAGCTTTTGGCTGGAGCAGGGCCAAATCACGGCATTACCGTGGCCTGACCGCGACGTGACTGCAGCGTGTTGGCCCGGTCCAGCAACATCTGTGGGGAAGTATCTTCCACTTAGTTTCAAATAGGATGATATGGATTTCATGAGAGGATGTTTTCTCAGAATATTTAAAGAAATGAATGCTAATCTGTGATTACTAGAGGATTGGATGACCCCTGATATACCTAATTCGGTGAGGGCTCGAATGGTGGTGTAAGGGGGCTAGTTGCAGGTGTTGGGGGGATGGTGCAGGTTGATTCGAAGGTGGAATGGGGCTGTTGCGGGCTGGAATGCTGGTGGAAGCTGTCTAAAATGAAGGTGGAAGGGGGCTGGTGTGGGATGGATGTGGCTGAAGCAGGGCCAAATCACGACATTACCGTAGTGTGACCGCGGCGTGACCGCGACGTGATTGCGGCGTGACCGCAGCGTGACCGCGGCCTGACCGCAGCGGTGACTGCGGCGTGACCGCTGCGTGACTGCAGCGTGACCGCGGTGTGACCGCAGCGTGACCGCGGCGTGACCGCAGCGTGTTGGCCCGGTACAGCCACATCTGTGGGGAAGCATCTTCCAGTTAGTTTCAAATAGGATGATATGGATGGCATGAGAGGATGTTTTCTCAAAATACTTAAAGAAATGAATAATAATCTGTGATGACTAGAGGATTGGATGACCCCTGATATACCTAATTCGGTGAGGGATCAAATGCTGGTAGAAGGGGTCTGGTTACAGGTGCTGGGGGGATGGTGTGGGCTAATTCGAAGGTGGAAGGGGGGTTATTGCGGGCTGGAATGCTGGTGTGAATGGGCTGAAATAAAGGTGGAAGGGGGCTGGTGTGGGATGGATGTGGCTGGATCAGGGCCAAATCATGGCATTACTGCGGTGTGCTGGCCCGGTCCAGCGACATCCACATGGCAGCATCTTCCACTTAGTTTCAAATAGGATGATATGGATGGCATGAGAGGATGTTTTATTAGAATATTTAAAGAAATGAATGATAATATGTGATGACTAGAGGATTGGATGACCCCTGATATACCTAATTCGGTGAGGTTTGGAGATCTATCAATGTGTAGGAATACCTAGAGGAATACCCCATGGGATCAGGAAAATCACAGGTTACATAACATGTAATCTTACATTACTGGTACTGTGGGACCCATGGGCTGTGGAACTGGGATTTTGGTTGGATTTAAATATCACATACCATGTGACATGGTCACACAACATGGGACCCATCTTAAAAGTCTAACGACACATAAAGAGTGTCTTGGTTCAAACAACCGTTTTAATAAAAAGAGGGAAACCCCTTACAGGGATATAAAAAGGGTCAAGAATGATGTGTGTTTTATGACTAACAATGACATCAAGTATAAGGAAAACATCAATGCAATAATGTTAAGCAAGGTATACCACTGTGAGTTTTCGCAGACAGCACACCTCCATTGGAGGGGTTTTATTACAAAACCATGACTTATTTATCAAACGAAACAATTATCTTAACTCACACTTATTCAAGAATTGCAATTTAATATAAACATGAAGAATTAAGAAGGCAACTAAATAAAATTTAAAACATTCTTGAATTAAATAGGCTTGGAGAGGGATCGTACCTCAACCTCAAGGCGCGTTTTCTTTTGACGACGACAACTCGAATCTTCCTTTTTTCCGCTTTCAAGCATATGCAACTTAACATATATATAAGGACACCTAGCCCATATGTACATTTTTTCATGGCCAAATATGCACAAGGGGGTCCTTAGATATAGGTTTATACATGCATATACCCTTTTACAATTACACGTGTATGCATTTTTCATATCTCTATATAAGCACACCTAGCCCCAATATATATATTCATACTGTCATGAGTGAATATATATAAAGAGGGAACTTATATATGAATATGCCTACTTGTGCATCCACATGTAAGCCTTCGTCAACGGTGACTCGAATCCACCTCAATGAAAGCCAAAACACACAACAAAAATATAAGGAACCCAAAAATCAAAAAATCCCTAATTAAAATTGGGCCAAAGAATAAAAACAAAATAAACCTTACCCAAATCTTGAACTCATTGTCTTCGATGGTGGTGGATAGAACTGGTCTTATCATAAAAAATGACCTATATGAAAATAGTGGGAAAAGAAATGAGATATAACAACTTCTTATATACATGTGATTAGTGTGTCAACTGTACATGATAAATGATACATGAATCCATAACCAACAATGAACAAATAATATTCAAATTGATATATACATCCCAATACTAAATAACATGATCATTAATAAAGCTCTTTTTTTTCAAACAAAACCTTCAATTTCCTATTCAAAAATCAAAAATCACCAAAATATGAGAATAAAGTAAACCTCCATCATCACTTAAAAGAGAGAAATAGGAATTAGACATTGTTCTCAACCAAGAAAATCCATTCCTTGAATGTATAAAATACCTAAAACTCTTCATGCCTATATCCTTCTTAATTTTCTAGATTGAAACCTCATTTTTTAGCATGTTCTTCTTCTGGAATTCACCTTTATTCTTAGTTTATATAGGTTTATCAATTTTATAAAGTAGAGAATTTTCCTTCATTTATTCTTACTCAATCCTCTTGGATTTTTCAAACCTGTTTGCTCATATTATTAGACAATCTTTTGGTGCATGATCTTCCTTATTTTTTATTTGTATATTCCTTATTTGTAGAAACTATTTCCGAACATGTGATAATTGGTTCTTTCCTTTTATCTTTCAACAATTATTATTGTTATGGAATCTATGTCATAAATTCTTAACAATTTGGACTACTTGGTTTCCCTTCCACACACACTTTAAACAGCCTTTAGAGTACCCTTTTTAGGCTCCCTTTCAAACTCCACACTATAATTGTCAATCACTAGCCCACTACAATATCAAATATTGATACTTAACCCAACACATTGATCTGAATGACATCTTATAAATAAAAAATCTCTAAATAGCATATTTACCAATATAAACTCCTCATAATTAACTGAACACACTGACTATACCAACCACTATAGGTAAATCATTAATTTTGGTGCGGTCTTGGAACCAAATATGGTTCATCCAACATCCAACTCTAGACACTAAATTCATCCATTTACTATCTAAGTTCATACATTTCACAACCTTGATAATTATCACCATCCCTTGATATAAATTTCACTCAAAAAAGACGAGTATGAATCTACCCACTATAGTATTATTGATACCATCATCAATCCTACATACACATGTCTAGTTCCTAATATATCATTATGATCACTATAGAAGATCCTAGCCAAAAAATGATATAGCTCCATGAATTCCCAAAACATGCTCTTATTCTATAAATCTACCATAGCCTCTCATAGAAGAGGGACTGAAACTCGATCTATAAAACCTCCTCATTTTTTCTTTTATGATCAAATGTATTTATCCATTTTGATTCATCTCCTTTGAATTTAGAAAATTCTATTTTCACACATATATCATATAGAGTTCCAATCCTTTCAAATAGGAACTAAACTTTCTTCAACATATTCTAAACATCTTAAGATCCCATGTCACTACTGAAAATTAGATACTGATACTCCTAGAACTCATGGATAACTTAGAAAACCATTGTTTTTCATTTTCGAAGGCCTTGGTCAATGGATCAAAGTAGGTGTAACATAATATGAGGGAAACAACCACTTGATCATATTTCCCATGAGAAGACAATGCCATCCTAATTAGATGCTTTGTTGATGAATTTTGACTCAAAATTATTCGGTAATAACAACATTACTAATTAGAAACCCATCACACCACAATCCTAATCATGCATTATTACCACAAAATCATGAAACTACCTTTGATCCATACTTAATAAAAAATATCATATCCAAAACACCAAACCCTACGGTTTATCATAATAATCTAAAGGTTACTCTCCTACACAGCAATCATAACAAACAAACCCCACACATTCACCCCTGATAATAAGAAACCAGCCACCCCTTAACTGATCTAACAAGAAAGTTCCTAAAAAAATACACAATCAGAACACCCAGAAATCACCAAAATTCCCTATATCGAGAGTTTTACATAAAAACATCAAGAAAACCCCCAACAAGATCCACCAACTTGAGGGATTACCACTAACACAAACCCTAAAAACAAATCCAAACCATACCCAATACATAACCATCATACTCTAAACTACTAGGAATCTAATATCCTAAAAAACCAACTAAAGGTTCTCATCTACCATATAAACATGATTAAGATATCCTAAATCAAATAAAAACACGTGAAAACCACTACTTTAGATTCTATTAATTAATACATCGTCTATAGGTTATTCTATAAAACACCAATTCATATATTATTGATGTTTTAATTAATCAAAACCACTTTCAAATTAATTTTCCAAAAACAGGACCACAAATACTACTTTCTCAAACCCACTTTCTAAATATCCTTTCCTTTTTTAAAACTATTTTTCATAGACATGTATTCATGAACGTGTAGAGAAATACCTATATTTCAAGTACGAATCATGAACTCGGATTCTATTTTCACCCCATGCCAAGAGTCATACAAAAAATAACAATATCAACCTAAAAATAATACTTGAATAAATATCTCAATGATAACAGTGTAAATATATAATGGAAAACAAAACCCTTGGTGACTTGGGTTTCCATCGTACAGGTGTTCTTGATGAATACAACCGGTGTACATCCTAATATCCAACCATTGGAGAAAATACACATGAGTGAAATTTGAGGGGATAAAACCCTAAATACCATCGTTGGGTAATTAAGAGGTATGACCGGCCGAGGAGGATGATGATCTACGGAGGTGGGGTAGCCACATCAGAGGTACGCCAGAGGAGAAGGTGGGGCTGCTGTTTCGGGGCAGTGTCTCCAGGGTGGCAGAGTTGGGTGGCGGAGTCGGGGGAGGATGTCGTGATGAGTATTACTCCGTGAACAGCATGAGAGCTTGACGGTTCGGAGATGAGGTTCGTGGTGAGAGAGGTTGACAAAAGCGTAGAGGGTGTTGATAGGAAGCGTCTGGAAGAAGGCACTATGGTGAGAGATGTAGACAGAGAGGAGAAGAGGGTCGCTGCAGATCGGGGGAGGAGGAGAGGAGAGCCCAACGCGGATCGCAAAAAAAATAAGAGGAGAGGAGAACCCGATGAGGATAAAAAAAGAACTGAGATGTTTAGCCAAGGATGTCTAATTAAATCGTGGCTATAAACTATCTATAGCCACAGACCAATAAAACCGTGGCTATAGGTCTGTGCCTATAGCTTAAATTTCTAGTATTGTCTGTAGGTTTGTTGCGATGTTTTATCTCAAGTTTGTGATCGTTGCGTTGCAAGACGGGTGCGCAACGATCCGTTGTTCATCACCCCATGAAAAACACGAAGAACGCATGAGGGAAAAAAGGGGGAAGAAATCCAATATGAAAATCAAGGAACGAACATATGTTGTTGTTCATCACGGCATTGATCTGCTCCTGTTAGTAGGATTATATGGAGAAGAATCAAACAATAATTTAACATATAATAATTCCCTAAAGTCATCCCAATAAAAACCCACCCTCAAAAACATATGAATCAACGGATCAACATTTTTGTGGTTGATCCATGTTCGTCATTCAAAATTAAAAAAATGGGGAAAAGAATATTAAAGTAATATCGCCTACCTCGCGAAGGGTTCGATTGCTGACAGGGGGGGTCGTGCCTACGTCATCATCGAGATCATTCAACATCGTTGGCTCAGAAATTTATAGCTTTTATTTTTTGTCATTAATCGCCAAAAGTTCTCTTTAAAGCACCAAGGATTCTCCAATGTTTCTCTCCACCTTCTGCCAATGAGAAACATTTGATTAAGTCATTAAAAAGAGGGAACGCGTTTCAGCATTATTTTACGTTGAGTTTCTTCTATTATGCCGTGTCATTAATGAGTCAGTGTTGCTATTTCAAGTTCATTATGAGGTGGAATTTATTATTGAAGTATATGCATTTTTGTTGCGCTACAACGAATGTTTCCAAAATAAATTAATCTTTCCATTTAATTTATTTTAATTTTTACTAAAAACATCTGAAAATTAACTTTTTCCCTCGACCCACACTGGTCAAGGTTAGACCCATTCTTAGGAAAAGTCGTCATCCCGGACGCAACGATGCCCTCATATTTTTAATTCATACATCTGTTTGGAAACTGCTACAACCACGCACAAGTGTCGACTCACATAACTTAAAAAATTTCAAATCACCATTCCGAGATCACCGAGCCTCGAAATGATGTGCTGTCACTGCACCTGGTATCATAATAATTCCATATTCTATTAAACAAATAATACACATAAAATTTGAGACATTATAGTTTCTATGATCAACCATATGGGGTGATGATAATACTGAACTATATCATGATAATTCATAATCAGTTATCTCAAAATATTATTAAAAACCATTACCTTAACCCACACTTAGACTTGCAAAAGAAGATGAAGATGGATTACTCTAAGATCTAGAGTGATGGTGACCATAGAGGAAGGAAATTTGGATTTCATTCATGTCGTAGATGAGGAAGGATAAACCCAAGAAATTGCATCAATGTAATGAGAAAATTTATTATGTGTGTAACTCAAGGGCACAACAAAAATAATTACTCAGTAAAAACGAAGTGTATAATGGAAGGAAATAAATATCACATAAGGGATCTATTAATAGTACATTGTATTAAATGGGAGAAACCTTGGTATTATCTAGGTCAATTATTTCATCTAAATGTTATATCAAAGGCCAGGTAAGGTCCTATGTTTAAATATATTGTTTGAAGTATTTATTTGGATTATAGAATTATATTATAAAAATATTTTTCTCATTGGTATTTTGGTATAAGATTCATGAAACATTTAATAATTATTTAAAATTTCATAAGAATATATTTCTTTATTAAAAAATATTTATAGATACCATCATTGGATAATGAGTTTAATATTAGTCATAAGTTCAAAATATTAACATAACCTATTCAATTTTATATAATGGGATTCGGTAAATATTAAGGATATTTTTGGAAAAATTTATGGAAAATATATGTTTTAGTGATTTTTTTTGGGGAATAATGGATTTAATTTTATAGATATAATTTTAAATTTATTAATATCCTTCATACAAGATATACAAACAATATTATTAGACTTTTGGGGTTAAAATGAGTTGTATTGAAAACCATCATAAGAAATTTATTGGATGATTAAATTTATTTTAGTGATTTACATCATATTTTTTGAGAATGTTACTGGAATTATATTAGTATACTTATAGAATAAGGATACCATGTTTTTTTGGTGGCAACTCATCATGTCTGGAAAGACCTCAGGTGTTGAACCCATAATCGAATGATGATAAGAGTTTAGTTTCTACCATTTTCCTACGTGATTTCTAGGTTAATATGTTAATGTTTTTAGATAGAATATTAGATAAATAAATATTAATAATGAACCAGTGATGTTACTTTTTAGGTTTAGAGATTAATTTATTATATTGGATAACTTGTGTTAACCATATTTGGTTCAGAAAATAGTTATAGATAGACAAGAATACTTTTAAATATTTTATCGATCCTAGAATTTTTTAAAAGTGTATTTTCATTATTTATTAATAAAAAATCATTTCTCTTATTTTCTATAGTAATAAATGAATTTCAAATTGAACAAAGAACAACCAAATTATGAAATTGTACTTATACAATATAAATGTTCCAATTAAGTATGTTTACTAATATTCATAGAGTCTATAATAATTCCTCAACATTAGGGAATGTTTTTGAAAAAAATATCCTAATAAATTCATATACAATGAATACAAGTGTAATTTAAATCGTTATAGTTTTATGGTTTGGAGGCCCTTAACTTTATATTGTTCATTAATTGTCTTGTGATTAATGACCTCAATCACTCTCTATAATTATTTACTCTTTTATTCCATTTCCATATATTCAATTTCAAAGAGTGACCAACTAAATTTAAACCTAGTTATGTGTTATTATAAAGGACCTTGGTACTTACCTTTATATCTTCTTATTGTGTTGTTTTGTAAACTCTTTTTATGGTGTGGGATTTAAAAAAATAATTATTTTGAAATATCAAAACCATGATTACCAATATCATATTTAAATTGTGAGGATGAAATTTATTTAATTTGGGAAGAATTTAACAATCAAATATTATAAAATAAGAACATTTTATTTTATAGATTATGTTTCACACAAAAAAAAGTTTAAACAGCCCAGTAAATATATTTCTTTAAATTTAATATCCACGATCACATGCGGAACATGAAACCCTGAGTCGAAATGAATGTTAATATAGTATATCATTTTTACATAGTAATTACATTTTTGTGTATTAATATTAATAAATAAATTATTAAAATCATGTTTCTATATTTTTTACAATATAAATAGGAATTATTTAAAGAAAAAGAAATGTTTTTCTAAAAAACTATATTTTTTCTAAAATAAGGTTCAGCCTCTATTTACCTGGATAATTTAAAATTAAATTTTACCACATTTAGAAAACAAATTATAAAATAATTAAAAATTTTGGAATAAAAATATCAAATTATATTAGGGTATGATTTGTGTATTTTTATAAAATGTTTTATTTTTTCTGAAGAGAGAAAATAGAAAAGTTTAATTGATAACTTCCTTTCTATTTAAATTATATATAAAGTTAAATTATATTATGAATTGGTTTTCAAGTAAAATTATATTAGTTATATATCAATTAACCCAATTTTGTTCATTGTAATCATTTTCATATTCAATTTTTATAGAAAAAACTTTGTAACTTTTGAATATTCTCTATTTGAAAACCTTCTTTCTCATCGCATATTTAGGATTAATTTTAAATTAAAATTTTTTATTTATTTCAATGAAATTTTTACACATAGATTAAATATTTGAAATATTATTAATTTAAATCATCTAATAATTCTTACATAATTTTTTACCAAAATTAATAGTAAAAACACTAAAAATTATTTATTGTTGTTATGATAAAAAAGGATTTATTAGGGATTAAAAATATATAAGGGTTAAAATGAACTAAAAAATTGTATAAAATATATTTTATGGAAATACTTATACTCTTTAATATATGTCTCTATAATACTCCATTTCAGACTGTTATGGGATGTGAAAAACGTGGGTACACCTATTTCTTTTGAAAAGTTACAAGTGTATCACTCACCTCACTTATAAAAGGTCACCCTAACTCCACTCTTCTTCACACATTCAGTAATTTTTATTTTTTAAAGAGACCCAAAAATAACTTTCAAAAATTCATAAACTCATCCTATAATATTATTTTGGGCATAAATCCAACCAAGGAATGATTTTTTTTCAAACCTAGAGTTTACCCAAAAACAAGCTAATGTTCTTCAACAAGTGTTATTATTTTATTTCATAATCCAACTCCTTAAATTATTATTAAGTCATGATGATATAATAAAATAAGAATATTAAATATAAATGTATGTTTTTATGTAATTTTAATGACCTACAACCATCTCCACTTCCATCAAATGTGTTACGGAATCATTATTTGTTTGTAAGGAAGACTACCACCTCACAAACAGATTTCAATGATTTTTTTATTAGCACCTTTCACAGTTCAGTATGATTATGGATACAAAATATATATATTATATTTATAAAATAATTATACATATTAAGACATTATATAATATATACCTTTTTTACTTTTAATTACATGTGGGATATTATATTTTCACTCTTGTGTATGGTGAACTACCGCCTCGCGAAGCGATGTGATTTTATTTTCACTAACGCTTTACATGGAAGGTAATAAGGATAGATTTAATTAATATATGTGATATTAATGAAATAATTTTAATTTTAATGACATATTTATCATCTTGAAAATATAATATATTAGTTTTTTTCTTATACTAAAAGATGATAACATCGCTAGACTGTGTGTGGACTATCGCCTTCATGATGCAATGCGACTCTCTTTTCATCACCACAACACCTAAATGATATATATTATTACATAAAAATAAATAATATTATTATAATTATATATAGATAAAATATTGTTTACCATCTTTCTATAATGATCATTTAAAAATGGAAACATTACTCATGCGTATGTACGACATACTATCTCCATGATCGAATCATACTTCGTTTTTCATATCCATATTTCATGATTGGGTTTAAAATTAAAATTGATATAAAAATATGAAATTAATTACATTATTATTTTTATGATATTATGGAACTATATATTTTCAATAAGAATTAAAACTTTCATGGAAAAGTATCATGGAAAAGTAAGAATGTAAAAACAACGCTATTAACACCAAAAATATTAAAAATAATGAACGATTATTAATGAACGGGTGATAAGATGTTATAAAATATAATATATGATTTTATAAATATTAATATAGTTCCTTAATAAGTTAATAAATATTTTTAAACCACTAAATAGGTTCTTAAAGAATGTTAAACAAAAATTAAGTGTAATGTGAGGGATTTCTTCTCAATTCTTATCCATTGAGTCATACGGAAATGTTCTTAACCTAATTTATTTTATGTGGTGTGTATAATAATACATTGAAATTTAATATGACGGATAATTAAATATTCATGTTATCTTATGTTTTAATTTGAATAATTTCATCTAAGGGTATTTCAATTAAAAGTTACCAAGTCGTAAATAATTTCATAACTCAATTTCTTTTCATTAGGTTATATTACTCCTTCATTTTCATTGATATTATAAGATTATGTGAGAAATGAATGTTAAATATATAATTATTATTTTCTATTATTTTATTTGTATTTACATTTTATGGACATAATCAATTCATGGTTTAATTATCACTTCCACATTTTAATCTTTATAGGGGTTTACTTCATAATCTTATTTTAATCGAGATTGTTTACACTTCAATTTCTATTAAAGCAAATTATTTGATAATTTTTTATAAAAGAAAATTAATTTTAATATAATATGGTTATTAATTATTTGTTTCATGTAATATTTCCATTTTTTTCTTTTTGATACTTAAAATAATTGAGAAAATGTTTTTTTAGAAAATCAGACTTCATTTCTCTCTTTAATCAGATATCTATTTTCTACCAAAGCCCTATTTATAAAAAAAATTAAAAAAAAAATTTAAGCCTTTTATAAATTATTTATTAAATATAATTTTACCCATTTTTAATTTTTACAAAAAAAATTGAAAGGAATCATAATTTTGTTTTCAAATGAATTCTCGTTTGGATTTTATCGAAAAAATGAAAAGAATATTTGTTTCAATGTGTACGATATGAAAGGAATTTCAATCCATCATGAATAATATGTTTTTTCAAATATTATTCTATAAGTTTCTATGTTTATTTTTAAATAAAGATATTTTAAAAATGTTTTATGAAATTTTAGTTTTAAAACGTGTTTTTCAAAATGAAAAGGACATTTTCCTCAAGAATTTTTTTAAATATATTTTTACAGTATTTCTATTAATAAATGATAAAAACCCCATAATTATTACTTCAATGGGTATATGTTGTATTAATACCGTACTTATTATTTACATGGATTTTCTATGACTATTTTTACTAAGTAATGTATTGACATTTACTTTTCTCATTCATTTTTATAGTTATTAACTTTACCTTAAAATATTCAATTTCTTGTGATCATTAGACATTAAATTTCCCCTAAAAACCCATATTATTTATCTTTCATATACTTATTTCTCAAACAATAACACATTAATATATATGGTTTTTTTACTTTTTAATGTTATTTGATTGACTGGGGAAATGTTGATAATTCACATTAATTCTTCGATACATATATTTAATGGAAAGGCATATTGATCATGAATTAAATCGATTATTTGATATATGAGGAAATATTTGGACTTGAAGACATGGGCGAGGCATATTTATAGATATCACCATGATTCATTATTAGTATCATGGGGAGAATCAGTAAGCTAGCATAAAATTAGTTGGGCATACCATATGAGTATGTACCGAGTAATTTTAAAATGTCTTGTGAAAGGTCTTGATGGTAAAGGAATCATGTTCCTGGGATATGATGTCCAATAATTAAGAATTTATTTCATTAAAACTTAAATTATTATATATATGATATTTTCATAATGATATTATCTTTGGATGCATTTCATTCATAGTTTATTGTTTAAATGGATTGTGTTTTCAGTTTTTTACCTTCCCATACTGATTATTCCTTATCTAGTTATTTAAATACCATAGTCATTCATTTACTTACCCTTCAATATTTATTATTCTGTATGTTATCATTATATTCAATTTGTGTAAATTGAATGTTTTTTTAGTTATTTACCCTTCCAAATTTATTATTTTTTATCAATTCATGATAGCTTGCGCTTTAATTAACCCTCACATAAAATTTTCACTCACCCTTATTTTTTTTCCTTTCCCCAAGATTCCATATAGTGTACTATGATTGATGTGAAATTATATTCTAAAGAGAATAATATTATTCTTGAAAAATATTTTTTTTGTAATTTTTATTTTCAACTGTAATGCAAGACACAAGTATGTATCTTATTTACCATGACTAATAACTATTAGGTCCTTTGGGAAGTGATTAATTGTATCTTATGTAAATTTAATAAAAAAAATATAGAGGATATATACTATTGGGTTCAGGTTCATTATATCTTAGGTTCCTAGCCAAGATGACCAGTGTTTGTGTGGTTCACACTATAAATTCTTGAAGCAACATTCTGAGGTGGGATTTTTTTTGATGAATCATGGAATATGTAGGTGCTTAATTTTTAATACAGGTTCCAAGAACTATTTTAACGTGTTAATAACTTACATACCATGTAGCACAGTCATCATGACCTTATTTATAGAAAACTTATAGAATCATGAGTCTCTTCTTGAACCAGGTGTCATGAGATGCATACGTTTTGTGTATAACATGTTTAGTTAATAAAGTTTTGATATATTAATAGTTATAAATTTAATTTCAGTGATTTTGTAGGTATGAGACAAGGACGGAAGGTTTCGACTATGTCGCTAAAGAGAATGGATACCCAGAGCTTTGTATTAATTAAATATGTTTCCTATAATAAGGGATAACTTAAAAATAAACTAGGTGTCATAATATGGTTGAATCATAGTTGGACCATGAAATCCAAGGTCAATATATGTAGTGTCAAGTGTTAATTAAGAAATGTATATCCTATTTTTATGTGATCATGGCCACTGAGAGTGATACACACATGTTGGTGGAAACTTAGTGTACTCATAATATAGTGAATATCATTACCAATATCATGATAGAGTCTTGAGTATTTTAAGAGAGTTTCGGCTATATGTTTATCTAACTACATATCTATCTTTTTTGGTTTTATGAAGAAAATATTTGAGTTTTTTTCTCAAATAGTGGTTTTAAAAAATATAGATGGTGAATAGTACATCATTTTCCATTTGAGGGTGGTGACCCTCATTATGATTCAATTTTGTTGATCATTATGGAAACTATTCCCAGGAATTAGGAACAGGTGTCGGGTGGTGTTTATATTATTACTTTAGGATGACAGGATTATAAGTCATTCCATTCATATGTCTAGGATGGATATGAAATGGGTAGTGGTAATCATTTTTTCCATTTCAGTTTTGTGGTGACACGGATACTCTTAAACTGCGGAGAGGGATGTCTGTCGCATGAGGGTGGACCTCATGTTAGAAAGGTCATAGGACCTTCATACTGGTTGGGTGATAGCTGTTTTGGATCTTGTATATTGGTTGATATATGAAACAAATGTATATATTTCTTTCCCACTAAATTTCAGTTATAGTTTTGAATATAAACTAGATAGAAGTCCAATTACAAGTGTCATTATGGAATGGATGGTGATTTTATAAGGGTTTGGATCAGCAATATGTTATTTTTTGTCTTATATCATGGTGATGGTTTTGAACAGGGGATGGTCTATCTAGGATACTTCACCATAAGTTGGGTATTGGATTTAGTGAGCATGCTCAGAAGGAACTCAATACATATTGGGATGAAGGCTTTAAAATCTACTTTAGTGATGTGTTAGCTATTGAAGTTGGGAATTTTCAGAAAGTGGTTGACTAGAGGTGGTTCAACATGATTTTATTCTAATATTTGGATAGGGTAGATAAAAAACCACATTTAGTATGATTTTGGGATGATATGAGTTATGTTTAAATATTGTCCAAGAATTTTCAAGGAGAATCCAGTGCGACCTATATGAGCTTGGTTTATGGAGTTTGATTGTTTTTATTAAATCAAGGACCAATGGTAGTTTCATTAGGTGTGGTTTGATAAATGCCTTGGTAGTGTCTCTAGGACACTAATGACAACTTTTAATGGAAACTTCTGATGGTGGGAGAACCATGAATTATAATTTCTCATTGAAACCTACAACCTATGGTTGGAATCATCATTGGTCGGTTAACGAAAGAAACAATGGATTGATTAGGTCTCCTATTATATAGGATTCAGTAAGAATCATCTTGATGTTTTATTATTGTTTATGATTATTGGATTATGTTTTGGAAATTTTACTTCCATATGTGTAAAATGGCTCCTAGAGGTGAATTGGGTGTCTAGAAATGTGACACATCCCATTGAGTGATAATAAAAACCCTGAGTTGGTCATGTAATGTTTTTATTGTTTATATAATCCTCTTAATGGATAAGAAGTTATAAGGTTAACAGTTTGTATCATCCTGTGTTTTGGACCAGTTGAAATTTTCAAAATAAATTTTAAAATTTTATTTTTTAAAAGGGCCAAATCCTAAACAGAGATTAAAAATGAAATTTTGAGAGTTATAACACTTAAAATTGTTGTTTTATGATTATTTTTAAGTCTCGAGAGGTTTCTTGGGAGTTTGGATGAGTTTCATGAACATTGGTCTTTGAAAAAAATACTTTCATGTTAAATATATTGGGACACATACTTGGTGCACATTTAGTACTAACTGTGCATCATATTTGTGAAGGTACATAGTTTGAATAAACCATGAAACAGTCCAGGGGAAACTATATACCATGCTTTAGAGGCATATGTAGGGAGTCTCAGAATTAGTGAATAGTTTTCTTAATTGTTCTCTAAAATCTTTTGAGGGGTGTTCCCATTTGAATACTTCCACTACAAGCTTAGCACATAGTTATCCCAGCAATGTGGAAAACCCATGAAATTATTAAAAGGGAATGGAGATTTTTATTTTCTGCTTCATAATTTTAGTTTCCTTCACTCATTTATCCTCCCTTTCAGGCACATCATCCCCTAGGGTTGTGGGATAACTCCATCCCCCTCTTATCTGGGTGTTGAGGTACCTCCCTCATCTGGTGTCTAAATCAAACATCATTTATCACATTGGATCGCCCATAGTTTGTCTTCAATTACCCTTCCTTTCTTTATTTTCAAGGTTATATTAGATGTTGTTTATCTATGAGCCAACATTCCCTATTTTGAGGGTGTTTTTGTATTATTTTGTTTTACCTCATTTCAACACGAATTGAAGCCTGGTAATGGATGAGTAAATCTTCCTATGAACATGGTTGGTGGTATATGAATTTTTCTTTAAAGTTTCATTGTTTATAAATTTTTTTCATTGTTCTGCATCCTAAACTTCCCATACATTTCTCTAAAAGTGTAAAATGACTTGAATTGATAATGTTGGACATGATTAGACCTGTTTGGAATCCCTTGTAAATTTAAAGACGTTGATAAACACCACCCAAATCACCCCATGGGTGTGTTCAATCATATGACATAATGACCATTTTCCTTAATAATGAAAGTGACCAAATGATATTATTAGTGTAGAAAATGATTTTAAAATGGAAATTATGAAACACTTGGAACTTTTTTATCACTTGAGATTGAGTGTTTTATATATGATTAATGAAATTTCATGTCGTATGGTTATTCTTTATAACAACTGACAATTTATAAATAAAAAGGATTAATGGATTTAATGACTCAATTGAATTGTATAAATTTAATTATATCAATGTGAATGGATACACCAAGTTACTTGGCCCCTATTACTATATAAATGAAAGGGGAATTGATTAAACTAAATTTAGTGTAATGGGATTAAAATTGGAAATTAATGGTGCGGCCATGTCATTTGTCCCTTATTAGATTATTAATTATTCTCATCTTTAAATGGGATTAAACGACGTGTGAATTGTAATACTATTTCTCTTTCCTCCTCTTAGTACTTATAAATGAGATTATATAATTTATTGACTGGATTTTAAACTATCATGTATATTTATCATATAATATATTTGAATATTAAATGAAACATTCTCACTTAACAGGTTATACCTTGAGAGATACTCATGTTCCTTGTTTTGATGGAATTGGATAGGTACATTGGACTTATGAATGTTATTACAACTTGAGTGATACTTGGGTTCCAAATACGAAATTCCAAAGATGACCACATAGTTCATAAAAATAATATTATGCCTTTAGAAATACTTGGGTTCCTTATAATAAATGTGTTTGATATCCTTCGAGGTTAAATGAAATTATGTTACACCTTGAGAAACACACTGTTTAATAATAAAAAATAAATTGGATAGGCTCAAACGTTATATGAGATTATATTATTACTTGAGCAGCACTTGGGTTTATGGAATCCCACATTTTTATTACATAACTTTTCATTACATGGTATAAAATAGAGGATATTTTCAAGTTTAGTTTATTGGAAATAAGGTACATAATAAATAAAAACATAAAGAAAATTATAAATCCACTTGAAATAAATATTCAAGGGTTAAACCTATGTTATATTTATAATATATCATAACATTGGGATATACATTAAAGGAAAGGGGTGAGCATAAAGCCTAGTAAGGGAATAAAAAAAAGAGACATACCACATATGATCTTGAGACATATTAATAAGAACATAAGGAATAATGATAAGTCATGAGTAAGAGTAATATCATAATAAAAATAACATGAATAATAAAATGGAAATGTGACTAAAAATTTTAAATGAGACATTCATAATCATATCCTTAAGGTATATTACCAAGGTATTGTAAATGCAAATTTCTAAGGTTATTCACCATGGTATCGTAAAACATATAATCTATAGAGATTAAATTCTTCACCCAATACATTGGTACAATATCAGGGTGAGCCCTTCATATGTCTTAATTTCTTGTGATCCACGTAGATCAAAATAAATCATTTCAATAATAACCTAGGGAAAATAAATAACAGGTTTCTTATCATAAATCTTGGCACACAAAAGCGCTTAAAGACATGATCATTGCATCATTTTTAACCCAAGAAATGCAATGTGATTTTCTTATATGTAAATACATAAATAAATAAAGGTAAATTTTAAATCTAGTCGAATAACCATTGAAAATAAAAAAATACTTTTTGGTATTTAAAAAAATGGAATAGAGAACTTCTAATGTAAAAGTGAAAATTTTAAGAACAAAATCCACCTACATGACACATATAAAACATGGTTTTAGAAAATGAAAAAATGGGAGGGAACAAGGTTATCCCATTATTAAAAAAATATAATTATATTAATAGAATAAAATAAAGTTTAAAAAAGAAATTATTTTGTAAATTGGAAGACATACCACATAAAAAAGGGAACTTTAATGGAAAGAGAAGTGAAGATTTCTCTTTCCTTGAAGAGTTGTTCCTAAAAAATTAGGATGGAACCTTTGGGGCATTAGGAAACCTCAGCGGAACTCCTTGGGAAGAAAAATCACTATCAATTTGTGGAAGATAGATTGGGAGTAAATGGTAATAGATAAATGGGTGGTTATTTATATGATAAGTGGAAGAATTCTTTAATAATTTCCAAATATTCGTCTTGGAAAACTAGGTTGTGAAAATGAAAAAACAATTATTACCCACAGTTTTCTCTCATTATATTGGTGATTTAGGTCTAATTTAATGTTATTTTAATCCACCATAACTGAACTTCATTTTTTAAATAATTCTTTTTCCATGTAAAATAAAGGATTCCACAAAGTATTGTTTTAAAATCAAATTTCCCTTTTTAGACTTTGGAAAGTAACTTATAGTTTTAAAATTAAATAAAATATATTAAAATACTTAATATTAATAAAATAACATATTTTTGGTCATTTATTTTTTAAAATTATTTCTTATATCATTATGAAATAAATATGATGTCATACAATATAAAAAAACCCTAAAATTTTATTTTTTTTTACTATTCACAAAAAAATAAAGTATTTTAGAAAATTCTCATAAATTCACCCTAACCTAATTTTAACATAATAATTTAAAAATATGGTTTATTTTATCATAAAAAATTATCTAAATATGGTTATTTTATCTTTTAAATATAAAAAACTTTATTTATTTAAAAATAACATTTTTAAAGAAACAGTTATGTTTCTCACACTTACAAAAATATTTCATTGGCCATTATAAAATTATATTATCATTTATAATTTAGATAAAAAAATTAATAGAATATTTCAAAAAAAATATTTAGAATACTTTGGTCTTATATAAAAAATGTATATATTTTTTAGAAAAATAAAATTATATTTTATTTGCATCTAAAAATCATATTCTCAAATTGATCTCAATTAAATAAATATTTAATTAAGAAAAACTATTATTAAAAGGAATTGGTGAAATAATCATTTTATTTATATAAATTAAGTTAAATTTCAATTGACTAAGGTCTGGAAACATAGCCCCTTATTACACCCACATATGCCCTAAGAGCAAGGTGTTTGATGGTGGTGGTTTTTTGGGGTGCCTCGGCTAAAATCAGTCGAGTAGTAATCCCTACTAACTTGAAATTTTCTCATAAGAAAATTTTTAATGCTTCAATTTAAAAATATCGGATTGGTCTTGGTCAAGGTTGAACCCTAATGATGATACCTCCCTCCCATGTTCTGACAAATGTTCTTTAAACGACACGAATCTACTAGTTGACAATATCAATTCTTTTTAATGTATCAATTATCTTATATCATTACAACTTATAAACACTATTTATAATGGTATAATTATCAACCAAATTATATTTTACAAAATTCATATTGACCAATGGACATATTGAATGATTTTCATATAAAATTTAAATTCTAATGATCACATTTCCCTTAGTACCCTATAAATACCCCTTCATTTTCAATCAAAATTCACTGTAATTTATATTAAGGTAATAATTTCATTTTCCTAAGATTTTTATTGGTTTAATAGTATTTTCTTAAATTTTTATAGAATTTTCTGTGGGGGAAATGATTCTTGTATATTGGGGTGGTCATTACTTTTCTATTTTAGATGTTTTATTTTATATTTTTTCTAACTGTAATGTTTGTCATTTTAATTAGTTTCATAATTGACTAATATAATGATCATTTTCAAGGAGATTAAATTTTGTTAGTTTATCATTATTTTTTATAATAATATATAAAAAAAACTTTATTCAGGTAAAAATAAAATTTTTAAAAGTTTGGGTCGTTACATCCCCCCTACAAATTTCATCCGTAAATTTTCAACTCATTCTCTTAGTTGGGAAAAGGTGAGGGTACTTTTGCCTTATTTTATCCTCTATTTCCCACACTTCTCAGTCATGTTTATGGTTCCTCCATAACAATTTGAAAATGTGGTTAGCCTTGTTGCATATAACCTTGTCTCTACGATATAAGATCTCCACTAGCTAATCCTCATAAAAGAGTTCATGATCCAGTTATACAACCTCCAGATTCAGTACATGTGATGGATCTCGTATATACATCTTTAAGAGATATACATGGAATACATAACGAATTTGAGATAAATTTAGTGTAATGGTTATCCAATATTACACTACTCTTATAAAATCAAGGATTTAATATGGGTCAATGTACTTGAGACTAAGCTTCCCTTTCCTTCTAAATCACATGACTCTATTCCATGGTGATATTTGAAGGGAAACTTTGTATCCAACATCAAACTCCCAAGTCCCCTTAATGGTTTTCATCATATCTCTTATGGAAAATCTAATCATCCTTTATATGGTTTTGGATTTAATGAAACATTCATTTCATATCTGGAATAATATTGGGCCAAAATAATTTCCTCTCACCAACTTCATCCCAACAAGTAAGAGTTCTACATCTCTTTCCATATAGAGCTTCATATGATTTCATTTGAATACTTGAGTGGAATATATTGTTCTCTGAGAGCTCAAATAATCGAATATGTTGATCCCATCCACCTTTAAATTACATTGATCATGTTTTCAGCATGTCCTTGAGTGTTTTAATAGACCTTTTATATTGTCCATCAGTTTGGGGGTGATAGGTCATACTAAAATTATTTAAAATTTTCAAATCATGGTGGATAATTCTCCAGAATTTAGTTGTAAACCTTAGATAATGATCAGAAATGATAAAAATTGGAACTCCATGAAACCTCACCACTTCTTTCATGTATATCTTGGAAATTTGGTCTAGATAAAACTCTTCCCTAATAGTGATTAAATGTGCAGTCTTGGTGAGATGATCCACTAGGACCCATATTGCATTGTTTCATTTGTATGTTCGTGGGATACCCATGAAGAATTCCATAGTGATATTTTACCACTTCCATTTTGGAGGGGTGGTGTTTTTAATTCCCCATTAGGAAGTTTTCACTCTGACTTCACTATCTGACATACCAAACACCTTATAGTGTAGTAAGACATATCCCTTTTTATATTATCCATCTAATAATGATCATAAAGGTTCTTATACGTCTTAGTGATTCTAGGAATTATAGAGTATGTAGAGCTATGAGATCCATCCATCAGATCCATATTTATCTCTTCGTTATAAGGAACACATATCCCTGCATGAAATTTCAATACACCTTCTGGATCAATATTGAACTCAGGAAACATCTGATTCTTCACAGCCTTTTTCATCCTTTATAACAAATGATATTCTATTTGATATTTCTTAATATTATCTAATAATTGTTGTTTATAAATCATTTTTGATAGGTTTTATGATTTCTCTAACCTTATTATTCCCATGTATATTTTAACTAGGTCCTTAATCAAATGATATCCTTGAATCCTAATTAATTCATAATTAATTCATCAGTGTCTATTTTTTTATGGGCTGATAATGAATTGAATAGTCATATTATTTTATAATCTACAACCATATCATTTGTCTCATGTTAAATTCATTTTGTGTGAAAATATACTTCAAACATTGGTGGTATGTGTATATATCACATTCCCCACCATAAAAATAGTAGCTCTATATTTTCAGATAAAAATATGCTATAGTTGGCTCTTGTTCATGGATAGGATAATTATAATAATAAGGATTTAACTGTCAAAAAGTATAAGAAATTTCTTTTTATTTTTTCATGAGGTCCCACCCAATCCCTTTCAGAGATTAATTTCTATAAATAATGAATCCTTCTCTGAAAGAGGGTAGAGTTAACATAGGTGAAATAACCAATCTCTTTTTCAACTCTTGTAAACATTCTTCACATTTATTTATCTAGATGAGCGTATCCTTTTTTTAAGGTAACTTAGTTAGTGAATTAGAAATTCATGAGAAGTTTTTTCACAAAAATCCTATAATTTCTATCTAAACCAAGGATAGTATGAATCTTAGTTACAATTTTATGATGAGGTCACTCCTCTACAGCATTTTTCTTCAAATTTCAATTTATATTCCTTCATTGGTTACAATGTTCCCCAAGAAAGTAACTTTTTTGTAACCAGAATTCACATTTATTTAATTTTCCAAAAAGGTCATCCTTCCCCATAGTTTTTTGTATAACCCTTAGATGATCCTCATTCCCCTCTTTATTTTTGTAATATATCCTAATATAATCAATAAAAACTATAATTAATTCATCAATGTAGTCTTTAAAGACTCTATTCATTAAATCCATAAACATAGAAGGATCATTAGTCAAGTCGAATGGCATAATAATTAACTCATAATTATTGTATCATATTCAGAAGGAAATAATTGTAATATCTTATATATTCACACTTAATTGATGATACCCAGATCATAGGTCAATCTTAGAGAAGAATTTAGCCCTGCAAATCTGATCAAATAAATAACCAATCCTTGTGAGAAGGTACTTGTTCTTAATTGTGATCTGAAGAAGTTCTCTATAATAAATCCAAGACCACATTTATCCCCCCTTCTTTTTCAGAAAGAGAATAGGTTCTCACCAAGGAGAAACACATGGTAGAATAAATCCCTAATCCATAAGATCTTGAAGTTATTTATTTAATTCCCCTAACTACATATTTTTCATTCAATATGGGGTCTTTGATATCAGCTTGGATCCAGGTATGAGGTCAATTCATAACTCTAGCTCTCTTTTTGGGGGAGGTCCATGTAAATATTCAAGAAATCTATCAATGTATTCTTGAATGATAGATACATTCTCTATCTTTTTTCTTTTATTTACATCTTCCTCTTCACTGATCATATCCTTAAAAAATGCTATAAGAGGTGCTTATATACAAAGATAAGGTTGGGATATGTCTCCTTTCAAAGTGATTGTATATTTTTAATTCAATACTACTAAAATTTCCTTATTTTTGCAATTTATCATTGAATTATACTTTTACATCTAGTATATCCCATGTATAGTGTCGAATTCCACTATGGGAATGAATAGTATAATTTCAATGATATTTTAATCGTAAAAGTTAACAATAGATTTTCTATACATTTCTTATGATATGATATTTCAACCATGAGTATTTATTGATAAATTTACTTCTAACAGTTCAATGATTGATACTATATTCATTTAAAACTTGGACGAAATCAAGGAATGTGTAGAACCAAAATCAAAAAATGTAATTTCTATCTTTGAGGTCACAACAAATATACCTACCACTACATCATTTATAGCCTCCACTTCATCTGTCGTGATAAAAAAAATTCAACCTTTCTCCCTTTTCTTAATATTTGGTTGATGGTGGTTACCTTCCATTATATTATTATTTAGACATAGATTGGCAACATTACCAATCTGTCCACAATTGAAACATTTAACTTCTAGTTGGTCATCAACCATCTTCCCTTTATCTTTAATGTTGACAAGTTGAGGCTTAACCTAACCACGATAGTTTCGACTTATATGAACATCTCTTCTCTACTTTTAGTACTTTACACTCCCAATTAATATGTTCCTTGAATAATTCTTCCCACATTTTTTTCATGTCAGAAGTTTCACTTTCTTTCCTCCTATTCTATGATCAAAGTTCTTCCTTGAGATTCAATCCATTGATCTCTTCTTCTCATTTGATCTATGAGACAATTTTATCTCTCTTAACTCCATTTCAACCTTTATAAAAAAATTTCATATCTCATCATAGCTTTTAGAGTCTCAATATTTTATATTCATCCACATATGGTGTCTCATTCTATAAAATAATATAACAACCTTTCCCTTTGGATCCACAAAAAAAATTATAGGTGTGTCACAGAAGTGTTGTAAATTTTATTTTATAGACTCCCATAGATTCATTTTCTTTCTACTTCAGTTAGGGAATTTCATCCCCATATTTGTATGAATTGAACGGGAAAAATATTTATTAAAAAATATTATGTTGATCATTTCCCACTCCATAACATATATCTACCTTCTTGGGATTATGTTTTTAATCAATGTCCACCACTAATCATCTTCTCTTTCTAAGAGGTATACATCTGTGGTTACATTATCTTTCTATGAACAACATAGTATAGAAAATTTATTTTCTATAGAGATTATCCATTGTATATAAATCAATGGGTTGGTAGATCCACAAAACAAAGGTGTTCACTAATGCATAAAGGTATAAATGTAAATTTTTTCTCTTAAGGTGAGTCGGGTCTATCGACTTGATTCATGTTATTGTTTATAACTCAAATTGTTTGATTCATCTTCCTCATGATGTTTTCTATTCCATATTTAATTATAACATCATTAGGGAGTCGTCTATTTCACTCATCATTTACATATTTCCTCCTATTTCCCACCATTTTTCTAAAAGAAGAAAAAGTTAGTGAGAAAAGTGTTACTTTCACAAATTAAATAATTATAAAGGGATCTTATGAATTAAAAAATCATTCTTAAATATTTTATTAATCACTTATAATAATAATTACATTTTCTATATATCATTCACATTGGTTCATAAAAAACCTTATGATTAACCAAACATATCCCTCAGGTGTGTCAAACTAGGAGTGAATCAAGGCCTGTTGTTAGGCAACAGTTCTTGTTTGTGGCTATTCCAAAGAGTTGTTTTTGGGTGTTACCCATAAATACATATAAGTCATATCCACATCCACTTTT
This sequence comes from Viscum album, assembly GCA_963277665.1. NCBI lineage: Eukaryota > Viridiplantae > Streptophyta > Magnoliopsida > Santalales > Viscaceae > Viscum > Viscum album. Next base: position 457,012,162 of record OY728133.1, on the reverse strand, counting down.
TCATATCTAGAAAGGGATGTATTTTTTTGGAAACCACTTACTTAATACTTAACCAAAATACTAGGTTGTTTTACTAAATTTAGAATTTTCAAAAGGGTTATTCCAAAAGTATTCAAAATTTAATTTCTACAAATAAAAAAACCATCCTTTGATCCCAACTATGGAATCCTACCTTTTAGTTTAATAACTTTTCATTATATTTTACAAAACAGATGATCTTTTCATGTATAATTTATTGGAAATAAGGTACATATTATATGAAAACATAAAACATTATTCTAAATCTACTAGAAATACATATTCATTGGTTAAACCTTAGTTATATTTACTACATCTCATAACCTGGGTATATATATCAATGGAAATGGATGATCATGAATCCCAGTAAGGGAATAAACAAGGGGGTCATATGACATATGAACTTGAGAAAAATCATTAATAACATAAGGAATAATGATAAGTCATGAGCATGAGTCATAACATAAAAAAAGAACATGAATTATAACACGATAATTTGGAAACAACATTTAAATGGGATATTCATAATCATATCACCAATGTTTATTACAAAGTTGTTGTAAATGAAAATTACCAAGGTTATTCCCTAAGGTATCACAAAACATGTCATATAAGGAGACTAAATTCTTTACCCAATGAATTGGATCACTATTAAGGAACACCCATCATATGTATTAATTTCATGTGATCCACATATATCATAATATATAATTTCATTAGTAACCCATTTATAATTAAGAACGAGTTTCTTATCAAAAATCATGGTATACAAAACATCTTAAAGACATGATCATTACATCATTTTTATCCCATGAAAGGAAATTTAGGTTCCTTAAATATAAATATCCAAATACAAAGTCATTTTAAATATATTTGAATACCCATTTTAAATAAAATAGGTTGGGGTATTCAAATAAAAAGGGTAACAGTATTTCTCATGTAAAAGAGGAAATTTTGAGCAGAAAATTTGGTGGCATAAAGGGTATAAAACATAGTTTTATAAAAAAGGAAAAATGGGAGGGTAAAAGGTTATAACATTAATAAAATAATATTATTTTAGTAATTGGATAAAATATACAATATAAATGAACTTATTTTGGAAATTTTAAGACATACCACATAAAAAGGAAACTTGAATGGAAAAAAGAAGTGAAGATTCCCCTTACCTTGAAGAGTTTTTCCTAAAACTTGAGGATAGAACCTTGGGGGCCTAAGAAAACCTTGGGGGACTCCTTGGAAGGAAAAAACATCAGAACATAGTGGAGTATGGGTTGGGAGTGAATGGAAATGGTGAAATGGGTGGGTAATTATTGGATAAGTGGAGTAACTGTTTAATAATTCCAAATATAGGTCTTGGAAAACTAGGTTGTTGAAAATGAAAAAACCATTGGCTTTCCCATAGTTTTTTCATGTTATTATAAATTTTATTCAAATTTAATGTTATTCTAATCCACTATAACTTAAATTAATTTTTAAATACATATTTTGGCATGAAAAAGTAAGTATTCCACAAATAAATGTTTTAAAAATAATTTTTTCATTTTTAGACTTTGGAAAGTAACTTATAGAATTAAAAATTTAATAAAATATATTAAAATACTTAATTTTAATAAAATATAATATCTTAGGTATTTTATTGTGTTTAATTTATTATTAAATCATTGTGACATAAATATGATGTCATAACATATACTGAAACCCTACAACTTTATTTTTTAATATTCACGAACAAAATAAAGTATTTTAGAAAATTATCATAAATTCACCCTAATAGAATTTTGACATAATTATCCCAAAAATGATTTTTATTTTATCATTAAAACTATATAAATATGTTAATTTAAACATCTAAATATAAATATTCTTATTTATTTTAAAATGGAATTTTTTTAGGCACAATTAAATTTATGACACTTATAAAAAAATTCCTAGGACATTATAAATTTATTTTAGGGTGTATGTGGGTGTAATAAGGGGTTATTTATTACTACCACATACCCCCTAAAAGTAAGGTGTGTGATGGTCATGGTTTCAGGGGGTTTCTCAACTAACATTGACTGAGTGGTAATCTATTATGATTTGAACTTCTTTTATAGGATATTTCATTCAAGCTTTACTTACTGAGGATCAGATTGCTATTTGTCAAGTGTGAACCCCAAGGATGATACCTCCCTCCCAAGTTCTGACAAATGGGCTTCAAACGGCACAACTATACTAGTTGAGGCCATGCATTCTCCTTTATGTATCAATTATATTATATCATTACAACTTATAAAAACTAATTATAATGGTTATAAACCAAATTATATTTTCCAATGGTTGTGTTGACCAATATTCATATTGACCAATATTCATATGGAAGTTAAATACCAATTGCCATATTTCTCTATATACCCTATAAATACAACTTCATTTTCACTCAAAATTCACTACAATTTTTCCTAATCTTATATTTCCACTTTCTTAATATTTTGATTGGTTTGCTAATATTTTTGCTTCATTTTTATATCATTTGAAGTGGGGGAGATCATTCTTTTATATTGGGGAGATCCTTACATTCCCATTTTAGCAATTCTATTTTATATTTTTTGTCCAATTAAACTTTTTTCTATTTTAATTGGTTTTATAGTTTAATAATGTAATTATCATTATTAAGGTAATTAAATATTATTGTTTTATCTTTATTTTGTCTAAATTTATATAAAATAAACATTTATTGACAAAAAAATTACATCATAAATGGTCTGGTCATTACAGGGTTCCGGATATGGAATTCCTTAGATGGGGATATAAGTAAAAATAATATATAAATCCTTGAGAATAAATTCTATTCTTGATAGAGAATGTATTGTATGGGCTTAGAGGTTAAAATAATATATTAATCCTTGGGAAATATGTGGATTCCTAATACGCAATGCCTTATATAGGCTTGAAGGATAAGTGAAGTCGTGTTTTTCTTGATTATTAAATGTTTTACCTAGATTTTTGAATCATGATACATTAAAACTATTAAGATCCTTAAATTATCATAATATATATATGGCTTCCTTGGTTTATCCTTGGGTCCTACATGACTATTGTTGTACATGGATTCCCGGTCTTATAGTCTTGGTTATTATTTTTACTTTGTGTTTCAAATTCTCATAGACATTTCAGTTTACGGAGAAGTAAGAATAATCGAACAGGTTTCCCATGAGGAACATCATATCATCATGGTTACTTATACACTATTTCCACACTACTTTACTATCGATATACCTATACACTACTTCCTTTTATATTCTTTTACTAGATTTAATTATCACTCATTAGTGGTGTCCTACTAATTTCATCTAACACACTATATGGGCCACCATTTGATACACGGACAGGATTCATGGTAAAAATTTGGGAGCTATAATTTTATCTTATATTACTTATGGACTCATAATTTACTTGGAATCTTGGGAGTAGTATATGATCATATACTCATGATTTCCTCCATAGCTGGAGTCTTTTATTTTTTTATATTTTCTCATTATAGTCCTAATATATTTGTAACTATTGTATGCTTTTCCACTTATATTCACTTATCAACATGTTCATGCATGGTCATTTATTGGGAACAGTTTAGGTTATCTTTGATTTTTTCCTTTAATATATTTTTTCATCTTATACTATTTATTTCTTTTTTAAATTTACTCTATTGTTTATTATTGTTCTAAATGGTATAGTCTCTCCCCTATACCTCCATTAGAACCTCACTACTAGTTAGAAACCTATAGTATATATAGAGGTGAATTTAAGTTCATTTTTACCCCATATTAGGAACCCATTTAAGTGGCTTTAAGGTTAGAAAATGTCACAATATATCATCGATATAAAGAGTACTAATATGATTAAGTTTGAGAAAAAGATATTGAATGAAATTTTCCTTGGATATTAATTAAATGGAAGGGGTTATTTTTTCTATAAAAATGAATTGATAAATATTATTTACAAAAATAATGTGAAGGTGTTAATATTTCATTTATTTATTTTAAATAGTAAGGAACACTTTTTATCTTGACAAAGATAATAAAGAATTGATTTGGATGTGTCCTTGAATTTCTAGAAATTTGGATGATTCGAGTCATGGGAATATAAAAGATTATGATTAAACAATATCAAGTGATTAATAATGAATAACTCAAGTACATAATTTTTTTTGCATATAGGTGGATTTCCATAATATCGTCATTGATCATTGCAAATGGTTCAAGAAAATATGTCTTTAAGTAAAATATTTCACACAAAATTGATTTCTCAATTTGAACCATGGGGTATGAGTGGAACATTGAAGCATCATGAGTGGATTCATTACATGAAAAATTTGTTGGACAAATAATAAAATATTGGAGTTGGTTAATAATCTAACAAATAATAATTTTATTAGAACAAAGTGGGTGTTATGATACAAGTTCAATGAAAACAGATAATTGATAAGAAAACAATAGAGACTTTTGTGGAAAACAAATTCTCAAGTTTAATAAATTTATTTCAATGAGAAATTTTTATCAAGATGATATAATTAAAAATATAAAGATATTTCATTTTATAGCTACCCAAAGAAGTTAAAATATTTTTTCTAGTAAATTTCAAGTCATAATTTTTTATTATTAAACTTGAACTAGAAGGTTAGTTTAATAAATTCAAAGTATTTATTTTTGGGGTTGATGAAACATGTGTATATAAATTGAAGAAGGATTTATATTGGTTAAATAAATCTATGAGTTAATGTTTTTAAAACATTGACACATGTTTGAAGTCTTTGAATTTTTAAAAAAATGGAGATTTGGCAGTGACCACTATATTAAATAAACCAAGAAGAAATCTATCACAGGCATCCTTTATATCAATGATATTTTATTTGATAAAAATGAATAAGGTTCTTTAAAATATTTTTATACCCAAATGAATGATTTATTTTAAATTTTTATTATGTGAGAAATAAATAACTTCTTGAGAATTAAAATTTATAAAGAGAGGTACCACATTATTCTTTATCAAAATAAATACATCAAATATATCTTAAAAAGATTAAAAAAATTCAGAATATGGTTTTTTTGTTAATTTTATTGGGAAAAAAAATTTAAAATGATTAATATGGAATGAAATTTGATTAAAAAGAGTTTAAAAATCTCATTAAAAAATTATTTACTTGAAAATTTTAAGATCATATATTTTTTGTATTGTTAAATTGTATTCTGGGTATTGAAATCTTCCTAATGAGTCAATTAATTTCCGAAAAAATATTCCTAAGGTATATTAAAGTAATAACCAATAATGGATTCATTTATAATAGTAATGGAAATTTTTATCATTATTTGTTTATTGAGATAGATTATATTGTAAGTGTTCATGAGTAGAATCTTACATTAGTTGCAACATTATTCTTATGAGATATATATGTGTCTTGGAACATTAAGAACAAAAAATTTATCACCCTGAGTATAGAAGGAGTAAAATATATTTCAGCTAAGAAATAAAAAATACAATTTAAGTGGATGAAGACATAACTTAAGGATTTAATTTTGGAAGTGATATTTCTTTTCTTGGTGGCATGTGATAATAAAAGTTTCATCAATCTTTCAATAAATATAAAATTCTTTTTTGAATCACATTGATATAAAATAACATTATATTTAAAAATATATATATAAGGGTTCTTAAATATGTATTGTATTATTATAAAGTATAAAGTTTAGGATGTGTTTAAAAAACCATTCCCTAAAGATGAATTCCATAAAGTAAGGTTGATGATGGGAGTATTCAAAATTTTCAAGAAAAATATATGTAGTTTCCATCCCTTATCACACTTATTCTTTATTTTGATGTTATCAAATTGGGAGATGAAAATATATATCCAAAGATAAATATTTTTTCTTATAAGGGGGCATCTATAGATTTAGGAAAATATATATTTTGGTTGAGTTATTATAATAGAAAATATGTGATTATGAAATTTGTGTACGGTTTGTGATTATGAACTATTTTGATGTGTTTGTTAATTATGTGTACAAGTAATGAGTTTAGAATATATACAGGGTAGTTTTTATAAGAATTTAAGATTAATTTTTTTTGGTATTTGTTCTTATAGATTGTATTATGATTTTCATTCATCATTATTGTTTCCTATGATCAGTATTCTTAAATTTTCTGGTAATGATTAAATAGTGGTTCATTTAAGAGTGTGAGGATGTATGTAATGAAGGTGAATTATGTTCATTGGATGAAAAAAGGTGCTATTTTGGTGAATAATGTGATGTTTTATGTGTGTTTTTTTGGTGTTGAACTGGATGTCATTATAGGTATTTCTTAAGTTAATATTCTTCAAGGTGTTTAATTTGGTTATAAATTCATGAATCATATTAATTTTAAATTAAAGTTAGGATATTGATAGTATTTCAAGAATTTTTTAAGAGTTGATTTGTGATTGCATAATTTTGGAATTTGGAAGAAGAGGAATTAAAGAGAAAAGTAGAAGACCTATTTTAATATATAAGCACCAAAGTTCTCATGGAATGAAAATAGAGTTTAAATGATCCTTTTAAAAATGATTCAATGTTGTTTGTGTACCTCTATAGATTATATGTTAGTGTACTTGTATTCCACTAATAAAGGAATTGTTAATTTTTAACCAGTTATCCTCCAATGACCTTCTAGTGGATCATACCATCATTCTAGTAGGTTTTGGTATAAAAACTATTTTTAATTGTTTTTAATTTTCATTATTTATGGGTTCCTCATGATGATATTTCTAAGTTAGAAGTTTTCCTCCACTGAGAGGTGGTGAATTAGTGGTGTCTAAAAAACTATCTCATACAAACAATGTGATTCCTATCACCAATTAGTGTGAATAAATCTTGATGGATAAATTATGATTATGATAGGTTGAGCGATAGAGAAAAAACATAGACACAAGGATTTTTACTCAAACTAGCCCTTATTATCTGGTGGATATTCCTTGGTGTGTTCTGGTTTTAATATAATTACTCACATTCCAATTTATTGTCAAATAAAAAATAAAAATACCAAAATAATTGTCATTAAATCCATTTAATATATGATCGAAAAACACCAAAAAGTCGAATGATCTCAGCTTCCCATACCTCAAGTGCCTCTAGAATTTATATTTGTTGTGAACCCTCGTTCTACTCAAAAAAATTTGGCTAGATGTATCTTGTAATATGAGGAACTCTCTATGTTTCATCACATTGACAATTTCTTTGTGGGAATCATCTATTTAAAGAAATAAAATTCATTGTGTTGTGAAAACTATGGATGAGTTGTGACCCTAAATATCAAAATATATGGAAGAATAAATCCAAAGTATATTACAGTATCTACAAATATGTTTCACTAGAATTTTGGAATGACCAGATGATTATGACATGATTGGTTCGATATTTATAAAACCAATAATCAATTGATCTTATATAGTCAGACTCATTGTAGGGTGTAATGTGAATTATGGTCTTGCATGCCTCAAATATCCTAAATAGACTAAATCTAAAAACTTTTCCAAAGAGGTTATAGAGGAGTGGTTTCTCTTACTTGGATATAGTCCTCTTCCCATCTCTAGACCATGTTATGAAACCAAATCTCTTCATGGTGTGATCCAATGTTTTGTGGCATGAATTGTTTCATCATGATGTGTACCCACAAGACTTCCAAAATTAGTGTGACACTTAACTCTCCTAGGGTTTCTACAAATCATATCTGAAAATCATGAACTCTATTGTTAGAAATTTTTCATGAAACCATATCATCTATTATGTGACAATTCTCACATCAGATTCATTCCTTCCTCACATTTGGTAAATTTTGATTTATATACTCTCAAATTAGGTTAACTCGTTATCTAATAGTCATCGTCATGGAACAACCTAATAGCTTGCATTGTGATTTACATAAAATGATATTAAATAATTTTTCTGTAGAAATAACTCATTTAATTTACCCTCTATTGTTATGTAAAATATTCCTTATATGATATCAAAAAATTCATGTTATAGACTGCTCATCTCATTAAAGTTGTTCTTTTTATTCTGTAGTGAAACATCACTACTTTAATTCATATTAATATTCACTTAAATAAAAATTGATCCCATCTCAACCATTATAATGGTTCAAATAAATAATATATGAAATCATACCATAATCATGAATTAATTTCATCAATAAAAAAGTAATTTCATGCCTCTAGTGCAAAGGTCATCAAAGAACCACAATATAGGTTAAAATAGTCATTATGATTGAACTCCACCCCTCGATGTATGATCAATGTTGATTGACTATATGTCAATTGAGATAATCTAAAATAAACCTTTATTAACACACATGATTATGATTATTTATTTTTTACTCAATAATATGGATCTTCATTCTCCCCATTTCATTTTTTGGGAATATACAAATCAGTACATGAGCACTTCTCAAAACTTCAATTTCCAACACTTCAATTTCCCTCTGATTTAGAGGACCGCTCAACTCTTACCTCGTTTATGATCTCTTAAAAAACTAGATACTATCTAACATTTCAAGAAGATATACTTTTGTTTCCACCCACCCAAACTTGGTAAAAAATAAAGTAATGGTAGACTTAAAATAACTGTGAAAAAATATATAGATTTTTGATGAATGCACTCCCAACAACACTCTAATGTGTTGAAAGTAGTCCATTGAAATAGTATTTATTAATATATTTTTTAATTTTTCTTTATTTGAAATATATTCTAACAAATTATCACCACACTCCACATTCTCCTTAACGAAGTGGAATTTGATGTCAATATTTTTTGATCTCGAATATTATACTAGATTCAATGACATATTAATATCACTTTAATTTATACACCTAATCACTAATGGTTATGTGCCATCAATATCCATGTATTTAGGTATGATTTTATCCAATTAATTTGGGTTGTGTCTTGTTACACCACAAAATTATCAATTTCTATTGATTCCTCTATTCTAAAACTTTTAAGTAACTCGAGAGCATACTTATCTTATGAGAGATGGATAAAATATATTAAAATAGTGACTTTCTAACCCAGTAAAAATATTACCTCACCAATCGTTGACATATAAATAATATTCTACATATCATGTGAATATTTCCATATAATATTCATCTTTTTTCAAAAAAAAATAGATCATAAATATACACAATCACAATGAGTGTGTTTCTACCATCACGCTTGATATAAAAATTTGAATCTTCTTTTCCTATCTTGAATTTCATTCACTTTAAGATTTTTTTAGCAATGAATTCTATTTTTGAGGTTCTTATTTTATCCGATAAACATCTTTATTTTACTTTAACGCTTTATAACCATCACCTTGATTCATATACCCTTATACATGTTTAATGTAGACATCTTCTTCAAGATATCCCTTAAGGAACATAAATTTTATGTCCATTTGAGAAACCATAAAGTTATATTGACCAAACATTACAAGAAATGATTTAATTTTTTTCAACATTTAGAAAAGAGAAATGTTATTATCCAAATCAATACCCTAAATTTGATAGTATCCATTAAAAAAATATATGATAATTTTTATGTCCTACTTCACCTTTATCATTGGAATTAATTAAAAAACCCCACATTTTCCTAATCATTTTTTTCTAGCACACAACACAAAGTCCTAATTTTAATTCTTATCAATTTTATTCAAATATTCTAACATCTTTGAAAAGAAATGCTCATCTTATAAGTCTCCATAAACACAATTTGGTTCAAACTATGATTAAAAGCTAGTATGATTACAAATTATCAATATTAATTATATGTTTACTCTCTTTTTGTTATCTCCAAAAATATGTTTAGCCTAAATATTAATTTTATATCTTTAAACCTTAAAACTTTTTTTATTCCATCCTTAGTACTATAATTTTCAAAATCATCTAAAGAAGTTTGAAAATCTACTCTCATATCATTGATACCTTCATGTTTTTCAATATACTATTAAATGGTTTATTTAATGTGATCATCAATAAGAAATGATTTTTGTGAATAATTTTTATTTCCAACACAATCAAATTGAATCTATCAATAATGTTATTTAAATTATTCTTATAGTACTAATAACTTATTCCACCATGTGTATACCCATGAATTATTCCTTCATCATCCTTATCATTTAACTTTACCATTTTTTTCATCTTGATAAATCATGGGATCCCAAACACCTATAAACAATTCAATAACTGATTCATTATAAATATTAAATATTATGGTATATTTATTTAATTAGTTCATAGTATTCACTAATTCATAATGTAGACATATGTAGTTATGGATTGTCTTTAAATTAATTTTATGTTTCATGCTCTAAAAGCATTAATCTTCCCATTTTCTCTATAGTCTAATTTTATACTAAAAAACTCCATTTTTTAGGATTTATATAGAGTGATATGTTAATTTTTTTCTCATTATTCTCAATATATTCATAAACATATTCATTCTTATATTCAAATACAGTTTTAGATTGAAATATTTTAATGAAATGCTTTGTTTATTTCTCAAAAACTCTCTGAAAGTGTTTAAATTTCATATAAGATTTTGATTTTATTAGAATAAAATAGACATAGGTTGTATGAGTAAAATCATCTAGAAGGTCATGAAATACTTATCTATAATGTTTAAATTTAATCCCATTGGTGTACACACATTTTAGTGTACTAACTCAATTGCTCCCTTTGTTTCAATTTCCACCGACTTCTCACCCTTGTTCACCATATTTTCTTTATGAGATGTAGTATATATATATTGATTATATCATGTTGTATATTGGGTAAATTACTCAAATCATCAATCTTGATAATATTATATATATTATTCTTCCCTAAATGGCTATTTTTTCTATCTTGTAGCTAGTTTCCCTCCTTTATAATCATTCTATAAGAATTTTATCATCAAAAGTTAGAAAAAGTTATTATTTGTTCAATTACCCCTCTAATATAACCATGACACCATTAAATATATTTATGAAACACTCATTATTCTGAAATATCACCTCATTCTAATTAGTCGAATGTTGAGAAGCACTAAAGAGATTATACCTTTGTAATGTCCCAGAAATTCCATTTAATTTTTTTTTTAAAAAATTATGGGAATATTTTGAGACTAGGTACTCAGGATGCATGTGATTCTGAGATACGATGAGCCCAGGTTGAATGTTGGAACATTTTTTCAGTTTGATTTAAATAGAATGCTTGTGCAGTTTTGGAAACTTCTAAATGGATTCTTGGATTAAAAATCTAAGGGCACCGTTTCATCCGGAACGACAACATTACCTAAGGAGGGACCTAACCTCAATTGGCGCGAGTTGAGGGAAAAAGTTAATTTTTGGGTGTTTTAAGGAAAAATAAAATAAACAAGAAAATTTTATTTTATTCAAAAAAAATTGTTGCATTGCAATGCAATGGTATGTCAACTGTTTCATTTCAAAAAATGAAACAACATAATGATGTTGCAACTCAAGTGTAACAGAAACGTTGTTTCATAAATGAAATAGTGTAACGACGCGGTGACTCAGCATAATAGAAATACTGAAATACGTTTCCTCCATTTAATTTTTTATCACAAATATGGGATCATTGGAACGATACTAGATGTGCACTAAGACTCTGGAGGAGTTGCGTTGGTGATAGGTGAATGGCGATGAACGACAAATCGCCACAAGTTCCTTCCTTCCTCTTAGAAGGATATCGTCATCGACTAGAGTTGCGGATAGAGAATTGACCAACTATGGTGGAGTGAATCCATTTTGTATCGATGAGTGATCTGATTCCAGGCAAGGGAATTTTATTTCTGTGTGGTAAGTCTTCCCCCATTCTTCTTTTCTAAAAGACAAATTTGGGTCAATTCACTAAAAAATTGACCCGATGATCGATCATCCTTATGGGAATGGGATTTCGACATGTGGGGATTTAATAAGGGATTAGATCATGATAGTTATTTGAATGTATCTCATTTATTTTATAACTCAATGAACAAATTCCAAATGAATAAGGCTGATATTCGTTTCCTTGGGTGTTCATGGGGATCACTCTCCCTCCCCATTTTCTTTACCGACGGACCCCCATGGTCATATCAGATTATATTTGGGAGATTTTGAATGTGCTCAAACACCTATATCGATGGAAGGATGTTTTGGATCAAACATCAGTGGAGTAAGTGACCTGAGGATTTTAGTAGGAATTTTAGATTAGAAAATAGAGCATCAGATCAAGTCTGGTGACCCGTAGAAGCACCCATTGGCGTGTCAGTGTTGGCCTACGGCGGCCGCATGCAAGAGGTGGCACACGCCAACAACATGCCACGGTGGTAAAGGCAGCCCACAGAATCCATCATGGGTGGTGATCAGAGACTTCCGGTAGGCGTATAGCAGATATGTGGGTGGACACGACATCTAGCCGCATCCTCCAACGAAGATCCACTATCCAAATGGACTGTAGAAAAGCTGTTGGGTGGATACGACATGGTCTGTGGGCTCAGAAGGACACAAAAATCTTTATTTATCTTCTGGAAAGAACATTCCCAATAGCATTAATGGGGCCTAAGTAGGGAACTGGCACACCTAGCAGCTCGATTGGGTGAAAACTGGCCCACCAACACTGGTAGGGCCGAATGAATACCGGACCGCTGGGTGGCCAGTCGGGCTGAACCCATAGCCCAATAGGTAGGGTCTTGTAGGCCCTTGGGTGAGGCCAGATTTGGTTATCCTAGACCCGAAAGGGTCTGATCAAGTTAACCAAACTAGGTTTGGCCGGGTCTGGTCGGACTGGGCCCAGACCCAACTGTCCCCTTTTTACAAAAAGGCTCGTAACTTCCAAACTGCATGTCTGATTGACAAGCCATTTGTGGTTTTGAGACCCTTGAAATGAGGTAGTAATTTTGATATACTCTAAGTGTGTTTTTGTGGTTGTTCCGATATTATTGATGTATTTAGGAGTGTATTATCTTGTAATCATGTGTGTTACAAGCAGGAATCCTACGACTGGCTATGAACATAAGACTGTGATGAACGGGTATAGAAGCCCCCGCAAGAAAAAGTGACGAATGGGTTTAGGTGCCCCAATAGGATGAAGTGACAAGTGTGTCTAAATTCCCTAGTAGGCCCAATTGATGAGTAGGTCTAGGTTCCCCAATAGGCCTAAGTGACTCATCAGGGATAAGTACCATAGTAGTACAAGGTTTTCAATGTTTACAACTGATAGTCCTAATTTTCATAATTTAGATTTATACCAATGTGAGCTAACTCTAGTGAATCTCTCTTGATTATACTCCTTAGAGGCTACACTTCTTGAGCCTCTTTAGTAGTCTACTTTGTGTATACTTTCTTTTGTGGTATTACTTTGGTGTTTTAGGGTCCTTACGGAGTATTGTGTTACTCACCCCTATACAGGCTCCACTTGCACGCATCGTGTATTTTGTAGATGAAAAGTTCTTTAACAAATACCTTGGTGGTCTGGGACTAGTTGGTGCCCAGTGAGATCCGACAGACGAGGCATACTTCTATGGATTTAGGTGCCACCCCCTTCAACTTCCCTTCAGCTAGGGTCTACCACATATGGACTTCAGGAGCATGGAATTTTATTTTTTGGGGATTTTATTCTATCCCCTTTACATTCAGTTTAATATTGTTACTCTCAGTGGTTGTCATAGTGGCATGCATGTTTACTTTTTAGCATTGTGGGTTGTGGATGTGTGTGTGAATGTGTACAGGTACTCAGGAAAATGCCTACCACATAGCTGAGGATTAATTGTAGGCAGTCACCCGCATCTTCCGTCTTGCAAGGACATTGCCCAAACATATTGAGATCTTAGTAGCAATCCTTCTTCGGGGCATAGTGGGGAGATGGTGGAGCCTGGAGATTCATATGCTTGATGAGGATACCATCACTTGGACTAATTTTGAGTGCCTCCTCATGGAGGAATTCTTTCTTGTGACTCTGCATTTTGTATGAATCAAGGAGCTACTACACCTATAGTAGGGTATCACGATAGTTGTAGAGTATTCAGTGAGATTCACTGATCTTTCTCACTACTCTACATACATGGTGGGAGACCCATTATTTAGGGATTGATCTTTTGAGAAGGGACTATGTGGGGAGATCAGGGCATCCATGGTATCACATAGCATCCCTACCCATACTAGGGTGTTGAACCAAGATCTTTTCATGGATAGATTCTGGGTGAAGTCGGAGCCAATAGTATGAGCTACCAGCAGACATTAAGGTGTGGAGTCTTCAGTGGTGGGTAGCAGAAAATAGACGCAGGGACCCAAATCGGTCAATCCTTTTAGGGGAAAATCCTAGGACACAGGTTTTAAAGTACAAGGCTCTCAGCATATAGGGAGTCAGTAGAGAAGTAGGGTGTGTCATGCATGTGGTAGGAAAGGACACATATCTCATGACTACCCAACTCATTGTACAGATGATCAACCGATAGTCGATGGACCACCGATGTAGAGGCATATGGTCGACCAGGGTTGTTCGTAGGGAGGAGGACATGGTAGGGTATCAGGCAGAGTGGAAGGCAGTGGGAGGAGCTTCAAGGTACTACCACCACCACCCCTAGTGGGTCCACCGTGGGATCAGGGAGTAGGTTTATAGGGTTGGGCCCATCTTTAGGATATCGAAGCCTATAAACCATATGATCTGGAGATTATTAGAATTATGATCTGTGTCTTCTCCACCTTTGTTTTAGTTCTCATAGAAAGGGGTTACAGTCACTCTTTCCTTGACACAGACCTTGTTCAGAGCTTTGATATTCCTATGGAGTCGTTGGCTTGATCTTTACAATCAGAAACTCATATGTGAGGGGATTTGACAATCACACACTATTTTTGGTAGTGTGAGCTTGCTCTTGGAGATGAGTGATTTGGTAGAGATATCTTATTAGTATCATTGAGGCCTTATGATATCATTCTGGGTATGGATTGGTTATCCATAGTCTGTGCTCAGATTGACTATTTCAGGCTCAGAGTGCAGTGTGTCTGCAGAGATGGAACTAGGTTTTCTTTTACTGGAAAAAAAATAAACACTTGAAATTCATGATGGAAATTCTCAGAGGAGGGTATAGTCAAGCACACACCAGTTGGATAGACTTACCCTCAGTGTGGTGGATTCGAGGAGTCCTCAATTTTTTGCAATGGTGGATGAGTATGAGGACATATTTCCTATGGGTGTTATGAGATTACCTCCTCACAGTTTGGTGGAATTATACATTGGCCTATACCCAAAGATGGAACTGATATCAACACCATCATATCAGATGGCTTCCATAGGCTTTGTGAGTTGAGGTTACAGCTCAACGACCTACAGAAAAAGGGCTTCGTAAGGCCCAATATTTCACCTTGGGCAGCCCTTGTTCTATTTCCCAAGAAGGAATATGGGAAGATGAGACTGTGTGTGGACTATCAGTAGCTAAATCAAGTGACCATGAAGAACAAATAACCACTTCCTAGAATCAATGACATCTTCAACCAACTGAAGGGAGTGAGGTGGCTCTCAAATATATACCTCAGGTCTAGCTATCATCAGCTTCATGTATAGGATGAAGATGAACCAACAAAAACATTTAGATGTCGGTATGGACACTATGAGTTCTTGTAAATGCCATTCGGCATGACTTATTCCCCAATAATGTTCATGGGACTCATGAACAGGATCTTCCATCCTTACCTTGACCATTTTTTCATGGTCTTCATTGATGAAATCTTGGTGTACTCAGCATCCAAGTAGAAGCACATGACACACCTGAGGATAGTCCTAGATACGCTCTAAGAGAACTTTCTTTATGGGAATATCTCGAACTATCAATTATAGATTCGGGAGGTATAATCTCTAGGACACATCATTTTAGAGCCTGGAGTTGCAGTGGAACCGGCAAAGATAGAGGTGGTGCTTGCTTGGGAGCCACCCAAGAGTGTAAGTGAGGTGCAGAGTTTCTTAGGTTTGGGTGGATACAATCAAAATTTCATTCCTAACCTTTCTAGGTTAGAATCACCCTTATCATCTTTTACATGTAAGGGAAATCCCTTTATGTGGATGGAGAAGTTCCATTAGACTTCCCATGAGTTAAGGTAGAGACTGATGAGTGCCCCTATCTTGAGACTATCAGAGGAGGGTGTGGGGTTTTTAGTGTTCTGTGATACATCAACTACCATACTGGGTTGTGTCCTGATGTAGAAGTGGTCAGTAATTGCCTATGATTTGGGAAAATTGAAACAGAATTAAAAGAACTACGCGACTCATGATCTTAAGGCGGCAGAATTGGTCTTCTCTTTGAAGGTGTGGAGTAACTACTTGATGGGTGAGTGGTTTACTATATTCTCTGACCAAAACAGTCTTATGTATATCTTCTCCTAGAAGGACATGAACTTGAGATATCAATGGTGTCCAGAGTTCCTCCAAGACGATGTCATCATGATAGTATATACTCCTAGTAAAGGGAACATGGTAGCGAACACGCTCATTCGGGGAATTGGGTTGTAGTTTCTAAGAGAGGAATTTGAGTAGTTAGCTTCGATTTTGATATCCTTTATAGATGGTGATGGATCATATTAACTACATTCTATGGTTTTCACTACTACACTCTTACGGTGATTTAGGGAGGCACATCTTGGGGATGTTGACTGCGAGGCATAACATGCTTAGTTATTCATAGGGTATACCCCTGATGAATATTCAATAGGTGGGGAGCACGTCATCATTTTCAGAGGACACACTGTTGTACCAGTGATGTTGTGAGAGGAGGTTCTGAGGTAGTTCTGCAACTCACCCTTGGCGGTACATTCAAGAGTGGAAAAGATGTACCAGGATCTCTAAAATCAGTACCAGTGGATGAGGATAAAGCAGGTAGTGGTGGAGTTCATTTCTCAATTCCTCTATTGTCATAAAGTGAAGGTAGAGAATCAGGTACCAGAAGTCTTGGCTCATCCACTTGAGGTACCAAAGTGGAAATAAGATGGTGTATAGATGAACTTTGTGATAGGTTTACCATGCACGTCCATGTGACATGATACCATCTGGGAGATCATTGACCATCTCACCATGTCATCCCACTTCCTACCAATCTAGGAGCAGAATTACATAGAAGGATTTGGATGCCCCTATGTTTAGAACATAGTTCAGCTTCATGAGGTTCCTTCGATGATCTTTTTAGACCATGATGCTCGCTTCATGACTTGGTTGTGGAAATGACTACCAGAGGTGTTCTAGACTCAGCTAAGTTAGAGAACAAAATTTCATCAATATACGGATGGCCAAATAGATAAGAAAATCTTGTTTTTGTAGTATATTTTTCATGCTTGCATCCTAGACTATGGTCGTGGTTTGGAGGACCATATACCCCTGTTGGAGTTTGCATACAAAAGCAGCTACCACTCCAACATTGGTATGGCACTATTTGAGGAACTGTATGGGTGACTATGTAGATCACAGTTATACTGGACATACCTAGGGGAGTCATCACTCATGGGTCTATAGTAGATATGTTCCACCACTGAGAAGGTTAAAATCATCCAAGAGAGGATTATGACTGCATAGAGTAGGCAAAAATCTTATTTAGACAGAAGATGAAGACCCTTGGTGTTTGAGGAAGGAGATCATGTGTTTCTTCGAGTCTCACCTTGATAGGGATTTTAGAGATTTGGATGGGGTGGAAATTTGTTTCTGAGATTCATCAACGCTTTCTATATTCTAAGAAGAGTTAGCGAAGTGGCGTACCAAAAAGCTCTTCCCCCATAGATGCACCAAGTGCATAATTTCTTTCACATGTCACAACTGAAGAGGTACATGCATGATCCATCACGCGTCATTGATTAGGGTGATCTAGACATTGATGAAGGGGAAATGTTTTTGGAATTACCTGGGGATATTAAGGATTGATATGAGTGGGTCCTTCGTGGGCGGATGATTCCCATGGTGTGTGTTTGGTGGCAGAATCAGAATCTCTAGGAGTGCACCTAGCGGTGAGAGGCTCAGATTCATGCTAAGTATCCCCATTTTTTTACCATTTTTTTGGCTTTTACGGATGAAAATACCTATGTTGGGGAGAATTTAATGTCACAGAAACTCCATTGTAATTTTTTGACAAATTTATGGGATTATTTTGAGACTAGGCACTCAAATGGAATGTGATTCCAAGGTCTAGTGATCCTGGAATGAATGTTTGAAATTTTTTTAGTTTGTTTAAAATATTGTGCATGTGTGGTTTTGGAAACTTTTAAACAGGTTCCCAGATTAAAAATCTAAGGGCAACATTGCATTTGGAATGATGAATTTACCTAATGATGGATCTAACCTCGATCGGCGTGGGTCAAGAGAAAAAGTTAATTTTCAGGAATTTTATGGAAAAATAAAATAAACTTGAAAACATTATTGTATTCAAAAACAAATTATTGTGTTGAAATTCAACATCAAGTCATTTGTTTCATTTTAAAAATAAAATAGTGTAACGACGTTACAACCCAAGCATAACAAAAATGTTGTTTCATAAATAAAATAGTGTAACGACATGGTGACTCAGTGAAATAGAAATGATGTAATGTGTTTCCTCCATTTAATTGTTTAACAGAGATATAAGATCATTGGCATGATCCTGGATTTTCTCTAAGGCTCTGGATGATTTGTGTTGGTGATCGACGAATTGTGATGAACAAAAAATCACCAAAAGTTCATTCTATTCCCTTTGAAGGATCTTGTCATCGATGAGTGTTGCAGATCAAGAATTGACAAATGGTGGTGGAGAAACACAATTCTTTATCGATGAGTGATCCAATTCCAAGTAAGGGAATTTTATTTATGTGTGGTTATTGTTCCCATGTTCTTCTTTTCTAAATGGTGAACCTGGGTCAATTCACTAAAAAATTGACCTGCGAATCGATCTTCCTTGAGGGAATGGTATTTTGACATGTGGGGATATAATAGGGGATTATATCATAGATATTATTTTAATTTCTCTCCTTTATTTTCTAACGCAATGAATGAAGTCCAAATGAACAAGTAAAACATTTGTTTCTTTAGGTGTTCATAGTGATCTCTCTCTCTCTTTGAATTCTTCACCGACGGACCCATGTGATCGCGTCAGATTCTTGTTGGGATATTTTCAATGTGTGCATACATCCAGATTGATAGAAATAAGGCTTGGATATCATGATAGTGGAGGTGGTGACCAGAGGATTGCAACAGGACTTGCGGATCATAAAACCGACCACTAGAGCGAGTCGGGTGGCCCGTAGAAGCACCTGCTGGTTCGTTAGTGACGGCTGGTGCCAGAATGTGGTAGCACATACTGGTGGAATATTGCGGTGGTGAAGGAGTCTTCCAACATTCTTTGTAGGTGGTGACCATAGGCTGTCGTAATGTGGCTGATAGTATTGTGAGTAGTCACGACATCTAGTCACATCTTGAAGTGGATAACTGTGGTCAAGCTGGACTGTAGGGCTGTTACGTGACAAACTACTGAATGAAATGTGGTGACCCATGAGCTCAGATGAATGCGGAAATTTTTGATTCCCAGATGGACAGAATCATCCCACCAACACGGGCTGAGCCGGATGAAGACTGGGCTACTGGGTGGCTCTGTGGGCTGGACCTCGTCCCAACAGGCTGGACCCATGGCCCAACAAACTAGGCCCTTAGGCCAAGATAGACCTGGTCGGCCAACACCCGACCGGTTTGTGTTGGGTCGGGTCGGCCTGATCAAGTTTGATTAGTCTCAGACCCCACCGCCCCCTTTTTACAAAAGGTTCATAATATCCAAATCGCACATCTGATTGACATGTTGCTTATGGTATTGGGTCCATCCCGAAAAAGAAGTCCTTTTGATATACTCTAATTGGGTTTTCAAGGAAGTTGAGATATAACTGATGGCTTTAGTATTAGATTCTACTAGAATCATGCACGCTACAAGTGGGAATCTTGTGGGTAGTTGTGACATGAAGGTTGTGGAGAGTGAGTCTAGGATCCCCTATAGGCCGAAGTGACAAGCCAGTCTAGGTGCCTCAATAGGCCTAATTGACGAGTAGTTCTAGGTTCCCAAGAAAGCCTAAGTGACTCATTGGTGATGACTGCCTTAACAGTACAAGGTGTTCAACATTTAAAAATGATAGTATTAATTTTCATAATTTAGATTTATACCTGTGTGAGCTAACTCTAGCGACTCACTCTTGATTGTACTCCTTAGAATATACACTTCGTGTACCTATTTGGTACTATACTTTTTGCGTACATTCTTTTGTGGTATTACCTTTGTGTTTTTGGGTCCTTACTAGGTAATATGTTACTCACCCCTATATGATTTCCGCCCACATGTGTCGTGTCTTGTGCGGGTGATAGACACTTCGACAGAGACTTTGTTGGTCTAGGACCAGGTGGTTCCCAATGAGATCAAACATACGAGGTGTACTTCTTCAACATCAGCTAGAACACCTTCACCTGACCTTTAGGTAGGTTTTACTGCAGATGGACTCCAGGAACTTGTACATTTCTTTTTTTGGACTTGTAATAGCACCCCTTTACTTTCTATTTTGTATTATTACTCTTAGTGGTTGTGTTAGTAGAATGCATGTTTACTTTCAAGAATTGTCGGATGGGGATGTGTGTGTGTGTTTGTAAAGGTACTTAGAAAAATTCCACACACTTTCAAGATATTTCCTTTGGTTCTAATCACCAATCCCTTCCCTTTAAGAGGCAGGCTTGTGGTAGTCATGACATGAGCCTCAGGGGACAGGTCGTGACAACCTTAACCAATTGACCAAGAGAACATCATTGGATTTCTTCTTAAAATATTGGTGTATCCAACTGCTTTCAAATTGAGTGATTCATCATTTCTAAAAGGGAAAAACCAACATCGTACCATGAGATTTATTTTAGGATATTGTTTTTTCATTCATATCAAATGAGTAACCACTATCAAGAAATAGTGGACTCTCTCATTATATTGTCTTATAACCCACCTTAGCCATCATATCATGCTATGGATTATTACTCTAGTTAATTGATTTAAAATCATATTTTCTTCTTCAGTTTATCAGGTAGATTGGAAAGACAATTTTTAGTGGTGTTTCAAATTTAATAACATCTCCCACAGGTCTCTTCAAGAGGATCAATGGAATTTTGAAATATTCTTTTCTTTTTGGGATGTTGCCTTCATAGGACTTTAACAAATTTATTTTTACTTAACATTGATTCAATTGCACTTTTTGATTGAGGGAGGGAGATATTATGAAAGCACACATAGTTTTTTTTCTTAAATACTCTTTAATTAATACATCTTTTATTAAAAAAAAGTCTACTCAAATAAAAAAAGGTTCTTTAAAACCATCTCATTTTTTTCTTTCATATTTATTTTACATTGTTGTTTTTCAATCTTCTCATACCTATAAGAATATACTTTTACCTTGGAATTTACCATGGGGTTTTCCTAGGAAGTTTTCTCTTTCCACACCTCATTACCATTCTAATAGAAACATTATCAAACATAGTAGTGTGGGTATCTTACTTTTCAGGTGAACTGATCATCTTATTATTTCCTTTATCACAACTGCTACCACTATAATTAGAATCTTTAGTCTCTAATAAATTTTTTTTTGGAACCATAAGATAATCATCAGGCTTCCTAAAAGTATTAGTATCCTTTTATACACTATTATATAATTAACAAAATTCATTAAATGGATTTAAAACTCCATATAATTTTATTTTATTAAGTAATTTTTTCCTTGAAATAGATTTGACTCAATATAATTTACCTCCTCATTCATAGAAATATTATTTTTACTAGTGATCTCAATAATTTTTTAACTTTATTTTTGGATTTCATTAATACCACCCATAGTTATTTTAAAAATGGTTTCTATCTCTACAATGTATTTTTACTTTTATTCTTCAAGGGATTTACTAAAATCATTCAACAATTTCAATGCTTTATTATCTATTTTAATTATTCTGTTTTATCTCAAGAATTCCATATTTTATACTCTAAGTTGAAATGATTTTTGGTTCTCCTCATATAATATAAATTCTTTTTATGACATATTTATCTTTACATAAATTTCATTTTATTTAATATCTTTTTTTACATGTAACACTGAGTTTAAATGAACTACGATATACTATTGAATTATTATTATTTAATGTGATGGTTATTTCCCATTCATTAGATTAGAGAGTAAAACTGAGACTAAATAAATTATATGATATTGTTTTTTAAACATTTTAAAATTAATACACTAGTTATAAATTAGTTGTATATGAAAATATAATCATTTGATGGTAAAAAATAGATCCTTTTCTTGAAAACATCTTTTATGCACACAATGTGTTTTTATATTAATAAATTAAATTAATTTCTATTTATGAATGATTTTAATGAAATTTTTAGATTATATATTCAATAAACTTTTTAACATTAATATAATGGTTTTTACAATAAAATTACTAATAATAAATTAAATTTTGTACATAAAAATGCATTTATCTAAAAAAAAAATTTGTGTTTTGCACAATTATTTTAAAATGAATTTCTTTCATTTATAGATTTTTAATCTTGTATAATGAATTAAATATATTTAATTATAAAATTTAACATAATTTAACAATTTTAACTTAATTTCTTGTCATAATGAATTATAAAAACAGAAAACAAATGGATATCATGGTTAGGGTTAAAATAGGTTTCTTATGGTTTAAAATAATAGATAAAGATAAAAATGTGACATAAAAATATGTAAATCTTTTTTTTAAGTATTTGTCCCTTATATTATCCTACCTTCGAATCACTATCTTTTTTGTCACACACTGACAAGAAAGTGAACTTTTTTTATTTAAATATCTTAAGTAATTATAGGTGTGTCCCTCCCTTCGTTTATAAAATGTATAATAATATCCTCCATTATTCACAATATTTGAGCACATTAGATTTGAAAATTACTACCCAAAATCATTCTTAGTTTTATTCCCTTCATTATTGATCACTTTTTATTACCATAATACCATTCTAATAAAGTGAAAGGTGTAAGCCAAAGAAGGCCTCTCAAATTAGAGGTAATTAACATAACCAAATCATTCAAAGTTAATGTCTTATTATATTTCATGTAAATTTTTTATATCCACCATAAAATGATGAATATAGTATCATAAATATACTGATATTTTATTATGATTATGGGATTTAATTACCTAACCCATATGTCACTAAACTGGTGCTTCTAGCCAGTTCACCAAAAATCCTCAAGTGTGCCTCTCCATTTGCCAGAGGCTTCTGAATAGTAGTGGGGGATTAGGCTAAGTCTATAGAGAGAATTTTTCCTCATATCAAAGTAAACACAACATAAATTACTAGATAAAATCAATGGAAGTAAACAAATAGAGTTAAGAAGGAATAAATAAACTAAAATTGTTCATGATGTAATACTTAATGAAATGTTATAAAATCCCGGACAACCATGTCATACATACAACATTGTTCACCCACTGGTCCAACCATACAAGGAAAAGTACATACCAGAAAATAAAATAAAGTATAGTTCTCTACTACTAAATTTGAACCAAACCACATGCCTGATACCCATAAATATATTTGAGCTACCCACCTCAATTAGTCTTAGGTCATGACCCTTCATATGCCTTCAAAAAACTGAACATCTATTCGGGTACCACAATAAAATGGCTGACCAACTAGGGTGTGAATAAAAAAACTCAGTAGGGAACCGCCAATGTTATTCCATACATAGACAATAATATGTATTTCACGTAAATGTTATCTAATAATAAGGATAAAAATGATACTAATGATGTATAATATAAATAAACTAAATTATAAAACCTAAAAGACATGCTCAAGGAATGTTCTCAACCTAAATGAGACACAACTGGAAAAGATAAATAAAGTAAATATTGTGAAACCATAATCAATCCATGGGTCTCTAATACTAGTCAATTGGATGATGTGACATTATGTATATGTGTGTGTGTGTGTGGTGTTCCCATAAATATCAATATACATGAGTAGTTTGAAAATAACATAAATAATAGAAATCGATCATTAGGTCCATAATCCTGATCGTCTGGATATCCTATGAAAAGGGTATTGAGTTTTATAATTTTAAATAATTATTTCATTTTATTACATACCTAAATATATTTTGAATTTTATAATTTTAAATAATTAGGTTATAACTATTATGTAACAAACCCATATATTATGAATTAGATACTTTCTCTTGGTATCATTTTTTCCACAATACAATACTTTTAAAAAGAAACATGTTTTATTTTTAGGAAAATCTTTGTGATTTTCAATATGAATTCATAATTGCTACTAATAATACTTAAACTCTGTGAAAAACATTTAAAACTCTGTAATTAGTGTAAAAAAATTTGTAAAGGACATATAAAAATGAATAAAGAAACCCATTAGTCTATTTTAAAATAATGATATAATATAAAATAGTTTATATTAAACATAATAAACATTGAGCTCAAGTGGACATTGTTTGACATATAAAATCAAATTAAGTACCAAAAATTATTTCATTAAAAAATTTATGGGAAAAGATAAATTCAAAATTATAATCATTATTATTTCTTCAAAAACATAGGAACCATGAAAAATAATTTCTTAAAAACATAAATTTTTACCATTAAAGGGAAAAATAATTCTTTTGATTAAAAGATAATTTGACTACCTCATTAAATCAAAATATTTCCTTCAAAACTCATTGATAAGAATAGGAAATTTATGTAGGTTCCTTGGGAAATTATATTCATAGAACCTAGATAATAACCCTTAAAAGAACCCATTTAAATAGAATAACTTTCATTATTAATTCCATCATAATTAACTAGATAACAAAATCATTACCAAATGAATTGGAGGGATATATTGGGATAAAAATGATTATAAATAATTTCCAAGGATGATAAAATACAAAAAATACATAAATATTTAATTAATTTCATCAAACTCAAAAAAATAATCTTTTAAATCCATAAGAAAACATTTTTATATATTGTTATATCATATTCCTTAAAAACAAAATTTTTAAAACTAAAATTCCTAGATGAAAAGGAATGAGGATTTTTCTTTAAACAAAACATGGAATTTTTTAAATTAATCCAAAAATAAAATTACAATTTTTTGTTGTTGGAAAAAAATTTGAAATATATTTGTTAAAATATAACATTTTTTTCATTTGTAAATTAAGTGAAAATGGTCAATATGAAATATGTAAAAAGATTGCATTTTAAAATCATTGAACTAAATTCATAAGAGACATAAAATATCATTTATAAATCATTTATTCTTATACAAGTACAACCATCAGATAATTTTAATAATATGTACATTATATAAAATTATTTAAAAAATAAGTCTTTAAAATGTTTAAAATGAGGTTTTAATAGAAAGTGTCATTTACCTCAAGTCTGACTTGTAATGTATATAATTTATATTCCTGAATAAAAAACTAATGTTATTTATTTAATTTCGTAATAACCAATTTCATGTTTATTATTCAATTTATTTAAATAATATACATGTTATAGTTTATTACTTAATAAATTAAGTTCATAATAGACATTTTTGAGAACATTTGTCTTATAAGTCAGAAATGACTTGGGTGAGTTCACTATGGTAAAATGAATCCTGATTATTTTATTTATAGAATAATAATCACATTATAATTATCATGTTTATACCTTTTTTATGATTTTTAAACCAATCATGTAAGATAGTTAGGAAAATGAATTATGTCGCAATCATGGAGACAGTAGGTCCTATTTACTCTTGTGTAAAGTTTCCGTTTTTCAATAAATGTGAGAGAAAAGTAATTTAGTACTATTTTAAAATTATATAATTATAATTATATCATATATATAATATAATTTAATTAAATACTCTTATATATACAATCCATGTGAATTGGTAATGAAAATAATACTCATCGGTTTACGAGACGGTAGTCTGCACGTATAAATGAGCGACATTTTTATTTTTTATTAAAATGTAAATAATGAAGTAAATATTTATTTAAAAATATATAAATAAATATATATAATTTATATTATATTATTTCATTTATATCTATCATTATGAAAAACCATAAGAGTCCATGATGAAAAATGAAAAGCATCATCTCGTGACATTGTAGTCTGCACATACGCACAAGAGATGTATTCATTTTTCATTAGATGGTTTAAGTAGATGAAAAAGTGTTATAACATAAACATAATAAAATTTAAATATATAAGATATAAAAATGTTATTATATGAAAAATTTTAATATAGTTTTGAATAAGGTAAAAGAATAAATAAAAAACACTTGGTTAAGAACTATACCTCTTATTCGGACAACCTCTTTTGGTATATACCTAAAGCCTTCCTAGGTTAGTATTATAATCCAAAAATAACATCTAAAATGTGGTTATGGATGTTAGAAAGTAATTTTGATAGGTTTTACTAATATTTGATTCTCTTGAATTTTGGATAATAGATGATATGGGGTTCTCTTCTATAAGTAAGGGAGAGGACACACAAGGAATTTTTAATAAGATTAAAGTATATTAAAGTATTACTCATGAAAAATGGATCAAAAATAACTCATAATAAAATAATAGATAATTTAGGGACTAAATATATCTGTTTAATAGGGGTTATATATGTTTTTAGTACACTTTATCACTTATATTTTTAGTTTTAACTATTTTAACATTTTTTAACTTTTATAGTGGTAACTGACTTTTTACCAAAGTTATTAATCATAGTGACTAAAATTGAAAGTGATATATTTAAAAAGATTCAAATGGTGATTCAAAATATGAATTAAATTTTATAGAATTCATTTTCTATATGTGGTTGATATTATATTTAAAATAAAAACCACAACATGTGATGAAAAAAGGTTATCCAGAAAAATGCCTTTTTAGTTATAAAAATGTTTAATATCAAATTAAACTATAATTTTCATTTAAATAAAATTTATTGGATTATTTGTAATCCAAAATATCTAATGAAATTCAAAAACAAATAAAAAAATTATACTATATAAATACTTCGAAATAAAATATAGTTTTCTTTAAAAAAATTTATTTTCTACTGTTCAACAAAAAATCATCTTTTTTAAAAAATTCCAAAAAATAACTATAAGATAATTATGAATTGAAGACCAGAAATTTTTATTTTATTTTTTAAAATTAAAATTTTAAAATTTTAAAGATAATATTTTAAATAAGAACAAATAATACATATAATAAAATTTAGTAAAATTAAAACTATTACCTTTTAAATTGAAAAAAAATACTTTATATTATTATAATGGATATAAATCTATAAAATATAATTCATAAATATTAATGAATGAAATTGATTTACTATTAACATTACCTAGGTTTTTACATTCTTCCCCCCCCCCTTTTAAATTGTTTCCTTGCAATTTTATTCATTACTTAAATAAGTTAGGATATTTTTTCCTTCATAACATTTTCATATTCTCGTGTTTCTTATTTAATCTTGTGGTTTTTTCAAAAAACCAAAACATATAATCTCACGTTATAATGCAATACCAACTATCTATAGTCATGAATTTGAAAAAAAAGATCCTCATATGAAATATTCTCTTCCAACTATACTACTTCAGGGATGAAAAGGTGAGATGCATCTGGTATATATTTTCTTAAAAATGAATCATGAAA
Organism: Viscum album; assembly: GCA_963277665.1. Lineage (NCBI taxonomy): Eukaryota > Viridiplantae > Streptophyta > Magnoliopsida > Santalales > Viscaceae > Viscum > Viscum album. The sequence continues at coordinate 456,984,408 of OY728133.1, read as the reverse complement.
CAAATATTGTACCTAGGATAAACATAGAGGTAAGGATACCCAGTAGGAAATTGATCCAACCATCTATGGTATCTCATATAGTCTAATGAACTATAGACATAACTTTCTCTTTTTACTAAAATTTATAACACTTTACCAAGGTGATGCTTTATGAAAAAACATATTAACCTATATCAATTGAAAGTTCATTCCTCCAGTTATCTACATAAATTTTCTACCATATATAATCTATCTTAGTATGTTTTTAATCATATTAACATTATTAAGAAAAATTGTTCCTTATAAATTTATTCCACAAAATTAGTCCCAATAAGTTGTAGTCTGACACCACTTTCAATATAATTCCTCAAATGGTGTCATTTGTATACTGGGAAAAATTTGTTATTATAATAAAACTAAACTAATGGCATGTGTTGATCCCAAAATTCACTAGTAATCCATTGAAAAAGCTTGAATTGTGTATCCCAATTCCTAAATAATTTTGTTATACTGACTATTATATTGAGGATGAATAGTTGTACTGAAATTTAATTCAGTACCTAATGACTTTTTAAGTCCTTTAAAAATATTAGAAGTAAACTTGAGATCATGGTAAAACATAATGGATATATTAAATCCTTGTAACATGAATATCTCATTGAGAAACATTCGATAAAGATCATATAAAGACATAGTAACTTGAATATGAATGAGTTTTGTAGATTTATTCAATAGATAAATAATAACAAAAATTGTATTATTACATCAAAATGTATTTGGAAATACGACTATGAAATTTATTAATATGTTTTACCTTTTCTACTTCATAATTGAAAAATGATGAAACGTCCACTTTAGTATTTTTTCATTAGTTTTAACCTATTGAACATTCAATCATTTCATGGTCAACTTTATCATATTTTTATTCATTTCAATTTACTAATAATATTCCTAATGGTTTGTATAGATATTAGTACTTCTAAGATGAATAGAAAATTGAGATCTATGTGATTCACTCAAAAATTCTCTCTTCAACTAAGAATAACATTGCACACACAACCTCTTTCCAAATCTGATAAAACATTATTTATCAATATTAAACTCAAGAAACTTACCACTCATGACTGATTTTACTATTTCCAATAAAATAGGATATTCCTTCTGAACTTGCTTAAATCTATCTAAAAATGCACGCTTCACTGCCACATAAAGCAGAATAAATGAGGTTTCTACATACACAATCTCTATACCAACATTAATCAAATCATTTACCAAAGGATCATGTTACGAACGTAGAATGTTACTATAGTGGTGGGAACTATAGCAGTGGTGGGTACTGTGTGGCATTGTAGCAGTGGAGGGTACTGTAGCAGTACTATTCAAAAAATGGGCTTTGGGCCAAAAATTGGGCCTATGGGCCATATAATCGGCTAAATGCCCACTACACCTTTGGGCTATGTAATGGGTCTCCTTATAACTAGTTAAAGTAGTTCTTTTCTTTGCATTAATAATAAATGAGGCTTCATCCCCAAATGTTTAGAAAATGTTCAAAAAGTAGTATAATAAATAATGCATTATCTTTCTAATATAAAGTATCAGTTACTCAGTTTTATTTTTCTTAATGGTATTAAATCATGTAGTCATCATACATAATCAGTTCTATACATATTATTTGTCTCATATTAAAATCCTTATGAGTAAATATATACTTTAAACATTTATGATCATTATATATTTTAGAATTTTCTCCATATAAATTATATTTCTTCATTTTTAATGAAAACACTACAATCACCAGTTCAAGGCCATGTGTAGGATAATTTTTATCCTATGTTTTCAATTTACATGAATTGAAAGAAATTATGTGATCATTATAAATTATAAAAATATCAAGTCCTTTGAAAGAATCATCATTATAGATAAAAAAGTAACAATTTCATGATGTCAAGGAAAAAATAATACAATTCACTAATCTTCCATTAAATTTCAAGAAACATCCATCGCATTCCTTCATCCAGATAAGTTTAACTCCTTTTTGTGTTAACTTAGTAAGTTGTTAGATAATTGAGAGTTTTTTTAAAAAAATATTCATAGTAACCATCTAATTCATGAGCACTACAAATCATTGTAACATTTTTAGGTCATGGAAACTATTTAACCACTTTAGTACTAACTATATAAATAATTTTTCCCTATTTATTTATAATATATCTATGGATAAAAATATATCACAACTAGAAATAAAAATTACTAGATTTTCTATATAACTTCTTTTCTTCATATTTTCTAGAACAACCCTCAAATAATTATCATGATCATCATAACTTTTAGAGTAAATTTGGATTTAATCAGTATACACAATCAAAAATATATTGAAAACACATGGAAAACTTTATTCATATGGTATATAAATAAAGATGGATAATTTTTCAACCCAAATGGTGTAACAAAAAACTCATAATTCCTATACCTAGAGAAAAATTACGTTTTAAACATTTCTTCCTAATTCCCCACTAACTAACGGTACTTTTGATTTAGATTAACCTTTGAAAAATATCGATCTCCTTGGAGCTGATAAACAAAGACATATATTTAATGAAATGGAGACTTTTTCTTAATTGTTATGTAATTAAATGCTCTATAATCAATGAAAAGCCTCATGAAACCACTTATTGTATTAAAATAATAATAAAACCCCATGGTGAGGCTCTAGAATGAATGAAACCTTTATCAAGAAACTCTTGTAACTATTTTTCTAATTCCAAAATTTCTAATACAGCCATTCGATGTGAAGGTTTTGATAATTTCTTATCATAAGAAATTAATCCAATAGATAATACAATCTTATGATTTGATATAATACCAATAAATTAATTAGTAAAAACACCAAGATAGTCCTTTAATAGAGAAACATCCCTAATTTGAATAATCTCCTTCTTCTAAACAATATTGCAAGATTTTATCTTTAATCAATTTCTTAGATTATTTATATGTTATCAAAGGTATAAATTCATTATTGTATAAAAAATAAAAAATAATTATAAAAAAACATATTTTTCTCTATAATATATCATAACCTGATAAAAAAGAAATAAAATCCATACCTAGAATAACAAAAAACTCTCAAAGGGGGAGTACAACAAGGTTTTCCGGTAAATACTTTCCATGGACTATATTAGGAAGATTATTATAATTTTGTTTTTTCTAAATAATTTTCTCGTCTGTTTTAATAAAAAGTTAAATCTTTGTTTCTTGAACTGAAATTTATAATTTACGAGTATATTTTTCATAAATGAAAGAATTTTTAGACCTCGAATCTATCAAGACATTGGTATAATCAATATAAATAATTAATATACCAAACACCACATCATAAGATGGTATGAAATCTGCCAAAGTAGTTTCAAATTATTTATCCACACCTTTAATATTTTTATACTAAATACTTCCATACATTACTCCTCTCTTTGTACAAGTACTTGTATAATGACCCATATCATTTCATTTAATACATCTTACTCTCGACTTTTTATTATTTGTTTGATCATTACTATTATGATTTTCTTTATTGTCTTTATCCAAATTTACAAACTTACCACATAAAAAAACTTCCCATATTTTATAAAAAATTTACCATGGTTCATATAAAACACTTTTTAGAGGATAGAAACTTGATTCTCTTACCTGCATATTTCATTTATTGACACTTCCCATTTTACTGACACCTTGATATTTTTTTACTTATTTCCATAGAAAACATGATCATTGGAAAACTTAATTTCTATCTTCTCTTTACATTTAATAAGTTTATCATATCTTTTAAATTCATAAGAAGGTAATTCACTTTAATATATTAACATTAATCTAGAGTGAATAGATTTATTTTACTATCAATATCATGGATAAATTTTTTTAAATACCTTTCCAATTGGGGGAAGTTTGATTCATATGTGGCCATTGATTCTTTCTCTTTTTGAATCTATTTAAATCATTTCCTTTTCATTATATGTCAAAAAAATAGTAAAATATTTATCAAGAAAAATATTATTATATTCATCTCATTACATGGAATAAATATCTCATATTTCTATGATATTATAAAACCTTTATCACTACTGATTGGATTCACCTTCAAATCGTTAAGTATTGAGAGTTACCTTTTGATGTTATGAACAACCCATGACTTTTAATTCCTTATCTATGGATTTAACCCATCTATAAACTATCATAGGGAATGATGATACATTGAATGTTGGATTGTTTAATTTTAATAAATAATCTACAACGGACATGTTCCATAGTGGTGAATATGTTTTCTCTCACACATGGATGCCAAAACCATTAATATCTTGTGTCAACTGATCCATCACACTAATAAACCCATCTGTTCTAATTCTGATCATTACAAATTATGGATTTGAAAGGTTATTTTCCTCTTAGTTCCATTCTACTTTATATTACCTATTTCCTCATATGAAAACCATTCCAAAAATACATAGGATAGATGAATCAATGGTGTAATATTAAAATAATATATCATGATAACCATAAATTGTAATCTCTCGTGGGTACTTATCTAATCCTAACCTCAAAAATTATCTAAACTCTTCTCTAATACCAATTATAAGGACTTATCTTTAAAAAATTACTTAGTTATGGGTTTTAAATCAAGAATTAACTTTTTTTTCATTCCCCAAAATCTTTATAGGATTAGAGTGTTATATAATTAGGTAGTAATTCTTATGTAAAAAATGCATACATTACAATGTGTACACTTCCTCTTCATATCCTTTTTTCCACAATAAAAACATTTAAAAAGAAACATGTTAAATTCTATTGGAAAATATTTATGATTTTAAACATTACTTCATCATTGTTCCTACTCATCCTCAATACCTTTCAAAAAAATTTGAAAAAATGGGATTACCACAACAATCATAGAAAGGGTCATATAAAAAGGAATAAAAAAACCAAAATTTCCATTTCAAATCCATGAGATCTTCTAAAAGAGTTTTCTTTAACCTATTAAATATTAAACTTTACATGAAATAAACATTATTTCCCATATTTTTTATTAAAAACTTTATAAGAAATTTTAAAGGAAAAAATCATAATCCTAATGGTTTCTTATAAAACATGAGAAACAAACAAACATTTTCTTAAAAAATTATTGTTTAACCTTAATGGGAATAATAAATCATTTAAATAAAAGATCATTATCTTACCTAAATAAATTAAAATAATTAATTTAAAACTCACTAGAAATAATAGAAAAATCATGTAGGGTCTTTGTAATGTCATCTTTATTGAAACCTTAAAAGAACCCTTATAAATGGAAAAACATACATGGTTAATTCCAAAATAATTCTACGTAAAACATAATCATTACCCAATGAATTGAAGATATATATTGGGCTCACCTATCGTCATAAAAAAAATTTAAGGACCAAAAATTACAAGAGACACATAAATATTTCATTTACATCATCAATATTATAAAAATATTCTTTTCATCCCTTAAGAAAAAAAAGGGAATACAGGTATATACCTTTCCTTTAAACCTCAATTTTTATAAATAAAATAACCAGAATAAAAGGTAGAAAGGTTATTCTTTGAATAAAACATATAATATTATAAATTAATACAAATAGAAAATAATGGTTTCAATGGTGGGAAAATTCATTGATGTAGTATAAGTTAAAATAGAACACTTATTTTTCATTTAATAAATAAAGTGATGTCATTTTGTATTAAATGTGTAAAATGATTACTTTTGAAAACCATTTAATGAAAGTAAAATGAGTCATAAAATATCCTCTATAATTTATCTAAGTCCATATAAATATATAAAAAAATAATTTTAAGAATAAATACACAAGATTAAAATATTTATAAAATAAATCATTAATACATTTAAAATAATGTTTTAAGATAAAGTATCTCTTACCTCGAGTATGACTTGTCACATATGTTATTAATATTTATGAATAATAAAATTATGTTAATTATTTAATTTATTTATAAACCTTTTCACCTTTATTATTCCTTTTATATCATTTGTATCCATTTTATAATTAATTTCATAATTTATTAAGTTCACATCAGATGTTTTGAGAACATTCATATTATAAGTATGAAACATATGGGTAAAGTTGACTATAGAAAAATTAATAGTGGTTATGACATTTAAATAATATTGATAATGTTATAATTATCATTTTTATACATTATTTATAATTTTATAACCAACCATGTAAGACTATTACGAAAAATAAATTATATTACAATCATGGAGACAGTAGGTCATACGTACGCATAAGTAACATTTCATTTTTCAATTAATGTGAGGTAAAGAAGGAAATAATTATTTTAAATTATGATAATGATAATTATATCAAAAATATGATATTATTTTTTTAATTCTCCAATATATAAAATCCATGTGAGGCGGTGATGGAAAATAAAATACTTCAGTTCGCGAGGTGGTAGTTTACACGTACACACAGGAAAGAATTTTATTTTTTATTGAATGGTGACACAATAAATAAAATATTTATTTACCATTAAAAATATAAATTTATATCATATATATATATCATAGTATTTTATTTTTATATAGCTTTATAACCATTCATAATTTTTAGTGATGAAACATTAATTACATCGTCTCACTTGGGGATTGCCTCTACATACACATGAGCAATGTTATTATTTTTAATTATATATTTATGAAAAAAGGGCTATCAAATAAAAATAATAACATTTTATTATATTTTATATAACTATTTTATTATATTATAATGTTTATGATAGGTTTTAAGGATGTAAAATAATAAATAAAAAATCATTATGTTAAGAACTATGTCGCTTCTTCGGAAAATCTCTTTAGGTTTATAATATAAGACATCATATGATTGTATTATGATCAAAACAGGACCTCTATAACATGGTTAGATATTATAATAAGGGATTATTGTAGTTATTTACATTTATTATTGTCCCTTTAAGTGTGGATAAGTGATGATAGGGGGTACCCTTTTATAAGGGGGGAGATGATACACTTTGAATAATTTAAAAGATTAAAATATATTAATAATTTACGAAATCCAAATGGATCCAAAATGAAGCATATGTTAAAAATATAAAATATATGATTTAAATATGGTTATAAAAAATAGTATTTATCCATGTTTTTAAGTCACGTTCACCCATATTTTTTATTTTTAACCCATTTTAACTCTTTCTGTGGTAACTGGCTTTTTTTAACAAAGTTACTATTAATAATTTCCAAAAATGAAAGTGGAATCATTTAATACTTTTAAAATTATGATTAAAAATATGGTTTTCATTTTATTGAAATAATATTCTATAATTTTTATAAATTAATTTTAAATTAAACCTGCAATATGTGATAAAAATGGCTTTAGAGAAAGATTCCTTTTAAGTATAAAAATATTTTTTAAAAATATTAAATTATAATGTTTATTTAAATTAGTTTTATTGGATTTTTTTATAAAATTTTTCTAGTTAAATTTAAATATAAATCAAAAATAAAATTATATGACATAAATATTTGAAAATAAACGGTTTTTTTTTAAAATTCAGTATTTTCTATTATTATCCAACAAAATTCCTTTTTAGAAAATTCCTAAAAAATAACTCTAGGATTATATTGAATAATTTATATCTTAAATGAAGTTAATTTTTTAAAATTAAATTTCTATATTTGGAAATTAATGTATTAAATGAAACCATATTATATATATAATTAGATTTTTTAAGAATAAAACTATTTTCTTTTTTATTGAAAAACAACGTAATATTCATATAATGAATATAAATCTATTAAATATAAGTCATGGCTATTAATAATGCCTAAAATTAATTTAATATTTATAGTTTGATCTCATATTCTTAGTAAGGTAATACATATAGTGAAATTTATCATAGAAAAAATAATGAATGATTTGATGTAAGTAATAACTAGTTATTAAATAATGCAATATATATAATCACATGAAATTGAAACATATATATGTATAAAATATCTATTTTAATAATCATATGTACATCAATAAATGATTTAATAACTATTTAATCCATAAATTTGTACATATTAAACTTACCATTGATGCCTTGTGCCGGGATATCTTAAATAATTGGGTACGACATATGCCAAATACCCAACTTATTTTGTATCATGTGACCTATCAATGCATTGAGGAGATATTTAATTACAGTCTCAACCCATAAATTAACAATTTTATTGAATAAACAATATTAATAAACAAGAAATATTAATCAAAACATCTTAATCAAAACATCTTAATAATCAATAATTATCCTTATTAGAAGAACTGGCATATAGAATATCAATACTTCCCCCAGACAAAATGATCATAAGTCATAAAAGGAAATATGGTGGATTATATCATTAGATTATATCCTTAGTTAATCATAATATATATCTAATTATGTTTACATATATGAAAATACCTTTCAAATATCATTGGAACATTTCTTTGGGAAAATACTATTTTCATTTTAAAATCACTAATTTAAAATTATAGAAATTCAAAAAAATTAAGGAAAATATTTTATTTTAAATGAACCATGGAATTTATTAAATTAATATTCTAAGAAAATATTTTTCATGATAGAAGGAAAAAAAATTCATCAGGTATACATTAAAACAAAAATAACGTTCATGCATTTAGTAAAAAGTTCCTTGAATTTAAAATAAAAAGAAGAATCTATTTAAACCATTTATAGAAATTAAAACATGTGTAAAAGTAACATTAATAAATTATTGTATAATATTAAAAAAGATTCTTGAAAATGTTTTTAATGAAAATATGGATATGGAAGAAAATGATTCCCAGTCGAATAGAAAAACAGTGTCAATTTTTCTTAAAAAATCAACATTTGGAGTACATATAGAGAGTAAAATTAAAGGTAAACTTTTAATTTATAGAAAAAAATAATGACTAAGAAAATTTATGGGTTTTAAGTAATAAATACCATATATTTCCCCCAAATATATACTTAAATATAAATAATCTTAAATAAGAATGAGATTGTTAAGTAAACCCTTGCCTTAGATATGAATTGTTCATAAGCGTTTTTAATCTCATGTATACTAAATTAAAATTTATTTTAATTATATTAAAAAACCATAAAAATATTTATATTATCATATGTGATCCACTTATAACATTTCAACACCTATTTATTAATCATTCTAGATTAAAATTATCATTTTCTAATATTAATAGTTATATTTTTAATGTTAGTTTCGATATGATGGTTTTATACCTTGCTCTATTTCCATGGTTAAATAATCTCTAAAATGTTAATATTGATATAAATAACATACATATAATCATTATATACATATTTATAATCATTCATATGTGTAGAAGGTAGGTCATATGTACACATGAATGATGTTTTCATTTTCCATAGGATGGAAAAGAGATGAATAATGTTTGTGATTCCAAATTAATAAAATTTAATTATATTTATGATATTTATGTTATTATATGATCATGGTTATATAATATTTTAAGGAGGTGGAAGAGGAAATATAATGAAAACATATGGTTAAGAGTTATAACTTTGTTTCAGAAAACCACCTTTGGATTACAACTTAATCCTTCTTGGTTGGTCATTTGATGATAAAAAAGCCTTTAGATAATGGTTAAGAAGGTTTTAATGAATTTTTTAGGTATTGGTCAAGATAAATAGTTCAAGAAGTGTGAAGAATAATGGATTGGTGGTGTCATTATATAAGATATGAGAGAAGAACCCACCTAATTACTTAAATTATTATATTAATATAAATTAATTTCAGGTTCAGGTGGGAAAAAATTATATATTTAGAATATATGGTCAATATAAGTCTAAATACTATAATAAAATAAAATTTATACAAGTTAAATTTCCATTTTAAACTTTATATTTTTGTTTAAACCCATCATTAACCCTTTTTAACATTAAACATGCTAATGAATTTTTTAATACAGAAGGGTTATAAATTTATTTATAAACAAAAAATTGGAAAAAACCCGGTAAATAGATGAATTTTTTTACAATATATCATTCCACTTGTCCTCTTTAAATATTTTTATAATTTTTAAATCATTTAAAAATATATTTTTTAAAATAAAATATCATTAATTTCATTTTAATAACTATTCAAATATTTTGACTTTAAATACAACAAGATAGGTATTGAATTTGAATATAAACTCAATAACCACAAATTATACATTATTATTAAGCATAAAATTATTATTACTATTTAATTCATCAATAAGATATTTCTTTTTATGTTTTTAAAATCCTTTAATTTTATTTTTTTACTGCTTGCACAAGATATGTGTTGGTGTTGTGTAAACATTTAAGGTGATTATACCTTAAAAAAAATTAAAAATAATTATAATCATAAAATAAATAAATTATTTTCCAAATAAATTTGTATATTCCTTCCTTAAATATTATTATCCCAATGTTAACAAATAATAAAAATTAAAAGCAAGAGAGTGACATTTTAGAATTTTCCTTTATATAAAATAATACAAAGGTCATTATCAAGGGAAAATGTCATGAAAATACCATATTTTTTAATATATGAAGAGACTCGTATAATTAAACTAATAAAATAAAATATATGATTGTTTTGGGATGATTTTTAATACTTATTCTATATTTTTATCTTTATTTATCTCATTTTACCTTTCAGCGAGGTATTTAATTTAATCCATAGTTACAATTCATAATGCCTAAAAATAAAAGGCAACTATTTAAAAATTTTGATCCTCCTAATTCCAAATAAAGAATAAATTTTTTTAGGATTAATTTTCTATAAGTATAATACATAATTTTTAACATAAATTAATAAAACACAATTAAAGTAAATTTTTAAATAATTGGGGTTTCAAACATAAAAATAAACTTATACCACAATAAAATATAATGGTGATTACTATATAATTATTTATATATTGTTAAAAATAATTGATATTTTTTTAATTTAAAATAAAATCAAAAATATAATGGGACTTTTATAATACTTGGTTTAACGAATAGAAATGGGAGTTTTATAAAAAACGATATTTTTCACTATTCACTACAAAATAAATCTTTTTAGAAAAATATAAAAAATTAACCCAACGATAATATTTTCTTGATGATTTAAAATATTAGATTCATTTTTCAAAAAAATACTTATAAAACTGTGATAAATTGATTATAATATTCACGTAATAAATGAAATAAAAACCATTTTTTTTAGAAAACTTATTTTTCAAGCATAAAATGACTTTACTAAAAATTTATTACTTATTTATTATGAATTAATCAATAAACTTTCATTATTTAAAACCTTTACACATATTTTTTGTAATGGGGTTATTAATATTCATACTTGAAGATTTGATGGCTATGTTATAATGGTCACATTTAAATAAAAATATTTTTATAGTGTAATGCAGTTCTCTTAAAGCTCATTGTTGTGTGGTAAGAAAGATATTGAGTTTATTATAATTTTAAACTAAATTTTTAGGGTGCTAGAACCTATTTTTAATATAATAATTTTTTTATGGAAATTGATACCTTTAAGTGATTTCTTCACGTAAAGGTAATCATATATTTACACTTATGTGAGTAGTTCATGTAAAGGTAAAATTCATTTACTCTTACACTAATGACTCACTGTAAAGGTAAATGTGAAATACCCATATGTAGATAATTCATCATAAACGAATTTTTAGTATACCATTACATATTATAGGTATTCTACATAAGGGTACATGAAAAATTTTAAAAAATATATGTTTAGATAATTTCTCTTATGATTTATAAAAAATTTATATTTCATAGAAAATAGTATTTTGAGAAAAAAAATTGATTTATAAATGGTTAATAAAATAATTAAGTATAAAAAAATTCAAATTAGTTATTGAAATTTTAATGGAAAATTTATGAACAAAATATCCTAAATATTAATTAATTGATATTTAAAATACATTTTATCAAATTATTTTGTATGATTTATGATTGTGAAATAAAATGGTTATTTTGACATCATTATGGGTAATTTTCATAAATAGTATATTTTAAGCTATTCAAATTAATATGATCCTTATTTTAGAAATTATCATAATTGATTATATAAATAAATAAATTTTTAATTTACTAAAAAAATCAATTAATAATTGAAATGGATTATTTTTAAATTGTTTAAAAACAATGAAAATGTTTTATGGAATGTTTATGAAATTTATAAATGGTTTTCTATAAATTTATTAACTATAAAATGATTCTGGTTAATGGAATAATTGTTTTTGAAACATTTATCACATTCCTTTTATATTATAGAGTTTATATTAAGAATATCCTTTTTACGTTAATATTGTAACATCTTGTTACCTTGATCGGCTATGTTTTCCCTTTTTCCAAGTTCCTTTCTATTTTTAAAATCCTTTTATGTAATTTTTTTTGTTTGTGAGATTGAGGACATGGGTTTCCTTGGGTACTATGGTGGATGGTTTGGCTTGAGTCCATTGTCTATTACTTTGTGACTATCAAGGAGGTTTGTTTTAATGATTTCATCTATTTCATAGGACTATTTTTTCAGCGGACCGATAATAAAATATTTGTGGGTTTACACATGGGTTATTCCTCTGCTTCCTAGGCCAGTTATTCTAGGATCAGTTTTGTGCACTTGATTATTTTGGTACGAGCGGTCTACTGCCTAAATCTATAATATTGCTTAGTGTTCTGCATGTGCTTTTGTTTTTTATTACCTGGATTTATGAGTTAGCCTTGATTTTCATGTTTATGCATTGTGGAAAATGATATTGGAAATGTGGTTTGAAACTAATATACCTTATTTTGTTTAGAACTGTGGAAAATGGAATGTTTACCACATTTTCTATAAATCTTATTTACTTCTTATTATTCCATGTTTTACATTTTAAATAAGCACACAGAAAATTGTATATATAGAATTTCTATGGAACACCTTAGTGTGATCATTTTGAGCCTATTAACTCACACCCTACGCACAGCTTCAGTGCTTCCACTACTACAAATAAGTCTTTTAAAAGTGTTAAAAACCACCTTTAATAGCGCTAGAAAAGAACTGTTAATCATGTAGAGGATAAAAGGCGTCCCCTTTATCAGCACTCAAAATAGCGCTGATAAAGGGTCCCCTTTATCTGTGCTAAAAAATTCTGACAAAGGTCCCCCTTTATTAGCACTTTCTTAGCATGGATAAAGAGACACCATTATCAATGCTATTTTGAGCACTATTAAAGGCCCCCTTTATCAATTCTATTTTGAGTGCGGATAAAGTCCTCCTTTATCAGCACTATTTTGAGCGGTGATATAGGACACCTTTATAAGTGCTATTTTGAGCGCTGATATAAGATTAATTTACCAGCTCTTAATTAGTGCTGATAAAGGCCAAGTTTCCTGAGAAAACCCAACACCTATTTAGCACCTGCACACCTGAGACAACACTTTCACACACAGCACAAAACTAGTTCACAAAACAACACCTACACACAAACAAAGCATAGAAGAACAAAATAGCATGCACAAGATTTTCACAAAATATTCTATATACATTTATTTTAAATCATGAATACAAAAAAACACACTTCTATATACATTTCAAACAATGTTTTATATGGTTAAAATTACAATTATCCAAAAAACAGTTGAAAACATTAATGTTTCATCCTTTTTTCATTCGTGATCCCCTCTCAAAAATTGTCATCCATGGTATTAGTGGTCAAACAGAGCATCCGAACTCAATAAAAAAATTCAACCTATATAAGAAAATAAATATTTTGTTAGTAATAAAATAATGAAATAAATTAAACACTAATATGAAATAATACATTAATAAAATGTCAATTGTTACATGTTACAACCTTTATATGCCCATATTTCTTTAGATTGAATTAATATTTTAGAAGAGGCTCAACATTATTCATTGACTAATAAATATTGTTTTTTTAAGTTTACATAGATGAGAAAAGATGATAAAGAAATGTCAATAACAACATGTAATCCAAAAGGTTTCATTTATTGACAATAAAAAAGGGGGGAATCTCCACAGTCTAGAGTCTCTCCCATAACTCCCCGAATATGGGGCGTAGGATAAAGTTAGAATACTCAAAATATTATGTGCTCAGAATACCCTTTCTAGCTCTGCTATCCAATACTCAAGAGTAGTCTATGGATTAGCACAAATGGGAAACTGATTTAGTTTCCACATCTACACCCTGTTTTAGTGCCTCTTCCCTACTAGCAGCATCAAATATGGACTTTTCTGCCACATTGATAAGATTATGCTACTCTATCATTGTTTTCTCTACAACATTGACCATTTATTATAGGTGATTTAATTCATGCTAGAAGCTATCTATATCATACCTCCCATAAATGACTAAATTGTTTTGCGCTTATACTTCTATTGTACACATGGATGCTTCACTAAAGTCCTCATTGTGATGTTGAATGTCCAAATTTTATTCCTCCACCATCAATACTCTCAAATCGATGAACCTCTTTTTCTCCTACAAGGTGACCACCTCCTTCACACTATCATGGAGTTCTTGATAATATAACTCACTATAACAAATGGTTCTGAACATGTAACAGAGGTGTTCAAAATAGTATTTTAGCTCTTTGAAGGGTCCCTCCATGAGTATATTCCAAATACCCCCCACACTTGTCAATGAAACTATTGATCAAATGATGCATGTTTTGAAACTCAACTCAGGACTAGTCCATAAATAGCAATATACTCTAGGACCAAGTTTTTATGTGAGGGACTCATACTCACACCCCTTTATGTGCATGAAAAAAGGAAAGAAATGTTCCCTAATTATTATGGTGGGGAGAGAAAAGGTGGAATGGTATAGGACTTCTGAGCTCTAAGGTGGAGTTACTCTGATAAATCATATAAATATTATTAGTCAATAGACAAATAATTCCATCAGAAAATCCATATTCATGATAATAATTTAGAACAAATCTCTATTGGCCACTTTATTAGCTACTTCAATCAACTCAACGTTGAATTGATTGGTGATAATAAGATATTCCTATAAAATATCACATTGTGTCACATATAAAGTCCCTTATATCAATACAAATTGTTCTTCACTATAAAGTGCTACAAGTGTAAATAGTGGTTATCCGATATGACACATATATGATGGTGTATTCAATTTCATAGAATTATTCAATTTTAGAATAAATTTTAACACTTTTCTATCGGTACATTCATCCTAGATAAGTTATAAACCTAATAGTTACATATATCAGGAGCCAATGAGAGTGTACTCCCCCATGCCAGGTCAAAGGGAATGAGTGTTAGCACATCCTCGTTAGACATCGAGTCCAACCCTGCTTGGACCTTGACCACTTATGCCTCTCCAAGGACCCCATACAATATCTAATGTCATTTTGAAGGTATTCATGGAATTTATTTCTCGGTTTTAGAGAGGGGATAATGAGAACCTACATAATTAGATATTCCATGATCATACTTGTAACACCTCGAGATTTTATGAAAAATATTCTTTTTAATTTCATTAATGTCTTGTGTTGTATGCTACACCAAAATAAGCTTGCACAACACGCATCCTTGACTTGCCTTACATTACACGCAATCGTGACCTTCCTCGATAGCGTGTGTTGTACGCAATACCGGGTTTTAATAAACAATGATATAACATTATAATATTGTCATGAACTAGCCGTTATGAATATTATTAACTAAATTTTGAATTTTATAACATTATTATTCATCTTACACATTTTCTAGAACATGGTATAAGAACAAAATAAATTTTTCGGGTAAAATAAGTATTTTTCAAAAAATGCAGTTTTGCCGCCTTTTGATGGAGCACCCACATTAAATCTAGTTTTTGACATGTTTATAAGTTCAATTTGACAAAATAAAATTCTTATTTTGAATCAGGATATAAAAATTTACATTAGATAAAGTTTTTATATTTTTCCGATAACTTTCATATTTTAATGAATAGTAAAAACATGCTATATTTTAATTAAAAACAACTTTTTTCATCGTAATATCTTATGTGGTTAAATTATAATATTGAATGGTTTTAAAGTATAAATAGAATATATTTTTACCATTTAATATAATTTATGTCATTATCATTGATTTTACATCGAATTCGTAGGTTAAATCAATTCAATCTTTTGCAATGTTTTAAAGAAAAACTCGTTTTCTTTCGACAACGGGATTAATTTTAATTTAATTTCCGCATATTTTGTCTATTGAATTTTGAAAAATGGATTCCATATTTGGAATCAGTGGGTCCAAATTATGTTAATAAGCTACTTTTTGTTTTTGGGCATTGTGAATAGTAACTACGGTAAATTTTATTTACTATAGTTAAAGGTAAATCGGGTAATTAAGGGTAAATATAAGATTATAAAATTACCCTAAAAATTTTCAAAATCCTATTGGATGACTCAAAGTCGACCCATATCACCTAATTGTCGGATTAGATTCATTTAATTAAATTTTTTCAATGAAAATAATTTAATTATTATTAAAACCAAAGAATGTGACAACATGTCACTTTCTTAAATATTATAAGTATAATACTTTTAATATAGTGATAAACTTCATGAAACTTAGAAAATGAATAGTCTCCAGAAATATAATACAATTATCTACATCATAGTAATTTATTTATAATTTTTAAGGATTAAATAATTATCATTTATTATGACACAAAGATGATGCAGTAATTTTCTTATTAATGAAATATTGACATAATTGATGTTATAAATGCCCAAATAAATGTAATTTGAGACTTTTTATGACTTACATTAATTTTATAGGTTAATATGACATGTTATTGTTGATATAAGTAACTTTGTTAGAACTTATCATTATTTTATGAATTTCATAAAAATCATGTACCAAATAGTGTCAAAATTGACATAAATTAGTTTTTAAAACAAATATTATATTATTAATTGTTATTTAATTCCTAAAAATCTAAGGTTCGGCCAAATGACTTAGATAAGGATAGATATATTAATAATAAACAACTTGGGGTTCGTTTGGCTTGTTATGGTAAGTTTATTAACCATATAGTGTAAGAAAACAAAAAGACACGGTAAAAGTTAAATTATTTAACTTAGAGTTAAATATAATTGATAAGGTTAAACTAATAACCTAAACTTGTCTAAATCCTATTGTATGAGAGGATTTAGACCCATCCCCACTTTATCTTCTAAATAAGACCCTTTGTAACCATTATAAACCGAATTTTACCTTAATATAAAATAATATATTGAGATTTTCCTAAGGTGCCCCTCTCCTCCCTTATAAAAGGGCACCTCCTCTCTCTCCTCCTCGCACCAATTTGAGCATTCAAGCTTGGCCATCCCCTGCCAAAATCTTTTCTCCACTTTCCTAGTATCATCATAGAGGTACTAGTCTTCTTCAAAGACCATCCTTAGTTCTTTAAGTGGAGGTTAAGTGAAGGCGCGTCAAAAAGTGGTAATATCCATTAATGATCTTTTTCAATTTCTTTCTTCTTCAACATCTTCTTATTTAGTTGTTTCATGATAAAGTAATAACATAAGTATTTATTATATACTTATATGTTATTATAAATAGGAAAAAACTCTAATTAACCTTCTATCCATCCTACGGAAAAAGGAAATCACCGCGCGTGCGTACGTATGGAATACCGTCTCCACGTCGTGGTGTAATCTATTTTCCACCACCACCTTACTTGGATGGGTATAATGGTGTAAATAATGACTATATATGACTATTATAAAGTGATATTGATTCTGAAATAGTATACATACACTCCAATACAATTCCACCATCATAGGAACGATATCATCACTCGTACGTGCGTACGGAATACCATCTCCACGATGTGATGCGACTCGTTCTACATGATCTTCATTTCATAATGATTATATAAATGAATTGAATGAATGAATATGATATATGTTACATACCATTATGGAAATGAGGTATCTATAACCTAAAGAGAAGAATAAGAATTTATTCGACAAACACGCATAAGAACAAAAAGCAATAAACACCCGAATAACAAGTAGTAATGAAATATTACTAATAAGAAGCTAAGAATATGACCATATATGATATCATAACAATAATTATAATTCTGTAATAAGTCAATAACATTATTTAAATCATTATACAGTAGTTTCAGACATTTACGAAGCATATCGGACCTAATGTAAGGGAAATATCACAATCTCATTTTTATCCGAGATTGTTTATACTTTGGTATTTACTGGGGTGTATTTTATCATCCACATCCATGTTTCCTCAATATGTAATATTTATATCTTTCTACAATAGTTTATATCCAATTTTACCCTTCGGTGAGTTTTTAGTAAAAGATATGAAAGGAATCTTTTGTCATTTTTCGTACGAGGTACTTTTTGACTTTTTCGACAAAAGTACGAAGAATGTTTTTTTAACTTATACAGCATGAATGGATTTTTAAAACATTATTTACAAAAATATTCATTTACAAGTTTTCAATTTTATTTTTAATCAACTTATTTTATTTTAAAATTGTATGACATGTTAAGAAAGGAAAAGTGTTTTTGAAGTAGAAAGGATATTTTCCTCAAGAATGAAGTTCAAGTGTTTTATCAAAATTATTTTCCATATAAGATAATAAAGGGTTATGTTATTATCCCTATTGTTATATAGATTTGATTATGTTGTGATGGAATTATTTTTATGAATTCCTTTATCGTATATGAATTGTTTTATGATGTCATGATGTTTAAGATTCCCATTTTTATTACATGGGTTATGCAAATGATGTATGGTTTATGATTTTGTGGCACACATAAGAATGGTATCATTATGAGATGGTTGGGACCTATATCTCCCTCCAATGCATTGGGTAAAGATTTTATATCTAATGAGATATACATGGCTAGAACGGTAGGTTATACCGGTTCAGTGAAACAGGATTGAAACGAGGGTGACTCGGTTCAGAAATGGACTTTGTCCACTAAGATAGTCTTGTCAATGAGTCTTGACTAATAAGATATGATTCTCTATGATTATGTGTGTATGACACAAAGTTTCATGTTTTAAGTTATGATTATTGGGATTACATTTCACTACTATGATTTATCCCATGTTATGAAATTATGATCTCTTTTGCAGGTTAAGATCTCCAAAAGATATATTCTTAGGAATATGATGTGATTGATATTTCTTTTGTTTACCCTTACTGAGCATTTGAGCTCACCCTTTTATGTTTTCTTTTCCCCAGGATATAAAGAAAGGTTTTATGTAAGAAAAAAAAGGAAGATCTTTATGGGAGATGTTGAAGATCTTTCACCATGATTAGAAGATTACGTTCCGAGTTTCCAAAGACACTAAACTATTACGGTCCTTGTGTGTGTGTTTTTGTTATGTACTAAGTATTCTGCAAAAGTAATGTAATTTCCATGTACGTCAAGCTTCGGGTCTCTAGAGTTGGTATCAGAGGAAAGGTTTAGTCAACCTTTGGAAACTAGGATGCGAGAACTTTAGTGAGATCCCTAGAGATATTTCTAAGGTATGTCTAGGGATGTCTCTAAGGTTAAGTATACGTATAGGTTATAGTCCTAGAATTGCTCTAACGATCTTAGAATTTAACCTAAGATGGTAGATATTGATGGTACTCCCCCTTTTATTTTGTTGTTTTCCCTAGCATGATTTTTGCCTCTCACACTATTCTTTTTGGGTTTTAGACGATGGCTGGAACCCGAAGGAACCGTGTTGATCAATGCAATGGATAATGCAATGATTTTCCTCCTGAACAAACAAATGTTATGGGAGATGGAGTGAAAAATCTTATTTTTATACTTACACAAGCTATGAATCATTCTGGACATCCAAATGAGCAGATAAGGGAAAAATATTCTATTGAGTCCTTCATGAGGCAACGTCCACCTTCTTTCAGTGGGTCTTCTGATCCACTTGTTGCTGAACAATGGATCAGTACCACTGAAAATATATTTTCAGTTCTTCAATGTTCTGAACATGATAAATTCATCTTAACAGTATATCTTTTGGAAGGTGAAGCTGATCAATGGTGGAATCTTATCAAGAATACGAGGCAAAGAGATGAAATTGAGTCCATGGAATGGGACGAGTTCAAAAACTTATATTTCAATAAGTACTTCCCTCATATTCTTCGAACAAATATGGAGAAGGAGTTTCTTGAACTAAATCAAAAGGATGATGAATTTGTTGGTGTATACGAAGCGAATTTTACAAGGCTTGCAAGGTATGCATCTGGCTTTATCATCCAACCTGAAAGTAAAGTTGATCGATTCTTTAGTGGCTTAAAACCAAATCGTCAAAGGGAATTAGCAATAAGAGACTTCAGTAGCTATGAAGAAATTGTGCGTTGTGCTATCAAGGTAGAAATGGAAGCCGGTGTTACTTATCCATCTCATAATTTTGACAAGAAACAAAAGATGGAGTTCAAGGAGAAATCTCAGAATAATGGTGAAAAGAAGATGAATGTTTCCTTATGCTCTAAGTGTGGAAAGAAGCATGGTGGAGATTGTCTTAAAGGGACAAGTAAATGTTTCAAATGTGGAAAGGAAGGTCATCGGGCATTTGAATGCCGCAATGATGGGAAGAAGATGCCTAATGATGCAAACAAAGGAAGGGATACACAGAATGAACCTACTACACTTCAATGCTTCAAGTGCAAGGAAATGGGGCATTATGCTAATAAATTCCCTAATCTAAGGGTTAGTGATGATCGACATGAGCAACCACTTAAGGCAAAGGACAAAGGGAAGTCACATGTAATCACCATTGGAGATGTTGAATATGACAACGATGTGGTGGAATGATTAAGTTTTTATGTAATGGGATTCTAGAATAATGTTGTATATAGTATCGTGGAATATTGGAATATTTATGTTTTGGTCTATTGTGGTTTTCAATAATTTTATGGCATCGGTAACCATGAAAAGTGATTGAAATATTTTTGGAAAGAAGATGATATGCACATAATGAAGGGATAAAGAAAATCTAATATAGTATTCATGAGCTCATGATTGATATAAGGACTAAGTGATATCATGGTTTGAGGATATAGAATTTTGAGGATTTTGGTATGTGGAAAGTGTTAACTTTAACTGCATTCATGTTTTCACTAAGGTTCAATGGATATTCATTCTTCAAGAGAATACATGATTAAGGTATTCACATTTGACCAACAAAGATATATCTTATGATACATGAGGGATAAATGATGGAATTTACGTGATCATTTTCTTTATACTATGAGCTTGGACCAAAGTATTTTAGATAAGCCTAAAGATTGGAATGGATTATGTTGGACATAAGTTAGTATTGTTTAAGGATAAAACTTTTTTTGATATTGTTGATGGGATGTTATAGTAATATAGCTTTAGAAAAAGGACAACCTGCAGGACGGGCGACAGCCCATCGCGTCGGACAAGGCTGTGGGAATCGAACCCACAACCGAAGTGCGACTGGCCTTTATCGCCTACCACTGGCCTACAGTAAGTCCCTAGTTAGTATAAACTAGTTTTATTTTATTAAGCGGTATGATATATGAAGTATAAGTTCATTTTTGGAACCATATACGATTAGTCTAACCATAAGAAGGACTTATAACTTTTGTTAACCTTTTGTTTGAAAGAGATGGAATGACCCATCATTCTATCACATGATCTGCTAACACATCACGAATAACAAATTCAACTTCATTTCTTTAAGGGATGAAGTGGAAATTGTTCAATTCACGAACAACAGTGAGATTGTACCAAAATCATGCAAGTATTTCTTTTAATTCATCAACTTTATGGAAATGGTCTTGAAAACCAAAAATGTTGTCCTAGTGCTCTTATATCTGATTAATCAGATGGTACCTTAGATCATCAAAAATCAATAGCTTTGTGATTGTTGGCTTTTTCATATCCATGTTCTCTACCACTCTCCATCAGAACTTGATGGTTATATTTTTCTTCCATATCCATATTTTCACCAATGTTCTCCTACGTGGAAACCCCGTGATGAGTTAATTTGGGTAACCGTTACATTTCATACTTTAGTTTTTAAAAGCCATGTTTTGGTATTCCTTTTTACGATGTGGGTTTCTATTCAACAAACTTTTGAGTAGTAAACCATTTATAACCCCGACGAATTTCAAGGGAGGAATTCATTTTAAGGGGGGTAGAATGTAACACCCCGAGATTTTATAAAAAATATTGTTTTTAATTTCATTAATGTCTTGTGTTGTACGCTACACCAAAAGAAGCTTGCACAACATGCATCCTTGACTTGCCTTGCATTACACGTAATCGCGACCTTCCTCGATAGCGTGTGTTGTATGCAATACCGGGTTTTAATAAACAACGATATATTATTATAATATTGTCATGAACTAGCCTTTATGAATAGTATTAACTAAATTTTGAATTTTATAACATTATTATTCATCTTACACATTTTCTAGAATGTGGTATAAGAACAAAATAAATTTTTCGGGTAAAATAAGTATTTTTCAAAAAATGTAGTTTTGCCGCCTTTTGATGGTGCACCCACTTTAAATCTAGTTTTTGACATGTTTATAAGTTCAATTTGACAAAATAAAATTCTTCTTTTTAATCATGATATAAAAATTTACATTAGATAAAGTTTTGATATTTTTCCGATAACTTTCATATTTTAATGAATAGTAAAAACACGCTATATTTTAATTAAAAACAACTTTTTTCATCGTAATATATTATGTGATTAAATTATAATATTGAATGGTTTTAAAGTATAAATATAATATATTTTTACCATTTAATATAATGTATGTCATTATCATTGATTTTACCTTGAATTCGTAGGTTAAATCAATTCAATCTTTTGCAATGTTTTAAAGAAAACCCCATTTTCTTTCAACAACAAGATTATTTTTAATTTAATTTCTGCATCTTTTGTGTATTTAATTTGGAAAAATGGATTCCATATTTGGAATCAGTGGGTCCAAATTATGTTAATAAGCTACTTTTTATTTTTGGGCATTGTGAATAGTAACTACGGTAAATTTTATTTACTATAGTTAAAGATAAATCGGGTAATTAAGAGTAAATATAAGATAATAAAATTACCCTAAAAAATGTCAAAATCCTATTGGATGACTAAAAGTCGACCCATATCACCTAAGGGTCGGATTAGATTCATTTAATTAAATTTTGTCAATGAAAATAATTTAATTATTATTAAAACCAAAGAATGTGACAACATGTCACTTTCTTAAATCTTATAAGTATAATAATTTTAGTCTAGTGATAAACTTCATGAAACTTAAAACTTGAATAGTCTCCAGAAAACTAATACAATTTTCTAAATCATAGGAATTTATTTAGAATTTTTAGGGATTAAATATTTCTCATTCATTATGACACAAAGATGATGCAGTAATTGTATTATTAATGAAATATTGACATAATTGATGTTAGAAATTCCCAAATAAATGTAATTTGAAACTTTTTATGACTTACATTAATTCTCTAGGTTAACATGACATGTTATTGTTGATATAAGTAACTTGGTTCGATCTTATCATTCTGTTAAGAATTTCATAAAAATCATGTACCAAATAGTATCAAAATTGACATAAATTAGTTTTTAAAACAAATATTATATTATTAATTGTTATTTAATTCCTAAAAATCTAAGGTTCGGCCAAATTACTTATATAAGGATAGATATAATAATAATAAACAACTTGGGGTTCGTTTGGCTTGTTATGGTAAGTTTATTAACCATATAGTGTAAGAAAACAAAAAGACACGGTAAAAGTTAAATTATTTAACTTAGAGTTAAATCTAATTGATAAGGTTAAAATAATAACCTAAACTTGTCTAAATCCGATTGGATGAGAGTATTGCGACCCATACCCACTTTAGCTTCGAAATAATACCCTTTGTAACCATTATAAACCTAATTTGACCTTAATATAAAATAATATTTTGAGATTTTCCTAAGGTGCCCCTCTCCTCTCTTATAAAAGGGCACCTCCTCCTCACACCAATTTGAGCATTCAAGCTCGGACAACCCCTACCAAAATATCTTCTAAACTTCCCTAGTATCAACCTAGAGGTCATAGTCTTCTTCAAAGACCATCTTTATTTCTTTAAGTGGAGGTTAAGTGAAGGCGCGTCAAAAAGAGGTAATATCCATTACCGATCTTTTTCAATTTCTTTCTTCTTCAAATTCTTCTTATTTAGTTGTTTCATGATAAAGTAATAACATCAGTATTTCTTATATAATGATATATTATTATAAATAGTAAACAACTCTAATTAACCTTCTATCCATCCTATGGAAAAAGGAAATCACCGCGCGTGCGTACGTACTGAATACCGTCTCCACGCCGTGGTGTAATCTATTTTCCACCACCACCTTACTTGGACGGGTATAATGGTGTAAATAATGACTATATATGACTATTATAAAGTGATATTGATTCTGAAATAGTATACATACACTCCAATACAATTCCACGATCATAGGAACGATATCATCACTCGTGCGTACGTACGGAATACTGTCTCCACGATGTGATACGACTTGTTCTACATGATCTTCATTTCATAATGATTATATAAATTAATTGAATGAATTAATATGATATATTTTATATACCATTCTGGAAATTAAGGTATCTATAACCTAAATAGAGGAATAAGAATTTATTCGACAAACACGCATAAGAACAAAAAGTAATAAACACCCGAATAACACGTAGTAATGAAATATCAATAATAAGAAGCTAAGAATATGACCATATATGATATCATAACAATAAGTATGATTCTGGAATAAGTCAATAACATTATTTAAATCATTATACAGGAGGTTCGGACACTTACGAAGCATATCGGACCTAAGGTAAGGGAAATATCACAATCTCATTTTTATCCGAGATTGTTTATACTTTGGTATTTACTGGGGTGTATTTTATCATCCACATCCATTTTTCCTCAATATGTAATATTTATATCTTTCTACAAAATTTTATATCCAATTTTACCCTTCGGTGAGTTTTTAGTAAAAGATATGAAAGGAATCTTTTGTCGTTTTTCGTACGAGGTACTTTTTGACTTTTCCGACAAAAGTACGAAGAATGTTTTTTTTAACTTATACAGCATGAATGGATTTTTAAAACATTATTTCCAAAAAGATTCCTTTACAAGTTTTCATGTTTATTTTTAATCAACTTCTTTTAGTTTAAAATTGTATGACATGTTAAGAAAGGAAAAGTGTTTTTGAAGTAGAAGGTATATTTTCCTCAAGAATGAAGTTCAAGTGTTTTATCAAAATTATTTTCCATCTAAGATAATAAAGGGTTCTGTTTTTATCCCTATTATTACATTGATTTTATTATGTTGTGATGGAAATATTTTTATGAATTCCTTTATCATATATGAATTGTTTTATGGTGTCATGATGTTTAAGAATCCCATTTTTATTACAAGGGTTATGCAATGATGTATGGTTTATGATTTTGTGGCACACATAAGAATGGTATCATTATGAGATGGGTGGGACCTATATCTCCCTCCAATGCATTGGGTAAAGATTTTATATCTCATGAGATAGACATGGCTGGAACGGTAGGTTATACCGGTTCAGTGAAATAGGACTGAAATGAGGGTGACTCGGTTCAGAAATAGACATTGTCCACTAAGATAGTCTTGGCAATGAGTCTTGACTAATAAGATATGATTCTCTATGATTATGTTTGTATGCCACAAAGTTTCATGTTTTAAGTTATGATTATTGGAATTACATTTCACTACTACGATTTATCCCATGTTATGAAATTATGATCTCTTTTGTAGGTTAAGATCTCCAAAAGATATGTTCTTATGAATATGATGTGATTGATATTTCTTTTGTTTACCCTTACTGAGCATTTGAGCTCACCCTTTTATGTTTTCTTTTCCACAGGATATAAAGAAAGGTTTTAGGTAAGAAAAAAAAGGAAGATCTTTATGGGAGATGTTGAAGATCTTTCACCATGATTAGAAGATTACGTTCCGAGTTTCCAAAGACACTAAACTATTACGATCCTTGTGTGTGTGTTTTTGTTATGTACTAAGTACTCCGCAAAAGTAATGTAATGTCCATGTACGTCAAGCTTCAGGTCTCTACAATACCGGTTCACCTTTATCTTGATCTCCTAGTTATTTAGTGTGACTAGCCAGACCACCCTACCTCCCCTCCCTGAGATAGCCCCTCGGGATAGCCCCTCCCTACCCTTGGACACCCCTTCCACACCACTCCACCTAAATCCCCCCTTCCCCCTGTATCCCCCCTCCCTTTCCTTAGATACCCCCCCCCCCCCACCACCACCACCACCCCTGCAGATCCTCCTCCCTTTCCCTAGACAACCCCCCCCCCACCACCACCACTCCCCCTACACCCCCCCTTTCCCTGGACAACCCCATCCCCCTCCCACCCCCTAGACAACCCCCTCACCCACCCTACATATCCCCCCGTATACATCCCCCTTTCCACCCTTTGAACCCCCCCCCCCCCTCCTGGACACCCCCAATCCTGGACACCCCCCTTCCCTCCTAGACACCCCCACCCACCATCCCACATGGAAAACCCCTCCCTCCTTGTTCTTTAGGGTGATTTTCCAGACCCCCCCCCCTGAGACAGCCCCTAGATAGCCCCCCCCCACACACACACACACACCACCACTCCACCTGTAGCCCCCTCCCTCCCCCTAGACAACCCCCCCCCCCCCCCCGCCCCACCCCACCCCACCCACCCACCACTCCCCCTACAGCCCCCTCCCTTTCCCTAGAAAACCCATCTCACCCTCCCTAGACAACCCCCCCTCCCCCCCCCCCCACACACCCTACACAGCCCCTCTGGACATCCCCTTTCCCACCCCCTGGATAGTTCCCCTCCACTCCTAAACACCCACCTCCTAGACACCCCCCCCCCCCACCACCACCACTCTTGGACACCACCTCCATCCTGGACACCCCCTCCTTTATGGACACCCCAACCACCCTCCCACTTAGACACCCCCTCCCTCGTGGACACCCCCTCCCTCCTGGACAGCCCCTCCCTCCCCTCTTGGACACCCACCCACTCATGGACACCCCACCCCCAAGACACCCCCTCCCTTTTTGACACCTCCCCCACTCCAGGACACCCCCCTGGACACCACCTCCCTCTTGGACACCCCCTTCTTCCTGGACACCCCCACCCCACCCACCCTCCCACTTGGACACCCCCTCCCTCCTGGACACCCCCTCCATCTTTGACACCTCTTTCCCCTCCTAGACACCCCCCTACACACACTTCTGGACACCCACTCCATCCTAGACACCCCCTCCCTCATGGACACCCCCACCCACATATAAGGGAAACTAATTATAAAATTGAAAATCCAAAATATTCGATCCCATCAAGCTTTTAAGATGCTCGTGAGTGGACTGAATGACTATTCATTGGTCAACTTCCACACTATCTACCATTGTAGTCCAATAAACTATAACCTTCTCATCTTCAATTCTTGAATTAATTTGTATCATATGAAACAGAAAATTTTTATTAATTATGAAAATGGAGGCTTTTGTGTTAAAAAATGGACTTGAGTAAGAAAGGGGCACATGAATAATTAGAAATATAATATTAAGTTCATGACTTGTTAAAACTCAATTGATCACATGAACAAAATAGGATCACATGATCAAATGAACCTGGGAGATTTATATGATTACACGACCCTTGAAGCTTTATGAGATCATGTAAATAATAAAAGAATACATGAATCATGGTTAAAGTGAATTACCTTAATTGATTATGTGATTTGTTTCTGTGATTTGATCATGTGAAGAGATCACACGATCAGTTCACATGAAGAATTCATACAAAGGAGCTAATGTGACACAATCACAAGAAGAGACTTATGTGAAGTAGAGAAAAAACCTAATAGTTCTCATAGAGCTATGAAATATTGAGTCATTAGTGAAATAGTTTTTCAATTACTCTCTTATCTGTAAGGAATTTCAAATAATACCAAGAGTATATTAGAATACTAAAAGAAAAATCAAAGCCCAAGGGAATCAGGAAGGTATTCACTTCCTTATAACAAAGTCATTTTTTCTTCTTATGGAATTTTTATGTGAGGTGTGTATGCATCTGGGCATTGATGTGATGCAGTTTCTATATGAGGGGTGTAGGAACAATGATTTTTATGGTCATGCATATGTATATATGATGTGGGTTTATATGAGAAATTGTTGAGATGTGAGATCTATGGACAATGATTTTACTGTGAAAACATCAAGATTACCTTTGTGATTGAGAAGACACAGTGTCATTGCTCTTCCTATAAAGGCATTTCACATGGTCGAAAATATTCTAAAATAAATGAACCCTGCAAGGGATACTGAAAATCAAATCAACGTTTCATTATATAATTTATCGTTAAAATAGACATATAATATCATAACATTACCTTTATGAATCCTTCCTAATAATCATAATATATATTCCTTGTTCAAGGCGTCGACTATAAATTCACACTACACTGAATGATGAAGAGTAAGTCAATGTTTTAGTATTTTATTTTATTTTAATAAATTAAATAAATGATATCATAATTTTACCGTATTCTCTTCCAACATTAGTGTCTTAAGTCGAGTGACAACATGGTGCCATGACTATACATCAATCAGTATGGGTTATTGAGTGAAGATTCCACTGTATCTACTAAAGATGTCTTTGTTTTGGTCAACATGATGGCCTTGCTCATTCCATCCCACCTCAAAATTGATGCCTTTTTCTTTTGCCTTAAGTATTTTGGCTAACAATATCAAACTAAAAAACTCTTTTTATTGCACCATCAGGTATTCATTTCCTACCATTTACTCATAAGCATCATCATTATGTTTCTCTGGAGCACTAACATCAGCACTAGGACCAGCACTAACATGTTGAGAAACCAGTTGTACCTTAACACTGGGACAATGAGCAATAGGTTGAGAAATTTGTTGTTTCTTTGAACTGGGACTAGCAACACCTAGTTGAGAGACCATTTGTGCCTCGATATTGGACACATCAATAGGTGAAAAACTCATTATCTATAGATGTGGTTTGACATTTAATTTATATTAAATAAAATAATCATCAAACAGATAATAACATAACATAAAACAATGTATATTACAATAAATAAATAACCTAATTATTGAACTCTCTTTTTTTTAAGGCTGAAGAGATTTGACCTCTTTGTCGACTATATAAATACCTTAATTGTAGTATACATTGACATAAAAAACGTTGTCTACATTGGGACCACTGTGAAATGATTACGAAGTCCCAATGAAATGGTAATCCTCCGTTGAAATATCATCTGACCCTTCATTTTTTGTGGTTGATAAAAGAACAATTGACTAGTTTCGGTTTTCCAGATCTATAACAAAAAATAATTGTACATCATGTGATTCCATTATAAATGGTTCATATTTCTCCCCTTACTTACTGAAATCAACTTTCATAAAACCAAATTCATATATTTTAATATCACTCCTTTTATCAACCCACTTGCGTTGAAAAATATTCAATTGGATTTTTGTATAATCCATCTCCTGTATTTGTTTAATGATGCTAAAGTATGACATATTCGCATAAATTGGATTTTTTTTCGTTAGCACTGGAAACATGCATCTCTTCAGCCACAAGTGTAACCCCACTTTTCTGCATGGCACTTTTTTTATCATGTTCATTATTATAGAATGTATAACCATTAACAATATAAGCATTGTAAGATAATACATACACACATTCTCTTCCAGCTAGCCATAAAAGTCATTCTGAAATTGAGTCTGGATATTTATCTAACTTCATAAAAATATGGTCCTGAGACCATCCTATAAAATATATATTATGTGTATCTAATATCCATTTTTCATCCCTAGATGGATTCAATTGCCTAAGAATTTATTTGTGGGTTTGAACATATGGGTCAACATCAAAACTGTTATGAAAAATGTAAATTTGGGTCTACTCCCAATATATAATATTGATTGTGACAACCTCTCTTCTATAAATTCCTTCACCCTCAAGTCACCCAGTGTGATGAGATTTCAGTAGGCCAATGTTTTCCACACCAAACAGATATTAGGTACAGAATTCAACGACTTTCTCAACAATATATTTCTCCACAATAAAACCCTCTGGCCGACTTCGATTTTTGACATTCCCATTCAAAATCATCATATACCATTCAATAGGGTACATCCATCTGTAATGTATAGAACCATACAGTCAAATCTCTCTCACCAAATGAACAATCAAATGAACCATCATTTCAAAGAATGTTGGCGGGAAGAACATTTCCAATTCACATAATATGAAAACAATTTCTTCTTCCATGGATGGAAATTTCATTAGGTCTATAAATTTATTGCATATAGCTTTCCAGAAGAAATAGATCTTCGTTAATGTATAGCATAAATTCTTGGGAAAATAAAACATAAAGCTATAGTAATTAGATCTTGTATCAAAAAATGGCAGTCATGTGATTCCAGACCCTTTAACATTAAATCACTCATTGATACAATGTTCTCGATATTTAATGAATACCCCTCTAGAATCTTTATGTCATTCATGATGTTTGAAAACTGATATCTCTTCTGCATGGAAATAGTGTAAGTAGCAAGAGGATGAAATGTTCATTTTTCACCCTTCACTGGTGCCAACTTTTCATGTATTCTCATCTCAACCATGTATAATATAGCCTTAATTTCATCCTTTATTTTTCATGGAACATTTAGCAACATGTTGATGACACTATCACATATATTTTTTCAACATGTATAACATCAAGGAAATGTCTGACATACCGACAATTCTAGTATGTTAATTCAAAAAAAATTGATCTCTTTTTCCAACCGGTTTTCGTAAGGTTTTCAAAAAAACTTTACCAAAAGTAGTGTCCACATATTTTACTATCTCAAACAATTGATCACCTATTAGTGGAGACAGTGTTGTAAATTTTTTAAACTTCCATCAAATGATGTCATCCAAGATCGGTACTTATGTCATTGGGGAAGAAATTTGCAATGTTTTAGAAACACAGTTTTCAATTAATGTATCAACCTAATTGACCTTGTACTTTGTTCACAAATAGGACACCCTTGAGTTTCTTTAATTATATATCCTAACAAATTTCCATAAGTTGGAAATTAATTTATCATCCCATACAACATGGCTCTCAATGTGAAATCTTCATTTTTTTAAGCTTCATACAACATAACACCTGAATCCCACAACAATTTCAAATCCTCGATCAATGGTTCCAAAGAAACATCAATATCATTTCCCAATTGTTTGTGTCCTGATATAAGCATATATAACACGGTGTATTTTAGTTTCATGCATAACCATGGTAGAAGTTATAATTTTCCAACATAACCGACCATGTACTATGACTGCTGCTTTTATAACCAAAAGTATTCACCCCATCTGTAGATAACGCAAGGCGAAGGTTTCTTGGATCATTTCCAAATTCAGGATACTCATGATTAACTCTCTTCCACTGAGGATATTCTACCAAGTGACATAGTTTTTCATCTTTAATTCTTGTATCTGCATTCCATGTCAATTGTCATGTAGTCTCTTCACTTCCATATAGGCGCCTAAGACTTGGAATGATTGGAAAGTACCATAAAACTTTTGTAGGACTAGATTAATATTTCTTGTATCAAGAAGAACCACACTTTGGGAATTATTTATGTGATTTGTGGTCCTTTCTAAACAATATAAATTCATTCGGGAAAGCATGTATTCTTTTAGAGATCATACCCGTTGAGCATAACATTCGTTTGGCATCGTATTTTAGGCTCAAGAGCTCATTATCTTCTAGAAGCATGTCATTAAAGAGAGCAAGTAGTTCCTTAAAACTGGCGTCACTCCACCCATTGCCTGTTTTCAAATTATACAGCTTTAGTATGGCAGAAAATGCAGTATATTTAGTGCAAATAGCATACAATGGGGTTTTTCTACAACTCTTTAAATTCTCAAACAATTTTGGGAAATCAAGAAGTTCATTTTCAACTATACTTGTCATTTCTTCAATACAATATTCATCATCATTCAAATCTGTAATCTTATCCTCCATACGATATTCTGCATTGTTCACGCTTGTAATCATATCAGATGATCCATAAAACGTAGTGTTATCCCAGCCACTACCTATATTTGTATTGTCCCTGTGTTTATTCCAACATGTATAACTTAGATCTATTATGTGATAGATTAGGTGTTCTTCCAGCTCCCCTAGACTAATTTTTCTTGGATAACAACAGCATAAACACAAAAACAGGATTGGAGAAGGGTCACATGCATGATCTTTTTCAAACTTGATAAACTCTTTCACTCCATATTCATACTCTTTTGTCAACTGATTGGCATTAATCCATTATTTATTCATATTCATCCTGTTTGATATAGTAATATTAATATGAAACAAAATAATTGCACAAAATATGTTCAACTTGTAGTGAGAATCCCTTTCACTAGAATATTTTAGTACCCCACGTGTGATCTATATTCATTGTTGTAAACCGGTTTTTTAGTGTTTCTCTAGAAACATAATGTATCAAGTGAAGAGATATGGTAATAAACTAATATATGGTATTATTTTCAAAATAGTTCTTATGGGTGGAAGGATTCATTACATGTGTTCTTATAGTTATTTTACTAGGGTGTCCATAAATTGTCTCATATAGTCCTCTAGTGAGGTGGTTTTCTAAGATTCAGAGGAATTGCACTGGTAACAAAGTGGTGGTTCACTTGAAATGGGTAATGTTTGGATTGATATTAAATGGTTTAAGAACTAAAACATGGAAAAAAATGGCATAACAATCTTGCTGAAAACTGGAACACCATACAAACACACAATCGTGCTCACAATTGCAACACCATACAAACCAATCAATCACAATCTCAGATTTTATAAAGAATCCTTAATTAAATTCTATTTTTTAATTCAGGGGTTATCATAACAGTTTTATCATCCTGGAGCATTCATTAATTAGTCAGGTATATGTAAATTACCAATTTTTATATTCAAATGTTCAATAGGATCCAACCAACATACAGTCTATGTAGTGCGCAAACAAGGACCACCAACGGCCATGATTTTCAGCGGGGAATTTATCCTATAAATTTTACATTATAACCATAAATATAAAACAGTAATAACATGAGAAGAAGAGTAAACCAACATGTAAGAGGATAAAACTCACTGCGAAGGTGTCGTTCAGTGCATGGAAGAGGTGTATTCGTGGCAGAGGAGAGGCGCATGGAAAAAGAGATTTCCAACTGAAAATAAAACATAAAATGAGAACTCATATGTTATACCTATCCAAAATAGGTCCAATGAGATTTAGGACGGGCACGTATCTGGTTAAACAATTTTATTTATCAATCATGGCATTTTATTTTCCATCTATGATATCTGCTTCCTGTTAATTTATTTTTTGTGTATCTTTTATTTTCCTAGATGTTCAACTTATGAATAGGACATGTCTAATTTTGAGGAGAAATATAATTTTAAATTTACTATAATTTAGGGGTTAAATATTCCACATTAATAGTATCTTTTTTCCATGGGATCATTACTATCCTGTAGGGATCATGAATTCCTCTTAGGATAGTGTAAAGTCAGGTCAGCTGTTGGTTATGATACCAGCCTGGGTCGTATCATTACATTTCCAATTGTAATTAACCCATGTCTATTTAAATATTGGATTGGGGGAGGGGTTCAGACACTAAT
The DNA here is from genome assembly GCA_963277665.1 of Viscum album. NCBI lineage: Eukaryota > Viridiplantae > Streptophyta > Magnoliopsida > Santalales > Viscaceae > Viscum > Viscum album. The sequence goes on along the minus strand of OY728133.1, from coordinate 456,950,512 downwards.
ATATAGAAGGATTAAGAGAGGTAATAATTATCCTAGGCGCTTCAATACATGTGATGAAAGATGAAATATACACCGGGTGAGGGAGAACCACCCAAGAGGAGAGGAAGGGGAGGGTAGCATAGTGTGGAGGGGATATGGATGGGAAAAAGGGAAATCCAGTAAAACATAAAAGGTTCATAAGGTAAGTGGGTGGGATTTCTGGGGTGTAGGGGGCTGTAGGGGTGTGGGGGGGGTCTGGGCTATCCAGGGAGGAAGGTGGGCTGCCCAAGTGGGGTGGGGTGGGGGTGGGGGTGGGGGGTGTGGGGGAGGGGGTGTGCGTGTGGGATATCCATGGGGTGGGTTTTCTACTATGAAATGACCATTAGGTATTTTAAGGAGTGAATTATGAGGGGAATAAATTATGGGGAAGAGTGGTTTGGGTTATAGGGTCGAGTGTCTTCTGGAAAACTGCATATACCCCATAGTCTATAGCCAAACATAAACATTAAAGAAATTGAAAGAATGTTCACCTTATTGGAGTATCTCTACATTGAAATCCCAAGGTCTCTAGGCCTCATCCTCATCATAGATATATAATAACAATTAAGATATAATGAAAAACCCTGGAAGATAATCCTCGTCTTAGATCCTAGCTAGCTAATGATTGATACCTAGCATCGAGCAAGAGGCTATAACATAAAAAGCTTATACATGACCCATCCTAATCAGACTGACTAAATGTATCCATAATTAGCATATAATATAGATAAAAAATATATCATGATGATCCCAAGACCTATAGGTAACAATATAACAAAAAGAAAACTCTTTATTCATATTTAGTTACCAACCTACACCACCCCATGTGTGGACTTCTCTACCCTTAAGGTTATAAGGAATCCACATTATCATTTCCACTAACATAATAATCAACCCCTTTCCATGTACTATACCTATAATGGTTCTAAGGTAGATTTCACAATTTCATATAGCCATAAAAATATTTTTTGTGGGATAATCAATACAAACCATGTACTTCACAAGATATAAGATTTAAAATAATCCTTGATATATTTCACACAACAACCTACCCACTAGTTATTCCATCACTAGTATCCACCAATCCATCTCCCCAATCACACTATGCAGTACCACCAAAATGAGTGTTTAAGTATCAGAATTTTTCCGAAAACAAGCTTTAAACCCTTACTTTCAAGTAAAACATAACATTATGGACTAAAAAATGTTTTCAAACCCATACACTTGTCTTAAAAAATATCAATTAACTTATAAGGAATTTTACCTTTCAAAACTATTTTCAAAATATTTTTAGAACAAATCACCAAAAAACACATAAAATAGGATAGAAATAAGAAGTATGAACCATGTGAGTAAAGGGAAGTGAAATGAATGCACTAATAAAAAATGATTCATGAAGTCACGTAATAAACTAAGATATAGGGAAGGTAAAGATTAATCCCCTAAAATGATCCTAAATAGGATTCCAGAATATTGTTATTAACCATATGACCCGCATAATATAATTGAATATAGATAACATAGTTCATCACTAATTAAGGTTCCATGTCCCTAAAAATCCTCTCGAATGGTCGAGGGATAAATATCTTGGGAGAAAACTAATACCATGGTACATAAGATTATATCTCTTTACCTTCCATGATCTAATGATCACTCTCTAATATATTATCTCACTCAGTCTAGTGGGCCACCCTCCAAATATTATAAACATCCTATACACTGGTTTACACATATCCAGATTAATACCTAGTCTCCAAAGAGTCCTGAGACATCAAACAAGGTGGTTAGAAATCAATAAATTCAATGCATTAAGAATCATCCAAATTGAATACATTTATAAATAAATGATTGCCCAGTCTCAAATTCCCTAGAATGAAACATCACCTTTATATATCAAAATAACACCACATGTATGAGAACCACCAATTAGTTAGAAGAAAAACAAAATTGGGAATAATTTGATCATAAGGATTTTATAAAAAAAACATTTCTCATAATGTCCCAAATGAACAAAAAAATATTTTTAGGGTGTTAATCCAAATAAAATTATTTAAAATACATAAAAGTTGTTTTACCTAGGTTTCCCATATTTTTCATAGAACTGTGTGCTACCAGTGATGAATGACATTATATAGATCAGAATGAAATAAAAATTCATATCTATAAGTTTTACCAAGTAAGAGGGATTATGGTGGGGGAGGGATCATCACAGAGGAGGGATTACGGTGGAGGAGGAGGAGAGGGAAGTGATGGTGGAGAAGTAGGAGGATGGTCGCAGCAGAGGAGGAAGAGGTGGATGAGGAGGATGAGGAGGAGGAGGAGGGGTTGTGGTGGAGGAGGGGTCTCAAGCATAGGTTTTAGCTTCCACGAAGGCTTGAACAGTGTGAGGGGGGAGGGGCCTATTGGGGTAATTTTATAAAAACCATTAGAACCTTTAACAGCACTAGTTAAAATCACTGATATAGGTAAGTTTTATAAGCGCTAAAATAAAAGTGTTGATAAAACATACCTCTATCAGTGCTTTTTTAGCACTGATAAAGACATAAATTTATCAGTACTAAAAAGGCACTGATAAAACACTAATTTATCAGCGCTAAATTTTTTGCGCCGAAAAATACTTATTTTTTAAAGGTATAATTTTAATAATTTATTTATATTCTTATATATTTATTTAAAATGAAATATAGGATAAATATAAATTTATTTATTATTAATTATAACTATAGATAGTGTATATTTGTAAATATTGTTATATATTTGTTGATATATATTAATAAAATTATAATTGCAAATTTATTTGAAAAGTATTTATATATATCAATAAAAATATATTAAAATATATTTATTATTTAAATATATTTAATGTGATTTTATAAGTACATTTTTTAGAACATATATAGTTCATATGGGTAACATTATGAATTAATCAATATATACCACATCATGAAATATACAAATAGACATTCATGCATATGATACATAACATATATGCAAATATTCATTGACCAAATTCCTTGTAAAACACAAATTTATTCAATAATTTTGATTATAAATATATATATTAGAAAGTATTATATATTTATAAATATAATAAATTTTTTAAATATAACAAATATAATAAATACAATGAATTAATATAATAAATATCCAACAAATATAATAAATATAATAAATGTATTTATTATTTAATATAATTTATAATAATCTTATAATTATTTAATTATATATATTTAATCATAGTCTTAGAAATACCCAATTAAAAAATTAAATTTATGTTTTTAATTATTAAAAAAAATATATTAAATATAAACAATTATTTTTTATTTAATGTATAAAAATAAACATTATTTTTTAATATAAATATAATAATTTTATATAAATTAATATTAAAAACTTTTATCATTGCTAATGATAGAACTGATAAAGGTAACCATTGTCAATGCTAAACAAAGTGATGATAAAGGGTACACCTTTATCAGTGCTTGTTTTAGCACTGATAAAGTTTACCTTTATCAGAGCTTTTAGCTAGCGATGATAAAGGCCCACCCCTTTATTAGTGATTTCTGTTTAGAACTGATAAAGGGAATATCTTCCCATTCCCTATTTTGTGGTAGTGTGAATAGACCTTTGTTTGTCTTCCAATTCCAGGAAAGGTAAGGTGCCGTAGTGAGGCGGCGAGGTTCATGTCAGTCGGGATGGGTAGCTGGTGCTGAGATGGTTGGAGTTCCTTTATGCCATCATTGGAGTAGCTATTTGGTTTCATGTCCCTTGTAGTCAGATTTTCCATATAATGTTTTTATATACTATTTTAGTTGTTTAGTTTCTTCTATTTTTATTATACTTATTGAATATATATTTTTTAGTCTTCTGTTGTTTCTTCTTTCATCTATATATATGTTGTGTGGTAATTTAGGTTGGGCGAAATCATTCCCTCAGTTTTCTCATTCAATGCCCAGGTGCTTGTCACCATCTTATGGGGATTGAGAAGTCACTTCAGGTATGTGAAAGATTGGGTCGGGTGCCAGGTTTTAGGCCAACCTGGGTTGATTCATTACAGTTGGGTATTAGAGGTAGCTTGTCCTCAAGAATATTTTCCTAGGATGTCTCTTTGATAAGAGATAGGATTTTCAGGACTTAAAAGGTATGTTGTGATGAGTGTATGGCCAAATCTTGTCGTAATGAGGCTCAAGTTACCATGTGATGTCGATATATGTATCTCTAGTGTTTTTTTATGCTTTTTAAAAAACAAAATCAATGTTTTTTTCTTATGGGTTTTCTCGTTCAAATTGAGATTTGTTATGTGTATGATTATTCTTATCTTTTGGTGTGTTGCAGTATGCCTCTGAGTCATCTTCCACTGTTTCTTCAGGAAGGTGCATTTGATGCTCTTCAAGGAAATCCACCTATGGATTAGAATCTGATCGAGACTATCATGCGGGCAGCATATGCTATCTATTAGGATGTGACAAAAGTTTTGAATGAAGTGGATGAAGTACAACTCAAACCTAGAGGAGAAAGAGATCGATCACAAGAGTTCTTTCTTCAGAATCCAGCGTCCTTTAAAAGGACAACTAATCCTCAATATGTGGAGGATTTTATACATAGGATCGATCAAATATTCTATTTTGAGACACCTGAGACTATTAGGTTGAAGTGCACAATGTTCAGACACGAAGGTTCTGGCAAGAATTGGTGGGACTCTATGGTCTAAGTAGACAAACATGTGGGGTTGGATTGGTAGGGTTTCAAAACACTATTCTTTAACGAGTTTTTTCTAGATTCTCTGATGTTGGAAAATCATTAGAGTTCCTATCATTTCAGTAGGGAGATCATTCGGTTTCTTCCTATTCTAATCAGTTTTTTGAGCTTGTCCATTTTTCTTTAGATGTGGTAAGGAATAACCAGCTGAAGGTATAGAAGTACCTCTAGGGTTTGCGACCTGACATTAGATCACAGGTGTTCATGTTGAAACTATCTACCTATGAGGAGATAGTGGATAGAGAAATGATGGTATATATGGACATGGTAGGAAAAGTCATCATTACTACCTATCCTTTTCCAACTAGTGATAGCTTCAACAACATTCATGGGAAGAAGAGGAAGTGGAAGGACTGTCATAGGATTGGTGGAGGTGGGTATCAATAGCGAGGCACCTCTACACCATCCGTTGTAGCATGCAGTGTGCCTCTGACTTGCTACAAGTGCAACATGGGAGGTCACACTAGACATTCTTGTCCTATGCCCACAATGACTTGAAATAGATATAGACATTTTGGTTATATACAGCATTTTTGTCAGGATATGAATACACCTCATTATGGTCAGGGTTTGTCGGCTCCAAAGGCTACTGTAGTGTAGTCAGAAGCTTCGAAGACTATAAGGCTCTAGCCACAGGTCTCAAGAGTGAATCATTTACACATGGTAGATGAGTTTCTAATGGATGTTGATGCAGGTCTAGAAATAGTGAGAGGTACGATCCTTATTGTAGCTTCAGTAGATACCGATTTGTTTGATATTGGTGCCTTCCACTTGTTTATATCTACAAATTTTGTTGATATTCTTAAACATAAAATGGAACTTATTACCTTCAAAATGGATTTAGTGACACTTATTGGAAAGAGGAAAGAGCAAGGGTTCCGGTGTCCATGTTTGTTCACGATAGCCGACACAGAGTTAGTCTGGGATTTTCTCATTCTTGATCTGGATCTATTTATTGTCATCATCGGTATTGATTGTCCTGTTGATCATCGAGCTAAGGTTGATTTTTATCATCAACATGTTTCGTTGCTTACCGATAATGGGAGCTCTCATCTGTTTCTGGGAGAGTGGGACCTAAGATTAGATTATGCAGGACCATCTAGCCCAAAGATCAAGAGTTTTTTGGTTCCTATTGCATTTTATATTGATTATTTTCCTTCTATTGAGGATCTTCCTATTTTGTCCAAGAATTTCATGATGTTTTACCATATGACTTATCTATTATTCATGCAGATAGAGAGGTAGAGTTCACAGTTAACCTGGTGCCAGGTTTGCAACCGACATCGATTCCTTCTTATTGTATGGAACTAGAGGTGTTGAAAGGACTCAAGATTCAGTTATACAACCTATTAGAGAAGGGTTTTGTTCACCCTAGTGTTTCACCTTCAGAATCCTCTATGCTCTTTTCTAAGAAAGAGGAAGGTTCACTTTGGTTATGTGTGGACTATTAGAAGCTGAACCCATTAACAGTTAAGAATAAATATTCTTTTCCTTGTGTTGATGATTTGATTGATTAATTTAAGGGATAAATGTGGTTTTCAAAGATTGATCTTCGGTCAAGTTATCATCAACTCAGATTCTGGGAGCCTAATATACCAAAGAGTGAATTTAAGAGCAAGTATGGAAATTATTAATATCTTGTGATGCCTTTCGGTCTGACTAATGATCTTATAGTTTTTATGGCATTGATGAATCAGATACTCTACTAATATCTTGACAGTTTCTGGGTAGTGTTTGTGGATGATATTCTGTTTTATTCATAGCCTGAGCATGATCATGAGAACCATCAAAGTTTGGCTCTGTAGATTCATAGAAATCACTGTTTGAATAGAAAACTTTCAAAATTCAGTATCTACATTGGAGAACTAAAGTTCTTGGGGAATTTAATTTCTGATCATGGATTATCAGTTGATCGAGAAAAGGTAAAAGTTATTTTATCATGGAAGGAACTATAGAATTTCTTTGAGATATAAATCTTTTTTGGTCTTGCTGGATATTACTGACAGTTTGTCAAATATTTCTCTAAACTAGAATAACTATTTACTGCTCTTACCAAGAAAGTGATGAAATTATCATGGGATGCAAACTGTCATCCTTCCATTGATGAACAGAAATGACTTTTGACATCAGCACCTATTCTAATCTTACCTGATCCCGGCAAGGTGTATGTAGTGTTTTCTGATGCATTTAGTGGTGGTTTGGGATGCATGCTGATGTAGGATGATCATGTGGTGTATTATGGATCTCTTCATCTCTAACCATATGAGAAGAACTACCCCACTCATGATTTCAAGCTTACGGTGATGATGCATGTGCTCAAGTGCTGGAGGCACTATCTCATTGGGGAGAAGTTCATGGTTTTCTCTGATCATAAGAGTCTGAGCTTTATCTTTTCCCATAATAACATGAATCTCATAAAGATATGATGGATAGAATACATTCATACATTTGAATTCACCATCGCCTACACTCTATAGAAATGGAATGTAGTTGCATATGCTTTAAACAGGAAGGTACCATCACAGGATGTTCTTAAATCGAAGGTGAAGTGGAATCTTATGGGGATTTTCACTCCGTTACACTTGGATGCTCAAGAGGATATCTCAGGTATGGTTCTATCTAGTTTTCAGTGTTCATCATATCTCTTGGAGTCTATCTTGAAAATTCAACAACAAGATTATGAGTTCCAGTAGATTCAAGAAAACCTTTATGGTGGGGAAACTATCTCTGGTTGGTCTCTTTCTTCAGATGGAATACATCACTTTGGAAAGTGATTTGTCATCCCTACATCTCTAATAAGTTTAGTTTTTTTATTTTCATAGATCTTCATGGTTCGTTCATCTAGGCTCTATAAAGATGTATTATTACACGAGAATATAGTTCTTGTGGCTGGGTATGAAGCATGACATTGTCAATTATGTGTCCCATTGTTAAATCTGCCAACGCATAAAGGTAGAGCACTTGAAGCCCTCTGGTTTTCATCAGCCTATCCTAGTACCAGTTTGGAAGTGGGATGATGTGTCTATGGATATTTTTTCAGTTTCCATGGATGACCTAAGGAAAAATTCTATCTGGGTGGTTGTTGATTGGTTGATAAAGACTACTCATTTCATTCCGATCAATGACAACACTAAAGTTGAAGATCTGTGTAAGCTGTATGTGCAGGTGATCATGAGGTTATGTGGGAGTCCTTTTGTCATTGTCTCATATAAGGATCCCCTGTTTACCTCATGGTTATGGAGAAGTCTTCAAGATTCAATGGGGACTCAGGTCAAGTTGAGCACAGCTTACCATCAAAAAATAGATGGCCAAACAAAGCTTATAATTCAGATCCTACAAGATAAGCTTCATGTATGTGTTTGGGATTTAAGTGGATTTTGGGATAACCATCTTGGATTAGATTTTTTTGGTCACAACAACAGTCACTAGTCATTGATCGTAATGGATTCATTTGAGAAAATTGTATGGTCACCTATACAGATCACCTCTTTGTTAGGCAGAGGTGGGTGAAGTATCTTTGGTTGGACCAAGCCTAGTTCAAGAGACATCGACAAAGATTTAAGAGGTGTGACGATGTCTGGTTACATCCCATAGTTCAAAAAAATCGGATGCATATTGGTGGAATCATCCTTTGTAATTTTATATAGGTGACTGGATTTTCTTGAAATTTTTCCCTCGGTTGGGTCACTATCAACATGGAGAATAGAGAATGTTGGCTCTGAGATATGTTGGACCATTTTAGATCACTTAATGGCTTGGGAAGGTTTCTTATCAATTATAATTATCATCTTATTTTATGGTAATTCAGGATGTTTTTCATATATCTCAGATTAGGAAGTATCACCCTGATCCTACTCACATTCTTTGTTGGGAAGAAATTGAGTTAGGACTAGATGCTTTTGTTTTGGAGAAACCAGTTGAGAATGTTGAATCTTATATGAAATTCTTGTGTGGTAAGTCGATTTTGTTGGTCATAGTTCCATGTCAACAAGGATCATGTTCTCATGAGACTTGGGAACACATGTTATTGATGAGGTAGCAGTGGCCTCATCTTTTTCCAGTGAGTACATCTTCCACATGACTTCCTGGGAATGTAAAGTCATTATAGTGGGGAGTTTGTAACATTTTGTTACCATGATTGGGTATGTTTTCCCTTTTTTAAGTTCCTTTCTTGTTTTAAAATTTTTTTATTTGATTTTTCTAGGTTAACTACAGATTTCAAAATAGGTACACACCGTATACCTAAAGTACATGTCATGTACTTGGTGCTGGTTGCATGTTGTGGATTAGGATATCACACCGTGAATATGGAGATCATGTCGTGAGCTTGTACACACTATGTACCTAAGGTACATGTCTTTTAGTGGTTAAATAGAGGATTTTTAACCTGATTTGATGGGTTTTCGGTGTAACTTATCCAACATTAAGTACACATCATGACCAAGGGGTACACGTCATGACCCGGCCTGTTACCAGGTTAAATTCATGTGTTTAGAAATTTATCTCAGCCTTTTTAATTTCAAACCTCATGGATCTTGACCCTAAACAGGTCCTAGGAGTTTTTTAGAGGTTTCTCACCATCTAGATCGATCTGATTAGCTTTGGTTCATCATTGCTTCTAGGGTGCATCTCTCCAGGTAAGTGTTCTCCCCAATTATTCTTTTCAATTGATCGTGATAGCTCCCTAGCCTTGTATTTTCAGATCTACCAATCCATGTTGGATATTTATTATTTTCCTCATCTAGATCTATTTTGAGATCTTGTCTCGAAGGTTGTTCCTTTGATAGTTGTGGTGTAGTGAACATTTGTTCTTGTGGTACATGGGATATCTTCTATCTTCCAATACCTTGTCTTCAATTTTGAATAAATCCTTTGAGATGCAGGTATGATTTTAAGGCCTTCCATGATATTGTTGTTTGGTTTTGTTTTTTTATTCCTTTGTGGGCGTGTGCGACCCAAACATTTATGTAGGTGGTTTTATCTCTAGCTTATGATAATGAACCTAATTTTTTCATTAAAAATTGCTCTATAAATTGATTTATGAAATTGGCATGATTATTGTGTGTGCTAAAAAAGGGTTTTGAATCAAAAATGGGTTTCCTTGGCTTTTGATAAATGTATTGTGAAATGGTTTTGAATGGTTTTCAGAGCATTGAAATTGATTTGTGAAATTAAGCACATGGGTTGCCTTGGGTACTTAGGTGGAAGTTTTAGCTTGAGGCCATTTTCCATTACATTGTGATTATCAAGGAAGTTTGTCTTGGGGATTTTCTATGTTTCCTAGGACTACTTTTCTAGGGGAATGATATTGACATTTTGGGGGGTTTACTCATGGGGTATTCCTCAATATCCTAGGCCAATTGTTCTAGGATCAATTTTGTGCATTTGATTATTTTAGTAAGAGTAGATTGTTGCCTATACCTATAGTATTTATTAGTGATGTGATACCTATGATTATATTTTTTTATTTCTTGGATTTCTGAGTTTGCCTAGATATGCATATTTATGCTCGTAGAAAATGTTGTGGAAGATGTGTTTTGAAACTGATATGCCTTCTTTTGTTTACAATTGTGGTAAAGGGAATGTTTACCATGTTTTCTATAAAACTACTTTGCTACTTATCATGTCATGTTTTAAATTTTAAATAATAATACAGGAATTTTTATATAGAGACATGATATGGAACACCTAGGTGGGATCCTACTGAGCATGTTAGCTCACACCATGCACACTACTTCAGTGGAGTGCAGACCTTTTTTTGTCTTCCGGTGTAGGGAAAGGCAAGGCACCGTAGTGAGGTGGTGAGGTTCATGTCATCTAGAGTGAGTAGCTGGTGGTGATATGGTTGGAGTTCTTCCATCCATCATTGGATTAGCTGTTAGGTATCGAGTCCCTTACAATTGGACATTTCTTCTGGAGTTTTTAGCAACTATGTCATTTGTTCTGTTTCCACTATTTTCCTTATTGTTATGGCATATATATTTGTTATTCTTCCACTATTTATACTTTTCTCTATATATATGTTGTGCGGTCATTCAGGTTGGGAAAAATAATTCCCTCAATTTTTTTGTTTGATGTTCAGGTGCTTGTTGTCAGCCTGTGGGGATCGGGAACGCCCTTCGGGTATGTGATGGATCGGGTTAGGTGCTAGGTATCAGGACGACCTGGATCTGTTCATTGAAAAAATGATTTTTAAATGTTATAAATCTTAATAAATGGTATTTAAAACTCTTTAACTAAAATTATTTAGCAAATTTATAGTCATTAAATAAAGTTCTTCTTTAAATATTAAAGAAATAATTCATAGAAGTGTTTATAAATCTCATAAATAAGAAAAAACATAAAAGTGTTTATATTTATAATTATGTATTTTCCATTGTTAATTTGAAATATTTTTAGTTAAATAGAATACTATATTTAAAGATATTATTAAAACCACATCAAAAACTTTTTGAGGATTAAAATAATTGAATGTTTAAATAATATAATGAATATTATAGGTAAATTATGTAAAAGGGTTTACAAAATATAAAATGAATAATAAATTATTTAAAAAAATTCCATATAATATAAAATAAGAAATATTTCATGTTAAAATTGGATATAAAAGGGTTTATAAATAAAATTATGGATTGATTGTAATGTTTATCTTAATTACAACATTTTTATAATAAGATTTAATTTTATAAAATGTTTATAAATTGTTATCATGTTTAAATTTATTAAATACTTATTTTTTTAAGTTTTTTCCTTGATCTATTCATGTATATAAAATTATTTACATTTTGAATATTGTTTATATAATTTTTATTTGATAAAATGATTCTAAGAGATATATCCTTGCATTATATTCTAAGTACAGCTCCATAAAATTTAGTTTCATCTACCATGACCTCAGTTTTTAATTGAAGTTTGGAGTATGAATTTAGTTTTTAGGTTTGTTTATATTATATGTTATAGATATCATGAATTTAATTCACCCTTGATTAAAGTATTTATATGGAGAGGGATATAGGTTCATACCACCTATTAGTCTAGAGTTTTATACCTTATTCTAGGAAGGTGAATGGGGATGGATATCTATTGTTATGGGATTTCTTGTGTGAACATTATTAATCTCATATAACTATACATGTTTTCATGAATATTTTATGTACCTTTATATAAAATGAATTCATATATGTATAAATATATGATACTTCTATTTTTTGTTGAATAAAAAACATTTTGTTTGTGTAAAAGTTACACATTAATGTGGTTTGAATGCAATAATTTTGGGGGCTAGAATAGGGATTCTAAAAACTAAATCATTAGAAGCTTCTATACACCGAAAGAAATAAAACATGAGAAGATAAAAATTACATGAGATGTAAAATATATAAATTTAATATACTTGTGGTGTATATTAAATTTTTTAGATTTAAAATATAAAAATCCCCACAAATACTTAGTGTAATATTCCTTCCAAAGTAGAACTGGTCAAGACCTCGATCATCTAACAGGGTAGGTTTTCTCAAAGTAGGGTGCCTTTATATTATGTTTTATTTGGAAATAAAGTGATGGGATACACAAGGTCATCCTTGGGTAGGTTTTACCAAAGTAGGATTACCTTTGATTTTCCATTGTTATCTTTTTCTTTATATTACACTTATTTATGAAACCCTTATAAAGGATACTAGAGGAATTAAGTTGAGTACATCTATATAATAGATATGGGTAAAAATTTATCCACTATACTATTAAAGAATAATATTTTTTTTATTAGGGTAATTCCCTATCTAAATAACTAAGTTATTATATGAACACCAAAGAAGACTTATAGTTTATTGAAATATGGATCATGTCACACAAAATGTATATCATGTATGGGGTCATCAATTTCAGTGGGAGAAATATTATTAAAGTTCATTGATAAAAATATATAAGGAATCATACTCATCTGATAAAAAATTTATGTTATAGATAAATAGAATCATAATCCACTTTCTAGTATTTGGTATTAATCTTTGAAAGGTGATACTTAAATGTAAGAAACTTCAAATATTGGTAACTTAAGAAAGGTTCTTAAGTAAAATTGTATGTGTTAAATAAAAACCTTCTTGAGTAATAAACTATGGACATTTTTTAATAAGTGAACCTATATGTTTGTTTTTATAGAGTATAAAAAGATTATTTTTTGGTTCCAAAGGAATTTAGTGAAAATTTACCTAAAAAATATACAAATTTATTTGGGGTTCCAAAGGAATTTAATGAAAAATGATCTAAGAAATTATAGTATCTACTCATATACATAATATTATTGAGTATGACAATAATTTTTTAAGCCTAGAAGGTTTTTTATAGTTGAGTAATTCATTCTATTTTTCATTTATGGAAGGGGTTCAACATGATTAATTAATTCAATAAAATTTAACAAGATGTTACTAATTGTTGAGATTAAATGAATTAGGAATATAATTCTGAATTATTGGTACTAAAAGGTTATTTAAAGGAGCTAAAAGTTCAAACTATAATAAGAAAACTCCAATAAGGTTTCTTAGAGAATATATTTATGGTTATTTGAAATGAAGAGCTCTATCTGGAAGGAGTAATAATTCTATATAATGGGATTATCTAGAATATCATAAGGAGTTTTAAGAAAATTCATGGAGTTTTCAGGTCATGTATTAATGTTATGGAAAATGATTCTTTGATTTTTAACTATATGTGCTACCAAATATATATTTATAAGTTTTTTAGATATATATGATTAAAAAAAGGGAAGAATTTATAGGTATTTTAATGTACATTCAAGTGATGAAGAAAATACTACTACATCATAGATTTGAATGTATAAAAAGAAAATTGAATTTATATAAATTATTTGAATCCTTGTTTTATTTATATTATGTGATAAGGTATATTTTATTTTAATAAAAAATAATGAGAAACATGAGATGATTAATTATATACACATGGTATATGATTCATTGAATTATATAACATGTTTCAGAAAGTATACCATGATAAAAAAATTATCTAGATATTTTTAAAAATATAATGGAATGTGATTCCAACCTAGTAATAGTATATGTTAATGAATAAAATCATTTTCCCAAGAAAATACTCTAAACACATAGAATACCATATGATATATGGAAATAATATTTTATTTTTTAAATGTTACTACTAAGAGGAAATAAGTTTTATTTTCTTACAAAAAGAATATTGTGTTATATCCTAGAGAGGTAATCTGATAGGAATAAAATGTTTAAAAGGATATTGGGAGTATGTTTAATCTTATAGAAGTATGAAAAATTTAACAAATAATTAATTTTACTAGTCTAAAATTAAGTAATTTATCATTAAATATCCTTAATATTTAGGATATGTTATGTTAAGATAAATATATAAATAGCGACATTTGGTTACTATAATAAAATTAATATCAATATTGTGTCATTGTTTACAAAGTTAAATTCACTTGGAATCCTAAAAGAGTTTAGGATATAATGGTGAATAAAAATATAAATGGTTATATATTTTTACCATAATGAATTGAATGTCACTCTATCCTAAAAGGGTGTCAGATATACTGAATAAAAATGTATATGGTAACATTGACCATAAGGAGAAATATTTATATAATAATTTCAAATGTGATGGTGATGTTCAGCTTATAATGAGTTATAAGTATAAAATGGAAGATAACATTATAACATTTGAAGTTACAAAGTTAAATAGTTTTAATATAAGTTCAAAGAGTTGAATCTTAAGAATAATGATTCCTAAGTCCCTTATTTATTAAAACTATATTACTTCATAATTGTTACTCACTAAGACTTTAGTGGGATTATTTTATTAGATGGTCATATATGGATGTGATAGTAATTACATATGGATATATTTTTCAAAAAAAACTATTACTGCAATAATAATAAGATTTTTAGATGGGATATTAGGATATTAAACACTTATGAAATTAGTTGTAATGGTTGTAAACATATAATTTCGTTATAATAATAAAAAATATCCATTTTTCCTTCATTCAGGTATTTTTTAATTTAATTTATATGAAATTTAGAATGATAATATTTCCTCAAATTAAAACATTGAATTTTCCCAAATCAATAATCATCATGGAGTGTAATTGTTTGTTAGAATATGTTAAGATTATCCTGTATAGATTTTTATACCCATTATAAAGGGTTATATACAATATATGAAGAATAAATTCATGAGTTAATAAGAAGAGACTTATTTATTAGACTAAATCACTAATTTATATCTCATGGAACTTCATACGGTCATAGATATACTGAGGGGTGTATTCTTATTATCAATACTTATTACTTGATGTGGGAGATATACCTTCAATGATAACCTTGAAAATTTTATTCCCTACTTAAAAGTGATAAAATATTAGATTAGCTAATAATGGGGTGGTTGGGTATGTTTCTAATCATGTCATCGGTTAAATTGAAACAAAAATAGGATTTTTCAACTGGTTTTAAATGTAAATACATATGTCCCTTGATTTAATTAGATATAGGAAATTCATGTACATTATTAGTTGAGTCACATATGATGTGTTTAAGTACTTTGATGATTTTTATGTGATACTCTCATATAAAAAATGAATTACATGTGATGTATTAATTTACCTGGTCAAACTTTTTCATTGAATCAATAAAACATGACATGGTTATACTATACTAACTTGTTTCTTGTTTAGTGATCACTAAATTTCATGGAAAAAAATATTTATATAGGCATTCATACAATGTATATGATAAATATAGTAGTGGACATATTCATAAAAATATGTGCGTCTTTTGGATGGAGATCAGATAAGAACGGTTGGTATCTTGAGTAAAATTGATGCTTGTTAAAAGAGAATATTTTCTCACATCTATAAAATATGGATATTATATTTTTTCATCATTTTTAAGGACCATAGGGTCAAATGTTTAGTCCCTTGGATAAAGGAAAGTTTTTTGGACAATGGGTCTATTCTAAAAAAAGAGTGATAAATGGAAACTTTTTTAAAGGAGTTTGATGGATTGAAAAAGAGTTGTGAAGTTTATAATAAAGTATCAAATGAGATTTTAGTGAAAGTGGGGAATTATTGGATATGAACTAAAATATAAATTCACGTGATTCATGTATATTGAAATTGTGTGTGTGTTTCTATATGTGCGTGTGTGTGTGTGTGATGCATATATGGTGTACACTGTATATGATACTATAAATATATATATAATGCACTTACAATCATGAATATTATGCATGTATAATACATGCATGAGATATATGTATTTTTTTGACATATTTCATGTAATGAAATTTTTTGTAATCTCACTTGATAAAAGAACCCTCACTACATTGTTTATATTTGTTATTAATCCAATATAAATGGATTAAAATAATTTCCATATTTTATTTATTGTATGATTTTAATTGTTTCATAAATTAGGAAAAAATCATGGGTATCATTTGATAATATCTGAGTATGATAGATGAATTCTTCATCCATAATGAATCAATATATGTAACCTATATAAGGAGAAGTGGTTCTCATCGTATAGGAGTTTCTTGATCGGGTTCCTCCATTTATTTTAATGATCATAAAGATTATATAAAACTTTTTATTTGATACTTTGATCCCAAGATTCATGTTTTACTCTCATGAAGGTGATATCACCCCTTTGATGGCTTTGGTATCCTATAATGGAGATTGGGATCTAGTGTTCGGCGCTACCCCCTCAAAGGTATGATATCATTAGTGTTTGTTCCGTGATCTTCCTAAAAAATTATACCCACATGAAGGAAGAATAATTTTTATGAAATAAAGATCCTTTTATGATCTATTTTAAGTTTATTTTTATTTACAATGAATATTTCTTATGTTCGAGGTTAGTTCCTACTATTTTTGGTATTCTTCCACTACAAATGGATCATATGATAATCCATGAAATACCCATACTTTCATGAAATACACAACCAATTTTTTTGATGTAAAACTACATGGTATCTTCCTTGTCATAATATATTAAATTTCATTGTATGGTCCTTCCACACAACCTTAAACTATGTAACATGAACTACATGGGTTTTGTTTCTTGTTAACCAGTATATATAGTATGCCTCTCTAAGCTTCAAATCCAACATAAAAACCCCACTATCATCTTACATATTCATCTTTATGGGGCCATATTCTTCATGAATCCATTCAAATCATCCCTCATCATGTTATATTCCTTCTAACCTCATAAGTCCTCTCACTATGGTCATATTACACAGTGAACTATACTTAAGGACCCATATTACTCATGAATACATTCATTTACTACCTCACTAGGTGATATTCCAAAAAATATTAAGCATACTATCATTAGGGACATGTTATTCAGGGAGCCAGGGATATATTCCCTCTATTTGATCACCAAATCCATCTTCATAGGGCTGTATTTACCATTAAAATAAACAAGAAATAGTTGTTCATTCATAATACCCACACTAATCATTTATATGAATACCTTTTCTAAAGTACACTTTGTATGAATTTAAACCACATGGAATTTTTCCTTGTTAGATGACTACAAAAGGTGAGATGTATCATGTTATGTGGCATTGAACTACGTGGGTTCTAATTCCTTTCATTATTAAACAAAGGAACCCATTCTTATGGGATCGATCCTAAAACCAAAAATATGTATCCCCATACTAGATATCAATAAAATATTGAGTTCCTAGATTTATAAAATTTAATCATTGTATCCTAACACTAACCATTAATAATTAATAGAGAAAAAGTTTGAGAACCTCTTATACATAAGGATTGTACCACCAATTGAGAACTTATGATATATAAAGTTGTTCACACTAATGTAGGATATCTAATATGTAACATATATTTATATTAATGAATTTTAATGACTAATCACTAGAAAAGGGGTAACCAAATCTTAAGTAGGATTTGGGA
The DNA here is from genome assembly GCA_963277665.1 of Viscum album. Taxonomy (NCBI): domain Eukaryota; kingdom Viridiplantae; phylum Streptophyta; class Magnoliopsida; order Santalales; family Viscaceae; genus Viscum; species Viscum album. The sequence goes on along the minus strand of OY728133.1, from coordinate 456,932,772 downwards.
AGGATTCCTTAATATTATATAAATCAATAACAGTTCCCAAGAGTAGGAAATAGTCCCTTAAATAAGGTGTGATTATCCCTACCTCCCACCCTCTCATCCAATTAATGTTCAAAATTATCCCCTATAAATTTCCATTAACTACCTAAATTTGGAAATAAAGTCCTCCCCAACTAAAAATGATCATGGTGTGAATCATTCATAATATTTTTCCATAAAAATTGTGAACCCAATGTTAATCATTCAACTGTGAAATTTATTAGTCAAGAATGATGTTATAAGTGATTCTAAATTGGTGGGTTGTACAGCTCATGTTTTTTTAATTTTAGAGGAAATTCATAATGATATCCCTATTCAATCCTAATCAATGGTATAATTTCATTGTCAAAGTTATGCCTTAATCATCACAAAACCTCGAGGGCCATCAAACAGGGAAACTCAGTCACTAAAGTGGTTTCTACAATTTTAGTTTACTAATATTTTGGTTTAGGGGTACCATTTATACGGTACCATCATAACTTTATAGGTATCATGTGAATCCCTCCTATACATGAAACCCCGCCAACTATCTACTCAATGATGGGTGGATAAAGAGTTGATCATTCTTGTTTCTACCTCATATTTCTTCATGAGTCTCTCCCCATAGCATGATAAAAACTATCTTACTTACCATAAGGATACAGAAGAGTAAATTGAATATGGACTCACTACTACTTGGGAATCACCAAGGAGGACTCCTACCAACCATCTCTATAACTAGTATTGCGTGACAACAATCCCTCAGCACCCTGCTGAATATGATACCAAGATTATCTCTATTATAGTCATTAAAACCAAGGAACTTAGAAAATATTTCCAATGGTAGTGAACCACCAATCATAGGGAGAGGGACCATATCCTCACCTCTTCTAAAAATTCACACTATTTTACTCTATAAATATCATATGAGAAGGAATATATAATTGTTAATGATAGTCAAGTCTTCCAATGTAATCTATCTTTATTAGGAGGAGAATGTTGTCAAATTTTAGTTATAAATTGGGAAAATATCATATTATTTATCCCATATATGAATTTCACCATCATATACTGATGATATCTAGAGGAAATTAGTGATATCATGTAACCACTACTGGTAATGAGTGGGCCCATATTCTCATTCTTATCAATGAATCCCATTGGAATATTCTGATAGTGATCAACAAGAAAGTTTATATCCTAGCTCGTGCCTTCAAAGGCTCTCAGTATATTTTAGAATCAATAGCATATAGTTTCTACCTACATATCCTAGTATCCAATAGGGGTCATTCACATATTCATGTCCTTGACACCAGAGTAGCTATTCTAGATAATTTAAGAGATAATCCTGATCAAGCACATATTCCTTCTCCTATTTATAAAGATCATTGTCAAGTTTTGATAAAGAATAAAGAGTAGGTTTAAGAACATATCCTTGTCCCAACTAGAGTTAAACATCCCATTCAAAAGGCCACTTTATGGAAGTCCCATATTCTTGTAAACCTTAAAAAATCCCATCTACATATTTTGAAGGAAACACCAAAATATCCTATGAGGTATATCAAACTTGTGGTTCATTGTTAGTAACATTTGACCATGGCTACCCAATAGAGATCGTATAAGAATAATCCTTTATGGGGGTATCTTATAGAAAAATATCATATACATATCCTAGCCCCCATCAATACATATGTTCTTAAGGACTTAAATAAACTTTTAATAGTGGCCCGAGAATCTAATGACTCTTTATCTGATAGAGGGAGTAGTCGCCATTTTGGAGGTCCTCTGTATGATATTCCCATCAACATCTCTGAAAGTTTCTCCTCATAATGTTATTCATAAAGGTCCTCCCCATGTAAATATCAATATTTATCATGATAAATCTTATCATGGTGAGAGATATAAAAATCCTACTCATGTTAAGAAGGTCTAATAGAAATATAGTCTTCTCCTTTATGCATTTTGCACCGGCTACCCTGAAGGTCCTCCCTGGGGTATATGTTTTAAAAATCATCCCTGTAGTCGAACATAAACTCATAATGGAAGTCCTCCCCCTAATGAAGAATATGAAAAATAACTATAGAGATCCTTCCCATTGAATTTTTTGTGAAGTTCCACCTCATATCGGTATCTTATTTTGATAGGGAGGGTATCCCCTTTTCCGAATCAACTCTGAGAATGCTCTCATATTGAGAGTGACTTGATATATTGAGTTTGGTTGATCCAATAGATTTATGTATAATAAGTGATATTCCTTCTCAATCAAAATATATCTAGAAGTGGTGGTCATCATATGTAATATCTATATATAATTCACCCCTAGTTGAGAATATTTGAACCAATACAACTCACATAAATAAGGATATCGGGAAACGATCACTCTATTTAGAATAGGTATATGAATATTTCTTAAAAGAAGAATAAAATTATAACAACCCATGATTTTATCAATGGAATTTCTCTTTCTGAATGTATAATTGTATAATATTTGGTAACATGATATTATATAATGTATATGCACCAATGATACCCCAAAATATAATTTTATTATATTATTTAAACATTGAATTTATAGAAAAAATACATCTATAATAATTAAAAGTATTACAATGGGATAAAAAATAGTAAATGAGAGTAAAAAATAGGAAAAATTGGATCTACCCCATCCCCCAAAATAATTACAATCGTGAACAAAACTATAAAAATTAATTATAATATTAGTAAAGAAATATAAATTTTTAAAATGGAAATATATAACTCTGATGGAAAATATAAGTTCCTCAAGAATGAATGAAATATGAGGTATTTATAGAAAGTGGGGAACCCGTATAGCCATTAAAAATGAGATTTTTTGAATAGAAATGTGATCATTGGATTAGTAACATCAACAACAGAAATGTAAAATAATGTTTATGTATCTTATAAAATGGAAATAAAACATATTTATATCATGATACAATTAAATAAATGTTTTAAATGATAAAATAAGTGTTTATATTTTTGTAAAACATATATAATTTATTTAGATTTTTTATAAAAAATATAATTATTAAAAGAAATTTTCTTTTAATAAAATGGATTTATAAATTAATTATATTTTTTACAATAATTATAATATAATTTTAAAAGACCTTAATTAATTTTTCAATAGGTCATAAAATTTATCATTAAATTATAATTTCTTTTCATCAAATAAATGAGGATTTTGTTTAAAAATTAAATTTCCCCTATTTTGAAAATTATTTTCATAAAATGGTTTTTATTTTTAGAATCTAAACATCTAAAAATGGTTGGGGTTAATTTTTGGTATTTTTCCAAAATATTAGAATTTTTTGAATAGTAAAATATGAAAAAATATGATATTTAACATTTTAGGATAAACACATGAATTTTTTTGTCATGTATGATTAGTAAAACTTTGGTTAAAACATAAATGAAATATTTAAAGTATACATTCACAATATTCATCACTATATTTAGTCTTGATTAAAAATAATAAACTAATGATTATAATATTCAAAAACACCCCTCTCCTCCCCTTATAAAACTTACCCCTGACAACCCCTTCTACTCACTCCTTATAATATTTTTATCTTGTTAATTTCTATATAATTTTATTCCCAATACACTCCCACACATCTTATTTCTAATTATATCACCAAAATACCATTTCAAGGATCCTTAAGTGGTAGCCTAAAAGGAGACAACCAAAGGAAGAGGTAAGATTCACAACTAATATCTTTCAATTTTAATCTTGTTATACCACCCCATATGATCTACATCCACCAAAAAATAGTAAATTTATTATCCTAAATATAATGTTAAATTAATATTATGGTGGGATATCTATTTTATACCTTCACCTCTTTCAGTCTTAAAACAAAATCATTGATTAGAATATTGTTGCATCAAAGCCTCCATGAAAAATGTGCTTTGTTTTCTCTACATCTTTCAAGGCAGGTCATAAAAATATTATTATGGTCAAATAATATGATAATAAGAATATTATAACTTATTTCATTTTATGAAATGAATATATAGACATAATATTAAATAAAATAAAATCAATTTGTGATGGTGGGTAAACCCGCATAAATGAACTAACCATATAATGATAACATTTTTAGAAAATGAATCATCCCTAGAAAAAAAATATTTTTAAAAATTTAAATTTATGTATGTACACGAATAAATTTTCATTTAACTTTTATATTTGTATCCCTATTTTAAAATAACATCTGTAAATATCTATAAGTGATCCATCCTTGGAACCATTAAACGAACACAATCATCAAAGATAAATTGAAAATTATATCTCATTGAAATGGATATAAATGGAAATAATGAAACTATAATAACTAATATATATATATATATATATATATGAAAATGGTTCTTAATTAAGTTATTAATGAATTTAATTTGATTATTGAAGATATTAAGTGAAAGTGCAGAACGGTTTCAAAACATAAATTAAGGAATCTCTTTGAACCACCCTTTTTCTTTATATTATGAAATTTTATCTATCTAAATCACTTTATATATATATTTGAGGTTATAAAATAATTATAAATTATTTATATATTTCTATTACATATATACCTATTTTTTCCCTTCCATTGATGGGGTAATACATTCCTCAAGTTCATTTTTCCAATGTCTTGTTTAAATCCGAATCTGATTAAGGAGATCTTTTCTATCACTTAATCCTTTTATATAATTACCATTTAAATTATTTATTATCTTTCATGATATAATTAAATAAAATAATATTTTAGCTATAAACATTCTAGTTTTCTTCTTTCTTCTCTTTGTAATCATTATGAAATCTTCTTTGATTTTGATAAGATGCAAGATTGTGCAACCCATTTATTTACATGGGTAATCCTTAGGATTACGATTTATGATTGATTTCATTTTTTTGGAACACATAGGAATGTACATGTTATAATGGGTGAACCTATACTTCACTCTAATACATTGGGTAATTATTTCTTCTCATTAAATGATTTGTATTTGATTAGGGAATAAACCAAATCCATAATGGGACTTTTTACACCATGTGATGTTTTCTTAGAAGTTATGCCTGACTTGTGTTTGTGTCATGTTATATATTTTTTACACTTTACTATGTTTCTGTGATATTATGATTCAATGTTCTTTATTTAATTATTTAATGTGATTATTCATGATCTTAGTCTTTTATGATATCATTTTATTTAATTTTACACACATGTTATTCATTATTATCATGTTTATTCCTTTACTCAGTTTTATATATCACCCATTATTTTATGTATTCCCCTAGTTATCTTATGAAATATCAAGAGCTCAAATGGATTTATGAGATAATTTAGAAGAATAAAACAAATAAATTTTATTTTATATTTATTAGATATATTATGAACTTATTCCTCTAAAGATGATGGACCTCACGATATTTGGGTTGTGTTTATTGAATGTTAATGTCAGAAATCATAGAATAATATCTATAAAATGATTCAATCGGCATAATCGGTATTAGAGAAAAGTATTCTTATTTTTTGGGATCAGTACTATAATACTTTAGTGATAATTCTTTGTAGAAGTCTTAGTATAGGAATATATTCTGAAATTTTGGTTAAGTATAGAGTGAGTGGTTTCCAAGAAATTGTGTACCTTTCCAAATACTACAATTGGATGTGGCTCTATCATTGTTGTACCTAGGGGAAAACCATTGAAAAAATAAAATTGGGTATTAAATCAATCATCACCTAGTGAATGACAAATATTCCTTACTATAAACCTTGTTTGATACTACAGAAGTATATTATTTTAAAAATTAACAAACTCTTTATGAACCATTATGAATAAATTAAATTAATTGTTTGGTTATAAAAAAAATAGTAAATTACTATGAATAACCTAGATTTAAACCTAGAGACTCATAAGTTAGGATATAACTTCCATTTATAAGTTATTCACTACTAGAATTGAAGTCTATACCAATGGGTTTAAATCGTTGTTATAGGTTGGAGAACCATTGGTATTGACTATACCAATATTTTTTCAAACCATTCGATAGAGTGTTGTTGGAATAGGGTTATCCAAATTTAATTTTAAACAATAGTTCATAGTGAATCTTTGGTATAGGTATATACTAATTCATAAATATGAACTGTTGGTTTAAGTTTATACAAATGATTATGATACTGTTGGTATAGAACCACCCCTAATTCCTAAGCCAGAAGCAGCTGTACCCTACCCACAGAACCTATAATCAATTGAAAACAATGAAAACATAACCTGAAATGAAACCAATAGAAAATAAAATATCTAAAACCAAATAAAAATGTAACCTCAAAACAAATATAACCTGCAAGATAACTTATATAATATCCTCAACAAGCAGAACCTGTAAACAATGAAAATGGAACCTTCAGAAAAATAGACCATAAAATGAAACCAACAAAGCATTCTCATAAATCCAAAAACCAATACATAAATAGTGATAATACAATTTATTCATTTAACCAGTGATAAAAACATAAAAAACATCACATATATTCATTCATCACAAATCAAAAAAAATTAAATGTCATAAATATCAGTCAAAAATGTAAAGGATCAATATATACCTAATCAGCATCACTATCATCACCATCATCCTCAGCCTCATCCTCTTCCTTGTCCTCATCCTCTACCTCTTCAAAGTCATCATCCTCTCCCCCTTTCTCTCCTTCATCCTCTCCATTTTCGTCACTAAAAATTTCACTATCCTAACAACCACTTGGACTACTACTCAGTGTAATATATATGGTATGCATCATCAAAATATATGCATCATAATCCATACTGGTCTCAAGCGGAAGTTAGGGACATAAAATTTCCATAAATGTCATAAAATCAGTATTCGCCTTTTGATTCTATTCATGATCCTATATAGCTATTTTTTCATCCTTTTCTACCTTGGCCTCTATCTTGGAAGCCAGTGAATTAGATTTTTCTAACTAAGTGATAGTAGAATTAGAACCTGAATTGGTCCAATACCTCATCAAGAAAATAATCTTCCTTGGTCAACATCATAATTTTTCATGGTTCGTATCTCCCATAACCTGATGTAAGTGATCATTTGTCTCAAATTTGTCAAGTTCCTAGGAATCAAGGGACTCCAAAGAAAACTGTTTCAAATATAAATAGAATATTAGGTTACAAAATAGATATTAAATTTTAAATAAATAAAGTAAAACATATAATTTGTTATTTTGTCAATTCATTTATCACGCTTCCATATTTTTTCTCTCTCCTAGACCAAAACAATTTATCTCGAGGAAAAAATCATTCAATATTCAAAAACTTCGTCTAAAATGAAATTGAATTTAGAAAATCATAATTGAAAATAGGTTTTTAATAATTAATTTGATAACTAAAATCAAATGGATATTAATTCTAAATGAATTTGAAAATAAAAACATATGGTAGATGAATTATAACTGAGTATCAATGAATGGGTTATCAATAGATATAACAGATATATAAATAAATAGTACATCGTAGTAATACACATTTCATTCCAAAAATGATAATTTTTAGATTTTAAATATATTACTTGAGTTTATTTTTTTTAATGATAAAAGTGAGAAAAAGTCTCCATCAAATGAGGTCTTAGTGTTCTTTGGAACCCCTCATTCTATTACATTGATCCAAATCATGACTAAAAAAATAGTTTCCTTGGTTTGTTTCTAATTGTTTCATTATAATGATACAAATTATAGTTAATATCATGTTCCTCATCAAATAAATAATTATATCAAACCAAATAATTACTTCATAATAATGAACTCAATAAGATATGTATAATGTTTTTGAGGGGTGGGATATATAGAATCTTGATTTACTTTATAGTATATTTCAATGATTATTAGTGCGTAGGATTAGTGTTCCTCTAAAATGGTTATTTTGTATCTATGATTATTACCCAGGGAAGTTATTTATGTATATGATGGGGTTGAGATGGATGCCATAGCATAACTATTGAAAGTTTTAGCATCCAATTGAAGATTAGTGTTGGTGTGGATTTTTTTTTCAACACATGTTGACTGATCAGTGGGTGGTCTATTGAAAATACATATTCATTATTATATTTAAATAGATTTATGATGTTATTTAAGTTGGTCAATAAGATCCTAGGTTCTAGAAGAAGATCTTAAGATATTTTGTAATTTATATTATTATCGATGGTTCTATGTTCTAAAAATAATTTGTATGTGGGGGGTCTGAAAGAATATTACTTGAAGTGGAATAAATCTATTTAATTGTAGGGATAGCCCTTTTTTTGAGAACCTATGTGGTTGTATCTTGTTTTTTTATTTTGATCACATCATGTTGACAAAATTCATGACATGGGGCTACTTGTGTATGTAGGAGTGTGAGTTTGAGGTTTTACAAGAACTTTAGCACCACGCCATGATGATATTAACCATACAGTAAAGAAGACAAGTCAATGTGTTTTTATATTCCTAATATTGTATATTTTATGAGGGATTTATTATAATTAAATGGATGGATTTTACATGAATTATAAGGAGTGTATTAGAAAAAAAATCATTCGGAATCATAGTGAATTATAGATCTTTGTTGAAAGAAAAATGGAAAATTTATCTTAGAATTGAAAAAGGAAATTCTAGAAAACAAATATATATATATATATAAGTAATGGTGATTTCTAATAAAAAATATTTGAGGGGATAAATAGAGATGAATGAGATATCATAGAGAATAGTCATTCCTGAATTAATATAAGAATATGATTGATGTAATAATTGGAAATATTTGAAGATAATTCCAAAGAAGAAAGGTACAGTTTCCATGATGGATCATAGAAGGTGTTTCTACTATTATAGGAATTTTTATACCCAATATATTTAGGACAATAATATAGAGATCAAGGATAACCTATCTATACTCATTGAACCAAAATAAATAGTAAAATTATTTTTTATTAGCTTGTATGCCAAATATGTCTTCCTTTCAGGAAGTAGTGAGTGTTGTATATGCTTCCCCTCATGGTTCAGCATCGTAGGCCACCCTAGAGTGTGGAGGTATTTCATACAATCCTTGTTTTTTTATTTCTTCCTAATTATTCCTAAAAAATAATTTTAAATAATAAAAAATAAAATTTTAATGTAATTCATGGAAATTTTCATTTAGAACCCATAAATTTGACTAATACATTGAACTCATCACTTGTCCAATGTGAAATCATTTAGCGATAATATTATCATGGATAGTTATTCATGATAGGTGTGTACTATAAATAGATAACAACTCTGTAATTATAGAAACTATACAATTCATTCATATATCCTCTCCACATCTCACTAAATTATATGAGTCATGCTAGCCTCGCAGCCACTCCATCGAGAAAATTAAAACAAAGAAGACACCAAAATATTAATTCATATAAATAAAAATAATTTTTTTACCCATATTTGTGCCCAAGTGTTATTCTTTACTTTATATGAAAAGTTTCACCAAGAGAGTGGCCTGACAAGAATGATGTTGGAGTATTTGGAAAGCAATACCAAAAAACTCTTACATTCCCACCTTGTTTTTTCAATCATTTGGTTGTCTTTGTTGTCCTCCACCATCATATGTGTGTGTTAATTCCACACTGAACACATGTGTGTACACCCATGCCACTTATCAAAAGATCTAAAAGTCAAATAATAAAAAAAATTATATCAATACATCTTATAATAAAAATAAATTATTCTAAAAAATTACTAGGGTTCTATAAATATACCTGAGGAATTCTAATCAGTGGGATTTATAGGATCTCTTGGATCTAAAGTAAAATAAACTTGTATAGATGGTTTGGTTCCCAGTGTATGCTCCCCAGTTTCATAATGTATCAGAGAAGGAGTTAAAGAATAAGGAATATAAATGCTATAGGAGAGAGAAGTATAAGGAAAAGAAAATGTCATAGATGGTTGTACAAATAAATAAAATGGATGAGGAGTAAGAATCATCATAGGATAAGGGAAAGATATGAGAGGAGACTCAGATGAAAATGGTGTTGAAAACATGGGAGGCCTAAATATACCAGGTGTCTCTAATAACATTGTGGCATTAGAAGATGTGTTATATGTTATGTCAAGGGGAGGGATGGGGTGTGATCGGGTATGCAAACTGGAGAGCCTTTCTCTAGTACCACCTCCCATATTATTGTCAACCTGAGCACTGGAACAACTAGGCTATGTGGAGAATAATTGTATCCTAGTTGGTATATCCTAATTAAAATTTACAAAAAAAAATAATCACATGTCATTATATGTTATTTATATATATATTTAAAATAAAATACTCACACTGGGAAATAAAGGTTCGACACCCATCTCACTCATTCAGAGATTGTTTTTTGTCATCCTTTTTCTTTGTATCTCCTCAATGTTTTTCATTTCCTTCATTTCAAAACAAATATGTAATTAATTAGAAATTCATAACTAATGTGTAACCCAAACAAGAAATAATTTGAGACATGACTAATTCAGGAATACTGCTTATAAAACCAAATATAGGATATGTAGTGATATAAATAACCTTTTATATTTAGTGGGATTAATATAAAAACATAATAATTTTCATATAAAAAACAATACAGTTAAATTATCATGTTTATCATGGGTGTGATATTGTTTTATTATATTTTCAATTCGATCCAATTTAATTTTTGTTGGGTTATTTGGTTTATTCTGGTCAATTGATTAGGTCATTTGTCCATTTTTATTTGTCTTAGACTATTTGGTTCATTTTATTCAAAGAAAAATGCAACCATTAGATATTGAAAATGAACATGAAAGTCAAGTTGGATACAAAATATTTTTAATAAATAGCAAAATAATTTTTAACACCATTCTCAATAACCAATGTCGAGCTGAAGCTAAATGACTAAGAGCACATATCGATGATTCTATATATTTTCCCAATAACTTCAGGTTCACAATAAACTCTTACAATTAAATTATTAGAGTCATCATAAGTAATAAATGGATCAGGTCCAAGGAGTAGGGATGGTGTTAATTCAATCATCACTATCATCAAAAATATGACTTGGTATTACTTCAATAATGACACCAAATTCATGTCAAATATGATCTTTCACTTAAGAAATATGTTTTTTCATTGATGCCAATACATGTGGTTCATCAGTAGAAAGAGTGAAAGTCATGACAATAAATCAAAATCCACAATCATCAATAAATGTTTCATGCTTCATAATTGAATCAAACCACTAGAATTTCATCATAGTTACTCGACCATGAGTGTAATAATCCAATATTAGTATTTTATTAATGACCCCATACTAAGATACATTTTTAAATAGAGGTCTTATATATTATTTAATGGCATAACCGTCTATTGTGGAAGTTACCATAACCCCGTCATGTTGTGCTCTCATGTTCTTTTTTCCATTCAATTATAATAAATTTATATCCATTTATCAAAATTGATATTCATTCATGAACTAGGGAATTAGGACCAAAACCCAAATCTCTCATTTCCATAGATACAGAGTCATCAGTAAAGCTCAATACCTAAAATATAAATGCATGTTAACCTTAATTAAATATTTTTTTTATTAATGTATTATAGTAATATTCTTACCTTCAATTTCATCCAAACAAAAAAATCTTTGCTATGAAAAGTCTCTCTTATTATAAAAGATAGAGAATGATGATTTTTATTTACCATTTTTTATGTACCCTAATGAAAAAATAGAAATATTTTAACATATATGTAAAATTACATTACATGAAATAAGATATACATGTAAAATTTACTTACTTTATGTAGTCATCATACAAATCACAGTTAAACAAAACTGTTTGACATTCCATATCACACTCTTTAAGGCTTAATGTCATTAATGTATATGATCCAAGAATTCTCCCTATTTGGGGAAGTGATGGAAAACTGGGTTCAATTTTCTCATATAGTTATTCTTAATTTCTCATTGGTATGCTATGTTCCATAGTCAAATATAAAAAATACATTGAATATAAATCTATACATTATTGATCCAAGTAAACTTTCATGAAATGACATTTGGGGTGATTTATATTCTAGACATAATACTTCAATGTGACCATGTTTATTTCAGTTTGATACATACAAGGAAAATTAGTAGGTCCTTAGAAAATTATTTATGTTATAAGAGGGATACTTAGATGCATCATGCATATAAAAAATGATAGAGGAAATATTTTCTCTAACTTGAGCAAGATTAATTGTGAATGTGCCAATATTTTTTACAAGAAAGACTTTGACAACCTCTTAGTAAAAATATCTCAAAAGAAATAGAACAACTGAATAATTTACACCCTTTAATTATTAGATAGAATATGATGGAGTGATATTGGAATAAAATCATACAAAAGGATGTTATAATCGTGATAATTTAAGGATTTCAACTTTAAATCTCTTATGTTTAGCCGTTTTGATATTTTTCTTGAATAGCCATCAGAAAATTTAATATTCTATAGAACTTATAGAAATTTGTGTTTTTTTATGAATGTTTCATCACATTAGAATAACATAGAATACTACATTTAATTTCACTAATTCACATAGGATGAAATTATGGTATGATACCCCAATCCACCAATTCATTCCATGATCATAAATCATCTTTTGTCTTTCCCTTGAAATTTAGAAGAATTGAAATAAAAATTTCACATATATTATTTTCAATTTGAAATGTGTATAATCAATAATGTAATAAATTGGTTGAACAAAAAATTAACTCAAAGAAGATACCTCTCTTCATCCAATTGTAATAGTTTTCAGTGGAAACGTTATTTATCTTGAATGATTTCATCTGACCCTTTCCTGAATAGAAAACTGATATCTTTAAATATATTAAGCACATAAATTATAGACATACATTAAGGAGGATTTTTGGTCTCTATAGTATTTTCTAATCTTGGATGATTATTCCAATATGGATGGTCCATTGAAAAGAATTTTTGATGTCCCATAAAACTAAAACTATTTAGATGTTTCATTATTTTGGATCATGTATTCTTCATACAAAAGGGGGTGATAGTTTTCTCTTTGGGATCCATCTAGACATCATTGGATATGTATGAAAATCATTGATCATCCACAAAAACACAGCACGCATCTAAAATATGTCTTTTCAACATAAATTGTATATGAAAACTCCTACATTTCAAATATGTTTCATCTGTTTTATTAATGGTTTCATGTATTCATCAATTTTACTAGTGAGATCAGAAGGTCCAGGTATGATTGTACTCATGAAAGTGAAAGTATCTTTCATACACACCCATGGATTAAGGTTATAAATTTCTATGAAAAATTTCCTTGTGTTGTGTGGAGTAAGAATCTTCCCAAATGGATTAAAACCATCACATAGAAAACTCAACCTCACATTATGCACATCAACTAAGAAATTTGGATACTGAGCATCAAATTTCTACCATGAAAATTCATTTTTATGGTGAACCAACTCATCATTATTCTTATTTCTCTTGGTATCATGACATCACACTTTTATTGATATTTCATGAGACGTCAAAAGATTAAAGAGTCTAGATAACAATGAAAAGTTTGAGATTACATTATATGGAACACGAGATAGTTTTTCATCAAATTTTGGATTTCATCTGGATGTGCCATATTTTATACGATAATTTCGTTCAATAGTTTGCTCCCAAAATAAGTTGCTATTGTTCTGGAAAGCATGAATTTGTTTTTGAAAATAAAATTTCCTCAACTAAAATACATGACATATAATAGTTTAATAAAATATATGAATCATTTAGAAGAAAGTACTTAAAAAGGGTAAGAATGTAATTGATGGAAGTATTATAAACCTCATATATTATTTTCTTATGAAACAGTCAAATTAAAAATTAAATCTTCTTCATTTTACTACGTTTCTAATATACTGGAGTCGTGATAAAATCATTCAAATTTTCACCGTTTCAACATCATCCTTTTCATTAAATGCAATATGTTTTCTCGAATATCAAACTTCTTGGATTGATATCTCTTATTTCTCATTATAAAGAATAAATATAAAATTTTCTTCTAATAAATTATTCAATATTTTCCTCTCATTCGAATCATAATCATTTTAAGATTTCATTTTCTCCCCATTTTAATGCCACACATAGTAGATTTTTTGAAATCAATATTTTTTATATGGTAGCTAAATTCTTCGTGACTCAACCAAGGTCTTCCAACAAAATTATAACATGGTTAGTGAATATAACCACTATCAGAATCATTGTTAAATGAAAAGTCAAAAAATCACTCCAAATTACATTGAAAATCACATGATATCTGGTCAGTTTCATACATAAAAATTACATCTATTCTATAAAAAAATTATATGTCATGTCATAAAAAATGAAATAATATTGATGTTAAATAGAAATATATATTTAAGGAAATGAGAATTGTTCACTTTATATGAAACAACAACTGACACACTAGTATATATAAGAATCATAATATTAAAGACAAAAAAACTATATATATAACGAAATACTATAAATATAAAACCATTATATTTAATTCCATTATATCAATGAGTAATACTATTCCATATCCATTGAGGCTTAGGTATTTAAATATGAAAATTTTTCTTATGGAATATAAATACCAAGGGATTTAATTTAAAAGAAATTTAATTGAGTGAAAAAATTAATGTGGCATAATGGAACCTCATATAGGTGCTTTAGTGAATCTACCTCCAATTTGTTTTGGTTCTGGTTCATTTTATTCACTATAGTTTTGATTCGGTTAATTCAATTTAATTAGGTTCATTTAAATATGGTTTTAGTCAGGTTATGTTAGGAAGGTTTTTATTGATTTGGTCTTGTTTCATTTAGTTGGGTCTATATATCTTTAGCTCAAGTGTATATGGTTTTGTTCAATTTAATTTGTTTCAATTTGGAATATTTTGATTCAACGTGGGATAGTTTGGTTCAAATTGGTTTTATTTAATTTGGTTCAAATCAATTCTGTTTGTTTTTTATTGGTGTTGTTTGATATGGTTTGATTCAACTTGATACAGCATGGTTCTTTTTAATTTGTTCAGTTATGATTGTATATGATTAGTGAAAATGTGGTAGATATTTACACTAGAAGAATACTTGAGGGTTTATATCTCGTTTCTATTGATTGTAATAGATGCATGAAGGTTTAGAGGATAGAACCTAGGATAAAAAGTGATTCACATCTATCAAATATACCCTAGGGTTTGGTTATCATTCAAAAACATATTCAACTATATATCTTGATAATAGGCTCACTAGAATCTATACTTTTTATTCAATCAACCATGATCACACTAATAAATTTGAGGTAATAAATCCAATCATTTCTATATTTAAGTGATCTCATGTTAAATCATATATCATGTCAGCTTTATATAGTTCACAAGGTGATACCATTATCTAATATCCTCTCATAACTTATATGGAAAAGGATGTTGGTAATCATCATAAAGAAAGATCAAAACATTTTACAACATTAATTATCACGCCATGCTGGTTGTTATGTAAGCATAAAATCTTGGAGATAGAGGATGAATTTCACCATACAGCTTGTTTTCACACTGCATTAAGTTATTCATAGTAATAAACAGGGATCATATAATAATAATCATATTCCATAAAATATTAGTTATAGACAAACCACATCATAAGAGTACATTATACATCATAACATATTCAATGTAAGAATAATATATAGTGCTTGATGATTTGATACACCATGAAGGAAGATACGATTCTGTAAGAGTATAAAAGTTCTATGTAATTGTAATCCTCACTACTACAATTCATTTTTTAATGATAAACTCAATGAAAATAACTGTAATTGATTTAGTATCACACCATAATTATGTATATTTAAATATGAAGAGGAATCATTTCTACAGTGAGGATCCCATGATACATTTGTGTGGTTTTGGAATGTGAACGAGTATTGGATCACTCCATGTTAATAATTCCACACAACAATTATGTGAGATCCTGAGAAGAGTAAAAAATAGTCACATTGTAAAATTCTAGTTATGATGTGAGGATACAAACTAGCTAAGAATAGATTAAAAACATGGTAGAATCTAAAATATAAGTCCACATTGAAACTAAAGTACCACACTATAAGAGAACTATATTTTAAGGATATATGAGAATACTTCACCTCAATATTAAAGGAATTTTAATATGATATTCTACCTGATTTTTTACATCTAGAGTTTAACTAAGCATCACACCTCAATATGGGTGAAGTCAATGATAATAATTCCATAATGATATATGTAATTCCATGATCTATCTATTTTTAGAAAAAATTTAAAATTTGGTTTTCATTCCAAAAGGATAAAACATTTCTCATGATAAAATGAATTGAATCAAATTGGAGTGGTAGTTTTTAACCACTTTAACTGAGTGGAACACATGACTTAACATTTAAGAATTAGTGGAAATAATATTGATTCCAACTATTGGATAAAGGGTCAGATTACGGGTGAAAATATTTAAAAAATCGCACAATAGTTCTAGAAATAGGGAGATTAGAACAAAATTGAAAATATAATTTTAAGAGATAATGTGTAATTCACTACCATATATTATTTTGAGAGAATAAGAATAAAGGTGATCCAAAAAGGAAATGAATCCATTACTGCTTATTACATTATAAGAAATAAGAACAAGAATAGGTACATAATTAAAAATATGGATTAAAGTATAATAATGATAGACCTTATTTTTGAAGATAAGTAGAAAAAGAAAGAGTTATATTATGATATCTAGCTAATTAAATAATTTAATAAAATGCATAAAAAATATAATTCTAGTATGGGATTATTTTTATCTGTAAAAGTTATTGTTGCTATAATGTTCACTTGGAAGATGAAAATATAACCACACATTAAAAAGTCATTATAGTATAGAATTATCCTTATATTTGGTTTATTTCTTGGGAAGTGATGGTGTGATTGGATCTTGATGTATAAGTTTTGGATAAGAGAGATTCATTACTTTAGTATAATATTTAATATGTTGAGTGGAAGTTGACTTATATAAAGGTGTCATCATGGTGGTATAAATATTAAAAATATAAATGTCACTACAATAATTTCTAAAATTATCTATTAAAGAAGACCAAAAAAATAAAATAATGAAACCAATTCAATTCCTTAATCAGATCACAAAATGGGAAGTCAAAGAGGACCCAACATGCAAACAAAAAAATTATCTCCCTTATATTGCACACACCCAAACACTACTTATATCATCTCACTAAAAACATATATTAAACTCTATTAATATAAATCCTTAGTATGTAAGTGGGTGTAGGACCCTTTCACAAGAAGTCCTTGACAAATATTTTGTCATCACCACACTACACATAGCAATCTATATTTTATAGAAACTGCAAAAAAACATGAATTGAATATAAGAAAACCTAAATCAAACCACATGATCGAAATAAAATAAATTCCCATAAAAATAACAATCTGTGGTGGCGTTTTAGAGAAATAATAAAAATATAATAGATGATTGATAGAATACCTCAATAATTTGGAACCCATTGATTTAATATTGAATAAGAATAAAATTAAATCAAGAATAGAGATCGCCACTTTTCCGATTGGGAAGACAGTCGAACGCCACTACTATTGGGGCTCGCGATTAGATTTGGAGCTCAAGATACCAATCATTTTATTATATGAGAGTTTATAATTAGAGCTTGAGATTTTTTTGGTGCTCGAGACACCAATATCTTATGCCAAATATTTTAAGATATAGATTTTTTGGTCCCTTAAATTTAAGATAGAGATTAGTGTCTCATGGTGGTCTCATGGGTCTAAAGATAAAATGCATAAAATTAAGTTTAATTTTGGAGGAAATATGGTTAAATATCATGGTGGAAAGAAAACCCAGCACCCCTAGTGTTAAAAATGTCGGAATAAGAATACCAGAAACTATTTAAAGGTAACTATAAGATTATTCAAATGGGGAAAAGAGGGGAATAATGCAAATAAATGTAGGGAGATGAACAACCCCACTAATTTGAGGGAATAAAAGATAGTTTTTATCGATATTCACTCTAGGGTATAGTATTTCAACTGTAACAAACATAGGAATTATGGGAACCAATTTCCTTTATCTAAAGGTTGTCGAAGACAATCAGTGAGAACAAGCTCATAGATCTAGAGTTAAAGGAAGGAAATATTATATCACTAATACTGAGGTGGATCCAAACAATTATGTGGTTATTAGACCACTATTATTCATTCAATAATAGTGAACATACTTTTTTATTTTGGTTATATAAATTCTTTCATATCTTGAAATTTGAGTAGAATTATTCAAATGCTGCGTAGTTTGAGCTATCTATGACAGTAGAAAATGGATAAATTATTTCATCCCATGTATATAACTCCTACTCAGTAAATTTTTATGGACTAAACCTCCCATAAAATATTGTTCTACTTACTTTAGTAGATTTTGATTTTATATTTGACATTGATTTGTTGTCCTTATATAAATCCAACATCAACTTTAAAGAGAGGTAGATCACTCTTAAATTCTCAATTCATCCTATAACTGTGTATAAGTGTAAGGAGAAGGATGAATCTCTTTTGGAATATCCGTTTGGATGACTGAAATGTTTTTTTATTGATATAAACCCCCTTTTAAGGGAGAAGGGGCAAACTGACATGACATCAAAGACAAAAACAAGACAAAACCCCCCAATGATCCCAAAGTCCAAGGCCAAACAACCCAAACTACATGATAAAATCCCCTCCCAGCATCAAAATACGTAAAATATAGCTTCCACCTTCCACCAATGATCGGCTAGTTATCCCGTGAAATAATTCAGAGGCCTGGTACCGATGGTCGTAGCCATACCCTCTCAAACATCCAATTTCAGAAAGTGATGTTAATGTGGATACTCATTTCCCTAAACCATGCCTTGAGCAGCCTCATGTAGATTATCTGATTTTAGAATCCCATAAACCACAGACCACCAAGGCCAAAAAAGATCTACCCACTACGAGTAGCCACAAACTAACCCCGCTATCTTCAAACAATTCAAAAACAATTCACACCACTCCATAAAATCATATCCATCCCAAATTATTAAGATAAAAGAGATATTCATGGTCGAATAAATTCCCATCATTTGGGATTATATTGACGTATTCTCTGAATAATTACTTAGTCTCCCTCATAATCTATTGGTTTAGTCCTCAATCAAACCTATATATAAATCATTGTCCATATACAAGACTCCTAAAAAAATGGACATTATTGAGTTGGAATAACTGTTGAAGAAGGTACAAGGGAATATGGATAAGGGTTTTATACACCCAAGTGATTCACTGTGGGGTCTGTCAGTCCTCTCATAGAGAAGAAGGATAGGTCAATTAGCCTATTCATTTTTTATCATGAACTTAACAAAATCATGATAAAGAACAAGTATCTACGGCCATAGATTGATGACTTGGTTGATCAATTATGTGTGGACCATTATTTCTCAACGGTGTACCTTCGGTCAAGATAACACTAATTAAAGATAAATAAAGAAGATATTACCTAGACTATTTTAACACCCAAATATTTTTTTGAAATATTTCTCTTTAAATAAATTTATTTCTTCAATATCTTTCATTACATGCAATAGTGAGATTAGACAAACCACATAACATTTCTAAAAAAATTTGTTCGTATTATATCCTAGCCATTGTTTTGGTGGTTTGAGTGGTAATAAATAAATAATGAAAAAATATATGGTTTATAAATATATAAAATTAATTCATTATTTATCAACATATTATAATATAAAAATATATTTGAAAAGAAATGTGATTTCTTTCTGAAAAAATGTTTTTATGAGCGTAATGTATTTTTATATTAATAAATTAAATTAATCCCTATTAGTGAATTATTTTAATAAAATTTAAATATTAATTACTTGGTCAATGTTTTTAAACATTCAACAATTATTTTTCTATGAATGTGGAAATAATAAATCTTATTTTCCAGTTAAAATATATTTTTTCTAAAAATCCGTTTTTGTTGCATTTTGCGCATATACATTAAAATTAATTTTGTCCATTTGTAGGTGTTTAATTGCATAAAATTAATAAAATATATATAATAAATAGGTTATAATTTGGTAAATATTCCCCTTTCATTTTTTTCAATACGAATAGTTATCATGGAAAAATTTATCACATCAGTAAAGGGTAAATTGGTAAAATATAGGTTAAAAATAAGTGACAAGTCCATAATTGTTTAATAATAATTCTTATTATGATAATAAAATTAGAAAGTTATCACCTGAGGCTAAAATATTATTTATTTAAGTGAAAGTTTTCAATGAAAATGAATTATATATTATTTAAATCAAAGAAAGTTAAAAAAAGTCATACTCTTAGTTTTAATTATCCTTTCTGTGTTAACATAGAGAAAAAATAGTTATGAATGAATATTAATATTGATTTTTATAAAATAAAATTATATACATTATGGTTATTTATTTTTAATTTTTAAGTATTATATAATTACCTTAAATTCTAACAAAACACTTAAACATTATATATTCAATTAAAGGAAAAATAAAATAAATTTTTTTCAAAATATTAAAAGTCATATAATTTGAGTAATTTATAGCATTACATGAATTTTATAGGTTTATATGAAATATTAGTGATATTTTAAAATAATATATTCTAATTAAAACTTTTAATTTATATGTTTTAAGTGAAATTAAATAAATATTGTCAAAATTGAAAATAATGATATTTTATCAAAATAATATTTTATTAAACTATTTAAAAATCTTCAAAATCATGAAATAATACAAGGTGGATTATATAGGGTTTAAAATTTCATTAATTTTAAATATATGTTCTATTTGTTACATAAAATTGAAAATGAAAACCCTTTAATATTCATATTTATTTACAGTAGTTAAAATTAATTTTGGTTGACTAAGGTTTGATCAAAATGATAATGTCTAAAATGACACAAACACTTGTATAAATTACATTAGTTGATGGTATTACAATACTATTCTAACACCCCAAGACTTTATGATAATTATTATTTTTAATTTCATTGATTTATTGTGTCGTACACTATAACAAAATTATCTTGTGCTATACGCAACACCTTATTAGCTTGTTGTATATGCAATACTATTCTTGGTTCGTGTTACACACAATTTCAAGTTCGTTTTGTAGAAATTATTTTACGCAACATTAAGTATAGATTTTTTTTAATGTATAAATTAAATATGTTTTGAATTATGTTATACACAACACCAAAGGGATCTTGCACTACTATCATCCCTGGCTTGGCTTTCATTACATGCAATCATGACCTTCCTCGATAGCGTGTGTGGTACGCAATACCGGGTTTCACTAAACAACGATATATTGTTATAATATTATTATGGACTAGCCAATATGAATAGTATTAACTAAATTTTTAATGTTATAACATTATTATTAATCTTACATATTTTCTATAACATGGTATGAGAACAAAATAAATTTTTCGGGTAAAATAAGTATTTTTCAAAAAATGCAGTTTTGCCGCCTTTTGATGGCGCACCGACTTTAAATATAGTTTTTGACATGTTTATAAGTTCAATTTTACAAAATAAAGTTTTTCTTTGGAATCAAGATATAAAAATTTACTTTGGATAAAATTTTCAATTTATTCTGATAACTTTCATATTTTAATGAATAGTAAAAACACGCTATATTTTAATTAAAAACAACTTTTTTCATTGCAAAATATGTATGGTTAGATTATATTTTTAATTGGTTTTAATGTGTAATTAGAATATATTTTTACCATTTAATCCAATTTTGGTCTTTGGAATTAATTTCACTTTGAATTTGGACATAAACAATAGTCGATCTTTTGATAGTTATTGTTTCTTAAAAACGCGATATTTGTTTTGATAACGAGAATTACTTTTAAAATTAATTAATGTCACTTATATGTTTTTAATTTGGAAAAAATAGACATCATTTTTGAATTTGGAATATCAAATATATCTTAGGCAGAATTTTTGGTATTTTTCTAAAAAACTTCAATTTTTGATGAATAGTGAAACCACTTAGTGGTAGTTAAAAAAACTGACTCTTTCATTTAAATGAAATTTTACCACTTCTGTGAATTGAATTTCAAAAATATGATATACATGGTTTTTATCAAGAAGTAAAACGTGGTACAATAAGATTAAAATAATTTTTGGTGAATCGTAACTTTTGACTCTTATTTACCGGGGTTAAAGGTAAATTGGGTAATTCAAGGTTAAAAGAATATTATAATAATTCAAAATTCCTTTAACACTTGTCCTAAATTTATTGGATGGGTAGTGGCCGACCATGGTCATCATTGGGTAGATTTTGGGACCTCATTTAGTCACTTGGTAGTGATAATGACAATTTGGATTAATTAATTTAATGTAATGACAAAATTAACATTAACAAAAATATTTTAGTAATTAATTTTTATAATGGGTTATATAAATCATATTTTAGACTATAAATATTAATTGTAAAGATAAAAAGATTTCCTATATGATGGAATTTTTTTATAATTTTTGGACATCAAATAAATTAAATTATTTATGACACAATAATGATGCAGTATTTACCTAATAAAAAAATTATTTAAATAAATAAGATTATAATGATTAAAATATTATCCCAAACATGTCCAATTATGATTGGATGATTTTATTTAGACCATGAGTCATCTTATATTCATTTATAATTATTTTTTGACCTTTTGAAACCGAAGATATGTTTATAATAAAATAATATATTCACACTTTCCAAAGGTGCCCCTCTTCTCCCTTATAAAAGGGGACCTACTCCCTCTCCCATTTACACAACTTTGAGCCTTTAATCTTGGAAAAACCCTGAACATTTTCCTTCTCAACTTCCCTAGAAATATTATATATGTTTTGGTCTCCTCAAAAGACCAACTCTAGTGCCTTAACAGGAGGTTAAGAAGAGGCACGTCAAAGAAGAGGTAATATCCTTTACTGATTCTTTCCAATTTATTTCTTCTTCTACTTCTTCTTATTTATTTGATTCATAATAAATTAATAACATCAGTATCACTAATATACTTATATGTTATTATAAATATTAAAAAACCCTATTTCATCTTCTATCCATCCTACAGAAAATGAAATCACCGCGCGTGCGTATGTAAGGAATATCATCTCCACACCGTGGTGTAATCTGTTTTCCACCACCACCTTACTTGGATGGGTATAATGGTGTAAATAAATAAGTATATATGATTATTTTAAAGTGATATTGATTATGAAATATTATACATACACTTCAATATGATTCCACGATCATGGGAATGATATCATCGCTCGTGCGTACGTACGGACTACAGTCTCCACGAACGTGATGAGATTCATTTTACATGATTAACCATTCAAGTATGATTATAAAGTATATATGTAATAAATAATCATGAAATATATTACAAATTAATGATACTGGATTTATTTACATATATGTTTCATTTACTTAATTCCATTCAATTTAATAAGGAAATGAAAACAGCGTTCATGCGTACATACAGCCTACCGTCGCCATGAACGGTGTATTTCATTCCATTTATCGATCTATCATATATATTTATATAATGAAATTATATTATATATAAATCATGTTTTACATTCTGGAATTAAGTAAATCATGATATTAGTAATAATATCAAGAATAAAAAATCGAAACAAATACGATAAATAAAACGATTTTACCCAAAACGCTACTTTAACATGGAATTTACAAAAGAACGAGTAATATAAAGTCATAAGTGAACCATATATGATTTCATAACAATGAATATGATTCTTTAATAAGTAAATGACATTATTAAAATCATTATACATGAGGCTTGGATACATACTAATCATATCAGACATAAGTTAAGGGATAACTTTTCCAATCACGTTTTTTTATCTGAGATTGTTTATTCATAAGTATTTACTAGGGTTATATTTTTCATCCATTTCCAAAAAAAATGTTTTTCATAAAGTTTTTAATATTCTTATATGTATGTTTAAAGTCATGTTTACCCCTCTTTGACTTTTACATTATGTTATGGAAGGAATCTTTCTTTTGTTTACCATACGAGAAACGTTTTGACTTTTCTAGCAAAAGTATGAGTAGAATGTTTTTTTAACTTATAATGAATGAATAGAGTTTTATGGTTTCATAACACCTTATTTTAATGAAGCTTAATCTACATGATTTCATGACTATTTTCAACAAAATCCTTTTCTTTTAAAATTGCATGGAATTTTGTAAAAAGAAAATGATTTTGAAGAAGAAAGGATATTTTCCTCAAGAATTCATTTCAAGTGTTTTATCAAAACCATTATCCATATAAGATGGAATTATTTCATATGTGTATGTTTCAAGTATAAATTCTCTATTATTTACATGGTTTCACTTTTATTATGATGAAATTATATCCATTTGTTTTATATGGATTATGTTATGATGGGATGATGTTTATGAAACCCATTTTATTCTTTGGGTTATGATGAATGATTTATGTTTATGTTGTGGCACACGTAATAATAATTTAATTATGAGATCGGTGGGACCTATATCTCCCTCCAATTCATTGGGTAAAGATTTATATATCATGAGATAGACATGGCTGGAATGGTAATTTAATCTGGTTCAGTGTTACAGGACTTGAACGAGGAGTGAACTCGATTCAAGAATGGACTTTGTCCACTATGATTGTCTTGGAAGCAATGCCTTGGCTACTATGGAAATCATATCATGTGCTTAATTGTTTTTCACAATTACATGTTTTATTCCCATTCTATTTTATCATATAATGATGTTTCATTATGATCTATGCCTTACGTACTGCCAAGATTTATTTCACAACTCAAGATTTTGATGTTTAAACTGTATGTTCATGTTTTGAAGTTCAAATGTAAATGGTTTGTTTTATTTTCTCCATGCTTACCCTTACTGAGCATTTTAGCGCACCCTTTATATTTTTTCCTTTCCCCAGGATATAAAAAAGGTTTTAGGTAAAAAAAAGGAAGATCTTTATCGGAGATATTGAAGATCGTTCACCAAGATTAGAAAATTATGTTCCAAGTTTTCAAAGACACTAAACTATTACGGTCCTTTAGTGTTTGTTTTTGTTATGTGTTAAGTAATCCACAAAAGTAATGTAATATCTATGTACGTCAATCTTTGGGTCTCTACAGTTGGTATCAGAGGAAAGGTTTAGTTAACCTTTGTAAATTAGGATGTGAAAACTTTAGTGAGATCCCTAGAGATATTTCTAAGGTATGTCTAGGGATGTCTCTACGGTTAAGTATAAGTATAGTTTATAGTCCTAGAATTACGGTAAAAATCATAGAATTAAAACTACGATGTTATATATTGAAGGTACTCCCCCTTTATTATGTTGTTTTCCAAGCATGATTTTTGCCTCTTACACTATTTTTTTTGGGTTTTAGATGATGGTTGGAACACAAAGGAACCGTTTTGATCAATGTAATGGGAAATGAAATGATTTTCCTCCTGAACAAACCAATGTTATGGGAGATAGAGTGAAAAATCTTATTTCTATACTTACACAAGATATGAATCATTCTGGACTTCCGAATGAGCAGAGAAGGGAACAATATTCTATTGAGTCCTTCATGAGGCAATGTCCACCTTATTTCAGTGGGTCATCTGATCCACCTGTTCCTGAACAATGGATCATTACCATTGAAAAGATATTTTCCATACATCGATGTTCAAAACATGAAAAATTCATTCTGGATTTTTACCATTTAGATGGTGAAGCATACCAGTGGTGGAATCTAATTAAAAATACAAGGCCCCAAGTTGAAATTTACTCCATGGAATGGGATGAGTTCAAGAACTTATTTTTCAATAAGTACTTCCCTAAAAGATGGAAAAGGAGTTCCTTGAGATTAAGAAAAAGGATGATGAATCTATTGGTATATATGAAGAAAATTTTACAATGCTAGCAAGGTATGCATCAGGAATTATCATCCAACCTGAAAGTAAAGTTGATCGATTATTTAGTGGCTTAAAACCTAGTCTTCGAAGGGCATTAGCTATAAGAGACTTCAGTACCTATGAAGAAACTGTGTGTTGTGCTATCAAGGTAGAAATGGAAGTTGGTGTTACATATCCATCCCATGGTTTTGACAAGAAACGAAAGATGGAGTTCAAGGATAAATCTCATAATAATGGTGAAAAGAAGATGAATGTTTATTTATGCTCAAAGTGTGGAAATAAGTATGGTGGAGATTGCCTAAAAGGTACTATAAAATGTTTTAATTGTGGAAAGAAGGTCATCAAGAAGTTGAGTGTCGAAGTAATGGAAAAAAGGTGGCTAATTATGTGAATAAAGAAAAGACTACATAGAATTCTCCACCAACACTTCAATGATTCAAGTGCAAGGAAATGGGGCATTATGTTAATCAATCCCATAATCCAAGGGTTAATGACGATAGACATGAGCACCCACTTAAGGCAAAGGAAAAAGGGAATTTACATGCGATCACTATTGGTGATGTTGAATATGACAACGATGTGGTGGAATGATTAAGTGTTTATGTAAGGGGATTCCAAAATAATTATATGTATAGTATTGTGGAATATTGGAATATTTATGTATTGGTCTATTGTGGTTTTCAATAATTTTATGGAACCGGTAACCATGGAAAGTGATTGAGATATTTTTGGAAAGAAGATGATATGCGCATAATGAAGGGATAAGGAGAAAATGAAATGTTTGACAGTATTCATGAGCACATGACTGATATAAGGAAAAGTTATATCATGGTTTGAGTATATAGAATTTTTGGATTTTGGTATGTTGAAAGAGTTAACTTTTGACAGCATTCATGTTTTCACTAAGGTTCAATGGGTATTCATTTTTCAGGAGAATACAAGATTAAGTTATTCGCATGTTTGGAATGCGATCAACAAGATATATCTTGTGATATATGAGGGATAAATGATGGTATTTACGTGCTTGTTATATGACCTTTTTAGTAATCATTCTCTTTATAATATGAGTTTGGAAAGAAGTATTTTGGATAATCCTAAAGATTGGAATGGATTATGTTGAACATAATTTATTATTGTTTAAGTCTAGAAATTGTTTTGATATTATTGATAGAATGTTATAATAGTGTAGTTTAAGAAAAGGGGCAACCTGCAGAATGGGTGACAACCCGTCGCGTCGGACGAGTATGTGGGATCGAACCCACAACCGAAGTGTGACAGACCTTTATCTCTTACCACTAGCCTATAGGAAGTCCCTGGTTAGTAGAAAATTGTTTTATTTTATTAAGCGGTATGATATATGAAGTATAAGTCCATTTTTGGAATCATATATGATTAATCTCAGCATAGATGGACTTATGTATATTTAATAAATTGTGCTAAACTTTTTGTGATAGAAACAGATGGAATGACCTATCATTCTATCGCATGATCTGCTAACACTTCACGAATGACAAATTCAACTTCATTTCTTTAAGAGATGAAGTGGTAATTGTTCAAGGCACGAACAACGGAGAGATTGTACCAAAATTAAGTAAGTATTCGACAATTTTTCAACATTAAGGAAATGATCTTAAGGACTAAAAACGTTGTCCTAGTGTCCTTATATCCAATGAATTAATTGGTACCTTAAATCATCACAAATTTATGGCTTTGTTATTGTTTGCGTTTTCATAGCCATGTCCTCTACCACTCTCCATCAGAACATCAGGGTTAGATTTTTCTTCCATATCCATATTTCCACCTATGTTCTCCTATGTGGAAACCTAGTGATGAGTTAATTTGGGTAACCTTTATGTTTCATTCTTGAATTTTTTAAATTGAGTTTTAGTATTCCTTTTTATGATGTGGGTTTTATGAAAGAAACTTTCAAGTAGTAAACCATTTACAAGCTTGAGAAATTTCGAGGGTGAAATTCATTTTAAGGGGGGTAGAATGTAACACCCTGAGATTTTATGAGAATTATTCTTTTTAATTTCATTGATGTCTTGTGTCATAAACTATACCAAAATTATCTTGTGCTATACGCAACACCGTATTAGCTTGCAGTATACACAACACTATTCTTGGCTCATGTTACACACAATGTCAAGTTTGTTTTGTAGAAATTATTCTATGAAAAATTAAGTATAGATTTTTTTAATGTATAAATGAAATAAGTTTTTAATTATGTTATATGAAACACCATAGGGAGCTTGTACTACACGCATCCCTGACTTGTCTTGCATTACACGCAATCGCGACCTTCCTCGATAGCGTGTGTAGTACGCAATACCGGGTTTCACTGAACAACGATATATTGTTATAATATTATTATAGACTAGCCAATATGAATAGTATTAACTACATTTTTAATGTTATAAAATTATTATTCATCTTACATATTTTCTAGAACATGGTATGAGAACAAAATAAATTTTTCAGGTAAAATAAGTATTTTTCAAAAAATGTTGTTTTGCCGCCTTTTGATGGCACACCCACTTTAAATCTAGTTTTTGACATTTTATAAGTTAACCATGAAAAAATAAAATTCTTATTTGTAATAAATATATAAAAATTTACTTTGGATAAATTTTTCATATTATTCTGATAACTTTCATATTTTAAAGAATAGTAAAAACACGTTATATTTTAATTAAAAACAACTTTTTTCATCATAATAATTTATATGGTTAGATTATATTTTTAATTGGTTTTAAATTGTAATTAGAATATATTTTTACCATTTAATCCAATGTTGGTAATTTGAATTAATTTCACTTTGAATTTGGACTTACACAAGTGTCGATCTTTTGATAGTTATTATTTCTTAAAAACACGCTATTTGTTTTGATAATAGGAATTACTTTTAAAATTAATTAATGTCACTTATATGTTTTTAATTTGGAAAAAATAGACATAATTTTTCAATTCGTAATATCAAATATAGCTTAGTCTGAATTTTTGATATTTTTTTGAAAAACTTCAATTTTTGATGAATTGTGAAACCACTTAGTGGTAGTTAAAAAAAACTGAATCTTTCATTTAAATGAAATTTTACAACTTCTGTGAATTGGATTTCAAAAATCTGACATACATGGTTGTTATAAATAAGTAAAATGTGGTTCAATAAGATGAAAATAATTTTTGGTGAATAGTATCTTTTGACTTTTATTTACCGCAGTTAAAGGTAAATAGGGTAATTCGAGGTTAAAAGAATATTATAATAATTCAAAATTACCTTAACACTTGTCCTAACCTTATTTGTTGGGTAGTGGACGACCATGGTCATCCTTGGGTCGATTTTGGGACCACATTGAGCCACTTGGTAGTGATAATGACAATTTGTATTAATTAATTTAATGTAAAGACAAAATTGACATTAAAAAAATCTTTTAGTAATTAATTTTTATAAGGGGTTATATAAATCATATTTTATACTATAAATATTCATTAGAAAGATAACATTATTTACTTTATTATGATATTTGTTTTATAATTTTTAGACATCAAATAAATTAAATTATTTATGACATAATAATAATGCAGTATTTACCTCATTAAAAAATGATTTAAATAAATAATATTATAATAATTAAAATATTATCCAAAACATGTCCAATTATGATTTGATAATTTTATTTCCACCATGAGTCATCTTATATTCATCTTTAATGATTTTTGGACCTTTTGAAACCGAATATAAGTTTATAATAAAATAATATTTTCACACTTTCCAAAGGTGCCCCTCTCCTCCCTTATAAAAGGGCGCCTCTTCCCTCTCCTCTTTACACAAAATTGAGCCTTCAAGACCAGAAAAACCCTGCCCATTTCCCTTATCAACTTCCCTAGAAATATTATATAGGTTCGGGTCTCCTCAAAAGACCAACTCTAGTGCCTTAATAGGAGGATAAAAAGAGGCGCGTCAAAGAAGAGGTAATATCCTTTACCGATTCTTTCCAATTTATTTCTTCTTATTATTCTTCTTTATTTGTTTCATCATAAATTAATAACATAAGTATCAATAATATACTGATATGTTATTATAAATATGAAACAACCCTATTTCATCTTCTATCCATCCTACAGAAAACAAAATCACTGTGTGTGTCTACTTACGGAATACTGTCTCCACGCCATGGTGTAATCTGTTTTCCACCACCACCTTACTTTGATGGGTATAATGGTGTAAATAAATAACTATATCTGATTATTTTAAACTGATATTTATTCTAAAATATTATACATACACTAAAATATGATTCTATGATCATGGAAATGATATCATCGCTCGTGCGTACGTACAGACTACCGTCTCCACGAACACGATGAGATTTATTTTCCATGATTAAGTATTCAAGTATGATTATAAAGTATATATGTAATAAATAATCATGAAAGATATTACATAATAATGATACTAGATTTATGTACATATATGTTTCATTTACTTAATTCCATTCAATTTCATAAGGAAATGAAAACACCATTCATGGGTACGTACGGCCTACCATCTCCATGAACGGTGTATTTCATTACATTTATCGATATATCATATATATTTATATACTGAATATATATTATATATAAATCATGTTTTACATTCTATAATTAAGTAAATCAGGATATGATTAATAATATCAAGAACAACACATTGAAACACATGCGATAAATGAAACGATTTTACCCAAAACGCCACTTTAACATGGAATTTACAAAAGAACGGGTAATATAAAGTCATAAGTGAACCATATATGATATCATAACAATGAATATTATTATGTAATAAGTCAATGACATTATTTTAATAATTATATAGGAGTTTTGGATACCTATGAAGCATATCGAACATAAGGTAAGGGATAACTTTTCCAATCTCGTTTTTTTATCCGAGATTGCTTATTCGTAAGTATTTACTGGGGTTATGTTTTTCATCCATGTCCAAAAAAAAGTTTTTCATAAAGTGTTTAATATTCTTCCATGTATGTTTAAATTTATGTTTACCCCTCTTTGACTTTTACATTTTGTTATGGAAGGAATCTTTCTTTTGTTTACCATACAAGGAAGTTTTTTACTTTTCCGGCAAAAGTACGAAAAGAATGATTTTTTTTAACTTATACGACATGAACAGATTTTTACGGTTTCATAATGAATTATTTTAATAAATATTACTCTACATTATTTCATTACTATTTTCAACAAAATCCTTTTCTTTTAAAATTTCATTTCATTTTGTAAAAAGAAAATGATTTTGAAGAAGAAAGGATATTTTCCTCAAGAATTCATTTCAAATGTTTTATCAAAACCATTTTCCATATAAAATGGCATTATTTCATATGTGTATGTTTCAAGTATAAAGTCTCTATGATTTACATGGTTTCACTTTTCTTATGATGAAATGATATCCATTTGTTTTATATGGATTATGTTATGATGGGATGATGTTTATGAAACCCATTTTATTCTTTGGGTTATGATGAATGATTTATGTTTATGTTGTGGCACACATAAGAATGATTTCATTATGAGATGGGTGGGACCAATATCTCCATCCAATGCATTGGGTAAATATTTATATCTCATGAGATAGACATGGATATAATGGTAAGTTAATCTGGTTCAGTCTTACAGGACTGGAACTAGGAGTTAACTCGATTCCGAAAGGGACTTTGTGCACTAAGATGGTCTTGGCAGCAATGCCTTGGATACTATGGAAAACATATCATGTGCTTAACGGTTTTACACAATTAGATGTTTTATTCCCATGATATTTTATCATTACTGATGTTTCATTATGATCTATGCCCTACGTACTGCCAAGATTTATTTCACAACTCAAGATTATGATGTTTAAACTTTATATTCATGTTTTGAAGTTCAAATGTATATAGTTTGTTTTATTTTCTCCATGATTACCCTTACTGAGCATTTTATCTCACCCTTTATATGTTTTCTTTTCCCCTGGAAATAAAGAAAGTTTTTATGTAAAAAAAAGGAAGATCTTTATGGGAGATGTTCAAGATATTTCACCAAGATTAGAAGATTATGTTTCAAGTTTCCAAAGACACTAAACTATTATGGTCTTTTGGTGTCTGTTTTTGTTATGTATTAAGTATTCCACAAAATTAATGTAATGTCTATGTATGTCATGATCTGGGTCTCTACAACTATAATATTTTATATTCTAATAAATTTAAATTTTTAGGAATTTATATTGATAATTTATTTATTATAATTTAATCTTTTGATAATTTAAAAAAGTTCCCCTCACCTCAATTCCAAAAGGGCACGTCTTCCCTGATTTATTTACACCACATTGAGCCTTATATATTGAAAAAACACTATAATATTTTCTTATAAACTTCTATATTAACATTATATAGTTTATTTTCTTCACAAAATACCAAACCCATAGCCCTTTATAAGAGATCTAAAGGAGTCTTTTCAAATAAGAGGTAATCGCCTTACCCAATCAGATTCTTTTAAACTCATCTTTACCTTCTATAAATCTAACGTATTTATAATAAAATAAAAAATAAAGTATCATAATATTCTTAAATTTTTTTATTATTATGAAAAAACCATTATGCACCCTCTTTCCATCAATTGTGAAGTGAAAGTATTGCTCCTGTGTATGTATGGCTTACCGTCTCCAAATAGCAATACAATTCATTTTTCATAACAATATTTTATGGATGAATATTATTATGGGATTAATATTTATATATTATACTCATTATGTAATTATACTTATTGAATTATAATATCACATCAACCATCTTACCATCCAATCCTTTAGTAAACGATAAGGTCGTTTGTGTGTACATGTGGGCTGCCACATCCACAAAGCGATGTGATTCATTTTTCATTCATATTTTACTTGGATGGTAATGAAGAAGAAGTTTATAAATATAAATTATATAATAATGATTATATAAATAATATTTAATATATACCTTTCTTTTTTTCCATCCATCGAAAAATGAAAACGACATTCATGTGTACGTACAGCCAGCCGTCTCCATGAACAGTCTAATATATTTTTCTATCTCTAAATTTTATGGATGGATTTAAATATGTATATAAGTAATATAATGATATAAATATTTTGATTTATATTATTAGTGTTATGGGACCAATATAAATTTACAATTATCTAAAATAATAAGCCTAAATAGACATGATAAACGAAACGATTAACACACAAAAATGATGATTTTAATAAGAAATTATTGATAAAAGGGGGTGTTGAAATGTTATAAAGGGATAATATATGATATTATAAGTTTTAAAATTAATATTTTATATAATTATAATAAATTTAATGTTATTATATAGGAGTTTATGTTTCATTCTAAGTAACGCAAACATGTGGTAAGGGATTTTCATCTCACTTTTATTTTTATGGGACACAAGCCTTATGATCCACCTGTTTATCTTATATGGTATATATAATTTCCATGAATGTATTTTATGATTCCTATAATAAAAATTATTGGTATTTACATATCCATATAATTTTATTTCTTTCACGGGTCTTATGATTCAAATTTTTCCAAATCAATAAGATTTTTATCTTACAATCTCGTTGTTTATCGGGATTCTTTATGATTAAGTTTCTAATAATGAGAAATTAAAATATACCTCTCAATAAACTCATGAATTTTATTATATTCTATTTATTTTGTCAAAATAAAAGTTTTCCATTCATTTTCCTCACCCTAAGTTCTCAATAGACCAAAAATATGTTTTAGAGAAAATAAATTTTATTTGTCTCTTCAGTCAAAAGAACTTTTTCTATCATATCCATGCTTTATAATATTGTTTTAAATAAGGTTTTTAATATTATAATATATTATTTTAAATTAATTTTTATCCACTTTTTGAATTTTTATAATGTTGTTTGAAATGAATCTTATTTTCATTTTCCAAATGAGGTACTTTGTGACTTTTCTAATAAAAAGTGGGGAAAGAAAGTGTTTATTTAACTTATACAACATAAATAACTTTACCCATCATCATGATTAATTATTTAATTTAATATTCCTTTAAAATTTTACAATTTTTTTCAAATAAAATATTTTCCTTTCTATTTGCATGGTTTTTTTTATATGGGATTTTAAAAGAGAAATGTTATTTTCTAAAAAAATAATGATATTTTAATTGTATTTATATTCATCAAAGACAAAAACCATTGATTCCACTTATACATTACTAGTGATATAATCCAATGTTACTATCCTTACTCAATATCTATATGGTTTTATTTTATGATAGAAATATTTTTATGAAGCCCATTTCTTTTCTATGGGTTCTTCTATGATGAAATTATAAAATGTTTACGAAACTAATTTCTTTTACATGGGTTATGTTATGATTAAATGTTTATAAAACCAATTTATTTTCATGGATTCAAATATGATGAATGATTTATCATATTTTGGCACAAATATTTATAATTTTTATTTTGGGACAGGTGGGACATATATCTCCCTCTAATTAATTGTGTAAATATTAATATCTCATGAGATAAAAAGGATTAGAATGGGTAGTGAACCTAGTTTAGTAAGGGACTATTTCCACAATAATAGTCTTGGGATTGATCCTTAACTACTATGATGGTTTGGGGAGTGAACCTATCCCATTATTATATCCTTGGAAATGAGTCATTAATGTTATACTTATATGTATGCCATAAATCAATGTCTTATTCCTATGTCAATGTTTAACAGTTCATGTTCTATGACTTCATTATGATTGATGTCTTATGAAATGCTAGGATTTATGTCATAACTTAATATTATGATATTTAATATATAGTTTATGGTTTTCAAATGTTAAAATCACGTTCTTATACTCATACTCTCATGTTAAGCTTATGCTCCCATTGATATCTCACTTATTTACCCATATTGAGAATCTAAGATCACCCTTTTCTTATGTTCCTTTTCCATGGGTTATAAATAAATTTATTAAGTATGATGTATCAAAGAAGGGTGATAATTATAAAGAAATAAATTAGATATGAAATAGATATTTCATGAACCATTTGTTCATGTTTCCAGTTTTCCAAATGTACTAGACCTAAAATTTACATAGATCGAGATGTTATATATTGAATTTTAATATATTTATATGTAACATATATGTTAGAAAAGTATGGGTCTCAATTGTTGGTATCAAATAAAAGTTTTTTTTACCTTTCTGATCTAGGTTGAGAAAATTTTAATGATAACCCTAGGGATAAGTCTAAATATAGAATTAAGTCATAAAGTTTCATTAATGATCCATAATGGTATAAGATAAACCTAAGTTTTCATAAAACAACATATCATTATTTATAAATCATATGAATTATTTTTCATTATTATGTGGTTTCAAACCATGATTATTGTTTCTCGTGCTATGATTTTTTTTATTCAATGGTCAGAAGCTGAGGTAATTATGTTAATGATTAATCAGATAGAAAATGTAATGATTTTTCTTCTGAGAAACAGAATGTTATAATAGCTGGAATAGAAAATATTATTTCTATGATCACAAAAACTTCTCAATCTATTAATAATTTTGATATTCCTAACAAGAAGATGGAACTATGTTTTATTGAGTCCTACATGGGGTAATTTCCACCTTATTTTATTAGTTCCATTGAACCCCTAGTCATTGATAATTATATTAGTGTAATTGAAAAGATATTTTTTATTATTAAGTTTTAATAACATGGTATAGTTATTTTATATTTTTATCATTTGTAAGGTGAAGCGTATTCTTGGTGGAAAACTATCAATGAAACAATTGAATAAGAAAAAATTTAATCTATGGAGTGGGATGAATTTAAAAGCTTATTTTCAATAATAACTTTCCTTGTATTATTTATATAAAAAGGAGAAATAATTGCATGAGTTAAAGTAGAAATATGATGAATCTTTTGGTAATTATATGGAAAATTTCACAAGAATTGTGAGGTATGCTTGAGGTATTATCATCCAACCTAAAATTAAGGTTGATCAATTTTTCGGTGGATTAAAACCAAGTCTCCAAATTTCATTATCCATAAAGGATTTTAGTAGATATGAAGAAATTGTTTGATGTGATCTTAAGGTTGATATGTATATTGGAGTTACCAATCAATATCATGGTTTTGATAAAAAAACAAAAATAGAATTCTATGGAAATTATAAAAATCGTAGATGGAAGAAAATGAACCTTCCTTTATGCTCAAAGAGTGAATGAAACATGGGGGAAATTTCCTAAAGTGAATGGGTAAATGTTTCAAGTGTTTAAAGGAAGTTAATTGGTAAATTTAATTCCAAAGTAATCAAAAGAAGTTAGATAATTATGTGAATAGAAATAAAATCCCACAGAATGCACCACCCACACTATAATATTTTAAATATATGTAGAATGGGAATTATTTTAGCCAATTCCAAAATTTGAAGCTTAATGAAGATGATCAAATTAAACAACCTAACAATCCCAAAGAAAAATTGAAATCTCGTGTTATTATTATTTATGATAAGGGGTAGTATAACGACATGGTGAAAGGTACACTTACTATCCACTATAGAACTAGTAATGTCATATTTGATTCTGGATCTACCCACTTTTTATATCTAAATAATTTTCTAACGGTATCATAGTAATGAAAAAAAAAACAGATGTTGTGTTAGTAATAAATATCCCCAATGGTACGATAGTCCCATCCCAAGTATATGATTCTCCTCCGATTGAAGTTTATGGGAATGCATTTCTTGAAAAACATTTCATTCTTCCACAAGTTGAATTTGATGTTGTTTTGGGTACGGATTGGATTTTTTTACATAAATCCCACATTAATTGAAGTGTAAAGTAAGTTACGTATGATATTCTGAATTTATCTATGATCAGTGGTCAATATAATGACAAAAATTAACTTCTGATGGAAAATAAATTCATCATATGGGTCATGATTCCTATTGAAAAGTTGAGTTTATCTGATATTATTGGGGAGAAAATAAACATTGAAGATATGACTATTATGTGGTTTTTATTGATTTATTTAAGGAATATTTTTCTGGACTTCAACTAAATCAATCATTCGAGTCTTTAACAGAACTCATACCTATTGTTACACCTATTTCTTGGAATCTGTATAGAATGGCATCAATTGAGTTGCATGAATTGAAGAATCAAATCCAAGATAATATTGAAAATATATTCATTCTTCAAAGTATTTCACCATGGGATGAACCTATTATATTTATTAATAAGAAATATGAATCAATGTGACTCTCTATTGATTATCAATAACTCAACAAGATCATAATCAAGTTGAGGTATCCTCAAAAACCTAATTATGACTTGTTTGATCATTTGTCTAGATCTCAATATTTTTCAAATATTGATCTTTGTTCTAAATATCATTAATAAAATTTAAATTTCACACCTTGATATTTTAAGAAACAAATTTCAAATAAATTTTAAATTCTTTAATAACTTATGCTACTTGCAACATCAAGTCCTAACAAAACACAATACACTACAAAAAATATTATTATTTAATCTGATTGTTATCACCAAAATATTGGAATGGAGGGTATGAATATGATTAACTAAATTATGAAAATATACCATTTAAATATATATATAAAATTAATTCAATGGTGAACAATAATTTATAAATTAAAATTAAAAACCATTTTTCAAATAAAGAAAATATTTTAAAAAAAACTATTTTTGTACACACAAACACGTTTTATCTCAATAAATTAAATAAATAACTTTTGGTGAATTATTTTAAATAAATTTAAATACATTATAGTTTCAAACAAATTTTTAACATTTATAATTTTCTATTAGGCATGATAAAGAATACATTGAATTTTTCACTCAAAACTATATTTTTATAAAAAGAATATTTGTTTCACTTTTCATGCTTATTTTAAAATTAATTATTTCTACTTTTAGAAAATTTATTAGAAAAAACTAAATTAATTTTTGAAATAATCATGTAAAAATTATCTTGTATTGAATTTTGAAGAATTTTCTAAAAAGTTATATTTTTCTATGTGTAGTCAAAAATATTGGTTTCTAAAAAAAATCTCTTTTAATTAAAAGAATTTACAAGGTAATATTATTTTAATATGGTTTTAAAATTAACTTTTAAGTTACAAACCTTTTTTGGAGATGTATCATGATCATTTAAAGTTACTCTTTTATACTAGTTTGGGTATATCTTGGTTGGTTTTTTGTTCGAAGTTGTTTCGGGAGAAAATTGAGAATTTTGGAAGAAAAATGGGAATTGTATATTTGGCACACAATTCTCTCAAACCATGCACTTAAACCTAGAAAATACTATAATTAAAAACATAGGATAATCACATGGTTGGTTCATAATTTTTGAAACTGTGAGACCTCTTAGGAGTAATAGTGAACCCCCTCAGAAGAGGTGCATGGTCAAGGAACATGGTTTGGAAAACCATGTGTGTGGTTTTTAATCCCTTGAAAAATCATTTTAAAAAATTTAGAACCCCCCAATATAAACCCAAAATTAACCTGAAATAGGAGAAACATATTTCCTTCATTTTTTAGAGCTCCTTGACAGATTCTTAGGCCTCTCAAACTTTGTTCTTGATGAATCTAATACTTAATTAACAGATCTTTACCTCTTCTAGTATATACTCTCTTCTTGTATAGATTTCACTCTATCATGTCTCACTTTCAAAATGAAGAGGTAATTTTTATCCTCCATTGGCGATGTATTAGATCCAAGTTTTGATGGTTGGTTTTCTATTTGATTTGGGATTGGGATTTCAGTTCTAAATCTTGTTCTTCATTATGGTTTTGATTGTTCCACATCGATTGGATTTTATAGGTTTATGACCATCTATCAATGATATTGAAGTAGGTGGTCTAATTATCAGTTCCCATAGTCTTGATTCATATTGAAATTATTTAATTGTGAAATTAAATTTTCGTATTGGGAAATTTAATTATAAATTTAATTGATTATTTGATTTTCCTTGTGATAATGAAATAGGTTAAACTTGGGGAAATTAAAATTAGTGTTGGTTAATATTGTGATAATGAATATTGGTTTATGTGGATATGAAATTGAGAATAATGTGAATTATGTAATTAGTTCTTAATGGAATTGTAAAACTGGTATCCACCCATGGGGTGTGCCGATATATGATTTAAGTGATAAATTATGATTTGATCTTGATTAATGAATTGGGAATTCTGAATATTGTTGATAAATGAATTTCTAAATTTCTAGCCACCCATGGGGTGTGTTGTTATGATTGAAATGAGTTGTGGTATAGGGAATATTGCTATAAATAGCCATGGGGTTATAGACATCGGCTTTAGGAACCTAATATATTAATGTATATGTATGTGATCATTGATTTATGGGAAAGGTATTGTTACTAAAAATACCCATGGGGTTCATTACTATCTATCTAGACACCCATAATTATTATATTAGGTGCGTGGGGGTATAATAACATTGAACAAACACACACACCTCACACACTGACAAGAAAGGAAAGTCATAGCCCCCCAGGGGATATCCCAAACATAAATCCTTATTTATTCAATACATGGATCAAAGGCCTAGTGTTCATGAATCCCGCTACATGGATCATAGGCTCATAGGGCATTAAATCACATTCCATGGCCTAGAGGCCCAAATTTTTTACACAAAGGGCCATCGGTGGATAGTCATGCTATAGTACTAGGGTTTCTACAGTACTTTCCACAACACTTCCTCTACTATAGTATATACTACAGTTCCAACCACCACTTTAGTTCCATCGGTACTATAGTCCCTCCATCACTACAGTGATGGTGAAGTACTATTACAGTCCCTACACCCAATGGGTTTTGGACCCCAAACCTCAATTTATAATTACAGGGTGCTTACCACTAAGCTAAACCCCAACTACATCACCCTAGGAACCCATTTCTTGAATGTAAAATTTAATTTAAATGATAACTGAAAACCCTGAGATGGTATATGTGGTGTCTCATAGAGATGGTTCAGACTCCAGCACTGGATGAACCAGGTATTGATAGTTTGGGTGTCATCATGAACCTTGATTATTTAGGTGGTTATTTAAAGAATAATTGAATATGTAAGTTATTT
This sequence comes from Viscum album, assembly GCA_963277665.1. Taxonomy (NCBI): domain Eukaryota; kingdom Viridiplantae; phylum Streptophyta; class Magnoliopsida; order Santalales; family Viscaceae; genus Viscum; species Viscum album. The sequence goes on along the minus strand of OY728133.1, from coordinate 456,892,501 downwards.
AATTTATCACATTTAATTTATTATTTATAAAACTACATACATTATTATATATTGGATATTATTTTAGATGTCGTTGGTGGTGGTCTATATATTTGTACTCACACCCTACTTGGGTTTCCTAATTAGTACCTAAATAGACTATATGTTTGCAGGATTTGATAAGGGTAAGATCCATATGTTAGATGGATGAGTTGAGATAGACAAAATATTAGGGAAGAAGAAATTATTTCAGAACTCTATTGGGAGTTTTTAGTGTATTTATCTTAGTTTTCACATATTTACACCTGTCACATATATGGAATGTCATGTCTACTTATTTGGTTTATATGTTATTTTCTAGTTTTAGTTTATCATATGATACTAGTTTGTACTGGTTACTGTCTTATTCTAATTATTGGTAATTATCTTTTAGATATTGTTTATTTATTTAAATTTTTGTGATTCTTTAATAAAGATGGAATAGTATCCCTATGTTATATATATTATACCTTTGATGTTATCCATCAGCCTCTGGCATACAGAGAGGCGCACTTGAGGTCATGTGACAACCCGGCTCGAGGGACTAGTATGTGGCACCCGATTCAGGGTGTCACATAACATTAGTTAAATTATATATCTATTAATAAAATATAGTTCATTACAACTAATTTAATAATGAATTTTTATACTAAAACATTTTAAAAGTTTCAACATTTTCTCTTTGTAAAATCACTTTCTGGTCTCATCTGCAGATTTGATTTTAAATTAAAATTTACCACTTTTGTGAATAGAATTTAGAAAAATTGATTTCATATTTTTAATAATAATAATTTATATTATATAACAATTTTATATTAATTTTTTAAAAAAAATAATAGTAAAAATATAAATAATTAGTTACCACGATTAAGGTTAAAATGGGTATATCGAGTGTTAAATTAAAAAAGATAAGAGCTAAATTGACCTAAAAACTTGTAAAAACCCAATTTTATTACCATAATTAAACTTTATGAACTCTAAAGTGTTATAATGATCAATATTTTTATCCTTGGTTCATGTGAAAAAATTGGTTACTCTTTATTCTTTTAAGAATCTCCCCATGTGTCCTCTCCCCCAATTATAAAAAAGGCCACCACATCTCATTTCCCTATTCACACTTACAAGTAGGGTGTGAGTACAAAAAATAATGTCGCTCATGTGTACGGGAGACTATCGTCTCGCGAACTGATGTGATGTGTTTTTCATTTATATTTTAAATGGATGGTAATAAGAATAGATTAAATGAATATATATTATATTTTTAACATAATTATACCTATTTAATAAATATATCACATATACCATCTTACTTTCCATTCCTTGGGGGATACGATAACATCATTTCTGTGTACTATGGATTACTGTCTCGCAAAGCGATGTGATTTATTTCTCACTAACACTTTTTATAGAAGGTAATAAAGGTGATTTTAAGGAATATATATGATATATATGACATCAAATTATTATATAAAGGATATATATTATTTTACTTTCTTTCATTTCATCCGTTTAGAAAATGGAAACAATGCTCATGCATATGTATGACCTACCATCTCCGGGAACGATGTATTTAATTTTATATCTCTAAATTTTATGGATTAATCTATATATATATAGAGTCAATATATATGATATTAAAATAATAGTTAAAATTATTGATATGATGGGACCATTATCAATGTAATAGGACCAAAAATTACCAAATCAAAACATACACAAAAAAATAAAGTAGTCATTACCTAAAATGTTATTTTAAAAAGCGATTTTTAATAAACAGGTAATAAAAGGTCATAAGTAAATAATATATACAATGATATAAAAAATTATGGCTATATATTATATGTATAATAAAAATATATTTATTATATAGTAGTTTCTAATTTTTATTAAATAATTTAATACTTAATGGAATGGATTTTTATCTTATAATTATTTTCTGTGAGACTCATTCCATATTCACCACATGTTTCTTTTATATTGTGTATATACTTCAAAGTAATGTATTTTATGATTATTCTCCTTAGAATTACGAGGATTTAAATATCCTTTTTAGGATCTCTCTTTAATCGGGTTTACGGTTCAAAACATACCAAAGCAGTAAGGTATTTTTGTCTCAGTTTGTCTTCTTTGGGACATATATTATGTTATGAACCTATCTTCTTTTATAAGTCTTATATATAAACCATTTGACATGTAATATCATAAATTTAATCATATTCATGATATTTTATGTTTCATTTATTTTTATTCCTTCATGAGTATTACAATTTAAAATTTTTTTAGTGATGGTTTTATAATACAATCTCCCATTTGTCTAGATAGTTTATTTTTATGATTTCAATAATGAAATGTTATGAAATGTAACTCATGAAACCATGAATTTTCTTCTACTATATTTATTTTTTTAGAATATATATTTTTCCTTCATTTTAATCCTTATTGTACTCATGATTCCAAAATATGTTTTTTAAATAAAACTGATTGTATTTCTCTCTCTGGTCGAAGACCCATTTTTCTCACATATCTCTGTTTTCTAAAAATGATTCCAAAAATGATTTAATGTTCCTATGGGATTCGTTAGAGTATTTTTTACCTTGTTTTAATTTTTACAAAAAAAAATTTAAAAGTAATATTCATTTCATTTTCAAAATAAGGAACATTTTTCTTTTACTAAAAATATCAAATGAATCATTATTTTAACATGTATGGAATTTATTTCCATCATGACCACTCAATATTTTAATGATTCCTTTATAATATTCAAAGTTTATTTTCAAATAAAATTATTTCCAAAAAAATTATGAATGTTTAGTTTTAAATATTTATTTTCAAAGATATGTTATTTTCCTCAAGAAATGTCTTAAATTATTTTCAAAGATTAATTTTTATGTTTATAACGTTATCTTCAAAGAATAATATTTTGAAAAAGTTTTATAAATTTTTATGTTTTAAAAAGTTATTTTCAATGTGTAAATTGTATTTTCCTTAAGAAAGGTTCCAATTGATATTTAAAAATATTTTTCCATCAAATATGACATCCTTTGATGTTACTTATTCTTTCCTCAGGATATAATCCATGGATACCATTCTTATTATTTATTTGCATGGTTTATTCTTATAATAAAAATATTTTTATGAAAACTATTTCTCATCCACGGATTATACCATGATAAAATACTAATGAAACCCGTTTATTTTTCCATGGGTTATACTATGATGAAATGATGGAATAATTTTAAAACCTATTTCATATATATAGGTTATTCTATGATGAAATTTTTATAAAACCCTTTTTTTCATGGGTTATAATATGAATAGTTCTTTATGATCTTATAAAACAGTATGTATGATTTTCATTATAAGATGGGTGGGGCCTATATCTCCCTACAACACATTGGTAGTGATTAATGTTCTTTGAGATCATAGGGTACATGATAGGTTATCTGAATCTCAAAAAAAGGGTACATGGGAGGTTATCCCAAGCCTGAAGTAGGTACTTGGGTGGTTATCCCAGGTCTAACAAGTTATGAATTTCTTGGTGGGTGGTCTTTACATAAGGTTTTCTATGTTTATTTGTTTTCCACAACTCTATGTCTTATGAAAATTTTATTCTCTCATGGACTATGTTCTTGGATTACTTTATTATAAATGTCTTTTGAAATTCCAAGATTTATTCCGTTACTCAAGTTTAAGATCTATGATATGTATGTTATGATTTTTTAAATTTTATTCTTATATTCTCATACACTTATACTCACATTATAAGGATATCTCACTTTTTTAATCTTACTGAGCATCTGGGATCAAACTTTCTTATGTTTTATTTCCCCAATTTATGATGAAATATATATTGTATGGGTCGCGGCCCAATCGCTGACGGATCGCTTGACGGGCCATCGTTGCTGGGTCGTCACCCTCCGGGACGCTCTGCCATCTCGGCTGGCAACGGCTCCTTCCCAGCTGGGGATCTCTCTGGAGTGACCCCTTCGTGGGGAGGGGGGTTCCCTTATGTGGAGGGTTAGAAAAGGCCACACATGGAAATTCCCTTTAAAGAAAAAAAATATTATGTATGATATATACAAAAAGGGTTCTCATGATTAAGAACTTAGTGGGAGATGTTGTAGTTCACTTATGAACAAATTTATTATATATCCATGTTTCCAAAGGCACTAGACCTAAAATATTATTGGGTGAATCTTTATGATATGTAATTAATATGCATCTATTAATATGTAATATTTATTTATTATAATTTTAGGTCTTTATAGTTTCTATTTGAGAAAGTTTTAATTAAACCTTTGTAAACTAGGATGATAAAACATTAGCGACAACTATAATGGTATGTATAAGTATAGAAAAATATCCTAGAATATTAGTAAAGGATCAAGAGAGTGGTTTCCATGAAATTTAATCCCCATCTAGATACTACAAGTGGATATGGTTCTTGAATATATGTACCTGGTGGTAATAACTCTAAAAAAGGCTCGATGGGCTTGACTTGAGTTTTACCTAGTATATGGAAATAGGCCTTACTGTACATCTATCTTGAAAATACTAGGGGTTATTCTTTGTAAATTTATAAAATCTTTATAAACCATTCCTGAAATATTTTAATGACAAACATGGTTGACCAAGGTTTAGCCTAAAGTGTCATATATTGAAAATAATTTGTTATTATTTAGTCATCTTATAATTTATTTTTCATGATTATGTGATTTACCCCTGTGATTATTATTTCTCACGCTATGATTTTTGGTTTAGTCAATATAATAAACTAGAATTAACTAGATTAAAATTCAATGTGATAGATAATGTGTTGATGATAAACCAAATGGTATAATGACTAGAGTGAAATATATTTTTGATTATGCCTATCGGTTATCATGATATATGATTAACAAATTAAACCATAACCTACTCTAAAACTCACCAAAGAATAAAAGGATATAGTTCTCTTAGAGATCATGTGGTGGAGACCATAATGGAAAGAAGATTCATTTTCATATATATCGATAATTTGGGAAGAATATCCCAAATTAATGACTAAAAGGGACAAGTATATGTTTTGAGCGTAGAAAATAAGGACACCAAGAATGTAATTTCCAAGGAAAAATTAAAAGTGTTTTTAATTCTATATATGTGAATAATGGTTTCCCTAAGTAATCATCAATGGTCAAATGTTATAAATTTGGGAATTTGGGGCATTATAAAAATCAATTTCCTATGGTGAAAGATCATGAATAGAATCAGAAAGGTGGTATGAGTAATGGTTATACTGCATATAATGAATATACCAAAAACAAAATATGAAAGGAATGGGTTGTTATAACAGTATTTTTTAGTTTAAACATAATAAAATTATTAAATTTAGTTTTGTTAATGTTAATATAGGATTCATATTTCTTATTATAGGAAATAGGTATTAAGTAATAAGATGATGAAGCCATGTTATTGGTTTAAGAATGAAGTGGAATGATTGATTTTTTTTATATGGGGATTCCATAATTATGTTATATGAATCATTGATTATATAAGGATTATTTTTAGGAAGTTATATATTAAGTGTTTTCAAAAATATGTTGAATGGTACTGATAACCTATAAAATTGATTTAATAGAAAGGTGATATTTAATAGAAAAAACATTATTAAGGTAAGATAGCCCTTAATATTTTCCTTATATTGATTAAAATTGTGTTTATTTTGGACAAAGAGATTATTGATATAGATAAAATAAATTGGATGGTATTAATGATCCCATAATTTATTAATTTTTTGTTTTCAAAGTGGTATATGTTATCATTGATGGAGTATACAATATTTTTGGATTTATATAATTTATTCTATAATGTGTGGTTTCATTTAAAGAATGAGGAAGCATATATGTTTTCATTGAGGTTTTATGGTAATTCTGGTTATTACCATACTTCAGAAGAATATATGACCAAGGTATTCACATATTTGATATTTGAAAATTAAGATCTAATTCGTTATATTAGGGGGATTAATGTTAAGATTATTTTTGAAAATTTAGTGATCTTATTTATAAATTTTGAATTTTTAAAGTGTCGTAAGGTTAACCATATATAGAGTGGTTTAAGATTAATATTTTATGAGGTTTTAGAGATTGATGTATTATTTCACTATATTTATATTTATGCACATTTAATAACTAGTTCTAACCATTCTGTTGTGATTATAACTAGAGATATAACGAATTAATTATCATTCTTTTATGCACCTTGTGATCTATTAATTCCTCAAGAATAAAAAAATAAACTTCATTCCTTAGAGTATGATATGAAGTAGAAATTGATTGAAGAACAACCAAATTATGAAATTGTTCTTATGATACAAATTAAAGTTAATCCCAAGGCATATTTATCTATGAAATTATTGATCATATCAAGATGGATGTCTATCGATTTTTTCTACAATCCCACCTCTCTTAAGTCCCTGATGTGTTTTATATAACTATCCTAAGGAAGTATATACCTAATCCTTCACTTATACATAACTCAGTGGTCATACTGTTGGAGTATGATCTTCATTATAGAAAAAAATCGGTTCAAATTATGGATCATATAGATAAAGTTCTACGAAGTAAGACCATTCACCTGGTTAAAGTTTTTTGGTGAAACCTCTAGCATAAGAAAGCTACATAGGCACCAAAGAAAGTAACGGGGCATAAGTATCCTCATTTGTTTTCATTATAGTGATGAATTTTGAGAGTTAAATTAATTTTAAGGTGCTTAGAATGTTACACCATGAGATTTCATGAATTGTTTTTAAAATAGATTGTAACTTTCTTTGAGATTTTATGTTACACGCAACACCGAGTCTTAACAAAATTTGATACACTATAAAAATATTATTATTTAATATGATAGATATCTCATAGGTGTTCGAATGGAGTGTATGAATATTACTAACTAAATAATGAAAATATATGGTTTACACATGTATATCTAGTGAATTATTTTGCGACCAATTATTTATAAATGGAAATCAAAAATCATTTGATGTTAAAGGAAATATTTATTTAAAAAAACTCTTTTTATGTGAACAAACATGTTTTATCTCAATAAATAAAATAAATTAGTTTTGGTGAATTTTTTTCATGAAATATATATATATATATATATATATTATTAAATAAAAATTTAACATTCATCTTATGAGTTTTATAGGAATGATATAAAAATAAATCCAATTTTAAGTTTAAAAACTATATTTTTCTAAAAATGTGTTTTGTCGCATTTTGCACAATTATTTAAAAATTATTTTTTTCCAAGTATAGAAACATTATTTGAAAAAATGAACTTAATTTTTTAAATAATAATTTCAAAAATATCTTGTATATATTTTTTGATATTTTTTAGAAAAAATAAATTTTTCTATGAATAGTGAAAAATAGTGGTTTTTATTTAAAAATTATCATTTCATTCAAATAATTTAAAAGATAAATTTTATTTTAATATGTTATTAAAAGTAAAATTAATTAAATTGTATATAAATTAATCCAATATAGTTCATTTTAATCAATTTTATATTCAATTTTGATATTAAAACTTCTGACACTTTTGAATATTTTCTCTTTGGAAAACTATTTTCTTGTCATGTCTGTGGATTTAATTTTAAATTAAAATATTCCACTTCTAGGAAATAAATTTTTCAAAATGGATTCCATATTTAGAATAATAATATTTTATTTTATATAATTAGTTAAACTAAATTTTTGGTCAAAATAAATATTGAAAACAATAAAAAATCATTATCACATTTAAGGTTTAAACGGGCTTACCATGGGTTAAACTAAAAAAGATAAGGGGTAAAAATACATAGAAACATTTAAAAAATCCATTTTATAGACATATTTAGACTTTATAACCACTAAATTTTTATAATTACTCGTATTTTACCCTTTTTCATTTGAAAAACGTGGGTACACTTTATTATTTTCCAAAATTCCAAGTGTGTCATCTCCCCCACTTATAAAAGGAAACCCCCTCTCCTCTCCCTTTCACACTTACAAAACTTTTTTTTTTGAAAAATACCTGACCAAATATATTCTAAAAATTACTCCCCATATAATATATTCCTTGGTGATATTATAAGGTCAATATAAGAAGGCTTTAGGTTAAACCTTAAGAGGTTTTATGAAGAAGTGATAAAGTTTTAAACCATGAATTATTGTTTTACATCTTCTTGTAACTATTTAAAATATTATTAAAATATTATAATATAATAAAAGAGTTATATTTATTATATTTAGATTTTATTATGTTAATTTAAAAACCTATATCTTTCTATTATTCTATAAAATGGGAAATGAATCCTCTTATCGTGTGTACGGTGGACTACCACCCCACGAACCGATGTTATTTGTTTTCAATCACCATATCTCACAAATACATATAATTATGGATTTAAAATTTGTATTTTATATTTATGATATAATTATACCTCTATAATTATAATACCACATCTACTTCATTACCTCACATCCTATTGGAAAAGAATAACGTTGCTCGTGTGTATAGTGGAATATTGCCTCACGAACTGATGTGATGTGTTTTTCATTTTTGTTTTAATTTTATTATAATATGAATATATTAAAAGAATGTATAATATATTTTTAACATAATTATACCTATATAATAAATATATCACATATACCTTTTTACTTTCCATTCCATGGTGGGTACGATAAAGTCATTCATGTGTATGATGGACTACCGCCACATGAAGTGATGTGATTCATTTTTCACTACTGATTTAAATGAAATGTAACATGGGAAAGTCTAATAAATATATAAAATATATATGAATTAAAAATTATTTTTTAAATATAATTTATTATTAACCTTTCTTTCATTTCATTCGTTAAGAAAATGGAAACAACGTTCATACGTACATACAACCTACTATCTCCATGAACGATGTATTTCATTTTCTATCTATAAATTTTATATATTAGTTTAAATAAATATATACTGAATATATATTATATTTATTTCATGATTAAAATCCAGTATATTTTGTAACCATGATCAACATAATATGATCAAAAACCACCAAATCACAACATTGGGAAAAAAATAAATTATTACCTGAAACATGATTTTAAAAAGGAATTGTTAATGAAGGGAAAATAAAAGGTAATAAAAAATTAATATATGTAATTATATTGAAAATTAATGTTTTTTAATATATGAATAATATTCATATATTTATTATACATTAGGTTCAAATGTGTATAAAGTAATTCGATAATTAAGGTAAGGGATTTCCATCTCACTTTTTTTTGTGAGATGCATTTCATATTCATTATGTGTTTATTTTATGTGTTGTATATACTAGCCATGAATATATTGTATAATTATTATCATGAAAATTATTTATATTTACATATCCATTTTGTTATATATATTTCATTGGGTTTATAGTTTAAAAGTTTCCAAAGCGGTAAGGGATTGTTGCCTCAATTTGTCTTCGTTGGGACATATGTTATATTATGCACCAATATTATTTTATGAAAAGTATATAAAGCCCCTTTGACATGTAATATCATAAATTTACTTATTATCATGATATTCAAAGTTTCCTTTAATATTATTCCTTCACGGGACTTATGATTCAATGTTACCAAACTGGTAAGGGTTTTATAATACAATCTCATCGTTTATCCGGATTGTTTATGATTATACTTTCAATGATGAACTATTATAAACTATCTATCAAGAAATTCATGAGTTTATTTTACTAAATTTATTTATTGAAATTAAAATTTTCCATTAATTATCATCTCTTTAAGTGTTCATTATTCCAAAATAATGTTTTAAAGAAAATTGAAATTATTTCTCTCTTAAGTCAAAACATTTTTTTCTTCTATATCCATGTTTTCTAAGTATGTTTTCAAATTTATTTTAATTATACTATGGGATTTTTTAAAGTAATTTATCCCCTCATTTAAAATTTTTATTAATGTTTTAAAAGAAACCTTCTTTTACTTTTCAAAACAATTATTTTTCAGATTTTATAAAAAATGTGAAAGCAATATTTGTTTTAACGTGTATATAATTTCATGTTGTCATGACCACTCAATGTTTTAAATATTCCTTTATTTTTTTCAATGTTTTTTTTTTCAAATTAAAGGATTTATAAAAAATTATGATTTTTTAGTTTTAAAAAGTGATTTTCAACAAAATTTTATTTTCCTCAAGAAAGTTTTTAAATGATTTCTACGACTTCATTTTGTAAGTTTCCAATTTTTTTTCAAAGAAAATTATATTGAAAATATTTTATAATTTTTTATATTTTAAAAAGTTATGTTTAAATTTTAAAGGCTATTTTCCTTATAAATTTTTTTAAGTAATCTTTAAAATTAATTTTCCATCAAATATGAAATCCTTTTATATTACTTATGATTTACTAGGGATATGATCCATAGATATAATTATTATTCTTTTTTGAATATTTTATTATTATGATGAAAATATTTTTATGAAACCCATTTTTCTTCCATGGGTTATACCATGATAAAATTCCTATGAAACCCACTTCTTTTTATATGGATTATTATCTAATGAAATGATGCAATAATTATGAAACCTATTTCTTTTCCATGGGTTATGCTCTGATGAAATTATTAAAAAACTCATTTCTTTTAATGGGTTATGATATGATGAATTTTTTATGATCTTGTGGCACATGTATTTATAATTTTAATTATGTAATTCATGGGGTCTATATCTACCTACAATAAATTAGGTAATGATTATAGTTATATGATATCATAGGGTGCATGACAGGTTATCCCAATCCCAAAAAAGAGGGTATATGGGAGGTTATTTCAATCCCAAGTAAGTTGAACGGGTGTTTATCCCAATCCTAACATGCTATAAATTTCTTGGTGGGTATCATTAATATAAGGTTTTCTATGATTTTTTTGACACAACTCTATGTATTATACCAATTTTCTGCTCGCATGGCCTCTACTCTTTGATTCTATTATTATCCATGTCATGTGAAATACTATGATTTATGTCATGACTCATGTTTATGATATATGATATGTATGGTATGATTTTTTTTCAAATTTTATTCTTATGTTCTCATACCCTTATGCTCATGTTTTGTTGATAACTCCCTTATTTTCCCTTACTAAGCATCAGAGCAAACCATTCCTTATTCTTCCTTTACCTAAGTTATGAAGAAAGGTATTATGTATGATATGTCTAAGAAGGGTTATAGTTATGAAGAAATTAGTGGGAGATAATGTAGTTCACTTACGAACTAGTTGGTTATGTATCTATGTTTCCAAAAGCAGTAGACCTAAATTATTGTGGCATGGATCATTATGATATAGAATGAATATTCATACATTAAGATGTAATATTTATTTATGAGAGTTTTGGGTCTCTACATTCAAGAATAAAAACTTATTTAAGACACAATTTCATACAAGTTATGAATATTATTAATTTGTAGTGATTACATTTGGTCTTATAAATGATGCTACTATGTTTATTGATTTAATGAATATAGTCTTTTTATGTTCCCATGATTATTTTGTGGAGTTATTTATAGATGATATACTTATTAATTCATAGATAAAGGAAGAGCATAAATATAATTTTAGAATTTTCCTAAATACCCTTAATAAGTAGAAGATTTATGAAAAAACTTCCAAGTATGAATTTTTTCTTCGAATAGTTTCATTCTTGGGTCATATAATCTCAACTAGGGGTATATTAGTAGACCCTTAAAAGTTATAAGTTATTGAAAAATGGACTATACCAATAACTTGGATTGATATCCATATTTTTCTAGGTTTTGATGGATACAATTGGTGCTTCATATAGAATATTTCTTAGATACTGAATCCACTCACCAATTTAACTCAAAAGAGAGATAAGTTCCTTTTTGTGGATGAATGTGAGGAAAATTTTAAGGAATTGAAGATATGGCTTGGTAGCACACCTATACATACACTACCCTACAGTGGTGAATGGTTTGTAGTCTATAGTTCTGCATCAAAAAAGTTATTGGGATGTTTCCTCGTGAAAAATGATATTGTTATAGCTTATACCTCAATAAAATTTGAGTTTGATGAGAAACATTTCCCAACACATGATTTGTATTTAGTTGAGATAATTTTTTCATTAAGGAAATGGAAGAATAATATCTATAGAAAAGGGTGTGACATATATACTGATCAAAAAAATTGTAACTATATTTTCACCTAAAAAGATTTTAACATGTGCCCATGAATATTGTTTGAAATGATTAATGATTGTGAATACTCAACACATTAACACCATAATAAATTGAACAAGGTGGAAAATTCTCTAAGTTTAAAAAATAATTTTATATTATCTATGATGAAGATAAAAAAAATATCCAATATTTATGGATTTTAGAAGTACTGAGTTAGAAATATTAAAGGAAAGGGAGAAATGTTATCTAGAAAAAAATTAGTGTTCAACCATGTATTCAAGTTAAGAGTAAATAGGTGCATAAGAAATTTATAGAGCTGCAAAAAAAGTGAGAAATGTTCCTAAGTTCAACCATGATTATGATGGAATTATAAGAATCAGAAAATGTGTGTGAAATTTGTCTATACCAGATTTGAAGAAGTTGTTGTTGGATGAAACTCATGTTTCTTCATTATAAATTCATCTTTGAAGTTTGAATAGATATTTTAAAGATTATTTTTTGTGGGTTAACATAAATAGATATATTTAAGAGTATTTTTCTCGGTTCTTGGTATGTCAGCAATTTAATGATTCGATAAAAAATTCTAGTGGATATTACAAACATTACCCATACCATAATAAAATTGGATAAACATCACCACATATTTTGTTATCGAAATCCCAAAAAAAATAAAGGGTGTAATGATATATGGTTTGTATTCAATAACCTTATCAATTCCACACAATTTATTTCCATTAGATAATATTTCCCTATTGATCAAATTATATATTAATTAATTGGTAATATTTCATAGTGTACCACTTTTAATTGTATCAGAACAGGATCTGAGGTTTACCTTAAAGTTTTAGAGGAGTCTTCAGCATACTTTGGATACAGAGTTAATTTTTATCACTTCTTATCATCCTCAGACATATGGTCAGTCAGATAGGACCTTTCAAAATCTAGAAGACCTATTAGGATATTTCCTTATATATTTAAAAGTTGGTTGGGATCAACAAATTTATTTGATGGAATTTTTCTACAATAATATCTTTCACTCTAGAATTTAGATGGATCCATATAAAGCCCTTTATAGAATGATGTAGGAACTTCAAAATTTTGGAATGATGTTTTAGAAAGAAAACTATTGGGACCTAATCTAGATGAGGAAATAGAAAATAAGGTTATATCCATTCAACTTCACATAATATCCACTCATGTAATGATGAAAATCATCGGAAGGTCTGAGATTTTGACATTGGTGGCAAGGTAAGCCAATGAATATATCACTAGGAGAGGGTCATGATATTTGGAAAGAAGATATAGTTAAGCCCTATGTGTATCTATTTTTTTAAATTCTTTATCATATCAAAATGTTAGTTTATTTATTGTCACTTCCTTGGAATCTCTCTCAAGTTCATAATGTGTTCCATGTATATCTCCTGAAGAATTACATTCCTTATCTTTCATATGTAATGAGATCATAGGTTATACCACTTGAGAAAAAAATTATTATGATAATTTTTTTTCAAAGATTCTGGATCATAGGGAAAAATTTCTATGAAAAACGCCCACCCACCTAGTCAATGTTTAGTAGTGAAATCAGATAATTGAGGATGTTAAATTTGAACCTAAGGATGTGATGAGGTAAAACTATCCTTATCTGTTAGTATCATAGTGACTAATTTTGAGGTAGAAATTCATTTTAAGGGGGTAAAATGTAACACCCTAGGATTTTATGAAATATTTCTCCTTAAATAATTTTATTTCTTTTATATCTTACGTTACACTCAATAGAAAGCTTATATAAACCGATTAACATTATTAAAATAACATGTGTCTATTATTTCCTGGTCATTGTATTGGTGGGTATGAATAATAATAAGTAAATTATGAAAAAATATATAGTATAAAAAATTAAAATTATTTTATTAGTTATCAAAATATTATAATAAAAAACAAAAATTATTTGAAATAAATGTTTTACTTCTGAATAATACTTTTTATGTGTGAAATGCATTTTATGTTATTAGATTAAATTAATATGTAAGGACTCGATCTTAAACATAACTTATTATAGTTATTTTAAAACTAGAAATCACTTTATTTTCTTAAATATATTCTAGGTCTATATTTTTATAGAATTAGGACAAACTCTTACAAATTAAACCCATATATTACAAGTGGAAACTTATAATCATATCCATTTTTTTAACCAAATGAATCCCTTTTAAAAAATATGATTTATTTTGAAGACACACCTTTAATAATTTAATCATGAAATATTATTTTTCCATCATAATATTAAGACCTATGAAAAAAAATTAAAACTTGGTATAAGAAAAAAAAATCTTAATAAGGGACATTAATAAAGTAAATCATTAGCTATATCAGGCCCACATATTTTTCATGATCTCTAATGTGGATCAGACCTTTGTATAAGCTATATCCAGATCACCCATGATCTATAATGGGGAGAAACCATTCCAATATAATTTCTATGGAAAAAATCACGAATAACACCCTTGAAAAATCTTTTAAAACCATGTGTAAAACACATTCATATAGTAAAATTCATTTTTCATGTAAAACCCACTTTTAAAATATAAAAAATACACGCATAATAGTGAAACCATTTTTCTTGAAAGTAAAAATGAAAACTTATAAATAAAAAATTAATGTTATAAAGCATCATGAAATCTATGGAAACTTATCATGATGTATAAGTTAAATACATTCCTTTTAACTTTTGTAAAAATAGTTGAAAAGGGAACTTAGGTTTTCTTTAAAGAAAGCCCCATACATAAAACCATAAAAATATTCATTTTTGAAATTTTTATATAGAAATTAAAACAATTACCATTTTAAAAAATTCTTTTACATAAAAATATATTCATAAAAATTATTTTAAAAACATGTACATGACTGATAAATATTTAGAAAATAAATCTTTAAAACATTTAAAATAAGGTTTATTTAGTTAAAAAGTCACTTACCTTGACTCAGACTCTCCATGTACATTCTTTATCTTCCTGAATAATAAAATTGGGTTAATTATTTACTTCCTTTATAACATTTTAAATGTTTATTATTATTATTATATCACTAATTATCATTTTATAACAATTACTTCGTTATTTATGTTCATATCGAATGTTTTTTACGATATTCGGTACATGAGTCAAAAATGATTTTGGTATGATTTCTATAGTCAAATAGCTCATTATTTCATCATATCCAGAATAATATTTATGAAATAATAATCACTTTTATACCTAAATTATAATTTTAAATCAAACCATTAATTATGGTTATGAATAATTAAATTACGTTACAATCTTAGAGACGATAAGCCATATGTAAACATGAGTAACGTTTCCATTTTTCTATGATAATAATGGAAGTAAGTTAATTATTAATTTATATTTAAATAATGATAAAAATATCATTAATATAATATTAATAATTTAAATATACTTATATATCATCATATTGATGTGGTGATGAAAATCAAATCACATCGTTTCGTGGAGGTGATAGTTCACATGTTCACATGAACAACATTATCATTTTCATGTTCATGTAAAGGTCAAAACGTAAATGATATATTAAATTTTTATAATGATAAATATGTTATTAATATTATATATGAACTTTAATTCCATCATTATAACAAGTCTCCAGAGACGGTTATGGGAAACAAATTATATCAGTTTGTGAGGCTGTAGTTCGTCGTACACACGAATGAAAATTCTTTTCCCATTTGATGGAAGTGGAGATGGATTTAGGTGGTGATATTAAAATAATAACATATCATTATATTTTGGATATTACATTTATTATTTCATCTTGTTTGAATAATATTTGATGGAAGTGGAAGAAGAAATAAAATATATATACTTGATTAAAAATGATACCTCTTCCTCAGATGATCTCCTTTGATTAAAACAAAAACACCTCTAAGGACGTTGTTATGCATAAACTAAGGCCTTTATAATCTGTTTAGGAATTATATGATAGTATTTGGGAAGATATTGGCTGAAAATAATATGTTACTAGGTTTGAATATAAGATAAAAATGTGTTCCCTTTTATAGGAGAGGGGATGGGAACTCTTGAAATTAATTAAATTATTAAATTAATATAAATTAATTTTCTATTACAAATAGATTAATACTAATTTATTTAGAATATAGAATTATTATGGGTCTAAATTCATTAATAAACCTAAAATTATACATTTTTTTACTATTGTTTTACCCTTATCTTTTTTTAACCGTTATTTAACCTTTTTAATTCTTACCATGAGATCATGAAATTTAAATTTTGAGGGTTAATATAATTACTATAAATTGAAAAAAAACAATAAATGAGTCAGTTATAAAATCTTGAGGCTTATTCCAATACGTTGGCTGAGTTTTATATTTTTATAAATTTAATAGCATTTAATAAAATATTATTTATTTTAAAATATCATTAATGTCAATTTTGACCATATTCAATACATGACATTTTAAAAATATCATAAAAACATTATATATTCAAAAAAACTCTTTTAACTCATCAATAACATGTAAAATTCATCCATAAAATTCTTTTATGACTATAATTATATCAAATTATATTTATTTTAAAAAGTTTAATATCATTTATTTTATATTTCCATTAATTAAATAATTTATGTATCATTATTATGTATGCATTTAATATGATTATTTATTCCCTAAAAATTAAAAATAAATTATCATTATTAATATAATAATTTTATATTTCAAAATAATATTTATATTTTAAAATATATTTTATATAAGCTATATTAAAAATATATTACTTGTTAAAAACTAGATTGTGACAAAATTGACTTTTCTTTGAATATAAAATTATAAATGTCATACTCTCATAAAAGTGACATAAAAATGTTATAATTTATAAAAAAGGAATATTTTGGTTGATACACACTCATTTGATGAAATTATAATGTGTTTTAAGGAAATTTTATATTATTTATAATATAATTTTTACTTTTAATGGGAAAATTTACCCTTAACCATGGTAAAAAAAGATTACTAAAGTTATTATTCATAATATCAAAAAATAAAAGGACAATGTTTAATAAATATAGACATTCTGATTCCAAATATGGAATCCATTTTTTTAATATTCAAAATATATAAATTTTAGAAATTAATTAAAAATTAATCACATTGACAAAATGAGAAAATGAGTTTTTAAAGTAAAAAAATTCAAAAGATTGAAATGTTTTTATATCAAAATACAATGTAAAACTGATTTAAATTACATAAATAATATTAATTGATAAAATATTGATCTTATTATAATTTAAAACCAATAAAATATACAATTTAACACTATATATTATTTAGAATAAAATTTTGTTCTCAATTAAAATGCAATATTTTTTTATTATTATACAAAAAATGAAACTTATCTGAAAAAACCAACAAATTATCCAAAGTAAATTTTGATATTTTATTTCAAATAATAATTTTATTTTTTCAAATATAATTTAAAAAATTATCAAAAAAATAGATTTAAAACAAGTTTTTTATCAAAAGGCAGCAAAACTGTCTATTTTGAATAATACTTCTTGTATGCATAAAATTTGATTTGTTATTTTATCATATCTATAAAATATATAATATTTATTTTAAACATTATATTTAATATTATATATATATTTCATTAATATGATCGAAAAAGAGTGATTTTATTATTTTATAAACACACTTGTTCACATTTAAATAGTTTTTTAGAAAATGATCTCCTTTTATTTACAAAAGTTTTTTATTTTCATTTATAATTAATTGGTCACAAATAATTAATTATATATACATATGTAAATACTATTTTCCTAATTCCATTAATATTGTTCCTTCCCATCATTTTAATAGCTAGTTTATACTGGTAACATTTAAATATTAATGTTTAGATGTTAGTTTAAGCTTGAAGTGGCGTATCATGTATTCTATCGAACATAGAATTTATTTTTAAAAAAATTGGGATGTTAAATTATCCCCTCCACCCTTGTAAATTTCATCCCCGCAATTTTTAATTGCTCTTGGTAACTATGGTTTGAATTTTCAAAATACCATTATTGAAATCCAATATTGGAATAAAGGTCAATAAATATTTCACTTTGAAAGAAAGAAATGAAAGTATGATGGTCACCTGAGATAACACATAATAGTATTTCATGTAAGAAAACATGGATATGGAAGAAAAAATTTACTATCAAGTTCTTATGGAGAGTATATAGAACATGGGCATGATAATTTTAACAATAAAAAACCATTAATATGTAATGGATTAAAAAGGTCATTGATTTATGAGTAATGAAAGTAAACGAATGATGTTTTTAATTAAATATTATTTTCATATATTTGAGGAGTTATTTTACAACCTTAACTATGTACATAAGGAAATATACATACATGAAAAATAAAGTTTCATCCTTTAATAAATTTCAATCACAAACACATATTTTTCTCTAGATGATGAGTATTTAAGATGCATTTTTCATTCCTAAAGCACAAGAATCAACTTATATAGAATCACATAATCCCTAAAATATTTAATATCCATTTGTTTTGTCTTAAAAATTTAACCAAAAAAATGGTTAACACGAGATAAGATAATTCCCAAAAAAATAATAAAACCTATATGTTGAAAAACTAATACAATCTCCAAAATTCAATAATAATACCCAAATTTCAGTATATACCACTCAAAAAATAACCATCCATAAAATTAACACTACTGGAAATATCACCTATACCCACGGTTTTAAACCGTGGGTATAGCCCTTAAAACCGTGGGTATAGGATATACCCACGGTTTCAAAAACCGTGCGCTGCAGTGCCGTCGCAATATGTCTATACCCACGGTTTTCTGAAAACCGTGGGTATAGCCCACTAATATTTCATCTTACCCACGGTTTTGATAAACCGTGGGTATACATCTATACCCACGGTTTACAGAACCGTGGGTATACATTTTAAAAGCACAGCATATATACCTATGGTTTATATAACCATGGGTATATATGGTTTACCTGGAAACAGAAGCACAGCTCACACAGTTCACCCAGAACCCAAAAACAGAAGCAGACAAAAGGAATCTCAATGGAATCTCACCTTGATCCTTTAAACCAGAATGCAAAAGCCAAAATGCCCAAAAACGAAGCAGACAAAGGAATCTCACCTTTATCCTGGAAACCAGAATGCAAAAGCCAAAATGCAACCCAAAATGCAAAAAAATGGAATCTCAATGCATTGTTTCTACCTGTTAAAACATTAGAAGAGCTTGCCAAACCAGAATAGAATATCAAAACAAAACTGACCCTACAAGAAAGTTTGCATTAAATTCTGAAATACAGAATAGAAAATGGAATACCAAAAAAACAAAATTGAACTTTCATTACTAATGAAAACTACAAGAAAGTGTGATAAAAACCAAAACTGAACCTACATTACAAATGAAAATTTTATTACCAAAACATAACTAGAATTAAATTCTGGAAACTCAATGCATTGAAAACCCAAAACATATAACTGGAATTTTCTTACCAGAATAGAATATCAAAATGGAATCTCAATGCATTGTTTTCATTACTAATGAAAACTTCAAGAAAGTGTGCTAAAAACCAAAACTGACCCTACATTACAAATGAAAATTATTTTACCAAAACATAACTGGAATTAAATTCTGGAGTATATAATTTGGATAGTGCTAGATCCATGATCTGTAAAAAAAATACTGACATACACCCATAAAAAACAGAATAGAATACCAAAACAACAAAATTGAACTTTCATTACTAATGAAAACTACAAGAAAGTGTGATAAAAACAAAAACTGAACCTACATTACAAATGAAAATTTTCTTACCAAAACATAACTGGAATTAAATTCTGGATTATATACTTTGGCTAGTGCAATGCAACATCAGAACATCAAGAGTCTAGATCAGACATCCTTTAAAATGAAAAAGAATCTGTGCATTGCATGATGAAAACCCAAAACAGAATTAAACATCAGACCATCAACAAAGTGAAATCAGGCAGAGAAAACATAGCAATTGATATGAAACATCAATGCATGATGATCAATGCATGATGATCTGTTTCATTTTTGTGAGTCAAGTTTGCATAATCAGGCAGAGAGGAGACAGAATGAAACATCAGACCATCAAGAGTCTAGATCAGACATCCTTTAAAATGAAATAGAATCTGTTTCATCAATGCATAATCAGGCAAAGTCTAGATCATCAATGCATGATGATCTGTTTCATTTTTGTGAGTCAAGTTTGCATAATCAGGCAGAGATGAGACAGAATGAAACATCAGACCATCAAGAGTCTAGATTTGACATCCTTTAAAATGAAACAGAATTTGTGCAATGCATGATGAAAACCCAAAACATATATTCACCCAGCAAATGACAATCATCTCTAGCCTTCGAATTCCCTCCAATCTTGGATAATCACAAAAAAATATAGCAATTGATATGAATAGAAGAAAGTGAAATCATATCTCAGAGTAGGTAAATAGATAAGCTCAAGATACAGCAACAGATCTTAGAAAACCATCAATACTGATTTTAATCAGTTATAGCAGCAAAAATACATGTCACCGGAAAACAACTAACCAAACCAGTTCATAAACAATCCTAATTCCATCGGCTGAAGCTCAGAAACAAACCAAGAGAAACTATCAATCCAAATCAGAAGGTCCTGAAACTCAATCTGCAATCTGGAAGAAGCTCCTTTCTATGCATAAACAGAAAGTCCATAATCATGCTCTTCATCCCCAATAAGGACCCCCTGACAGATCAACCAAAATCTAGACCACCGCATAAAGTGAGAGCAGCCAACCGGATCACAACAGAATAGTCTCAAACCTTCTAGATTGTAAAAACATCAATAATCAATGAATTATGACCTGAATGTATTCAGAATAGAGTAAAACCATATATAAAACAAGAATCAGTTCCATCATTAACCAACACAAAGCACCTATCAAGTTTACAAGACATTCTACCATTGAGTGTATGCTTATTCCAAGTATAAATACCCCCAGAAATTTGAATGTTAACAATGTTGCTGATATCTATAGAGGATGCCCAAATATCTCTATATCTTTTTTGGAATTCAATGAACCTTCAGCCAACTTACTCCTGTCCTATTGGAGTGATTTAGGCAATGCCATCATTTGGTTGACCAGTTTGATAGGTTCGTTTTCGCTACCTATAATTTATAGTACAAAGTGGTTATGGGGATTTCGGATAAGTAGAAAATAATGGATTTTTTTCCATACAAAGTCTTCATACTAGTGTAGTCTAGAACTCCTCGTGTTTGCAATGAATTTCGATTCTATCTTTATCATTAGACCTATGATTTCTACATGAATCATGATGCTCTATTGACATCAATTTGGGATAGTTTTTCTGAACACCCCCTTCCCTTTCAAAATCCTACAATTATTCATATGCTTGGAAATATGGTTCATTGCTACTTGTGTTTAGATAGTCAAACCGAGCCAATTTGTCATCACATCTCCCTACACATCTATTTTGAGGTCTATGTTTCTAAACCTCCCATCGACTATGTTTGGATCACATTTGGGGAGGAATTCTAGTGCCAGAAACCTATGATTTTTGAATCTTGGACTGACTTATTCTCTTCATGACACCATTTGGGGTACTTATCCAATGTTTATTGGCGTGGTCGCTCAATTAACCCATGGTAAATGAATGAAGTTCCACAGAATGGGTATACATCTCCCAATTCTCTAGCTATTGAAAATCTGGGTGGAAAGGCCTCATAAATGATTTTCCATCCTCCAAATGATAAGGTTTATAATGATGCCATGGTCTCTGAAATTTTTTGATATAATGAAGTGTTACATGTGTGTCAACCATCAATAAGGACCAATTATTGAATAGGATCATCTTATTCATTATCGGGTTTCTCCTTCCATTACAAAGGTTCTGGAAGTCAGCTCCTGGGAGGGTCCAAGTACTCTAGGAGTGGATCAACACCTGCATTACCATTCTATGGTGACTCCAATAGTAGTATAGGGTGATAAGCCTAAGGATTCAGGTTCATGGGTCATGGATTTCTTCTCCTGCTTGATCCATTATTTGGGTATCAACCCATTAATGCTTGGAAAGCTAGGGGATTCAGTGTAGGTGGATAGAATGGAAAGGGAGGCATCTTTGGATGTGGATATGGTGGGATATCTGGTTTCAGTCTGCTCTATCAATGAAGTGGTAGTAAACTTAAAAGTCTATGATGACTAAGGTCCTGGTGGACCTCATTGTTGGGACTGGGAAGATACTAACAAGTAACCTCAATTTATATGATGTGGATATGAGAAGCCGACAGGTCCAAACATTCTCGTACAAGTCTTGCATTCAAGACCACCCTATAATGATATGGTTAATTTAGAAGGAAAGGTCATACTTTCTAAAAACCATTTTTCAGTATTGAGAGTAGAAGGACACACACTTGAGGAAAGGAATGATTTGGTGTATTCCCAAGATGTGAACCTCTATAAGAGTTTGGAGGCTCCCAATAAAGAAAGGTATTCTAATTCAGATGCGCTCATTGAGTCTAAGGAAGTGTACATGGATGGGGAATAAATTATAACCACTTAAAGGAAGGGGAAACACTCTTATTGATCCAGAAGGGTTTATTTAGCACTCTCAAAGGTTGTGTAGAAAGAAATATTACTATTTATTACCTATCCCTCCTATTACTCAATCCTCAAGCAAAGGAAATATACCTCTAAAGGTTTCCAATCCAGAAGAGGTAAACTCATCTAAGGGGCTTGACTCTTCAGCATAGGATTAATCTATATCTGACCAGGTGCATGCTATCAAGGAGGTTACTGAATTTGATATCCCTTAGTGTGTTAAGGAATTGATAGAATATGACTAGTTGGAAACATCATCAACTGTATGGAAGATTTTTGTGACAAGATCCTTCAAGTAATTACTACATAAGAGGAATATGACCAGTTACTGGGGAGGCATCTTCAGGCTAGCCACTCCAAGGAGAAAGGTGTCTGGATCCACAATCATCTTGGCATAATAGAAAATGGTTTCAATGGGAAGATTATTTTTGTGGAAGATCTCATCCAGACTTTGGACAACGTACCATACAACATTGAAATATATCTTAATGAAGATCGGTGTGAGAAGGATTCACCTCTCAAATGGAGTCTCCTAAGAGTTAAATCCTCTAATAGGATTAAATTACAGTTCAGTTATTCGACTATTTCATGTTTGTTTTGGTGATGTCTGTGTGTAATCTCAAATGGTTTACCACTTTTCCATAAATGTGATTTTTCATAATAATAATATATAATTAGTAGTAGATTATATGAAACTCCAACTGGTTATAATGGTAACACAATATCCCACCTTCATAATGATCATCTGTATAAAATTTTCATTATTGATTTCTCATAACACTTTTTTCCTCAACTATTTACTTCGATTGAATTCCAGAGTCTTTGTTTGAGAAATTTTCTTCAAGAGAGTTCAGCAGTATTCTAAACCACTAAGAATATATTTATATTTATAAACTTTTTTTTGGTGTTTCATATATTAGTAATGTTATCATTGACTACACATTAATCCTTTCAACCTGACACTAGCCAAGATTTTGGTGAATATATTTCTATTTTGTGAACCTTCAGTGCTCTGAAAACCATAATTCACATCACAATAGTCACTTTATCTCCACAGTAAATATGAGTTCAGTTAGTATATAACTTGAGTGTTGAGAATAGGATGTCCAGCAGAAGGAGTAGCAGAATTTTCTGTAGCAGAATGCAAAATAATAGCAGGAGAAACAGTATGGACAAAAGCAGTATTATATAAAGGGACCATGCTAGTTTTGCCCATTTCAGAAGAAACATATTTATCAGCATCAGTTAGCAAAGACCTCTCAGTGACTGTGAAATTAGTGCTAAGCAGTGCAGGGAGAGGGTGATTAGGGGTACCTGTTTGAGCAATCTTGGAACTGCTAGCATGAGATGGAACCACAGTGTTAACTTCAGGAGAACAGGAAATGAGAGATGTTGATCCAGCTAAAATAAGTGAGTCATTCACATGATGGGGTATCAGAGAACTTACCAGGCCATTGTCAGGTTTAACATGAGCCCTTTCAGCTAGATTTCTCTTGCTTCTCAAGATGACATCCCTTGTAGAATAAATGTTTTTGTTGGTATCAGTAGGGATGACAGGATTAGAAGCCTCCTGAGTCTTGCAAGAAATTCCTTTGCTGGTTTCTATACATGAGACAAATTCATGAGCATTCAAGTATTGGTTAGATAGTGTAGTGGTATTATTGTCATTGGTGTCATTGACATCATTCAAGTATTGGGAGTCTACACATTCTTTCTTTTATTGATATAATTTCTATACATTCCAGTAGTGTATTTTAACAAAAATGGAATGTATATAAATATGAAATGTATAGAAAATGAACTAGGGTAGATTGGATAATTTTCAGTTTACTCTCTCTAGTATTTCACAACCTGAACCACTTTATGTCTAACCCAAACCTGTTTAACTCATGTCATGTCCAGATATCATGTCAAGTTAAAAATTGTCACCTCTAATTGAGGCAAACAGAAAATAATTTTAAAAAATCTAATACAGAAATCAGATGCCCCCATAAAACAGTATTGGCCTCCTACAATGAACATTAAAAACCTATGATCAAAGCACATGAAGGAATAATAAGTCATTTACCATTGGAATTCCCAAATCCTTAAGATCCCCATCACCCATGTGTAACAGGGCTACCATGTCAACCTAGAAAACATGAAAACATTAAAACAGAAAAGAAAGAATGTGTAGACATGAGTTGAATTCAAAAGCTAAAATAAATTACCCTCACTTCCACAGCTTTGAATGTGATTGAACATTTCCCTAGGCCAAGTGACCGCAAGAAACCATCCACCGAATCGGGCTACACCAAAACCACAGCTGATTAGAACAATCTGTCATGATGTTTTCAGATTGCTTATTGAGAAATTACTTTTCTGCAACTTAAATGGTTTTCTTCTGAAATAAAAGTGCAACTGCTGCTACAGAAACAAAACAAACAGAATTTACTTTTTCAAACTACTTATCATAGGCGATAAGTTCTGTAAGCCGTTTTCAGTGAGTGTTGTCATATGGAAACCTCAGTTTTGGTTAGCCCTCACCCTCCCCCCTGCCCAGCCCTCCCCCTGCCCAGTCCCCCTCCCCCTCCCCCTCCCCCATGCCCAACCCTTTCCCTGCCCAGCCCTCCCCCTCCCCCCATGCCCAGCACCTCCCCCTCCCTCCCCACTGCCCAGCAATCCCCCCCTGCCCAGCCCTCCCCCTGCCCATCCCCCCTCCCCCTCCCCCTCCCACTCCCCCTCCCCCCTGTCCAGCCCTTTCCCTGCCCATTCCCCCTCCCCCTCCCCCCATGCCCAGCCCCTCCCCCTCCTTCCCCACTGCCCAGCCCTCCCCCCTGCCCAGACAACCCAAATAACAGAAATTTTCAAATAGTCTAAACAGAATTTATAAATCAATATGTGTAGAAATTTTCAATCAACCATCACCTCTTACACCTCTTATAGTGAAGAAAAACATAAATCGGTGTTAAAGGAAATTGTAATTTTACCCGAAATATACATTGGACATGGTTTCGCCATATGGGTTGGCCAAATCTTTTGAAAATCATGCATGGGAAACATTATGAAGGGGAATAACACATTGTTAGAGAGACCGATATTATATATGAGAGCTCAGGTTGGAACTCTTCAGAATGATATTATATTTACGAGAGCTCAGGTCGATACACTTCAAATAACAACCCTGATGAAAATATAATCCAAAATGCATTTCATTTCATAAAGAAATTCACATACAGCAGTCCACCAATACAAAAAAAATAAACTCCAACAGAAGTCTCTCTGTTAAGTCAAAAAATGGAGGGGATTAATATCCCCCCCATCGCCATCATCATCATCCCCATGTCCAGCATCATCATCATCATCATCAACATCATCACCAACCGCACCATCAGCATCATCATCAGCAATCTCATCACCAACAACAGCATCAGCAACATCCTCACCAGCTCCAACATCCTCACCAACTCCATCACCACCACCCTGACCGCCACTAGGACCCTCATGGGAATCACCCGAGGCATAATTTAAAGAGTGCATTGATGCCATACATGAATGAAAAGTGGCAGCAGCCTCTGATGGTAGTAACTGACTCAAAACTGACATTACTTTCATGAAATGTTCATTCATTAGATTACATTTTTCATGCTCCTCTAATACCATTTTCTTTTTTGCAGCTAATTCAGCAGAGCTTTCTAACTCAGAGGCCTTAGAGGATGCCGATGATGACCAATACCTAGAGGGGACAATGTTTTTGCCTGGTCTACAACGGACTCTTCTT
This sequence comes from Viscum album, assembly GCA_963277665.1. Taxonomy (NCBI): domain Eukaryota; kingdom Viridiplantae; phylum Streptophyta; class Magnoliopsida; order Santalales; family Viscaceae; genus Viscum; species Viscum album. The sequence goes on along the minus strand of OY728133.1, from coordinate 456,865,810 downwards.
GGATGCTCCGCACCTAACACCTGACTCAAATGATCATTTGGCCCTAAGTTGTCAGCTTCCTTTTCATCCATGACCTCCAAGGCAGCCTGTTGAAATTATAAACATATTAAATTATGAATTTCGTATAAATGTTTGAAATATAAATAAAAAAAACTTACAATTTTATCTTGTGTTTGTGAATTAACTGCAGTTCTATCTTTTTTTTTCTACTGGAGCAGAATAATTTGGCACGAGGTACAGGACCTTCAATGCCCAATATAGCTTGCTACATATGAGAAATGCACAAATTTGGATTACAACCATATATGAGAAATGAAAAAAATTGGATTGAAGCGAGTTGCAACAAAGACCTACAAACATTGAGGTAAATGACAATCATAACGAATTGGTGGTTTTCTGAAATGGTTTTCTAAAATGGGTTTCAAGGAAATATACTACTTGTTTAGAAAAAATAGACAAGTCTTCTCCTAGTATAAGATGTGATTTCCAGGATACATAGACTAACCAAGGGAATTCATGAATAAATTATGATGAAATGTTATAAATAAGGACATTGTTTTAATTCAGATGAACGTACCTGTTGTTTCTCATGCTTGGGCATTGTAGTGCGCCCTAATGTGTGTAAATATGTCATTTCATCTTTTTTTTTGTTTCTCTCTGACACTACCTAAGAAACAAAAAAACAATACAAGTAATAAGAATTAAATTTTTATATAAAAATCATTAAAGATTTGTAGTACCTTAAACCGTTCAGTCTTCCAATGTGCGGTAATTTTTTGATATTGAATTTTTGGACGGTCAGGGTTTGTGGGTACACCCTCTAACTCAGTACCCACTCTACTCCTCCAACCAATATATAACTCATGTTTGTATGACCGCCAATACTCTCCAAGATCACTCAACCTAGCAGCTTTGGCAGCTTCATCGTTAGGAAAGTTAAATCGACTCTGCAATGAACATGTTAAGTCATATAAATATATTACTAATATAAATATAAATTTATAAAATTTCCATACCCATATCTGCGCCCATGCCCTATCCTTGATGTCAGAACTGATATGTCTCCATGAGACCGGTTCCACTGGAACGATATCATGATATTTGGCTAAAGTAGCCATGAAACTTCTACACTCCTTAGCATTTTTACCTACCATTTGATTTTGAGGATTATAATCCACCATAATCTGAGTTTCACGATTCCAGGCATCCCGCATTCAAGTGCGTCCACATCGCCTCGTAGAAGATCCCACTAAATAAGATAAGAGGTGAAAAGAGAAGAGTTATGTGACAATACAATAGGACAGAAGTGAAATGCTATATTTTGAAAGATTTATAAAAACACCTGATGCAGGCTCCTGAATAGACTGTGAGGAATCTGTAGACTGTGCTGGATCAGCATCCTCTGAAGGAAGTATATGTTCCATATCATGCTCCGGATGATCTTCATGAATATGTGTGGAAACTGAAGGAACAGACTCAATATGTGTAGAAAGGATGGTAGGAAAAGGAGGTGGTGCAGACATGTCATAATATGCGTAGTAAGTCTGGGGATACATGAATGGATATGAAAATTGTGCAGGTGAGAACATCGGTCGAGTTGGCATGGACATGGAATGGGAAAAAGAGGGTAAATGGGATGATGATGGTGGCATGTATGGGAACATCCCAAGGGTCTCAAGCGGAGGGCGTACATGTGTGGTAGATGGGATGTCCAATGATGGGTCAGTGGGGGGAGTGGTAAGACGGGAGCTCCGCCTAGGCCTAGGAGAATCCCTGCTCGGTCCCATAGTGGGAAGAGGGCACTCTGGAGTTATATGTCCCTAAAACAATTGATCAAAAATATGAAGATTACATTATATGGAATGCAGAAGATAAATATTAGAATTATTATACTCACTGAAGAGAACTCAGGGTCGCGTCTAACAGGATCAACATCAAATAATCTCTTCTTGTGAGCTTTTGTAGTTTTCTTCATAATCTGCATAAGAATAAAGTAAATATTTTTTAGAAACAATTTTTACAAATCATACACACAACTTAGAAGTCAAAGAAGACAAATAATGTCATAAAATTTTTCATTAGTACCAACCTGAGAAACTCACGTCAAGTTAAACTGAATGAACTCTGAATATATATATGGTTGCTTTTATATACTACCCTCCACCACCTCAAGTTCAACATCATCTCTCACAATGGGACAATTTGCATCATAAAATATAGTATTTTGGCTAACACCGATGGGGGCATCAATAGTGACAATTTCATCTCCAGTATCATGAAAAATATGTCTTGGGATTACTTCATTAATGACACCGTAATCAGGTTTCAAATGAACTTTCACATAAAACACTTGTTTTGCCATTGATTCCAAAATGTATGGTTCATCAGTATGCAAGAATCGACTCATCTCAATAACTCTAAATATACAATCATCAATAAATGTACCATGTCGCGTCATTGAATCAAACCATTTACATTTCATCATAGTGACTTGACCTTGAGAGTAGTAATCCAATAACAATATTTTCTCAACCAGTCCATAATAATACACATCTTCATATCGAGGTCGACTATATGATGCACTGGCATAACAATCCGTTCTAGCGGTTAACATAACGCCATCATTTTGTGTTCTCATTTTCATTGCTCTATCGGTTGTAAGAAATTTATATCCATTGATTATTAAAGATTTGCAGTCATGAACCAAAGAATTGGGACCAAAAGCCAACGCTCTTAATTCTTGAGAAATGAACTCAGAAGGTAAACTCAATACCTGGAATACATATGACTAATATAATTAAACATATATCTATATTTTAAGGTATTTAAAGTAATGTTCATACCTTTGATTTCAACCAAGCTGGGAACTCTTGGCTATGTATAGCCTCTCTCCTTCTCAATGGAAAATATCGATGAACTCTACCTATAATTTGTTTATGTTCCCTACATAAAATGATAATAATAGTATAAGGTATATGTGATATTATATCGTATGATATGACATATAGATATTCAAATTACTTACTTGATATAGGCATCGAACAAACCACAATTAAACAAGACTGTATGATGTGACATATTCCGCTCTTCAAAGCTCAATGTAACCAATGTATATGACCTGACAATTCCACCTGTTTGAGGAAGAGAGGGAAACGAGGGTTGAATTTCCTCATACTGCTCATCTTCATTTCTCATTGGTCGATTATGTCTTGTGGTCACATCAGACAAATACATTGAACAAAAATCCATACATTCTTGGTCCAGATAACTCCTCACAATGGAACCTTTAGGATAATTATTATTTCGGACATATGATTTCATTGTGCACATATTTCTTTCAGTGGGATAAATCCACCGAAAAGCGACTGGTCCCCCAAGAAGTGTCTCAGTTGGAAGATGAACTGTTAAATGCAGCATGCAAGTGAAAAAGGATGGAGGAAAAAAAATTTCCAACTCACACAGAATTAATGGTGCCTCTTGCTGCATTTTTATCAATAATGATTTGGATAACCTTTTAGCACAAAGGTATCTAAAAAAATGACACAAGCGAATCACCGTCACTCTTACATTTTTGGATAGCAAATGTCGAATTGCTATTGGAATCAATTCATGAAGAAGGATGTGATAATCATGAGTTTTTAGGGATTTCAATTTCAGATGTCTTCTGTTGACTCGTTTAGATATGTTGCTGGAATAACCATCTGGAACCTTGATATTCTCCAATATTTCCAGAAATTGATCTTTCTCTGTCGGTGTCATCACATAAGAAGCACAGGGAACTTTCCATTTGTTTTCACCGATACAAACAGGGTGTAGTTCTAGTTGAATACCCCAGTCCAATAAATCCTGACGAGATCGGAAGTCATCTTTGGTCTTCCCCTTAATATTCAAAAGAATTGAAAGCAACATTTCACATATATTTTTCTCAATATGAATTACGTCTAAAAAATGACGTAACAAATTAGTAGACCAATATGGCAACACAAAAAAAATACTTCTCTTTTTCCAATTGTAAGTGCCTTGAGTATCAACAGTCTTCCTCTTTTGAGATTTCAACTGACCTTTCCCTAATGAAAAGATGAAATATTTCAATTCATTAAGCACACCACTTCTAGACATACGTTGAGGTGGTTCTTCAGTGTCAACATTATTATCAAACCTCCGAAGATTCTTCCTGTATTGATGATCCATTGGCAAGAATCGACGATGCCCCATGAAACTGAAACTACGACGATATTTAAGCCTTTTAGATCGTGTATTCTTCATACAAACGGGACATGATAATTTTCCCTTCGTGCTCCACCCAGACATCATTGCATAGGCAGGGAAATCATTTATGGTCCATAGAAGGGCATCACGCATCTGAAACGTATTCTTTGAAGAAGCATCAAATGTTTGCATGCCTAATTCCCAAAGTTGTTTCAATTCTCTTATTAAAGGCTGCAAGTAGACATCTATATCATTACCAGGATCTGAAGGTCCAGAAATCAGTATACTCAAGAAAGTGAATGGTTTTTTCATACACATCCACGGAGGAAGATTATAAACATGAATAAAAACCGGCCACGTGATATGAGCAGTAAGCATCTGACCAAACGGATTAAAACCATCACATGATAGGCCCAATCTGACATTACGCACCTCAACTGCAAAATCAGGATGTTGTGAATCAAATTTCCGCTATGTTAATCCATCTGTAGGATGGACCAGCTCATCATTACCTTTAATTCTCTCAACATCGTGCCATCGCATATTGGCTGAGATTTCTGGAGACATGAATAGATTTTGAAGTCTGGAAATCAATGGAAAGTGCCACATGACTTTCTGTGGCACACGAGATGGTGTTCCATCTTCATTTTTCTTCCATTGAGATGTACCACATAGCTTACAGTCATTACGGTTAGCTGTTTCCTCCAAAAATAAACTGTAATCTTTCGGACAAGCATGGACTTTATTAGTAGAAAATCCATGCTGCTTAATTAACTTCCATGCCATGTAATGATTTGAGGGAATATCTGCACCATCAGGAAGAAAGTCCTTCAAAAATGTAAGAATATAATCAATGGCGGTATTAGAAATTCCATACATGGTTTTCCCATGATATAACCGCATTAAAAATTCCAGCTTAGTCATTTTAGTACATTCTTGATATACTGGAGTTCTGGCATCATCCAATAAATTTTTCACTCTCTCAACATCATCGCCTTCAGTATTTTCCTCATGTCTACTAATATAATTGTCTTCTTGCACCGGCATACTGTCTCTCTCGGAATGATGCACATATGGAAACCGATCAAATATCAAATTCTATATGTCACTTCTTTCATTTCGTTTATGAACAGTCGAAGATTGGCTCATCTCTCCATAGTGAAACCAAACATTATAGTTTTCTTGAAATACAAATTTTGTTAAATGGTAACTAACTTCTTCTCGTCTTAACCATGGTCTTCCAACACAATTATAACAGGGACACTGTATACAACCTCCATCTGACGCATTGTTAAATGAAAAATCTAAAAAATTCTCCAAATTATTTTGAAACTCGGTTGAAATCCAATCGGCATGATACATCCAGCTTCTATCCATTATATATCAAGAAAAAAATATATTTCAGTCAACAATGTAAATCATATTTAAAAAATTCATTACAATCAATTTCATTATTAAATTAATCAAAGCATATTAGTAGCTAGCAAAACATATTTAATTTCCTCTTCCACCACTCCTAAAATTTTTTATCATGAGAGAAAGAGTCTAAGTGTAATATTTCATATTTTTATATTCATTTTATAAGTATTTATTTTCTTAAATCATGACCCCTTTTAAATCATTAAAGTTCATTCCATTTTCCTTCTTTACATTGATTTTCTTATTAGTTCCTATTCACATTTTATAATTGATAAGAGTGATTTGACATTCATTAATCTTTACGTCATTAATATCCCTATCATAATGAGATGAGATTTTGGAGTTAAATTAATTTATAAACATTATCTTAAATTTATTTACATCAATAATATATTTATGACTATATCCAAACCCACTAATGGTTCTCATAGTCAAATTTACCTTGATAAATAATTCATCAACAGTTTTGTTGTCATGCATTCTTTCATCTTGAAACTATTGTGGACTAATCTCTATCTTTTCTTCTTAATTTTTTCTTATTTTCTTCATAAATAATATAATGATTCTTCTATATAGAATAAAATGTTTTACAAACCATGGATTTTGTTATAGACAGATCTGATAAAAAATATAAAAGTGCATTCCAAGATTTCCCATAATTTTTATGTACTTTTATCTTTTAGATATCATACCATGAATCCATATTGAATAGAATAAATAACATTAATTCAATTTAAAATAATTTAAGGAACAATTAACTCATTCTAAGAGTGAAAATTTTTTCTAGGAATTGTTGTGTTGCTTTAACTGTTAAAAAATTATGCAAATCTATATTAGACACTTAACATAAATATATTCAGCCTTATTCTAATACTAATTATTCCCCTCAAAGGTAATGCATGAACCTCCAAAAAATACAACCAAATTACAACAATAATAACTACTACAATGCCCTTTTCCATCCAATAACACACTTTCATTTTCAATTTGCACACCACTAATGAATTTAACATATTTATGTGATTATCCATATATTAAAGGTGTGAAAATCATAGCATGAACACACAATTGTTATCAACCATAATGATTTTTACCAATAACAACAATAAGTATCAAGAACATGAAAAAATTGTGGAAAAATGGGTAAACACCCATGAAACAATCCCCTTCCCATCAATTCACATTGTTCAATACATTATATTATTTAGTAAAATAGATAATACTAAATCAAAGATGAAAAAATCATGCTATCCAAATAAATTACACAAAATAAAGGGGAGTTGTTGAATCCTAGACATCAATATGAATGTTTGATGGAATTACAACAGAAGAATGGATGAATAGATTTTGAAACACCAAAATGCCTAACTTGAAATTCCTCATAACGTAATGTGAATATCCCATTATAAAACCACACTCGAACCTCAACCCAAAAATCGATGAAACATAAATGCAATGAATCTGTTGGTGATTTGATATAAGAATCGGTGATTAGTTTAAAAAGAATAAAAAATCAAGGAGAAAAAATTACAAGCCTAAATGTAATGAATCTGCCGGGACGTTGCCGGAGGAGAGGGATCCTACAGGGGGAAGGTGCACGTCACTGGAGCTGGAGGAAGGGAGGCGGAGGCCGAGACGTTGAGGTGGAAATTCCGGCCGGGAGGTTGAGGTCGGGAGAGGATGTGGAGTCCTAAGTGGGGATGAGATGGCCGGGTACCGGTGGTCGGATGGCCAGGAGGCGGAGGTCGGAGAGGGGAGTAGAGGGCTGGGAGGCGGAGGTCGGATAGCCGAGAGGCATTGGTCGGGGAGGGGGGGATAGGGCCGGAGGCGGAGGTCTGGAACCTAGGGTTCGAGCGGGGGAGCACGAGAGTGAGGAGGAGAACGGATGGTGGAGCGCGAGACGGAGTGAGGAGGAGACCCCGATGAAATTGTGGATTGAATACCCACGGTTCTAAAAAACCGTGGGTATTGATAAACAAAGAAGGCATATCCCCACGGTTTATCAAACCGTGGGGATAGATGTGTGGGGATAGACCCCCTTTCCAGTATTGTAAACAAAATATTATAAACTAGGATTGAAACCTAAAATTTATAAGGATTTGATAACATAGTATTCTAAAAAAAAATTAAGATTTATCTCCAAATAACATCAAACACTCTTATTGTCTCATACCATATATGTAATTTCCTAAATCACATAATCTCAGAAGGTTTCAGGCATAGCAAAAGCATGATTGGTCTTGTTCCCAACTTTAATTTTTACCATGATCAATTATTATTCTTGGATCAATAAGATGATGAATGCTAGTCTTCATGGAGTACAATAAATGATTTAGATAAATAAGTAAGATTCTTGAAATATTTATAACGGATCTTGAAAATCATGTTTATAATTAATTTAAATTTAATTTCTGAAGAAAAAAAATACTTGGTTCTTCAGTACTTTCTTCATTGATGATATTGTTCATCCGAGATGACGATTCTGTATTGTGTAATTTTGCTTGTGAGGATCCAAACGATAATCCATCTAACTGTGATCCACACATGCTCTAATGGTGTTTGAATAATGCCACTCACTTTTTGGGTTCTAGCACAATGAAGAGAGAGTCTTGTATCGATCATTCTTGATCATCTGTTCTTTAGTCTTAAAGAACATCTCTCGTTCTTGAGAGGGGGAGAGGAGAGGAGTCATGAGAAAATTCTTGGTTTGGATTTTCTCTTGTGTCACGGGTTTCCCATACATGGCACAATAGACGTACCTATTCATTTATTGACATGAGGATTCAGTTATAATATTTAATTGTGTAACAGTAATTAAATGCATTCATAATCTCATAGAAAACCCATGCTACAAAATAACAATAACCGCATCATTATTTGTGGTGTGCCAACTTGTGAAAAATGGAATCATAAATGAAATCTCATGCCATGTAATTATAACAGTGTTGTTATTACTATTATTTTGTGACAACTAGTTAAATTATTATATAACATCTTTTAAATAATTAATTTACTAGAGGATCGACCTTGGTCCACTCATACTCCACTTCCATTTATTGAACACCTAAATAAATAAAAAAAATTATTCTCTAAAATAAATATTTTATTTACAAACTAGTAAATAAATATTTATTAAATGTTCAATTAAATAAATAAAAAAATTATTCACAATCTTGCGAATAAATATTTATATAATTTATGAAATGATTTTAACTTGAATAAAATTATTCCACTTCCTTGATAATAATATTTATTCTATTAATTAAATTCAAATAGAATTTAACTGAGACCACCAGAAACACTTAGTGTGTGACCCTCTAGGATTCTTTCTCATTGGCATTAAGTGAGCTTACCTAAAGTCCAAGAGTACAGTCTAGAAATAGTTCAAGGCACCCAAGATAAATAACTTAAAGTCACAACAACAACAACCACATACGAACACCCACTGTGTAATATAATCCCTTTATATAAATATCATACCAAGATGGATTCATGATAGTTTCATCAACCTTTATTCTGGATATGTCATTCTTTGACAACCTGAAATAAAATCATCATTACACCATGGAAAAGGAATTTCATGTGATGTTTCTATTTCAATCAAAGGTCTGAGATATCAACTTCCATAAATTGAAGTGATAAATCCTTCCTCAACTTATCCATTAATAACATGTTATTTTTGATGCACCCAATGTACCCTACTTCTTTCCAAATATCTGTGCGATGGTTTTCATTAGTAAATCAATGTGTGTGAGTCATGACACATATTAATGATAATATTAAAGTCTAAGGACCATAACACACCCTTGAATATAGGAATATTTGGTGACATTAAAACATGCCAAATTCTTATTGGTGGGTTTGTTCTCATAATATCCCATCTTGGAGATTACCAAGTGTGAACATTAGGAGAAGAAGTATCATTTTCATATGTGTAATCACACCTAACGATCTTTATAATATTTTTCCCATGATATTATGTCATCCAACTGTAAAACTGTATTCAAGAATAATGTCATAGCACTTCAAGGTTCTCATCATAGCAGGGAACTATTATAACCTTGTCAATGCAATAAATACTCCAAAACATTATTACACTATATTCATGAAAAACAAAGAAAAATATGTAATAAGATGTTTAATATTTAAATATATTAAATATTCATGTAATCAAATTACAAATAGTTGGTTCTTGGATATCAACTCTTACAAACTCCCACTTGAACTAGAGCCAACTACCTACGATTTTCAGTCTACAAGACCTCACATTATGATCATGTATCTAATGATTTAAGGATTTAGTCAAGGGGTATGCCATGTTTTCTTCCATGGTGATATTTATCACTACAACTTCACCTCTCTGATAAAAATATCTGAATAGATGATACTTCGAAAGTATGTTCTTTGTATGATCCTAATTTTTGGAAAGGTAAGTTTTGTTTTGTTTTGGGTTTAACCATTTCATTTTGGGGCTTTAAAAGGTTTATTTGAAGTTTAGGAGGCCTTGGGGGTGTTCCAGGGGATCGGGACATGGAATAAGGGAAGTCTGGGCAAAGTAGACCAAGGCGCACGGCCTGCGCACAGTCAGCCAAACCGTGCGGCCTTCCCAGACTAAGTCGTGTGACCCTCCCTCCTTTGGATAGAAGTGAGTGCACGGTTTTCCAAACCATGCGGCTAAATCATGTGACTCTCCCTCCTCTGGGAAGTGGCATGGGCACGGATTGCGCATGGTTCGCCAAACCGTGTGGCTAAACCGTGTGGCCACTTAAAGTATGAAAATTAACCAAATTTCTACTCCGGGATTTATAACCCCAACTCGGGATGTTCCTCCCATCTCCCCCTCTTCACCTTAGGCACAAACCAAAGCTCCTAAGGACTCCAATAGATCAAACTCCCTTGATTCTAAGGTGTTTTTGGTGCCATTGGTTACGAATTGAAGCTCCAGGTAAGGATAATCTCCTCCTTGGTTCTTTTCTTGGTTTAAGGTTTGTGTCTTATCTCCATCTTGTTTCGAAACACTAAAACCCAATCTTTTGGGTGATTTCTAGGTTGAAGCTCGGAGGGTTGGTCGAATTGATGTCTAAGGACTCAATTGAGGGTGCGTTCAACAGTGGATTCATGGTAGGTGGTCTACAAGTTATATCCCATGGTTATTTAGGGTTTTTGTGCATGTTAAATTGTGTTATTGCTTTTTCTTGGTTATGTTTGGATATCCTTGTCATGTTTGAGAAGAGAGGTGTTTAAAATGGAAAATGGGAACCCTCACAATCCATGTGGGATGTGTTGGGTTAGACTTGACCTAATTTAGGGACATCCATTGGATGTGCCGGCTTTCCCGAGTTTGGGGATTGATATTGAACAAGTGACTTTGTGAAATGAAATGTGTAGCCCTTGATAAACATGTTGGCATGATTGGTTGAATTTGGAATAGAATATAGGTGATTCACCTAGACATGGCTATAACCGAAGGGTTATTTGGAATGGGTTAAATGGTTGATTGATGGAAATGATGAACGGATTAAATGGGTTAATGTGTAAATTTATTAAAGACTATAATGGGATAGATTATGGATCTAGGATGGAACGCTTAGTGAGATAGGCATAACACATGGGAATTGGGTGAATGGTTAAATGATGTGAAATGTTAATGTGTTAATGGGTTATGGAATAATGTGGTTTCCCATGTGGGTTGTTGTGAATGATGTTTGCTGATGGGAAATGGTTGGAAGGTTGATGGTTACATACATATAAGCATGTGCACATGGATTCGTAGAGTGGGGTATGACATGAGGATCTACACCCATGGGTTGAGTGAAGATTGGGGCTCTAAACTCCACCCAAAATGCATGGGTTGGTAAAGAGGACTGAGGGTCTATTCTCCTAACGGTTGCATCCACTCGGATTGAGGCTTCGAGGTGAGGATATGGTTTCTATGAGGGAGTTAATCCTAGTTAGATAGGAGAATGATGTGTTTACTCTCTTGCATGTGATTGATGGCCTTAGACCCATGTAACATAATGTATGTGATTAACCCATGGAAATGTGATGAAATGGTAAATGATGATAATTGGTGTGAAATGAATGGTATTGGAAGTATTAATGGCTTTGCTTTGAATTTTTAATGGAACCATAATTAATTACTTGGCATTTATCATTCAAACCCCTTTTGCATGCACTACCTATTTATACTGGATATTTTGTAGACACCGTTGGTGGTGGACTACTGAGTTTTACTCACACCCTGCTCAGGCCGCCATTGGGTACCCGAGCAGACTTCATGGATGCAGGCCAAGACAAGGGAAAGGGTCTTTGCTAGATATCTGAGTGGACATAGGTAGCATTTGGTGGAGGATCCAGACTTTTAGTTTGGACCGTTTTTGGGATTTTGACCATGTCTTTATTTTTGGGCATTTGTTCACTCATGCACTTGTAGTATGACATGGAATATTTATTATTAGTTGGAATTGGTTGTTATACGTGTTCCTTATTGTTGGTTTTTGTTTCCGCTATTTGGTTATTCTATTGTGGCTTACTCTGATAAAAAGGGGGTATAGTATCTCCACTTAACTACATAGACCCCCGCTGCTAGTCGGCAGCCTTCGGCGTACGGGGATGCGCGCTTAAGGTCATGTAACCACCTGGCTCGGAGCACCGGTTTAGTGTATTATGGGTTGGGGATGTTACAACATGGTATCAGAGGAGGTCTTTCTTCCACTTCTCTGTGGTCTTGTTATTTGGGATTGGTATACAAGGGTTAGGATGTGTCGGGCCTTGGTAATGAGCTCGTGCTTGGGAGTAGCTAACCCAAGTACAAGGGAAAACCCATGTCACCCAGGGTGGGAATTGATATTCTTGGTTGTTTGATGTTACAGTTGATGATATTTTTCCAATGGGTGATGCACATGTGGTTTGATGTGATTTGTTTACGATATTTGGCTCGTGGCCTTAATGGCATGAGGATTTGTACTCATGCATCATTGTAGGCACCTAGGGAGATAGGTGGCATGAATTTTATTAGGCACACACATGGGAGGGGTGTGTGAGGTGGGAAAGTACGGTGCATTATGTATTTCATGAAACCAAGAAATAATGAGAATAATGAAATGAAACCAGTGGGTAAATGACATTTAATGAAATATAAGGGTTTGAAATTAAGTGAAAAAAAATGTTCTGTAAAATGTTGTGTGAATTTGGTGGAAGGTGTGTTAAATCTCGTTCTTGGCATTATAGAGAGATGTCACCACGACGTCGATTACCAATTGGGAAATGGGAGGATGTTGATGAGAACACTCCTCCAGTAGAGGAGAAAGAAAATGTGGTAATCAATGAAGGTACAGATGACCAGTTCCGAGAGAACTTGGCTCGACTTATGCAGATGATGGATCGAGACCCAGGGTGGGTTGCACCAAGTATGTTTGAGTTGACAAGGGAATTCCAGCTGCAACACCCTCTGACATTCATCGGAGAGGGTGGGTCAGAGGCAGCGGAGTTCTGGTTAGAGTCCGTCCAGATGATATTGTATCATCTAGAGACTCCAGTTGAAAAGCGAGTGAAGATGGCCACTAATATGTTGTGGGGCTAGGCTAGGCACCATTGGTACATTCAGGCTCAAATCGAGTAGGCTGATGGAATGTCATGGGAGGTCTTTCAAGAAAAGTTTCTGGAGCATTTCTTCCCATAGACTTTGAGGCAAGAGTGGGCTGCAGAGTTTATGAGCCTGACTTAGGGATTGTTTTCGGTGATGGACTATGCTAGTCGCTTCATTGATTTGAGACTCTTTGTCCCAGTGTTAGCAGGGGATGAGGCAGCGGTAGCAAGACGTTTCCAGGATGGGATGAGGCATGAGATCAGGTCTCAAGTAAATACCTTCTGCTTGAAGAGGTTCGTAGAGGTAGCGGATCAGGCATTGATCTCGTAAGGAAATCTGAAGGGAGATTCAATCAGTGGGCTTGTGGTGCTAGTGGGGCAGAAGAGTAGTACAGCTACCGAGGGTCAGAACCGATTCCATGAGGGCTCACAGCATGGCGGTAGTGTACAAAGCAGCTGGAAGAGAGGTTCCGCCTCTCAGGATGGGGATTAGGTGTTCTTCTATCAATGCGGTAGGCCGGGGCATATTTGTGGTCAGTAACCTCGACCTCTAGTTGAGTGTCATTCGTGTGGAAGGATAGGACACATGCAGAGGTTCTACAGGAATCCTCGGGAAGCAGGGGAGCGTGATGGTGGAAAGCAGATACTGGATACGGGAAGAGGATCACTTGCCCCATACCAGGGAGAAAGTTGGAGCTCTACGGGCCGTACTGGCAGGGGCGGTGGATGTGGAACTCCACAGCAAGATCGCTCATGCCAGCAGGGTAGTGTAGCATAGGGTGTTCAGGCTGGAGCCTAGGGTAGAGGGGTAGGTTAGCTTCAGGCAGTTCAGTTTGCGCCTGGTGATGGCGAAGCCGGACCATCGACTGTTCGAGGTACGATCCTTGTAGCTTCTACAATTTCTAGTTCATTTTTTGACACAGGTTCCACACACTCTTTTATCTTTGCTAAACTTGTGGTATTTCTAGGTTTACCTATGGAAAGGGTGTGTGGAGTTATGTCAATTGACACCCCGTTGGGAGTGTGGGTTGAGGATATCAAGCAGTTCAAGGGATGTGCCTTGGAAGCGGGTGGGTATCATTTTCTGTGGGAATTGTTTGTTCTCGAGATGTCAGGTTTTGACCTAATCTTGGGAATGGATTAGTTTGTGTTTCATCGGGTGCACATATACTGTTATCATCATAGAGTGCCGTTCAGGTCTCTTGAGGGTGACGCTTACATTCACCGTGGCGAATACGATGTTCAAGCAGGGCGTGTGGGGCCGTTTTTTCAACATATGAGTGGAATCATGGACCAAGTGGCATATCTCATGCTTGATGATGATTAAGGAGGGGAACAAAATGTTTTTCCTCCTGTGTTGGAATGGTTTCGGGACGTGTTTCCTAAGTATTTCTTGGGGTTTCCACTCGAGAGGGATGTTGAGTTCACGATCGAGTTACTGTTTGGAGTGGAGCCAATTTCTATTCCGCCATACCGAATGGCTCCGAAAGAGCTCTAGGAACTGAATGTTTAGCTTGAGGATTTGGAGCGTAAGGGTTTTATCCATCCTAGTACATCTCCTTTGGGATCTCCTGTGCTTTTTGCAAAGAATGTTGTTGGGTCGTTGAGGTTGTGCGTGGACTATCGAAAGTTGAATCAGATGACAGTGAAGAATCGGTACCCTTTTCCTATAATTGATGACATTTTTGATCAGTTGATCGGTGCATCAGTGTTTTCTAAAATTTATCTTAGGTCAGGTTATCACCAGTTGAGGGTGAGGTCTTCTGATGTACCACGAACCGCTTTCCGGAGTCGGTATGGGTTGTTTGAGTTTTTGGTAATTCCTTTCGGCTTTACTAATGCACCGGTGGTGTTTATGGATTTGATGAACCAAATCGTTCATCCCTATCTAGATCGTTTTGTGATTGTCTTTGTCGAAAATATCTTAGTGTACTTGAAAACTCCAGATGATCATTCCCAACATCTTGACATCGTCTTGGGTATGCTAAGAGGGCATTGGCTATACGCCAAGATATCCAAGTGTCAAATTTGGATAGGTGAGGTGCATTTTCTGGGTCACATCATCTCTGAGGCAGTTGTGACAGTGGATCAGGAGAAAGTATAGGCAGTTGTATCTTGGGAGCATCCCCAGAGTGTTTCTGATGTTCGGAGTTTTCTGGGTTTGGCAGGGTATTACCAAAGGTTCATTTGGGATTTCTCTCACTTGGCAGCACCACTCTCAGGCTTGACCAAGAAGGGAATCAGGTTCGAGTGGTTGGGGGATTGTGAGGATGCCTTCTAAGAGTTGAAGAAGCAGTTGACGACCACACCTATCCTGATCTTACCTGAGCCGGGTAAGAAGTATGGCGTGTTTTGTGATGCATTCAAAATCAGACTTGGGGATATTTTGATGTGGGATGAGCGGGTTGTGGCTTATGGGTCAAGACAGTTGAGACCCCATGAGCGGAACTACCCCACTCATGATCTTGAGTTGGCTGCAGTAGTGTACGCCTCGAAGTACTGTAGGCACTATCTATTGGGGGAACGTTTTACCGTGTTTACAGACCATAAGAGCTTAACGTAAATCTTCTCACTGTGGGATCTGAATCTTCAACAGTGAATATGGGTTGAATATCTCCAGTATTTTGACTTTGAGTTGGTGTACATGTCGGGAAAAGGAAACAGTGCTGCTGATGCTCCGAGCAGGAAGGTTCAGAATCAGGCAGTTCAGGAGTCCAGCACCGAGTGGAGGGAGATGGATTTGTTTATAGAGATTCACCTGGAGGAGCAGGAGGAAAGTGGTCAGGTCACTCTTGCTTCCTTAACGATGTATCTGACTCTTTTTGGTCGAGTTAAGTAAGGTTAGCTTGATGATCCTAAGTGTTTGTCCATGAATGAAAATCTTAAAGGTGGGGAGCTACCTTCTAGTTGGGTAGTCGATGCGGAAGGTGTTGTTCGCGTTCGTGATCGTGTGGTTGTGCCAAGGTGTGTGTGGGAAGATTTGATGCATGATTTTCATGCATTGAAGTGGGAAGTGCATCCTGGTTTGACCAATATGTATCGTGATCTCCGAAAGCAGTTTTGGTGGCCTGGAATAAAGAAGGAAGTCTTGAGCTTTGTGGCACGGTGCCTTACCTGTCAGTAGGTGAAGGCTAAGCATCAATACCCAGGTGGTTTGTTGCATCCATTTCCCATTCCGGAGTGGAAGTAGGATGATGTAACAATGGATTTTTCATGGGTCTTCCAAGGACACCGCAGAATAATGATGCAATTTGGGTGGTCGTGTATCGGTTAACAAAAGTGGCTCATTTCTTACCGATTCAGGGGACCTATACAACCGACCAGTTGGGTGAGATGTATGTTCGGGAGATCGTGCAGTTACATGGGGTGTCGCGGACCATAGTTTCAGACCGAGATCCGTGTATCACATCGTGTTTCTAGCAAGGGTTGTAGAAGGCGCTTTGTACGCAGGTGTTTTTGAGTATGGATTTCCACTCACAGATGGATGGGAAGTCGGAGCATACGATCCAAGTGTTGGAAGACATGTTGAGAGCTTGTGTCTTGGAATTTGGTGGTTTTTGGGATAGGCACCTATCGTTGGTTGAGTTTTCTTACAACAACAGTTTTCACGCTACAATTCGGATGGCACCATTTGAGGTGCTTTATGGGAGACCATGTAGATCTCCGTTATGTTGGCTAGAGGCCGGTGAATTTGAGTTGTTGGGACCAAGTCTCGTGTAGGAGACTTCGGAGAGAGTCAAGTTGATCAGGAAGTGGATAGCTATGGCTCTGAGTAGGCAGAAGTCGTATGCAGATTTGAGGCGTAGACCTCTTGAGTTTGGGGTGGGTGATAAAGTATTCCTTCGGGTGTCGACATGGTTGGGTCACCATCGGATTCGGAAGTAGGGTAAGTTGGCGCCCAGGTATGTGGGACCTTTTGAGATTATGGAGAGGGTAAGACCAGTGGCTTATCGATTTTCTCTTCCACAGCGGTATAGGGGGGTGCATGATGTGTTTCATGTTTCGTAGCTTCAATGGTATCACCCTGGTCCATCTCATGTGGTTGATGTTGAGGATGTGGATCTTGAGGTTGATGCGTCCTTTGAGGAGCATCTGGTTCATGTGGTGGATCGTAGTGAAAAGGTCTTGAGAGGCAAGGTTGTGCCATTAGTGTGAGTACTATGGAAGCATGGTATAGTTCAAGAAGAGACTTGGGAGTGGGAATCAGATATGCGGGCTCAGTGGCCCGAACTCTTCTATTCGGTGGAGCAATGAGGCTTGGAAGCTTGGATCGAGGATGATCCGTTATAAGGTGGGGAGGTTGTAAGATCCCAGTTTTTGGAAAGGTATTTTTTGTTGTGTTTTGGGTTTAACCCTTTGATTTTGGGGATTTGAAAGGTTTCTGGGAAGTATGAGAGGCCTTGGGGGTGTTCCAGGGGCTCGGGGCACGGAAGAAGGGAAGTCTGGGAAAATCAGACCAAGGCGCACGGCCTGCGCACGGTCAGCCAGACCATGTGGCCTACCCAGACTAAGTCGTGCGACCCTCCCTCCTCTGGACAGAAGCGAGCATACGGTTTGCGCACAGTTTTCCAAACCGTGTGGCTAAATCATGTGACTCATCCTCCTCCATGCAGTGGCGTGTGCACGGTTTTCCAAACCGTGCATCCACTTAAAGTTGGAAAATTTACAAAATTGCCACTCCGGGATTATAACCCCAACTCGGTATTTTCCTCCCATCTCCCCCTTGACACCTTAGGCATAAACCAAATCTCCCAAGGACTCCAAGAGATCAAACTCCCTCGATTCTAAGGCATTTTTGGTTCCATTGGTTACGGATTGAAGCTCTGGGTAAGGTTAATCTCCTCCTTGGTTCTTTTCTTGGTTTAGGGTTTGTGTCTTCTCTCCCTCTTGTTCTGAAACCCTAAAACCCTATCTTTTGGGTGAGTTCTAGGTTGAAGCTCCAAGGGTTGGTCGAATTGATGTCTAAGTACTCGATTGAGGGTGCGGTCAACCGCAGATTCAAGGTAGGTGGTCTACAAGTTATATCCCATGGTTATTTAGGGTTTTTATGCATGTTAAATTGTGTTCTTGATTTTCCTTGGTTATGTTTGGATATCCTTGGCATGTTTGAGTAGAAAGGTGTTTAAAATGGAAAATGGGAAGCCTCACGATCCCTGTGGGATGTGTTGGGTTAGACTTGACCTAATTTAGGGCCATCCATTGGATGTGATGGCTTTCCCGGGTTTGGGGATTGATATTGAACAAGTGACTTTGTGAAATGAAATGTGTAGCCCTTTATAAACATGTTGGCATGATTGGTTGAATTTGGAATAGAATATAGGTGATTCACCTAGACTTGGAAATAACCGAAGGGTTTTTTGGAATGGGTTAAATGGTTGATTCATGGAAATGATGAACGGGTTAAATGGGTTAACGTGTAAATTGATTAAAGACCATAATGGGATAGATTATGGGTCTATGATGCAATGCTTAGTGAGATAGGCATAACACATGGGAATTGGGTTAATGGTTAAATGATGTGAAATGGTAATGTGTTAATGGGTTAATGCATGATGTGGTTTCTGATGTGGGTTTTTGTGAATGATGTTTGCTGATGGGAAATGGTTGGAAGGTTGATGGTTACTTACATATAATCATGTGCAAATGGCTTAGTAGAGTGTGGTATGACATGAGGATCTACACCCATGGGTCGAGTGAATACTGAGGCTCTAAACTCCACCCAAAATGCATGGGTTAGGAAAGGGGACTGAGGGTCTATTCTCCTAACGGTTTTATCCACCCGGACTGAGGCTTTGAGGTGAGGATATGGTTTCTATGAAGGAGTTAGTCCTGGTGATATAGGATAACGATGTGTTTACCCTCTTGCATGTGATTGATGGCCTTAGACCCATGTAACATAATTTATGTGATTAACCCATAGAAATGTGATGAAATGGTAAATGATGATAATTGTTGTGAAATGAATGGTATTGGAAGTAGTAATGGCATTTCTTTGAATTGTTAATGGCACCATAATTAATTAATTCGAATTTATCATTCAAACCCCTTTTGCATGAACTACCTGTTTATACTGGATATTTTGTAGACACCGTTGGTGGTGGCCTACTGAGTTGTACTCACACCCTTCTTGGTCCGTCATTGGGTACCTGAGCAGACATCATGTTTGCAGGTTAGGACAAGGGAAAGGGTCTTTTCTAGATAGCTGAGTGGACATGGGTAGCACTTGGTGGAGGATCTGGACTTGGATTCGAGGCCGTTTTGGGGATTTTCTCCGTGTCTTTATTTTTGGGCTTTTGTTCACTCATGCACTTGTAGTATGACATGGAATATTTATTGTTAGTTGGAATTGGTTGTTATACATGTTCCTTGTTGTTGGTTTTTGTTTCCGCTATTTGGTTATTCTGTTGTGGCTTACTCTGATAAAAAGGGGGTATAGTATCCCCACTTAACTACATAGACCCCCGCTGCTAGTCAGCAGCCTTTGGTATATGGGGAGGCGTGCTTAAGGTCATGTAACCACCCGGCTCGGTGCACTGGTTTAGTGGCTTCTGGGTTGAGGATGTTACATGCTTTGTCCGCTAATGTGAGCTTGGATCTTTTGTGAGATCCACCATTGCATTATTATCATAGTACAGTGTGAGGGGATCTTTACTACTAGGTATCACATCTAGATTCTAGATGAAGATTCGCTTCCAAACTACTTCTTTATCTGCCTCAAAAGTTTCAATATACTTGTACTCTGTTGTAGAATCTTCAACCACACTCTTCCTTGAGCTCTTCCAGCTCACTGCACCTCCATTCAAAGTGAATATGTATCCAGTTTTCAAATTCATGTCATCTTGATATATTTGGAAACTAGCTCTTGCATATCATTTGAAGACTAATTCTTCATATCCTCTGTAAACCAATAGAATATCCTTATTATTACTTAAATACTTTAGGATAGTCTTGACTGTCATCCAATGTCGGTCACTTGGGTATGATTGATATCTACTTACCACACTCAATGTGTATGCGACATCTATCCTAGTATATAGCATGGAATACATGATTGATCCAATCATTGATTCATATGGAGTCCTTCTCTTTCTCTTTCTCTCCTCATGTGTGTGAGGATACATTTTCTTGGAAATATGAATGCCATGTGAAGATGAAAACAATCCCCTGTTGGATTGTTCTATACTGAATCTCTTCAGTATATTTCCAATGTATGTACTTTGACTTAAGCCCAATAATCTCTTGGTTTTATCATGATGGATATTGATTCCACGAATATATGTTGCCTCACCCAAGTTCTTCATATAGAAGCATCTATTCAACCATGTCTTAACAGACTGTAAGACTAGTATCTCATTTTTTAATAAGTAATATGTCATCAATATATACTATTAAGAAAATGACTACGCTCCCGCTAAACTGTTTGTTGAAACAAGGCTCACATTCAATCTTGATAAAACCAAATTCTGTTATGAAATCATAAAAATGAATGTTTCATGACCTGGATGCTTGCTTTAATCCATAAATGGATTGTTATAACTTGCATACCTTATTGGAATCCTTGGGAGTCATAAACCTTTCAGTTTGTGTCATGTAGAAATCTTCCTGAAGATTACCATTAAGGAAATAATTTTTGACATCCATTTCCTAAATCTCATATTAATGTTAAGAAACAATGTCTAATAGAATTCTAATGGATTTCAGTATTGCAACTAGTGAAAAGGTTTCGACGTAGCCAATGCCTTGATGTTGATTAAACCCTTTTGAAACCAGTCATTCTTTATAGGTTCTACAATATCCTTCCATTTCTAGTTTCTTCTTGAATACCCATTTGCAACAAATAGGATTTACATCAACTAGAGGATCTACCAAAATCCATACTTGGTTTTGGTACATGGAATCCATTTTAGAATTCATGGCTTCTTGACACTTGGAAACATATGTGCCACTTACTGCTTCCTTATAGGTTAGAGGATCATTATTATCAAATATTAATGAGTCACCATCCTAAGTAACTAGAAGACCATACTAATCTAGTTCGCTAACCTTTCTTTTACTCCTACGTAGTTCTTTTGTCTCTAGAATAGTTCTTTCTTCCACAGGGCTTTGTGGAATCTAGTCATGTACCAACTCTTGTCTACCTTGAGCCTCGACTTCATTAACGTCTATCTTGATCCCACTATCTCTTTTGGATATGTTCTCCCTCTCAAGGAATATGGAATTTCTTTCCACTATAATACTTTTTTCTAAGGGTTCATATAGCTAATGTCCCCTTGTTTCCTTGGGGTGTCCTATAAAGGTACACTTTGTGCCTTGAGGTGCAAGTTTGTTATCTAAATAGGCCTTGATAGATGCTTCACTTCCCTACACATGTAAATTCGATAACATGGCTTTCTTTCCACTCCATAACTCATATGGAATACCATTTATCATTTTTTTAGTACTTGGTTTAGTATGTGTGCTTCTGTTTGTAATGCATATCCCCAAAAGGATAATGGAAGACTTGAATGACTCATCATTAATCTCACCATGTCCAACAAGGTGAGGTTCCTCCTTTAAATCACACAATTCCAATGGGGTGTGTAAGGAAGAGTGATTTAGGATTGGATCCCATACTCTCGTAAGTAGTCAATGAAGTATTGATTTATATATTCTCCACCTCAGTCTGAGTGGAGTTTTTTAATCTTCTTACTAAGATGGTTCTCAACTACATTCTTGTATTATTTTAACTTATCAAAATAATCTGACTTATACCTCATTAAGTAGATATATCCATATCTACTAAAATAATTAGTAAAAATTATGAAGTATTAGTAACCACCCCTTTCTTCAACTTGAAATGGTCCACACACATCGATATGAACCAATTAAAGAAGCTCTTTAGGCCTTTCACCTATCCCACTAAATGGGGATTTGGTCATTTTTCCTTTTAAACATGAATGACATATACCTAGTGGTTTTAGTTCTAAATAATCTAAATATCTATCTTGATGTAACTTTTTCAAGCATTTATCATTTATATGACCTAGACAGTGATGCCAAAGTTGGGTGTGGTATGAGTCATGTGAAGTATCTTTGTTATCAATTTTCATTACTTGTTTTTTATAATCCAACACTTAAAGATCATTGTATAAATGTGCCCTACCAAAACAAATGATATCTTTGTAAAAGAAGCAACATTCATTTCCAAATTTGATAATAAATCTATTTGTATCTAATCTTTATATAGAAATAATGTTTTCAGTAACATACGGAACATAATAACAACCATTCAACACCAAGATCATCCAAGTTGGCAACGTGAGGTGGTAATCCCCAAAAACTATAGCAGTAATTTTGGCTCCATTGGTTGCTCGTAGATCTACCTCCCCTCAGTAAATCTTCCTGAATCTACTTGTTTTATGTATTTAGATACATATGTGAGCACCACAATCTGTATCTAATACCCAATTTGTAGAAATATATATATTTAATTGGATAAAAATGCACCAAACACTTCCCCTTGATTCTCAGGATAGGTTCATTTCTTTATCCAATGGCCCTTCTTACCACATGCAAAACAAATAGCTTCTTGTTCCCTTATCTTGACATTCGTCTTCCTTTTCTTTGAAGGTTATGAATAATATTTGGGATTAAATATCTTCGCCTTCACTTTCCTCTTATTCACTATAAATATAGAAGGATTTTTACACTTCATATCTTCTTTCACTTGGAGAATGAGAATAATAAGATCAGATAGATAATTCTCAATGTTGTTCATATTGAAATTAAAAAAAAGATGGAGAATCTATGAGTGAGTGATGTAAGAAGAAGATTGATGCCCAATTATTTAGGGAGTTTAAACCCTATAACCTTCAGGTTCTCAATGTAGCCAATGAGCTTCACTGCGGGACACCCAGCTGGTGCACCCTATCCAATATTATTTAGAAAGAGTTCCTTGTAGATCTCAAACCATTCTTGTCTTTCTATCTTTTAGCAATGACTATGGAGGTGCTTGAGCATGCTATAGGCATCCATGTTTTCATGAGACTTCATGAACTCACTATACATTGATGATAACATCAAACATTGAACATTGACTGCATCATTCATATGTTTCTCATAGACCAATAACTCTTCATCACTCACCTTTTGGGAAGGAGGATAAGGTAATGGTGAATATAGTATGTAGGAAATCCCTTCATGGTGTAGAATAACCTGAAGGTGTCTAAACCCTTCCTGGAAGTTACTACCAATGAGGATATTCTCTTTATCAAGAATTGATCGCAGGGATACTGAGGTTGAAGAGCTTGTCATTTTATTCAACAATTAAAAGATAATATGATTAGTACTTTCTTGATTACATTTTATGAGAAATAATAAATTAATTTTATCAAGTCTCCCACTATTTTGTTAAGTCCCAATGACCCTCACCATTGAACTCGAAATGTCCAGTTGCTATGACATTCTAGTGGAAAAGATTTGTATTACCCTTTGAATAAACCCAACAAAGGTTGGTCAAACTATTTGAAGGAATTTAGGTGGGAATGTATTTTCCAACTATGGGCTTGTAGCTCCTTAATCCGTTGAGTGGACTCTCCAATCCTAAAATCCTGACTAGGATTTCCTCAAAACTTGCCTCTATATTACACCATGTCTAGAAAAGGATACTCCTCTTGATGAAATATGGTTAAGTAAACCTGAATCCTTTTATAAGGTCTTTTTGTATAAAAGTATGTGACCCAACAAGGGTAGGTCAAACACATAGTTTTATTGAGTCATGTCCTTAATCAAGTAACTAAAGGCTTAGTCTGACTTAATATTTTGTTGAGGTATTTTTATCTCTTATGAATATTTTTCTTTATTGTCGTTATCACATGATTGTTAATATTAAGTGTAACTTACTAAGTGACTAACCATGTCTTGATAATATTTACGCACAAGCCTGGTTTATTTTCATTCCATCTGCATGCTTGTTAGTTCATTAATTATTTGATCACGACAACACATCCATAATGAAAAACCACGAAACTGACAGAAATAAAATAAAGGGAATGGTCATGAGATTTTTTCCAATAGTTAGTTTATATAGTGGTTGATAAACTAACCCTAACCTAGCGGATAAACACCGTCAAGTTCACATCTTTCCACCTTTCCACCTTTGTATCTCCTTGAATTGTTTTCACCTTGGCTACTGACATGGACCGACTCCACCAGCTTGGGATCTCCATCCATTTCATATGATTTTTAAACTCACACACAATTGAGGGGTAAAAGGGGGTTTACATAAAAAAACATGTGCATGTGGGCCCTACAGATTAATAAGGAGAGATGGTTTGTAGGCTAACAATTAATTTAATAAATAAATTAAAATGAAACCAATTGCATACAAAGGTCTTGGTCTAGCTCTTGATCACCCACATACATGCAATAAGTTACATATTTAATAAAACTAGAATTCAACTCATTACTCATTTTTATTAAGATAAATTTCACTCAAATCAATTAATTATTATCTTTAATTAATCAATCCTTTTATCATAATACTTTTCTGAATTTCCTTGAGATTCTCATCCAAGTACATAAATTCACCTTGGAGGTATCCTGGTGAATACCCATTCATATATACCCAAAATGAATTATATTCAAATATTTTTTTACTCTTAGGATATATGGAATACAAGATGTGTCAATGAATAGATTAACAACATGTATTATGATTTATAAATGATATGTAGTTCGAAAAATTACACAAATAATAAATTTTTTACTTTGTGTAATTTGGTAAAGTACACAGCGTGTAGATCCAACAACACAACATGTACTACCTTCACCGTATATCCTAAAGTACATGCTTAGGGACTCGACATGTGAAGCACACGTTGGAAATTTCAAAGAACACGGTGTGTATAGTGGGCTACACACTGTGTTGTCTCCACATTACATGGTTACTAGTCAGCTTAGTCATATATGGGATACACATTTTATCCCTTAACCCAAAGGGGCTACACGTTGTGTGTAGTGGGCCACATGGCGTGTAATCTAGTAAGAGTGTGCATATCTATCCCAGTCAACACACAATATAGAATTAACTACACTATGTGTAATAAATGCTCACTAGTTGAGTAATTTCCAAATTACTTCTGATGTGTTGAACATGACTACACGATGTATAGTCTGGATTACATGTTGTGTATGGAGTAGAACATAGCGTGTAAGTCCTAACACATGGTGTGTACGTTCATATCACCTGGGAAAAATCATCAGCACCTCTTGATTAGTTTTACATTTTAATTTTAATCAAAAAATCATTCGTTTCTATGAAATCTTCTAGAAACAAAAGGAGGGAGAAGAGATCTCTAAATCTAGATTATAAGAATGATTAACCTTGAATTGACAAACTAAATTATTAATCTATAAATCATAAACAGATTGTTTAAATAATTATAAACTATGATTACCTTGCTCTGATACCACTAGATGGTTCTGGGTGTAGCGAAAGCACAGTTGGGCTAGTTCCCAACTTTAATTTTTTACCCTAATCAGTTATTATTCCGAGATCAATACAAAGATGAAAGTCAATCTCCACAGAATAGAATAAAATATTTTTATAAATAAGGAAGAGGCCCAAAACTTTTAGAGAGGATCTTTCACATCATGTTTATAATTAATTTAAATTTTATTTCTGAAGAAATAAAATATGTTGTTCTTCAGTACTTTCTTCATTGATGATGTTGATCACCGAGATGGCCCTTTCGGATTATCTCATTGAACCTGCAAGGATACGAACCAAAATACCTCAAATGGTGATCCACACGTACTCCAATGGTCTTCGATTTATGCAACTCACTTTTTGGGTGCTAGCACAGTAAAGAGGGAATCTTGGATCGATCATTCTTGATCAGTTGTTCTTCAGTCTTGAAGAACATCTCTTGTTCCTAAGAGGGATAGAGGAGAGGAGTCAAAATAAAATTCTTGACTTGGAATAGCTCTTGTGTCACCATTTTTTCATATGTGTAACAATAGATGTACCTATCTATTTATTGACATGAGGATTCAGTTATAATATTTAATTGTCTAACATCAATTAAATATATTCAACCCCTTAGAGAAAACTCATGCCAAATAATAATAATAATTGTGTCATTATTTTTGGTGTGCCAACTTGTGTAAAATGGAATCATAAATGAAATCTCATGTCACATAATTATAATAGTGATATTATTTTTTTGTGCCAACTAGTAAAATAATTTTTTACCATCTTACAAATTATTATTTTACTACCAGACCAACCCTGATCCCCTCAAAATCCACTTACATTTATGGAACACCCGAATAAATAAATAATTCATTAATTATCTTAAATAAATATTTTATTTACAAACTAGTAAATAAATATTTATTAAATTTTCAATAAAATAAATAGATATATTTTTATTCACAATCCCATGAATAAATATTTATTTAATTTATGAAATCATTTTAACTTGAATACAATTATTCCACTATCTTGAGAATAATATTTATTATATTAATTAAATTCAAATAAAATTTAATCGGGACCACCAGAAACACTTAGTTTGTGACCCTATATGATTCTTTTTCATTGGCAATAAGTGATCTTGCCTAAAGTCCAATAGTACTATCTAGAAATGGGTCAAGGAACCTAAGAGAATGAACATAAAGTCGAAATGATGAAATCCACAAATGAATACTCACTGTGTAATATAATCCCTTTGTCTCAATATCTCATCAAGATGGTTTTGTGATAGTGTCATAAAACTTTATGATTGATATATCATTATTTTACTACCTAAAATAAACTCGTCATTACTCCATCGCAATGGAATTTTGTGTGACGGTTCTATTTCAATCAAAGGGCTAGGATGTCAACTTCTATAGATGGAATGGAATAATACTTCCTCGACATATCCATTAAAAACATTTCATTCAAGACACACCCAATGTACCCTACTTCCCACCAACTATCTATGTGATGGTTTTTATTAGTAAATCGAAGTGCGTGAGTCATGAGACATATTAATAATAATCTTAAAATCTGAGGACCATTACACAAGCTCACAGATAGAAATATCTGATGACACCAAAACATGCAGAATTTTTATTGGTGGGTTTGTGCTCATAGTATCCCATCTTAGAGATTACCAAGTACGAACTTCATGAGAAAAAGTCTCGTATACTTACGAGTACTTTCACATGATGGTTTGTATACTATGTGTCCCATTATAGAATGTCATCCAACTGCATAAATATATTTAAGAATATTTTCATAGCACTTCAAGGTTCTCATCATAGCGGGGAACTATTATAACCTTGTCAATGCGACCAATACTCCCAAAAATTATTACACTATAGTCATGTAGAACAATAAAAAATACTTAATAAGATATTTAATATTTAAATATATTTAATATTCATGTAATCAAAGTACAAATATTTGGTTCTAGGACACCAACTCTTACAATATTAATCTATGTTATCCATTTCCATAAATAACATGAATAACCATAGAATCATAATTTCCCATAAAATATAATTCAACCTTTATTTCTCCAATAAAATCCCAATTTATTATATTTTCCTCAATCTTATATCATTACCAAAATAGTGAACCTCTTTCGAAATAACATTCATCACTTAATCACTAAATCATTTTCTAGCCGTAAGGTTATCTATTTGATAAAACATATGTTACAAAAATAAATTTTTCTTCACCCATAAAATTGTTTAACTAAAAATAAAAATTCATACTAACTAGGGATTTATGTAATCTAGTGGAAGTCAATTCACCCTTATCGCTCTTCAGTTATGGGTTCAATTCCTGTAGCCTTACCGGATACGACGAGTTGTCACACATCCTACGGGTTGTATTATTTTTCTAAAACTATATAATTCTTATAACATTTACAAAAAATGATAACGTCCTAAAAAATAACTATAACATGTTTCAACCAAAAAATTTATCTCATACCTTTTTTTTTGCATCCCAAAAAGTAATATCCCATAATAACCTGAAAAATAAATGTATCCAAAAACACCATTAATCCCCTTAAAATTTCATAACTTAAAGACTCCAAAGGGGTTTCTAAGGCATTGAAATTATAATCAACCTTGAAAATATAAACTCATGATGATATAAATACCTCTTAAGATAACATCTTAATCTCCAAAAAAATTTAAACACTGCTTTGATACCAACTATAAGGATCCAACCTTAAACATAACTTATTCTAGTTATTTTAAAACTATAAATCACTTCATTTTCCCACAGGTATTTTCAGTATATATTTTTTAGATAATTAGGAAAAAATATTACAAATAAAACTCATACATTACAAGTGGAAACTTATACTCAGTATCCATTTTTCCACCAAATGAGACCCTTTTAAAAACATGATTTATTTTAAAGAAACATCTTCAATACTTTAATCATTAAATAATTTTTTAATTAACAAAATTAATACCTATAAAAAATATTTTAAAACATGATATGAGCCAAAAAATCTTAGTTAGGTATATAAATAAAAAAAATTTAGTCTAGTGAAAACATGGAAACCCATTATAAAAATTTATTAAAAACTAATTATAAATCATAGAAAAATAATGTAGGTGTCTTAGGCCATCATTACCATATAAATATTACATTCATCCTTACAATTTGAGTAACCATAAGGCTAACTTCCATCTCTGGAGTACCTAGTTAATTGGAGAGAAATAATGGGGATCAACACTTTATATAACCTATATTAAGCTCACCTGTGAGTTATAATGGGGCTCAACCCTTTATATATATTGTCTAAAGAACAAATCATGAATAAAATCCTTGAAAACATTTTTTTACCCATGTTTAAAATACCTTCAATAATAAATTACCATTTCCAGGAAAAAATAACTTTTAAAATCTAGAAACAATTCATATAATAGTGAAACCATTTTCTTTAAAATAATAATAATAACTTATAAAGACAAAATTAATGGTATAAAGAGTCATGAAAGTGGGAGAAATTTATCATTCCTTATAAGTTTAAAAAAACATTCCTTTTGAATTTTGTAAAAATAGTTGAAAAAGGAACTTAGTTTATTTAACAGATAGGCCCTTATATAAAACCATTAAAATATTCCTTTATAATAAATTTTGTGACAAATTAAAAAAATTACCATTTAAAAAAAATCCATAAAAAAAATTCATAAAAATCATTTTAAAAACATGGACATTAAAGATAAATATTTAGATAATAAAATTTTAAAACATTTAAAATAGGGTTTATTTAGTTAAAAAGTCTATTAATTTGAGTCTGACTCATCATGTACATTCTATATATTACTAAATAATAAAATTAGTTTAATTATTTACTTTATTTATAACCTTTTTTATTATTATCATTTCTTTTATATCACTTATTATCATGTTATAACAATTAATTATTTATTAATGTTCATGTTTGATGTTTTGATGATATTTAGTACATGAGACCAAAATGACTTTGGTATAATGTATATAGTCAAATTGGGCATTATTACATCTTATAAATAATAATATTCATTAAATAATAATTAATTTTATACATAAATTATACTTTTAAATCAAACCATTTATTATGGTCATGAAAAATGAACTATGTTACAAACATGGAGATTGTATGTCGTACGTAAGCATGAGTAAAATTTTCATTTTTTAATGATAATTATAGAAAGAATGCAAGTATTATTTTATATTTAAATAATTATAATAATATAATTAATATAATATTAATCATTTAAATGTATTTATATATATCATCCTTGTGATTTGGTGATGAGAAATGAATCACATCGCTCTGTGGAGGTGATAGTTCACACGTACACATGAATGACATTATTATTTTCATGTGCATATAAATGTAAGAAAGTTAATGATATATTATCTTTTAATAATGATAAATATTTAATTAATTTCATATATTAACTTTAATACCATCATTATAACCATTCTTGAGAGACGGTTATGGAAAATAAATTATATCGTTTCGTGAAGCCATAGTTTTCCATATATAGGAATGATAATTATTTTCCCATTTGATGGAAGTGGAGATGGATTTATGTGATTATATTAAAATAATAACATCTCAGTATATTTATGATATTTTATATATTATTTCATATTGTTTGAATAAGATTTTAAGGAATTAGAAGAAGAAATAAAACATTAATACTTGACTAAAAACAATACCTCTTCCTCGTACAGTCTCCTTTTATTGACATCTTAACACCTCTAAAAATGGTGGCATTCTTAAAATAAGGCCTTTATAATATAGGGATTGATTATATTAAAGTATTTTTCCATATATTTTTCATAAAAAATAGGTTATGAAGTGTGAAGAAAAGTAAATAACGGGTGCCCTTTTGTAGGAGATGGGAGGGGCTCTTTTGGAATTATTCAAATTATTAAATTAATTTAAATTGGTTATCTATTTAAAATGGATTAATACTGATTTATTTTGAGTATATTATTATTATGTGTCTCAATAAATTTATAAAATTAAAATTAAACAAATTTTGAAAACTTTTTAATCTTTATATTTTTGTTTTAACCCTTATTTAACCATTTTAATTCTTACCATGATATCGTGTAAGTTAGACTTTGAGGGTTGATATAATTACTATAAAATGAAAAAAGGAAAATAAATGAGTCATTTATTAAATTTTGAGACTAATACAAATAATTTTTATTAATTTTAAAAAAATTTAATTTTATATCATTTAATAAAATATTATTTATTTTAAAATATCATTAATGTAAAATTTGACACTATTCAATAATAAACTCTTAAAAAATATCATAACAACATGATATCATAAAAATAAATATTTTAACTCATAAATAAAATGTAAAATTCATCTATATAATTCATGTATGACATTAATTATATCAAATTATATTGGTTTTAATATTTTTAAAATCATTTGTTTCATATTTCCATTAATTAAACAATTATTTTAACATCATTATGAATGCCTTTAATTTAATTATTTCTTAACTAAAAATTAAAAATAAATTATCATGATGTATTTGAACATTTTATATTTAAAATTTATATTTATATTTTAACATATCCCTTATATAATATAAAAAATATTTTACTTGTTAAAAATAAAAGTGTGACCAAATAGACTTTTCTTCAAATATAAAATTATAAATGTCATAATCTCATCCAAGATGGTTCCAATTCATATAATTTCATCCAAAGGATGATTTTTTAAACACACACTCATCAAATGAAATTAGGATAAGTATTAGGGTAATTTTATATTATTTATAATATTATTTTTACCTTTAATTGCCCAATTTACCTTTAATAGTGGTAATAAATAATATTACTAAAGTTACTATTCATAATGTCCAAAAATAAAGTGGAAATATTTAATAAATTTTAATCTTATGATTTTAAATACAGAATAAATTTTTAAAAATTAAAAATACAAATAATTCTTAAATTAATTAAAAATTAATACCATTTACTAAATGAGAAAACGAGTTTTTAAAGTAAAACATTTAAAAGATTAAAATGATTTAATATCCAAATTCAATGTAAACTTTATTACAATGACCTAAATTGGATTAAATGATAAAAAATTATCAACTTTACTTTATGACCAATCAAAAATACAATTTAACACTATTAATTATTTAGATGAAAAAATTTATTTCAATTAAAATGCAATGTTTTTCATTATTCATCAAAACAAATTATCAGAAAAATACCAAAAATTAAACCAAAGTAAATTTTGATATTATTATTTCAAATAAGTTGTTATTTTTTTCAAATATAATTTTTAAAATATTCAAAAACTATATTTAAAATAAGTGTGTTATCAAAAGACTTTAGAACTGCCTTTTTCGAAAAATACATCTTTTATGCGTAAAATTGGATTTGTTCTTATATCATGTCAAGAAAAATTATAATATGAATGTTAAACGTTAGATTTACTATGTTATATATATATATATCATTAATATAATCCAATCAATGTTATTTGAATCTTTTATAAACACACTTGTTCACATTTAAATTGTTTTTCAGAAAATGGTCTCCTTTTATTTTCAAAGGGGTTTTATTTTCATTTATAATTAATTGGTAACAAAATAATTAATTATATATACATGTGTAAGTCCAATTTTCATAATTCAGTTAATATTTTTCATTACCTCCATTATAATTTCTAGGTTATAATTGTATCATTTAAATATTAATATTTAATTGCTTGTTTAAGCACGATGTGGCATATCATGTACGCTATCTAACATACTATTTCTTATTTAAAAACTCATGATGTTACATAATATATATTGGGGAAGAGTTTTAATTAAATTTTTGTATTATTTATTTGATAAAATTTTTTAAACATTGAAAAAATATATTTCTATGCATAGACAAGAATAAATCCAGTTTTATTCTAAAAAATGAATTTTCTTCTAAAACAGTTTTTTTATCAATTTTTGCACTTGTATTAAAATTAATTAATTCAATTTATAGGTATTTAATTAGATAAAATTAATTATTTATTTAAAATTATGAGGTAAAAATTTGGTAAATATATCCCTTTTATTTTTTAGGAATATGAATAGTAATTGTGGAAATATTTATCACCTTAGTAAATGGTAAATCAACTTAATCTATATTAAAAATAAATTATAAGGCCATAATTTTTTTATACTAATTATTATTGGATAAATTAAATTAAACCATTTACATATTTTTCCCTAAATATATTTGTTTAAAAGACATTTTTTCATGAAAATGACTTACATATTATTTAAATCAAAGAAAGTTACAAAATATCACTCACTTAGTTCTAAATCTTCTTTATTTGTTCACATAGGGACAAAAACTAGTTATGAATGATTATTAAAATTAATTATGTTCATAATTAAATTATTTTCATTATGAAATTATATTTATAATTTTTAGGTATTATATCATTACCATAAATGCTTACAAAATGCTAAAATCGTATTTATTCAATTAATTGAATAATTAAATAAATGATTTTGAAAATATTAAAATTAATATAATTTGATAAATTTATAGTTTTAAATTAATTTATAGGTGAGTATAAAATATTAGGTCTTTTTAAAATATTATATTCCAATTCCAACTTTTTTGTTATCTCTTTTAAGCTAAATAAAATGAATAGTGTCGAAATTGACAATAATGATATTTATCAAAATAATATTTTATTAAATTATTAAAAAATCATAAAAAATTAAAATAATAAAAAATTTATATTATATGGTCTAGAATTAAATAATTTATAAATTTATGGGCCAATTATCACCTTATAAGTAAACATTTAAACGCTTTAATATTGAAAAATTTGTTACCGTAATAAAAATTAAAATTTGTTAATTAGGGTTAATAAAAATGATAAGCTATAAAATAATAAAAAAACATGTATAAATTTTATTTTTTATTGTATTATAACCTTATACTACATTATATTATATAACTAATCTATTTGGAGGCATTTTTCTTGAGAACTAATCTATTATAATTTAATCATTTGAGAAATTCCAAAAGAGCCCATCACCTAAATTATAAAAGGGAACCTCCTCCCTCACTTATTTACACAAAATTTAGCCTTTTAAATCTGAAAAATCTTCAAATTTATCTTATAAAATTATTTATCCACATTCTATAGGTTTTCTTCTTCCCAAAATATGAACTCTTGAGCCCTTTAGAGGAGATCTAAAGGAGTCATTTTAAAAAAGTGGTAATCGTCTTACCCGATCACTTTATTTTATAATCTTCTTTTCCTATTGTAAATATATTTTATTTATCATAATGTAATAAATTAATTAACCTAAATATTATTAATTATTATTATGATTATAAAAAAATCATTATACACCCTCATTCCCATCAAATGAGAAGTGAAGTATCTTTCATGTGTGTGTATGGCTTACCATATCCACATATTGTTACAATCCATTTTTATCACCATATTTTATGGATGTGTATTATTGTAGGATAATGTTTATAAATGATATTAATGATAAAATTATACTTATATATTTATAATATCACATCTACCTAATTACCATCCTATCCTTTGGGAAACGATAATTTCGTTCATACATGTGTGTGGACTACCACCTCCACAAAGAAATGTGATTCGTTTTTCATTTATATTTTACATGTATGGTAATGAGTAAGAATTTTATTGATATATATGACATATATTATTTAATAATTATTCTATAAATTATAATTAATATATATATTTCTTTTTTTCCATTCATCAAAAATTGAAAATAGTGTCCATGCATACGTACGGCCAACGTTCTCTATAAACGGTTTAATTAATTTTTCTATATATTACTTTTATTAATGGATATAAATATGTTTATAATTAATATATATTATATTTATATCATCATTAACATTATAGAGATGATGGAACTGAGAAAAATTTACAAGGATAGGAAAAACTGAGTTGAAATACTCATGATAAATGAAACAATTAACACCTAGAAATGATGATTATGATAAGAAATTATTGATAAAAGGGGGAATTTAAATACTATAAAGGGATAATTTATGATGTTATAAGTATAAAAATTAATTTTTTATGTAATTATAAAAAATTTAAATTTATTATATAGGACATTATAGTGCTTTTGAAGCAAGTTGAACTCGGGGTAAGGGATTTTAGTATCACTTTTATTTATGTATGGCACAGGCCTTATACACCACTTATTTCGTTTATGTGTTGTATATAATTCCCATGAATTACTTTTATGATTATTATCATGAAAATTGTGGTGATTTACATATCCATTTAAGTCTATTTCTTTCATGGGGGTTACAATTCAAATGTTACCAAAGTGGTAAGAATTTTATGTTACAATATCACTGTTTATCAAGATTTTTTATGATTATGTTTCTGATGATGAAAATTTATAATATAATTCTCTAAAAACTCATGAATTTTCTTCTCCTCTAGTTGTTTCTTGAAAAGAAAATTTTCTTTTCATTTTCATCACCTTAAGTTCTCAAGGGAGAAAAAATATATTTTTAAGGAAAATCAACTTTATTTCTTTCTTCGGTTGAAAAAAAAATTTCTTCCATATGTAACACCCCAAGATTTCATAGTTTGTTATTTTCTTTAAAGTAAATCATTATCATGTGCTACACGCAACACCGAGTTCAAACACACCATGACTTACCAAACTAGACGTTCAAATAGTGGTAATGAATAGTATTAACAAAATTTTGAATTTTATATACTCCATATAATTTTAGAATCCATATTATGTGTTTCTTAGACATAATATATGAAAAAATTCATTTTTCAGATAAAAGAAGTATTTTTCAAAAAAATGAAATTTTACCACCTTTTAATGGAAAACCCTTTTTAAAACCAATTTTTGACACTTTTATATATTCAATTTAATGAAATTAAATTATTCTTTAGAATCGGGACATAAAATTTTATTTTGGATAAATTTTTGGTACTTTTCTAATAACTTTCAAATTTTGATGAATACTGAAAATACTAAATTTTAATTGAATACAACTTTTTTAATCAAAATAATTTAGTGTTAAATTAAGAATTTTAATGGTTTAGAAGTATAATTAGATTATATTTTTATCATTTTATACAATTTAGGTCATTATAAGTAATTTCATGTTTAAATTTGACATAAACACATGTCAATCTTTTGATTGTTTTTACTTTTTAAAAACCCGCTTTTTGGTTATGACAACGGGAATTAATTTTAAATAAATTAATTAAACTTCTATGTTTTTAATTTGGTAAATTAGAATTCATTTTTGAATTCAGAATATCAAAATTATCTTAGGGTGAATTTTTAGTTTTTTCTGAAAACATACAATTTTTTATGAATAGTGAAAAACACTACGTTATAGTCTAAAACCGACATTTTATTTAAAAAATTATCTATTTTATTTAAATTTATTTTAATTAAAAATAGATATATAATACCAATATGATTTCAATTTAATTCATTGGAGTCAATTTATAATAAAATTAGATGTATAAAATTTTATTGAACTTTTTACCGTCTTTTAGCCACCTTCTAGGAGCATTTGAAAATTTGCATAAAACTTAATTTTACAGCTTTTGTGAGTTGAATTTCAAAAATCCGAGAGAAATGGTTAACATCAATAAGTAAAATGTGGTTCAATACGATGAAAATAATTTTTGTGAATAGTAACTTTTAACTTTTATTTACCACGGTTAAAAGTAAATAGGGTAATTAAGGGTAAAAATGAATTATAATTACCCTAACACATGTCCTAATTCTATTGGATAAGTGTAATTCGACCAAAAACAACCTTAGGAATAAAATATGATCCTATTTGGTCCACTTGGATTAGATTAAGACATTTATTATTATGCATTCAACAGTGTTAGTTATAAAGAGATGTTTCGATGTGCCCCTTCCAAGAAACTTGTGGTGGCCTCTGGTTCTGAAGCGTCGGGCCTGAGGAAGTTTTAGGACGTCTTGAAATCGGTTGGTAAGTTCCCGGATTTCGAATTTCCTCCTCCTGTCAGAATCATTAAAAAAGGTCGTATCGCATATGTTTCTGCTGATAAAATTGCGATTGAAGAATGAGTGAATCTTTGCCGCTTCTCGATCATCGCCCAGGTTGTTCTTCCGAAGGGTGGATCACTCTGAAAATTTAATGATCTCTCTCAAAGACTCTCTCAGATTTTGGGGTTTGATGATTGGAAGATTATTTATATGGGTCTTGGTTACTATCATCTTCTTTTCTCTTCCGAGGAATCGAAACAAAGGGCATGAATATTCGGATCTGTTTGGCTGAAGCCTGGTGTTCTTCAAATTCAAGAATGGGTCAAAAATTTTGATCTTGAGAATGTCAAGGATTCACATGCCCAGGTTTGGATTTGTATTCACATACTGAATTGGCTATATTGGCATACTAGGATCATATGGGATATCGCCTCATCATTTTGCATCCCAATTCGGATAGATACGGATGATCCTAAATTTGGCCATTTCGTGAGAGTTCTAGTGGAAGTGGATATGGCCTCGACGCTGGTGGAGGAGGTTGTTCTCATGACCAGGGACGACCGCTTCAACCTGGATATTCAGTATGAAAGGAGACTGAGGTTCTGTCTCAATTTCCATTTCTTTGGTCACATGGATTTTGAATGCTGCAGAAACAAAATTTGTTTTATGTGAAAGCTGAAGGGTCATACTGATGATCTCTGTCGGAAGGGCAAGGCCAAGGTCAAGGTGCAGGATCTAGGCATGAATGTTATCCCTATTGTTGAACAACATTCTCAGGGCTCTGTGCAGGTTATTGTTGAACCTGATTCTCAGGCGGTAGTGTAGGGTAATGCTATTGTTTCTTATACAGCTCATCTCGATGTCCCTCATGATTCTTTACAGAGTTCTAATGCTGAAACTGACTCCTTACCAATGCAGAGTGAATCTATTGAGGTTACCCAGGGCTCTGTTCAGGTGTCTAAAAATCTGAATGCTTTAGTCATTCAAGTTGCTGCTCAGTCTGGAGGGCAGCCTCAGACTGCGTTATGTCAACTAGTGCATTCCAATCGGGATAGTGCACAGGATAAGGAACATAATTCCTAGGAAATGCAGGGTAAATAAGTGGATCATGCAGTGAATAAATGCACTGAGCCTTCTGTTGGGTATGCTCTTCATGGGTCAGTGTTGGCTGGTGTTGGTTCTGTGACAACAACTGATACAGCTTTGGTGACAACAACTGATATATCCTTGGTTGCATGAATGGGTTTGGAGTCTGATAGGTTATCTGGATAGAAAATTGAGGACGTTCTTCCTACTGAACCTTTACAGGGGTAGGAATAGGTCTTACCTGCTGTGAAGGTGTTGGATCCTCATTCTATTTAGAATTTTAGGAGTGGTGAAAAAAATGATGATGGGTCCTTATCTCAAGTTCCTTTGTCTAAGGCTGAGAGGAAACCTATTTTGCAGATCAGTTAGGAGTCAGTTGTTTCTTTGAATAAGTTTACACCTTTGATTGGTGGTTTTTGGTATGATGAAAAAGAGGACATTATCAGTGAGGAACAATCTCTATCTTTGGAAGGTTCAACCCCCGTTACTGGTTAACTTTTTGATCCAGATACTGCTTCCTCAGAAGTTAAAAAGAAGGGTGAGAGGTAGGATAAATCAGTGCAATTTCAACAGGATGGTGGGCCTATAACCAGATCCAAATCCTCTCTATCATGAAGATTTTCTTTTGTAATTTCCAAGGGCTTGGTAATTCTCTCACATTCACAACCCCTAGGTATTTTATTGTGATTAATAATCCTCTATTTATAGGAATTGTTGAGCCTCGGATGTCCTTCTGTAAATGGAAAGCTTTCAAATGGTCAACCCTTGGGTACTCTTTGGTTTCCCATAATGCTGATCAGAGTTCTTCAGAGTCTCTTTGGGTTTTGAATCATGATAGTGTTTCTTTGATATATTCATTTTATTATCAATATTCGATCACTCTTTCTGTTGAGATAAGTGGTTATGGAATGTCTTTTACTTTTGTCTATGCTTTAAATCTGTATATTGGGAGACACACTCTTTGGTCATCTCTAGAAATCATAGCTATGAAAATGCACCAAAATTGGGTTATTATTGGTGATTTTAATTCGGTGCTCTGGCCTGAGGATAAGATAGGAAATTTTTTTAATAGGTTGGCTACTTCTGAATTCTCTTCCTGCATTAATGCTTGTAATCTTATTGAGGTTCCAATCATGGGGGATGATTTTACCTGGCACAGATACACTTTAAATGGGTTACAAGCCAGTAAACTTGATAGGTGATTCTGTAATGTTGGTGAGGGATATCAGGACTTTTCTATGTCTAGTATTACTCTTCCAAGGTCTAATTCTAACCACAATCCTCTTTTAATGGATTTGAATCTACACAGCTTGAAATCTTCTCCCTTACCTATCAGGTTCAATAATTTATGGTTATCTATTCAAGGTTTTAAGAAGACTGTCATTGAGGCTTGGGAAACCACTGTGATTGGAAGTCCCTTTCATATAATGGTTATGAAGTTTAAGGATGTGAAATCAATGCTCAAATATTGGAGTAAGCAATCTTTTCCATGCCTTGATCATGATATCCAAAATGTTGAGGATAATCTTCTGCACTATCAAAGAATTAATGAGGGCCAGGATGTAATGTCTAGGGAAGAGTTGCTTACTCTTTCTAAATTTAATGAGCTACTTGAGTTAAATTAAATTCTTTCCCAGGCTCAATATAATGTCATGTGGTTGAAGGAAGTGGATATAAATAAAATACTTTTTCATTGCTTATACAAGGAGAAAAAGGTGAAGCATGGCATGAATGTCCTCATGGTCGATGGTGTTCTTTTCAACTCTAAAAAAGATATTTCTGATTCTGCTTGTTTCTATTTTGAGAATCTTTCCACACACTCAAGGCATGATAAAACTCATATAATGTTTAGAAATATCTCTCCTTTGGTCAGGGCCTCCTAGAATGAGATGCTCACTAATATACCTACAGAGGAGGAAGTCGGGAAGGTGGTTTTTTCTATGAATCCTGATAGTATGGAAGGTTTAGAGGGTTTCTCCAATAGATTCTTTATAGATTATTGGGGTATTATTCACACAGAGTTTGTCCATTCGGTTAGAGATTTATTTTATCATTCTTATTTCCCTTTTGGTACCAATGCTAGCTTTATCGATCTGATTCCAAAGAAGGACAATTCTCTTGACATTCGAGATTTTAGGCACGTGGCCATAGGGAACAATATTCCAAAATTTATCAGAAAAATCTTGGTGAATATATTGGGAAGTATTGCTAAGGATTTTATTTCTACAAATCAATTTGGGTTTGTTCCTAGAAGGTACATTCAAAAATACTTGTACACGGTGTCTAAATGTGTTAATGTTATGAGGAAAAAAGTGAAGTATGGGAATATGGCTCTGAAAGTTGAAATTTCGAAGGCTTCTGATATGATGAAATGGAGTTTCATTTTTCTGTGTTAAGAATGTATGGCTTTTCCAATGGATTCATTAATTTGATTAGCTGCATTATTTAAGATTCTATGTTATCTATTCTTGTGAATGGTTCTCCCAGAGGCTTTTTTAAATGTTCCAAGGGATTGCAACAAAGAGACCCCTTATCTGGTCTATTTTTTTCTATTGCAGAGGATTATTTGAGTACCTGTCTCTCGGATCTTGTGCATGATGGTTTGTACCAGCAAATGACCGTTGGCAGAGGTTTGTTCGCTTTTTAACATATTTTTTATGTTGATGATATTCTGCTATTTGGTAAGGCTGATGGACGTAATATCTGATATATTAAGGTGGATATTGAGCATTATGAATTTTTTTCTGGTTAGGTTATCAGTTGGGCGAAATCCTCTGTGTTTTTTGGGGAAGGGGTCACCCTATCAAAGTAAAACAGAGTTTCCCGGAAGCTTGGGGTTAAAAGAGGGTCTCTACCTTTTAACTATCTTGGGGTTCCCCTTTTCTGGGATGCTATTAAAAGGTGTCATTTTTAAAATATATATCTTAAAATTATCAATCAAATGGCTACCTGGAAGGATAAATCTATGTCTCAGGTAGGGCGGGTCTCCCTGGTTAACTCTGTTATCACCTTTATGTGTGTCTATATTTTTTCCTTATGCAGATGCCCTAGAACTCTTCTTAAGGATTTACAAAGTCTGATTCGGAATTTTATTTGGATTGGCTCAATTCATGAGAGGAAGATTTTTATATTTTCTTGGAGTGATTGCATTCGGCCTATTGACATGGGTGGTATGGGGATTAAGGACCTTAAGCACTTTAATGAATCTCTCATTAAAAATTTTATTTGGTCACTCTTGACTTCAAATAATTTTTCTTTGGAGTTTTTATGCAATAGATTTGGATCAAATATGCTCAATGGGTACTCTCTTTATGTCCCTTATTAGATATGGTCATCAATTAAGTATGCTTATCTCATTGTTGCACAATCCTCTAAATGGGTTGTTTGTCATAATTCCTCTTTGAAGTGCTGTAAGACTATTTGGTTGTCATGTACCAATTCTGAGCATACTGAAATTCCTTATTATTTAAAGGATCTCTCAACTGCTGAATTTCATAATAATTTCATAGCTCATGGGTTTCTTTCTGATTCTCTGAAAATGGAGTTGGGATGTTATCAGTATTCTGCGGTGGATACTTTAATCTGGTTGCCCAGTCTTACTGGAATCTTCAGCACTAAGGAGGATTATAGACTCATGTGTATGGAGCCTTTGATGGTTCCTTCTTGGATTCTTATGTTTCATGTCGCTTATATCCCACCGGATCAGTATTTTCTTATGTGTAGGATTTTTAAGTGTAGATTACCTCTACAACGGATGATACAGTGTGATGGATTTTCCCTTGCACCTATTTGTTTTCATTGTCTCACTACAGATGAGACTCTTGATCATTTATTTATATCTTGTTGCTCTGTATCTGGTTTATGGGATTGTTTTTAGGGTGTTTTTGGATTTCATCTGAACTTGGAGAGTTTTGGACAGCTTATGGATTCTATTTATCAATCTGATTGCAGTTCTCAGGTGAAACCACTGCTCCTCTCTACTATCTCAGCAGTTGTTTCTTTTATCTGGAGAGCCTGAAATGCTCTTGTCTTTGACAAAAAAAATTATACTGATTTCCATTTCTATTCTAGAGCAGCGTACTTGTGCTCTTGCTTCTACATGATATTTAAATGGAGTCATGAGAAATGATGTTTTTGATCTGGTAATCTTGTGATCTTTGGGTGTTTCTGGCAGATATAAGAAGCCAATTGTGATGAAATATATCCAGTGTATTCCTCCGATCTCTCAATGTCTGAAAGTTAATGTGGATGGAGTGGCTTCAGGTGCACCAGGGCCTTCGGGATGTGGTGGTGTGTTCCGCACTAACTGAGGTTTTGTTAAATGCTGTTTTTACCACTTTTTTGGAAATGTCTTGGCTATTGAGGTGGAGTTATGGGATATTATAAAGGTTGTTCGGTATGATTATTTCCATGGTTATATGACCCTATGGATGGAGTCTAACTCAATTCTGGAAATTGATATTC
Organism: Viscum album; assembly: GCA_963277665.1. NCBI lineage: Eukaryota > Viridiplantae > Streptophyta > Magnoliopsida > Santalales > Viscaceae > Viscum > Viscum album. The sequence continues at coordinate 456,823,509 of OY728133.1, read as the reverse complement.
TTAGAATGCGTTCAAGAAATGTCCCTTGGAAGATGCATTCTGCATGGGAAGACTGTCTCAAGCTTGTGGAGCAGATTTTTTTGGTTGTCACTCATGTTTATAGAGAGGAAAATAAGAATGTTGATTCTCTGTCCAAGCATGAAATTGAGGAGGTTTTCTCTTTATGGTCCTTTTTTACACCAACCTTCTTCTATGGTTTAGTTGATGCTGATGCGTGTGGTGTAGTGTACACAGGTCTTTGCTGACCCCATGTTTCTCCTCTTTTGATGTATTTAATTTTTTATATATAAATCTTTTTAGGTAGTTATCTTGCCTTCTCCTAAGTCTTCTGATTAGATTAATATGACATGTTTGGGTTTATTACATAAATTTTATTTGAAGTGATAATGTTTTTATCGATTTCAAAAAAATTAAATACTAAATAGTGTCGAAATTGACATAATTGGGTTTTTAAAACAAATACTATATTATTAATTTATATAATATTCCTAAAATTATAAGGTTCGGCCAAATGAATTATATGAGATTATATATATTAATAATTAATCACTTGGTGTTCTCTTGGCTTGATATAGTATGTTTATTAACCATATAATTTTAAAATACAAAGAGACATGGTAAATGTCAAACTATTTAACTGAGAGTTAAATCTAAAATATAAGGTTAATATGGTGACCTAAACCTGTCTAAAACCTATTGGTTGAGATTTTTTCGACCCATCCCCACCTTGGCCTTGAAATAAATCATTTTGGAGCCATTATAAACCGAAAATGATTCTATTATAAAATAATATTTCAAGCTTTACCAAAAGTGCCCCTCACCCCTCTTGTAGAAGGGAACTTCCCCTTATCTCATAATCATGCCTCCAAAGCCATTTGGCTCAGCCAAACCCTGCCCAAATATCCTCCCAACTTCCCTCAAATCAACCTACAATCCTTACTTTGATTATAAATCCAACCTAAGCATCCCTTTTGATCAACTATAAAGGAAACACCCAAAGAAGATATAATAATTTCACCACCCTCTTTCAAGTTCTTTTCTTCTTCCACATCCTCTTTATTTTTTTGTTTCCATACCAAAATACTAAATCTAGTACCTTCTACATACTATGATGTTATTATAAATATGGTACAACCATATTCATTATTCTATCCATCTTATAAATGACAAAGTTACCATACGTGTGTACATACGGCTTATCATCTCCACGTCATGGTGTAGTTTGTTATTAAAACACTTCATTATTTGTATGGGTATAATAATGAGTATAAATAATGTAAATAATAAATTTAACATGTTAATAATTATATAAATATGATATACCATCCAATAACATATGATTTTGGCATCAATATAATGATATTGTTTCTCGTGCGTACGTACAGCTTACCGTCTCCACGAACGTGATGAGATTCATTCCCCATCGTAATAATTCAAGAATAATTTTCATTTTATGATTAGAAATAATTTTTAATAACTTAATATCATTATGTATATGAATCAAATATATCCTATACATAACAAACATGACTTACATATCAAAACATATAAAGTAAAATGAATCAGTTAACAACCCAAACAATGATACTACTAAAATATCATTAACAAAGCAATATTAGAAGATCTTATGTGATATCATATTTATGTATTTGGTTCTTGTATAATTTAATAACAATTATTTCTCAATTATACATGAGGTTAACTTACCCTATACTAAAGAAAATTATAAGGTAATGGGTTTCTTATCTAACTTTTAATTTTGTGAGATTTTGATTGTTCACCACTTATTTATTGCATGTGGTGTATTGTGTACTTCCATTTGATATATATTATCATTATTCTCTTTATATTAATGATATTATATGATTAATTTTCTGTTCATTAACTATTTTTAATTCGACTCGATTGATTACAACGTGGTAAGGGTTTTTAATCTCAATTTTTATTCCTGTGAGATTCATGCTATATTAGACACTATTTTATTTTCTGTGGTGTATGTACTTCCCATGATTGTATTAATGGTGTAATATAATTTAATTTATTGGTATTTACATCCCCATTGCATGATCCTTCTTTCATGGGGTTTATTTTTCATAAGTCACCAAATCGGTAAGCAAATTTCTAATTTTGATTTCTCCTCATTGGGTTTTACGCAAACTTCGTTGATTATTTTACTCCAAGATTATGTGAAAAATCACTATTTATTTATTTATGTAGTAATTTCCACTCTCCTTTGTGTGGTTATTATTTTGATACACTTAATCAATCCATTGATAAATTTTCAAGTCATCAATATAAACTTGATAAGAACAATCTCAACTCAATTTTTATTCATTGAGTTAAACATCCAAGTCATTAGTGTTGTTGTTACAAGAATTTGTGTGAATGTCCTATGATTGTTTTACACTGAATATCCAATCATATTTAGTGTATTTATATTTTTAACACATAATTATGTCATTGATTTATCCTTAACCTAAGGAAACGGTCTTTATAATGGATTTCATCTCAACTTACATTCCATTGAGAATTATTTGTTGTTATGTGCCAATTCACTTTTATTTGGTGTATATGATATACTTTGACATAATATATCATGAATCCCTTTATTCTAATTATATTATAATTTTTTTATTACCTTAATTATTTGTATTCAAGTGTCTCTCATTTGGTTAGTAACTCTAACTAAAATATCATTTTAAATGTTTTAAAAATAATTCTCCTCAATCTTTCTCATTAATTTCCACGTTTTAAAAATGGTTTTAAGGATTTATTTATATGGACATTAATGTTTTAAAATTAAAATTACTTTTAAAAGTTTCAAAGTAGTATGGGACACTTTGATTTAAAAATCTATTTTAAATTGATTCTTTATAATTAGTGATACTTTTAAATGTTTTCAAGAAAAAGAGGGATATTTCTTGAAATAGTTTTGATGATTATTTTCATCTATGTCAATATCATTCATTATTCTCAATTGAGGTTAATTTATTATAATACAATATTCTGTATTGTTTTGAATGAGTTATGTTTGATTGTGGATGTGCTATTTTTACACTATTCATGGTTTATGGTTAAAGTATTGGCATTTCGTATGCTAGTTTAATACGAATATTTATGTTATGTTTCAACATGTTCATATGACAAATGCATTGGACTTAGTGAATGACAGGTGGATCCCGCTATAGCTCCTCTATGCATCGGTATGTCTCATGAGACAAACTAGTGTCTTGGCATAAGGCCTTGACAAAAACTTATTTGTAGTCATGGCACAAGGCCTTGACTATGTGGTTATGAAGTCTGGCATTATGCATTCCATAACTATGAAATTGGATATTGATATTACATGTGATTATTTGACTTGTATAATATCCATGTGAATAAGTAAATGGAATTATTTGATTTATCTTTGAAATATTATGTTTATGTTTAAGTTTAAAAGGCTTTTTCTCTGGTCTTATACATTTCCTTAAATGTTTGTTCTTATTTATGACAGTTTTCGCTTTATTCTTATCCTTACTGAGTATCTAATCTCACCCCTTTATTATGTTTTATTTTTCATAAGATGCAAAGAATTATATTACGATTAACCTATAGAAATAGGCTAAGGGATATAAGAGTGTTCAAAGGGGACACAATGTTGTTTTTTATTTCATAATCTAATGTAAAACATATGTATATATCTAGTACTTCCAAGGCTACTGAATCGATCGGTCTTTTAGGACATGATTTCTTGTATCATGCCAATGTTATGTAATAATGAACCAATTCTGGGTAACTGGGGTCAGGGTCTTACCCCATATTGTTTTTCTAAAAATGTTTTAAATAATGTTTTTAATATTATCATATAATTTTTTATTGTAAATCTTACACATGTTTTTCTTTTTATAAATTTTTTTAAAAGAATATTATTTATGTTTTCCAAATGATGTACTTTGTGGATCTTCTAAAAAAAGTATGAAAGGAATGTCATTTTAACATTTATGGAATTGATAAATTTTTCTACTAACAAGATTAATTTTTTCTTTTAAGATTTATTTATAATTTTAAAATATTATTTTCAAAGAAAATTATTTCCCTGGTATTTGAAAATAAAATTAATAATTGATTTCAAAATGGAAAGGTTATTTTCCTAAAGAATTTTTGAATGAACATTTAATAGTATTTGTATTCATCAAAGACAACAACCCTTTACTTCACTTATACCTTACTAAGGATATGACTAGATGATACCATCCTTATTCATTCTCTAGATGTTTTATGTTTATGATGAAAATATATTTGTGAAACCCATATCTTTTCCATCGGTTATGCTATAATAAAATAATGAAGAGTTTATGGAACCCATTTGTTTTCCATGGGTTACACTATGATGAAATGTTTATGAAAACAAATTATTTTCATGGTTTTAATATGATGAATTATTTATGATCTCGTGATGCACATATGTATTCATTTCATTATGTTATGGGTGGTACGTATATCTCCCTCTACTGCATTAGGTAAATATTGATATCTCGTGAGCTAAATAGGACTAGAATGGGGAGTTAAACTAGTTTAGTAAGGGACTATGTCCACTATAATAGTATTAAGAGTAAACCTTAACTACTATGATGGTTTTGGGAGTGAACGTATTCCACTATGATAACCTTGTAAATGATCTTTATCTATTAAGGAAATTATTTTCTAAGCTTATGTGTATGCCACAATTCAATATCTTATGCCTACGTTAACATTTAATAGTTCATCTTATTTGATTTCCCTATGATTCATGTCTTATGAACTTCCAATATTTAATCTATTAAGTAATATTATGATATTTAATATGTATTCTATAATTTTAAATTGTTAATATCATATTTTTATACTCTTATTCTCATGTTATGCTTATGTGATCATTGATATCCCCTTATTTACCCTTATTTTTCATCTGATCTCGCTTTTTTATTATGTTTCCTTTAACTAAGTTATGAGTAAAGGTATTAATTATGATATGTATAAGAATGATTATAGTTATTAAAAATAAATGGGAGATGATAAATATATTTTATGAACTAGTTGGTTATGTTTCCACGTTTCCAAATATTCTAGACCTAAATGATTATGGAATGGAAAAAAAATGTTATGTAATGAATATTAATCTATTTAGATGTAATATCTATATTTGAAAATTATTTATTTCTACAGTTGTTATTAGAGAATGTTTTAGTTATCATATTAAAACTTGGATGAAAAAACTTTTGTTATAATCCTGGTGATAATTCTAAGTATCGAATAAAATCCTAATGTTTTGGTAATAATCAAGAATTACCTAGGTTAAACCTAAGTTTTCATTTAAGATTTTTTCATGATTTATACATCCTATAAAATATTTTTCAAGATTATTTAGTTCTGAACCATGATTATTGTTTCTAACTCTATGATTTTTTGTTTTATTTTATTGTTGGAACCCAAGGTAATTATGTTAATGATGAATGTGATGAACAATGAAATAATTATTCTCCTATGAAAAAATGTTATGGTATATGAAATGAACAATCTTTTTACTATTCTCACAAAACTTTCTTAAGATATGAATCATGATGAGATTACAAATGAGAAAATGATGGAACAATGTCTTATTGATCCCTTCACCAGGAAACATCCAGCTTCTTTTAGTGGGTTCACTAATCCACCAGTCATTGAGTAATGTATTGGTGCCATTTAAAATATATTTTACATTCATCAGTTTTTAGAACATGAGAAATTTATTCTAGTTGTTTATCATATGGAAGGTGAAATAGATTGGTGGTGGAATCTTACCAAGAACACGAGAGAATAATAAGAAATTGAATCTATCAAGTGGGATGAATTTAAAAACTTATTTTTCAAAAATTATTTTCCTCGTATTATTTGTATGAAAATGAATAAATAATTCCTAGACTTAATGTAAAATGGTTACAAATTGGTTGGTACTTATGAGGAAAATTCCACTAGACTTGTGAGGTACGCTTCTGGTATTATCATCCAACTTGAAAGTAAGGTTGAACGATTCTTAAATAGATTAAAAACAATATTTAAAGTGTGTTAACCATAAAATAATTTAGTTTCTGTGAGGAAATTTTTTGATGTGCTATCAATATGGATATGGATACTGGATTTACCCATCAATATCATGATTTTGATAAGAAAAGAAAAATCAAATTAAATTCCAATTCTAAAAAAATAGAGAGAGAATATTATCCTTCCTTTAGGTTCAATGTATGAAAGAAAACATGGGGAATATTCTTCAGGGAGTTGTTAAATGTTTAATGTGTTAAAAGAAATTTAATTGGGAAATCGAATACTGAAGTGCTGGGAATAAGTTATCTAATGATTTGAATATAGAGAAATCACTATAGAATAAACCATCCACACTATAGTGTTTTAAATGCAATTAGTGTGGTCATTTTGATAAAAAGTGCCCAAATCCAAAGGTTAATTTTTATGATCAACATCAATAACCTCTTAATCACATTTGAAAATCTAAATCTCATGTGATCACTATTTTTAATAATGGGTATAGTAACGATGTGGTAAAAGATACACTTACCATCCACTCTAGAACTACTAATGTCTTATTTGATTATATATCTACCCACTAATTTATATCTAAAGACCTTTCTGAGGGTATCATGGTACCACCTCAAAAAAATTATTTAGAGTAATCAATAAAAACCATTAATGGTATGATTATTGGATCCCAATTCTATAATTTGTCTCCAGTTGAATTTTTTGGGAATGTATTTCCTGAAAATATTTTCATCCATTATCAAGATGAATTTGATGTTATTTTTAGTTTGGATTTTATTTCTTTACATAAATCACACATCAATTTCTGAGGAAGGAAAGTTGCATTTGATATTCTAAACCAACCTATGATCTTCTATCAGTGTGATGAAAAAAGTGAACTTATGATGGAAATTACATTAATCGTATGGGTCATGATTCCTATTCAAATAGTGTGTTTATCTTAGAAATTTAGGGATGAACTAAAAATTAAAGATATACCTAATCTGTGGAATCTTATTAATGTATTTCTAGAAGGGTTTCCAATTTATACACTAAATCAAGGAGTTAAATTTTCAATATAACTCATACCTAGTACTATAATTATTTCCAGGACTCCATATAGAATGTCCTTGATTTAGTAGCATGAATTGAAGAATAAATTCCAGTAGAATCTTGAAAATGGATTCATTTATCCAAGTGCATCACCTTATAGTGAAGTTGTTATTTTTTTAACAATAAATATAGATCATTGTAACTCTTTTTTAATTTTTTAGAACATAAAAAGATCGTTATCAAGAACAAGTATCCTCAACCCCATATTGATAACTTGTTTGATAAATTTTTTGGATCTCAATACTTTTCCTAGATTTATCTTCATTTTGGATATCATAAATTAAGGGTTAAGGAGGTGTATATACCCACAAAATCATTCTATACAAGGTATGTATACTATGAATTTATAGTGATGCAATTTAGTCTTACTTGATCTCCAACTATCTTTGTGGATTTAATAAATAGATTCTTTAGAGATTACATTGATAAATTTTTTATAGTCTTTATAAATAATATTATTACTTATAAAAATATCAAGGAAGACTATAAAAATAATTTTAGAATCATTCTAAAGACTCTAAGGAAGGATAATATTTTTGAAAATTTTACCAAGTGGAAATTTTGTATTATAAAGGATTTATTCTTGGTTTATATAATATCAAGAGATGGTATATCATTAGATCCTTCAAATATAAAAGTTATTGAACATTGGCCCAGACCAACCACAGTGACTAAGATCTATATTTTTATTGATTTTTTTTGATATTATTAATTCTTTCTAGAGTTTTTTTCATGGATATCTAATCCACTCACCATGTTAATGTGGAAGAGAGCCAAGTTCTTTTATATGGATGAATATGAGAAATTTTTTAAGGAACTAAAGAGAAGCCCAGATAGTGAAATTATACTTACAATACCCTATATAATAGAGGGGTTTTTAATCTATAGTGATGCATCAAAAAAGATATTAGGATGTTTCCTCTTGAAATAAATTTTTTTTATAGATTATGCCTTGCAAAAATTGAAGGCCTATGAGAAAAATTACCCAACTCAAGATTTGGAGTTAACTAATGTAATTTATATATTAAATATGTTTATGAATTATATATATGGATACATTTGTGAAATATATACTAATCACAAAAATTTAAAGTATATCTTCACTCAAAATGACCTAAACATGCGCCATTGAAGGTCGATGGAGCTGATTAAAGATTATGAATGCTCAATACATTACCACTCTGAGAATGAGAATATGGTGGAATATGGTCTAAGTATAAAGGATCGTGTTATCATATCTATGATGAGTGTCAAAAAAGATACAGTATTTATATATTTTAAAATGATAGAGCTATACATTATAAGGGAAGGGGAGAAATATTATCTGGCTCAAATGCGGATTTAACCATCGATTCAAGTGAACATTAAAGAGGTGCATAAGAAAGATGTTGATCTAAAAAAGAAGGAAATAAATTTTTTTGAGTTTAACATTGATTGTGATGGAATTATAATATTTAGGAATCATGTATGTATTTCATCCATACCACGTTTTAAGAACAAGGTGTTAAAGGAATCTCATAGTTCTTCATTCTCTATTCATCCTAGATGTATGAATATATATAAAGACTTGAAATAATATTTTTGGTGGGATAGAATGAGGATATATATTTTAGATTATGTTTCTTGGTTTTTGGTATATGATCAAGTTAATGTTTGGAGACAAAATTATAAGGGAATGTTGCAACCATTACCCATACCATTATGTAAATAGAAAAACAATCACCTTGGATTTTGTCATCGAACTCCCCAAAACATATAAAGGGAATAATTCTATATGGTTTGTAGTTGATCTCTTTATGAATTCAGAAAATCTTATTTTCATTAGATAACATTTATCTATTCATCAAATTACTTGGTTATACAATAAGGAAGTGGTAATATTGCATGGTGTATCACAGTCAATTGTATCTGATCGAGATCAGAGGTTTTCCTCGAAGTTTTGGAGAATTATATAGCATGATCTGGATACAGAGTTATGTATCAATAGTAAATATCATCATCAGATATATGTTAAGTCTAAAAATACTTTTCAAACTCTAGAAGTCATGTTGAGATCTTGATCTATGGATTTCTAATTTGGTTAGGATAAACACCTTCCGTTGATGGAATGTTCATACAATAATAGCTTTCACTCAAGCATTTAGATGGCTCCTTGTGAATACATCTATAGTTTAAAGTGAATAACTCCAAAATTCTGGAATTAAGTTTTATAAATAAATATATTGGGGTATGATCTAGTTGAGGAATTTTTTAAAAATATTAGATACATTCAATATCACATTAGAGTATCTCATAGCTGAAAAAAAAAGTTATGCTAAAAATTCTTGAAAATTTGTAGAGTTTTAAGTTGGTGAAAAGTTATTCCTATGAATATATACCTATAAGAGGGTGATGATATTTTTAAATGGAAATATAATACAAGTTTATATGGTTCCTTTTTAAATTCTTTATCATATCATTATGGTATCTTATCGATTGGTGCTTCCACCAATTCTATATCAAGTTTATGATGTGTTCCATGTATCTCTTATGAGGAAATGCATACCTGATCATTCACATATACTAAAATCATAGGTATTAACACTACTCAAGGTATTTCTTATGAATAACAACCATTATTGATTCTAGATCATGGATAGAAAGTTCTATAAAATAATACCACCCACCTGATTGGTGTTTTATAGCAATACCACTAATTTGAGGAAGCTACGTGTGAACCTAAGGATATACTGAGGCAGAAGTATCCTCATTTTTTATCAGAGTTAAAACTTTTGGGGGTGAAATTAATTTTAAGGGGGGTATAATTTAAAACCCCAAAAAATTTATGAAGTATTTCTCTTTAAATAATTTTATTTCTTTGATAACTTGTGTTACATGCAATAGTGAGTTTAGAAAAACATTCTAACATTGTTAAAATATTATGTATCTATTATATTATAGTCATTTGATTAGTGGGTATGAATAAAAATAAATAAAATATAAATAAATATATGTTCTATACATTTATAAAAATAATTTATTAGTTATAAAAAAATTTATAATTAAGAAAAAAATTTATTTGAAAATAAAAGTTATACTTTTTATGAAAAAATGTTTTCATGTACGCAGTGTATTTTTATATTAATAAATTAAACGAATACCTATTAGTGAATTATTTTAATGAAATTTATATATTAATTAATTTATAAAAAAAATTAAACATTCAGCAAATATGTTTCTTTGAATAGCATAATAATAAATTTGTTTTATGCCTAAAATGTATTTTTTATAGAAAAATAGTTTTTGTCACATTTCGCGCAATTATATTAAAATTAATTTATTCTATTTATAGGTATTTAATTTTATAAAATTAATAAAAAAAATTATAATCATGAGGTTAAATTTTTTAAAATAGTCCCCTTTTATTTTTTGTCAATATTAATAGTAACTTTGGTAAAATTTATCACCTTGGTAAAGGTAAATCATGTTATTCAAGGTTAAAAATAAGTGATTACTCAATAATTTTTTATCCAAATTATTATTAGATGAAAACATTTATACCCTTATCACATTATTCTCAAAATTGAGTTATTTATTAAAGAATTTTCCATGAAAATGGATTATATATCATTAAAATCAAAGAAATTTACAAAATGTCACTCTCTTTGTTTTAAATATCCTTTATGTGTTTAGATATAAAAAAACTAGTTATGAATATATATTTATTGTAATTTTTTTATAATGAAATTATATTCAGTTTGTTATCATGTTTTTGATTTTTAAGTATTATATAAGTACCTTAAATGTTGGCACAATGCCAGAACATTATTTATTCAATTAATGGTAAAACAAAATAAATGATTTTGAAACTATTAAAAGTGATATAATTTGAGTAATTTATATTTTTCCAAAAAGAATTATAGGTTAATATGTAATTTTATTATTGTTTTAAAATATTATATTTTAATTTCAACTTTTTATTTTTATTCTTTTTAGTCAAATTAAATGAATAGTTTCAAAATTGATAATAATGACATTTTATCAGAATAATATTTTATTAAATAATTTTAAAATCATAAAAATATTGAAATTAAAAAATGTGGATATGATATTGTTTAATATTTCATAATGTGGCCATTTATGGGCCAATTTTCACCTTATATGTAAAAATTAAAACCCTTTAATATTGAAAACGTTTTTACAGTTGATAAAATTAAAATTCATAAACTAACATTTAATTAAAATTATAAGGTTTCAAATGACACAAAAACATGTATAAATTAATTTTTTCATTTTATTACAACCCTATTATAACTTATATTTCAATACTTATTCATTTATAGGAATTTTTCTTTATAATGAATTTATTATAATTTAATCTTTTGAGAAATTCCAAAAGTTCCCCTACCCTCAATTATAAAAGAGAGCCACTTCGCTCAATTATTTACAACACATTGAGTTTTATATATCAAACAAATATACAAATTTATCTTATCAACTTACCTAACCACATTCTAGATTTTTTTTCTTCCCAGAAGATCATCCCTAGATCTCTTTAGAGGATATCTAAATGAGCCCTTTCAAAGAAGAGGTAATCGCCTTACCCAATCAATTTATTTTATACACTTATTTTCCTAAAATAAACCTATGTTATTTATCATAAAATAATAAATTTAGTATTTTAAATATGCTGAAATTTTATTATTATTGGGAAAACACCAGTATATACCCTCTTTCCCGCCAAATGAGAAGTAAAAGTATCGCTCATATGTACATATGGATTACCGTCTCCAGGTAGTTATAAATTTAATTTTCATCACCATATTTTAAAAAAGTATATTAGGATATAATTAATGTTTATATATTATATTTTTGAAATAATTATACTTATATAATTATAATATCACATCTTCTTACTAACTATCCAATCATTTGAGAAATGATAACTTCGTTCGTGAGTACGTATGGACTACCACCTCTATGAAGCCATTTGATTCATTTTTCTTTTATATTTTACTTGTATGGTAATGGGTAAAATTTTGATGAATATATATAATATATATGATATAATAATGACCTTTAAATGTGAATTAATATTTACCCTTCTCTTATCCAATCCGTCAAAAAATGAAAATAGTGTTCATGCGTACATACATCCTGCCTTATCCATGAATGGTGTAATTAAGTTATATATATATTATTGGTGACTCTAAATATATATATATATATATATATTATATGTTATATTTATATCATGATTAATAATATCGAGATGATGTAACTAATATAAATGTACAAGCACTGAAACTACTGATCTGAAACACTCAGGAAAAGTGAAATAGTTAACGCCCTAAAATGAGGATTTTAATAATGTATTATTGATAATAAAATTAGTTTTTTAAATGTTATTAAAATATCATATATGATATTATAAGTATTAAAATGACTATAGTATTTAATTATAATAAATTTAAATTTATTATATAGTATGTTAGAGTGATTTTAATTATATTCTTCTTGTACCACCTCCATATGATCTCCATCCACATAAAAATAATAACATATGCATCCTAAATATAATGATATGTTATTATTTTGGTGTTATATCTATGTTATAACCTCTCTTATTTTTTTACTAAAATGAATTTTTTTTACAATATGATTGGTTCAGCACCTCCATGAACAATGTACTTTGTTTTCTCTACCGCCTTCAAGGATTGTATTAAAATATTATTATGGTTAAAAAAGATTATAATAAGTAAATTATTACTTATTTCTTGTTCTATAATTAATATATATACATAAAATTAAATAAAACAAAACCATTTCATGATGGCTGATAAAACCTCCTAAATGAAATAACCTTATAGTGTTACTATTTTTACTAAATGAACCATCCCTATATCAGAAAACAAAATGATATTTGGGAACATTTAAATTTTTTAAAGGATAATAATACCATTTTATTTCACTTATATAGTTGTATCCCTATTTGATAAGAACATTAATAATTATCCAAAAGTGATCCAATATTTGAGCCATGAAATGAATGCCCTCAAAGAATAAAAATTAAACATTATGTTTCATTGGAATGGTTATAACTGAACAAAATAACATTATAAAAAATGAAATATAAATGTAAAAGTTTATGAATTAATTAATTATTTAATTAGTCAATTTTATTTTTTAGTATATTAAGTTCAAATAGAGAATGGTTCTAGAATATAAGGTAATGGATCTGTTCAAATCACCTTTTCTTTGTGTTATAAAATTTTATATCTATAACTCACTTTCTATCTCTATTTTATGTTATATATTCCTTCTAAATTATGTATATATGTATATTACATATATACCTATCTTATTCCCCATTCCTTTGATGGGGTAATATATTCCTTAAGTTCATTTCTCAAATGTCTTCTTTAATATTGAACTTAATATAGGGGATTTTTTTTATCCCTTAATCCTTTTATGTAATTCTCATTTAAAGTCTTTATTCCAATTCATGATTTTATTAAATAAAGGAATATTTTAGGTATAAAAATTTTGGGTTTATTATTTATTCTCTTAGGAAACATAATGAAATATCCTTTGATTATGATATGATGAAAGATTATGAAACCAATTTCCATACATGGGTAACCCTTATGTTTATGAATTATGATTGATTTCCTTTTGTGGTACACATAATCATATACATGTTAGGTTGGGTGCACCTAGATAATGATCCAATTTATTAGGTAATTTTTTTCTCTCATGAGATGATATGTATCAGATTAGGGAGTAAACCTAATCCATGATGGGATTTTCTCCACCATGTGATGTTTTGTTGGAAGTTAGCCTTGAATTATGTTCATGTCATGTTATATGTGTTTTCCACTTTCCTATTTTGTCATGATATTATGATTCCATGTTCTTTATATTATGATCTCATGTGATTATGAATGAGACTACTATTTTATGATATCATGTTATGTCATTTGACTCACATGTTATGCCTCGTTGTCATATTTATTCACTTACTCGGATTTATAGATCACCTCATTATTTTATGTATTCCCCAAGTTATCATATGAAATTTTACGATCTAGAAGGGATTTAAAATCTCATTAATTAAATAAAATAAATATTTTTTGTTTTAGTTTCTTTTCTATGTATTAAGAACAAAGTCTTCTAAATACACTAGTCCTCATGATATTAGGGTTGTTTTTATTGGATTTTTATATTAAAAATCATGTCATTATATGTGTAAAATTTCTAAAGCACAATAACAATGTTGTTCTCATGAGTAAATAACTTCCCAAAGATAATATGTTGATCATGTTTTGGCCCATAATAACATCTCTGAATGAAATTCCTAAAACACTGAATGATGAATGAATAATCTATATTCATCTAAATATATGGATGAATTATCATCACAAAAAGGGAAATATATATCTTACATGGAATATTAAAACCATATTAATAAAATAATAGAAAATTATAGTTAGATTTACATGGATGCCCTTTCGGTTTCATGACACCAAAGGTCTGGAATGTGACATAGAGAAATACAATGTACATGAATTAATACTTTGGGAATCTACTTTATATGATCACTAACACTCTATCTAACGTACATATCAGAGGTTAGGGTGATTAAGAGTTTTTTATTTTACTATGATCCCTATAAATTAAATTTTTCTAAGAAAGAATCCTTGAAACATAATCATTGTAGTCTAGGACCCAGGACTAAGTTCTACACATGCTAGTCTTTCCATCTAGTAGGGTCTAGATACCTCTAAATCTCATGAATTGTGAAAGTGATAAGAGAGATCCCTTAATAAGATCATTCATCAAGACTTGAGAAAGGTTGAGATGACTTCTCATATTAGAAAATCTAAAATCTTGGTTGAAGCACTACCCTTAATAATTAGTATCTCATTGTTGGAATATGCATTGTATCTAACTCATGCTCAGATTAAGGTCTATAAAATAAAAA
This sequence comes from Viscum album, assembly GCA_963277665.1. Lineage (NCBI taxonomy): Eukaryota > Viridiplantae > Streptophyta > Magnoliopsida > Santalales > Viscaceae > Viscum > Viscum album. Next base: position 456,808,403 of record OY728133.1, on the reverse strand, counting down.
TGAAATCAGCAATATCATAACCTCAGGAATATTAGAATAACCCTATATTGAGGGTATTGGATAAATTTCACCACCACCTCCACCTCCAGGATCATCAAATCCCTGATGGATACAATATTTCATGGTGGGGGAACCAATTCATCCCCATCTTGTAGGTATGGGTGAATTTATACTACAACTCCTCCCACTTTATGAAAATCAATCTTCTCAATAGTGGGAGAAACATCACAAGAAATGCCTTCAATATTTATCTTATTATGTGACTATATCCCTTTTTTTATGCTCTCGGTAAATATTTCTAGAGACTCCCTCAAGATTGCCATTCATAAATCAGTTCTAGGGGATAATTAGAAGGAGAAGAAAAAACCTCATAGGGGACATAATCCAAAATGGTCTTCCATGAAAGAAAGGACCAATAAAAACGATTACTTTCCTATTGAAAGATATATAGAAGAATAACAACCTCTTTACCCTTCTGATAAATACATGATACATGTGGTATATTACTCTTTAGTAAATATCATTAACATCACCCTTATAGATAACTTGGAAAACAATGATGAGGAAGAGGAGAATAATGAGGAAACTAATGGTTGAAATATAGTCTGCCCTAAGACACTTGAAGAAGGATTTTTTACCCATCACTAAAGGAATAACTGAAATCTAGGATCTCTCTCAAGTTCTCAGTTTCCACATCTATGGAGGGTTTCATCTAAAGAAAATGGGAATGGTGTGGCCACATCACACCCACTAGTTGAATAAGTTTATACTCCTACCATGGAAGAAAATTTATTTTATATGAATTTGAGTTAAATTATTTAAAGTGACTAAAATTTGAACTACTCTGAGGAAATATTCTCATTGAGAATAACCTATAAGAAGAGTATTTCATTTCTCCATCCACTAATCTCCCTCAGCATGAAAAAGATTCTCTTATAATGAGAAAAATATATAACTATCTGACGAACCTAGGACCTAGTAAAGTATTATATCTGGACCCAAATTATGAGGGATATAATTATTTCCCTTTGTTATGGTGTTTCACAGTACCATTTTAGGTGATCTACCTTAGGCTGACTAATATTGGTTTATCAATAGAAAACATGAGTAAGTTGAACATATCAATATCCACCCACTACCTCCCCTCAAGTGTTTGGATATAAAAATATCCCTTAAGAACATATTGACTAAATTTAATCCCTGATATAATAAATGTTGGCTGATGAAGGATGTCTATTGATAGTGCAAATAGATAAGAAATCATAACTCGGGTGGGTGTATGGGACTCCTCCACCACCCACTACTTCCCCTCAAGTGTTTGGATATCCAAATATACCTTTAGAAAATATTGACTAAATTAAATTCTTGATATATTTAATGGTTTCTAAAGAATGATGTCTATTTCAAGTACAAATATATAGGAAATAATAACTTGGGTGGGTGGACGAGACTCCTCCTCCACCCAAATTTTGGAATCTAACATTACTAGTTTTCAACATCACTAAATAAATAGAGAAACATATGAAAAACATTGTATATTGATGTAGTCCCATGATAGGAACACCCAACCACTAAGATTCATCCAAGAATAGTTGTTTTGTTGAGAATCTAGAAGGCATGATTTTTTTATGGTCTGGTAGATTATTGGTTGGGTCAATCACTAATTGGGAAGACCTTAGTCGAAAATTTATCTATCATTTTTTCTCAAAACTAATATATATAATGGACCTAGTACTCTAAAAATTTAAATAGCATGATAATGGTAGGGTCTAACATTCCATCATTATATGGAAAGGTCTTACCTACTCTTTAAACATACAACTCTCATAGAATAATGTACTAGAGATCTACATATAGAAACTCTATGGTGAGTTTTAGATGTATTTGATCCCAATCAAATACCCTAGAAGATCATGTCAGTTTACCATTGTTTCAAATAAATTGTAATATTCCATTCATTGAAATATCACATGGTCCCTCCTCTTAAATATAATAAATAACAAAAAACATCATATGAATAAAATAGTAAGTAGTAAATGAATCTACCATTAAAATATCAAAATAATAAATTTTATTCTTTCTAAAAAGAGAAGGTTATCGGGTACTTCATCACAACTATCATGAATAACCTACTAAATTAATCATATTCTAGAAACCTAATGGATTTGGTCTCAAAAACATTAATAATTATTTTCCCTTTCATTTAATGTTGAGGCATTCCATCTAAGAGTTATTTTTCTTTAATAACATACTCCAAAATATAGTATATTCTTAGAAAGGTATTTTGTGAAAAACACCAGAACAAGTAGCATGCATTTATTTCATCCCATCTGAAGAGAAAGGATAATGTAATAATGTCTTGGGAAATGGAACATTTAAGTTTTTTTATTAAATGACCTGAAAAACTGTAAACTGAATTTATGATTTCCATAGAACATAACTAAATCTATAAATTGTGATCTCATTTTCCTCCTTGATGATTGATCTAACCCCTTTAACACTAGAAACCTCTAGAAGAAAGTGTTATAACACCTATAATAACTAGTATAATAGAAGTAATTTGTGAAGAGGAACTGGTTTTGATGACTAATTTGGTTCATCCACTTCATGTTTTCATACCTTCATCATTAGGAGGATGGGAAACACCTTTCCAAATTGTCCAATGGGAGATGTCTCATAAAATATAATCCTCACATATGAAGGGCCCCAAAACAGCTCTATCAATGTGATTCACTTATTGGATCCCTTCTCTAATGAATAAGAAACATAATACCTTGATTTCAACTCCTATAATCATAGATAATGATGGATACGTCATTGATATAAATTGATTCAAGGAAGATGAGGTCGAAATAGATCTTGAAATCCTTTCCATATCTTCACTAAATCCATATATATCGTCTAACCCTATGGATAGGAACTTCAATGAGCTCAGAAGGAGCACCAATATACCACTAAATTGTCTAGGGATCATTTAAGACTAATCATATTAGAGAACCGATTGGTGAATCAGAATCTTCTTGGCCAATTTCAAACTATTAGAAGGTCATCTCAACTCAACTCATTGATGAAAAAAAATTCCACTATATTATAATCATAGAAGGAAGCCGCTAGCATAGGAAGCCTCAATATACAAGACTTTGACTAGGGAGTAGTTCATAAAAAAATAGGCCTCTATTCCAAAATTATTCCATATTGAAATAGATTTTCATAATTATGGATAAATTTTCATTCCTGGATGCCCTTTATTTTTCGACAGATCTCCAAGAATGACTTGTTTAGTCTCCCTTAAACCATTAAGAATTAAAATATGAGGTTTCTATAGTAGAAATATATATCAAAAGACCAACCTCATATAATTACATGTGATCATATCCATTATATTGAAGTAATAGTATACCATTATATGGGTACATATAAATCCCTTGTATATATTTGGTAAGATGGAAAACAATAACATCCATGAATCAATCATTGATAACAACTATGTAATCAATCTCATTCCAGTATTGAACCACTAGTTATTAGGTTACTGTGAAGCTGATTCATCTCCCTATACCGTAAAAATTCAAGGGTATTATAAGAGAAAGAAAACTTCCATGGGATAGATCAAGATCATATCCAAATTTTAAGACCTTATCAAAATTTCTTGTTTTATGGTTGTTTATCAATACATGTCTTTAAATTCTCTATTAGAATGATTATGGATACATTCCCATGTAGAAGTGCCTTCATCATACCATAAGTGTCATGTGTACTCTAATGATAGATATCCTAGAGTTCTATATAGTGATAGTTCCCCTTTTTATTCTATTTAATCACAATAAATATATACAATATTCTATTAGAGGTAGGTAAAATAGTTAGAAACAAGTGATTTCATAAGAACCACTACCCCTAACTATCTGTAAATGGCCTTTATCAACCTATTCCATAAAATTAGTGCTTGGATGGACCAAAGGCCTTGATTTTTATTGATTTTTTTATAACCACCCTTTCAAGGGATGAGGGGAACCCTTATAAGGCCCGTAGGCTCAGAGATTACATGGCCTGTAGGCTTAGGAGATTACATGACCTGAAGGTCTTAGTGAATTCAACCAGACTATCTACAAGGAACTACCCCTCCCCAGCATCTGTATCTTGATAGTAGCTCTCCACCTTTTCATGACCGTCTGGCTAGGCTTCCCATGCAAGCAAAGACTGGTATCGAAGGCATAGCCATACCCTCTCACTCTGACAATCTATTTCGCTCTGCTCTGGTGAGTGCACCTGCTCTGAATCCTCTTCTAGGGATGATTCTTTTTTGTAGTGTGTCTGGGGCCAACATTCATGTTTCCTGAAGGCCTTGGGGTGGCCCTAAATCCTTAAGGTGACCCGAAGGCCTTGAGAATCAACTGTCCCGAAGGCCTTGGGTGGCCCGAAAGCCTTGCAGGACCCGAGGACCAAACCGGTGGCCCGAAGGCCCAAATGGATGAATAGTTCCAGCTGCTACAGTACCGAATAGTGCCTTCTATAGTGTCTGCTACAGTACTGCTACAGTTACCCATAAATATCCCTCCACCCGGATTTAATCTTAGGTCTCTTGGATGCACCTAGCGAGTCCTCACCAACTAGGCTGAGGCTCTTGTGCTCCATAAACTTAGTGAATATTATATATTTCTGATCAATCAAATTAAGTAATTCACTCATTATTTCGGGAGTCATTAGATCATACAAAAAATATATGGGTGTTTTAAGATTTTGATCATATTTATTTCATATAATAGTTATCATAACGTTCCCCCAAAATATCCCCTTCTAGTAGATAAAAACAATTCCAATCAATAAATAAAGGTCAATATCGTTTCTTATAATCTATAAAAGAATGTTTTCATGACTGATATATTTTCCTTATCAATGAAAACAAGACTCATTGACTAGGTGTATTTGAATCCTAGGTGAAGAAGGAAGGATCAAATTTTTTGTACTTTTTCTTCTATCTTCGTAATATAAGTCACATAAATTGAGTTTAGTCATGGAAAATAAGGGTCTGATCCCATAAATGATGATTATTACCCATATGAAAATGCTCACACATTATATATAATGTTGAAAGATATCATTTTATCATCATCTGAATTTAAAAATTACCTCATTTCATCAATATTAAATTAAATTTCTCTTATTTCATCTCTTTAATCTCATGATATCAGGACATCTTATACTCTCAGTGATATTAGAGAATAATGATAGCATATCCAAAACTCCCCTAATAATAATGACCATGCATTGTAACCCTCAAGGTCTATATAATCATCTTCATCATTCATATGAAATAAATATTCCCTCACATTGTCTTCTTGTACCAAAAATGTCCGTTCATCATCTACTTCTATTGAAAATGAGGTGGGGGGAGGAAGAATAAAATCTCTAATATAACCCTCCAAAAATAGAGGAAAGTGTTTCTTCTACCTTTTATGATCTCATAAAAGTGAATCTAGGTATAGAGGAAGACTCGTGGACTATGTTAATTAGTGTCATCATGTCTTCTAAGGATCAAGAGACTGATATCTTTTTACTAAAACAACATTGATATGTCTTTTCCTGTAATTACACATACTTTCTTGGAGAATATCATGATTTAGCCACCCATAATTTGGTTAGGCCTAAGGATCACCATAGACAAAGTAGGTGTATAAGATAATACATCTGGCTCATTATATTAAGATAGAATCCATAATTTTTGTACTCATCAAATATAACTTCATTCAGGAGGTTTAGTACATGAAATAACATTCAAACATCATCCCCATCAAGAATAAGAATATAAAGATCAATGTTTTTATTGATTTAAATGATATCAATCATAAATGTAAAAATAATTAATTATGAGTATTGATCTTATAAATTTTTATTGAAAAAACTAAAAATTTCATGTAACTCTCCTTCATGGATGAATATTCAGGTTATAACCAGACTCATATAGCTTTTGAAGATGAGGAGTCCACCACATTTAGGTCACCCTAAGGGGGTATTTCTATCAAGTAATTCCCTTTTTTAAAAGAATTTTGGAACCACGTATCAACATTCCATGCAAAATGCCTTAAATCCCTTTCTAGAGAAAACTATGGAATGTTATCTGAGAAAGGGGACTGGTCAACTGTGGTTAATAATCTGCTTAATCGTCCCTGTTTTCTGAGAAAAGGGGACTGGTCAGTGGGTTAAGTGGCGCCCGCCGGTCATGGGACTCAAACTCAACATTGATGGATCATGCATGGGGGGATCATGAGGGGGGAGGCATGCTGCGATATTCCTCAGGCTCGGTTCTCATCACCTTTAGTGCCTTTTATGGGCCAGGAAATTCTCTGAGTGCGGAGGTCCATGCACTGGCCTCGGGTCTGTCGGTGTGTAGAAGGAGGAAGTTGACAGCGTCCGAAATCGAGACGGACTCAGATACTCTTGCGAAGATCATGAAAGGGACGAGTGGGGTTCCTTGGGAGCTCACTTACATTATCAGAAGGTGCAAGATCAGAACCTCACATGGGAAACTTATCCATCACAGTTGGAGGGAGGCTAATTTTGCGGCGGATTCCCTTGCTCGCTTGGGTAGGCAGGACGAGCCTCTCATCATTTATGACTCTCTCCTTTCCCTTATTATAGAATGTTCCTCTTTTGTGTTGGGGGATGCTCTTGGGCTCCACCATTTCCGACCCCCTTGAGGAGTCTTGTATCCCCTGTCCTTTTCTTTTTTAATAAAAAAAATAAACTACTACTATTTTGATGATTCGGTGGTCAAATATCAGTAATTCTATAATCAAAATTATAATCTTGAAACATTGTTCAAAAAACTAAGACAAAATATCATGAAGTTAAACCCTTTAAAATTTACATTTAGGGCGATTTAATGAAATTTATTGTCTTTATGGTACACCATCATGGAATCAATGTCCACCCTGAAATGACCAAGGCAATCCATAACATTCCACCTCCTTGGAATATCAAAAAGTTGAGAGGGATTTAAAGATGCCTTAGATATATCAATTAATTCATGGTGAACCATATAGGAATATTACTACCCTTCACCAAGATGATAAAGATGTTAAATCACTTATCAATGGGACAAATATTTTTAGGTATCTTTCAGAAATATCAATAAATACAAATCAGGCTCAACAGTGTTGATTCCTCCATTCAAAAGAAATCCACTCATTCTGTATGTAGTAGTCCTAGAGCTGTCACTTGGTTACTTTATAACATAGAATAATTATGCAAGGAAATATATTGTTCTACAATATCTTATAAGAACTATATTATATAATGATACTTGATATTCTGACATTGAGAAGAATTTCATTTCACCAATCTACATGGTTAAAAAACCGAGACACTAGCTGCAACATCATGAGGTCCAACTGGTCTCTCATGTTGACTCACTTAAATATATCCTTTTTAATTTGATTTTGAATTAATTACCCTCATGATGGGTGGTAATCCTATAGTAAATTTATTTATATTTCATATCACTTTTGTCTATCTAAGGGGGAGAATTGGCAGACTTTCTCCCAATGCATTGAACCTCAAAAGACTCATTGGTGGATATAAAACTACACAATGATGGAGTATTCTCCATTAAAAACACTCCCTATACATGGTATATATATTTCATTATATATTCTTTAATCCCAATACAAATATGGATGGAAAAAAAACATAAAACATTCAATTTTGGGAATTATCATCATCTCTTCAGTAAGGATATTTTTCAATTTTCATTCATGTTGTCAGAAGGATGCCCCAAAACTAAAGTAGAATACCATGATCTCATTATAGGATTTAAATTGGTGTTATAGATACCAGTATAATACCTAAATATCAAGGGTGATTTTTAATTATTGATAAAAAAATTGATGGTGAATATTTCATTATAAAAGAGGAATCGGTTCTTCTTATAAATAATGTATGAGGATTGATGGATGAATTTCTCTATGATATAGAACTAAATCACATTTTTCATTCACAAAATTATTATCTATATGAATTTTCTAATGAATCCATATCCCTGGGAAGTTCAAATAAATATTAAATAGTCATCAACATTGCACGCCATAGGGTGGTCTCTCTATTCATTAGTAGTAACATAGAGAAGATCAATGAGATAAATACCACCCCTGAGAAAGGTGATTCGATATTCTAGCCAACCTATACCACCATTGGATGGATTTCCCCTATATTACATGACCTCAAAAAGAATAATTTTTCCATAAAAATGAGAAAAGAAAGAACAAATCCAATGGAAAACCATAAAACGTTTCGTTATAATGTCCTTATTTCTTAAAATTCCCTCTCTAAATGAGGCATTGATTGAATTATCCTCTGATTCATTAAAGTAATTGTTATCATATCTATTATATGAGAATTCCATACAGGAACCAATTAATCTCATCAATCAAGAACTAGGCTCTCCCACTAGATCAACCAGTTTGGATACTTTTTCCATCAATGTCACAATATTTCATGGAATTTACAAGAAAATTTCAAACTTTATAAATACATTACAATTAAATTAATCAACCCCCATAGTTTCTGGATACTATTAAATATTCTTTTTCATTTTTTATCTATAGTATAGATGTCATGGGTCTATATCCACTAAATATAGTGTGGTAGTTCAAGTACATTCTTACTGCCACCAAATTATTCTCAAAGTGGGTTAAGGATGCATCACATAAGGAAGTTGTGATAAAAGATATTATAAATTTCATGAATTCAAATATTATTACTATATTTGGTGTACCTCACACAATATTAATGAATAATTTCACCATCTTCATTTTTTTCGAGTTGAAAAGGCTATATTAACGATATTTCATTCAACCCTACCATGCATCCCGCTACCATGCAGTGGTAAATGGATAAATATATATATATATATATAAGCTTTTAATAATACACTATCTAATATATATTAGAATATGGTGAAGAATATAATAGTTTATATCTATAAAAACTCATATATGGTTTTTTCTCTTTGATCATCACAACCCATAGTGTTACACAAGAGACCACATATTATCTTTTATATGGAAAAGATACATTCCTAACCATTAATGTCCAATTTACCTCAAATAAAATTTTCATTTACAACTATTTTTATGATGATAAAAAATCCCATAGGTGACAAGATGATATTGAGAGACTTGGAATAAAATTTTGTGTGCATTTCATAACCTAGAAGTCCATCAGAAATTAGTTGCATGATCCTTCAATAAGAAAGTTCATCTCTGGTCATTCCTTCAAGGGGATCCATTTTTATCACTCATAACTCCAATAATAATTTGGAATAAGCCTTTTGATCTTGAATCAAAATATGAGGGTCAATATATTGCACATAAGGTCTACTCTAATGAAGCATACTCACTAGTCACCTTGTATAAGGAGTGCATTGCACCCCCCACTAATCTAATATTTCAAAAGAAATTTTTTTCATAATTTCAAATCAATTCACAAATTCAGAGAATTAATACTTAAAAATATATATAGATACTCTATTTCACTATTCTATAATCTACCTAGAGCTCATCCTCACTATAATACATTAAATTATATGGTAAAAATTTCTATAGAAAGATAATAAAATACATCGTATAGTTCCTTGTCACGTGATGTTAACTTGAATTACATCAATTTTTCCTTTTATGACTTTATAATGATCAAAATGGTTCATCTTTATAGCCTTTAACCCATATTATAACTAGATCTATGTGGGAGACCCTATGCACCCAACATCAAGAAAGAAATTCCCCCTTTAGTTCTAGTCCTGTGATGTTGAAATGTACAACATGTGGTCTAATAATGAAATACCTTAAACTAATTAGAGTATATATCTTGATATTGTTTTACTCTCTTACATAATATTTATAACCATGTCAGGATTCTGATTTTATGTCTTCTAACCTATACTAGCCAACCTTGAGGTACAAACACCCTTAAATGTTCATAATAACTATGTTTGACTTTATTCCACTTTTTTTAGGATATGTAGTGATTCCTATATCTTATATCCTAGGAATATCCATGAATTTTTTTTCCATCAACCACTTCTCCCACCACGGATGGGCAAACCCATGTATATTTATCTTACTTTCATCTAGATGCACATTCCCCATATATGTTCCCTAACATGCACTCTCATGAAATTCAGTCAATCACTTAGCTATCTCCTATTTATGACATTGATCATGGCTCACATGGGAATAGATGTAAAATGAAACATATCTACAGGCAGGGATTCTATTCCCAGTTATATGAAGTTAAACTACACAGTATATGGTCTTCCATACATGACTCCTCAAACTGCTTGAGATGTATTTTTAGTGAGACCCTTTCTCTTACATGGGAGTTAGATCTATGTAAGAGAATCATGGATCATTAATCAAAATTCAACTAAAATGTCCCCAATTAAAGAACTACATGTGGATTGATTTCCTTCATTATGGGATATATATTGATATCTGGATCGTCAATCCAAATCCCCACCATATATTCAATCAAAAAAGAATACCCATTTTCACCTTAATATTTGTATATCCCTATCCAAAACAAGTTTTCCCAATAACCTTATTTTAATTTTAAATTCAATTCTCTCCCCCTACACATTAGAATAACATATGAATAAGAGGCAATACGAACTATGTGTATCTTTATTTCTATCCTCATAGGATATGTAGTGATTCATGGATATCCAATTATAGGCCCAAAGAAAAAAATATACCAACCAAATTCTCCATCTTATATGTATGATTCATATCTATATATGATCCTTTAGCATAAAATTCCTTGTCTATGGGTCTATAATAAAATCCCAAACACAAAACCCATAAATCTTATTTTGGGAAATAAATTTTACTTCTCATTCTTCTCAAGTATAAGATAATCACCTGATAATATAGGAATTCCACCCATTTCCTATCATTTACGCATGATCCAGATCTATGCAAGGGTTTTATAAGAACTATGTGTGGATTTATTTCTATTACTAAAAGATACATAGTGATACTTGTATATCATATCCTAGGCCTAACCACAAATTCTTTCAAAAAAATTATATCCTTCTATATAAGATCCTGATCTTTATATGGATCATTGTTCGCTTCCATCAAGAATCTAGGTAGTTACAGCTACATTGGCCAACCCAAATGTCATGGTTCACCTAAACCATGATAGAAAATAAATTTAACTCATAAGAACTGCATATGGATTGACTCATGTTATTTTAAGATACATGAAGATGTATGGATCATTTATTTTGGACTTATCCATAAACCAACATCTATTTTTAATCCACCCTAAAATAATGTAAACTTAGGTATGGAAAGACTCCATCACCTTTTTTTGAATATCCCCTTCCATAAGTCGCACTTCATGTCTCAAGTATCATCGATTTCCAAAAACTTATCACAACTATCGGTAATGAATGTATTTATCTTGAAAGGACACCTATGTTTAGATATTCATAGATTCACCTAATATGTATCTATATTTATACCACTAATATGGCCTGACAAATGAAGGTATGTTTTTTCTAATAAAATGGTATTATAATCTCCACACATCCTGATAGTATCGCAGTGGAAACTATCATTTGAATATATTCAACAGTCATCCATTATGTTTCTATCCCATATCATCAATTCTAACCAAGAGACCTTGAGTCAAGATTTATAGCATCATCACTTCTTATTTAAAAGTTCTTTATAAATTATTATCCCTTGAAAACCAACTAGGTTGTTTTTTCATACTTTTATTTCACCTTGTGGTATAAGAACTATGATCTTAAACTATGTTCCCTCACCTATGAGATAATATATATTAGCATTAGGATCTTCATTCATGTCAGGTGTTACATTTCCATGGATGGACACATTATCTCACCCTCCTCTTGGTCTAAGGATCATAACCTTAAACTATGTGCACCCATTTTTGATATTATCTACCATATTAAGTATATCCATTCACATCAGATATTTCTTTGTTCTGATTCCATATACTATCTGAATTATCAATTTTTAGTCAAATATGTATGACATTAAATTTATCACTTTTTGTTAAAAGTTGTATGTTCATGAAATATTTATAGAAATGACATATTTTTCCCTATAACCTTGATAATGTTTTCAATACATAGAAGTATAAAATTTAGGGTATCAAAAAACTTCTACAATAAATGCTCCTCCATGAACCTACTTCATTGTGAAAGTGTTTGAATCTTTGTATCCCTTCTATAGAAATCTAAAATGAGTGAATTTTTCTTCAAGATAAACCTCTATTTGACTATGTATAAATTACCCTAATATAGCTCTACGTACACACCCTTAACATGGAATGTCAACCATAGGCATGTTTTCATCCTAAGAAAAATATCATCCCATCTTCATACACCTTAGCACTACTATACTGGAACATGTTATTCTAATTGGTTTAGTGATCATCTATGTCATATGTATCATATCTCATCATCCCTGATATAAAATTATTGATTTATTATTTATACAACCCATAATTCAACTATTAAAGTGGATTTTATTCACTTTATGTTATGCATCTACGCATCATGATCTCTTTTAAATTAGGGATGAAATATCTTTCCTTGAACATTTAATTATCCCTCATCATATATCCCTAAATTATACAGAATTATGGTTTGAGATTTATGACCAAAAATAAAATTCCCCTCTTTCTAGGATATTCTATAACAACATTGATTCCCCTTCCATATTGTATTTTTTATTTACCATACTAGGTAGATTACTCTACTCATTTGGTAAATTGGTTTGACCTAAAATATTAGGAACTTTTGGACCAATTAATAAAAACGAGACATCCAATGCATCATCTTCTCTATAAGCAATCACTAGATCATATCCACCACCTAATATCATGAAATAAAGCACAACTATAATATTTTTCTATTTCCATGGTTGAAAATTGTGGGAATAGGGCCCAAAACCATGGTTGTAGGCTACGTCCACAGTTTTCCCCAACTTTGGGTGCTATTGTTGTGGAAGTAGGGTTGGACCAATTGACATGGTTTTAACTATGGTAGTAGGTGGGATATTTCCATGGTTTTGAAAACTGTGGAAATAGGTCTCATTATTGCCAACCATGCCAATTGACCTATGGCCATGATTTGAACTGTGGAAATAGCCACCTATTTCCATGGTTGAAATTCTAGCTATATCCCTGAAAAACCGTGTCAATAGCCCAAAAATAATTTTTCACTAGCCAGATTTTATCTCTACACATCACCCATAGTATTCAATGTCATAACAACTACAAAACGCCCCTATTTGGTTATATATATATCTAATATATTATATGTATTATTAAAAACTGTGGTGGCAGCATAAAAATTGTGGAAATAGGGCTTCCCTCTCTATTTTTCACAGGAAAATTTTTCTCCCTCGTAAGGGTGGGAGACCTATATCCACGGTTCTAAAAACCGTGGCTATAGTCCTTTTGAAAAAAATGACTTATAGCCATGGTTTTCAAAACCATGGCTATAGGCCCTACAAAAATGGCCTACAGCCACTATTTTAAAAACCATGGCTATAGGACACATAATTGTGGCAATAGCCTACCTATATCAATGGTTTTAAAATCGTTGCTATAGCCTACCTATATCCATGGTTTTAAACATGTGGCTATAATTCTATGTAAATAGCCATATTTTCTACTTATGAAGATCTATAACACTCTTAGAGAGCGTAATTCCACCATTGCTGATATTTATGGTCTCTCTGATTAGGTTGATCAAGTGTTTTTCACATAGATTACAGTGTAATTTATCTCAGTTTATGGTCAAAGTTTTGTATCACTAAATTGGAACAACTATTGGTTCGATAATTATAATCATAAAATAAATTAAACTATTTGTAATCTTATTTATATCAATAGAACTGGGATTTTATAATTCATTACAGATCCATGTCACCTATATTGCTGGTTTGTACACCCCACTTTTATTTAGCCAAAGTTGTAAACCTTAAACTATAATAATATAAGGTCAAATGTATTCGACCTAAAATATCATCAACCTCAATTCTAAGAACCAAAACCCTGAACCATGTGAACTTTCCTTTGATACGATTAGAATTTGATATTTTTGATCCCCCATTAATGTTGGTTTACTCTTCTTGGGTCATCATGAAGACTCTCTCACATGTCTTTGGTCATGTTTTTCTGACCTAAGACACCAGCAATGGTTTTCTAACTTGCATTACCTTAAATTGGCTAAGTAAAATAGACATAGAACTTTTCAAGTCAAAAACTCTTAAAGTTAATCTTGAGAAAAATTTAAGACTCCAATCTTTAATCTTCCCACTCTTGAGTATTAGAAAAAAATTTATCATTTAAATGAAAAATTCATAAAACTTATTCAGTTGAAAAATCGTAAATAGTGATCTAATAAAAATTAAAGTTTCCTCCCTCTATACCTCCCCAATATAAGGCTTAGAAAAAATTTAGAGAAATAAAAATGATATAAATATCATGGAACCCACCATATGATACCAGTATAAGATAATCTATGCTCACTAGGCATATTTTCCTCGGAAAAAATTAGATAACTCCACCATTCCCAATACCATGGTTAGGATGTTTTTTTTTAAATAACATAAAATCATAATTTTAAGATGCTCGAGCACTCTTAAACTTTATAATACTTATTATAGATTCCTATTTTATGATCCCCAACACATTGAGTCATCAATAATTATACAAATGGACTAAATTTAGCTTACGGTGATGGAATCTATGCTAATACTCATCCATGAGCCACACCAAGGAGTAAACCATCCATATCTAAATAGACCAACTCTAGTGTAAAGTTATGACATCTATTCTTATACGCATCTGTGAACCTCACCTAGGTGGAATCTATCCATATATAAATATACCAACTCTACTATATGATGATATATTTTATACATATACTCATATGTAATCCATTCCTAGGAAGAAATCATCTATCTCCAAATAGACCAACTCAAGTGCATGGTGATGGAATCTATGCTTATACCCATCTATGATCCATGGCCAGGGGGAAACCATCTCAACTCAAGTGTTTGGTAACCAATATTGACTTTTTTCACTTCAAACTCAATGTTAAAATGGTTTCAAGTTATCTTATTATTTCCTTCAAGGTTTTCTTCATTCATTATGAAATAATAAATACAATGGGTAAAGAAATAAACAATTGATAACAATATGTGTTTTAATTAGTTGATCAAAAGTAAAAGGATCATCCTAAAATTAGATTATCTCTTCGTGATAGTGATACATCACAAAAGTCCCTATATGAAATCCAAGATTTCACCAATAGACTATTTGGCTCCTTCAATGTTACTAAAAAGCTCAAATACACTCATAGTTTTTACTCCTCAGTCAAGTGAATACTCTCTACCTTAAAATATACTTATCTATCTTTAGAATAGGATTCATATAAGGGTTTTTAGTGTCATGATAGTTTTCCCTTAGTTGAATACAACTCTTTTTTGTTGGGGCTAATGATGGAATAATTTTCATCATTCAAGTGTTGTTTCTCTAAGGCCACCCCAATGCAATGGGATTCTTATTGAAGTGGTTTTTCTTGGGGTCTAGTGGCATGGTAATTTTATTATACTTATAGAAGGTACATATGGTCCTATTTTTATTGGTCCCATACTTTGAGGATCATATTTATTTTATTATAAATTGTTAGATAATTAAAATCCTCACTTTTGAGGAAGACAAATTATTGGTAAAGTAGGTGCACTTTCCATTATAGATCGGTCATGGGGGTATTGAAAATTAACTTCCATATATTCATCTAGGAATTTTGATGTGAAATATGGCCAATTTTAAAGGAATATTGGTATGATTCTCTGTCAATGTTAGAAGGTGGGACATATTTTTGGATAATGTTGCTAAAGTAAAATACCAAGTTAATTCTATATAATATTTTGGTTCAAGGATAGATCCATCCTTCATATTTTATGACTGTTAATATGTTAAATCCTAATCTTAATAGGAATAAATAATCAATTTTGATGATAATACTATCAATGATATAAGAGGTACATGTAATTTGGATAATACCAAGGTTAACAGAAGGAAATAAAAAACATTTACCCCATTTTATTAATGTGCTAGCCTCTGTGGTTAGCATCACCTCAATCCATATAACCCAAATGAGATTTATTCTTTAAAAGTGGCTCCTAATTGATAAAAATAGGGTTTTCCACCGTTAATTTGGTCTTGATTATAGGTGTTGCAATATTATTAGTATCCCCCATCATGGCATGATTTTCCTCCATGTTGACCACCTCTTTAGCATGCTGATAAAAAATATCTAGGTGAGAGGGTTCAACAAAAGGATCCTCATGCTCCACCTCTGATAAGTCTGGAAGTTTTATAGTTTCCAATGTTTTTTACACCAATGATTCTATATAAAAAAATATAATGAGTGTAAGATTCCAATATTTGGACAAGGTATGCCCTTGTTTCAATTCTGGTTGAACTCCTTTTAAAATGGTTAATGGGATACATCATAGAAGTAGGGAAGGCATTAGGGGTTTCTGAGGGGTTTGGGACACAAAAATGGGGGGAAAGAACCATAATATTTATGGATCATCATTAGAATATGGTTAGTACTAACCATGATCCATGAAAATTTGGCATAGAGGAGGACTAAGAACTATTTGAAAATAGTGAAATGGGTGGCCTAAAAACCTAGTGAGGTGGTACGGAGCCCAAAACAGGACTTACACATAGTATTTTAAACCATGTGGGTGCCCCAGAAAAATGTGTGTCTTGGTTTCTCTTTTGAAAAAGGAGACCACACGGTTGGTACACGGTATGGAAAACAGTGCATCCTAATTGTGAACCTCTTTAAAAGTGGTCTTTTAACACTTTTATCTTCTAGGGTTATATCTAATTCCCCCAATTTTCAGCCTCATTTCTCCTCTTGTAGTGTAAAGTGTGAACCAAGATCTCCCAACTCTTCTAATTATCATTCTCCTTAAATTTTAGGGAATTTTGAGTGTTTTTTCATGATAATTTAAGCTCTGAGAAATTATTTTACTCTATTTCCATATATTTTATTGAAGAATAAATTCTTGGTTATTTATCTTATTTTTAAGATCATGATCCCTATTTCTAATCAGTACTTTACTTTGGTGATGTAGGACATCTTAGTTCAAATCAAGGTTTGAGGTCGGATGAGTTTTTGTCTATGAGGATAAGGTAGGTGGTCTATAAGCTTTCTCATATAGTCTTGATGCTATTATTGTGTATGTGGTTGTACCTTTTCACTTTCAAGCTAAAAAAATTTTCTCATGACTAATAAAAGTGAATTGGGATTAAATTGATGTGTGAGACCCTTCATGGACCTCTTCGAGTCAATTAATGACTATAAGACTAGGCTTAAGGCCACCTGTGGGGTGTGTTAATCCTGTAAAAATGGAAAATGGTTTGTAAATGATTAGTTTAAATGCTTATAAGTTTAAAATGGTTAGTTTTTTTGTAAAAAAATGTTGGAATGATATAAGGTCTTTTTTTTCTTAATCGTAAATTAAAAGTGTTTGGGAAATAAAGTGTAAAAGGTTAAAAGGGGTTTTATTATGTTAAAAATGGTTTTAAGTAACCTTAATGGGTATGTTAAATATATAAATGGTTAAATATTTTATGTAAGGAATTAGGTTATATATGTTGAATGGGGTAGACCATGTGAATAATGGTTAATGGAAGAGGTACATTCTTGATATTTGGGTGTGTTGAAAAGTCCATGTTTGTTGGACCTTTGAAATTTTGAATTAATAATATTATTAGAGATAATGGATATGAAGGTTCCCACACATGGGTAAGGATGTTGTACATGGATCTCATTATCCTTGATTTTGGATGGATATAAATTATGCTTTGTATACTTGACTTGATATAATGGACAAAATGTTCCTTGTTCTTAGCTAGGGTGTCAGTATGATAATTCAAGAAGTAAATCCTTTTGATATGGTATGGATATTTTTACAAATACACCATGATATATGAAATTGAAATGAATAAAAATCCCTTTTTTTTAAAAATAACCACGTTTATTGATGTCTAATACTTCCATCGTGAATGACGAAATTTTTTTGGGTTGGGGGTTGAGGTATAACCAAAGGGCCCAAGTGGATAAATGATAAAAATTTTACTTGTAAAACGTGTTTTAGTATTTTCCTTGTTTATATATTCATTTTTCTATAGAATACACTATAACTATAATAGGTATTACTTTAGACACCATTGGTTGTGGCCTAATAATTTGTAATCACACCCTTCTCATGATTTCTTGGGTACCCAAGTAGATTTCATGGTTGCAGGTTAGAATATGGCCAAATGCCCTATGTTTGATGGCATATTTGGGTTTCCAAAAAGAGCATGTATAAGGGAAAAAAACTAATGTTGGAACTAATTTTGGGGATTACTATTGTGTCTTAATTTTATATTTCCTTTAATACATGATACAACTATGAAATGGAACATTTTTATATTTGGTTTTTTGGTATTTACTATGTTTTTGGGTCTTGTTATGAGAAGAATAGTTATTTTTAATCATCTATCTTTATTACTTAGTTATTGTTTATTTTGATTTACACTATTTTATAAATTTTTTATAGAGGGTATATCCTCAATATGTACCTTATTAGACCCTCTCTGGTAGTCAGAAGCCTCTGGCAAGTGGGTAGGAATTCCTGAGGTCACATAAAAAACTATCTTAGGGAACCAGTTTAGTGAATCCTTAGATGAGACTTCACAACATGGTATTGGATGTAGTTTTATTTTATATTTATTTTCTATTTGGTAAATGAATAAAGGATATTAGGATGTTTCAGGTAATATAAATGATCTTATGCATAGGATTACCTAACTTATGTATAGGTGAAACCCCATGTTCCCAAGGTGGGATTGTTGTTTAGGTTGGTTTCTTGTTACAGTTGGATATTTTTAATCCTTGGGTGATGCACTCATTGTATGAGGTTATTAATCTCAGATATTTTACTAATGTTTCAACATTATATGATATTATGTATGCATGAATAATTTTAGGTACTCAGTTATTTATATGACATGCATCATATTAGGCACACATGGAAAAATCGGTTATGGTTGGGTTATAGGAGAAAAATGTTTTTCTGTTTCTTTTTTGGTTTTCAAGAGAATAGTATAACGACCCAGGATTAACGTACATGGATATTACATATTTTTAGATCAATATTAAATAAATTAAAAAAACAAAATCCCTATGATTATAATATTTTAGTGCCTTTGGAATCATGGAACACATCTATATAATTTTGTGAAAGATCTTCAACATCTCTCATAAAGATCTTCCCCTTTAGTACTCCTACTTAAAACATTTGTTTATAACCAGGGGAAAGAAAACATAAGAAAATGAGTGATTTAATATTCTCATTAAGGGTAAATCAAGGTAGATAACATAAGCATAATGGCATAGGAATATAAATATAAATTTTGAAGATTATATCCAGCATATTATAGATCATGATATCATTTCATAGATTAAATAATATAAGTTCATAAAGAATCAAAGATCACATTGAGATCATAACATAATAAATAAAATTGCATAATTAACATAAAAATATAAAATCATTTCTATATTATTAAAGTCTCATTTCCAATACCATCATAGTGGAAAAATTCCCTTACAGAATCTAGTTCACTCCTCATTTCATCTATGAATAACTGAACCGAGTTTACTCTTGTTCCAGTCCTATATTACTAAACTGAGTTCACCTCCCATTCCAATAATTTATATATCATGAGATATAAATATATACTGAATTAATTTAAGGGAGATATAGGTCCCACCCATTAAATAATGAAAACCATACATATGTGTGCCATAAGAACATAAATCATTCATCATATCAGAATATAAATGAAATCAGTTTCATAAACATCATTCAATCATAACATAACCCATGGGAAAAAATTATTTCCATAAATATCATTCCATAATAAACATAAACCAAACATAATAATAATAGGGATAGTATCCATGAAAAATATCCCCATTAAAACATAAGTAACATAAAAAAATTTATCATAGATGGAAAATAATTTTGAGATATCACTTGAAAATAATTCTTGAGGAAAATATTATTTCTGATTTGTAACATGATTTTTAAATCAAAATAAATATATAAAAAACCTTTTTAATAACCATAATAACTTATAAAGAATTATTTTAAAACCATTTTAAACATATCTAAAATATTTTTCCTTGAAAAATCTTAAAATGTAATTTAAAACACCTTTAAAACAGTTTTAGAGAACATTGTTTTGAAGGAACACAAATTTATGACTGAAGAGAGAATAAAATTACATGAAATTTTCAATATCATGAAAATAAGGATATTAATTATAGAACATATCAAAGGGTGGTATATACACCTCATAATATAGTATAGGGTCATAATATAACACATGTCTCAAAAATAATTGAGACAAAATTACCTTACCAATTTGGTAACTTTTGAACCGTAAACCCCATGAAAGAGAGATCATAAAAAGGATATGTCAATACCATTAATTATCATAATAATACTCATAAAATAAATTAATTTAAATTATTTAAAAAACAAAAAATTAATGGGTAGTGTGTAAGGTATGTGTCCCACAAAAATAAAAGTGGGACAAATATCTCTTACCTTAAGTCTTGACATCCTTCAAATACATTAAAACATCTTGTATAACAAATATAATTTTATTATACATATATTAAATAACATTATTCAATTATATAATATAATATATTCTTTACTTATGGCCTTCTATTACCTTCTTATTAACAAATTTCATATGAAAGTTCTGTTTAAGGTGATAACTGCTTTATTTCTCGCATGTGTTTTGATTTGTTATATTTTTTATAATTTTACTTATATCATGATTTTATAATACCAAGAATTATAATAATGATATAAATATTATATATATTCAATAAATATATATTTATAATAATCTACAAAAGATATAAATAAAATCCATCGTTCATGGAGACGGTAGGTCGTACGTGCGCATGAACGTTGTTTTCATTTTATTTTCATATTAAAAGAAAGAAAAATATATGACATATTATCATTAAAGAAATATTTTAATGTTATATATATCATATATATTCATAAAATTTATCCTTATTACCATCCATGTGAAATATATATATGAAAAATGAATCATATCACTTCATAGATATGGTAAGCCATACGTACGCACAAATGATATTATCATTTCCCCAAAGATTATGTGGTAAAAAGGTAGATATGATATTCTCATTTTAGAAGTATGCCTATGTCACTAATATCATATATAAACATAAAAAACTTCATAATTCACATTCATAAAATATGGTTATTGAAAATGAATTGTATCGCTACATGGAGTTGGTAAGTTGTATGTACGCACGAGCGATAATTTCATTTCTTATTTGATGGGAAAGAGGTTGTATAGTGGGGTGTTTATAATAACAATAAAATTTTATCACATATATTATGATGAAGTTATTATTTTATGATATATATAATACATTTAGAGGATGTATATAAGAGTTCAAAAAGAGAGTGACCGGTTAGAGCAATTACCTCTTCTTTGAAACATCTCCTTTAGATCTCATCTAAAGGACTCTATAGTTGGTCTTTTCAGAATAAAAGAACCTCTAGAATTTGTATAAAGAATTTTATAATAGAATTTGGAATATTTTGTTCAAGATATAAGGCTTAATGTGATGTAAAGATGTGAGGGAGCAGGTTCCCTTTTATAATTAAGGTGAAGGTTACTCTTGAAATTTATGAAAATATTGATTTATAAGAAATTTAATCTCAACACAAATACCAAAAATATTAATTTATTATAATATAAGATTAGAAAATTTTTCAATATTATCAAACAATATATTTTTGAAAAGTTTTGTTATTTTTTTAAACCTTATCATTTTGATTAACCCTGACTTAACAAATTATAATTTTAACTATGTTAATAGCTAGTTCAATATTAAAAGGTTTTAATTTTTACTTATTTGATGTTAATTAGACCATAAATGATAATTTTAAAACCTTTTATACCATATTATAATTATTTGGTATTTTTTTTAAAAATTATAATTTATATATAATTTAATAAAACATTATTTTAATAAAATATCAATAGTGTCAATTTGGAAATATCTATTTCTTGAATTTTTAAAAACATCAAGATAAAAAGTTAACTTAGAAAAAAAATATTTTATTATATCCCTAAAATATCAAGTTCATATAAAAAATTATTTTTCCACATTAAGTATCTAAAATTATATTTATTTTAATATTTTTAATAATATTTATTTCATATTTCAATTAATAAAATAATTACTACCTTAGTGTTATGTGATTATTGAATATAATTTTTTCATCGTTAAATAATAAAAATAAATTACTATTATGAATATATATATTTTATATTTCATAATAATATTTATATTATAATATATATATTATGTATCCCAATATTAAAAATGATGTATTATCTAAAACATAGACGTGACATTTTTAATTATTTTAAATAAAATATTATAAATATCATAATTTTATCTAAGTGGATCCAAATGTCAAAAAAAAATTATATCATGAAAATATATTTATTTAGTTAAAAATAGAAATTTATATTCCTTCGTAACATTCTTTTTTCTCATGTTGACACATAATAGATATTAAAGACAAAGAAAATGGCATTTTGTGTCTTTCTTTGATTTAAATATTATATAACCCATTTTTAGGTAAATGTGTCTATTAAATGAATTAATTTATATAATTATGTCTTAAGCATCTAATTTAATTAATAAAATAAAAAATTTACAATTTTTAGGGCCATGTTATAGTCTTTATAATTTTATTTTTAACCTAAATTACCTAATTTACCCTTTATCATAGTAACAATATTACCATGGTTTCTATTCATATTGGCCAAAAACTAAAATGGACCAACATAATATATTTTTAACTTAGGAATCAAAATTTTAAATCCATTTTCCAAATTTAAAACACATAATTTTCATAATTTAATTTATATAAAACTGGTAAATTTCCATGGAAGAAAAGTTTTTTGGAAAAATAGTCTTTTAAATTGAAAATGTTTTTATAATAAGTTCATATATAGATTCATTTCAAAAATCTATAATTGGATATTTTAAAATTATAATTGACTAATTAAATTTTAAAACTAATCCAAAATAAAATTTTAACTTTGTAATTCTTTAAAAGAAATTAGGGTTTTTAATAAAAATCAGTATTTTCATTATTCATCAAAGCAAGAAACTTCTCAAAAATAATACAAAAAATTTACCCAAAGTAAATTTTGATATTTTGACTCTAAATAAGAAGAAAGTTTTTTCAAATAAAATATATAAAATTTTAAAAAAACTATATTTTAAACTAGTGCACCCACAAAAGGTGGCAAAATTACTTCTTTAAAAGAATACATCTTTTATGCAAAAAATTAGATTTGTTCTTATATAATATCTAAATAACACATAAGATGAATGTTAAAAATTATATTGAATATATTATATACGTATTTAATTAATATAATACAAAAAGATTTGATTTATTTATTTATTGGTACAAAACTCACTTGTATGCGTTTAAATATTTTTTTAGAAAAACTTTTCATTTTATTTAAAAAAATTACATTCAATTATAATTAATTAGTCAAATAATTATATATACATGTGTAACCCATGTTTCATAATTCAGTTAATCATTTTCATACCCACCATTTTAACATGGAGGCTATAATTTTCTTTTTAAAATAACTAAAATATAAAAATTTGTTTCGTAGAAACTCAGTGTTGCGTGTAATGCAAGTTAAGATAGTGTTGCGTATAATGAAAGGCATCAACAAAATAAAATTATTTTATAAAATATATATATCTCAAAAAAATCTTGGGATGTTATAAATAGTTCCTAATAAATAAGTTTAAATGAATCCAATTGGACATATTAAATTGAAATTGCTAAAATGCAGTTAAATGTAGGTTTGAAATTGTGGGAAAAAAATTACCCTCAGTTAGCCATGGACAGGGATAGGGGTATTTAAGGGCAGTAATTGTATTTAGGTTATTTCTGTATGTATAGTGTAGGTGTAATATATTGATATGGCTAGTTGTAAAACACTATTTATTGTAATATTTGAATGTGATATGTTATGTGTCCTAGGACATGTGTTTGGCCTTGTAGATAAAATACTTTGTAACAACTCTTGCAAGTAAGGTGACAGGATGACATTGCTGAGAATATAGCTCTAATAGTGGTACCAGATCCCCCATTGGTTCCAGGTGATAGGTAATAAGATAAGTTACGTGATAATGTTTCTGTATTTATATAGTTTATGGAAAGAGACCTATTGGAGGATGTGTCGAGTATGTTTAACCTGACTAGAGAGTTTCTGCTATATAATCCCCTGATGTTCACTGGAGAGGGTGGCCCAGAGGTGGATGGGTTATGTACTAATTTTATCCAGTTGATTTTTATATCACTTAGAAACTCCTATAAATAAGAGAGTTATGTCAGAATCGTACATGTTGTTAGTACAATAAAAGCGCTGGTGGGATATACAGTTCTAGGATGATCAATTAGAGGGTAGGATTGGAAAAAAATCCAAGAAAATTTCATGGAGAATCTATACCCAAAAAAATCTATTTTAGGAGAGAGATGTAGAGTTTATGAATGTGACCCTGAGGAATATGTCGATGATGGATTTTTTTGGATACTTCATTGACTTTCATCATTTTATTCCAGCATTGTTAGGGGGAGGTGGTGGTGGATAAATATTTTTAGGATGAGCTTAAATTTGAGATCAATTCCTAAATAAATATATTCCATTTGAAAATTTTATAGAGGTAGTGAATCAAGATCTTGTTTTTTTAGGGAACCTGAAGGAGGATTATAGTGGTGGGTAGGTAGGATCTATTGGTAGATCTAATCGTACATCCTCATATGGTAGTAAGTGAAGTTATGGGAACTTCCTCCAAGGAAGTTGTGGGAAGAGTATCCATGGGAGAGGAACGACGTATCAAGGAGGTGTTCAAGTGGTTTACTCTCAATATGTAAAGCCTAGTCACATGCATGGTCTGTGTATTTGACCACCAGTAGTGTGTCGATATTTTGGTATGATTGGAAACTTACAAATGTTCTGTAAGAACCCTCATCCAGTGTCTAGTGATGGACATTCTAGGTCAATTAAGAGTACTGTTAGGGGATCTTATACCCCATATCAATCTAGAAATTATATTTCTAATCGTCAGACTATTCAGGGTAGAGGAAAAGGTAATCTAAGAAAAGAGAATATATATCAGAGAGGTTGTCTAGTATATGGGGCTCAAACGGGATCATAATGTAGAAGGATAGATCATCTTCATATCATTCAGCCTACACCTAGTGTTAGCGAGGCTGGGACATTGAATATCTAAGGTTAAATTATTGTATATTCCATAATTTCTAGTGCTTTATTTGATATTGTAGCTTCACACACTTTAATATTTTCTTATTTGGGGAATGGATTGGGTTTTTCATGGGAGTTCTTGTGTAGTGTCATAATGATCAACACGCCATTGGGGGTGTGATGATAGGGCATTTGTCTTTGTGAAGAGTGTTCCCACATGATTGGTGAGTAGTGTCTCATTTGAAATTTTAACAAGATTGATTTGTCTTGTTTTGACCTGATACTAGGTATGGGATAGTTATTTTCATATCAATATCACATTTATTATTACCATATGAGAGTGAACATCATGACACCAAAGGGAAACATTTATATTCATCATGAAGAATGGTATATCCAAGAAGGTTGTGCAGGGCTAGTTCATTAAAAACTAGGTGAGCTCATAGCCCATTTTGTGAGTATTTTTCTTGATGATGGGAGAGTGAGAATGATGTCATTCCTCCAGTGGTGGGTTGGTTTTAGGATGGGTTTCCTAAGAAGTTCTTAGGGTTTCCACCAGATAGATAAATTGACTTCATGATTGAGATGATTCTATGTGTTAATATAGTTTCTATACCATCTTACAAAATGGTACTAATAGAACTTGAGGAGATTAAGACTAGGTTAGAGGAGTTAGAGGAAAAAGTGTTTATGTATCTGAGTATGTCACCTTGGGGGTTTCCAGTTTAGTTTTCTTAGAAGGCCGAAGGAATTTTGTGCTTGGGTGTTGATTACCAGAAGTTAAATTGGATGATGATTAAGAACCAATTCCCTCACATAAATATTTATCAATTGAGGTTTATACCTTATAATATACCATGAACTACTTTCATAAGAAGTTATGGTTTGAATGAGTTCATCTTGATGTCGTTCAGGTTAATGAATGCTCTTTCTATAGTTATGGACATGATTAACCAAATCTTTCACTTGTACATGGATCAGTTGTTAGTTGTCTTTTTTGATGGCATATTGATGCACTCATAGACTAATAGTGATCATTCCAAACACCTTGACATTTTCCTGAGTACACTAATTGATAATGGGATATACACTAAGCTACCTAAGTGTCATTTTTGATCGAAAAGGTATATTTATTGGGTCACATAATCTTTTAAGAAGGTATGGTAGTGGTCCCCAATATATTTTTAGTGGTTTTTTATTAGTAAAATCCCAATAATGTTTTTGATATCCAAAGATTGTTGGGTTTGGTGGGTTATTATCGAAGGTTAATCAAAGAATTTTCTCATAGGTTAGTCCCGCTCTCAAGCCTGAACAAGAAGGGAATCAGGTTTGATTGGCTTGTAGCAGGTGAGAATGCTTTCTAGGAACTTGAGAGGATTTTGACCATAGCACTAGTTTTGGTCTTAACCAAATTGGGTATGGTGTATACTCTGTACTGTGATTTATCTAGGATAATACTTAGGGTAGTGTTTTTTTAGAGGGATTAAGTCATGGAATATAGATCACAATATTTGAGGCCACATTATTGGATCTACCATGCACATAATCTTGTGTCAGTTGTGGTAGTTTATACCTTAAATTCTTGGCAGTGCTGCCTCCTGGGTAAGAGGTTTATTGTTTATATTGGTCATAAGAGCCTCAAATATATCTTTTCTCAGTAGTATTTAAATATCTAACAATTTTTATGGGTTCACTATATGAAATAATTTGATTTCAAGTTGTCTTATAAACCATGATTAAATAATGTTGTGGATGAATTGAGCCAGAAGACATAGACTCAAGTAGTTTAAGACTCATGTTCTAAGTGGAAGATGATGGTCTTATTTATTGAGAAGCAAATAGGTTTTTAGTATGAGTAGGAATATATTACACTCATGTATTTATTTATTTCTCCCTCTCTTATGAGCTAGGTAATGAGGAGGTGGTATGAGGATTTAGAGTTCCTAGAATTGAGGGAGATATTTTATGGTAGAGATTTACCACAAAATTTGACCATCTATGAGGATGAGATTATTCATTTTCATGGATGTGTTGTTTTTCCTACTTGTATGTGATATGAGTTGATCCATGCATTTCATGCTTCAAAGTGGGAGATTCAACCTAGTTTAACTAAGATGTGTTGTGATCTTCATAGGCAATATTGGTGTCTAGGAATAAAGAAGGATATTTTTGGTTTTATGATGTGGTGTTACACCAGTCTGTAGGTGAAGGAAGAGAGTTAATAACCTATTAGAATTGTATAGCTAATTACCATTTTTAAATGGAAGTGGTATGATGTTATCAAGGATTTTTTTGTGGGTATATTGAAAAATACTTATAAGAATGATGTGATATGGGTTATCATGGATTGATTGACAAAGATAGACCATTTATTATTGATTTTGGAAATGTTCACCATTAATCATTTGGGTGAAATATATGTTTAGAAGATAGTATGTTTGTGTGGGGTTATACAAAGTATCGTTTCTGATCATGATCTATGTTTTATTTCACACTTTAGGTAAGGGTTATAGAAGGAACTTAGTACTAATGAACTTTTTAGTATAAATTTTCATCAACATATGGATGGGAAATAAAAATTTATTATTCAGATATTATATGATATGTTGATAGCATGCATCATATATTTTGGTGGAACATGGGATAACAACTTAATTATTTTTGAGTTATCCTATAACAATAGTTGTCAAGAAACTACTTAGATTTAACCCTACAAGGTACTTTATGATAGGCCATGAATATCACCCCTAATGTTGGATGGAAGTGGATGAATCGAATTCGTTGGGACTGAGTATCATGTATGACATTTTGGAGCATGTTTAATTGATCCAAAAGCATAACTAAATGACTTATAGTGAAAATAAGTCATACAATGACTGATGTTGTGGACCTATTTAGTTTTTAGTGGATAACCAAGTGTTTTTTTTCATGTCACCAAGGTTTGTTCGCCATACAATTCAGAATAAAGGTAGGTTGGCACCCACATATGTTGGGTCATTGGATACTTTAGAGAGGATTGAATAAATATCATATAATTTAGATAATTATCAATGGTATAGTTGTATGTATGATATTTTTCAAGTGTCACTAATTTGGTAGTATCATCTTGACCCTTATCATGTGATTTATGTTTATTTTGTTGAGCTTGAGGTCAATGTATCCTTTAAGAAGCATCTAATTCAAGTTGTGTGTTATAGTGATAAATTTTTGTAGGGTAGGACTATGACTTTGGTTTGAGTGTTATGGAAGCATGGTCATGTTCAGGAGGAAACTTGGGAGAGGGAAGATGCTATTTGAGCCCAATGGATCGATCTTTTTTCCTTAAAGGACTAGGTACCCAATGGGGTGCATCTCAATGATGAGGTGTTATATGGTGGGGATATTATAAGATCTTAGTCAATAGATAAGGTATGTCCTGGATTTAATTTTGGTTGAACTCCTTTTAGAATTGTTAATGGGATGTGTCCTAGAAGTAGGGAAGATATTAAGAGTTTCACAGGGATTTGGTAAATTTAAAGTGGGGAAAGGGACATATTTTCCATGGAGAATGGTTATCACATGGTTAGTACCAAATGTGCACCATAACCATGCAGCATGTGGGATGAAGACGCTCAGTTTGAAAACATTACAAGGGGTGGCCTACAAACTATGAAATCCTAGATAGAGATAGATTCATGGCTTCCACGTGGTTTGATAAAATGTGTAGGTTCCTTAAAATACCATGTGGCTAGACTTCACTTTGGTAAAGGAGACCACACTATTAGCACACAGTGTGGAAAAATGTGTGGACTAACCCATACCTCTTTAAAATGAAATTTTTACCATTTTTTTCTATAAAAAATTATATCTAATTCCCTCTATTTTTAACCTCATTTATCCTCTATCATCCTAGGGTGATAACCAATGGATCCTAACTCTTTTGATGATTATTCACCTTCAATTATAGGGTATTTGTAGTATTGTTTATTGATAATCTAATCTCTAGTTAATTCTTTAACTCTGTTTCATTATATTGTATAGAATAAGATCTAATTAGTTATTTATTTTTATCCAAATATCACGATCCCTATTTCCATGAATTTCTTTGCTTATTTGATTGTACTAATTTTAGTTGTAATCAAGGTTGGAGGCTGGATGAGCATTTGTATGTGAGAAAAAGGTAGGTGGACAATAACTTTCACTTGTAGAATTGATGTTATTCTTATTTATGTGGTTTTTCCTTTTCACTATCATGCTTTTAATTTTATTTCTTAACTAATAAAAGTAAATTTGAATTAAATTGATGTGTGAGACCCTTCATGAACTCTTTCAGGTCCATTGATGACTATAATATCGGGTTTAAGGCCACCCATTAGGTGTGTCAATCCCTTGAAAAGGTTAAATGGTTTATAAATAATGAGGCTGATGGTTTATGAGTTTAAAATGGTTATTTTTGTTATATAACAAGATAGCATGATATAAGAGACTCTTTTGATTAATCATAAATAAAAGGTTTCATGAAAAGTAAAGGTAAATAAAGGGTAAATGGTTAAAAGGGGTTTGATTATGTGTTTGAATGTTTTTAAATAACTTTAATGGTTGTGTTAAATATATAAATGGTTAAATGTTTCAACTATGGAATTAGGTTAAATATGTTGAATGAGATAGACCATATGAATATTGGTGAATGAAAGAGGTCTATTCTTGATAATGTGATTTGTTGAAAAGGCCATACGTGTTGGACCTTAGAAATTCTGAATTAATGAAATGGTTAGAGATGATGGAAATGGTAGTTCCCACCCATGGGTAAATATGTTGGACATAGACCACATTATCCTTGATTTTATATGTCTAGAAATAATTATCATAATATTTTACTTGACATAATGAACATGACATTTCTAATTTCTGGATAGGGTTCCAATATGGTGATCCAAGAACTAATGGCTTTTGATATGGTATGGTTATTTTGGTTAATGTACCTTAGTATGTTAAGTTGATATGATTAATGAATGTACATTTTTAAAAATTTAACCCCTTTCATTGATGGATCAGCCTTCCAACATGGTTGATGCATGTTTGGTTAGTTGGGGACATGGTATAACCAAAGGTCCCAAGTGGATAAATGATAAAATGTTTAAATGTGAAATTTTTTTCAGAATTCTCCTTTATTATCTATTATTTTTTACACTAAATACATTATTTTTATTCTATAAATTTTTTTAGACACCACTGATGGTGGTTTACTGAGTTGTACTCACACCCTTCTGGATTTCCATGGGTATCCAAGTAGATTTAATTGTTTCATATTAGGATAAGGGTAAAATCCCTATGTTAGATGGATGATTTGGGTTATAGGATGGATATTTGATGATGCGACCGAACTAATGATGGGAAAAGTTTTTGGGATTGTCAATGTGTCTTTATTTTGGGTTTTATTTGACACATTACACTATTATGACATGGAATCTTTTCTATATTTTTTTGTTGGAATTTACCCAATTTTGGTTTCTTCTAATATGATTCATGGTTATTATTAGTTACTGGTATTTATTAATTGGTTGTTATTTATTTTTATTTACTCTATTTTCTCACTCTTTTAAAGATGTCATAGTCTCCCCACACACCTTATTAAACCCTCGTTACTGGTCATCAACCTTTGGTGTATGGGGAGGTGCACTTGAGGACATGTAAAGAACCTTCTCAGGTTACCAATTTATTAACTCTCAGGCCAAGACATTATAAGTAGTAGAATCATTTGTATATATTATCAAATCAAGTAAAAAACATATGTCCTTTATGTACATCCTCACCATTTCTGGGATCATCCAAGGACATATGGGTGTCAATTTTTGGAAAAAGATCATACATCATCACCTTTTCCTTATAAAATGTAGAGTTTCATATTTAAGAAAATGGGATTCAATGCTTTTTTCCTAACAGCATTTCTATGTTTGGTTTCTATAAATACACCTTATCGTCCTTCTATATTGGAAAGGGTAAGCATGGTTATCCCTACTAGTTTTTTTCCCACTGTGGATGCATTCTCAGTAATAGGGTCCTGATATTCACCCATTAATCCCTTTTTAGTTTCCTCAAGTCTTAATTTAAATCCTTTAATGGAATAGAGTGAGGTTGATTATGCCACTGATACATCCCTAAGGTCGGTATCTGGATTTACACATATATATTCCAAACAAATCAATGATGAATTTGAGAGCTAACCATGATGGAAAAAAATTTGGAAATAAACTTTTTCTTTATATTACATTTTATTTTAGATAATATAAGGCTAGTTAATTCCGCTACAAACACATATATCATAGGGGTATGGAAAGAAATTTCTCCCTCTTCTTCATCTCGTATGAGTTTTTTGACCAGGGATAATTCCCTTACCTCTAGAGGCGACAGTCTCTCTATATTGATGGGGCTTCTATTCACAATGTATCTTAGATACTTTATTAGTTTTATCTCTATCTCAAACCTTAAAAAATTCAGATTATTAATATTTTAAGATATGGTTTCCCATTAAAAATAACTATTTAGTAATGAGACTTACCTATAAAGGATTCTTCCAACTCATCAGTGAACCAGTTGACCAATTCATCATCATTTCCTCAATCCATAATTTTTCCCACATTTCTCATGGTGGGTATCTGGATTTTAGTATCATAAAAAATCATCTCCAACCCTTGAATTCACTTCCACACATCTATGAGATTAGTCTTATATTTGAAACTTTGAGGCATCTGTATATCCCTGAGATATGGGATATAGAAGATGGCCTGAAAATGCACCCATATATTCCATAAATTATATGAAGAGATCCAATTTTATAGAATCAGGTAGAATCAAGGAACACTTAGTTAGATGAATCCATGATAGTTTTTGAGGAAGACCAGAGATCCTTTTATTTTAGTTTTTTTCTAGGCCTTTCCCCTTAGTCAAAGTCTTGGTATCCATATCTGAAATATATTCTCAACAGTGATTGATAGACCATATCATTCCAAAATCAGGTGTTATATGATCCTTCACTATGATTATATATGTATCTCATGATTGTAGATAGCTCGGGGGCTCTATAGCTTCACTATTTTATGCTCATAGTGATCCCTTTTAGTCTATTTCCCCAGCCTAGAGTTTCTGCATCAGGATCCCAAGGAATGATGCCCACCATTATTTCCTTAAGGTATGAGAAGATAAAAGGATTAGTACATCTCTAATTCAACATAATATATGAATTTATATGTGGAAATTTTTTCATGTCTAAGATGGATTCCTAGGCCATCATCAGCTAGAGTTTTGTGGAACCATTGGATGATTCTCTTCTCGAACATCTATTAAAGTGGTGTGGTTAGATATTGTAGGAATTTAAATTTCTGTGAAAATATATATGGAATATAAATCATTCATATAACCATATTTTCTACCCATGTTACCAAGACATAGTCTTTAAAATCCATCATATATGATTGGGATTCATACTTTCTATGTTCGTTATCAAGAATTGTCTTGATAGGGGGATCACCATATGGGAAGAAATTAAATTCTAAGGATAATCTCATAACACTTGAATAAACTCTATACTTTTGGGATAAAGGAATAATAACATATAAATATTATATTAATGGATATAATTGGTACTTAGGGATATTGAATTTATTGTCGAGTGTATATCCATAAAAATCTGTTATCACCCATCCCTAAAACAACTAAAATAGCCTTGAAATGTAGAAAAGAGCCTTTGTGTATAAACATGAAACAATAACTGATGAATCATTTCCAACATGGTTACCTCTAATCCCACTGGTTCTTATACCAATTTGGTCACCAATATGAATGAACCCAACCTAACTCCATTGTGGGGCATCATGAATTGGAAGCAGATATGTGTGTAATCAGATCTCTAAAATCCTTCAAGTCAAGTCTGATTGTATATGTCAAGATTAACATCATAAAACCACTCTTTATATAAACCTTATTCTAGTATGGGCCAATACATTCTTGTTATACCATGTTTATCCATTTAAGTGAATCTCATTGGTCACTTGAATCTCATCCCTTTCCCATGAGGTACCAATAAGGTCTTTGTCTATAATTCAAATTTGATGTCATCTCATGAGTGGGGGTCCTTCCTTGTGATATCTAAAGTCATATTCAATAATTCATTGGGAATTAAAAGAGTTTACTAAAATTCATCCCAAATTACCTTTAGGGGAACAAATTATTCATATATATCCCCAAGGATGGGTTACCCTGGGACTTAGTAGATTTCCCATAGATATATTCCAACTTCTTTGTCTTCCAGGTTTAAGGTATTGGTCTATAGAATCCATATATATAGAAATTATGGCATGAAATCAGAGTTCATTAACATGTATATCTAAGAGATCCAGAAAAAAATCAAAATTAAAGTCTACTTTCATCTCATCATGGAATATATAACATTTTTCTCAAACCCATTATGCCCTCATCTATTCAATCCTAACACAACCTCCTGCACAAATATCCCATTCCTCATTATATATTTTAATTTAATTAGTAACTAAATGATAAAAATGGGGGTGCAAAAATTGGTATCGGTATTATATATGTGAGGATATCTATCTAGATCCTCTATGTAGTGATGAATTAGGTATATTGGGCAATATCCACCTCCATTAATGTGAACACCATTGGTAGAAATATTGGCTCAATTCTTGTTGGATCACATTGCGAACCAGGATCATGGAATATAGTTGCTTGTCTTTAGGATGAGAAAATCCATCAAAATCCTAGGATCATATAGTGGAAGAATATAATAAAAGGGGTACTCTAAATAATGTTTTTTAAGGATATTCATGAAATTTGATAAGAAGGCATCACATTGACAATGATATCCAAGCCCAAAAATCTCAATCATCGCCTTAATGTGAGTGGTGGCCAGAACATCTAAAGTATTGTATGTGGTCTAATCCATTATTTTCTTATAATAAATAGATGATGGATTATCAAAAATGAACTGAGAATACCATATAAATAAACTAAGGAAAATTAAGGAAAATACTATAACTGCTAAGTGAAAATTTAAATAAGTGCAAATAAACTCACCCAAGTCATTCACACAAGTCCTTCACCCAGGGTCTTCATATTAGTCCCTTACCTAACCTCATCACCTAACTAATTAGCAAGTGGATTCACTTAGAACCTTCAACCATCACTACTATAACACTCACATTTAACAGTGCCTGTATTTATCAACACTAGAAAAAAACACTGATAAATGGAATAGTTATCAGGGCTAAGGAAAGCACTGATAAATTTAACCTATTATCAGCACTTTTTGATAGTGTTAATAAAGGGAACCTTTATCAGCACTTTATTTTTAGCATTGATAAAGGATATCCTTTATCGGTGCTTCATTTTTAGCACTGATAAAGGGTACCCTTTGCCAGTGCTTTATTTTTTGTTCCTATAAAGATTGCTTTCAATAGTGATTTTTTGGCACTAATAAAGGTCTGAATATATAAAAAGAAATAATTAAATAAAAAATAAAAAAATATAAAATGAGTTTATTAAAAACATTACAAATATTATTAATTAAATAATTATTGATGAAAATTAGTGAATTGATTATACATTATTAAATATTAAATATTTTATTAATTAGATAATTATGATAATTAACGTTATTAAATTGTATATTATATATATATATATATTAATGTATATAAATATGATTTATATATTACAAAATATTTATGCGCTTTACATTAAATAGTCATATATTTATTGAATAATGGTATATAATTAAAAATTAATATGAATTAAAAATGTTGACAAATTACATAGTACTCGACATATTAAAAAAATTTAGGGAGAAGGATTACAAAGAAATAAAGAAACTATTACACCTACAAGTACTTAGGGAGACTTGATCCTGATACCTCCCATGATACCCCTCAAAGATATAACCACTAAGCTACACCCTTGGGCGAACATAGTACTTGACATATAATTGAATGTAATTTGATTTCTCAATTTAACTTATATAGATCAAATATTTGTTATATTGATTTCACATATAAGTAATTAATGCATTTTTGTATACAATGGACACACATAAAAATTATCCATTTCTTCAAAAAATTCGAAGTGTACTTATTCTTAATTTATTAAATTTCACTCATTTTTAACATATATGCATGCACATAAAAGTAGATATTCATTAATAATGTTAAAAATATATTTGTAAAAAATTATAAATAAATATATTTATAAATGTAAATTTACTATATTTGTAAAATTGTATATTTATAATTATAAATAAATAAATATTTATTAAAGTATTTATATAATTATGAATAAATAATTATATATATTTAAATAAATATTAAATTTATAATAAAATTAATAAAATAATGAATATATTTACTATATTTATATATATTTATTAAATATATATATATGTATAATTATATAAATATATATAATGATATAAATATTATTTTAAAAAAATATTTCTATAATTATAAATAATTAATTATAAAATTATAATAAATATATTTAAAAGGGAATATATTTACTATATTTATATTTATATATATTTATTAAGTATGTATAAATATTTAAAAAAAATTAATTTATAATTATAATTATAAATCCTTTATCAATGCTTAATTAATATGTGCTGAAAAAAACATCTTTATTAGTGATTTTTTCATGCTGATAAAGATGAGGCTCTATCAGCACTATAGTTTTTGTGTTGTTAAAGATTTATTTTTTAAAAAGATTTTTTAGCACTAATAAATACCTACCTTTATTAGTGCTAAAAAAGCACTGATAAAGAGTCCTTTTATCAGCACTTAAATAATAACTGCTGATAAAAGGACTCTTTATCAGTGCTTATTTGTAAGTGCTGATAAAAGTGTCCTGATCTAATTAAAAAGACCTAACTATCTACAAAGCCATCAAGATATTATAAGCTTTAAACAGAAGCCACCCACTCTCGACACTCCTCCTCGGTGAATCAAACCTCGAATCATGACACTCGACTGCCTCTTGAGAATCTCGTCTGGCATCTGATGTTTGACTGAAGTTAGGGTTTTCCTAGAGGGTTTTAGATTTTCTTTAACCTAGTGAGGTAGGCCTTCCAATTTTATTTGTGTATTCTTTGTTTTTTTTATTTCTTCTTCGATGATGTTGTTATTTGTGTTCTAGTGATTGGAGTTTAGTTGGTTGTTTTATTTTGTTTACATTTCCAAAATTGATCACCCAAATCCATCATACATATTTTTCATTATTTATTTTATCAATGGTGTTCCACACATGTGAAATATTAGAAATTGAAACTTGGGATTTTTTGTGTGAGGTAGTTGAAGGTAGGTTTTGGGTTTTCTTTTATATTATACTAATTCATATATTCTTTTTTCTACTTATCTGGGTTAGTGTGGGAATCCAATGTATGGATGCATCATTTTAGTTTTTATTTAAATTTTTTTTCTATTATATTTATTTATTTATGGGGACAAAACATTCCCACTATGTTTTTTTCAGGTCCTGGTGCATGTTGTCAGCCCAAGGGGGCAGAGAATGACCCTTGGACACTATCATGGACCAGTTCAAGTGTTTTATATATGGTTTTCTTGGGTTTGTTTTGGAAACTATATCTATTATTAAATGTGTTGTACATTTTCTCAATAATCCAACATCCTATGTCTCTACACTTTTAAAAAATCTATTTTATTTTTCTCCCTCTTCAGATTCATTAATCATTATTTATAAATCCTTTTAATAATAATATATGAAATATAATACCTTGATCCTATCTACTATTTTCCAACTACATTATAATTTATCATCATCAACTTACTCCCCTTCTCTCAATAATTTTCAAAAAAAATATCCTTTTGAGATTACCACTTTCTAGTTATACCAATTTTTTAGACCTATATACCATTATAATACATGATTTTCAAGAATTTCATCCCCTTTTAAGTATTTGTTTTACTAATAATAAGTGGATTTACATGTAATCACTCTGATACCTAGATATATGACATTTATAAAAATATTATGTCA
The DNA here is from genome assembly GCA_963277665.1 of Viscum album. Lineage (NCBI taxonomy): Eukaryota > Viridiplantae > Streptophyta > Magnoliopsida > Santalales > Viscaceae > Viscum > Viscum album. The sequence goes on along the minus strand of OY728133.1, from coordinate 456,770,873 downwards.
AACCTTTTTACTATCTAGAAATTTGGCATATAACAACTCTCCTACACTCCATGATATAGATTAACATTCCATCCACAACATTTAAAACATTTATTCAATTTTTAATGGGGTTTAACATGGTTTTTCAATGTTCATTTTGAAATCTATAAAACACTTCCCTCACATACATGGATTGGGAAATAACTATCTCAAAAATTCCATGATTCACCTATAAACTAAGGAAAAAGCCAACTCACTAATCATAAACATTTAAACATTGGTCATTATTAATGTAGAAAATTATTATCATCATTAATCTCTTAGACATATAAATATTATGTCATCCACATTGATAAAAACTATTAATCTACACATAAAATTATTTCTTATGTAATGATTATGATCAATTAGTTATTTTTTAAATTAAAGTTTCTTTAATAATTTATCTGACTTTCAATACAAATATCTCAGTTCTTGTTTCAATTCATACATCACCTTTGTCAATTTAAAAACATTATTCTCATATTAAATAATGAGAAAACTATCTGTTTGTTTTATGTAAACATCTTATTTGTGTAATCCATTACTAAATGATAAATTTTCATCTAGTTGGAATACCTTAAATTTCCTTGGAATGGGTTGGTGTGGTGATATTACATCCTAAGAGTCTTGATATACTTTCAAATATTTATATACCATTAATTTTAAATGTAATAACTCCTTATGTTTCTACATCACTTGTTCCAATACATTTTTATATCTTCTTTTTGATTGAATGGGATTTTATTATTCTTTTTTATCATATTTGAGTTTCTTATTACTCCTTAATTTCCTATATTATATTTTTATTTGTTTAGGGTATTTAATAAGGATTTTATGTGGAGTAATTATTTTCTTAAATTCAATTACCCATTTTCTTTAACATACTAAAATTCTTTGAAATAATCAAATGTTGAGTTTTGTAATGTCCCGGATTTTTCCATGTATTATTTTAATATTATATGGGAATTCTTTCAAGACCAGGCTTTGTGACGCCGTGCAGTTCTGAGGCCCAGTGAGCCCGGAACAAATGTTTGAATTTAATTAAATAATTAAATAACACATGTATGTGGTTTTCCTGAAAAAGTGGAATAACTCCTGAACGGGTGCTCAGATCAGAAATCTGAGGGCACCGTTGCATTCAGAGAAGTAATTTTACCTTAGGGGAGACCAAACATCGGTTGGCACAGGTCGGTGGTGAAATCTTGTTTTTGGATGTAACCATAATAAAATATTTAATAAAAATATTTTATTAAATCTTTCAGCAGTGAAGTATTTTAATCTTTTAAATTAAAGATTTCACAAGGGATCAGGGTTATAGATCTCATAACCCTGAATTCCCCCTGGAGGCACTGGGTAGCTCTGGAGAAAACCTCCCAATGCGGCGACGATGTTCTTGATGAGTTTCACCGACGATGAGGATGCAATGACCAGATCTTTTCCAACAAATGTCATGGATCCAGTTAGGACATTTGATATTGTTTTATTTTCTCATTCTTGAATACCTATGACGAAGGTGGACTAATCTATGAACAGATTAGCCCACAGATCGTTCGTTATGCGGGGAGGGTGTGATTTGAGAATTTTATCGGGAGATCCAAACAACCCTGATTTCAATCTATTGATTTGTTTTGGTTTGATCTAACAGTGATGAACCCAGATCATCACGAACAATGATCTAGGTTCATCCCTCTTGTTTGTGGCTGAGATTTGTTCCCTGTTCTCCATGGGGACTTCCAGTTCCTCCCCACATTAACCCTTTCTTGAGGAATCAATCATTGTATAACGACCCATACTTTACATACATTGTTAGTACTTAAAAATTGAAGTATAGTTATTACAACATATAACAAAACCATGAAAGGATCGTATAGGTATATTGTCTTTAGAAACTGGGAAACATGAACAACTGGTTCATAAAGCGTCTACACTGTCTCCCATTTATTTCATCATATCTATAGTCCCTTTTGGCATATCTTACTTAATAACCTTCTTCCTGACCTGGGGAAAGAAAACATACAAAAGGGTGAGCTCAAATTCTCAGTAAGGGTAAACAAAAGAAATATCAATCACATCATATTCATAAGAACATAACATTTTGGAAATATTACCCTGCAAAAGAGATCATAATTTCATAACATGGGATAAATCATGGTAGTGAAATGTAATCACAATAATCATAACATAAAACATGGAGCTTTTTGGTATACACACATAATCAAAGAGAATCATTTCATATTAGTCAAGACTCATTTCCAAGACTATCTTAGTGGACAAAGTCCATTTCTGAACCGAGTTCATTCCTTGTTTCAGTCTTGTTTCACATAACCGGTTTAACCTGTTGTTCCAGACATGTCTATCTCATGAGATATAAAATCTTTACCCAATTAATTCAAGGGATATATAGGTCTCACCCATCTCATAATGATACAATTCTTATGTGTGCCACAAAATCATAAACCATACATCATAGCATAACCCATGTAATAAAAATGGGATTCTTAAACATCGTGACATCATAAATCAATTCATATAAGATAAAGGAATTCATAAAAATAATTCCATCACAACATAATCAAATTAATGTAATAATAGGGATAGAAACATAACCCTATATTATCTTAGATGGAAAAAAAATTTGATAAAACATTTGAAATCCATTCTTGAGGAAAATATCCTTTCTACTTCAAAAAAAATTCCTTTCATAACATTTCATACAATTTTAAACTAAAAGAAGTTGATTAAAAATAAACTTGAAAACTTTTAAATGAATCTTCTTGGAAATAATGTTTTAAAAATCCATTCATGTTGTATAAGTTAAAAAAACATTCTTCTCGTACTTTTGTCGGAAAAGTCAAAAAGTACCTCGTATGAAAAACGACAAAAGATTCCTTTCATATCTTTTACTAAAAACTCACCGAAGGGTAAAATTGGATATAAAAAATTGTATAAGGATATAAATATTACATATTGAGGAAACATGGATGTTGATGATAAATATCCCCTAGTAAATTCTGAAGTATAAACAATCTCGGATAAAAATGAGATTGCAAGATTTTCCCTTACCTTAGGTTCGATTTTCTTCGTAAGTGTCCGAACCTCCTGTATAATGATTTAAATAATGTCATTGACTTATTCCAGAATCATACTCATTGTTATGATATCATATATGGTCATATTATTATCTTATTATTAGTAATATTTCATTGCTACTTGTTATTCGGGTGTTTATTACTTTTTGTTCTTATGCGTGTTTTGTCGAATAAATTCTTATTCTTTTTTTTAGGTTATATATACCTCATTTACAGAATGTTATTAGTGTAATATATATCATATTTACTCACTAAATTCATTTATGTAATCATTATTCAATGAAAATCATGTAGAATGAGTCGCATCACATCGTGGAGATGGTATTCCGTACGTACGCACAAGTGATGATATTGTTCACATGATCGTGGAATTGTATTGGAGTGTATGTATACTATTTCATAATCAATATCAATTTACAATAATCATATATATTCGTTATTTACACCATTATACCCATCCAAGTAAGGTGGTGGTGGAAAATAGATTACACCACGACGTGGAGACGGTATTTCGTACGTACGCACGCGCGGTGATTTCATTTTCCGTAGGATGGATAGATGGTGAAATTGGTTTGTTTCATACTTATAATTACATATCAGTATATGAGGGATACTGATGTTATTAATTCATAATGAAACAACTAAATAATAAGAAGTGGAAGAATAAATAAAGTTGAAACAATCGGTAACGGACATTACCTCTTCTTTGAAGCGCCTCTTTGAGACCTCCTTTTAGGGCACTAAAATTGGTATTTGAAGAAGACCAGTACCTATAGTATGTTTCTAGGGAAGTGGAGAGGAGAAATTGGTAGGGTTTATCTGAGATTTAAGGCTCAAAGTGGTGTGAGGAAGAGAGGGAGGAGGTTCCCTTTTATAAGGGAGGAGAGGGGCACCTTTGGAAAAACTAAAAATATTATTTTATTATAAAGACATATTCAGTTTTAAATAGCTCCAAATTAATTTATTTCGAAGATAAGGTGGTTATGGGTCGAAATCATCTCATCCAATAGAATTTTGAAAAGTTTAGTTTACTATTTTAACCTTATCATTTAGATTTAACATTAAGTTAGATAATTTTACTTTTACCGTGTCTTTTTGTGTTCTTACACTATAAGGTTAATAAACTTACTATAACAAGCCAAACGAACCCCAAGTTGTTTATTATTAATATATATAACCTTATATAAGTCATTTTGACGAACCATAGATTTTTAGGAATTAATAATAATTAATAATATAATATTTGTTTTAAAAACTATTTTATGTCAATTTTGAAACTATTTAGTAATTGATTTTTCTAAAAATCATAACAGAATTATTAGTTCGAAATAAGTTAATTAAATCAATACTAACATGTCATATTAACCTAGAAAATTATTTTAATTCATAAAAAGTCTCAAATTACATTTATTTGGGTATTTATAACATCAATTATGTCAATATTTCATTAATAAGATAATTACTGCATCATCTTTGTGTCATAAATAAATTAAATTATTTAATGTCTAAAAATTAAAAATAAAATACCATTATGTAGGAAATAAATTTATATTTCTAATAAATATTTACAGTCTAATTTATCTTATGTATAATCCTATATTAAAAATTATTTACTTATTAAACTCTGATTTTAACTATTTTAACCCTTCTTTAAATTAATTAATCATAAATGTCCTAATCTAATCCAAGTGGGTCTAAATGGTCATATTTTATTCCTAAGGTTGTTTTTGGTCGAATTACACTTATCCAATAGAATTAGTACATATGTTAGGGTAATAATAATATCATTTTTACCCTTAATTACCCTATTTACTTTTAACCGTGGTAAATAAAAGTAAAAAATTACTATTCACCAAAAAATATTTTCATCTCATTGAACCACATTTTACTTACTGACATCAACCGTGTCTCTCGGATTTTTTAAATTCCAATCACTGAAGCGGTAAAATTAAGTTTTATGTAAATTTGCAAATTCTCCTAGGAGGTGGGTAAAAGACGGTGAAAAGTTCAATAAAATTTTTATATATCTAAAATTATTATAAAATTACTCCAATGAATTACATTGAACTTATATAGTTATTATGTATCAATTTTGACCAAAGTAAATTTAAATAAAATAAATAATTATTTAAATAAAAAGTCGGTTTTTAAATAGTAACCCAGTGTTTTCACTATTCATCAAAAATTGAAAGTTTCCATAAAAATACCAAAATTTTACCCTAGGCTAATTTCGATATTCCGAATCCAAAAATGAAGTCCATTTTGAAAAATAAAATTTAAAAAATTTCAAAAAATGGTTATTACTATTCATAACGGCTAGTTTTAATAATATTTTAATAGCATATCGTTGTTTAGTGAAACTCGGTATTGCGTACGACGCAAGCTATAAAAGAAGGTCACGATTGCGTGTAAAGAAAGACAAGCTAGTGTTGTGTGTAGTGAAATATTCCTTTGATGATTTATATAAAATAAAAACAAAATATTTCTTATAAAAGTCTCAGGTGTTACATTCTACCCCCCTTAAAAAGAATTTCTCCCTCGAAATTCGTCACTTGTAACAAACAGATGAGGATACCTCTCCCTCATCATATCCTCAAGCCCCCATGTAGCTTTTTCTAATTGGTGGTTCCTCTGTAAAACTTTCACCAAGCAAGTGGGCTTGTTCCGTAGGACTTTTTCACTACGATCGAGAATCTCTATCGGCTGTTCTTCTTAAGAAAGATGTTGTTCCAGCGGTACAACTTCTGAGCTGAGTACATGTGAAGGATCAAGTATGTACTTTCTTAGGAGAGATACATGGAACACATCGTGAACTTGAGAGAGATTCGATGGAAGCACCAATCGGTAAGCTACCTTCCCAACATGATCCAGTATTTCGAAAGAACCGATATACCTAGGGCTCAGCTTTCCCTTCTTCCCAAATCTCATTACTCTCTTCCAAGGAGATATTTGTAAGAACACTTTATCACCCACTTCAAACTCTAAGTCTTTTCTTCGGTTTTCGGCATAACTTTTTTGTCAACTCTGAGCTGCTCTTATGTGTTGTTGAATAGGTCAGATCTTTTCTGCCATCTCATCAACAAGATCAGGTCCTAATAGCTTTCTTTCACCAACTTCATCCCAGCAAGTTGGTGTCCTGCATTTCTTTACATATAGATCTTCATAAAGAGCCATCTGAATACTGGAGTGAAAGATATTATTATAAGAAAATTCCACCAAAGGTAGGTGTTGATCCCAACCACCTTTGAAATCCATAGAGCAAACTCTCAACATATCTTCTAGAGTTTGAATTGTCCTCTCAGACTGACTGTCTGTCTAAGGATGATAAGCAGTGCTGAAACTCAACTCTGTATCCAAAGTATGCTGAAGACTTCTCCAGAACATTGAGGTAAACCTTGGATCCTGATCAGATATAATAGAAAGTGGTACTCCATGCAATATTACCACTTCATTTACATATATCCTGGAAAGCTGGTCCAGAGAGAAATCCTCTCTAATAGCAATGAAGTGTGCAGACATTGTAAGACGATCAACTATGACCCAGATAGCATTATTGCCTTTGGATGTTTTAGGAAGTCCTGTGACAAAGTCCATAGTTATGTTTTCCCATTTCCATTCGGGTATGGGTAATGGTTGTAACATCCGCTTAGACTTCAGTCTCTCATCTTTAACTTGATGACAAACCAAGCATCGAGAGACATATTCAGCAACATCTCTTTTCATGCCATCCCACCAGAAGTACTCTTTTATGTCCCTATACATCTTCGTGCTTCCAGGATGAATAGAGAATGAAGAATTATGAGCCTCATCTAGCAGCTCCTTCTTTAATTCGGGGATGGGAGGAACACAAAACTGATTCTTGAACTTTATTATCCCATCACAATCATGGTTGAATTCAGGAACATTTCTCACCTTCTTTTGTAACTCTACATCTTCTTTCTGTGCCTCTTTAATCTAAACATGTATATATGGTTGAACATTCATTTGAGAAAGATACTATTTTTCCCCTTTCATTATAATTCCAAGATCCATCCTTTGTAAATCCATAAATATTGGATCTTTTGTGATCCTCATCATGGATAAACTAACATGGTCTTATTGACTTAATGCATCTGCCACCTTGTTTGCTTTCCCAGGGTGGTAATGAATTGAGCAGTCGTAATCCTTAATCAGCTTCAACCATCTTATTTGGTGCATATTCAGCTCCTTTTGTGTGAAAATATACTTTAAACTTTTATGATCAGTATAAATGTCACATCTTTCTCCATAAAGATAATGCCTCCAAATCTTTAATTCAAAGATTACTGCAGCAAACTCCAAATCATGAGTTGGGTAATTTTGCTGATGGATTTTCAACTGTTGTGAGGCATAAGCTATCACCATATCATTTTTCATAAGAACACACCCCAATCCCTTCTTGGATGCATCACTGTAGATCACAAACCTTTCTCCACTACAAGGCAGTGTGAGCACAGGTGCACTGGATAACCTTCTTTTCAACTCCTTGAAATTCTCTTCACATTCCTCTATCCAAACAAACTTAACTCCTTTACAAGTCAACTTGGTGAGTGGATTAGATAATCATGAAAAATCTTTCACAAAATGTCGATAATATCCTACCAAACCAAGAAAACTTCGGATCTCAGTTACTGTTGTTGGTCTCGACCATCTTTCGATAACCTCTGTTTTTGCTGGATCCATAGATATCCCCTCTTTTGAGATTATGTGACCCAAAAATGAAACTTTTTGAAGCCAAAATTCACACTTGGTAAATTAGGCATAAAGCTTCTCCTTTCTCAGGTTCTTCAATATAATTCTCAAGTGATCTTCATGTTCTTCCTTGCTCTTTGAATATACAAGAATATCATCTATAAAGACTACCACAAACTGATCAAGATAGTCTCTAAAGACTCTATTCATCAGATCCATGAAGATAGTAGGATCATTAGTAAGACCAAATGGCATCACTATAAATTCATAGTGTCCATACCTTGTACGGAAATCCGTCTTTGGTATATCCTCCCTTTTGACCCTTAATTGATGATACCCTGAACGAAGATCAATCTTGGAAAAGTATTGAGCTCCGCGTAGTTGGTCAAATAAGTCATAAATGTGTGGGAGAGGATATTTGTTCTTGATAGTGATCTTGTTAAGTTCTCGATAATCAATGCAGAGTCTCATTGATCCATCTTTCTTCTTAACAAACAGAACAGGTGCTCCCCAAGGTGACGCACTAGGGCATATGAACCCCTTATCAAGATTCTCTTGGAGTTGCTTCTTCAATTCCTACAACTCAATTGGGGACATTCTATAAGGTGTCTTTGAAATAGGTAAATCACCCGGTACGAGTTCTATTGAAAACTCAACTTCATGATTTTGTGGAAGACCTGGAAATTCCTCCGAAAATACATCATCAAAATCCCGTAAAATGGGCATATTCTTAATTGTGATTTTCTCACCAACCATTTGAGATAAATAACCTTCATTTAGTGGAATCAAGACCCATAAGATAGAAGAAATTTTCACTGGAATGTTATGTTCATCCTTGCATCGATAGATGATCAAAGATTGATCCGGAATATGAAATGTGACTTCCCTTATTTGGAAATTGATATGATCTCTATATAAATAAAGCCAATCCATGCCAAGAATCACATCAAATTCCACTATAGGGAGGATCACAAGATTTGCAGGAAGCACTTTACCAAAAACTTAAATCGGAGAAGAATTATAAAATTTTTATGCGACTGTTGTTCCATTAGGGGTTGTCACAGATAACTCAACATCTAATTGTTGAGGTAATATGGTGATACCCTTAGAAAATTATTCAGAAATAAAAGAGTGGGTGGATCCAGAATCAAATAAAAAAATTGCTACTTTAGAGTGGATGGTAAGTGTACCTTTCACAACTTCGTTATCGTACTCCACATCGCTGATAGAAATTGCATGTGACTTTCCTTTGTCTTTAGCCTTAAGAGTTTATTGACATCGATCATCATCAAAAACCCTTGGATTAGGGAATTTATTGGCATAATGACCCATTTCCTTGCACTTGTAACATTGAACTGTAGGAGGTTCACTCTGTGTAGCATTTTCATTGTTCGAATCACTAGACATATTCATCCCATCATTGCGGCATTCAAATGCCCGATGACCTTCCTTTCCAAATTTGAAACATTTACTTGTCCCTTTAAGACAACTCCCTCCATGTTTCTTTCCACACTTTGAGCATAAGGGAAAACTCATCTTATTTTCAGTGTGCTCTTTAGATTTTCCTTTGAATTCCATTTTCCTCTTCTTATCAAACCCATATGACTGATGGGTTTCCCCAATCTCCAACTCAACTTTGAGAGCACATCGAACGATTTCCTCGTAGCTATTGAAGTCCCTTATGGCTAACGCCCTTCGAAGACTTGGTTTTAAGCCACTAAAGAATTGATCGATCTTACTCTCAGGTTGGATAATAATACCAAAAGCGTACCTTGCAAGTCTTGTAAAATTTTCTTCATAGGTACCAACAGATTCATCATCCTTTTGCTTTAGTTCAAGAAACTCCTTCTCCATCTTTGTTCGGAGAATACGAGGGTAGTACTTATTGAAAAATAAGTTCTTGAACTCGTCCCATTCCATGGACTCAATTTCATCTCTTGGAGTCGTATTCTTGATAATATCCCACCATTGATTAGCATCACCTTCCAAACAATACACTGCTAAGATGACTTTATCATGTTCAGAACATTGAAGAACTGAAAAAATCTTTTCAGTAGTACTGATCCATTGTTCAGCAACTAATGGATCAGTAGACCCGCTGAATGAAGGTGGACGCTGTCTCATGAAGGATTCAACAGAATGTTTCTCCTTCCTTTGCTTGTTTGGAAGTCCTGCATGATTCATATCTTGAGAAATTTGTGTGAGCATGGCTACAAGATTTTCTATTCCAGCTCCCATAACGTTTGGTTTCTCAGGTGGACAATCATTGCATTTCCCGTCGCATTCTGCATTAACACGGTTCCTTCGGGTTCCATCCATTGACTAAAACCAAGAAGAATAGTGTGATCAACACTAATTATAATAGGGAAACCACATAATCAAGAATAAAATTTCACACTTAAGGTCTTATCCTAGGTTATTCATGGCCATTTATAAAACACTAAGATTGTGTCTCTGCTTAGACTTATCCTTATGATTCTTACTAAGGCTTTCAAATCCTAGTTTCCAAAGGTTGACTATACCTTTCCTCTGATACCAACTATAATGAACCATACTTTACATACATTGTTAGTACTTCAAAATTGAAATACACTTATTACAACATATAACAAAACCATGAAAGGACCATATAGGTATAGTGTCTTTAGAAACTGGGAAACATGAACAACTGGTTCATAAAGCATCTACAATGTCTCCCATTTATTTCATCAAATCTATAGTCCCTTTTGGCATATCTTACTTAATAATCTTCTTCCTGACTTAGGGAAAGAAAACATACAGAAGGGTGATCTCAAATGCTCAGTAAGGGTAAACAAAAGAAATATCAATCACATCATATTCATAAGAACATATCATTTTTGAAATCTTACCCTGCAAAAGAGATCGTAATTTCATAAAATGGGATAAATCATGGTAGTGAAATGTAATCACAATAATCATAACTTAAAACATGAATCTTTGTGGCATACACACATAATCATAGAGAATAATTTCTTATTAGTCAAGACTCATTGCCAAGACTATCTCAGTGGACAAAGTCCATTTCTGAACCGAGTTCATTCCTCATTTCAGTCCTGTTTCACTGAACCAGTTTAACCTGCCGTTCCAGCCATGTTTATCTCATGAGATATAAAATCTTTAACCAATGAATTGGAGGGAGATATAGGTCCCACCCATCTTATAATAATACCATTATTATGTGTGCCACAAAATCATAAACCATACATCATAGCATAACCCATGTAATAAAAATGGGATTCTTAAACATCGTGACATCATAAAAAAATTCCTATAAGATAAAGGAATTCATAAAAATAATTCCATCACAACATAATCAAATCAATGTAATAATAGGGATAGAAACAGAACCTTATAATATCTTATATGGAAAACGATTTTGATAAAACACTTGAACTCCATTCTTGAGGAAAATATCCTTTCTACTTCAAAAACATTTTCCTTTCATAACATGTCATACAATTTTAAACTAAAAGAAGTTGATTAAAAATAAACTTGAAAACTTGTAAAATAAGATTCTTGGAAATAATGTTTTAAAAATACATTCATGTCGTATAAGTTAAAGAGTAACATTCTTCTCGTACTTTTGTCGGAAAAGTAAAAAAGTACCTCGTACAAAAAACGACAAAAGATTCCTTTAATATATTTTACTAAAAACTCACCGAAGGGTAAAATTGGATATCAAAAATTGTAGAAGGATATAAATATTACATATTGAGGAAACATGTATGTGGATGATAAATATTCCCCAGCAAATTCTGAATTATAAACAATCTCGGATAAAAATGAGATTGCGAGATTTTCCCTTACCTTAGGTCCGATTTGCTTTGTAAGTGTCCGAACCTCCTATATAATGATTTAAATAATGTCATTGACTTATTCCAGAATCATACTCATTGTTATGATATCATATATGGTCATATTCTTAGCTTATTATTAGTAATATTTCATTGCTTCTTGTTATTCGGGTGTTTATTACTTTTTGTTCTTATACGTGTTTTGTCGAATAAATTCTTATTATTATTTTTAGGTTATAGATACCTCATTTCCAAAATGGTATTTGTGTAATATATATCATATTTATTCACTCAATTCATTTATGTAATCATTATTCAATGAAAATCATGTAGAACAAGTCGCATCACATCGTGGAGACGGTATTCCGTACGTACGCACGAGCAATGATATCATTCCCATGATCGTGGAATTGTATTGGAGTGTATGTATACTATATCATAATCAATATCACTTTAAAATAATCATATATATTCATTATTTACACCATTATACCCATCCAAGTAAGGTGGTGGTGGAAAATAGATTACACCACGGCGTGGAGACGGTATTCTGTACGTACGCACGCGCGGTGATTTCGTTTTCCGTAGGATGGATAGATGGTGAAATAGGGTTGTTTCATACTTATAATAAAATATCAGTATATGAGTGATACTGATGTTATTAATTAATAATTAAACAACTAAAGAATAATAAGTGGAAGAAGAAATAAAGTTGAAAGAATCGGTAACGGACATTACCTCTTCTTTGAAGCGCCACTTTGAGACCTCCTTTTAGGGCACTAAAATTGGTCTTTGAAGAAGACCAGGACCTCTAGGATGTTTCTATGGAAGTGGAGAGGAGAAATTGGCAGTGTTTGGACGATCTTGAAGGCTCAAAGTGGTGTGAGGAAAAGAGGGAGGAGGTGCCCTTTTATAAGGGAGGAGAGGGGCACCTTTGGAAAAACTAAAAACATTATTTTATTATAAAGCCATATTCGGTTTTAAATAGCTTCAAATTGATTTATTTCAAAGATAAGGTGGGGATGGGTCGAAATAATCTCATAAAATTTAATTTTTACAAGTTTAGTTTACTATTTTAAACTTATCATTTATATTTAACTTTAAGTTAGATAATTTTACTTTTACCGTGTCTTTTTGTGTTCTTACACTATAAGGTTAATAAACGTAATATAACAAGCCAAACGAACCCCAAGTTGTTTATTATTAATATATATAACCTTATCTAAGTAATTTGGCCGAACCTTATATTTTTAGGAATAAAATAACAATTAATAATATAATATTTGTTTTAAAAACTATTTTATGTCAATTTTGACACTATTTAGTAATTGATTTTTGTAAAAATCATAACAGAATTATTTGTTCGAAAAAAGTAAATTAAATCAATACTAACATGTCACCGTAACCTATAAAATTAGTTGAATTCATAAAAAGTCTCAAATTACATTTATTTCGGTATTTATAACATCAATTATGTCAATATTTCATTAATAAGATAATTACTGCATCATTCTTGTGTCATAAATAAATTAAATTATTTAATGTCTAAAAAGTAAAAATAAAATACCATTATGTAGTAAATATATTTATCTTTCTAATGAATATTTATAGTTGAATTTATCTTATGTATAATCCTATATTAAAAATTATTTACTTATTAAACTTTGATTTTAACTATTTTAACCCTTCTTTAAATAAATTAATCATAAATGTCCTAATCTAATCCAAGTGGGCCTAAATGGTCATATTTTATTACTAAGGTTGTTTTTGGTCGAATTAAACTTATCCAGTATAATTAGGACATGTGTTAGGGTAATAATAATATCATTTTTACCCTTAATTACCCTATTTACTTTTAACCGTGGTAAATAAAAGTAAAAAGTTACTATTCACCAAAAATTATTTTCAGCTCATTGAACCACATTTTACTTACCGACATCAACCGTGTCTCTCGTATTTTTGAAATTCCACTCACAGAAGCGGTAAAATTAAGTTTTATGTAAATTTTCAAATTCTCCTAGGAGGTGGGTAAAAGATGGTGAAAAGTTCAATAAAATTTTTATATATCTAAAATTATTATAAAATTACTCCAATGAATTACATTGAACTTATATAGGTATTATGTATCAATTTTGACCTAAAATAAATTTAAATAAAATAAATAATTATTTAAATAAAAAGTCAGTTTTTAAATAGTAACCCAGTGTTTTCACTATTCATCAAAAATTGAAAGTTTCCAGAAAAATACCAAAATTTCACCCTAGGATAATTTTGATATTCCGAATCCAAAAATGAAGTCCATATTGAAAAATAAAATTTAAAAAATTTCAAAAAATGGTTATTACTATTCATAACTGCTAGTTTTAATAATATTTTAATAGCATATCGTTGTTTAGTGAAACTCGGTATTGCATATGATGCAAGCTATCAAGGAAGGTCGTGATTGCGTGTAAAGCAAGCCAAGCTAGTGTTGTGTGTAGTGAAAGATTCCTTTGATGATTTATATAAAATAAAAACAAAATATTTCTTATAAAAGTCTCAGGTGTTACACGTTGCTTATCCAATTGTTGGTGCAACAATATGGAATCAAAGATCCGACATTGAGATGACCTAGCAGAGGTGTGAGGGAAATGGCGGCGGACGAATCGATACGGTTCAGGAGTTCCCGTTCTTCGAGCGTTTTGTGAGGGCGAATTGGGATGCGTTATCAAGGTCGATTGGAAGCCCAAAACCAATGGAATCAGTTTCGTAAAGGCGTGACGACCTCAAATCCTGAGTTTCATGATGATCGGACGACTGGATAAAGAATCGGAGATCCACCCAAGGCGCGAGGAAGAAGATGGCGATTCTGGAGAATTCCCAACCACACGGCGTGTAGCATGGGCTACATGGCGTGTGTTCGTCGGCGGACCACCTGGCATGTACTCTGGGAGTACACAGACACGGTTTGGGTACATGGCCATGGACACGGCATGTATACCCTTCCACGGTCAGAACTGTCCAAATACACAGGATACCCCGTGTACTAGTACACGGGCAGGGCAACACGGTTTGAGGCCATGTACGGGCACATGTCCAGCGTACACGGAGCAAACCCCGGACACTCGAACACGACATGTAATCCTTAAACACATCGTTTAGTTACATTTTATATGACAATGCTTAAGACACAGGCTGTTATACACGGGTAGTACCTGGATTCAAGGAACACGGCCTGTGACCCTACTACGTGCCGTGTAACCTGTTTTACATGGCTTGAGCCATTTGTCTTCCATGGATTGGACTATATTTCTTAGGGTTCATGCCCTTGGTCTTTCCCCTGAATATTTCTGTTATCATTTCCTACGTACAAGAGTATGATCCCTTCAGCAGGACTTCCTGAATATAGTTGTTGGAATCCCCTCTGTGAGACTTAGAGCTGGATCCTCTATTCCTTCCTGGTACCCTAGGTAGAGTTCTTGGTATCAACGTGACCTACCTTACCCGAGCACCGATCCTCGGCTTAGAGGATTAGTTCAGACTGATTTGTTGGAATCACCCCATAGCTATTGGTTGTGATCCTCATCTGAGTATCGTATTCTTAAGTACTTTTGGAGTGAGTTCTCCCAGAACGAGTCCTTCGTATCTCTCTCTATAGACCTAGGAGCGTGTTCTCCCTATTACGTGCTTAGTGGAATCTTCGAGCTGGATCTTAGTGGTGGTTTCGTGATAGTCGGTCGTGTATGAGTATATCTGGATATTCTTGTTATATGGTTTGTAAACATATACTGTGTAGAGTTGACGGTATTATTCCTTTGTGGTATTTCCTTTGTTGTATTACTTTGTGGTTTCGAGGTGTCCTACTGGGTATTGTTATACTCACCCCTGCACAGGCTTTTCCCGCATGTGTCATGTCTTTCACAGACGAGTGAGCCTTTGACAGGATTCTAGGTGGGCCAGGACCGAACGGTGCTCAGTGAGATCAGGTAGGCCGAGGTGTGTTCCTACGGCTACAGATTGCAGTCCCAGTACTTTTCTTTATAGGTTAGACTTTGTTTTAGACTTTCTTTTAGTGGGATTATACTTTTGGCTCAGGGTTTTACATTACTGTACTTTACCTTCTTGTCGTACCCTATTGGTTGGGATTTTAGTTTATTCATGCATTTTGATGTTTAGTAGTTTTTTACTTTTTATCTTTGTGGGATTGGAGATGTGTGTGTTTGTGTACAGGTTTATAGGCGATGCCTCCCATGTTAGTGACATGCCTACTCGGTGCTAGTCACCAGCCCTTGGCCTATTGGAGGTGGGTTTGGGGAGTTGCGGCATGGGCCCCACTAGTATGGGTTGTGACAGAGTGGTATCAGATTGGCCGGTTCTACCTTATGACTGATAGTCTATGAGTTGGTTTGGGGTAATAATGTTAAGTGTTTCGAGTTTTGATTTCATGCCAAGGACCCAAGTGTTGGTACGGGCAGCTGACGTATCCATACACCAGGACTCTGATAACTTGATGTTCGACTCGGAACATGAGAACACTTGTTTTAGTGGAAAATAATGGTAGATGCATCATATAGGAATGGGTTGTGGTTTCCATGTCCTTCTTGAGTTAGCTCTCCAGATATACTCACTAACTGTGATACATCTTGTTTCTTTACAGGATGCCTCCGCGACCCGCACCCACTAGGATCCAGCAACTCGATCATGAGGATGACCCCCTCAGTGATAAACCTTCAATACAGGGACCAGATTCCCTAGTTTTACCTTTGGGTGGTGTTTCAGTTATTCCACCACTTGTGGAGCAGTTTTTAGTGCCTGTTGTACCAGTAGAGGAGGAGCACAGGCGGAGTGCACTCCATGAGTTTTAGAGATAGAGACCCCTCAGGTTTCGAGGCGAGCCTAACCCTCAGGAAGATGAGGATTGGCTTGAGGTAGTGGCTAGAGTCTTCCATTTGGTTAGGACACTAGTAGATCATATGGTGATCCTAGCAGCAATAGGTCTCGGCAGGGCGATGGTGGAGTTTGATTATTCAAACTTGTGACGAGGCAACTCTTTCATGGGCAGAGTTTGAGAATATCTTCTGGGAGGATTTTTCACCAGTTACCCTAAGACCAGCACGTATACAAAATATTCTTCAGCTTCAGTAGGGAACCATGACGGTGGCTGACTACTCATCGAGGTTTACCGACCTCTCACGGTACTCTATGGATATGGTCAGGGATCAGTACTTCAGATCTCAGGATTTTTAGCGGGGCTTGCGCAGAGACATCTGATCTAGCATCATTCCTATGAGCATTCCTACTTATGTTGGGATGCTCGAGTGGGATTTGGTGGTCGAGAGATTCTTGGATGAGCAGAGACAGCTAGTAGTTGTCAGTAGTGGGCGAGCTGGAGCAGAAACCTCGGCTATAGGGAGTCGACGTCAGGGACCCAGGCATGGGAGATGTTTTCAGAGGAGATCCCAGGATAAAGGATCTGCCGTATAGGGTTTGCAAGGCGCATCCATCCAGCCTCGAGAGAGGAGATGCTACTCATGTGATGGTAGGGGACATCTCGCTCGAGATTGTCTGACCCGCCGTACAACTGACATGGGAGCAGTGGATGGACCACCGAGGTAGAGGCAACATGTGGAGTAGACAGATCTGCAGGGCAGCGGACGTGGTAGAGGAGATGGGAGAGTAGCTGGAGGTGGTCGGAGTTTTGACCCTTTACCACCACCACCCCCAGGAGTTCCACCCCAGGTTCAGGGAGCTAGTGGACAGAGGCAGGGATAGCTGCAGGCAGCAGAGGCTTATGACCCAAGTACTCCCGGAATGATTAGAGGTACAATTTGAGTCTTTTATACTTTTTTTCATACTGATATACATAGGTGTTATTCATTCTTTTCTTGATTCTTATCTTGTTCCAGACCTTGAGATTCAAGTTAAGTCGTTGACTCGACCCTTACGCTTAGAAACACCAACTGGAGGAGATTCAGAGATCACACACCTTTGCAGACTGTGTGACCTGACCCTTGGAGGCGAGAGTTTCGGTTGTACCCTCTTAGTGGTAGCATTGAGGCCTTACGATGTCATTTTTGGTATGGATTGGATATCCACAGTTCATGCCCAAATTGACTATTTTAGACGAAGGGTGCGGTGTGTCCACAGTGATGGAATGAGGTTCTCCTTAGTCGGTGAAAAGGAGACCTAGGTAGCGCAGGATGGTATCGTGTGTAGGAAGGTACAGTTGATTTCACATCAGTTGGCTTGACTAACCCTTGGCACAACAGATGTTACAAGTTTATAGTTTCTAGCATTAGTGGCTGAGTACGAGGATGTCTTTTTGGAGGATGTCCTCGGACTACCTCCCCGTCGGGAGATATATTTCTGCATTGAGTTGAAACCCGGGATGACACCAATATCAGCATCAGCATATCGGATGGATCCTGCAGAGCTTCGTGAGCTGAGAGTATAGCTGGAAGACTTTCAGAGGAAGGGCTTCGTGAGACCTAGTGTTTCACCCTGGGCGGCCCCAAGGTTGTTTTCCAAGAAGGAAAACGGGAGCTTGAGGCTATGTGTGGATTACTGGTGCTTGAATCAGGTGACCGTGAAGAATCGATATCCACTACCAAGGATTGATGACATCTTCGACCAGTTAAGAGGGGCATGATGGTTCTCAAAGGTTGATCTACGATCAGTATATCACCCATTGCGAGTACGGGGTGAGGATATACCGAAGACGGCTTTCAGATGTCGCTACGGTCACTATGAGTACTTGGTGATTGTAACACCCTGACCCCAGTTACCCAGAGTTGGTTCATTATTACGTAACATTGGCATGATCACAAGAAAGATCAAGTCTCAAAAGACCGATTATTTTAGTATCCTTGGAATAACTAGATACCTTAATAAAGTTTACATTACATCATAAAATGAAACCTACAACAATATAGTCTCCATAGTCCACACTCTTATCCCATGATACTATCCCTGTAGGTCATTCATAAATTACTTCTTCACATCCTGGGAAAATAAAACATAGAAAAGGGGTGAGCTCAAATTCCCAGTAAGGATAACAATATAGCGTAAACTTTCATAAATAAGAACGAACATTTAAGGAAATGTATAACTAAAACAAAAGCCTTTTAAACTTGAACTTCAACATAGTATGGAAAAAATAAAATGAAATAATGCCATTTACTTATTCACATGGATATTATACTAATAGAATAATCACATGAAATATCAATAACCATTTTCATAATGATGTAATGCATAATGTCATACTATCATAACCACATATCCAAGGCCTCGTGCCAAGACTACAAATAAGATTTTGTCAAGGCCTTGTGCTAAGACACTAGTTTGTCTCATGAGACCTACTGATGCATCGAGGAGCTATAGCTGGCTCCACCCGTCACTTACTAAGTCCAATTCATTCCCATATGAAAAGGTTTAAACATAACATAAACATTCGTATTAAAACTAGCATACAAAAAGTCAATACTTTCTCCATAAACCATGAATGGTATAAAAATAACACATCCACAATAAAACATATCACAAAACCTTAAATACAATAAAAAAAGTTTTGTATCATAATAAATCAACTTCAAATAAGCTTAAAATACATCAAAAGATGTTGAAATATATGAAATCAAAACTATTTGAGAGAATTAACTCTTTTCTCGAAATCATTGAAAAGTCACACATTTATAAAGGAAGTAATTTAAAAGAGATTTTTGAATCGAAGTGTCCCATACCAATTTGAAACTTTTGAAAAGAAATATCATTTCAAAACATTCATGTCCGTATAAATAAATACTTAAAATCATTTTGAATACATGGACATTAATTAAAAATATTTAGAAAGATAAATCTGTAAAACATTTAAAATTATGATCTTGAAAAAGAGTACCTTTCAGAAATTCTTAAAATATTCATTTTGAAATCATTTAAAAGTCACATAATTATAAAATAAAACTTTTACTTTGAAAATATTCTTATAATCTTGTAAGTGAATCTTCAAAGATTTTATAATGGTGGAAAATAACCGCACCTGCCGTATAAGTTAAAAAAAGACATTCTTACCTTAATTATTTCGAAAAGGATAAAAAGGACCCTGTTTGGAAAATGACAGAAATATTCCTTTATAAACCACTTATAAAAGTCAAAATGGGTATAAATGACTTTAACCCATATTCTAGTAAATAGTAAAAAAGTTTTGAAATGCATTTTCAAGAAACATGGATGTGGATGATAAAGAGATCCCAGTAGATAATTACGTATAAACAACCTCGGATAATAAAGAGATTGTAAAATTAACCCTTACCTTGTACTTTTCCTTGGTTGGGGGTAGGTTAACATCCTGTATAATGGTTAAATAATTGTTATTAAATTATACAATAATCATATACATTAATATGATATCATATATGATCTTTTAACATTGATTTGTTAATAATATCTTAGTATTATCATTGTTTCGAGTGTTAACTTACTCATTTTATTTTATAAGTTTTGTTATATAAGACGTGTTTGTCATGGATAGTTTGTATCTTAATCATATCCAGAATGATATTAATTCCTTAAACATTATTTTTAAATCATCAAATAATAATTATACTTGAATGGATACGATGGAGAATGAATCTCATCACGTTCGTGGAGACGGTAGTCCGTACGTACGCACGAGCAACAATATCATTCTTTTGATATTAAAATAATATATAATTGGATGTTATATCATATATATATATAATCATTATCATGTTATATTTATTATTTAAATAAATTACACATCATTATTATGCTCATCCAAATAATAATTTATTGATTAACAATTACACCACAACGTGGAGACGGTAAGCCGTAGGTACGCACGTATGGTGACATGTTATTCAAAGGGTGGATAGAATACTGAATATGGTTGTACCATATTTATAATAACATCACAGTATATATAAGATACTGGAGTTATTATTTTAGAATGGTAATAACAAAGAAAGAAGAAGTGGAAGAAGAAAGGAACTTGAAAAAGGGTGGTGAAATTATTACCTCTTCTTCGGGTTCTTCCTTTTGATTTGATCAAAAGGGATCCTTAGGTTGGCTTTATGACTAAAGGAAGTCCTCTAGGTTGAATTGAGGGAAGTTGATAGAGTATTTGAGTAGAGTTTTGCTGAACCAAAAGGCTTTGAAGGTGTGAATTAAGGATAAGGGGGAGTTCCCTTTTATAAGAGGGGTGAGGGGCACCTTTGGAAAAGCTAGAAATATTATTTTATAATAAATTCATATTTGGTTTATAATGGATCCAAAGTGGATTATTTAAAGGTTAAGGTGGGGATAGGTCTAAAACCACTCAACCCATAGGATTCAGACAGGTTTGGGTTACTATATTAACCTTATCTTTAATTATTAACTCTTAGTTAATTAGTTTCACCTTTACAATGTCTCTTTGTATTTTTATATTATATGGTTATTAAACTTACTATATACATCCAAGCGACCCTCAAGTGGTCTATTAATGATACACCAATCATGATATAAGTCTCTTGGCCGAACATTAGATTTTTAGGAATTTAATATCAATTAAAAATATAATATTTGTTTTAAAAACTCTTTTATGTCAATTTTGACACTATTCAATAATTGATTTTTGTGAAAATCATAACAGAATGATTACTTCGAAAAAGTTAATTAAGTCAATAATAACATGTCATATTAACCTATAAAATTATTTTAATTCATAAAAAGTCTCAAATTATATTTATTTGTGTATTTATAATATCAATTATTTTAATTTTTCACTATTATGGTAATTACTGCATCATCATTGTGTCATAAATAAATTACATTATTTATAGTCTAAAAATTATAAATAAAATATCATTATGTAGGAAATATTTTTATATTTCTAATTAATATTTATAATCAAAAATCCAACATATATAACCCTATGTAAAAAATGTTTTTCTAAAAGATATATGCTTATGTCATTTTTTGTATTTATTTTAACTTAATTAATATAATGTGTCATTATCACTTACAAGTGGCTCCATGGGACCCAAAAATCGACCCACAGATGACCATGGTCGGACATGTATCAACCAATAAGGTTAGGACACGTTTTAGGGTAATTGTTTATTATTATAATATTATTTTTTAACCCTTATTTACCGGATTTACCCTTTAACCATGGTAAATAAAATATTTACCGAAGTAATTATTCAAAATGTCTAAAAATAAAAGTTTCCTATTTAAACAATTTGAACATCCTGATTCCAAATATGGAATCCATTTTTCCAAATTCAAAATACAGAAGTGACAAGAATTAATTTAAAATTAATTCCCGTTGTTAAAACAAAAAGCGTGTTTTTAAGAGATAATAACTATCAAAAGATTGACACTTGTTTATGTCTGGTTTAATTGTAAAATTATAGAAAAATTACCAAAATTGTATTAAATGGTAAAAATATATTCTAAATATACTTTAAAACCACTCAAATTCATATTTTATCATTATAAATTATTTTAATTAAAAAAGTTGTTTTAATTAAAATTTAGTAATTTTCACTATCCATCAAAATATAAAAGTTATCTGAAAAGTACCAAAATTTCACCCTAGGATAAATTCGATATTCCAAATCCAAAAATGAAGTCCATTTTGAGAGATAAAATTTATAAAATTTCAAAAATTTGGTGTTACTATTCATAACAGCTAGTTTGATTTGGTTATGGTGTGTGTTAGAACTCGAAGTTGCGTAAAACACACGCTACTATTTTATTCAAAGAGAAGCGTACCGTGGAAGCTTGGGGTGTTTCATTGTAAATTTTTGATGTCCCCATTCTAAAAAGTAAATTTATTTAGTAAAATTGAATATATAAAAGTTTAAAATATTTGATTTAAAAATTGTTCACAATTAAAAGTTGGTAAAAGTGCAATACTGAAAATGAATTTGTTCTTATAATATTGATTCTAAAATTATAAGGATTATAAAAAGTTCAAAATTTAGTTAATACTATTCATAACTTCTTTTGAACAGATTTTTTGGTAAGTCATGGTGCGGTTGAACTCGGTGTTGCGTGTAGTGAAAGTTATTGAATTATTTTGAAGAAATAACACACTATAAAATCTTGGGGTGTTACATTCTCCCCTCCTTCAATAAATTGTGTCCTCACAATTTGAAATTGTTCTTCAAAAATAAAAGGATGAAAATAGAAAATATCTTTGTGGGAAAACCCACAACGGAAATTGGGTTACTAAAATTTAGTCTTAATATGAGGAAAAGGGAAATGAAAGGGTCACCACCAAATTATGATCTCGATTAGGAGAACATTGGTGGAAATTAGAGACATATAATTGGAGGAAAATGTAAATATTTATAGGTAGTGATTGAGGTCATCAATCACAAACAAGTTTAAAATTGAGGGCCTTAAATTCCACAATCTATGATGATTTAAAATATCATCGGTTCAGCAAAACATATGGTATTAGGATAACACGTTTTTTTGTTTTAATATCCCTTCACTAAAGTATAAGAATTAATTTCTTCATTGAATAAGAGAAGAAGAAAAATATATACTTGAAAAGTAGACTCTCATCCTTTAACTACGTTCTACCACCAACTCATTTTTCACTCTAAAAGATAATAGAACTTAAAAATAATATTCTATTTATTCTATTTATTCTATTTATTCTATTCGTATAGGGTTAAAAAATGAATTTATAATTCATCTAGAAGAACCATTAAAAAATGAAATTATTCAATCCAGTACATCACATGGGTCAGTGGTAGGTGATACACCTTTGTCGCCATTGGGTTGTGGTTTCAAGTCTCACGGCCTTGTTGGACGTGACGGGTTGTCGCCCGACCTTCGGGTTGTCCTTTTATGGTAATCCAAAAACTATCCAAAATACTTTAGTCCAAAATTTATAAGGTAGGTAAAAAAATGAAGATCCTTTTTTCCGCGTAATAACATGTGAACACCTTCATCATGTATTCTTTTAAAACACTGCAACATCCTGAATTACCATAAAACCTTATTGATTACATTCATGATCCCTTATTCCTTAAAGAATTATGGATATACTCCTTCAATCCAAAAATGTTGTAAACACCAACAATGATGGAATATACAAATCATTAATCAGTTTCAAGGTATTCAAGAATATCCAATATAATTTATCCAAATCAATCATGTATTATTCTAAAATCACTACCTCGGTATCAGAACTATATTTTGGTTTATCATTCTCTTAACCATATATTTTACAAAAAATTAACCTGCTATTGAGTCACTTTTCTTTGTTCCACACAATCTCAAGTCCTTAATGAAATAGTACTATATTACAATCCTTATATACTACATAATTATTATAACAAGTACATTATTGATACAACACTCAAATGACATAATCAACATAAGAACTCTAATCATTCCCCTTCATCAGTGGTAGTATCATAACTTGATTAATATCCAATAGCATCATTTGTGTCATAGTTTGATGACTAGGACATAGGTTTGCGTAGTGTCCAAACTCCTTGCAAATGAAGCATTGTACATTTGAAACCATTTTCTTACCCTTACAGTCACGTACTTTGTGTCCTTTTTCTCCACACTTATAACATACTCCCATCCCCTTCAAGCATTTTCCAAGGTGATTCTTTCCACAGTTATCACATATGGGAAAATCCTTCTTTACCTTCTTCCTTTTACCTGTCCTTCTCTCTACCATCCTTTCCTTCTCTGGCTTCCCTTCAAAGCCATAGGACTCCGAGAATTCTTTACTTATCTTATCAACACGTGATACTATTTCTTCATATGATGATAATACATGGTAGACTATTTCCCTTCTAAATTATGAATTAAGACCATGAAAGATATGATCCTCTTTACTCTTCGGATCATGCGTATTGTTGGAGTTCTCATTCCTTCTATTGGGTTCCATTTCTAAACAATGTCATAAACTAGATCAGTTTATGAATAAAAATAAATAATTCCGTACTTGTAAAACACTTAATATAAATTGAACTATTTATGGATTTAATCCATAATCATAAAAATGTTTTCTTTGAGGAAGTACATACTCATAAACCCTTCATAATGGTTTGTAAAGAAAATGTGAATTATCCTAAGAATATCCCCCGAGAGTTTCATAACCAAGAGTGCAGCAAGGCCTGTTGTCGTGAACCAGTTCTCGTTCGAGTCTAGCTCAAAGTGGTGTTTTCGGGTTTTACCCCTAGGTACATCTTTGCCATATCCTCCTCTACCTACTCGTATCCAGACAGGGATGTATTACTCGAAAAACTCACAAAATCTCTACAATACCAAAATTCTAGGAAGTTCTTCTATACTAATCCTCAAAGTTCATCTTAGGTCTACATGCTCTAATCAGAGTTTATCTAAATCTAGCTTCCAAGTTTTGTACTAAACTTCCTCTGATACCAACTGTAACGCCCCGACCCCAGTTACCCAGATTCGGTGCATTATTACATAACATTGGCACGATCACAAGAAATATCAAGTCTCGAAAGACCGATTAGTTTAGTAACCTTGGAATAACTAGATACATTAGTAAATTTTATATTACATCATAAAATGAAAACTAAAACAATATAGTCTCCATAGTCCACACTCTTATCTCCTCATACTATCCCTGCAGGTCATTCATAAATTACTTCTTCACATCCTGGGAAAAATAAAACATAGAAAAGGGGTGAGCTCAAATTCCCAGTAAGGATAACAATATAGAGAAAAATTTCATAAATAAGAACAAACAATTAAGGCAATGTATAACTAAAACAAAATCCTTTTAAACTTGAACTTCAACATAGTATGGAAAAAATAAAATGAAATAATGCCATTTAATTATTCACATGGATATTCTACTAATAGAATAATCACATTAAATATCAATAACCACTTTCATAATGATGGAATGCATAATGCCAGACTATCATAATCACATAGCCAAGGCCTCGTGCTAAGACTACAAATAATATTTTGTCAAGGCCTTGTTCCAAGACACTAGTTTGTCTCACGAGACCTACCGATGCATCGAGGAGCTATAGCGGGCTCCACCCATCACTTACTAAGTCCAATGCATTCCCATATGAAAAGGTTTAAACATAACATAAACATTCGCATTAAAACTAGCATATGAAATGTCAATAGTTTCTCCATAAACCATGAATGGTATAAAAATAACACATCCACAGTAAAACATATCACAAAACCTTCAATACAATACAAAAGTTTTGTATCATAATAAATCAACTTCAAATAATCTTTAAATCCATCAAAGGATGTTGACATAGATGAAATCAAAACTATTTGAGAGAAATATCTCTTTTCTCGAAATCATTGAAGAGTCACACATTTATAAAGGAAGTAATTTAAAAAATATTTTTGAATCAAAGTGTCCCATACCACTTTGAAACTTTTGAAAAGAAATATCATTTCAAAACATTCATGTCCATATAAATAAATCCTTAAAATCATTTTTAAAACATGGACATTAATTAAAAATATTTAGAAAGATAAATCTTTAAAACATTTAAAATTATGATCTTGATAAAGAGTACCTTTCACAAATTCTTAAAATATTCATTTTGAAATCATTTAAAAGTCACATAATTATAAAATAAAACATTTACTTCGAAAATATTATTATAATCTTGTAAGGTAAGCTTCGAAGATTTTATAATGGTGGAAAATAACCGCACCAACCGTATAAGTTAAAAAAAGAAATTCTTTCCTTTATTTCTTTCGAAAAGGATAAAAAGGACCTTGTTTGGAAAACGATGGAAAGATTCCTTTATAAACCACTTATAAAAGTCAACAAGGGTATAAATGACTTTAACCCATATTCTAGTAAATAGTAAAAAAGTTTTGAAATACATTTTTAAGAAACGTGGATGTGGGTGATAAAGAGATCCCAGTAGATAATTATGTATAAACAACCTCAGATAATAAAGAGATTGTAAAATTAACCCTTAACTTGTACTTTTCCTTGGTTGGGGTTAGGTTAAACTCCTTTATAATGGTGAAATAATTGTTATTAAATTATACAATAATCATATACATTAATATGATATCATATATGATCTTTTAACATTGATTTGTTAATAATATCTTAGTATTATCGTTGTTTTGGGTGTTAACTTACTCGTTTTCTTTTATATTTTTTGTTACGTAAGCCATGTTTGTCATGGATAGGTTGTATCTTAATCATATCTAGAATTATATTAAGTCCTTAAACATTATTTTTAAATCATAAAATGATAATTATACTTGAATGGATACGATGGATAATGAATCTCATCGCGTTCGTGGGGACGGTAGTCCGTACATATGCATGAGCGACAATATCATTCTTTTGATTTTAAAATAATATATAATTGGATGTTATATCATATATACATAATAATTATAATGTTATATTTATTATTTACATGAATTACACATCATTATTATACCCATCCAAATAATAATTTAATGATTAACAATTACACTGCGACGTGGAGACGGTAAGCCGTACATACGCACGTATGGTGACATGTTATTCAAAGGGTGAATAGAATACTGAATATGGTTGTACCATATTTATAATAACATCGCAGTATATATAAGTTACTGGAGTTAGTATTTTAGAATGGTAATAACAAAGAAAGAAGAAGTGGAAGAAGAAAGGAACTTGAAAAAGGGTGGTGAAATTATTACCTCTTCTTCGGGTTCTTCCTTTTGATTTGATCAAAAGGGATCCTTAGGTTGGCTTTCTGACTAAAGGAAGGCTTGTAGGTTGAATTGAGGGAAGTTTAGAGAGTATTTGGGTAGAGTTTGGCCGAAACAAAAGGCTTTTAAGGTGTGAATTAATGAGAAGGGGGAGTGCCCTTTTATAAGAGGGGTGAGGGGCACCTTTGGAAAAGCTAGAAATATTATTTTATAATAAATTCATATTCGGTTTCTAATGGCTCCAAAGTGGATTATTTAAAGGTTACGGTGAGGTTAGGTATAAAACCACTCAACCAATAGGATTTAGATAGGTTTGGGTTACTATATTAACCTTATCTTTAAGTATTAACTCTTAGTTAATTAGTTTCACTTTTACAATGTCTCTTTGTATTTTTAAATTATATGGTAAATAAACTTACTATATTCATCCAAGAGACCCCCAAGTGGTCCATTAATGATACACATATAATGATATAAGTCTCTTGGACTAACCTTATATTTTTATGAATTTAATATCAATTAATAATATAATATTAGTTTTAAAAACTCTTTTATGTCAATTTTGACACTATTCAATAATTGATTTTTGTGAAAATCATAACAGAATTATTACTTCGAAAAAAGTTAATTAAGTCACTCCTAACATGTCATATTAACCTATAAAATTATTATAATTCATAAAAAGTTTCAAGTTATATTTATTTGGGTATTTATAATATCAATTATTTTAATTTTTCACTATTATGGTAATTACTGCATCATCATTGTGTCATAAATAAATTAAATTATTTATAGTCTAAAAATTATAAATAAAATATAATTATGTAGGAAATATTCTTAGATTTCTAATTAATATTTATAATAGAAAATCCAACATATATAATTCTATGTAAAAAATGGTTTTCTAAAAGATATATACTTATGTCATTTTTTGTATTTATTTTAACTTAATTAATATAAAGTGTCATTATCACTTACAAGTGGCTCCATGGAGTCCAAAAATCGACCCAAATATTCCCATGGTCGGAAATATATCAACTAATAAGGTTAGGACACGTTTTAGGGTAATTTCTTATTATTATAATATTATTTTTTAACCCTTATTTAGCGGATTTACCCTTTAACCATGGTAAATAAAATATTTACCAAAGTAACTATTCAAAATGTCTAAAAATAAAAGTTACCTATTTACACAAAGTGAACATCCAGATTCCAAATATGGAATCCATTTTTCCAAATTCAAAACACAGAAGTGGCAGAAATTAATTTAAAATTAATTCTCGTTGTTAAAATAAAAAGTGTGTTTTTAAGAGATATAACTATCAAAAGATTGACACTTGTTTATGTCCGGTTTAATTGTGAAATTATGTAAAATGACCAACATTGTATTAAATAGTAAAAATATATTCTAAATATACTTTAAAACCACTTAAATTCATAATTTATCAATATAAATTATTTTAATTAAAATAGTTGTTTTTAATTAAAATTTAGTAATTTTCACTATCCATCAAAATATAAAAGTTATCCGAAAAGTACCAAAATTTCACCCTAGGATAAATTCGATATTCCGAATCCAAAAATGAAGTCTATTTTGAGAGATAAAATTTATACAATTTTAAAAATTTGGTATTACTATTCATAATGGCTAGTTTGATTTGGTTATGGTGTGTGTTAGAACTTGAAGTTGCGTACACCACACACTACTGTTTTATTCAAAGAGAAGCGTACCGTGGAATCTTGGGGTGTTTCATTGTAAATTTTTGATGTCCCTATTCTAAAAAGTAAATTTATTTAGTCAAATTGAATATATAAAAGTTTAAAATATTGGATTTAAAAATGGTTCACTATTAAAAGTTGGTAAAAGTGCAATACTGAAAATGAATTTGTTCTTATAATATGAATTCTAAAATTATAAGGATTATACAAAGTTCAAAATTTAGTTAATACTATTCATAAATTCTTTTTAATAGCTTGTTTGGTAAGTCATGGTGCGGTTGAACTCGGTGTTGCGTGTAGTGCAAGATATTGAATTATTTTGAAGAAATAACACACTATGAAATCTTTGGGTGTTACAGTGATGCCCTTCAGCATGAAGAAAGCCCCAACAGTGTTTATGGGACTCATAAACCGGATCTTTCAGCTCTATCTAGATCGGTTCATGGTGGTCTTTATTGATGATATCCTTGTGTACTCTGCATCTGAGGAGGAGAATGTGAGGCACCTAAGGATGCTTCTGAACACACTCTGAGAGAACCAGTTGTATGGGAAACTCTCTAAGTGTTGATTCTAGATATAGGAGGTCAACTTTCAGGGACACGTTATCTCAGAAGATGGTGTAGCAGTGGACCCAGCCAAGGTAGAGGTAGTGTTAGCATGGGAGCCACCCTAGAGCATGACAGAGGTGTGGAGTTTCCTTAGGTTGGCAGGACACTATCGGAGATTCATTCCTGATTTCCCCAGTATTTCAGCACCCTTGACATCTTTGACCTGAAAGGGGCACCCTTTCATGTGGACCAAGAGATGCCAGCCGTCTTTTCAGCAGTTGAGATAGAGTCTCACGAGCACCCCGATCTTAATACTACCGGAAGAGGGTGTCGAGTACGTAGTGTTCTGTGACGCATCAGGAACTGGGCTTGGTTATGTCCTGATGCAGAGTAAAGCGGTGATTGCATATGTCTCACGTCAGTTGAGGCCACACGAGCAGAACTACGTGACTCATGATCTTGAGTTGGCAGCGGTAGTCTTCGCATTGAAGATGTGGCAGCACTACCTGGTGAGATAGCGGTTTATCATCTATTCTGATCACAAGAGTCTCATATATATATTTTCTCAGAAGGATATGAATTTGAGACAGAGGCATTGGCATGAGTTCCTCCAGGATTATGACTTTGAGATCGTTTATACTCCTGGGAAGGGGAACGTTGTGGCAGATGCTCTTAGTAGGAAATCCAGTTCACATTTGTTGGATGAAGTGACAAGGCAGTTGGCCTCTTTACAGTTATCCTTCATGGATAGAGATGAGGGATATTACCTTCAGTTGATGGTTGTTACCCCTCCACTCTTATAGTTATTAAGGGAAGTACAGCTTGACGATACTAGCTGTGAGACTCTACGTGCTTAGATATCCGTTGGTGATACTACCGATGTATATTCAAAAGGTGGGGAGCACATTGTTCTTTTCAGAGAGCGCACGATAGTATCAGTGATGTTGCGGGAGGAGGTTCTGATGGAGTTCCATACATATCCTTTGGTGGTGCATCCAGTCATGGCTAAGAAGTACTGGGACCTCCGACGTCTGTTCTGGTGGCCAGGAATGAAGAAGAGTGTGGCAGATTTTGTTTCTCGATGCCTTACTTGTCAGCAAGTAAAGGCTGAGCACCAGGTTCCAGCAGGTTTGACTCATCCCCTTGAGGTTCCAGATTGGAAGTGGGATGAGATATTCATGGAATTTGTGATGGGTTTATGACAAACATCCAGGGGACATGATGCCATCTGGGTGATCATTGACCGACTCACCAAGTCGGCCCAGTTCCTAGCCATACAGGAGAAGAGTTCAGTAGAGATCTTGGGATACCTCTACATGCAGGAGATAGTTCGACTTCATGGTGTTCCATCAATGATCGTATCAGATCGTAATGCTCGATTCACATCCCATATGTGGAAGGGATTGTAGGAATCTTTCGGGACTCAGTTATGCTTGAGCATAGCATTTCATCCTCAGACTGATAGTCAGATAGAGCAGACCATCCAAGTTCTGAAGGATATGCTATGAGCTTTCATACTTAACTTCGGTCGTAGCTGGGAGGATCACCTACCACTGGTGGAATTTTCTTATAAAAACAGTTATCATTCCACTATTGGTATGGCACCATTCAAGGCTCTGTACAGGCAACCTTGCAAGTCCCCACTTTGTTGGACTGACCCAGGAGAGTCAGCACTCATGGGCCCAGAGATGGTGTGACCTACTACAGAGAAGATGCATGTCATCCAGGAGCGGATGAAGAGTTCACAGAGTTAGAAAAAGTCTTATGCCGACA
The DNA here is from genome assembly GCA_963277665.1 of Viscum album. Taxonomy (NCBI): domain Eukaryota; kingdom Viridiplantae; phylum Streptophyta; class Magnoliopsida; order Santalales; family Viscaceae; genus Viscum; species Viscum album. The sequence continues at coordinate 456,739,505 of OY728133.1, read as the reverse complement.
GGAGATAGAGGCCCTTGGATTTCGAGGAGGGAGACCATGTGTTCCTTAGAGTCTCACCTCAATGGGAATTGTGAAGATTTGGCCAAGGTGGAAAGCTATCTCCGAGGTTCATTGGTCCTTTTCAGATTCTAAGTAGAGTTGGTGAGGAGGTGTACCGCTTGGATCTACCTCTTCAGATAGACCGGGTATACAATGTCTTCCATGTGTCGCAGCTACAGAGGTATGTGCATGATCCACCGCACGTTATCAACTAGGGCGAGCTGGACATAGATGATGGAGCGAGCTTTGCTAAGTACCCAGTGGAGATCAAGGATTGGCAGGAGAATATCCTTACTGGTAAATCTATTCCCTTGGTGTGTGTCCGGTGATAGCATGGGAATCTTCAAGAGAGCACGTGGGAGCGGGAGGCTCAGATTCATGTGCAGTACCCACATCTTTTTTAGTAGCCTTTGTTTTGGATTTTTGGGGATGTAAATCCCTAAGGTGGGGAGAATTTAATGTCCCGGATTTTTCCATTTATTATTTTAATATTATATGGAAATTATTTTGAGAGCAGGATTTGTGACGGCGTGCAGTTCCAAGGCCCGGTGAGCCCGGAACAAATGTTTGAATTTAATTAAATAATTAAATAACACGCGCATATGTTTTTCCTGAAAAAGTGGAATAAATCCTAAATGGGTGATCAAATCATAAATATGAGGGCACCATTGCATTCAGAGCAGTGAGTTTACTTTAGGAGAGACCTAACATCGGCTGGCGCAGGTCGGTGGTGAAATCTAGTTTTTGGACGTAACAGTAATAAAATATTTAATAAAAAAAATTATTAAATATTTCTGCAGCGAAGTATTTTAATATTTTAAATGAAATATTTCATAGGGGATTAGGGTTATAGAGCTCATAACCCTGAATTTCTCCTAGAGGCACTGGGAAGCTCTAGAGAAAACCTCCCAACACAGCGACAACGTTCTTGATGATTTTCGCCAGAGACGATTACGCGGTGACCGAATATTCGCCAACAAACGCCACGGATCCATGTAGGATGTTTGATATTGTTTTCTTTTTTCGTTCATTAAGACCTACGATGAATGCGAACTAATCTACGAACATATTAGACCGCAGATCGTTCGTTATGTGGGGTGGGTGTGATTTGGGAATTTTATCGGGAGATCCAAACATCCATGATTTAAATATGTTGATTTTTTTTGGTTTGATCTAACGACAACGAACTCGGATCATCACGAAAAACAATTGAGGTTCGTCCCTCTTGTTTGTGGCTGATATTTGTTCCTCGTTCTTCATGGTGACTTCTCGTTCCTCCCCGCGTTAACCCTTTCATGAGGAATCGATCGTTGCGTATCCGATTGTTGGCACAATTATCTGGAATCAAAGATCTGACATCGAGACGACCTAGAGGAGGTGCGACGGCGATGGCGGCAGACGAATTGTTACAGTTTGGGAGTTCCCGTTCTTCGACCGTTTTTGTGAGAGCGAATCAAGATGCGTTATCAAGGCCGATCGGAAGCCCAAAACTGACGAACTTGGTTTCGTAAAGGTGGTACAACCTCAAATCCTGAGTTTAATGATGATCGTACAGCCGAATCAAGAATTGAAGATCCACCCGAGGCCCGAGGAAGTAGATGGTGGTTTTGGATAATTCCCAACTACACGGTGTGTGTTCGTCGGCGGACCACCTTGTGTGTACTCCACAAGTACACGGACACGGGTTGGATACACGGCTAAGGACACGATGTGTATACCCTTCCCCAACCAGACTTGGCCAAATACACAGGATACCCCGTGTACTGGTACACGGGCAGGGCGACACGGGTTAAGGCCGTATACGGGCACATGGCCAGCGTACACGGAGTGAACCTCAGACACTCGGACATGGCATGTAACCCTTCTACATTCCATTTAGTTACATTTTATATGAAAAGCCTTAAGACACGGTCCGTTATACACAGGCAGTACCCGGAGTCAGGGAACATGGAGTGTGACCCTACTATAGGCTCTGTAACCTGTTTTACATGGCTGGAGCCATTTTTATTTTATGACTTGAACTAGATTTCATAGGGTCCGTTCCCTTGGTCTTTCCTTTGAAGGTTTCTGGTATCATTTCCTACGTACAGGAGTATGATCCCTTCAGCAGGACTTCCTGAATAGAGTTGTTGGAATCCCCTCTGTGAGACTTAGAGCTAGATCCTCTATTCTTTCCTGGTACCCTAGGTAGAGTTCTTGGTATCGATGTGACCTACCTTACCTGGGCGTTGATTCTCTTCTTAGAGGATTAGTTCAGACTGAGTTGTTGGAATTTCCCCAAATCTATTGGTTGTGATCCTCATCTGAGTATCGTATTCTTAAGTACTTGTGGAGTGAGTTCTCTCGGAATGAGTGTTTCATATCTCTCTCTACAGACCTAGGAGTGTGTTCTCCCTGTTAAGTTCTTAGTGGAATCTTCGAGCTAGATCTTGGTGGTGGTTTTGCAATAGTCGATCATGTATGAGTATATCTGGATATTCTTGTTATATGTTCTATAAACATATATTGTGTAGAGCTGACTGTATCATTCCTTTTTGGTATTTCCTTTGTTGTATTACTTTGTGGTTTTCGAGGTTTCCTATTGGGTATTGTTATACTCACCCATGCATGGGATTTTCCTGCATGTGTCGTATCTTGTGCAGATGAGAGAGCCTTTGATAGGATTCTTGGTGGACCAGGACTGGACGGTGCTCAGTGAGATCAGGCAGGCCGAGGTGTGTTCCTACAGCTACGAATTGCAGTCCCAGTACCTTTCTTTACAGGTTGGACTTTGTTTCTGACTTTATTTTGGTGTTCTTGTACATTTGGCCCAGGGTTTTACATTACCATACTTTATTTTCCTATCGTACTCTGTTGGTTGGGATTTTAGTGTATGCGTGCATTTCCATTTTCAGATGTTTTTACTTTTCAGCTTTCTGGGCATGGAGATGTGTGTGTGTGTGTGTGTATAGTTTTATAGTCTATGCCTCCCATGTTAGTGACATGCCTACTCAGTGCTATTCACCAGGCCCTGGCCTATTGGAGGCGGACTTGGGGAGTTACGGCATGGGCCCCACTAGGATGGGTCGTGACGGGTTTCCCTTATTATAAATGTCTCTAACCTTCACTTTTGATAATGAATATCTTTTTTGTATTTATTTATATATTGTCTAAAATTAATCTTTTATGAACCCAACAGGATGGATATGAATTGAAAATTAGTTCATTTTAATCATTTGACAAACGAATAGGAATATAGAGTTAAAGAGTTCATCAAGTTTTCAAGAGAGTATGCATATGACCCTTCAAAAATCCTTTATCCGTGTTTACATTGTTGTTATTTAAGAAAAATTAGTCTGGAAGAGTTGGAAGAAAATTTTATTTTTCATGTAATAGATCATAGATATAAATTTTGGACTAAGACGGGGAAAAATGAATGTGGATATCAATTGTGATGATACTATGGTTTATAAATCATTTGATATGAATACTCATGTAAAAGATAATGGAGAACACATGGAATAAATGAAAATGGCAATTAAAGATGACCTTTGTGATTATACAAAGTTGTTTGAGGATTTAAATAGTTGTTCCAAGAAACCATTTTATATCTATTATAGTAAATACACAACATTTTCATGTGTATTGATGTTATATAATTTGAAAGGTGACTATATATGGAGTGACACCAGCTTTATAAAACAACTTGGTCTTCTTAAAGATATGTTACCAAAAGAAAATGAACTACCATGTTGAACATAAGACACTAAATGAATTCTACAATCAATAGGAATGATCTCTAAAAAATACATGATAATCTAAATGATTGCATATTATTTCACAGGGACCATTAATCACTCATAAAATGACCTAAGTGTAGTGTAGATCGATATAAGAAAAATGAATCATGTTATTTGAATCTGTATTGTACTTTCCTATAATTCCATGGTTTAGAAGACTATATGGATATCATGAAACCATGAGACAATTAACCTGGCATACAGATACAAGAATTAAATATAGGAACCTACTTCATCCAGCTGATTCTCCAAAGTGGAATAAAATTTATTATGAGTTTCCTGAATTTTAAGATGATCTCAGAAGCCTTCGTCTTGTGTTACAAGGTATGATGCTCATATAAATGAAGAATTTTAATTAAGGTCCATGTTTAATGGAATGATAAATGACCTCCCCACTTATGTAAATTCATCAGGATATAGCATTAAAGAAATGTTGGGGTGTCCCATTTCTGAAAAATGCACATAATTAGTTCGGTTAAAACATTTCTTGAAGACTCTATTTTTAGGACATCAGAAATTTTTATCTTGACAGCATAAATACCGATCCTAGATGATAGCATTCTATGGGAATATCTAACAAGATACAACACCATCTCCAGTAATGGGTGATCGACTATACAAAAAAATTAAAAAATATTGACATTGTTTTCATTTTTTAATAGTGTAAAAGTTCTCTAGGGGTATTTATAAAATATCAAGAATGTCATTTCAATGACTAATTTTAAGTAACAAGGACAAAAATCACACATCTTTCGTGTTTTGATGAAAGATTTCGTTCTTGTTTCTTTTTGTTGTATTATGACTCAAAATGTAATACATATATTAACTAGACTCTGATTCTTTTTCAAATCTACATGTAGTAAATTTTTAGACCGAGTGAAGTTTCCCATCATGAATAAGAAGATTTCAGTCATATTATGTGAATTAGATATGTTCTTATCACCATAATTCTTTGATATAATGGTCCAACTGAGGGTTTACTTGGTCAAAGATGTTCAACTATGTGGTCATGTCCATTATAGATGGATATACCCTCATTGAACAGTATATGAAAATTTTGAAAGGGTATGTCAATAATCAAAGTCGTTCAGAAGGTTATATTGAAAAATGATATATTTTTTAAGAAACAATTGAATTATATACAGATTATCTGTCAGATGTTAAAATAATTGGTCTCCCAAAGTCTCGTTATAGTGAAAACATTATGGGTGAAGGGATTTATGGAAGAGATGTTGTTACAATTACCTTGACAGAGAAGGATCAATCACATCTTTACACATTACATAATAGTGAAGATGTTTATTCATACATTGAATCCAACAAAGAAATTCTTAGCGATTTAAATTGATCAAGGGGTGAAGTATGGATATCAAATACACAAAATCAATAGTTTATATATTGGTTTAGAGATCAAATTTATAAGGAGTTATATAAAAATCTGAAATCAATTGTCAAACGGATTCAATGGATAGCTAGAGGACCGAATGCAAATGTTATATCTTACACTGGTTTTGTAATCAATGGTTATATGTTCTATACAAATGAACATGATGACTTTAGTATGATGAAAAATAGTGGTGTTACACTTGTGGATAATGTGATGCACATATCTAGTTCTAAGGATAGAAATCCAATTTATGCAAATATGTCATATTTTGGAATTATCAAATAGATATATGAGTTTTATTATACAAAATTTCAAGTGTTTATTTTCTGTTGCAAATGGGTTGACAATATCAATTAAGTGAAAGTTGATGAAATGGGATTTTTTAAGGTGAATTTCAGTGTGGAAGGGTAAAAGGATGAGCTGTTCATAAAGGAATCACAAGCATTGAAATTATTTTATGTCTTTGATCCAACAAACAAGAATTAGTTGATTTTCCTTCGAGTGACTAAAAAAATGTTGAGTCAGATGAGAATTCAATCAAGTATGGACCTTTCATTTTGACATCACAATCAGTTCATGTCAGTACCAATGTAGACAATGTCATGTACATTAGAGGGGACCACAAATAGGGGATTTAGATTCTCAATAGAGGAACTAAATCCTTTAAACCTTTGAAAAAATAAAGAGGTTTCAGTGAGAATGTAAAAGTGTTTTTTAACATATTATGTTTTTCTTCATAATATTATATGTTCTTTACTATATTAACATAATATAAATTAAATATTTGACTACTCATGGAGACAATGTATTCTACACATGACGAAAGAGAAAACTATAATGAAGGAAACCCTTTGGAAAGACGTAAAGGTAATGTTACGATATACTTTCTATATTTTACCAAAAAATTATATAATAAAAATTTTATTTAATTTTTATTATTCCTTATAGAGTTCATTTATTTTATAAGATTTTTTCCCATGTGTAATTCCTTTTCAGTAAAAGAAATTATGTTGTCTCTACTCAATCACAGATGTAATCTTGATGTTTTCATAGTAAAATCATTATTCACAGAATTAATGTATTTTTTCATATTTATGTATAATTTATTTCTTTTTAGTATTACTCACATAATAATTTTTTCTTATATAGGTGGATTCTTTTGTTCAATTTTGGGGTTCTCTATCCAACTTTCATGCTTCTTCTCCCTTAAAACCATTTCACCCCTATAGTGGTGCATTTATCACTTTCTTTGAAGTTACCTCCACTACCATTATAGTAAGAGAAACAATACTACCTCTAATCAATTATAGAGGTAATCTTGATGTTTTCATAGTTAAATAATAATCCATATAATTAATATGTCGTTTTATATTTATGTTTAATTTTTTTATTTTTAATATTACTCATATAATAAATGTTTTTTTATATTGGTGGATTCTTTTATTGGAGTTGGGGTGATCTTTCCAGAATTCATGCTTCCTCTCCCTTAAAACATGTTTACCCCTATATTGGTGGATTTATCACTTTATTTCAAGTTACCCCCACTACCTTTTCAGGAAGAACAACGATGTTGCCTCTGCTCAATTATAGAGGTAATATTGATGCTTTCATAGTAAAATCGTTGTCCATAAAAATAATTTAGTGTCTCGTATTTATGTATAATTTATTTTTTTAGTATTACTCACACAATAAATGTTTTCTTATATAGGTGGATTCTTTTGTTCGAGTTGGGGTGCTCTTTCCAACTTTCATGTTTCTTCTCCCTAAAAACCTTTCCACCCCTATAGTGGCACATTTATCACTTTATTTCAAGTTACCTCCACTGCCTTTGTAGGAAGAGAAATGATGATGCCTCTGCTCAATTACAGAGGTAATCTTGATGTTTTCTTAGTAAAGTCATTTTCCATAAAATTAATGTATTGTTTCATATTTATTTTTAATTTTTTTAATTATTACTCACATAATAATTGTTTTCTTATACATGTAGATTTTTTTTGAGTTGGGGTGCTCTTTCCAAATTTCATTCTCTTTATCCCCTAAAATTGTTCACCCCTAAAGTGGTGCATTTATTACTTTCTTTTAAGTTACCTCCACTACCTTTGCATGAAGATAAATGATGTTGCCTCTGCTCAATTACATAGGTAATATTTATGTTTTAATAGTAAAATCATTTTTCATATAATTAATGTATTTTTTCTTACTTATTTTTAATTTATTTATATTTAGTATTACTCACAGAATAATTTTTTTCATATACTGGTGGATTCTTTTTTTTCTAGTTGATGTGATTTGTTCAAAGATTCTCATGTAGTGTTGGCAGTTCGACAAAGAAATTAAATGGAAATATTGTTTACATTGATAGTTAGTATTGTTTAGAGACTTTGGGACGTGTAGGAATTAGTCATACCTCAATATGACACATGATGTGACTGGTATTACTCTAAGTACTTATTTTTATTTTAAATTGACATTATTTTTAGTAAAAAATAAAACTGCTTCAATGTCTCTGTTATGAGTTTCAAATTGACATTTGACTCTAAAAAGTCTCACTCACTGAAAATCATGAAAAAAGTTATTGTATTTTCTCAATGATTTAGGGCATTAATTCATAAATCATTTTTTTACATGTAGGATTTAGTCTCACGTCATACTAATACACAATGTGATCAGTATGACTCAAAGTGTGTGTTTCACATTTAAAATGACATTTTAGTAAAAAAGACAAGTGGTGTACTCAAAACTAAGAAAACACATTCATATTGTTTTGATACTTTAAGAGAACAATTAATATGTGATTTGGAATGTGTATGAATCATTCTAACCTCAATCCAATACACGATGTGACCAGTATGACTCTAATTGTGTCTTTATTTAAAATTGGAAACAAATTTAGTTAAAAATCAAACTGGACTACTCAAAAATGAACAAACACATTCATATTGTTTTTATGCTTTAGTAAAATTGTCCATATGTTATTTGACACATGCATGAATAAGCCTCACATTAATCTAACACACCGTGTGATCGATATGACTCCAAGTGCGTGTTTTTATTTAAAATTGACATCAATTTTAGTAAAATGGTCAAATGACCTACTCAAAACTGAGAAAAAAAATTAAAATTATTTAAATACTTTAGGAAAATGATCCATAAGACATTTCTTATTTGTAAGAATCAGCCACACCTCAATCTGTTGCACGGTGTGACCGTTATGACTCCAAGTGCATCTTTTTATTCAAAATTGACATCAATTTTAGTAAAATTAACACTTTCTATTAATTTATTTATTTATATTATTACTAAAATAATAATTTTTTTTCTTATATAGGTGTGTTATTTTTCTTTACTAGGGGTGGTTTGTTTGGCAATAGCATGCGTCGGGTTAGGATTAAAAGCAACATTGTTGTTTTTGAATGAATGTAATAATTTTTATTTATGTAATTGTAGGAACCAATGTTTGAAATGACTATAATATTGTATTTTTTATTTTTTTTATATTGTAAATTTCATTTCATTTAAATCATATAATGGGATTTTTTTATTGATATCTAGTTTGTCTAGTGTTGTGGTGTGTTGTTACAACACACTGTGGTATGGCCCTTTATTAGAATTTTTAAAAGCACTGATAAAGGAATACTTTATCAATGATTCTATAAGCACTGATAAAAGTATAATTTATTAGGTCTCATAAAATCATTGATAAAAAATTCTTTATCCGTGCTTTTATAAGCACTGATAAATGGTTCCTTTAATGGCACTAAATTAAAGTGTTGATAAAGGTACCATTTATTAACACTTTTTTAGCACTAATAAAGGACCCCTTTATCAGATATTTTTCAGTAATGATAAAATACTAGTGCTTTTAACGTCACTCATGTAGTTAATGCTTTTCTAGTGCTGATAAAGGCCATTTCTAGCACCGTTAAAGGCCGGTTTTATAGTAGTGAAAGTTCTTAAATCAAGATAAAGGGATTATTAAAACCAAAGCAACTAGAATCCATGTTTTATGGGAATATAAAATCCAAAAGTAAGTATACATACCTTTGTTTAAAATCAATCACTAGGATACACACATATCATTCACTAATCTCCCGCATTAAGCTATAGTTGAAAATAGATGGGGTCCACCCACTATTTAAGGTCATCACGTGATATTTTAGCATGTGATATTAGTGTATTGTACTAGTGTTAACCTCTAAAACTATTCATTTCTCCTTTAAGCACAAAATATCCTCTTCTCAGAAATTTTTTCATGCTAGTGTCACTTTGAATTCTGGATTAAATCCTTCTTATTTCAACCAAATCCAATCCTAATGGGGGGATTTTTTAACACTCTCATGTTGAAAAAAAATATGAATAATTTGAAGAGTAATGTATAACTTAAAAATATTAAGGAATATTTATGGGGAAATGCATTGTGATTTTAGTCAAAGCCATCAAATATCTGAAAACATGAATTCCCATGTTCATTTATGAAAATAACTTATGCATGCAGCCTTTACGCATAAGTAAACCTTAGAGCATGACTTGTGCGCCAAACCCCCTTCATCAGGGTCCTATGTTTTTTTATAATTTAGACCCTTGGGATATTAATTTGGAATATTTTGTAAGAAAAAGAAATATCCAAAATTTATTCTTTTTTTAGTCTCACACCCTAGTATTTAAATCCCTTTTAGGTAGCTTAATAAATCCTAAAACTAGGGGAAATTGATTAAAGGAGAGGGTTATTTTGTTTATAGGTGGAAATTTTTTTAGGAAACCTTCTTAAGAAACAACTTCCTTCCTAGTTCTTCAACAATAGGGTGAAGGACTCTTTCCATAAGAAACAATTCATAATTATTCATCTAAAATAATCAATGGAGACCCCTATACGCTAGGGAGAATCTATTCCCATATTCCATCATTAGGGTTTCACTATACCCTAGTAACACTAGGGAACCACCTCGCCCTTGTATCACTAGGGAACCACTTTGTTTACTATCCCTCACTTGGATGAAGACTATTTTGAGGCCTACACTAGGGTATTAAATCCTCTTCTACTCCCACACCATGGTACCATAAACACTAGGCCTCAATGGGAACGTATCCCTTCTCCCAATTCTCTTAATTATCCCTTAAATTATCAAGACCTCCTTCAAAACCGCCCGATGTATAGAATCAGGGAAGCGCATCAGTGTGAGTCCCTTAGATCATGAATTTCCCATGATAAAATGTGGTTTTTTAACTATCTTCCCATATAGGTAGAAACCTTGGGGGATTCAAAATCATATATTTCCTCAATAACAAGGGACCTTATCATGAAGACACTATAGAGAACTTTCTTAGATCCATAAGCCCATCATGGATACTGATTCCAATCAATAGACCATGTAAGCATGAGATTCATCTTAGAGTATAAGACCTAAAATGTTTATCATTGATGATTTCATCCCTAGGATTTATAAAATGATCTAGGGAGAGAGAATTGGATTTGATAAATATTCATTCCAGGTGCACCTGAGCATTAGGAGGACACCATTCATATATGAATAACCCCCACCCATTCTCTCCTAATTCCCAACCATCATTATGGGACTCCTTTTAGGTGTAATCCTTGAAACATACTATCACCTGAGTCACTTATCAACTTAGGAGCCACTAAGAAACCCCAACACATAAGCCACACTCAATCCTCTATTTTCACCTCCTTCATGACACATATTTCCAAATAATATGAATTAAAACTAAATTAAAATATCCTTACTACATGACATTAAACTTTATGGTAAAGTCCTTCCAAATTACCTTAAACTATAAAACTCCAACTATGTGGGTTTTTATTCCAATTAACTGGGATATATAGGAAACCTCTCTGAGGCTCAAACTGAATACCATCTTCAACATCCATCCTTAGAAGACTATGTTCTTATTAAATCCATTTACATCTTCCCTCACCCATCCATATTGCTCTCAAGCTTGGATGTATTTTTATTATGGATATATTCCATATTGAAATATCTTCATGGGGCCATATTACACATGAATCCATTTACATCTTCCCTTATTGAGTCATATTCCTCACAATCTTAGATGTCCTATCACTAGGGCCATATTCCCTAGTGAACCATCCATATGGGACCATATTCCTTGTGAAACCACTTAAATCCTCCCTAAAAAGGGCTATATTCCCTAAAAGTTTGCATATTATATCACCAGGACCGTATTCTCTCTAGGTAATCACCAAATCCATCTCAATAGGGCCATATTCCCTTTGAAATCAACTAGAAGGAGATATTCATGTGTAATCCCCACACTAACCAATTCTAGGAATATTTTTCCTTATAGTAAAATTCTTGTTACTTTAAACTAATTGGAATTTTTCCTTATCACATGACCTTTAATAGTGTGATGTGTCCCATTAAGTTTCATCGAACTATATGGGTTAAGATTCCTTTCATGGGGGTATATAGGAATCCCTTCTTATAGGCCCGATAATTAAACCACCAGCACTTATCGCCTCCATGGATGGTGATAAACTCCAAAGTGACTAGATATGTGTATTTCAACCATAGTATCTTAAGTCTAATCATCGCTAGTTAATAGAGAAAAAGATAGTGAACCTATGATGCATATAGAAGGTATAATTGATGAAGAACCTATAGTACATAAAAATTTTCACATTGATGGAGGACATCTGATACATAATAGATATTCATGTTAATGACCAATCACTAGCACAAGGGTAACTGGTTCTACACTAGCATTTGGGAAGGATTCACAAATATGACTTGAATAAATAAAATATTAAAAGATTATACAAGAGTTATATCAAGAATGTTGATTATAATGAACTCTCACCATATTGAACAACACATGTTTGAATGTGTCATTGGTAAAGTCTGAGTGGCCACCTACCTTTGTAAAGTAAGTTCTCCCAGACTCATAATGAGAATGAAATGAATTGTACATCATAATTTTCCATTATATATAGTGATATTGAATTTATTATTGTTATTTGATAGTCAAATACTCATCTTCACATCATTATATCTCATTAATAGTGTAAGGAAGATGTTAGGAGATCAAAGTGAAGTTTTTGTTAAGTAAATTTTTTAATTTTATGGATTAAATAGGATGAGAAAATAAGTATTTTTACTTATAACATCATTAATATTATCCTTGGAGATTTAAGACTCAATTTTTTGTACATATGAATAAATATTTTCATTTGTATGTGGGGGAATTATTCTTATCGAGAAACACTTATACATATAAGAATTCAAGTATATACCATGCTTATTGTAACCATTGGGTAATACTAGTGGATTTGTTTTGGAAATAAACAAGTCCATTTAATACTAAGGACATGGATACTTATTTTTGAAATGGGGACTATTTATATCTCAATGTTCATTTTGGTTGTGTGTATTTTTAAAATATTTCACTTAACTTAGTTTATTAACTTCGTAAAATTTATTATTAAAGGAGAAATATTACAAGATATTTTAATAATAATTCATTCTAAATGATGGTGAAGGTTGATTTTTTAGAGAAATTTATTAACTGATTCGCTCTCCATATTATTGAATACCTATAGGATCTTACTAAAATTGGTTTTGAAAACAATAAACTATATTTTTTAGATTACTCCACTAGAACTCTAATATGTAAACATGGATAGAATATATTAATCCCTCTATAACTAAAATAAAAAAACAAAATAATCCATCTTGTCCCAAAGGTAAGTCTAAATTCCTCCATATCTAACCAAAAGTATAAATACCATAAAAACAATATTTATAAATTAAATATAACATTAGTAAAATAATATATCATAAAAGGGACCCTATAAAATTACCTCCACCAATTTTATTTTCATTAGTCTATATAATGAAAAGAGAATAAAACATCCCTAAGGGAATACAACATCCCATGTATAGTAATACAACATCTCAAATAAATAAAGTGTTCAAGAATCTAATACAACATGAATGTTGGGTTACACCTTGATTCCAATATGATATGGAGGTTGAAATGTTCTTAATCCAACTCATGTGGTGGCCAAATACTAAATTTTTAATACTACAAAATCCATTACCAAAATGAAAAAATATAAAATGATATGATAACATAGAAAAAATAACATAAGTATCTTAACTTATCAGCTCCACTGAATTATAAAATCAAATCAAACAAATAATTTTTTTTCCCAATCTAACTCATAAAAAATTAAAGGACATAACCACATCATATAAAAATTTTCCATAAAATATACATCGAAGGAATATATAAATACTATCAAATATTTAATCATCAACTAATTATTTCTTCATGATCATATATCAGAATACCAAATTTTATCCACTCCATAGAAATATTGTATCATTTCATATTCTTCAAAATAAAAAAAACGAGTAATTTTTATCAAAAAACAAAATCTTATCACTATAATGAATATAAAAAATAATTATATTTTTTAATATTTATTCCATACAAAAAATGAAAAATAATAATTATATATAATATAAAATATCAAAAATCCTTTTTTCATGTTAATCATGAAATTTATCTTCACTATGTTTCTCGAAAAATAATCAATCAAATATTATTAACTATAAGTCCATGATTAACTATTCATCATAGATCACAAAATCATGATAAATCTAGGTTAATAATAATGAATAATAATTTCTTGTTATTTATGTTAAGTGATTCTTTGAAAATACATAAATATAGGTTCACCAATCCCAATTCTCACAGATCTAGTCTCATGAATATTACACTTACTCTAATCCAGATCCTATATACTCTAATATAAGTCCTACATAAGACATCCATTTCAAAAGATCCAAATAGTTATAAATATAATTCCTCAATTTAATCCTAAAATAAATAGAGAGAGGTAGTAAAACAAATAACCACATGAAAGAATAGATTTATGGATTTTACACCTTTAATCCCATTTTTGATGCACTCAGTTCATAAGGAAATCCATTGTTAAGTGATAAGAATTATAAATTAAACTTAAACTTCACGGGGATTTTCATTAATCATTGATGGGGTTATTTGTGTTAAATGGGGGTTTTTCGTGATTTTTGAAGTCAAATAACAAAATTTAGATTGTCATGAATTGTTAGTATTAACAGTTTGGTCAAAATTCACATCTATCTATCCATTCCACTCTAACAAAAATTCCCAAAAATACATGGTTTAGACTAACCAAGTATCTAGCCATGCATCTTTCAAAAACATTTCCCAATTTTAATAAAAAACCTAGATTTCCACTAAACTTTTACCTTCTGGTAAACACCTCATTATGGGTCCAATAAAGTATAAACTTCACTTTTGGTATCATCTAACTCGTTATTTATTACCTGTGAAGTTTAAATATTAAAAATATCATCTAAAATATATAAAGTCAATGTAAAAATTTTACAAACCTCTATAGGTAAATTTAGTGATTACTTATAGATATATAGAGCTAAGACACCATAAGTAAAACTATACAATATATGATTTAGAGTAAAAAATAATGGTATTCTATTTAAAAATCTAGATGAATTTTCTACTTGAGAAGTGATTTCTGTTCTATATAGACCATGAAAGTCTCATTAATATTTTCGATTAGAGATGTTTGAACTTTAAAATACATATATGGATTTAGTATCTATGGTATTATGAATTAAAGATCACATATACCCCTGTTAAAGGTAATGTAGTGGTAAACACTCTAATAATGAAGAGTTTTAATTAGATAATAAGGTAAGTATCTTATGATTAGTAGATAATAGAGTAGTTAAAATACATTCATGTTGATATGGTTGAAAAGGGTAATATATCATACCTGAGATTTGTGATGGTGAGTCCCACATTTATTTACTTAATCAAGTATACCTGACTTGGTGATATTGAATACGATGTATGGAGGGATTGGGAATTCTTAGGTGATGCTTCAACTGGATTTTTTAAAGTTTGGAAGCACAATAACCTCTATCATGGAATATTTATAGTACCAAATTCTCTTCAAGAGTATGTGTTGATAGAGTTTCACAATTCTCCTCTAGCAGTTCATCCTTATTTCATGAATATATAAAATTTTATTTGAATATGGTATTTGTGTATGGGAATTGAATTGAGAATTTTCATGTTCATTTCAATATGTACCACAAGTCAATAGGTAAAGTTATTATACCTAGTTCTTAGAGTATTGATTTATCCTTTGAGAATTCCTCAATAAAAGTGGGATTTTATATCAATAATATTCTTTATTGGACATCCATAATCAAGGATATTCCATAATTATATTTGGTTTATCATTGATTAGTTGAAAAATTATATTCATTTTTTCTACTAGACAGTAGAGTTCAATAGAGATCTTAGGATACTTATATATAGTTTTGATCATTTGATTGCATGTAGTTCCCACGATGATCATATATAATTTGGATGCACATTTTACATCTCGATTGTAGAGGATTTTATATGAGTAATTTATGAAAAATATATGATTATGTATGATAATATACCCTTACATACATGGAAAAATAGTATAGATTATTCAGATACTAAATAATATGTTTCAATCTTGTTTGATAGAGTTTAAAGGAAGTTGTGCTTATAATTTAAATTTAGTGGAGTTTTTTGTAAAATATTGGTAAACACTACACAATTAAAATGTAACCATTTAATAATTTATAAGTAAAAAAATTCATATCACTGCTTTCTTAATATATATTAGTGATACAATGATGATCATACAAGATTTTACACAGTTTACTATGATGATGGTTTAGGTGATTCATTGGAGGATGAGAATAACATAGATCCATAAAATATTGTTTATTAGTAGAATAATGAGGCCAGTAAAGTTTAATAATGGAGACCATGTGTTTTTTATGGAATATTTATGCTACTAAGGTGATTTTTTCAGGAAAGATGATTTCCCCAAGTTCCATTATGTTGATCATGATCCTGATCATAGTGGGTGAGGTTGTGTATCATCTAACATTGTAACCTAAATTTGATCGGGTGAAAATCATCTTCCACATGTCACATATCAGGAATTATGTGAAATATTTGTCACAAATTATTTATTGTGGGTATATTTACATAGTGGATGATGTGATGTTCATCGAGTAACTGATTATGATCAAGGATCTTGAAGAGAGAGTTCTTCAAGGATAAATGATTATTATGGTGAAAACATTTTAGTCACATGGTGATATTTAGGATAACTCTTAGGAGTGTGAGATGCATATTAAATATCCGTACCCTCATTTTTTCAATTATTTTTTACTTTTTAACATGAAAATTTATAAAGGTAGGGAGAATATAGTGTCTTAAATTTTTATTGGAATAACTTAACTTATTTTATTAATTAAGTTTTTTTTTATTCCTTTTAGGAATCATGATAGATTTGTATCACTAAATTAAATTATTATAAGATTTAATTGAGCACGAAAAAATTCCAAAATTAAATATATAAAAAATAATGAACAAGGTCCCTCAAAAGAAAATTACAAATATATCACAAACTATGTATTGAATTAAAAACCAAATAGCATAATATTTCTTGGAATAATGTTCTTTAGTAAGTGGTAAATTTATATTTTTTTATAGTTCTGACCACCCAAGTGACTATTTTATCCATAAATAAGTAGACCCCACATCCTTTGATCAATTTCTGACATGCATATTTAGAAATTGAAAAATTGAGGATATTAGGGGAACTGCTTGGAATATAGTTAGATCGAATTTGAGGTCATAATAATGAAAACTTTTTTGAGTATATTTTTGAGTTTTAAATCATTATAACTTCAGTTTTTACATAAGGATTTAAAATATTTACATTAAATAAATATAAATTATAATGTTTTTTTACTATTAATGGTGTCTAACTAAGTATTTTACTACCTATATATTCTCTTAAACTATCATGTGATAGTTGTGACTATCCAAATAGACCTGTGTGATGTGACCTAAAACTGATAAAAATATGCATGAAAGCTAAACCATTGTGTATTGGTATTAACCACATTTTTTTATGTCCCATACTAAACCATATAATAGTGAAGGTTATTATGTCATGGTTTAGTGAAATCACTACAAAGAAATGACCTGATTAGAAGGGTTTATTTTTTTAGTTTAGAAGGGGTTATATCCCCCTCTAAATACTTTAGCGGCAGTTATGAGGAACGACTGCTAAATTGACTGGCGCCTCTTGTTAGAGGCGGTTTTGAAGAACCACTGGTAAATTCATGGACAAATTAGATGAATTTATATTATAGTTGGTTAAAACCCCCTCTAATTTCTTCATGGAATCTCATATTATAGGGGGTTTTATGCCCCTATAATATATTTAAAAGAAGACCAGTGGTTTGAACCTATCACTATTTGAATAGTAATGTAACATGTTAGAGGTGGTTTTCATAACCGCCTCTAATTGAGGGTAAATTAAAGGGGGGTTTAACCCCCTATAATGGATAAATATTACAGGTGGTTAGGAAAACTACCGCTAAATAGTTATTTATTTATTTTTTACAATTGTAACCACCCAAACCTTATCCGGTTCACCCCGCACACCCACTTCCCTCCCATACTTGTCTGGTCTGGTCCACTCCTGCCTCCTCCAATTCTGGTCCTCCTCATTTCTATATGGTCTCGTATGCCCTCTAGTTCCAGTCTGCCACCATCCTCTCCCTCTAGTACTGATCTTTCACTCTTTAGACGGTCTATTGTCGCCCCCAGTTTTGGTCCTCCGGTGCTCTGTGTCATGCCCTCATCCCTGACTTTTATAAAAAATTAAGTTCCAGAGTTTTGAACAACAGACCTCATGAATATGTTGTGCACCCCTTACCACTGTGCCAAATCAATTTTGTTATATTATTTAGACATTATTATATTTATATATATTTGGAAATTGATTCAAATATATATTATTTGAATAAATATTTAAATAGTTATAAATATTTATATATGACATATTTTTGTATAATATTTCTATATAATGTATATAATGTATTTGTGTATAATATATGATGTATATATTTTTCTATTATATATATATATATATATATTGTATCTATATATAATATATATATATATATATATATAATTATATTTACATATATAAATATATCTTTATATATATATTCGTGAATGCATTTATATTTGTGTTTGTGTGTGTTTATGTATTTATATAATATTTATAGATATAATATAATTATGGTATATATATTTATATAATCATTTTCATATATTTGTATATATGTATATGTGTGTGTAACAATAATATTATGAATTAGTTTTTTTATTACACCTATTTTTTAAACTATAAAAATTATATGTTGGTTTTATAAATACTATACATTTATATATTTCATGATTTATGTTATACATATATTATATTAAATACATTAATATTATATATTTATGTATGTGATAATATAAATTTATATTATATCATATATATATATATATATACACAAAACTAAATACATTCATATAATTAGAAACATATAATATAATTAAATGATATGTATATATATATTAAATTAATTTGTAATTAATATGTTATACTATAATATATATAAAATGATTATATGATATATATAAATTTTTATATAATTAAAATTTTACAATATAATATATAATATATAATTATATAATATATATATATTTAATAATTTATATTTAATTTTGAATATGTTATATATATTTGTATACATAATATAATATAAATGTATTTATACAAAATATAATATAAATGTATTTATACAAAAGTATACAATAAATAAGTATTTAATATAATATATGTATAATATAAATCATAATATCAATTAAAAGTGTTTATAAAACAATATATAAATTTTATAAATTTGAATATATATATTTATAATACAAGATTTATACATGTATATTGTTTTTTTATTTGTATTAATATAATGTCCATATATATATATATATTTATTTAATTATATTTAGATTTATAATGTATTTATATGCATTTATATAATGTGTTAATGTAATATATATATACACACACATGCACACACACACATATATATTATAAAATTTTAATTTATATGAGATTTATTTAAATAAAAAAATAAAAAATTTAGAGGGGGTTTAAAACCCCCTCTAATCAAAAGGATTTTTGGCGGTTCATGACCCCAATAAATTTTTTTGAATTATAGGGGTTCAAAACTCCTATAATGTCATCAATTAGAGGGCGTTCAAATCCCCCTATAATGTCATAAATTAAAGGGGGTCCAAAACCCTCTCTAATTTCTTAAATTAGAAGGGGTTCAAAACCCCCTCTAATCTAAGGGATTAGTGGTGGTTCATGAACACCATCTAATATCTTAAATTAGAGGGGGTTGTGAGCCCCCACTGATTCCTTAAAAAATAATTATATATATATATATATTTCCAAACGAATATTATATATATAGCTCCATTAAAATCCAACTGAATACATAGCACCACTAATAATTAAATTAGTGTAAATTTTGAAAAAAAAATCATTTAATATCAAACCAAATACTAAAAAAATAATTCTATAAAATTTATAGGGGGGTTTTATAATCCCCTCTAAAAATCCTTTGTTAATCTGCTATTTTATTTTTTGTAGAAGAATGTGCATGGGTTATGAGATAATGAATAAATAAATCATTAATTTTATATAATATATTATATATCAATTAAAATATCATTGTATGAGGTTTAGAGAGTTTTAAATATTCCTATTAATTATTTAAATGCTAAAAAATTAAACATGAAAATAGGTTTCATGTTATAAATTTTATTAATGTTACTAAATGTTTAATAAATATATCAATCATGTATAAACATCTATAAAATGTTTTGAGTTATAAGGATTTTCCATAGAGATCAATATAAACTAGTTCATGGTTTATAAAATTAATGGATGAGTGTCTGTGAGATTATTGTTTGATAGTGTTCGGAAACTCCATGAACCATATCTCACTTTTCATCTTGCCTTTAACCAAAATTTCTAGAAAATAATGGCTTGAAGGTGGTATGTTCTTAATTTATTTATTATTCAATTAAAATAAATAGATAGATCATATGAAAAATAGGTTTTATTGGATTTATTTCCATTATGTTTGGATAAGGATTGTACTTAATATAACCTTGTAGTGGAGTTAGAATAAATGTTAAATATTTAACTAATTCCTAGGAACACTCATTCATGAACATGTGATATAGTTTGAATCTCTATACATGAGATTAATTATTGATTAAAGTAGTCACATGGCACAATATTTTGTGGAAATGGAGTTATTTGATAATATCATATGGATTTCGTGTTAGACACGTTCATATAAACGATATCATCCCTTTTTAACTGTAACACCCTGTTATTTTTTCTGTCTAATCTTTTTCCTTTAAATAAATATTTTTTAATAGATTATTTCACATTAAACATAAAAATAAAAAGAATCATCATATATTTTACAAATATATAATATTAAAATTTATGAAAAACATTAATACATTATTATAATACAATATAAAACATTATTGAGAAAATTACAAACAGAATATATCCACAAGTAAATAAAAATGCAATGAACACGAAATATTTATAATTATGGTTTTACATGAATATCATAACCACAATAGAAACTATGGAAATAAGTTAAAACAATTATAAATACAGTATACATGTTGGTAAAGAATTAAATGAAGAGAATGAATGATTTTAGTAATGTATGTAAGGCTCCATATAGGAATGAAACATAGTCATTAAATATATAATCGTTGGAAATGTGTTTGTTAGATATATGGTCATTTTAAATATAGTATTTGTATAAATAGTCATTAGGTATATAAAATTTGTATGTTTTATAATTGAAAATAATATATATATATATATATATTGAAAAAAATGTAATATTTAATTAAAATATTTTGTTATAAAAATATATATTTTTTACGTTACATATTATTATTATTACTACTATTAAATAGTGATTTGATGTATTTAAAAAAATTAATAGAATTATTTTAATACCAATTTATTGATAAAATTAATAGAATATAAATAATACATGTTAATATGATATGATAAAAATTATTTTTAATGTTAAATGAATACTTTTTAATGAACTATTTTTTATGTATTTTTTATGTTTATATTGACAAATTAAATTCATAAATATTAAAATTTGAATATAATTTAATGTATAAAAAATGGATCAACACTCATTTAATTAGTAATTTATATTAAATAATATTAAGAACACTTGATGTTTAAAAAGTCATTTTTCTATAAAAACAGATTTTTCTATATTTTATGTTTTTAATTAAAAAATTAATTTCTCATATTTAGAAATTGAAATGTATTAAATAAATTATGAATTTTCAATCATCATTTAAAATTTTGGAAAATAGACTACTTTTATTTTTGGGCATTAAAATAAGTTATCAGGATAAAAATCGAGTTACTATAGTAAAGGTAAAATAAGATAAATGGGTGAAACTAAGTAATGAACTCCTAAAATATCATGAAATATTATCTATAATTTCTGTGTATGAGAGGTTATATAGCTCATATCCATTATTTGTTCACTTTTTATCCACTTAAATTTTTAAATAAAAAACTTACACTTTATGAAATGAATATTTTCATAAATGAAACTCAAAACTCACCTACAAAATCCCCCTATACCCCTCCAAAACCACTCAAACCATTCAGTTATATCCTAAATACCTAGAAATTTTTATTATATAAAATAATTAATAGAAATTTTGAAGCCTTTGGTTCTATTAAGGAAACCTAAATCCTTTATTTCAAAGGAACTCGTCTCGAGAAGGAGTGAATTAATCAAGTAAGTATTTATGTTATTCTCAACTTTTCCAACTACCTTCTCATATAAAATATTTATAAATATAATTTTACATTATAATTATTTTATATTAACATCATTATGAATATATTAAAATGTTATTACAATTATATAACTCTAAACTCTTAATCATTCATTAGTATAACATGTTCTTATTTGGGTTGGTTCAACCACTTAGATGAAAAATTCTATACCAGCATCACAATTTTTAGCATTTATATATATCAATACATTAATACTAATAATATATTATATCAAAAAGTAATATATTTCATGAATATTTTTATTTAAGGATAACATAAAAATTAATGATCATTATAAATTAACTCATGGTTATTGGTAAATTACCCAAAATATATTCATCAAAGATTCTGTTCTCACAAACCATACCCATAACTTCCATCAAATGAAAATGGGACTACATAAATCATTGAAAATAAATTATTCTACTCCCTTTCATAACATGTTAATGATAAACTTGGAATTAAATAATGGTGATTGATATATCCATTATAAAACCTGTACAACATATTCAAAATTATTAGTATCTGATGATGAAAATAAAAAAATAACAAAAAAAATATTTTTGTAAAGAATTATTATAATTAAATAGGATGAAATGTAATATATATATGAATAAGTTTCTGGAATATTTTATTAAGAATGATATTTTTATTATACATGAGATTAAATCACTTTTTTGGATGTCAAGAACAGAGGTAAGGGTTCATTTTTTAATCTCATTTTGAAATAAGGATTGTTATATTCGAATTTCCATTTGGGGAAAATAATTTTTAATTCACTATTAATCAAAAAAAAAATCTAATTTGATTAATTATGAGTTTTTAATTTTCCCTGACTATTTCATATCTCTATAGTTCACAATTTAACTAAAAGGATGTTTTTTAGTAGATCTGACCTTATCTATTCTTGTTATCAATAAGATTTCTCCTCTATGTTCATATTATTTATATTGTCTTATGGATATTATTATCTCTAACTATATTATTTTTCAATATATTTTTAAATTAAATTTACTTTATTTAAAAATTAATCTTATCATAACATTTTTGGTATGGTTACTTTCTTCTATCTTTGAATCTCTTTACAAAAGTGTGAAAAGAAGCTTTCTTTTTAACACTTTCCATATGAATTCATTTTCCCTATTTTATAATCATTTTTTATTATTAAAACTCATATCCATGTTTACATGGTTTTATAAATTAATATTTATTCTTTTTTTTGAATTTTTCATTTTAAAGTAAAATTTTTCAAAAGAAAATGATATTTAATATTTTTATAAATCAATTTTCTAATGATTTAATATATGGGTTTTCATATATATTGACATAATTTAATGTTTATTATGAATCATAGGGGGTATTATTTAATTATTTCATCCAAATTCTTTCTATGAATGACTTATGATCATTTTATGTTAAATCTTTCACAATAACTTTTCTTTTTCATGGATTAATTAAGCTATGATGGAATTGTGAATGTTTTCATGATAATTTGGCACATATATATATATATGGTTTATCGTTATGGGATGATCGGTTCTCTTATATCCCTCCAACGCATTGGGTAAATTTTTATATCTCTTAATATATGGATAAGACATTAGTGGTTATACCATGTCCAATAATGTTACGAGACATGGGTGGCCATCCCATATATACCATGTTTAGAGCAAGTGGTTTTCCTAGTACATTATGATATAAATGTCTTGGTGGTTAGCCTAACATATTTTATTTTTTTTATTCTTATGTTTATGCCACATTATTATTCTTATGTTATGTTTTCATAGATAATTACTATCAACTCATGTTTTCACGCTCTTGTTACTCATGTGTTATGTTATGCTAAATTATTATTCCATGAGTCATGATTTTTTATTTACATTTTATTGGGTATGATTATATTATATTATGAACATATACTAAGATTATATTTTTATACTTAAATTCTTATCTTACACTCACTAATGATATTTGATTTATATTTCTAATTTTTACCCTTACGAAGAATCTAATCTCACCCTTTCTTATGTTTCCATTCACAAATTTATGAATAAAAGTATTATGTATGATGTTTCTAAAGGAGTATCATGTGATAATATTATATGTGGGAGTTTTGAAAATGTTGTAACATTAGTTGGTTATGTATCTAATCTTCAAATAAACTAAATATTTACATTTTGGGGTGTGATTTACTGTGACGTGTGATTAATATTCATGTAAAATGATGAAATTTGTAGTCAAGTTGTGCTTAAATCACCGCTATTGGTATCAGAGTGGGTTTTAGTTATTTGGGGGGATTTGGTTATGAAAAATAATGGTATAGAACCTAAAACAATTTATTTTGAACAAAAAGTGATATAATAAGAACCTAAAATTTCATAGGTTAAAACTAAGGTACAGAAATTCAGGAAATATTTGGATTGATTTTCCTTATCATGTGATTTATTACTCTGATTATTAATTCATACTCTAACCTTTTTAGTTTTTTATCAATGTCTGAAACTATGATAAATTGAGTTAATAATGAATTTGGTTGATAGTGTAATGAAAATAACAATGAAAACCCAAACGGGGTGGGATTTGGAGTACAAAATCTCATGGAAGTTATGGCCCAACTTTATAAATCTATGAACAACAACACAAATCAGGCCAAACTCTCAAACACATTAAAAACAACTTTGCATTGAATGCTTCATGTGAAAATTTCTAACTTCCTTAAGTGGGTATTATAACCAACTTATTATTTATAAATAGATCAATACAATAGAAAATATATTTTCTATTCTCTAGGTCTCTAAGAATAAATTTTTTCTAATTTACTTATTGATTAGAAGGTGAATTAAACCAATGGTATACTCTCATTAAGAATATTACACAAAAGGAGGAATTATCCTCAATGGAATAATAATATTTTAGGAAAATATTTTTCACTAAATATTTTCCTATAACTCTTTACATGAAAATTGATAGGGAATTAAATGAGTTTAAACAAAGGGAGGATGAATCAATTTATGCCTATAAATAAAATTTGAAAATACTTTTAGGGTACACATCTTGTTTTATCATTGACCCTAAAAGAAAAATCAATCATTTATTTTGTGGCATAAAACCAAGTCTCAAAATATTGTTGGATATAATAAACTTTTGTAGCTATGAATATATTGTTTTATGTGATCTCAAGGTAAAGATAAATACTGGAGGCCCCCCCAATATTCTCACAATTTAGGGGGAAAGAAATGAAAAATGGATATTCAAGGAAACTCAAATGGTGAAACCCATGGAGAAAATAAAATTAATATTCCTAGATTCCAAAAATATGGGAATAATCATAGGGGAATTGTCTCAAAGGGAAATTTAAATGATTCAATTGTGGGATAGAAGTCCACCAAACACATGAATATTGAAGAGATGTGAGGAGGAAAACTAATGAAATGGATGGAGGGATAAATAAACTGAATGCATCACCCACAATCTAATGCATTAATTATAAGGATTATATTAATTGCACAAAAAATTTCACTAAACTTATAGTTAATTAAGATTACTTAGGTGTGCAACCCTAAAGTATAAAGAAAAATGGAAAATCTTATGCAATCACAATTGCTGATGTGGGTTACAAAAAACAACGTAGTGAAAAGAACCCTCATCCATTCAAGAACTAAAAATTTAATATTTTATTATTATTTTAACCATTAATTTATATTGAGAAAAAAAATTAAATGAATCAAATCACCACCCTAATGACTATATATTTAATTATCTGTGAAAAATCCCAGTGTTCTGGTGATTGTATCCAAAGTCAAAAAATATTTTCCAATAAAAGTTTATGGGGATTATTTTTTTATAAATATTATTATTCTCCCTTTATTGGAATTTTGTGTGATTCATGTAATGGATTGGATCTATATATAATGATCACATGTTTTTTATCAGGATAGGAAATTCACATTTTATATCCCAAATCAAAATATGGTTATACATTAATGAAAGGATGCCCATGAACTCCCTATGAAATATAATTATATTATATGGGACTTAATACCAAATCTTGATGGGTATTTAGCTCAAATGGTTATTGGAAAACTTGATATTTATGATATGCCTATTTTGTGGGAGTATGTTGATTTTTTTCTAAATATTTTCTTGGTCTACCCCCAATCATGATGTTGAGTTTTCTATCGAACTCGTACTAGTGTATTTCCTGTATCAAAAACTCCATATAGAATTTACCTAATTGAATTAGAGGAATTAAATAAGTAACACCAAAAAAATATGGATAAGGGTTTTATACACCTAGGTGCTTCACCATGGGGTGCACCAATTCTCTATGTTAATAAGAAATATGGACTAATGCATCTCTATATTAATTTTCATAAACTTAACAAAATAATGATCAGTAAAAAGTATCATTTACCCAAAATTGAGGACCTTTTTTCAAAATTTGAGGGGATTAATACTTCACAAAGATTAAATTTTTATATGTTTATCACCAATAAAGAGTCAAAAGTGAGAATGTACTCAGGAATTATTTTGTAAAATATATGGGAGATATAAATTTGTAGTGATTCCATTTGGACTCACAAATTACCCTTTTATCTTCATGGATATGATAAATATAGTATTTATAGGTTTACTAAAACAATTTTTTGTGGTATTTAAAGATGAAATTATCATATATTCCAAGATCAAGAAAGAGCGGGAAGATTATTTGAGGATATTTTTTAAGACCTTGATAAAGGAGTACTTGTTTGCTAAATTTAAAAGTGTGAATTATATCAACAAAATGTATCATTATTAGGTAATTTAATGACTAGAAAAGGTATATATATGAACCCTTCAATAAAGGTGATTGAATTATGTCCTAGAATAACCATTGTAATATAGATCTATAGTTTTCTTAGATTAGATAGATACTATTTATTATTTGTGATAAATTTATCATGAATTTAAAATCCACTAAATTAGTTAACTAAAAATGGAGTAAGGTTTCTCAAGATAGATGAATGTGGAGAAAATCTCAAGGATATCAATAGAATATTGGTTATTAAACCTATTCTCACACTAACTTGTAATAGATAAGGGTTTATGATATAAAATTATGAATAAAACAAGGGATTGGGATGTTTCCTCATTAAGAATGAAATGGAGATATATTATTCCTCAATTCCATTAAAGATTCATGATAAAAATTACCCAATGCATTTTTTGGACATATTAGTGGTAATATTTTCACTGAAGATGTGAAGGAATTGTCTCTATGGTGAATGTTTTAAATATATAATGAACACAAGTTCATAAAGTATACATTGACATAGAATGAGTTAAACATGTGTAAAAGGGGGTGGTTGGATTTGATCCAGGACTATGACTACATAATACATTACCACCCTACAAGGGAAAACATGGCGTTTGATTCTTAGTGTAGAAAATATCATGCTACCTTATCGAATATGCGGATTAAAATAGATCCAATTCGCATATATTTACAAAGTATGGACCTTTAAATCATTAGGGAAAGGGATAAATCTTATCTTTACCTAATGAATTATCAATCATACATATATGAAAAGATCAAGGAGCCTAGAAGTTTGATATGAAGCTCTATAAGAAGGTAGGGAATATTTCAAAGGTTAACTTTGAAAATAATGGAATTATATGATTCATAAAGTGAATATTTGTTCCCTCAATACATGTATTGAATAAGGATATATTGGATGATGCACATAGATCATTATTCTATATCCATCCTAGAAGTAAAAATATGTATAGAGGTCTCAAGAATCATTTCTGGTGGGACAATATAAAGAGGGATATTGTAGAGTATGTATCTTGATACTTGGTATGCTAGGAAGTAAAGGATAAAAGTTAGAAATCTAAATGGGTGATGCAAACATTACCTATACTAGTATATACATGGGGGAACATCTCCATGTATTTTATTAGGGGCCTTAAAAATACTTTTAAAGGTTATGATTATATTTGGTTGGTGGTTGATCACCTCACTAAATCAATATATCTCATTATTTCTTGATATGATTTCTCACTCAAATATATTTCCAAGATATACATAAATTAAGTGGTAAGAAATAATGTGGTACCAAACACAATTATATATCATTTATATACAAGGTTTACAACAATTTTAGAGATAATTATTCAATAATAATTGGATATAGAGTTGAACATTATCACTTTTTATCATCCTCAGATTGATGAAAATCTAAAATTACTATTCAAAACTCTAGAAGATATATTGAGATCATATTCAATGGGTTTCTAAAGAGGTTGGGATTAACACCTTACCTTAGTATAATTATCATATAAAAATATTTTTCACTCTATTTTTTAAATGGAACCATATGAGGATCTATATGGTATGAGGTGTAGAACTCCCACATATTGGGAGGAAGTTGGAGAGTTTTTTCTTTTGGGAGTAGATCTTTCTTAAGATATGTCATAGAAGATTCAAACCATTCAGTGGAATATCAAAACTATAAAGAGATGAAAAAATATATACACAGATTATTTTTGAAAAAATATAGAGTTTGAAGTCATATACTAGGTATTCCTTCTAATATAACCATAAAATAGGGTTATCATATTTATGAAGAAGGGATATTTAATCCCTAGATATATTGGCCCTTTAAAATTCCTTGATGATGTGGAATGGTAGCTTATCATATTTCACTTCCATCAAACCTATCCCAAGTAATTTTTTATTCTATGTATCACTTTTGAGGAATCACATACCTAACTCTTCACATGCACTAAACTCAAATATAGTACAATTGGAACATGACCTCTCTTTTGAGAAACAACTTGTATAAATCTTATCTTGTAGAGATAAAATACAATGAAGTAGGACCAATCACTAGTTGAATGTTCTATGGAGGAATAATAAGTTTAAGGAAACTATATTGGAACCCAAATAGAAAATTATAAATAACTACCTTAATTTTTTCATCAAACTAATGAAATTTTAAGGGTAAAATTATTTTTAAGGGGGGCGCAATGTCACACCCCAATATTTTACTATGAAATTTTTTCCTCTAAATAAAAATTATGTTAAATATATTGTTTCACACAAAACACCAAATAAATGAACCACAATAAATTTTATTGATATAAAGAATTTTAATGTAAGATAAACAGTAATACATTATGATAATATAATATGAAAAATCATTAAGAAAATTATAAGTGAAATAAATCTGCAAGTAAATAAACCGACCACGAACATGGAATTTTTATAATTGTAGTTTATCATGGAGATATTAAACCTGATTAAAACTATATAAATAAGTAAAATAATTATAAACATAATATTCATGTTGAGATAACTCTATGTGACTATAATGAATTATTTTAGTAATGTATGTTAGGCTATATATAGGAATGAAACATGGCTTTTATATATATGGTCATTGGAAATGTGGTCATGGAATATATAGTCATTGAATATATGGTCATTAGGTATAACCTATGGGTATGTTGTGTAATTTAAAATAATATATATTTAATAAATAATAAAACAAATAAGTAATACTTAATATAAATATTTTATTATAAAAAATATATATTGTTGTGTATTACATAATATTATTGTTGTAGTTATTATTATTATAAAGTGATTTGATGTATTTATAAAATATAAATATCAGTTTTAAAATTAATTTATTTATAAAACTAAATATAAGATGAATAATTGATTTAATAGGATGTGGTTAGAATTATGTTTAATGCAAAAAAGGGATATTTTTCAAAGAACTGTTTTTCTAAATTATTGTGTATTTTTTATATTAATAA
This sequence comes from Viscum album, assembly GCA_963277665.1. Taxonomy (NCBI): domain Eukaryota; kingdom Viridiplantae; phylum Streptophyta; class Magnoliopsida; order Santalales; family Viscaceae; genus Viscum; species Viscum album. The sequence continues at coordinate 456,709,618 of OY728133.1, read as the reverse complement.
ATTAAATTGATCAATTTTAAATGATAAATATAATTTAGTCTATATAAATTGTATTTAAACTTATTTATTTTTAGTTTATATGAAATAATATTAAGAACACTTAATATTTAAAAAGTGGTTTTTCTATAAAAATAGTTTTTTATATATGTTATGTTTTTAATTAAAAGGTTAATTTCTCATATTAAGAAACTAAATGGAATAAAATAGATCCAAAAAAATTAGTAATAATTTTAAAATTAATTAAATATTTTAATTTCATTTTTTTCAAAAAATTAAGTTACTAATGTAAGAATTAGTTACAACGGTTGTGGTAAAATAAGGTAAAAATGGTGAAACTAAGTGATAATGACTTAAAAATATTAGGAAACCTTTTCCATAAATTTTATAGATGAGGGTATTCATGGATCATATCTATTATTTTCTCACTTTCTATCAACTTTACCTTTAAAATCACAACCTTACACCTTATGAAATGAATATTTTTTAAAATTGCACTCAAAACTCACCTATAAAATAACCCCATCTCTACCCATCCCAAACCACTCAAACCATTCAATTATATCTTGAATACCTACCAATGTTTCCTCCAGAAAATCATTATTTAACATTAGGTATATTATATTTTAAAAAAATGAATTCTAGATCCTTCATTCTGAAGGAACCTATTTCGAGATGTAGAAAATTCATCAAGTATTTAAGTTCTTCTATAAATTTTTCAGTTACCTTCTCATATCCAAATTTATAAATAAAATTATCTACTATAGTGATGTTATATTAATATCATTATTATTATTTTAAAATTATATAATTATTATATAACTCTAAAATCTTACTCATTAATTAGTAAAGCATGTTCTTTTATGGGTCAATTCAACCACCTATATGAACGATGTTATACAAACATAACCATTTTCATCACTACTAAGTATCAATACATTAATAATGATAATATATTAAATTTAAGAGTAATTTATGTCATGTATATTGTTCTTTAAGGGTGATATAAAAAATAATCATCATTATAAAGTAACTCATAGTTCATCATAGATTCCATTATCATGAACTATACCCATACCTTCAATCAAATAAACATGGGAAAACATAAATCATTGAAACACAATGATTCTAATATGTTTAATAATTTAGGAATTAAGAAATTAGTATCAAATAATATGGACTGGCATCACCATTATGAAACTTATATGAAATCATCAAAATTACTAACATCTAATGATAATAATAAAAAATCAATAACTAATATATGTGTATTAAATAGTTACAACTAGATAGTATAAAATTTAATAGAAATGAATAAAGTTTTAAAATATGTGATTAATAAGGTTGTTTTAATTATAAAACGTAAGGTTTTATTTTCCGATCTCTTTTTAAAATCGATATTTTTATGTTTGAATTTCTATCTAGGGAAAAAGTTTGTTCTTTATCTCTTAAAATATATATATTTTCTACTCTATTGGTTATTTATGAATTTTACATATGTCATTAAAATCTCATTTCCTTTTGGTTCACAATTCTAATTAAAGGATATTTGTAAGTGGAGATAACCTTGTCTCTTCTTTTTTTAGGAATCATTCTCCTCTACGTCTGTATTATTCATATTTTTTTATTGATGTAATTATATCTAGTTATATTATTACTTTTATTATGAACTTCAATTTAATTAAACAGTAATATTCTTTTAATATTTCTAGTATGATTATTTTCTCCAACTTTGACTCTCTTTACAAAAGTGTGAAAAAATACTCATTTTTAATGCATTCTACATGAATTCTATTTCCCACTTTTATAAAAGTTTTTATTAATGAAGATTCCTATAAATGTTTTTATGGTTTTCTAAATTAATATATATTTCTAGTGTTTTGTGAAATTTTCATTTTAAAATATATGTTATCAAAAGAAAAGGATATTTATTCTTGTTTTCTTCAAAGAAATTTCTTGATACTCCTATAAAAGTGTTTTTTATCTATGTTGACATACTTCAATGATTCTTAAGATTTACTAGGAATATTATCTAATAATACCATCCACCTTATTTATCTAGTTGGATTATGATTATTTTATATTAAATTTTTCATGATAACCATTTCTTTATCATGGGTTAATTAATATTTGATGGAATTATGAATGTTTTCATGTTCGTGTTGAACACATATATATGGTTTATCATTTTGTTATAGGTAGTTAAATTATATCCATCCAATTCATTGGGTAATGTTTTATATATCATGATATTAGAATAGGATGTGGTGTTTAACCCAATTATAATATGGTTATGGGACATGGGTGGTCGTCCCAAATCTACTATATTATGGGTGGGTGGTTATACTCATCTATTACTATATAAATTTCTTGATGGTTATCCATGGATTATGTTATTATTTATATGATTATGTTTATGCCACATTTTTATTCCTATGTTATGTTTTCATATATTATGACTATCGACTCATGTTTTCACACTTTTCTTACTCATATATTATGTTATGCCAAATCCTTATGCCGTGAATCATGATTTAGGATCTCTGTTTTATTGATTGTGATTTTCTTATGTTATGATCATGTACTATGATTATGTTTTCATGACCATATGTTTATCTTATTCTCACTGATTATATTCGATTGGTATGTCTTATATTTACCCTTACTAGGAATATGATATCACCATATCTTATATTTACATTCTATAGGTTATAAATAAGATTATAATGTATGATGTTACTCAAATAGAGTCATGAGAGAAGGCTATTTGTGGGTAATGTTTAAAATGTTGTAAAATAATTTGGTTTTGTATCTAATCTCCAAAGACACTAAAAATTTAGGTTTTATGGTATCATTTATTATGAAATGTAATGAATATTAACATAAAATAATGTAATATAAATGTTTGTTCTGCATGCGTTTCCTCATAAATAGTTGTATCATAGGGACTTTTATTTCATTTTAATTTAAAAAATTAATAGATAAAAAAATTTTAAAGATTATTATTTTTAAACATTATGATTCTTTTTTTGAAGAAATATCATAGTTCATGATTAATTTTATAACCAAAAAATTATTATAATAAATGGGTGCAGTTTATGAAAATTGTGAAATTTTTCATGGTTTAAGAAATAGAATCAGGGAAAAGGTTTACTAAAAATAGAGTATTATTAAAATTTGAATTTTATTATTTGGTATTAGTAATATATAGTCATTGTTTTCATGGGAATTATATTTACATAAGAAAACCCAAATATATTTTAACAAAACTATGTCATGATTTCAAATGTATGAATTTTGAAGGCTTTATCAGAATTGGATTTTTTTTTTAAACAACATGGTTCTTAGAAAATTTTTATTACTTGGGAAGAACCATGGTATGATTTATAGTGAGACCCAATGTTTTTTTATGATTTATGAATACAAATTATTTTTCCTAAAATTCCCCAAAATATTCACTAACATTGGAAGAAGGGTCATTAAACCATACCAAATTTATTTTGGTAGATGTTATCTAGTTTAAAGCTTTGAATTTACATGATTTATTAAGTTATGATGCATTTATAAATTTTAAAATAATGTGAAATATGAAATATTTTAATTAATTTATGGAATTTTTATAAAATGAAATATGAAATTTTCACATTAATGTCCTTATTGGGAAATTTATTTGAACCATTTTAAAATTATTTTTTATGAATTTAATCATGTTTTGAATAATAATATATGATTTTAAATTTTTTTTAATTTTTCATAAAATATTAAATTTTATTATGAAATATAAGAGTAATATATTTTCATAAATATAATATATTTTAAATAAATCTTATTTCATATTGAATTACATATAAATGAAGAAATATAAATTATTTATTTTTTTAATATAAATATATATATACATATATATTATGTTTATATGATATGAACTTTTAGTAAGAGAATTTATGAATTATAAATTATTTTAATTCATTTATTTATGTAATATTTATAAATTATTATCTCATGTATAAATTTATTAAATTACCATTTATATATATTAGTCACTGATTTTGAATATAAAATATTTATATTTTGAATGAATGCATACTTTAATTAAAGTGTTGAAGTGACTCTTATAAAATTCATACCATTAATATAAGGTGTTTAATTTTAGGTATGAAAAAATATTTTACTCCATTCAGCCAAGACTATAATTTATTTTGGTTATAAACCCGATAGTAAAGGTTGGTTAATATTTATGAATTTGAGGTCTTGTAATTGTATTATAATTAATGTATCTCTTGATTATTGATTTATGGATAGTGGGACTTTGGTTTTGGACTTTTGACTAGCCAGGGGGATTATGATCTTTATATATAAGTGATGGTTAGTTGCATGTTCTTTCATACTTACTCTTTTGAGGATTTTGGTTTCTTATGATTCTAAATATTAACATGAAATAATTTTTATACCATATGCATGATATGCATTTGGATATGTGTTAATATAATTAGCTCATATTTTTAGATGTAAATAAAAATCATAATTTTTACAAAGTGGTATACTTTAATATGATTTGAGTAAATTATTTTGGTTAAAGTTATATGATAAAAAATTAAAATCATTCAAATAATTCATATGTGAAGGGAATATATAAGCTAAGATGGTGAGATGTTAAAATTGTAACCACCCAAGATTTTAGATCTTTTAAAATACATAATATGTTCTATAACTTGTGTCACACACTACACCCAATGTAAAAAACCACAACATAATAAGAGAATAAGATTAATTAATATATAAAAAATACAGATATGGTAGGATATTAAATATTCATATGGTAAATAATTAATAGTATTTAATATTGAAAAGGGTTATTTTCAATAAAATCCATTTTCATTGTATTATTTATTTTATTTTAAAATAAATTTTTTTTAAAAATCATTTAAATTTTATAAAATAAAATTAATTTTTTAAATCCTCACATAAAAATTTACTTATCGTGAATTTTTTATTTTTTTTCTGAACCAAGTTGATTTTCAATCAAAAAATATGGTTTTTGCAAAAATAATACTTTTTGTGATTTTATTATTATGTAAAATTTTCCTAGAAAATTTAAAACCCTTTTAAGTAATAAAATATATTTATAATGAATAAAATTATATTTTTTAAAATATTATTTTATCATATAATTATATTTTTGATATTTCTTAAAAATAAATTAAAATGTTAATTTAATAAAAAAACATTTTTTCGGTATTTTCCTCTGATTTTTTATTTAGATGGTGAGTTAGGTTTTATATTGTCATAAGTCCTCATAAATTTTATTTTTTTAATAAATAAATTTATTTAAATGAAATCATTATTCAATATAAGTATATATTATATATAAATTTAAAGATTAAAAATGTTATTTTTCTAAAAACTATTTTTACATGATTAAGTGTATTTATTTCAAAATTAACTTTTCATGCCTCGTAAAAAATTTATGTGTTAAAATTATTTTAAAATTTTAAATCATAAGTTTCATATTAGTTAAAATGATCGAATCTTAATTTTGTCAATAATGTTAATTACTAGGGTTAAAAATTAATTACCAAGGTAAAAGTTAATATGGGTAAAAGCTTAAAAGTATAAAAAAGTCGTAAATCAATCTTAACTTGTCAGAAAATGAATATATGGGAGAATTTTAAACCTTATATTTTCTCACACTCCCTATTTATCAACTTTTGATTCATTGACAATTGAATAGTGTCATGACATTATTGAAAAATGATAAGTATTTCAAAAATTACCCATTTTATTCTTGTATTAAATTCTACCACTTACACCTTTAAAATATAAATTTAAACTTATATTTACTCCTTGAAAATATGATCTTTTACTCTCCTTATATTCTTTTCCCACAAATATAATCTCCTAGTCACTCATAGTTAGCATAATGTCTTCAATTTCATGGGAATGTCCAAGGAAACATCAAGTCTTCAACGTTTGTGTTATTTATTACTTAAGATTTTATTCTTAATATCAGTCATACAAATATATTATAACCATAATAATATTATTAATTTAGTATCATTATTATAATTTTTCATTAATTTTATAACCCTTAGTTATTCATTTCCATCCGCTTTGAATAACAAAAGAACATCATCACTGTGTTGTGTGGACTATCGGCTCCACGAAATGACATCATTTGTTTTTTTCATTACCACCCTTCATGGATAGTATTAATGGATGTAATTATGAATAAAAAATAAATTTTTCTTGTAATTATGATTATGAAATTTAAATCTAATATTCACCTTCACCCCCTCTCAAGCGTTGAGAAATGGGAATTCTAAACAGGCATATGTGAGGACTCCCACCTCCACAATGAAACATTTTTTTTCATCTACATTTTAATAAATTATATAAATATATTAAAATATTTTTCACAATGATAAATAAATAAAAATAATATCATCATAATTCTTCTATAATGATTTTATTTCAAAATAAACACCTCATTAACCATACTCTCCAATCAAGTTAAAGTGTTCTCAAATTAGGGTTGATTTAAACACCAACATGAACAATGCTTTAAAATCTGATTATGGGTGACTATAGAAACATGAAAGATAATTTTATTATAATATATTAATAAAATAATTATTATTATGTGTTTATTTAGATATTATATTAAGTATTTAACTTATTATTAATGTAACATTATCATTCTCTAAGATACCAAAATAAGCCTATAACAATCCAATTTTCACACAAACACATGGAGGAACTATATACTAAATAAATAGAATATGATAATAAATGTTCTATAATAAATTAAATATAAAATTTTTTGGTTCCTAATAATGTATCTAATAAACTTAATTTGGTTATTTAATAAGTTAAGCTTGTGTGTAGAACGAATCTAGAACATGGTAAGGGATTTCATCTAAATTTCCCTTCATTTAGACATAGTTTGTATATATGCACCAATTATTATTTAAAAGGTGTTTATAGTACCTTAAGAATATAAAATTTCATGAATTATCTTTTATTTATGTTATTTTAAGTTTAATTCCATGCTCTATGTTATATGGGGATTTTGATTGAATTTACCCAGGTCATAAAGCTTTCGTCTCAGAATTTACTTCTTTAAGACACATTTTATTTTATTCACCAAATTATATTTATGTGGTTTATATTATTCCTATTTGAGATATTATATCATGATCTTCCTTCTATTAATGATAAAATAATTTCAATGTTAATCTCTCTCTTTCGTTAAGATTTTATTTAAATGCTCCTCAGGTGGTAAGCAGTTTTTGTGACCCAAATATCTTCCTTGGGTCACAATAACTCTTATTTGAAAATTATCTTTAAATATTTATCTATTATATATTTTTATGATTTTATGATATATTTTCACCTTATTTTATAGGGAAATAATTTTTCACAAAAAATTATTATTCCTTGTAGATTTTTTGGTTTCGTGAAAATGTATTTTGTTAAGAATAATTTTCATTCATTCTAATGGATTTTTCATCAATATACTTGTTTTTACTTCCCAACAATTCTCTATTTTCCCTAGTAAGAACTAAAATTGATTTTATCTACATTGATTCATTTTCATCCATTTAATCATTTAAAAAAAGGTTTCATTATCCTTTTGATGATTTGTGTTTTCAACAAGGTTATTTGAAAATGTTCAAAATATTTTTCCATCCTTTCCAAATAAAACATTTTATCATCCACTATAAATTTTATTTTGATAACTTTTATATATATTTATATGTTCAATTATTAAATATTATTTTTAGAAATAAATGTTTTCCAATTATTTTCACTTCTCTTTTTTTGGAAATATTTTTGTATTTTTAGTGATATTTTATTTAGAACTATTTGTATTAAGATTTTCAAAAATATTTTCTTTCCCTTAAAAATAATTTGAAATTAATTTTTACTTCAATGTTTTAAATGGTTTTTAAAAACATATTTTCACTTCTATTTAAACTTGAAGCTTTATCACTTATGAAGTTATGTTTTGATCACACTATATATATTATTATGATATGATTTCTTTTAAAAAAATGAGAGTTTTGATATCCTATGATTTATTTAGTTCATGTTATGTGATTATTTTGTGTGATCAAGTTATTAGTTTCAAACTGATTAATTTATGATGTTATTTTATACTATTTGGATGTTTTATGAAACCCATTTTATATTCATAGGTTCTTTATAAAAAGATAATGATTTCCATTTGGATGTTTAAGAAAACCATTATTTTTTTAGGTGTTCATTAAGATATGTTTATGATTGATTTTTTATGTAACATGTATGTTTAGATGATGATAGGAGGGGTCCTATATTTCCCTCCAATGCATTGGTTTAAGTTTATATCGCATGAGATGAAAAGGGTACATGGGAGAATTTATCCCAAGCCAAAAGGTACACTGGAGGATTTATCCTAATCCAATGAGGTACATGAGAGGATTTATCCCAAGATAATGAGTTAAATGGGTTAATTTATCCCAATCCAAAGGGTACATTGGAGGATTTATCTCAAGCCAAAAATTATTTCTACGTAGAGATAGTAAGTTGTACATGCATAAGATGGATAATTTTAATTATCCATTAATGGTAAAGAGGTTTTAAAATGGTTTTATAAAAATCATAATAACATTAAATATTATTTAGGATATTGAAGTTATTATATTATGATAAACACTATAGAATTAGAGGAGGTAAAGAAGATTATAAAATAATGTGATAGGATAAGTCGATTACCTCTTCTTTGAATCAACTCCTTTAAGTCTCCTATAAAGGGATCTAAGATTGTTCTTTTGGGAAGACCAAAACATCTAGAATATGTCTAGGGAAGATGATAAGAGAAACTGGTAGATTTTTTTGAGTTATAAGGCTCAATGTAGTGTGAATAAGTGACGGAGGAGGTTTTATTTTATAATTGATGTGAGGGTCACTTCTATAATTTCTGAAAATATTAAATTATAATAAATTCATTCTCAAGAAAAATGCATCCAAATGGGAAGGTATCAAAATATAAGGTATTATTGGGTAGTAATCTCATCAACCAATATAATTTAGATATGTTTTGGTGTAATTTTAAACCTTATCATTTTGATCAGTCCTTAGTTAACTAATTTTAATTTTAAATACGGTAAAAAAAAATTCAATATTTAAGGGTTGTAGTTTTTAATTATAAGGTTCCAATTATCCCATAAATGTAAAATCTATGAAATTTTTGAACCATATAATATCCAAATTGTATTATTTAAATATTTTTATGATTTTAAAATAATATAATAAAATATTATCTTTATAAAATATCATTATTATCAATTTTGACAATATTAATTTAATTTTACTTAAAACACATAAATAAGAAGTTATAATTAGAATAAAATGATTTAACACCTCTCTAATATTTCATAAAGATCTATAAAATTCATGAGTCACATTAAATCATTAAAATTATTTCACATTTAATATTCCTAAAACAATTCATTATATTTTTTGTTAACTGGATAAATATTTCATTAGTGTTGTACACGAAATTAAGGTCATTATATAATTAACCAAAATTAAAAATAAATTTATATCAGGAAAATAATTTTATTAATCTCAAAATAGACACTCAAATTCATTCATAACTGACTTTGTTCCTATGTATACACATAAGAGATATTGAAAACAAAGAAAGTGATATTTTGAAGTTTTCTTGGATTTAAATATTATATAGGAAAATTTCAAGGAAAATTATCCATTAAAATATTAAATTTATAAAATTAGGTGATAATGTTCGAATTAAATTCATAAAATAATAATTATGTTGAAAATTTATGGCCTTACCACTTAGTTTTAACCTACATTAACCTGGTTTAGCCTTTACTATGGCGATAAATTTTTCCATTGTTACTATTCATATTGACCAAAAATAATTACCAAATTTTAAGATCTTAATTAAAAATATGGAATCCATATTACTAAATTTATAAAAGTGATAGAAATTAATTTTAAAATAAGCATGCAACACGTGATGAAACATGATTTTTAGACAAATGCATTTTTAAGCATAAAACTTGGTTTATTCCTATCTCAACTTTGAAAAGATATTAAATAAATATTAAAAAATTTGATTGAATAAATATTGTATAAATTTCATTAAAAAAATTAACCACTAGTGATTTATTTAATTTATTAATATAAAAATACAGTTCATGCATAAAAAGGTTTTTCAGAAAGAATATCACTTTTATTTTCAAATAACTTTTTTTTATTCTAATAATTTGATAAATAATGAATTAATTTTATAAATTTTTAGAACATATAATTTTCATAATTTAGTTATTACTATTAATAATCTCTAATCTAATGGTTAATTAATAAGGGACACATAATATTTTAATAATGTTACACAGTTTTTTTAACTTGATGTTGTATGTAATGCAAGCTATCAAATAAATCAAAACAATAAAGAGAAATATTTCATAAAATTATCAGGTTGTTACATTTTACCACCCAAAAAATTAATTTTTCCCTCTAAATTTTTTACTCTAATGTAAAAAATTGGAATAATTATACCTCATCACATCCTTAGGTTCCCAAATAGATTCCTCAAATTGGTGTTTTCACCCAAAAAAATTGGCCAAGTGACTAGTCTTGTTTCATATGACATCCTATCTATAATATAGAATCTTTTCTTTTCTTTTCTTCATTAGAAAGATCTTACTTTAATAGTATGAACTCTGAGTTCAATACATGTGAAGGATCAGGTTTTTACTTCCTAGATATAGATAAATAGAACACACTGTGAACTTGAGAGAGAATCATTGGAAGTTCCAATCAATAATATTCCATATTTATATGATCAAGAATTTCAAAAGTACCTATATAAATAGGGATTATATTTCTCTTATTTATAAATATCATCACCCACTTCAAGGGGGATATTCATAATAAAACCTTAACACTAACCAAAAAATCTATATCTTGTCGAAAATTGTTTGTATAAATTTTCAGTCGACAATAAGCTACTCTTATGTGCAGATGAATGGATCTAACCTTCTCTTCCATTTATTAAGCTAGATCAAGTCCCAATATATTTATTTCTCAAAATTCATTCTAACACATTGGAATTTTGAACTTTTTCCATATAGGGATTCATAAGGATCCATTTTAATGTTAGATTGAAAGTTATTATTGTAATAAAATTCCACCAAAGGAATGTGTTGATTCCAACCCCATTTGAAATCCATATAGAAAGCTTACAACATGTCTTCTAGAGTTTGAATGGTCCTCTAAGACTGACCATATTTATAAGGATGATATGTATTGATGAGACTTAACTCTATATATATATTTTTCTAAATACTTTCCCAAAACTTCCAGGTAAAACTTATATCCCCATCAGATACAATTGATAGTAGTCCTCCATAAAATCTTACCACTTTTTAATGTATAATTGGGTATTTTGATTAAAATAGTAATCTTTTATAATGGTAATAAAGTGTGATGACTTCATAAGATAATATACTACAACCTAAATAGAATTATACCCTTTATATTTTTTGTGGAGTCTAAAAAAATCCATAGTTATGTTTTAACATTTATATTCTGGTATGGGTAATGGATGTAACATCCCCTTAGACTTTTTTTCTCTCAACATTAACTTCCTAATATACCAATTACTAAGAAACATAATCAGTAATATCTCTCTTCATGTCATCCCACCAGTAATACTCTTTCAAATCTCTATAAATCATCATACGTCTAGGATGAATAGAGAATAATGAACTATGAGCTTCATCCACCATCCCCTTATTCAAATTTGGTGCTAATGGGACACATACATAGTTCCTAATGATTATTATTCCATCATAATTCGGGTTAAAGTAAAGAACATTTATCCCCTTTTTTTTAGTTCTACATGTTTCCTTTGTGCCTATTTAATCTTCACTTGGATAGATGGTTGAACACTCATTTGAAAAGATAATATTTCTTCCATTACTTTAATATTTCAATATATATACTTTTCAGGTCTATAAATATTGGATCTTTTGTGATCCTCATTATAGATAATCTAGAATGTTCATTTCAGCTTGGATAATATGTTACCATGTTTTCCTACCTAGGTTGGTAATGTCTTGAACAATCATTATATTTAATTAGATTCAGTCATCTTCTTTGGCACTTGTTCATCTCTTTTTGAGTGAAAATATACTTTAAACATTTTTTATCAATATATATATAACACATTTCTCCATAGAGAAACTTTATCAAAATATTTAATGAAAAAATTACCATATCTAACTCAAAATCATGTGTTGGTTAATTTTTCACATAGACCTTCAATTTCCATGAGGCATAAGTGGAAACCATATCATTCTATAGAAGGAAATATCCAAATCCCTTCTTTGATTCATCACTATAGATTTCGAACCCTTATTCATTGTAGGGTAGTGTAATAATAGGTTCACTAAATAGCCTTATCTTTAGTTCCTCAGAACATTTCTCACATTTATATTTACAAATGAGCTTATTTCACTTTTTAGTTAACTTGGTGAGCATATTTGATATTCATGAAAAAATCTCCATAAATCACTGATAATATCTAAAAAACTAAGAAAACTATAAATCTTAGTCACAGTGGTTGGTCTAGGATAATGTCCAATAACTTATATCTTTGAAGGGTCTATTGATATACCCTCACATGAGATTATATGACCTAAGAATTAAGTTTTCTAATTCCAAAATTCAAACTTGGTAAATTTTTCATAAAGATTCTCTTTCCTTGGTGTCTTTATCACAATCCACAAATTATCTCCATGTTTTTCCTTCATCACTGAATAATTAATAATATAATTTATAAATAATACCACAAACTAATCAAGGTAATCTCTAAAGACTCTATTCATTAAATACATGAATATAGTAGTGGAATTAGTAAGACCAAATGGCATCACTATAAATTCATAGTGTCTATACCTTTTGTGGAATGTTGTCTTGGGTATATCCTCCTTCTTTAACCACAATTAATAATATAAATAATGAAGATAAATCTTGTAAAAGTATTGATCTTCATATAGTTTATCAAAAAAGTCATCAATACGAGGTAGAGGAAACTTATTCTTGATAGTGATACTGTTATGTTCTTGATAATCATGTAGAGTTTTATTTATACATATTTCTTATTAAGAAAAAGAATAGGTCCACCCTATGGTGATACACTTGGCTGAATGAATCCTCTATCAATATTTTCTTGGAGTTTCTTCTTCAATTCTTGCAACTCAATTGGGTCCATTCTATATGGATTCTTAGAAATATTTGTAGCACCAAATATTATTTCTATTCAAAACTCAACTTCATGATTCAGTGGAACCATGGGAAACTCTTCTGGAAAGACAATAATAAACTCTCTCAAAATAAACATATCTTTTATTTTGATTTTTTTCTCAACCATCTTAGATAAATTCCCCTTTTAAATAGGAATCATTACCCATATGATAGATTTAATTTGCATCGTAGGTTCATTTTTTTCATCACACTGATAAGTGATCATCAGTTGGATTAGAATATCAAATATAACCTACTTTACTTAGAAATTTATGTGGTATTTATGTAATGAAATCCAATCCATGCTTGAAATTACATCAAATTCATCTAGAGGGAGAACTAAAATATTTTCAGGAAACACATTCCCACAAACTTCAATAATAGAATAATCATAGTCTTTATATGTGATCATCGTACCATTATGGATTTTTACTTCTAAACCAACATCTAATTTATAAGGTGATACTAGGATATCCTTAGAAAATTATTTTGATATAAAAGATTAGGTAGATCCATAATCAAATTAGACATTAGTGGTTCTAGAGTGGATGAAAAGTATACCTTTAACTACATTGTTATCGTACCCCTAATTAGAAATAGTGATCGTGTGAGATTTATATTTGTCTCTAGGATTAATAGGTTGTTGGAATCGATCATCATCATTAACCTTCGAATTTGGTAAGTGGTTAAAATAATTCTCATACTTCATGTATTTAAAACACTAGAGTGTGGGTGTTGAATTTTTTATAGCTTTTACTATATTCACATAATTAGATAACTTCTAACCATCATTGTGGCATTTTATTTCCCAATAACATTACTTTTCACGCTTGAAATAGTTACCAATTCCTTTAATAGAATTTCCCCCATGTCTCATTCAACACTTCAATCATAAATTAAGGCTCTTATTTTTCTCTCTATTGTTTTTTGAATTTCTATTGAATTATATTTTTATTTTCTTATCAAAACCAATAGACTGATGATTAACTCCAATATTCATATCCAACTAGAGAGAAAATAAAATAGTTTCTTATTAGATACTAAAGTAACTTATGGTTAAATCCCTTTGGAGACCTGGCTTTAGGTAACTGAAGAATCAATCAACCTTACCTTTAGGTTGGATGACAATAAAATAATAATACCTTGAAAGTATTTTGAAATTTTCCTCATGATTACCAATATAATAATCATCCTTATTCTTTAAATAAAGTAATTCATTCTCGATTTTCATATAAATAATACCAGTAAAATACTTGTTGAAAAATAAAGTTTTAAATTCTTCCCACTCAATAGATTAAATTTATTATTATTCTCTTGTTTTCTTAATAAGAGTCCACCACTGATCTTATTATCCTTATAAATGATAAATATACAAAATAACATTCTCATGTTCCAAACACTGAAGAATGGAAAATATATTTTCAATGGTACTAATCCATTTCTCAGTGACTAGTGGATTAGTGGACCCACTAAAAGTAAGTGGATGTTTGCTCATAAAAGACTCAACAGAAATTTATTCTCTCCTTCACTTGTTTGGAATCTCATCATGATTCATATCTTGAGAAATTTGTTTGATCATAGTAATGATATTTTTCATTACAACTCTAATAACATTCAGTTTCTCAAGAGGAAAATCATTTCATTGTTTTTCGCATTCAGCATTAACACAATTCCTTTGGGTTCCAGTCATTGACTAAAACCAAAAAACATAGTGTGAGTAATAATAATCATAGTGGAAAACCACATAATCATGAAAAATCATTTATAGTATGTCTAAATCATGGCACATTCTTATATGACAACTTAAGTTTAACCTAGTTAATTAATGATCATTACCAAAACTTTAGGATTTTATTCTATAATTATACTTTTCCTTATGGTTATTACTAATGTTTTCTTATACTAATTTCCAAATGTTAATTAAACCTTGCTCTTATACAAACTATAGAAGCCCAGACTTTTCATACACAGATATTGCATCTAAATAGATGAATGTCCATTAAATAACAATCTGATCCATTCTAGAATCATATACATCTAGTATCTTGGAAACATTTAAAACTTGTACAAAAAATATATACATCATATCCCACTTATATCTTCATAACTATCACCCTTCTTAGATATATCAAACTTAATACCTTTTTCATGACCTAGGGAAGGGAAACATAAAAAAATGGTGAGCTTGGATTCTAAATAGGGGTAAATAAGGGATATACCAATGATCATATAAGCATTACAAGAGAAAAGTTGTATGATAACATAAGATTAACATTTTAAAACCATAACCTACATATCATAGATCGTAATTTTGAGTCATGGAACAAATATTGGTATTTTATAAGTCATGAATTATTAGGGAATTAAAGAACATGAACTATGAAATCTTAACATAGGGATAAGACAATGATTTTGGCATAACTATAAGCATAGAAAATTATTTCCATAGTAGTCTAGTATATTTTACAATAATATAATAGTGTAATGATTTCACTTCCCAAACCATCGTAGTATTCAAGGTACACTTCCAAGAATGTCGAAGTGTATAAATTCCTTTACTGAACTGGCTTTACTCCCCATTCCAGACCAATTTATCTTATTAGATATCAATATTTACCTAATTAATTAGAGGTGGATATAGGTCTCACATATTACATAATTAATATCATATATGTGTGTGTCACAATATCATAAATTGTTCATAATATCATAACCCATGAAAAGAAATGGGTTTCATAAACATTCAATCATAGGATAGCCTGTAGAAAAGGAACATGTGTCATGAACATCATTCCATTATAAACATAAACCATAGAGATAAAGAATAAGCATGGAATCCTTGGATAATAATCCTATTAAAACATAAGTAACATTTAAATTTTTTTCATTCATGAATAGAAATACCATTAAAAGATCATTAAAACATTCTTAATGAAAATAACCTTTCAATTTTGAAATCACATATTAAAAAACTGAATAAATAAATATTAAAGAAAATTTTTTCATTAAAAATAAACATGTAAACTTTTAAGATAATATCTAAATCAAAAAATAGTCATGATGGTGGGAAAATATTTGCATGTCGTATAAGTTAAAAAAATCTCTTCCATACTTTTTTCAGAAATGTCACAAAGTACCTCATTTAGAAAATGACAAAAATATTCCTTTCAAGACATTTTGTAAAAACAAATCCATGGGTATAAATTATTTTAAAAAACTATTAGATAATATAAAAAACCATCTATAAAACATTTTTATAAAAATAGATATGGAAGAGAAAGGTTTTTTGACAGAAAAGAGAAATGGAGTTGATTTTCCCTAAAAACTTATTTTCAGTTTCTTAAGAACTTAAGATGAGGAAAATGAAAGGGGAAAAATATTTTGAACAAATAATCATATTATAATAAAATTAATAAGTTTATTTATAGATATATCATAATATTTCCATATTGTAAACTAAATCATAAACAATTTTGATAAACGATGATATTGTGACATAAAACTCTTACCTTGAATTTAAATTGCTTCAAAATCACTCTAATCGCCTGTATAATAAGTTTAAATTTATTATAATTCTATACCATAGTCATTTTAATAATTATAATATCATATATTATCCCTTTATAACATTTCCACACTCTTCTTTATTAATAATTCCTTATTAAAATCATTATTTCCAGGTGTTAACTGTTTCATTTATCATGATTATTTCATTTCATTAGTTATGGTCCTTGTACATTTATCTTGATTCCATCATATATATAATATTAATCATGATAAAAATATCATATATATTCACTATAAACATATTTATATTCATTCATAAAATTTATAGGTATAAAAATTAATTGCATTGTTCATGGAGATGGTAGGTCATACGTTCGCAAAAATGTTGTTTTCATTTTTTAAGGGATGGAATAAAAGAAAGGTTAATATTTGTTAACCCATTATTATATCATATAATATATATATATATATATATATATTCATAAAATTCATCTTAATTTCCATCAAATCAGTATGTAAATGAAAAACAAATCGCATTGCTTCGTCGAGGCGGTAGTCCACACATACGAACGAATGATGTTATCATTTCCCTAGATATTGGATAGTAAATAGGTAAATGTGATATTATAATTCAAAAAGTATAATTACTTCAAAAAAATTTATATATAATCATTAAAACCATCATAATAACCATCTATAAAATATGGTTATGAAAAATGGTTTGTATCGCTACATGAAAATGGTAAGTCGTACGTACATACGAGCGATACTTTCACTTAACATTTGATAAAAAATAGGGTGTATATTGGTGTTTTAATAATTTTAATAAAATTTTATAATATTTAGAATAATTAATTTATTTTTTTTATAAATACCATATATTTATAATAGGTAAATAAGAGTAGAAAATAAAGTGACAGAGTATGGTTATTACCTAATCTTTTAAATGACCCCTTTAGATCTTCTCTAAAGGTCTCTATGATTTGTATTTTGGGAATAAAATAAACTATATAATGTGTATAGATAAATTTATAATATAAATTTTTAGATTTTTGTGGATTTAAAAGGATTAATGTGGTGTAAATAAGTGAGGTATGAGGTTCCCTTTTATAATGGAGGTGAGGCACTGCTGGAAACCAAGGTTGTCCCAATGGTTTAAAATTGTTGGGATAGGCTTCCAAACCATTGGTATATGTTATACCAATGGTTTTCCAAACCTTTGGGTGATAAGGAATTGGGATAGCCTTATACCAATGTTTACAAGAAAATTGTTGTCTTAGACCAGTAAAAAATCCAATTTCGCTACGGTTTTGGGCTACCGTTGCAATAAATAAGTACTAACAGTTTGTAACTGTTGGTAAATATAACTCTATAACATATACCAATGGTTTATAAACAATTGGTATATAGGTTTACCAGCAGTTTTTTGTGTAACCGTTGGTATATATTATATGTAGGACCTATATACCAATAGTTTGTGAACCGTTGGTATACTGTTTTACCAACGGTTCAGCTAAAATTGTTGGTATAGAAGAATTTTTTCAGATTTGTACCAATGGTTTATAAACTATTAGTATATAGTACTCCAGAATTACACAAAATTACACAGTATCATTCCCTCTTGCCAACCCCATACAGAATTACATAGTGAGCCTACCCTGTACCAAATTACATAGTAACCTACATCCCCCCTTTCCCCACCTCAGAAATATATAGAATTTAACACCTGAAGATACAAAAAAGGCAATATACAATGATTATACAACACCTGAAAATACATAATTCAAAAAAAAAACACGCATGCCCACAATAAAATGTACAAAATTCAAAAAAACACTCATAGTGGAAATTGGTGTATTTGGAATGAAGATCTCAGGTTTTGATAGCCTAGAATTTAATCATTACAATGTTGTTTATGTAAAAGAGGATAACATATGTAATGGTATGAGGTACCATTGTGAGGATAACCATAGTTGTTTTTGGATGATATGTTGGGGGTTTAAAATAGAATCTTTTGTAAGGGAACACGACCCACCTGGATGGTGGTCATAACCTATGCCTATGTTTCTAGATATTGTTATAGATGCCAAAAATGTATTGTTCAATGTAGTGGATTTAATTTTGAGTCATCGAGCTCTGTGCAGTGCTCGGTGTCTCACTTAGCAATAAATTGAATGGATGATCATGTTTAATAATTTTCCTTGATGATGGGATACTGAATATAGAGTATAATGATGTAAGTTATTCAATTTGACAATTAAGGATACTCATATGGTTTATAGAGTCGGCCTAGTCACATGTAAAAAGATTCTATTGGGGGAAGGGTTGTGGTCTTCTATAAAACTAATCATTGAATGATTTTTACGACTGTATAATATTGATTTTTAGTAGACTTAAGAATGTATGGTTCCACATTTAATGTATGATTTTGATTCAGGGGATGGGGGATATCCAGTGGGGTGGGGGCTGTCCAGGGGTGAGGGGTGGGGGGTCTACATGGGAGATGTCCAGGGGGTGGGGGTCTGCAAGGGGGGTTATCCAGGTGGTCTATTTAGTGGGTTGTTGGCTATCTATGGGGTTAGGGTGTGCATGGGGGGTTGTACAGGGGGTGGGGGCTGTCCAGGGGGGGTTGTCTAGGGTATGGGGTGTCCAGGGGTGGGGGTGTGTAGGGGTGGAGGTTATTCGGGGGGGTTCGGGGGGTGGGTGGTGTGCAGGGGGGTGGGGTGGGGGTCTACAGGGGGGTTGTCCAGGGGTGGGGGTGTGCAGGGGGTGGGGTTCTACAAGGGGGGATGTCTAGGGGATGGGGGTTGTCCAGGTGGTGGGGAGTCTACAGGGGGTGGGGGTCTGTAAGAGGGCTATCCAGGGGGTGGGGGTTGTCTAGGGTGTAGGGGTGTGCATGGGGGTTGTCCAGAGGGGGAGCTGTCAAGGAGGTTGTCCAAGGGAGGTGGGGGTTGTCCTAAGGGTGGGGGTGTCCAAGGGGGTTGCGGTCTCTAGGGGTGGGGGTTGTCCAGGGGTGGGGGGCTATCTAGGTGGTGGGTTAATTCCATCTCAAGTGGGTTGATATAGGTGTGTCTAATTCATTCATATAACATTTCATTAGATCTATCATGGGATCCCAAATGCAATAAACATGTATTTATATAGTAGTTTTCTCTAATTAATGAATTTTTGGCATATTTTATGCCAAATACACAAGTTATACAACTAGCCTACACAGGAATCATTGTGATGACAAACCCTAACATACCCTAGTTCCTAGCATAATTGGAGTTCCACTAGTGTCAAGTGAACCCTCTAGAAGAATATAAATATAGAACTCCTAGTTAGTACCAAGGTTCCAATAACCAATAAAAAAGTGATGATAATGAATAAGTAAGCAATTATTAACACCAAGACAAAATAAATGACTCTCCCTCCCTTGTAACACCTTCAAAATGAATAATTATATATATCCTGGCCATATATTGTGTAGAGAAGTATATTACCACACCGGGTGAGAAACAAGCATCATGTAGTCCCAAAAAACCCACACAATGGGTAAACAACTCAATGGAATAATTAACATGTTATTTCACAACCAATCATTTAAAAACAACGTTCCAAATAGGTATTTAATTCTAAAACATGGTTCATAATCCCAAGTGATTTTACATTTTATAAAATATGACTTAAAAAATTCTTTACAAACTGATATAAATCTCACATAAAATTTAAAACATTTCAAAGCTACCACAAAAAAACATGAATCTTCATCTTTCAAATCATTAACCTTTCCCGATTCATTAATTTTCCAACAAACAAATTTTCAAATGTCAATTAATTCATTATATCATGGTGAAAACCACACACTCATTTCAATCAAATGTTTCAAATTAATTAGATTTTTTTTTTAAATCATGTCAAGTTCAACACCTCACATTAAATCAATTTCATGTTTAAAACATAGTTTTCAATCCATGAATAATAAAATCTGATCAAAATCTATCACACACCATTAAATAAATTTCAAAAGGTCTCAATGTTATTTAATAAATTATTACAAACAAAAATATTCAGTTTCAAACATGAAATTCAAAAGAGAAACATTTATATGATTTCAAATATTTACATATATCCATACATTCAATAAAAATCAATTTATAATGAAATAAAAAATATTTTATTCAAAATGAAATAATTTCATTGAAACACACACCTTAAAGAGATGTAAATTGACTCAAAACCTTCAAAAACATTTCACCTTCAAGGATGAGAACCCAAATGAGAGACTAGAATCAAGATTTTAGTGAAACAGAATGAAAAAAAAAACAAAATAAATGGAGGAAAAAAATATAACTTAGTTACCACTTACCGATTTGTAATGTTTGCACCATTACAGAGAATCCCAGAGGAACATATGGGCTGTCTGGGGATAGGGGTTGTAGGGGGGGTTGGGGGATATAGGGTGTGGGTATGGGGTGTGGGTGTGTGTTGTCTAAGGAGGGGGTGGGGTTGTCCGGGGGGTAGGGGCGGTAGGGGTGTGGGTTGTCCAGGGGGCTACCCAGGTGGGGTGGGGTGGGGGCTGTATAGGTGGGGGGGTGGGGTGTGGGGGGTGTGGGGGAGGGGGTGTGGGCTGTCTAGGGAGGGGGTTGTCTAGGTGGGGTGGGGGCTGGTCTGTCCAGGTGGGGGTGGGGGTGGGCTGTGTGGGTTGTACAGGGAGGGGGTGGGCTATTCAGGTGGGGGTGTCTAGGGGGTGGGGCCTGTCCATGGGGTGGGGGTTGTCTAGGGGGTGGGGGTGTCTATGGGTTGGGGGCTATCCAGGGAGTAGGTGTGTCTAGGGGGTGGGGGGTGGTGTTCGGGGGGGTGGAGGGCTATCCATGGGGGGGGGCTGTCCAGGGGGTGGGGGTGTGTCTAGGGGGTCGTGGGTTGTCCAAGGGGGTAGGGGGTGTCTTGGGGGGGGGGGGGCTATCCACGGGGTGGGTTTTCCAGAGGTGGGGTTTTCCAAGGGGGTGGGGGTGTCCAGGGAGTGTCTAGGGGGTGTGGGGACTGTCTAAGGGGGTGGGGTGTCCAGGTGGTGGGGTTTTTCCAGGGGTGGGGGCTATCCAAGGGGGTGGGGGAGTCTAGGTGCGTGTGGGGCTATCCAAGGGGCGTGGAGGTGTCTAGGGGTGGGGGATGTCTAAGGTGGTGGGGTTTTCCAGGGTGTGGGGTTTCTATCCAGGGGGATGGGGGTGTCCAGGGTGATATGTCCAGGGGTGGGGGTGTCGAGGTGGGTGTGGGGGTGTCCAAGGGGGGGTGTCCAGGGGTTGGGGCTGTCCAAGGGGGTGGGGGTGTCCAGGGGTTGCAGTTGTCCAGGGGTGTGGGGGTTTCCATGGGGATATGTCCAGGGGTGGGGGCTATCCAAGGGGGTGGGGTGTCCAGGGGGTGGGGATGTCCAGGGGGTGGGGGTTGTCCATGGGAGGGTGTCTAGGGGTGGGGGTGTCCAGGGGATGGGGGTGTCCTAGGGGGTGGGGGGTGTCTAGGGGGTTTTCCAAGGGGGTGAGGGAGGGGGTGGGGGCTATCCAAGTGGGTGGGGGGTGCCTAGGGGGTGGGGTGTCCAGGGGGTGGGGGTTGTCCAAGTGGGTGGGGGTGTCAAGGGGAAGGGTGAATCAGTCACACATATATTCAGTCACAAAAAATCATCAAGTCAAGTTTTATTATTTATAGATAAAGAAATAAAGATAATGTGACCTACCTAATCACACATATATTCAGGCACAACAAATCATCAAACATCAAATGTCAGTAATATCAGTCAAAAATGTAAAAGATCAATTTGTCCCTCATCACCATCATTATCATCATCGTCATCATTAGCCTCATCCCCATCCTCATCATCGTCCCCATCATCATCCCTACCCTCCTCAACGCCCTCCTCTACTCCCTCTTACTCTACCTCAGCCTACTCCTCACCCTCCTCCTCGCCCTCCTCCTCTGCCTCAGACTCCTCCTCACCCTCCTCCTCACCCTCCTCCTCCACCTCAGCCTCCTCCTTCCCTCCTCCTCCGCCTCGGCCTCCTCCTCACCATCATCTCGACCACCACTAGAAATTCCACCTGGCACACCATATATAGAATACATTGACAAAATATATTCACCACAAGCTGTGTTGGCCTCTGGTTGAAGTGTTGGAAGTAAAACTTCCATCAGTTTTATAAATGCAGTGTTTTCCCTAGCAGACTGCTCTATCATCTTTGTGGCCCCTTTTTGGCATGTTCTATATATTCCTTAACCTATGGGAACTTGGTGGCACTACAACCCATACCTAAGGATTTCCAATACCTCATCGGGACTATACTCTTCCCAGGTCAGCAGTGTACTCTTCCAGGGTTCTCATCTCCCAACACCTGATGTAAGTTATCATTTGGCCCAAAATTGCCAGGTTCCTGGGCATCGAGGGCCTATAAAGTAGCCTGTTACAAATATAAATAGATTATTAAGTTACAAAATAGATATTAAAATGTGAAATTAATAAATTTAAACTTACAATCTGTTGTTGAGTTGGTTCGTTAACTTCACTTCCATCTTTCTTCCTTCTACTCGAGCAAAACAGTTTTTCTCGAGGCACACATCCTTCAATATTCAATGTTTGCCTCTAAAATGATATTGAATGTAGGAAACCATAATTAAAAATAGGTTACCAATAATTAATTTCATAACTAAAATTTTATTACAACTTTATAAATTGAATAAATAATAGAGGAAACAATATAAAGTGCAATTCATATAGAAAAATTATAAACGACTGTCATACCTATTTCCTCTAATGATCTAACATCGTAGTACGTCCCAATGTGTGGAGGTATTTTTTAGCATAAATGTTTTTTTCATTTCTTCTGTATGATTCCTAAATAAAATTCAATAATACAAAAGATATTATTAATTCAAAACATGAAAATTTTCATTTAAATACCTCAAATGTGATTAATACCATAAACTAGATAGTCGTCCAATGAGTAATCATCCGTCGATATTGTTCTATCAGAAAATCATCCACAATAGGTACCACCTCTAACTTTATGCCAACTCTATAATTCCTTCCAATATAAAACTTGTGATTATAGTATCTCCAAAGCTCACCTAAATATTTTAGACATGCTAGCCACGCACCCTCACCATCGAGGAAATTAAACCGAAGCTGACACCAAAATATTAATTCATATACATACAAAAATAATATATTGCATTAAATACAATATATTTTTTACCCATATCTCTGCCCAAGAATTTTCCTTGACTTCATTTGGCAACTGTCTCCCTAAGAGAGGGCTGACAGGAATGATGTTGGAGTATTTGGCAAGTGTCGCCAAAAAACTCTGACATTGTTGCCTTGTTCTTTCAATCATTTAATTGTCTTCATTGTAGTTCACAATCAATTTTATGTGGTGGTTCTACTCCACATGCATACATGTATGTCCCCTCCCCCACCTCCTATTAGTATATGTATCTATTATAAAATAATAACAGATATTTTATCAATACATGTTATAATGAAATTAAATAATGGTGTAAAAATTTGTTTAGGTTCTATAAATTTATCTACAGAAATATGATCAATGGGTGTCGCTAGATCAGCAAAAACTGAAGGAGCACCCTGTATAGGTGGAGTGGGTCCCAATGAATGCTTCATATGGATAGACTGTGGTGGAGAAAGAGTCGAAGAAGATGGAATATAGAAGGTCGAAGAGAAGAAAGTAGATGTAAAAGAAGATGACACTGATGGCTAGCCGAATGTTGGATGGGGAGTGGGAATCATCATCGGATACGGTAAATATAGATGAGGAGATTTAGATGTAAAGGGGT
Source organism: Viscum album (assembly GCA_963277665.1). Classification (NCBI taxonomy): domain Eukaryota; kingdom Viridiplantae; phylum Streptophyta; class Magnoliopsida; order Santalales; family Viscaceae; genus Viscum; species Viscum album. The sequence continues at coordinate 456,684,976 of OY728133.1, read as the reverse complement.
GGTGAAAACATGGGTGGACTAAATATCTTATGTGTCCCTAATGACACACTGGGATCAAAATGTGGGATAGATGGTATGTCAGTTGGAGGGGAAAGGTCTAATCAGGTATGCCGACCAGACCTCCTAGCTCTCATACCACCCCCTCATACAAACACCCTAAATATTGGAGCCACTACTAGGCTTCTCATCAAATAATTTTAACCTAATAGGTGGATCCTGCAAAAAAAATTAAAACAAAATTAATCGCATGACATTATATATTATTTAAATATATATGTGTGAAATAAAATACTCATTATAGGAACTAGTGGTGGAATTCCCATCTCAACCATGCAACGATTGTTGTCCATTATCTTTTTTCATCACCTCTCTTAAATTGGTTGCATTTCCTGAATTTGAAAACAAATATGGAAGTAATTAGAAAAGGATAACTAATTTGTAACCCAAAAAACAAAATATATGAGAGGGAATAGGGGGATTCATGGATAATTTAATTATCTATTGTTTTAGTTGAGCTTGAATGGATATATAATAAATTCAATAAATCATACAATATGTAATAAAGAAATTTAATTTTATGTAGAATGGTTATTTAATAAGTGTGACCAGTCTATTAAAATCATGGAACATTGATTCTAAGGCTTTATTTCACTCAACAACCAAGAGAGAGATCATACTGAATTATGCCTCTAGAAAATTTAGCAGGGTATATATTATGAATGATTAAACCATTAAGATAGTTGGAAATGGTTATATAAACATATGAACAAGGATAAGGTATCTACCAAATTCATAAGGGGTAAATCACTTGTTGAAATTAAGGGAAAAAATAATTTCTCTAGCCCAGGTAGATGATGCAGGTTTCTATACATGTTTTGCAGAAGAAGACAAAACATCATGTTCATTATCTGGTGAAATGCTAAAGGGATTTCTTAGAGTTATACTAATTTTATACATTGTAAATATAGCATTGAAATGTTAACCAAGTTAGAAATGTTAGTTTCGTATGTTTGAATACAGTTCAATTCCAAATTAGAAAATGAAATTCAAATAAAATTGCAACCAATAAACATTGAAAATTCACATAATGGTCAAGTCAGATACATCATATTTGTAATAAATATTAAATGAATTTGAATAGTACCAACCTTAACAACCCAATTTGAGCTAAAACAAAATAATTAAGAACATGGATGGATGATTCTATATATTTCCCAACACAACTTCAGGTTCATAGTCAACTCTAAAAATTGAGCAATTAGATTCATCATAAGTAATAAACGGATCATTTAAAATGGGAGTAGGGATGGTGTCAATTCCATCATGACCATCATCAAAAATATGTCTTGAAATTACTTCAATAATGACACCAAATTCAGGTCGAATATGGTCTTTAACATAAAAAACTTTTTTCTCCATTGATGACAATACATATAGTTCATCAGTAGCAAGTGTGGGAGTCATATCAATTACTTAAAATCCACAATCATCAATAAATGTGTTGTGCCTCATCGTAAAATCAAACCACTGGAATTTCATCATCATGAATCATCCATGAGAGTAATAATCCAATATTGTTATTTTTTAAATGACTCCATAATAACCTATATTTTCAAATCGTGGTCTACTATCTGATGAACTGGCATAATAGTTCATTGTGGCAGTAACCATAACACCATCATGTTGTGTTCTCATGTTCTTTTCTAGTTTAATGATAATAAATCTATACCCATTGATAATAATTAATTTATAGTCATGAACCATGGTATTAGGACCAAAATCCAATGCTTTTATTTCCTCAGTGACAGAGTCAGTAGGAAAACTCAATACCTGAAATATAAATAAATATTAAAATTAATTAAATATTGATTTAATTATTTTAAATAGAAATATTTTTACCTTCAATATTAACCAAGTAGAAAACTCTTTGCTATGAAAATTCTCATTCCTTATCAAAGATAAATAATAATGATTTCTATTTATCATTGCTTTATGTTCCTGGTAGATAAAAATAGGAATAGTTTAATAGATTACTTACTTGATGTAGTCAACGAAAAAATCACATTTCAACTGAACTTTGCGATTTCCCATCTCCTGCTCTTCAAGGATTAATGTCATCAATGTATATGATCCATGAATTCCTCCTGTTTGAGGAAGTGATGGAAAACTAGGTTCAATTTGATTATAATATTCTTCTTCCTTTCTCATTGGTCTTTTCATTCTTGTAGTAAGATCAGACAAATACATAGAGCATAAATCTATACATTCTTGAGCCAAGTAACCATTCAAGATAGAACCTTTGGGATGATTCCTATTTTGGATATAAGACTTTAATGTGTTTATATTTATTTCAGTTGGATGCATCCAATGAAAGGAAATAGTTCCTATGAGAAGTATTTATGTTGGAATATGGACAGTCATATGCAGTATGCATATGAAAAATGATGGAGGAAATATTTTCTCTAACTCACACAAAATTAATGGGGCATCTGACAACATTTTTTGTAATAAATTCTTGGACAGATTCCTAGCACAAAGATCTCTAAAAAATAGCACAACCAAATAACATCCAACCTTACATTATTGGAAAAAAGATGACAGGTTGCTATTGGAATCAACTCATGCATAAGAACTGTGATGATCATGAGTCTTCAAAGATTTTAACTTCAACTCTCTTATGTTGACCCATTTACATATGCTGCTTGAATATCCATCAGGAACTTTAATAGTCTCTAGTAATTCCAGAAAAAAAAATTATGTAGGTTTCATCACATAAGAAGCACATAGAACTTTCCATTTATTTTCCCTAATATGCACAGGATGCAATTCTGCTCTGATGTCCCAATCCACCAAGCCATGCGAAGATTATAAATCATCTTTTGTCTTTCCCTTAACATTTAGAATAATCGAAAGAAAATTTTCACATATATTCTTTTCAATGTTCATTACGTCTAAGAAATTACGTAACAAATTGGTTGACTAATAAGAAAAATCAAAGAAGATAGTCCTCTTCTTACAATTGTAACAGGTTTTAGTGGAAACATTCTTTCTCTTTCCAGATTTAATTTTACCCTTCCCGAATAAAAAACTAAAATATTTCAATTCATTAGGCACATCAGTTCAATACATATGCTGAGGTGGATCATTGGTCTCCATGGTATTGTCAAATCTTTGACGATTATTTCTATATGGATGGTCCATTGGCAAGAATTGTCGATGTCCACATAAAACTGAAACTACAGTGATGTTTCAGTCATCCGGATTGTTATTCTTCGTATAAACATGACATGATAGTTTTACCTTCATGCTCCATCCAGACATCATTTCATAAGCAGTATAAATCCATTGATCATCCACATAAGCGCAGCACGCATCTGAAATATGTCTTTCGAACATGCATCATATGTGTGCACACCTACATCCCAAAGAAGTTTCAACTCTTTTATTAAAGGTTTCATATATACGTCTATATAATTTCTGGGATCATAAGGGATATATATGAGTATACGCATGAAAGTGAAAAGTTTTTTCATACACAACCCATCGGGGTAAGCGTTATAAATGTGTATAAAAATTGGCCATGCTGTTTGGCGAAGTAAGAATCTATCCAAATGGATTAAAACCATCACATGAAAGACCCAGCCTCACATTACACGCATCATCTACAAAATTAGGATATCGATCATCAAATCTCTACCATGAAAATCCATCTGTAGGGTGAACCAACTCATCATTATTCTTCTTTCTCTCAGTATTATACCATTTCATTTTTATTTATATTCATCAGACATAAAAATGATTTTGGAGTCTGGGGATTAATGGAAAGTACCACATTACTTTTTGTGGAACATGGTATAGTGTTCCATCGGCTTTTGGATTCCAGAGAGATGCACCACATTTTATACAATCATTTCATTCAGTAGTTTACTCCCATAAAATTTGCAATCTTTCGGGAAAGCATGAATTTTTATTTCCTAAAAATCCAAGTTCCTCAAATAAATTACATGCCAGATAGTGTTTTGAGGTAATATCTGCATCATATAGAATTAATTCCTTCAAGAAGGTAAGAATGTAATTGATGTAAGTATTATAAATCCCATGCATATGTTTTCCCATGAAATAATCGGATTAAAAATTCCAAATTTTTCATTTTACTACATTGTCGATTTACTAGATTCATGGAAGCATCATTCAATTTTTTTCACCCTAACATTATCATCATTTTCATTAGACGCATCATGTGTGATCATATCAAAGTCTTCTTGGGTTGGAATCCTTTATTTTTCCTGATGATGAATAAATGGAAACATGTCATATAAAAAATTCTCTAATCCAATCCTCTCATTTGGATCATCAGAAATTTCAAATTTTATGTTCTCCCCATTGTGATGCCACACATAGTAGTTTTATTGAAAACCATATTGGTTATGTGGTAGCTAACTTCTTCACATCTCCAACCAAGTTTCTTCCAACACAATTGTAACATGGGTAAGTGTATGTGACCACTATCTGCAGCATTGTGAAATGAAAAATATAAAAATCTCTCTAAATTTTTTTGAAAATATATTGAGATCTGATCAGTTTTATACATCCAAATTATATTAATTCTGTAAAAAAGTTTTTTATAAGTCATTTTTTAAAATAAATTCAATAAAATTGAAGTTTCATAGAAAATATATTTTAGTAAATGAGAATTTTTCACTTTATATAGAAACCATAGCTGACACACTACTCTATATGATAATCATAATATAAAATACAAGAAAATACTATATTTATAAAAAAATATCTTTGAAGAACTATACATGAGTGTACAAGTTCATGTAAACTTTTGGAGGATAATTATTCAGGAGTTGGGAAAATTTTAGATCAAAGAAATTTTATATTTTAGTAGCTTATTTGAGGTGATATTCATAAATCTATTCTAAATAAATGGGAAATATAATTTGAAAATGATGGTAAAAAGTTCCTTAGGGATTGAACATCATGGTCATACATGTGGATCATGATCTAAGAAAAAATTAAATGGAACTAAGAGTAGTTTTATTTCATAAGATGAAGGTTCCATGGGAAAAGAAGCATGATTCCATGTACATGGATATTTCGAATGATGAGATTGAAATTTATTTTCAAAATGGGATAATATATCCCCATTTTAGATATCCATAAAGAAGGGGTTTCTAGTTGATTTAGTGAACTATTCATGGGTTGATACCTTGTTATTAAAATAATGTGAAGATATATTAATTCAGTTATGTGTGCCTAAATTTGAGGTGAAATGTGTTTTTGGAATTTTTTTCATTTATCACATACAAGAGGACACCCATGGATCTGATAAAACATTGTTTTAAGTAATAAAAAAGTGAATTCTTTTCATCAATGATTCATAATGTGTAAAGAGAGTTCTTTAAATAATTTATTAATGCTAAAAATGGAAGTATTTTGAAAATTTAGGAGATTTCATAACACCCAAAACCCAAAGTCGATCTATTCATTGTGTGGGGGTGTCTAGGGGGTGGGGATGTCTAGGGGGCTATCCAGGGGGGGTGGGGTGGTGTCCAGGGGTGGGGGATTTCTATGGGGGTGGGGGTGTCTAGGGGTGGGGGTGATCCAGGGGGTGGGGGGATCTCCAAGGGGGTGGGGTGTCTAGGGGTGGGGTTTTCCAGGGGTGGGGGTTGTCCAAGGGGGTGGGGGTTATCTAGGGGGTGGGGTGTCCAACAATGGGGGGTGTCCAGGGGGTGGGGTGGTGTCCAGGGGGTTGTCCAAGGGGGTGGGGTGTCCAAGGGGTGGGGGTGTCCATGGTGGGGGTGGTGTATAGGGGGGTCTATCCAAGGGGGTGTGGTTGTCCATGGGGTGGGGGTGTCTAAGGGGTGGGGGGTTTCTAGGAGGTGGGGGATGTCCAAGGGGGTGGGGGTTTCCAGGGGGTGCGGGTGTCCAATGGGGTGGGGTGGTGTCCAGGGGTAGGGTGGTGTCTGGGGAGTTGTCCAAGGGGGTGGGGGTGTCCAAGGGGTGGGGGTGTCTAGGGGGTGGGGGCTTCCAGGGGTGGGGGTTGTCTAGGCGGTGAGGGTGTCCACGGGGTGGGGGTGTCCAGGGGGTGGGGGTGTCCAGGGGGTGGGGTGTCCAGGGGGTGGGGGTGTCTAGGGGGGGATGTCCATGGGGGTGAAGGGTTTCCATGGGGGATCATTTGAATGGTTTTCATGATCTTTGGAATCCATAATGAAGTATCATTTATTATCGATACACATAAACAATCAATGTATCCCTCAATACTACAATGTTATCATAAATTTAATAAGGAAACCTTCTATTTCACTGTGAATATCTTCTAGATTCTATACTGATTATTGGATATTCAACTAGATAGAAACACTATTCAATTGAATGGGGAAAGATTGATATTCTATAGATCCATTATTTTTATATGGATAGATATTGATTATTTATCCCAGATTATGTATGTGGTTCCATAAGGAGTTTTATTATATTTATTTTTTATCCACTCTGTTCATATTATTTATGTATTGAACACCCCCCACCCCACCTAGACAGGCCCCCCCCCCACCCCACCTGGACAGCCCACCCCCCCCCCACCCCTCGACAGCCCACCCCCCCCCCACCCCACCTAGATTTCCCACTCCCCCCCACCACCCCTGGACAGCCCACCCCCACCCCCACCCCCTGGATACCCCCCCTCCCCCCGATGGACAGACCCCCCCCCCCCCACTAGGATAGCCCCCCACCCCACCCCACCTAGAAATCCCACCCCCCTGGACAACCCACACCCCCTCCCAACCTGCACAGCCCCCTCCCAACCTGCACAGCCCCCTCCCCACCTGCACATCCCTGCCCCCCCCCCCCCCCATCAGGATAGTCCCCACCCCACCCCACCTAGAAATCCCACCCCCTGGACAACCCACACCCCCCTCCCAACCTGTACACCGCCCTCCCCACCTGCATAGCCCTGCCCCCCCCCACCCCACCCCACCTGGATAGCACCCCCCCCCCCCCCCCCTCCCTGCACCCCCCACCTCTCCCTGGATATCCCACCCCCTTCTTCATATAATCATTATTCCAAAATTAGTTCAAGTAATTTTAATTAAAAGGATATAAATAATTATACATTTATTCACTTTTACCCATCACAAGGGTATCAAAATAATCAAGGTGAATCATTCCTATCATGAACCATATTTTTATGATTATCTTTAATACATTAAACAATTCAAAATCCATAAAATTAATAATTGAATTCCCAAGTATTAAAATACATCCATTTCACCAATGGAATTTATTTAAATCATTAGAGAACATCCCAAACCAGGATCATAGAATCCAATCCCTATCCAATTATAGAATGACTTCAAGCCTATTATAGATGACCTAGAAGACTATTGGTGTAAATCATGAATATCATACATATAAATCACAACATACTTAATTTTAAACACACCTACAAATATCATATGTGGATTGGATTTTATCTTCCACTATAAATATCATACATGAATTCTAAAAAACACACCAAATTGTAAACGCACCTCTAAATAAATCATCAAGAACCAAAATAATTGATCAAAACACTAAACAAAAAACAACCCCTGGCTTTAAATCAATCCAAATGAAAAAATGTAAAAAAAATATAACTCAGTTATAACTTACCAAATTGAAATGGATGTTTAATAGAGGATGTATTGAAAAGAATAGGGGAGTAGTAAATCAAAACAAAAAACAAAAAACAACATTGTCTTTAAATAAATCCAAATGAAAAACAGAGGCATAACATAAAACAAAGTTAAAACATACAGATTGGAAGTGGAAGAATAAAAAATAGATTTTTGGGAAGAGGGTTCACACGGGAAGAATTAGGAAGAAGGGTTTGCACGGAAGGGAAGAATGGGAACTCTAGTTTAGGTCATAATCCAAGTAGATCGGAGGATCGATATATGCGGCATTCTATCCCAACAGTTAATTAAAACTTTTGGAAAAAATTTGGTATCCCAATAGTTATATAAAATCGTTGGGAAAAATGCCTTCAATAAGGCTTATCCCATCAATTTTTCAAACCATTGGTAAAACCCTTACATAAAAACCAAAATGCCAATAGTTTACAAAAAACTATTGGCATAAGTTACCTTTCCCAATGGCTAACATAAACCTTTGTGATGAGATCATTTGTATAATGGGGAATTCCACTAATGAGGGGTGCATTAGGAATTTCTCAAAAGATTAAATAATAAGAAATTCATTCTCAATAAAAATAAATCCATATGGATAGGGATTTGAAGATAAGGTATGATGGGGTTTTAATCGCACCAAAAAATATAATTTAGAAAATATTTTGAGTAATTTTAAACCTTATCATTTTTATTAACCCTTTGTTAACAAATTTTAATTTAAACAATGGTAACAAATTTTTCAACATTAAAGGGTGGTAATTTTAACTTATAATGTGAAAATTGGACAATAAATGGAATATTTATTAAATTTTAGACCATATAATGTCCAAGTTGTCTTATTTAAATGTTTATATATTTTTAAATAATTTAATAAAATATTATTTTGATAAAATATCATTATTATCAATTTAGATATTATTTATTTAATTTGAATTAAAATACATAAATAAAAAGTTATAATTATAATACAAAGATTTAAAACAAACCTATTATATCATATAGATCTATAAAATTCATGGGTCACATTAATTCATTAAAATTATATCACTTTTAATATTTTTAAAATCATTTATTATATTTTTTCATTAAACAAAGAAATATTTCATCAATGTTGCATAAGAAATTAAGGACATTATAAAATTAATAAAATTTAAAAATATATATATATAATGAAAATAATTTTATTAATATCAAGATAATATTTAGATTCATTCATAACTTAAATTTTTTCCTATTTGGACATGTAAGATATATTAAAAACAAAGAGAGTGACATTTTGTAACTTTCTTTGATTTAAATATTATATAAGTAATTTTCATGGAAAAGTGTAAATTAAAAGAATAAATTTTTATCCTAAGGTGATATGGGTTTAATTAAATTTATAAAATAAAAATTACTATGAAAAATTATGGTCTTACCACTTAATTTTAACCTATATTAACCCAATTTACCCTTTACCAAGGTGATAACTTTTACCACTATTACCATTCATATTAACAAAAAATAATAGGAACCTATTTACCAAATTTGAACCTTCTAATTCCAAATATATAATATATTTTATTAAATTTCTAAAATTTATATAAATTAATTTTAAAATAATCATGCAGCAAATGATGAAAATATCTTTTTAGATAAATACATTTTTAAGCATAAAACTTGGTTTATTCTTGTCCCACACTTAGAAAAAATATTAAAAAAATATTAAAACATTTGATTGAATATATAATTTATAAATTTATTTAAAATCATTCAATAATAATGATTAATTTAATTAATTAAGATAAAAAATTACATTTCACACATAAAAATAGTTTTTCTGAAAAAAAATGTCACTTTTATTTTCAAATAATTTTTTAAATTATAATCATTTGATAACTAATAAATTAATTTATAAATGTGTATACCATATATTTTTTATAATTTATTTATTACTATTAAAACTCACCAATACAAAGTCTAGGTGATAACAAAAACACAATATTTTAATAATGTTATACGGTTCTTTTAAACTTAGTGTTTCATGTAACACAAGTTATCAAATAAATAAAACAAAATTAGAAAGAGAAATATTTCATAAAAATATCAGGGTATTATAATAAAGGCCTTGGAGTTTTTTAATCTGGATCAAGGAAGACATTCAGCAGTGGATTATACCACCTTTTCCACTGATTTGTTTCATCATTCTTCTGATCTCATTATGAATGACTATCTCAAGGCTAGAAACATCAAAATGGGGTAAATGATTGAGATAAAGTTAATGATTATTATTATATGTATACTAACCTATACGAAATTGGTTAATAAATATGTGATGTCTATGAATAATATAAAAGGTTTGATGAGCCTCAATGATATCCCTTTAGTAGCGGGATGTAGTGAGAGTACATCGTTTGGATAGAAGTAGAAGCGAGGGGAGTTCCACCAATACAGGGGTGGGGGCCCCATTCATCAATTTCTATAGAATAGGATTCCTGGGGGAATATGTTTTTGACCTACATATAGTGGGTTAAACACTATGACATAATGTCAAGATACACCTAGAGCATACCACCAATGTGGGTGTCTAGGTCAACTCTACTTCTTTTTCAAAGGACCTTCTTGGGGAAGAAGAGTTGGATCTTCTATATATATAAGCTATCAGGTTTTCTATGGTTCATCTAAGGGTGTAGGACCCCATATTCAGAATAATTTAGATAATTATCTAACAAATAAGACATAGGGTGGATCAGAATCAAGATTTTTATATGTATCCTAGCATGTTCTAGAGGAGATGGATGTTGTTTCAGACACTATTAAAGGTACGATGTTTATTTCTTCTTCCATAGATTTTGAATTGTTTGATAAAGGTGTGTCTCATTATTTTATATCTTATATGTTGATTTATGATTTTTGATTGCAATCATAGTTTACTAAATTTATGTTGGATCTTTCCAATTCATTGGTAAATAAGGAGCATGGATTTAAGTTCCCAAAGTTTCATGTCATGATTTATGATCTTGATATTGTGTGGTATTTCCTGGTCCTTAACCTAAACAGTTTTTATCTTATTATCAACATGGACTAGATGGTTAGTTTCTATGTTTAAATTTACTATTATCATCATATAGTGAATTATTTATCTTCTGATGGGAATACTTATGTCCTCCATATTGAATTGAACCCCATTTTGGGGAGATTAACACCTATTGTTCCAGTCATTAGGTTGATGTTGTGTTTGTTTCCCTATTTTCTATTTAATTTGGTTGAACATAGTCCAACCAGTTAGCTTCTATCAATGGTATTCTAGTATCCTGGTATCCCAAGGTCTTTCTAGATGATTTTTCAATCTTTCCTCCTCAGTGGGATGTAGAGTTTTATATTTAATTACGTTTTTGTATCATCTTGATCGGTCTTCTGTATTACTAGATGGACCCTATTTAAATTACTAATTTGAAGGTCCAATTAGAGGATCTCAAAGGAAATGGATTTATTAGACCGAGTGTTCCACCATGGGAATCATTCATTCTCTTTGAAAAGAAGGCAATTAAAATCATCCAAATCAATATTCATTATCGAATACTCAACCAGATGACTATCTATAATAAATAAAAATTTATCATAATTGATGATCTCTTTGATTATCTTAGGGGAGTCCAGTACTTTTATAAGATAAAGATAACATCAATTGAGTTTTTTAAAATAGCTATGTCTAAAATTTCTTTTAGGAGAAGGTATGGTCACTATGAGTCTTTGGTTATGTCATTCTCCCTTACCAGTGCTCCTATTATTTTCATCTATTTGATGAATTAAATAATAAATTGTCATCTGGATTCTTTCATAGTTTTCTTTATGGATGACATCCTAGTGTACTCTAAGTTGATGGAGGAAAATGAGTACCACCTATCCATTTTATTATAAACCTTGATAGAGAAGTATCTATATTAAAGATATCAAAATATCAATTCTAGGTTTAAGAAGTAAGATTATGGGGCCACATAATATCTAAGAAAGGTGTTTTTTTATACTAAGAAGTTCCAGGAAATGATTTCCTGGGAGAAATCTAAGAAATTGTTTTATATTATAATCTTCCTAGGTTTATCCAGATACTACGTGAATCTTTTTAATTACTTCTATTGGTTTGTCTCTCCCATGACACGATTGGCTCAGAAGGGGGTCAAGTTTGATTTGGTTTATAAGTGTTAGAAATATTTTAAGGAGTTGAAATTGAGTTTCGTTTTAGCTCCAATTTGGATTCTCCTTAATCCGGTTATGGGTTATATCATGTTTGTTTATGATTTAGGCTCAATATTGGGTTACATGTTGATGTATCTTGATCATGTGGTAGCATATGGATCTCACCATTTATGGCCACATGAGAAGAATTTTAACACTCATGACCTTGAGTTAGCAGTGGTGATGCATTCATTAAATATGTATCACCATCTTTTAGAGGAGTGGTTTATAGTGTATCTAGACCATAATATTCTGAAGTATATCTTTACCCAGGGGGAATTTAATCTTCAGTAGTGAATTTGGGTGGATTATCTTCAAAATATTTATTTTTATATATCATAAACATTAAGAAATGGGAATTTGGTAGTCTATACCTTGATCAAGAACTACTGACATAAGAAGTAATAGAATCCATGGAGTAATATTGCTTGATGGGATTGTTTCTTAACATGTTTTTGGGTGTGGAAGAGGAGGAAAAGTTGGTTCCATTGGACTATGTATTGTCCTTGGATCCCTTAGATAATAGGATCTATCTTTTTCAGGTGGTGGATTCTAATTTCTGGTGTATTAGAATCATTTAAAATGATTGGGAGACCTTTTTTTATTGATCATGGCCTCCCAATGGTTCCATTATATTTTGAAAAAGGCTTTTCATTCCTTTGGATTTTAGGTTAGAGTTGATGAAGGGTAAAAACTAGTACAGTTAGTCCATTCACCCAAAGGATACTAAGATGTTCTATTATTTGAGACATCAAAATTGGTGGCCATAGATGAGGTGGTTATTTACCAATTTCATATCTTGGTGTCTCTCATGTCAGATGATCCAACCTAAGCATCACTATCCAATTATATTATTACATCCCCTTACCATTCTACTGTGGAAGTGGGATGATATTTCTAATTATTTTTTGATCTACTTGACTCATAATCCAAGAATGAAGGATGTTATTCAAATGGTTTTTGATTGGTTAACTATGTTATCCCACTTCCTTCCCATTCTGGAGTCAATGAAGTTGGAGGAACTCAAATACTTGTATATATAAGAGATAAACATACTCCATGGTGTTCCTTTATACTTTTTTAATTAAGATAATCACTTAACATAATGGTTTTGGAGTATTATTTAGGAAGCAATGGGTTCTTAGATAAATTTTATCATAGTGTTTCTTCCTCAGAAAGATATTCTGACAAAGTGGGTCATCCATATTCATGAGGATTTTCTTCAAGAAGGTGTTCTTAAATTTTTTTTTGAGAAAAACATCTTATGTTGAATACATTTTACTATACTAATATTTATTAATATTTAATCAAGATGGATTTTTTTTTGGATTTCTATGTACAACTATGTCGATATCCAATATTTTTGGATGAAAATGGGTGAATGCTCCTTATTGGGGAAGAACATTATTTAGAAGATGATAGAGAAGGTAAAATTGATCCTAAAGAGGTTGTAAGTGGCTCAGAGTCATCAAAAATATTATTTAATTATATGATTTCATCCATTGGAGAATATGGTAGTTTATCAGGTGTTTTGAGGGTTTCTCCTAGGTTGAGAAACCATCAATTGGGGAGACAGGGAAAGTTGGAATTCCGCTATGTTAAGTCATTTGAGATCATGAGTTGTCTTACGAAATAAGTGTACAATTTGCTTCATCTCCCTGGTTGAGGTCCATTCATGATGCATTCCTTATATTTAATCTAAATAAATATCATCTAGACCTATCCCAAGTGATTAAATGGGGGGGTCTAGAAGTGGATCCTGATACCTCTGTTATTGACCAGCCTGTTCATATCTAGGATTATCATAATAAGGTGTATCATGAAAAGTTGATTCCCTTGGTATGTGTACTATAGAAATGAATAAAATTTTTTCCTAATAAATTAAAGAGTGAATCATTGGTGAGGGAGGAATTACCTTTCCTTTTTTAGGGATAAAAAACCTTGAGTACTTTCTAGGGGAAGAAAGTAGCATATTGGGAGAATTGTGACACCTTCTATGTCATTGGTATGATTTTTTTAAAAAAAATTATTCTCATTTAATTTAATTTAGATTTTTTATGATTTTGGGTCCAGGAAATATATAATCTTTAGAATTGGACCAAGGAACACTATTAGTGCACGATTAGTGTTAATCGCTCACCTAACCATGCAAGAGATGGTTTGGAGGACCAAATTCATTTTTCATAATTTAAGAATGGTTTTTTAAACTATTTATAATCTCCTAGAAAAATTTACATCCCATTTTATAAAGGGGGTAACCTGTATGGTTAGTGCATGGTTTAGAAAACCATGTGTCCAAACCGTGTAGTCTTCCAAATTTCATAAAAAATGATAAAAATAAACTTATTAATTATAAATATTATCCTCCTATCTTCTACCTATTCAGTGATTATCTCCTCCCAACCAAGGTTTCTCTTACCCCTTCCTTCCTTGGTGGTTAATTCTTGGTTTATATATTCAAGGTATGATGTGATTTCATTATGATTACTCTTCTCATCTTTACCCCATACCTTTTTCTTCCATTATATTAAAATATTAGAACCCTAGAGATAGTAAGTGGTTGAAAATAAGGTTGGGAATGAGGGTTTAATGAAATTTATTATTTTTTTAGTCTTTTGAAGACCCTCTATTCTCATTTCTTGTTATTTATAGTGAAGTTGATGTGTTTTCTTTGAATTTGAGTTGGGTGTATCTACTTATTGGGGAATTCCCATGGAATAATCTTAGTTCTTGGTATTACCTTGGTTTAAATTGATTAATTGTGATTTTTTATGAGTTATTGAGGTCTATTATATGATATTTATTTATAATTCATGGTGTGTGTTGGATTTAAAATCATTTTAAAATTATTTTCCTTAAAAATGAATTTTGTTCTTTGGAAATATTTAGTGAAATGATTTAAAGAATAAAATGGTTTCAAATTATTTTTAAAGGGGGGATTAAAATATAATTCACCTTGTATTTGGTATTCCTTAGTTTATGTGATTATGTGCATGGATTATTTGTATGTTTGATCACTGTAAGTTCATGGGAGACCTTGGGTGAGTTGGTAACCATAATGGATGCATACCCAAATATAGATTGTGATATGACTATGGTTAGTTGCCTATATAGACTAAGAAATATCATGAGATAGAATAGTACCCTATCAAGATAATTGAGCTCTCATGTATGGATTACTAGGTTACTTTATGATGGATAGAGTTCCTAAGTTTATTTCTAGTTTCCTTAGATTCATAGGTCGATCACATGGTGTTTTTGTAGTGTTTTTTATTTCCCATTGCATGATTTATGAATATGATATCTCATATACATTATTCACCTATTATTTACTCATGTTTTCCCTATTCCATATATTACCAAACAAGGATATTTTTATAAAACCAGAGGTATTTATGACCTATTATCAATTTAAATGCATTAAAAACATTATTTTAAAACTATAACTAATGGTATTCTATGTGGTTTTCATTATCTATATGTATGGAGGTACCCTTATGGGCTTTGGACTAACACCCTATATATGCCTTTAGGCATATAAAAACTTGGTTTTATAAGACATGGGTAAAGTAAATGGCACAATGAGGTTTAGGGTATCTCTTTATGTCACTTCATCCTTCTGTATTATAATAATGGAGGTTACCTTGGGTAATGAGGAGTGTTGGGATCTTGTGGATATTTTTAGGGGTCCTCACTGATTTTGGGTTTTCTTGTATCATCCACTTCATCTTGTTATTATTTTAGTATCTTATTTTTATGGATGCTGGTGATCCTTTTGTTTTTTGAAATTTTTATAATGGTTATGAGTTATGGTTATGGTTTATTCTTACTACTACTTATACTATGTTTTCATGTCTTCTTTAATTCTAAAACTATTTATTTATTAAAATTGGAATATAATATCTAGATGTATCATGCTAGAATTCTAGGTGGAATTTATGTGTTGTTTAATTGGATTCTGAGGGTGAAACCATTCCCAATTGGTTATATTTGATACCCCTATGCTTTTCACTAGCCCATCGTAATTGGGAATTCACTTTGGGCCTCATGGTGAGATGGATCGGGAAATAGGTTAGGTTAACCTAGTATGGTTTGCTATAAATTGATATTAAATCCCTCTAGTTATTGGAAAAGTAAAGGTACTGTAGAGATAGGACCATAGAAACTTTAGAGGTAGGTTCATGGTAGTGATTCTTTAACACTTTTTCTTATCAAACCTTGAGTTTCTTGGGGTATTCAATAGTTTTTTCTTGAATTTAAACACAATTTTTGGTTTTTTATGAGATTTAATAGTGTTCATTATTGATTATTGGTTTTTAGAAGAAATTATGTTTTTTATAAATTTTTAGTTTTAGAGTGAAATGAGGGAAGTAAATAGAGGCACATGGTTTGGGTAAGTGGTTAGTCAAAATCATTTAGAATCTGTGTGATTAGGTCAATCACCCTTCCAATGTCATTTTTCACAATTGGTGCATGGTTTCTCAAATTTTGAATCCAAGCCATACATTGTAGGAAAAATTTTAATTTTTTTATGTTTTTACCCCTTTGTTATTTTAAATTTCTATGATTGATTTTATTGATTTTTTTAGAGTAATTTAAATATTTTTTATTATTAAATTGATGATTTTGGATTTATAATATCATGTTTTTTTCATTTAATTATCGTGTTTTATATATCATTCCTCCTAAAATGTCCCCTAGGAACTGAAGGGAGAAAGATGCATATCATGTAATGTATGTTATACCTCCATATTTAATAATTTTTTGGAATAATTCATTTATAATATTTAGTTTTTATACTAAGAGGGTGGAAAAGATCAAGCTCGGATGGTGGACCACGCTCAAGATTTTACTATTAAAAATCCATTGACCTTCCATGGTGATGAAGGGACATAATAGACTGATGAGTGGATCAAAAATATTGAGTTTATCTTCCATTTAATTAACACCTTAGTGACCTCTAAAGTTAATTTTTACATCTATATATTAGAGTTACCCAGCCAAAAGTTGTCACACCCGGGTTTTTGTTTTAACCCTTTGTTCAGGTTTATTTTTTTATATCATTTTTCCCTCATGTTTCAGGTGTGATGGGTTCTAAAGTTTGAGGTAATATTCTGTTTATATTTAGTCTCAAGGTTATTCCTTAGTTTCCACTAGGATTTTTTGTTTAAAAAATTGAATTTTGGGTTTTATAGCAGGGAACGCATGGTTTGCACACGGTTAGAGAAAACTAGGTGGCATGATCTAGGAAACTGTGTGGGCTTTGGGATGCTTCTGTTTGAGGGTTCACAGCTTACACATAGTTAATCAAATGATTCAATAATTGTATGGGGAGGTTCTATCTTGAGGTAGAACCATTTCGCATGTTTGGCACACGGTTTACTAAACTGTGAGTTCAAATCATGTGAGCTACCTAGATCATAAAAATTGTGAAATTCCTATTCTACCCTCTCATGATTTTAACCCAAAATATCTCCATTACTCCTCCCCTTGATTGTGTGGCCCAAATTGGACCCCTCCCTTGTTCTCTAAGGCTCTATTTCTCTCCCATGGTGTGGATATAGGGTTTATTCAAGGTTTTGGGATAGATTTCTTAAGGTATTATTCTCTTCTATTTTATTATCCCTCTTCTAATTTCTTCTCTTTTATTTTGAGTTCTTCTTATCTTATGGTCTCTTGGACCTAGGTTTCATGTATTTCCTTGGTTTATGTTGGGTTTTTTCATGTTTAAATTTTCTCTTGGTCAATCTTGGATCTTGAATCCTTCGTGAGGTTGTTTCGGGTGTACATTTTTTAAGCACCGGGAGTTTGAGGTAGGTTTCCCTTTTTAATTTCCTTTAAATCTAATAATAATTGGTTTCATGCTCTTAAAACCTTAATTATATGTTAAATATTTATTCATTATCTTTGGAGTAATTTTTTGGTGTGAAAAGTGGTGATTTATACCTTATTTTGTGATAAATGGCATTATTTTGTTTAATATTGCACACCAAGTGTTCAATGAAATGACTGGTTATATTTTGAGAGTATTTTGTAGAGTTTAAAGCATGTATTGTCTTTTAAAATATATTTGTGACATCTAAATAGTGGTTTTGGGTTTCTCAAATGGATTTACAAATGGTTTTGGCTCTTTAAAATGGAATGGAATGTGATAATGGTGTGTGGCCATATTTTCACTTCGATGAGAATGGTTTTGATTTGAACATGTGGTGTGAGTAATTAAATGGAATTTTTATAAATGATTATGAAATGGAAAACTATGTGTTTTTATCTTTTTGTAAAGGTATTTTGATTCTTTGAGAAAGGATGTTTGACGCCCGTTTGGCACTTCTATGAAAGATGTGAAAATGATTATTATGAAAACCCTCCTTGGATAATCTTATTTCCTTATTTATATTTAATGGATGGTATGTCCTTGTTGTGGAATCCTCATGATACATTGTGTGAATGTATGGGAAGTCCTTGTTGTGGACTCCTCATTATCTATTTACCTTGAGCATAATGGGATATCCTCATTGTTGAATCCTTTGAGATATATTTGTTTATGGCAAGAGATCAATTCCTTATAGTGATTCAGGGTGGTGCATGTTGTGTGAATTATTATATATGATATATTTTCTTGTGATTAGATACCCGGTTGGAATCAGTTTTATCACCCCCTTTACAATCTTCACATGGGAACCTAGCATAGTGAGCAAATTTTTTGAGAATGATTAATGCACTAGTTAGGATTATGCTCTGACTAGTGGCCCATTCTAGGGAGATATATTTTGTTTATTATTGCTATGGGATAGTTCCCCTAGGTTTATTCCAGGTAGGGTGTGGTAGAGTGTGTGGGAGAACTTTATTTCATCGAGTTAGGCATGCTTTTTGAGATGAGTCAATAGGTGTATTATGTTATGGATTACTCACGTGCTCTTAGGATTCTCTCATGTCTATTGGCACTTAGTTGTCTGTAGAAAATGACATAAATATATTGTTAGTTGGTTATACTTTTGTGCTTATCTCCATTTCCCTTATTATGTTATTATCTTTATATATTACTTTCATAGTTTACTTCTTGGATAAAAGTTGTGAGTTGGCTTTCAAAGGATTATGAAAAATATTATGGACAATGTTTTTTACACTTGATCTTCCTTTTTTAAAATTAAAATATATTCCTTTATCTTTTAAATTCTAATGGTTCCCTTTTGGGGAAGAATGTGGTTTTAAATGGATAAAGGGAAATGGACTGTGTTTGGTTTTAAAGTGGAAAATGTGTAGAAAATATTACTTTTATATATTGTATTCTAGATTTAAAATTGATGTTTCTTTTATTTTAAAGGAAGTGTATTGGAAATAGACTTGTTCAGGAACGCCTACTAAGTTTTAACACTCATACATTTAGTTTCTTATTGTTTTTAGACTTTGGTGCATATTTTTATCTTTTTCTTGGTTTTTTTGGCTATGGTTGATCTTGGTATTAGAGAGTGACCCTTGGGGTCACATGGAGATATTTTGGTTGTCAGGTTTTGTTGGTTTTTTTATTCAGTTTGGTGTATTTTTATCTTTTTAAAATGATTTTCAGTTTGGATATTTAATTTATATTGGGTTGCTATATTTTTTCCCTTATTTTTTTTATTTATTTATATAGGGATAAATCATTCCCTTTGGTTACTCAGTTGATTCCCAGAACTAGTTTCTAGACCATGGGGATCGGGAACGTCCTTCGGGACTTGCCATGAATTGAATCTGGTGATCGGTTCGGGGTTAACCTAGGTTTTTTTTTGACAAAATCATATCAAAGTATGGTTCCCTTTGAGAAACTAACTTTTAGATAACCCTTTGTTATATGGGGATGTCAAGGTAGATGGAGTAATATTTTCAGAGCTTGGGGTGAAAGTATAGAGAAGTGTCTATCCAACACTTTATGGACCAAACTTTGAGTTTCCATGGGAAGTCTGGTTTTGTTTGGTTTCCTTGGTTCTTTTGGTTTGTTTTGTGATTGGGAAATGAAAGTAGAGTTGTTCTATTGGTCTTAGTGATCTTGTAGGTCCTATAAATACATGTGGATCCTGATACATGGTCTTATAAGACTCTCTATGATAGTGGTGTGATTAGAATATGGCTCCCAACCATATGTCTAAATAACACATTGACATTAGTTTCTCCATGTGAGCTATTTTGGGTATTCTTTGATTCTGAAAATTGTTTTGAAAACCCTTGTTTTTTAATTATGAAAATTGGTTTTTTAGTTGTAATTATTATATTTTTGGAAATTGGAAATGTATTTTTAGAATCTTCTTTGAGGAAGGATTTAGAAAAAATTATTTTTATAAAATGACCCTTTGGGGTGAAATGGAAATGATTTAATGGGACTGGATTTTTATAATCTAAATATGGTGTTATTAAAAAAAAATTCATGCATGTAAATCAGAAATTTATATTGAAGAAGGTTTTGAAAAATTTGTTTTAAATGATATGAAATGGATTTAAGTGTAGAGTTTGAAAAGGGTCTTTGACTTAGTGGTTGGAGATATTTTGAAAAGTTTATTGGATTTTGAAAATGGGAAGTGAATTGTGATTATGAAAACTTGGGTGGAATGTTTTTTTAAATGAAATTTTTTTTTACCTTTGGAATTTCCATGGGTGCTCTCATGCATAGATATATATGGGAAAGTGGACAAATTATGATGGGTGGATGTGTTCTGGGGGTGGCATGGGAATGTGCATGTGTGAGTCTCCATAGAGTATCATTAGTGAGTGTGCTACCCACCAAGTTTGTTTCCTTTCAAAAATGTTTTAAGAAGAATGTTGTGATTTTTTAAGATCCAATGAATGTGTGGAATATTTTCTTGTGATTTTGAAGTGTTTATTATGTGGTGTTTTGAGTTTGATACCTAGTTAGTAATTTGATTTTGAAGTGGTGTTAAATTTATTTCTAGAAAATATTTTGGGAGGCTTTGAATTGGTTTCCCTCTTTATAATGGTGTTTTTAGGGGAGTTCGGGTTGATTAGATGGTTTTGATTGAGCTCTCGGTTATCTTGTTTCCTAGTGTACACCCCCATAATGATTCAATGGATATTCAAAGTGAAGATTCAGATGGTTTACCATTAGAAAACATTCTAGTTGATCAACCTAAGGACTTTTTTCTTGTGTTTCAAAAGTTAAATCTACCTCTCTTTTATGGTCAA
The DNA here is from genome assembly GCA_963277665.1 of Viscum album. NCBI lineage: Eukaryota > Viridiplantae > Streptophyta > Magnoliopsida > Santalales > Viscaceae > Viscum > Viscum album. The sequence continues at coordinate 456,663,911 of OY728133.1, read as the reverse complement.
GAATATCCTCTTGAATTAGGAGATTTTATGAAGATAATAGAAAGGATTATTATTATTATTAAGTTTCTTGAGAAGTTGAAGGTAAATATTTCTACCTTTATGTTTAAAGGTCTGACCTAGAAGAGGTGGAAGTTGGTCCCTCATGACAAACCTCAAGAAGATCTTACATGGGAACTATTCAAGGCTTCATTCATCCAGAAGTATTTCTCTAAGGTAGTGAAGGTGAGGAAGTGGATGGAGATTTGGTGTTTGTAACAAGTTAATGGATCAGTGTTGGAATTATTTGGTCATCTTTTGGATCTATTTACCTATCTTCCAAAGTTGGTTGTGGAAGATTCCTTGAAGGCTTGACATTTTTATTATGGGCTTCATCATGATTTTCAAAGAAAGTTTTTAGAGTTCGGTTTAACCAATTTTTCCAATTTATTTACTCAAGCTATTTGTGTTGAGGTTGTGCAAATAGAATTTCTTGAGGTGGATAGTCTTCCTCTGATCTTGGTAAGAGTTAAAGGGAATACCAGTGAAGATTTTGAAAATTTTCCTAAATCTATTGATGTTGTTTATGGTATTAAAAGGCCTATTGATCTTTATTAAACTTATTCTAAGTGAATGATCATGGTGTTTCATTAGTGTGTAAATCCAAACCACAAAAATTTATCATTTCTTAATTCTTCTAAGACCTACCATGCTTGTGGGAACTTAGGTCACTTGAAATAGTTTTGTTGGGGTTTTTCTAGGAAGTGACATAGAGCCTGTTTATAGAATTAAAGTTCTGTTCTTGGATCGGTTTATCTTCCATTCCAATATATGTATTTTTTGTTGTGTTTGGTTGTGTTTGGTGATGTTTTACAGTGTAGTTTTCCCTTAAAATTGTAAAAGTTTATGTTATGGGTCTCCCAAGATCCTCTATTTCAATGGAATTGTGTTTGTCCTTGGAAGCTCTAAATTTTTTTGTTTCGGTGGAAATAAGGAGTCCTAATTTGTTATTCCCAACTCCTAACTATGAGGAAGTAGATGTTTCAAACATTAGGGATCCATCCATATACCCTGGAGTGAATCTTGTGCATAGTTAGGAATCTAAGGGATTTGAGGGACATTTCCCTAGATTTTTTATTCAGTGTGGTAATGGAGACAATTTAAGTCTTAATGTTGTGGTTTTTCATCTTAAAGGTCCCATTTTGTGGGAAGGGGTGTAGAGACCTTGTTTCCTTATTGTGATCCTTATAGATTGAAAAGTTACTCTTTGGCTATAAGGAGGCCTGGTTGTCTCATTTTCTTGATATTTCATCGATGGTTCCATTTTGGAGGTAGACCTCTGAATTTAGGGTCCTTGTGTGGTTTTAATTTGTAAGTTAGTTTGCGTTTTTTGGAAAGGGGGTTTTTTAGGAAACTAGATGATAGTTTAAAATAGTGGAGAGACCCATCATGTGTCTCATTTAGTATTCTTTTGAAATTGGTCAGTGTTTGTTGGTTTCATATGGTGGGGAGTCAATCTGGGCCTCCTATATTCATAACCTAGTGTAGCTCTGGTGTTAGCTTGGAAATGTTTGGTTTCATTTGAAGTTATTTAGATTTGAGTTCCTCTTTGTTTGTTGGAATGTTGGGATTTTGGAGCACACCTCGGGGTTTTATCTATGGTTGGGTTGTGCGGGTTGTAGTTTAAGTTTTATGTTGATTTTCAAGATGTGGTATTAGTTATATTTGGTGGTGTTTAAGGTGTTATTAATATGAGAAGTTAGATCAGGTGTTTATAGGGATCCTTTATCTTTGATCAATCAACTGAAAAATGTGGTGTCTTTATGGGGTTGGAAAGCATTGTGGTGGGGATAATTGTCACAGTAGAGATTTTTTTACACTTTGTTTTGGTTTATTTTTGGATATCAGTTTTCCTCTCAAGTTCCAAGTGTGACAGGGCTAAAATTTTGAGGTAATATTCTACTTATATTTGTTCCTAAGGTTATTCCTTAGTTTCCTCTAGGATTTTTGTTGAAAATATTGATTTTTGGTTTTTACAATAGGGGGTTCACGGTTTGCACATGGTTAGAGGAAACTATGAGGCATGCTTCAAGAAACCATGAAAGCCTTGGTATGATTCTATTTGAGGGTTCATGGATCACACATAGTTATTAAAACCATTAAGTGAGTGTTTGGGGTGGTTCTTTTTTGAGGCATAACCATTTCACACGATTGGCACATAGTTTACTAAACCATGAGGCTAAATCATGCAAGCTACCCAAATCTTAAAAATTTTGAAATTCTTATTCTACACTCCCAGTATGTTAACCCAAGATCTCCCTATTTATCCTACCCCTAACTTGTGAGACCCTAAGGGACCTCCTCCCTTATTCTACAAGGATTTCCTCCCCTCCCTTGGTTTGGATCAAGGGTTTCTTCAACATTTTGGGATAGATTTCTCAAGGTATTCTTCTCTTCTCTTATCCCTCTTCCTCTTTCTTCCATTTTATTTTGAGTTTTTATTCTCCTATGGTATCTTAGACCTAGGTTTCATGTATTTTCTTGGTTTATGTTGGGTTTTTTTCTTGTTTAATTTTTCTCTTGGTTGATCTTGGATCTTGAATCCTTTGCTAGGTTGTTTTGGGTGTGCATTGTTAAAGTGATAGGAGTTTAAGGTAGGTTTCCCTTTGTACTTGCCTTTAACTCTAATAATAATTATTTTCAAAATCTTTTCACATTAATTATATATTAAATATTGTTTCATGATATTTGGAATAATTCTTTGGTGTGAAAAAGAGTGATTTATACCTTGTTTTGTGATAAATGGAAATATTTTGTTTAATATTGCACACCAAGTGTTTGATGAAATTCTTGGTTGGATTTTGTGAGTATTTTGTGATTTTTAAAGAATTTATTGGTTTAAAAAATATATTTGTGACATCTAAATGGTGTTTTTGGGTTTCAATGGATTTATAAATGGTTTTGAATCTTGAAAAAATAATGGCATGTGATAATGATGTGTGGTCCAATTGGCGCTTTGATGAGAATGATTTTCGTTTGAACATGTGGTGTGAGTACTTAAATGGTATTTCTATGAATTATTTTGAAATGGAAAATGGTGTGTATGAATATTTTTTGAAAGGCAGTTTGTTTCTTTGATAAAGAATTCTTGAGGCCCATTTGGCACTTTTGTGAAAGCTGTGAAAATTTTTATTATGAAAACCCTCCTTGGATAATCTTCTTTCCTTATTTATATTTAATGGATGAGATTTCCTCACTATGTAATACTCATGATCCATTATGTGAATGGGTGGGATTTACTCACTATGGACTCCTCATGACCCATTTACCTTGACGAGAATGGGAGATCATCAATGTGGATTCCTTTGAGATCTATTTTTTATGGAAAGAGATCGATTCCTTGTGTGGATTCGAGATGGTGTATGTTGTGTGAGTTATTATATATGATATATTTTATTGTGATTGGATACTCAGTTGGCATCAGTTGTCTTAGCCCCTTTATACTCTTGACATTAGAACCTGGCATAACAAGTGAATTTATTGAGAACAATTGTTGTACTAGTTGGGATTACGCTCTGACCAGTGGACCATAGTAGGGGGATATATTTTTATTATTATTGTTATGGGATAGTGACCCTTGGTTTGTACTAGGTAGGGTGTGGTTTAGTGTATAGGAAAAATTGATTTCATCGAGTGAGGCATGATTTTCTGGATGATTTAAGATGTATAGTATATTCTGTATTATCCATGTGCTCCTAGGTTTCTCTCATGTCTATTCACACTTAGTTTTCTACAACGGATGATTGAAATATATTGTTAGTTGGTTATACTTGTGTGTTTTTTCCATTTCCCTTATTATGTGATTACTTTTGTGGATTACTTGCACGATGTAATTATTGGATAAAAGTTTTGTGTTGGATTTCAATGGTTTATGGAAAATGTTTTGGAAAATGTTTTGAAAAATTTATATTCCTTCTTTAAAAATGAAAACATATTCCTTCCTCTTTGAAATGCTAATGGTTCCTTTTTGGGGAAGAATATGGCTTAAAATGGGAAAAGGTAAATGGAACTTCTTTGGTTTTAAAGCAAAAAATGTGTGGAAAAGATTAATTTTATATATTTTATTTCAAAATTAGAGTTCATGTTTCTTTTATTTCAAAGGAAGTGCATTGGGAATAGACTTTTTTCATGCATGCCTACTGAGTTATAATATTAATTCCTATAATTTATTCTTGTTTTTAGACTTTTGTGAAGGTTTTCAACTTGGTCTTGGTCATAGTGGGTGTTGGTTGATCTTGGAATCAAAGAGTGACCCTAGGGGTCACATGGAGGTGTTTTAGTTGTTAGGTTTTATTGGTTTTTTGTTTAGTTTGTTTTATTTTCAGCTTTTTAAAATGATGTTTAGTATGGATATTTAATTTATATTGGGTTTCTCTAGTTTTTTCATTGTTCAGTTTATTTATTTATATTGGGTGAAATCATTCCCTTTCGTTACTATGTTGATGTCTAGCACTAGTTTTCATCCCATGGGGATTATAAATTCCCTTTGGGCCTTGCCATGGATTGAATCAGGTGACCGGGTCGAGGTCGAACTAGGTTGGTTCATGACAAAAGTTGTGTGAGTCCATTGTTCAAGCCAATTTGTATAAGGATATCACCTGGGACATGTTCAAGAAAGTGTTCAAACAATAGTTTTATCTAAAAACATTGAGGTTGGTGAAGTCTTATGAATTCATGACTGTTGATCAAGATATTTATTTAGTAATGGAGTGTGCCACTTATTTCACCATGTTGGTTCATATTTCTCATGATCTCATCATGAATTATAATTTCAATTCTAGACTCTTTTAAATGTGGTTAAATCCTAAGATCAATTCAAGGGTTATTCCTCTATGTATACAAACCTATATAGAGGTACTGGATAAATCTATGATGGATAAGATTGATATAGTAGGTTTTATGAACCTCATTAGAATTCCTTTAATAGTATTATGTAGTTAAAGCTCTTAGTCTATCCAAAAGAAGAAGTGATAAGAGTTCTGTTATCATAGTGGTGGGGGATCCCACCATTCATTTGATTATACATCAGTGTCTACCTCAGTGTGTAAGGATGTGATATACTTGGAGTGTAGGAAGGATGGATACACTAATCCAGAATTACAATATACACCTAGATATTTCCACCAATGTGGGTGTCAATGACATATGCAACACTTTTTCAGAGGACCTCCTTAGGGAAGAAGAGTCGAATGCTCTCTCTTTAGGATCTCTAAAATTCACTTTAATTCATCTAAGGGTTTGGGACCCCATATTAAAACAAATTGGGATTCTTATATGACTAAGAAGATATATGATGGATTAAAAAATGGATTTTTATATATAGATATTCATTTTCTATAGGATGTGGATGCTAGTGTATCCATCGTTAGAGGTATGGTGTTTATTTCTTCTTCTATAGCTTTAGAATTGTTTGATACATGTGAATCCCATTATTTTATCTCTTTAATATTGATTGATTAACTAGGATTGGGATAAGAGTTGATTCCATTTATATTATATATTTTCACTACTTTTATAAAGAGAAAAGAGAAAGGATTCAAGTTCTTAGAGTGTTATATTTTGATTGCTAATATTTAGATTGAGGGGGATTTCTTGGTCCTTGAACCAAATTTTTTTGATCTTATTATTGATATAGACTAAATGGTCAGTTTAAAAATAAAAATAAATTTTTATCATCATAGGGTATAGTTTTTTCCTCCTCATGGGGATACTTATGTTCTCTAAGGTGAATAGAACCCTAGGTTAGGAAGAGAAGGATTGGTTTTCTTATAAGTTTTCTTGATCTCATGTCAGTTTTATAGTTTTCTATTTGATGTATATGAATAGAGTTCAGTTTTCCAACTTCCAATGATGGTAGAAATGTGTCCCAAGGTCTTTTTAGATGCTTTTTTGTGCTTTCCACATCATCAAAAGGTGGAGTTTTTTATTGACTTATTTTATGAGATGATCCTTATCTCCTTGTCAACTTACTAGATGTAATAAACTAAGCTTAAGGAGTTGAAAGACTAGTTATAGGATCTGAATGTAAAGGGATTTATTAGACAAAATTTATCAACATATGCATCACCAGTTCTCTTTGAAAATAATGAAAATAGAAGTCTCCAACTCGGAAATAATTATCAAAAACATATCTAGATGACCATCAATAATAAATACATATTTCCTAGAATTTATTATCTCTATGATAATATTTTTAGATTCTAATGGTTATAAAAGATCAATATGAGATCAAGATACCATTATTTGATGGTTAGAGAAGCATACATCCCTAATATAGATTTCAATATCAAGTATAAACACTATGATTATTTGGTTAGTCCACTCATCCATACCAATTCCCCTATAGTTTTTATATATTCGATGAATCGAATATTCCATAAATATTTATATGATTTCATGATTGTATATGTGGATGAAATCATGGTGTAATCTATGTCAAGGGAGTATTATGGGGACAATCTAGTCGTTATCTTTGAAACCTTGAGATAGAACTTTCTATTTAAAAATTTATCAATTTAGGTAGGTTATTAGGTTATTATTTCAAATTCTATGTAGTCTACTTTGGTACCTATCATCTATTAGATATTTAGGTAGGTCATCATATCAGTCATATCATATATTACTCTTTGATATTTGAGTGGAAACCCTTTATCCAAGTCCATCATATGGATAAACTCAACTCTAATTATATGGTATCCTAACTCTTAGGGTTTCCCAACTAAGTGTCACATGAATCTCATAGTAGTACATAGTTTTCTAACTATTTGGTCATCATATCAGTAAACATGAGTAATTTTTTTTTAATAGATAGAAAACCCATTATTTTTTAAACCAAGACTAAGCCCCTGGGCCAGTGAGATATTCAAACCCAATCCCTAATATCCATGTATCAATACTCAAAAGAGACCTCAATTCCAATACAATTATAACAACTAATATGTCTAAATAATAATAAATCTTAACTTTCAAGATCATAAACCATAAATAAATCTATAAACTGGTTGGATTTAACTAAATATTATGTTGTACCTAGCATGTAACTATTTATATGCATGGTATGAAATTTATAATAAGCATCTAAACACTTTAAACTAAGGTATACATCCATTCGAAATATAAAACATGTATTCATGAATAATAAAGGTGTTAATGAACTAAATAAATTAATAATCCACATAATTATACATGAGATAAGAATTTATGAACGTTTCATAAATAAAAAACCCAAACAAATATTTTTATGACAAACAAAACTATAATACTCCATGATGAACATCAATTAGGGATAACTCAAATTCATACTTTGAGAGGTCAAGTATCATTTCACTTCATCAATACATGTATCCAATATAAAATAATTATAAAATGGATACTTCCTTTTGTATAACATGATATATTTTATATATTATTAGACTGATTTAATAATACTCACAAAACCATGCATATGTGATCATTTAATCATATCTCATATGATAAACCATCAAATAATCCATGTGTTGTTTCACTTTTATGGTTTTATTAAACTCATTACATCACTATGTAAATACTAAAATATATCCATCTGACCGTATGATAAATCCTCCCAATAAAACGTTTTAATCGGTAACATCTATTAAGAGATATTGTTTGAATAATGGTGAGATTATATTCATTTTTTTCATGTTCAACTCTTCGAACATGATATTATAATATAATTACTTTAAAAAGTATAATTTTTTGATTTGAATAAAAATAATTCTATTTATAACTCTTTCTAATATTATCATCATTATCTTGGAACATTACCATTCAAATTTTTAAGATTTTTTGGTAGAAAATTTGATGTAACTTCTTACATTATCATTATTCTTTACCAACATACCATAAACTATTTTAGGATATAAAATAACTTTCAATTTTTAATTGAATTCGATAATAATGTATTGGTTTCACTTAGAACTTCTCTAATTCCAAATATACTCCCACTATTGACATAGAAATAATAATTTCTAAAAATATATTACTAATACCCAACCTCTTTTGTGTTAGGAAATAAAACTTATTTTCATTATGGGAATATTTAAAAGATAGAGTGTTAAAAACCATATCTCATATGGTATTCTATATGTTTAGAGTAATATTGTAAAAATAATGTTTTATTATTTAAAATATGCCACATTAAAGTGGTGGAAACTATTTCCCTTATATTTTAACAAATATCTTAAATAAACTCTTTTATCCTAGATAAAAAAATACCTTTATCTTATTTGAATGATTTTTATACAATGGATTAAATCATAAACCATGATTATTAAAAAAATGACATCTTGTTTATTCATTCTGACCATTGTTTACAATAACTTATATTATCATATAGGATGTGAAAAAGATAAAAATATACATCTTTTATGATTTATAAATCCGCTAAATCCATGATGTAGTCCAACACATCCACCTTATAAATGTATAAGCCCTTTTATTTATCATATATATGAATAATTTTATCTTTAAACATAAATCATTCTCTAATATTAAACTCTTATGCATATTCACAAATTTTTTTGAATGTATAATTGGTGTCTTCTACCAATTAAAATATAAGAATTGTTTCTTATAACTTTAATACTTAGTGTGGACTCTCCATGGTGATTATTATAACCTTTAAGGTTTTTTTAGAAAATTTATCCTCAAATTTCATGTTTTCCCATAGTGAAAACACTCCCTCTTCTTAAAATCTCTATTATTTAATTTTATAAAAAATAGTGAGGATTATCCACAACCTCTCATATTATACTTATGGTGAAAAAAATTACCCTTTTCTATTTTTATCATCATCACAGTACTCAATTTTTCACCTGTCTTGTCCAACTCAGTAATCCTCAACATATTTTTGGAGATTATGTAAACTTTTATTGAACTGATTCATGTTATAATTAAAAATAAACTATTGAAACCTTTCTAAGTTGATTTCATAATGAAATTTGTAGTCAGATCAAGCCTAAGTAGTAACCTAAATATTTTTAAATAATTTAAATACTCAATCATATAGAGTACATGAGTTGAATTAAAAGTTACCTTGGTAATATTACACTAAAAGAGTTATTTAGAAACTCTATATCTCTCATGTATAACTTGTTCTTATTATATACCTTTTATATTTTTTATAATCTCAAAAATATATATAGTCTCATGTTTCTTTTGAATCTTGGGATACATATAAATAATAATCAATATAGTTACATCAAGATAATCCTTACTATTCTTACTATAATAATATTTTTATTTATGAAAATATATATCATCAAGTGGTTTCTCATAATGATTTTTCTTTAAAACATAGAAATTTCCTTTTTTTTTTGAAAACTACTCTTGAATTCCTATAACAATCTAGAAAATTTATAATATTATGATTTTAATTTTCAAAAATTGATCTCAAATTCAAGTTTAATGGTGATGAATCTATTTTATCTACAATATAATTATTTATCATATTATTTTCATGTCTTACAATAATTTTATAATGAGTGTTATTAAAGGTTCTCCTGCTTAAAAGATGACCCCTTTTAAATTTTACACTATATTCATTAGTGGATCAAGATCTACATTTCACTGAGTAATAAAGCCAATTTTTTCTCTTTTATCTTATCTATTAACTATTTAGGTATTTAGTCATACCAATCATATCATATATGACTCTTATATATTTGAGTGTAAACCCTTTTCCCAAACCCATCAAATTAAAAAAAATCAATTCTAATCTTATGGTATCTAAATTTATAGGGTTTCTTAGCTAAGTGTCACATGAAGCTCACAGTAGGACATTGTTTCTTAACTCTAAGGATTACCCACATCTACCTTTCCTTAAAAATAATAATCCCTAAGAACCCTATTTAATAATAAACCTATCATTTTGAAAGATTAGGGTCTTTATATGTATTCACTTTGGAAGTAATCTCACACCTATTATTTCTAAGTGGAACAAGGCAGATCATAGGCTTTCATCGAAAGGTGGGGAGGATGAAAACATCATAATCTACTCATGTATTGGTTATCTGCATCCAAAATGCATGTATTTTGTGATTGTTGATTCTATTTATCTCCATAGCATCACACCACCATTATCTTGTAGTTTAATGCCTTTTCACCCTCTGCTCACCATCAATAAAAATTGCTAATTTTTAGTGAGTATAACTCCTTATACAACTCATGATTTTACTTACATGAAAATAAAATCCAATTAAATTCACATATATATATATATGAATACATATCATGCATAAGGTACATGAAACACTCTTATATAAAGTATTAGATTCATATAAAACCAAAATCCCCATATGATCAAGGATGGTGTGATAGATAACCAACCACAATGTTTTAGATAGAGCCTAAGTCCCCATACTAATGACATTTCAAAACCTAAGCCCCACTATCCATGGATCAAAAATCAAGGGAGGCTATAATTCCAATAAAATTCCAACACCTAATATGCATAAATCATAATCAACCTTTACTTTAAATATCATAACTCACAAACAAATATAAGACATGATTTAATGAAAATAAATATTATATTTTACCTAGCATATATCTATTTATATTCATGGAATGAAACTTATAGGAATAAATTTAACACTTTATACTAAATAATCCATCCATTCAAAATATAACTCTTATATTTATGAATAATAAAGAGAAAATGAAAAAAATAAATAGATATTTCAAATAATTATACATAAGATAAACATTTATGAACATTTAAAAAATAAAAAATCCATAATGATATTAATATGTCATCACAACCTATAAGTCATACTTTGAGAGGTAAAGTATCGTTTCATTTCATCAATACATGCATCCAATATAAAATCATGATAAAGTGGATACTGGATTTTTTATAACATGATAAATTTTATATATTTTAAAACTAAAATAATAATACTCACAAAACCATACATAATTTCTTATCTAATCATATCTCATATGATAGACTATCAAAGTGGTCCTATGTTTGTTTCATTTTTAGGGTTTTTTAAACACATTTCATCTCTATTTAATTCCTACAAAATCTCTATATGACCATTTAATAATTCCTCCCACTAAACCTTTTTAATAAGTAGTATATATCAACAAATCATGTTTGAATAATAGTGATATTATATTCATAATCCTCATTTTTTACTCTTTAAATATAATATTCAAATATATTTATTTCAAAACTTACAATATTATGATGTGAAAAACATTTTTGACTACTTAGAACTCTTTATGATATCATCATCATCATCTTGGAACATTCCCACTGAAAAAATTTAGATCATTTGGTCAAAAAATTTGAATGTAACTCATTATATTAATATCATTATTTATCAAAATTCCCTAAACTCTTTTGGGATATAAAGTGACATTCACTTTTTAATTAATTGGTATAATAATTTATTGGTTTCACTTTGATCTTCTCTGAGTCCAAACAAACTCCCACTAGGTACTTAAAAAATATACCTTCTTCAAATATGTATTTCTATGAAATAATACCTTTTGTTCTAGGAAATAACACTTGTTTACTTTGTGGGAATATTTAAAATATAAAATATTAATAATAATATCTCACATGTTATTCTATATCACTTGATTAAAATTATAAAAATATGTTTTTATTATTTAAAATATTCCCCTATAAGGTTATGGGAATTCCCTCCCTCGTATTTTTAAAAATATATTGGATAAAGTCTTTTATCCAAATATTATTATAGATTAGATTAAATCATAAATCATGTTTATAAAAAACATCACATCATTTATTTTTTTATAACTATTGTTTAGATTAACCCCTCTTATTATATAAGAGTAAAACAAGATAAAAATACATATATTTTATAAATTATAAATCCACTTAGTCCTTGTTGTAGTTTAATGAATCCACCTCCTGAATTTAGTAAACATTTTCTTCATCATATGAATGAATACTTTAATCTCTCAATATCAATAATTCTCTAATTTTGAAAACTTATACATTTTCACAACATTTTTTAATGTTTAATTTGTATCATATACCATTTAAAAAATAATAATTGGTTTTTATAACATTAATACCTGAAATAGACTCCTCATGGTACTTTTTTTACCCTTCAGGTATTCCAAAAAAACTACTCCACCAATGTCAAGTTTTTATATGGTAAAAACACCAAACCTCCTTAGAATATCTTTTAATCATTCTCATATTAATTGGTTTAGATTATTTATGACCTATCCTCTTATCATTTAGGACAAAAATTTTACCCATTCCTTTTTCTACCATCATCATGGCACTTGATATTTCACCTCTCATGTCATGTTCATCAATAATAAACATATTAATGAGATTAGGTAAAACATTATTGAACTAATAAATATTATAATTCATAATAAACTATCTAAACCCTTACAACGGTGATTTAGGAATGAATTATGTGGTCATATCAAGAATGACCAGTAACCTCAGTCTCTCCAAATCACATAGATACCCAATTATATTGAGTGGTTGACTTGAAACGGATATTTTATTGGTTATCTTAAATGAAAATAGTTACTTATAATATTTATATCTATAATTTCTATCATATTCATAATAGATAATTTTTAGTTTTTCTACCATCTAAAAAACATCCAAAGTCTCAAGTTTCTTTTAAAGATTCGGATCCATAGAAAAAAAAATAATTAATATAGATACATGAATAGAAATATTACAATACCTATTATAAGTATATTTAACTTCTTGAATAGATTTATCAGTAAGATGTTTCTCAATAAGTTTTTTCTCTAAAATATAGAACTTTCCTTCTTGTTTGAGAAATATTCTAAAAATCATATAATGATCAAGGAAATTTCTTATATTAAGCTTCTCATTTTCAAAAATTGATCTCAAATAAAAGTTTAATGGTGATGATTTTATTTTATATAAATTTTATTAATTTATCATAAGATTATCGTGTTTTTAAAACATTTAATAAGAAATATTATTTAATGTTATCCCACTAAAATGATGGCCCCTTTTAAATTTTATCACATATTTATTAGTGGGTAAAGACCCACATTTCACTAATTAATGATTCATATTTGGTGTTTCTCTCTTCAATTAACTATTTATATAGGTAATCATGTAAATAAATTCATAAAATAGTTTTGTATAGTTTATAGGAAACCCTTTTAAAAAATCCATCATATGGATAAACTCAACTCTAATCCTATGGTATCCTAACTCTTAGGTTTTTCTAGTTAAGTGTCACCTAAAAATAACAATGGGGTGTTATTTCCTAACTCTTAGGTTTATAAACATCAACCATTCCTTAAATAATATATTTTATGGGAACCCTATTTTAGAATGAACCTACATGTTTGGATGATAATCTGTAGGCACCCTACTTCCACAGCCAACCACACATCCCCTCAAACTCAATGTAAAATTAAATGAATCATTGGTATATCCCAAGTAATTCATACCTTTGTAAAGAAGGAACATTTATAAACATAAAACAAAAGCTGAATTTTTTGAGGGAATATAAATGGTGAACTCGATGTAAAATCCTTTACCTGTAAAAGAAATCGATTAACCACACACTTTTTCTTGTGAAGTTACACTAATGGGATCTTTATTTATGGTTTTACCTATAAAGATATCACATCATATCCAAATGGAATCACTAAACTCACTATCTCATGAAAATATTTATAACTAGGTAGTAGTAGATTTACATACACCATAGGTTTTTATATATCACCAGTTGATGCACCCGATATGCACTTCGGCTGCAAAAAAAGGACATGGCCCTAAATTCCAGATAGTCATTGTCTTTGTGATATCACCTCTAGAATAAAGTCATGGATTACCTAGTTTAGTATTAAAACCTAAATGGATACATACTAACCTTAGAGGTAGCTCATGAAATCATTTATAAGAGGAATGTCCACATATCTTCATACCAAAGATAGTCCACTGAGAAGCAACCTTCTCCTCTTTCTATATCTAATCACTTTAAGAGTTTATACCTAGAGCACATCAACACCTATCTCTATTATATTATAGAGGTGTAAAAAAACATAAACTCTATCCCTAACACTATTTTTGAGCTTCCTATAAGGGATATCATTATTCTTCATCATTACCAATGACTCACAACCCTGACTCATCATGAATATTTAGAGAAGACCGCCTAGGAGATCATGACCCTAGGTGTCCAAACTAGGACACTTAAGAGGATGGCTCATTGAGGGTAGTTTCATACTAAATCCTAGGAGTATTGTTACACCACTATTTCTATCGATGCCAATGAATCCTATCAGAATATATAAATTCCGAATAAAGATCCACATAATAGGACTTCTATTCATTAATATCACTAACTAAATTCTTTGACATGAATTATGATTGAGGTTTTGAATTCAATTTCCCAGCTAAAATCATCCCAAAGTATGGATTATAGAGGCAAATCTATGATCTAGGATAATTTCCCTACCTATATCTATACCAAAATCCCAGAATCTCATCAACACGCCTTGATAGTGGCTTTAGGACCACACCAATTCACTCACATCAAGAATTCTCAAATATTGACATGCCAGACATAGATGGATGCATCAGCCAAATCTTTATCAATTGGTTAAGTCAATCATGAATATGGACATCATATACATGATATTGTAACAAAAAAACTCTAGATGTCCATCTTAGATCATTCACCATAGAGGTTTCCTCCCCAACATTGAACATATCAACTACGAAGGTCCTCCTCATTTTAATAAATAAGAAATCATCAGTAATGTTGGTCCTTTCATTATTAGGTGAAACCAAGAAGATCTAAAATTCATCTCAAGATCACCTTCCAAAAAATTCCTCCCCACATTATTGTGAATATAAATAACAAACAACCTCATATTAAAATTAGTTTTTGAGGTACTCCCCATATCATTAAAATAACCAACAAGTACGTTTTACACTTTCCAACTCATCAGCAATTGATAATAATTGAGTCCCCCTTAGTGTAAACCAAGATAAAGACTCTAGAGGTCCTCTATGGGGATCATTTTGTGAAGATCCTCCCTATGAAAAAGTATTTATCTAGAATCTAAGTCCATCCAGCAATATAAATTATATAATTTACCATTTAGGTATTCCCCATGGTGCTCGTTGAAAAGTCCCTCCTCAAAATAACATATCTTCTTACCAGGGAGGTCCTCCCCATTTTGAAGTTAATATGAAGTTTCTATAATTTAAATAGGCACTCGAGAAACCAAGTCCAACTACAATGGGATCCTCATCACTAATCAATGATTTCTTATCCTCATAAATGTGAAATTTAAGGAAATGATCATCATCTATACCTCCCCCGAACCATGAAAACTTGAATATAAATGAGTATGTTTATAATGAACTCATTTATCTCAATAAAATATATTATAAATGAACTTTATGGTAAGATAAATCTAAATAACCCCTTACTAAGGAGGAATAAAACTCTTTTTTAATATGGAAAAAGTTGGATAAAGATAGAATATTAGTTATATTATGGCCTATAGGCACTCTTCAGTATGGAATTCCCATGAAATTCAAGGTGAAATGAATATAATACCTTCTTCACAAACTATATGAGACTCTACACCATCTCAAGACTAGTAAAATTCCTTACAAGAAGTATATAAATTATTTCATTGTGTCACTATGTTGACCTAACTTTCCTTTTAGTGGATCAAAAACCTAATGTAGGGAAATAGCATGAGTGCCTCCAAAATGCTTACCTTAACAGTTTTAAGGACCTCTTCTAAATAGTTATTAACATGCCACCTAATGTGCATATCAGAGAGTGGAAAGAATATAGAAATTTTAATTTCACTCTAATCATAAAAGAACCAGGCTTTTTAGGGAAATCATATAGTAATGTTGCAGCTTTAGGCCAAGTATCGATTCTTGGATCTATATATTATAGCTAGTCCATCCAATAAAGTCTCACCATTCCTAAATCACATAAAAGGTGTACTCAATGGGAGAAGGCTAACGATAGGCTTTTTCATTTGTCTAATATGAAGGTAAAATATGTATACCATTTGAGGAAAGTGAAATATGAAATTATATATAAACCTTCAATGGTTAGTACGTATCACTTATAAAAGGAATTGCACCAAACTTATACAAGGATAAAATCCTAGAATTTTAATAAATTCATGAATACATCCCTAGTGTTAGTGTGGAATCTTACCCATACCATAGGTATAGAGGAATTTTTACCACCATCACTTCCCCTAGATTTATTAAATATGAAGTGGAGTGTGGTCATGATGGTAGAAATGAAAAGTATGCCTCAGCCCATATTTCTAGGGGCATTATCACCTCCCCTTTATCCAACGAGATCAACCTTTTATAGACTATAAGATTCTTTGCAAGAATAACCCCCATGGTTTCATGTATTGATTTATCATGATTCATCAACTTTCTCATAAGCATGTTTAGTGAAATTATTTGGGGTCTTTTTTAATATTATCATCTAAAAAGTTCTTCTGAGAGAACATCAAGAAAAAAGGGTGAAACCTCATAGGGGTCTTAGGTAAAAATGGTCCACCAGGAAAATAAAAAATAAGGAGTATTTTTACCAATTCCTTGAAGGATTCTTAGAGGATGATAATCCTCCTTACTATTATGACATTGATAAGGATTTTATTCCCACTACAAGATTCACATAGATAATTTTTTTTGATTTCAAACCCACATGAAACATGAATCATGAAATAAATATAAAATAACGCAATGAGGATACATTTTTTCAAAATTTGGTTCACATCAAAAATCATGAATAATGTGTGTACATCCGACATTAAGGATGTACTCATGATTTGGGAGCTCTTTTAAACATATAATTATTTCATAATCAACAATATTTGGATAATGATAAAGGGAAATATGTATTTGTATCCACATAACACCTACCACCAAAAGAATTTGATCCAATTTCTTCTAAGGAGAAGATTTACCAATATGAAATTGATTTGGAGAAGCTAAGATAACTCAATGCTAAATTGATCATATTTAATAAAATTATTGAGTGTAACTCCTAGTTTAAGTATAATATCTCTCCTCTAATGAATAATTTTCAATAAGAAGAAATTTTTCTACTATAATGTGCATATTATAGTCACTAGACTAACCTGAGGCCCAGAAAACCTATTTATCTAACCTCAGCAGGCATAGATAGTCAATAATTTTTTCCATAAGGGAAAGAAACAACATTATTTTAAGAATGTTAACCTGGTATGGATCAATATGATTGTAAATAACTAGAAAAAACATAAAAACCTTACCTGGTTCTTCTTACTTACTCTACTCAGGAATAATCCCAAAGGATAGTCCCACTAGAACTCCTTAGCTCTATTGAGTCCCTTACTACTCAGATGGAAGCCATAGAGGGGAAATGATCACTAGTGCAGTTGGAGAGGAACCCATATCCTGAGTGGGTGGGATTGAATCCTACTCCACTCAACTTTTTTTATCAAAATTTCATTAAATTCAATGATACATGATATTTTTAAAAACACCTTTTTCATTTTCCATCTTTATATAACCCCATGATGGGAACACATGAGAAACATGAGGTAGAAAAAATCGAGTGTTTCATGAAAACTTTGTAAATACCAGAAATTATCCATTATATAAATCTACCAATTTAGTCTACTTCTAATTAAGAAGATCTATGATGTTAATTCCTTTTATAATTTATCTACATTATTAAAAATATGACTTTTCTCAACATCTCAAACTGTAAAAAAGTAATAATGAGAGGGTTTTGGAATTTATTTCTAGTTGTAAAGGATTTTCTTATTCCTTGAATCTTTAGACTTTCCAAGATAAGTTATTAGAGATATGAATATATAATATCTAAGATGAGTTATAGATACCCCTCATCCAATTAAAATACCTTAGTGGTTTCTAGTAGTTTGGTGTAGTAGTGTAGTGACTGGAATATGCCATTTGGAATTAAAAATCCAAGTCTTTAGCGATTCCATTGGAAATAAGTATGGAATCTAGTAAAGAATAAAATACATATATCACACTCAAACTAGAGTCAATATTTGATCCACCCCCTAAGTCTTCTCATTATCATGTGGTTCCTCCTCATAAACAACAACAAAAACAAAAATAGTGAAACACCACCCTTTTCAGGTTGGAAAGAATGAGAAAAATTACCCAAACATTAAAAATATGAAAAAAAATCATATTCCTTTAGAAAAAAGAAGGTCTTAGTATTATTCATCATCTCTATAGAGAAAAACATAGTTAAATAGGAAGAGATTAGGAGAACCAATAAATTCGGTCAAAATAATCTCCCTAATTATCGCTCCTTCCATAAAATGTTGGGGCATAATATCTATGAATTTTTAATCTTCAAGTACATTATCTAGAATATGATTGAAACTAGGCATGTGAAGTTAGAAAAAATGTTAGTGTAGGTGACCTATGTCTCAGCTACTCTTTTATAAGAAAAAAAAGAGTGGAAAGAGGTCTCAAAGAGACTTGTATAGAGATTTTATGATATGATGATTAGAAAATCAGTCAACCAAGAACATGAAATTATTAGGAATTATTGAATCTATCATTCATTAAATTAATTCCCTTTGAGATACCCTATAAGATAGCTTCATCATAAAATTATTTCAAGAATCATTTTTATACTCATCAATGAAGCAAGGCAAAGGAAGAAGAGCCCTTATGGGCACCCAAGAAGATATAGACTATCTTGGATTTCTTATCCCTATCATTGGAAGGATGGGAACTACCCCACCAAATGGAAATTTTCATCTGATGAGGAGTAACGATATAGATTAGTTAATGTCATCCACTTTATAGACCCTTTTACTGATGAAGAGGACTCATATAAATCCAAGTTCACCATAAATAATTATAGATGAGGTCGCAGAGTTAGGAGAATATGAAATCACAGTGGACCCTAATGGTCAAATGTCATTTACACTAAAGTTATATATGCAGCTAAGACTCAAAGACATACACTTCCTCAATCTCGATAGAAACATCATTTTAAACTTGATTTTTCTAGGGATTATTCTGGTACTATCATATTGTTTATATGATTGGTAGAAAAATAGTCATTAAGTTAATACCATGATGTAAGGAGGTGAGTTAAACCCAACCTATGGATAGTAATAACACCCCCAAATTATGATTAAGGTAAAAATTCACTAATACAGTCTTCTTTGACCCCTAGAAAATAATACATATAGAATCCATAGAATAGGAAACATAAACCCCTTTTAAAGTATAAAAGCTTGAAGTATATCTTTTTTATCCAAGCTAGACTCTTAATCTTGGATACCCTTCACCTTTTAAAAGAGTTATAATAAGTCCTTATTGAGTCACTATCAAGTATTTAATAGTACAATTCTGAATTCATTATTGTTGATACATACCATATAGATACTAGTTCCACTAGTGTCATGAAGTGATTTATTTTGTACAAAAATACTTAGAAACTTCCATATAGTGGTACATCATCCATTTTTATATATCTAGAAATCTCAGTGATATCAACATTCAAAAATCCATAGTAAATAAATATTTTAGAATCAACCTCAACATCATCCAGACCCTTTTGTATATATATCAAAGTGAATTTTATTTATCTATCTCCAACCTAATAATTTAAGAGTATAATAAAGTGAGTAAATAATTCTTAAAAGAAATATGTTGAAAATAAAATTTAGATATCTCATTTCAAACTTCAAACTCATGGTGATACACTAATACATATCCTTAAATGTATTACTAGGAAGGCCTTGGATCCATATTCATGCCATTGTAACCTCATCATATCACTGGTTCCTGAAATTCTATATTTATAAAAAATACAAGTTATTGTATGGTGATATTACCCCTTTTTAGTCATGTAAATATTAGTACATAGATGAAGGGTACTAAAAGAGGGAGGAGAAACAACCATTGGTAAATAACACCACACATATTGATGACCCTGATGGACTAAAAAACACCCCTATCAATACACAAAAGAAATAGGATAAATATTTCATGTTTCCCATCAACCAAATTAAAGTGATAACTTCAAATCTAAGAACCTATATTGTATAATTACCAAATGGTTTAAACCCACCAATTACTTTCCTCCCACTTGTTTTTCAAGAGGATAGTTTCATTGAGTAACCACCACCATTATAGGAAGATACCACTATGAAGTTCATGTATATTAACCTCACCCATGAGTGTCTCTATCATAGTGTAGGTTTAGTGGATATTTAGTTAACACTAACAAGGATCTTTTATTTTCACAAAATAAGAATTGTTTTTTAAGGAAAAAGGAAATAAAATAACAAGGAAATATAAATGACACAGGTGATTGTGGAGGATTAAAATAATGAAGACCAAGGGAATCCCTTCTGTTGATGTTCACTCCATTAATGGGAAAAGACCCAAGACTAGAAAACTAAGTAAAACTCATATCTTGGGTAGCCATAGAGGTGAGGAAATTAGAAACTTTGTTACCTTCCCTCCAAACATGAAGAAATTCATTATGATCTCTAATCAAACCTTTGCATATACAGATGATATAATTGATGGCATAATGAGTAGTCTGTGACTGAAGTAGAGAAATGTGAATGGTAGAAGAATCCACTCCCACCATAGTAATATTGACATTAACCTATTAGCACACACAAAGGCTAGTGAACAGCACATGGACTTCAGCTTGGAAAGAATCTACCCTACCAAAGTGAGACGAGAATGAGTCTTGGACCACACATCCTCCCCACAATATGCAAGATATGCATGAGTCATTGGTATTATGTTTAGGAAATTCTTCATGAGAGTACCATTGAACCCAAATACCATGATTACCAATACATCCTATTGTTAGGGAGACAATCATAGCCATATCCTGACCAAGGGATAGAGCATCCCACCAGTTAAGAATTAGTTATGCCAGACCAAACAAAAGATTTTTAGATCCAAAAATAGGAGAAGTTTCAGTTTAGATGGTTCCTTTGTGACGTATAGGGTTTCTCTCCTACCAAATACTCTAGAATCCCATAATAAGAATAAGTGTCTGAGCCTTCAATTATTTTCCTTGAACACCTGAAAACTATATCCAATTATAGGGAAAGGTAATCCCTGAGGAGGACTGAGAAAGTTGGTCTGAAAAATTGAAGAGTGATCTCCAAACTTTACATGCCCAATCAATCCAAAAAAATAGATGAGACACAAACTCTTCCTGAGGATTATTTCGATAAAAATATTATGAAACTAGAATAATTCCCATGCACTTGATGTTTCCATCACTGGGGAGCACCTGGTTTCTTACTCGCTAGGTGAGGAAGTTGTGCCTTCAATGGATATCCAAGCACTATAAAATCTTCTTCCAAGAATCCACATCACTAGGATCCATAATAAATCTCCTATATTCCTTGTCCGAGAAATAATTATTAAGGAACCTATAAACATGAAATGATTCGGCTCAGAGTTGAGCTCAATGAGATCAAAGGTATTGTGTTGATCAGTATCCAACACTTCCTAAATGAAACTTGGTTACCTGCTAGCATGTTTGAAGGTTAGGCTAAGAGTTGGAAAACTAGGAAAACCAAGCTCTTTTTTCCAATTATAAAACCAAAAATTGATACTTCCCCTTCCAATAATCCACCAAGTGTAGGACTAGATATCTAAGAAAAAAGGTTAAAGCATGTGCAAAAGAGAGGAAAAGTGGACTCTAGTCGATCTCAAGTCATTTCCATAATTCTCAGCCATGAACCTACCCCAGATTGTGTGATACTCAATAATCTCCCATTTCATCTTTTCATGAAACCCTTGGATGGATGTCAAGAAGTTCCTGGCATTAATTCCTCTCTCTCTTAATAGTTGTGCCATCCTGTTCTAGGATATCCAATGATGTCTCCACTTTAACTAGGAATCCTAGATGAAAGCATCAAGGGTCTTTTCAATACATGATATGACACCCTTCAGCACATTGAGAGACAACATTACAGGCATGGTAATTGATGTTAAAACATTTTTAACCAATGTGTTTCTACATCTGAATGAAAGAAAGAAATTATTCTAATCCAAAATCCATACTATGATTCTACCAACCAATTTCTCAAAGTGTTGGATTCAAAAAAAACCTTGGGAGATAATATATCCAAGAAAAATAATTGGTAATTTCCACTTAATAATCCCTATATTGTCTTGTAAGATATTGACATGCCTTTCTAAGAAATGAGAGGAAATATACATGCTATACTTTGCTTGATTAACTTCATTCCCACTCCATTGGTAGTAGGTCCCAATGATCTTTTTGATATAATTAATTGACCTCCTATTTTCATTAGAAAATATAATAGTTTTATTTGTAAACATGATATGGTAAATACCTATTGTACCATGTTTATATCGATATGTATAGATTCCTCCATGTGAGATACTCTTCTTGATAAGGAGGCTAAGGAAGTCTTGGGAGAAAATGAATAAACTTTGGGTGAGTGTTTATCCCTATCTAAGACCTCGAACTTTCTTAAAGAAACCAAATATTATTCCCAGGAAGTTGATGGAAATCCATGGGGAGAAAAAGAACCTAAACATGAGATCTCTGCCCAAAATGGAAACACCCATTCAAGTGGTAAACTTAAGGATAATGTTCCATTAAACACAATCATATACTTTTTTCATGTCAAGTTTGATTGTGATATTGTATTTTGGGGTCCTTAAATTGATATCAGTGATCATTTCTTGATTGAGTCTAATTTACCCTTGAATAGCTCTCCCCTTGACAAACTTATTCTGCTCTTTCGATATCCAATGTGGGAGATGCTTCAATAGCCTCATGTTGATCACACATTCCAAGACTTTATACCAAAAGTTTCACATGCTAATTAGGAAATAGTGTTAGAGAATTTAGGGATCATGATGGATGAACATGAGGTTTATGAAAATTTTATTCAATTATCATGTTGTCAGATACATGAGTGTTTCAGTCCGAGGTGACGCACGCATGTATCTGGGGAAAATAAAAAATGGTCTGATGGGTGACAAGAATTTTTCCATAATTATAGAGACTTTCATGTCACAATTTTTTTTTCTACCTAATCCATGTTGTTATCCTTTAGGAGTAATTGGATTGACCCTGTGGATACTGGGAAATTTGTACCTTCCACATTACAAAGGAGATGCCACAGCCAAATGGTCCTAGAAAGTAATTTCATGGGATTAAGTATTTGTGCAATCGATCCTCTTAGGATATGATTTCCTCAGATGGTATCCAATGGGTTTATTCATGGATCCAGAAGCACCCAATGGCCTGTGTATCTAGGATTCATGGACCTGCTTTCCAAAGTTAGGCACTCATTAGATGATTATTTGGCCAACAACACTTAAGGACTCCATTGGTCAAGAGGATGGGAGGTTGGGATCATTACACCCTTTTGGGGGAAATTATTTCCTATTCTGAGATTCTCTTATAGATTTAAGTCATGTTTATATATTCGTGAATCCTTGGTTAATTATCAAGGAGTGTGTCTGTGGGATACACTTGTGTTGTAGGGACATCATAGATATACATAGATTTGATGCTATGGAGGCAATGCTGACTTAAGCCATATAATAAGTCACTCTGGAGTTTATCATCATCTAGGAGATACGGAATTTGGTTTGATGTTGGGGTCAGACCCATAATATGGGCTTCTAATGTATCCTCATGATAGGAATCAGATCCCATGTATTTTGCTTATCTTGGATATTAGACCTGGGAGGAGGCCCATTTGTTGGGGGCATAATTTGGTGGACCCTTTTTGGAAGGGTACCCCTTTGAGCTCAGATGGAATCCTATGTATCCTAGTTTTAATAGTAATTATAGTTCATGAAGTTAATTTTGGGAGATTCTTGCGCATGGAGGCAACCTATTAGGGGGGACATGATTCGGTGGA
This sequence comes from Viscum album, assembly GCA_963277665.1. NCBI lineage: Eukaryota > Viridiplantae > Streptophyta > Magnoliopsida > Santalales > Viscaceae > Viscum > Viscum album. The sequence goes on along the minus strand of OY728133.1, from coordinate 456,639,938 downwards.
CCCTTTTGGAAGGGAACCCCTTTGAGCTTGGGCCTTCAAGCAGGCTTCCTACATATCCTAGTTTGAACAGGAATTAGAGTTATCGTAGTTCAAGATGGGTTGGTTTTGTGGATGTTGTAATCATCACAAATCTCTAAGCCCATGTGAGTCATGATCAGTGTGAGAAACAAGAGGATTTGAGAGATTCAACAAACCACATATCTTCTCTTCTGCTGATGGAAGAGGCAAGGACTATTCTAGAATAAGCTGAGGTGATGATGGGTGAGGGCACAGAGTGATGAACCCTTTAATGTGGTATGACATTAGAGGTCATGCGGATCATCTCTCAGAAGGTTAGGGACTTACCTCAGTGGGAGTGCCCCAGAATGCACTCTGGGGAAGTGGAGGAATATCGACTCTCATCAGGAAGAGAATAAACCATGATTTCTTTGACTGGTCATTATTCCTCATTTAATGGAAAAACAACTGATCGCCTTTAATCCCTAGAATGGGGAGGTTCATATCAGCATCCCAAGGTTGGACTCTAGGTTACCATGGGAATATAGACCTACAAGAATCTTAGGATTCCAAACCATTGTGAGGACAGCCTTCACGACTCTACTTACCATGGGTTTGTAGATGTTGACGCTCCTTTTCGTCACAGAATCTAAAGATTGGAAAAGGGAATATCTGAGCTCAAAGTGATTTCAACCTTTGAAGAAAACATCAAAAATCGACAAAGTCATGAACACAGGATCAAAAGCAAATGCACCGTGCAAGTTTTATCACTGTCGCGCAAGTGCACTTGCGCGACACCCTTGGTCGCGCAGGTGACTTGCGCGACCTAAGTGGTAACCGCCCGGTAACCGCCCGGGGTCTTCTTTTGCCTATAAATAGACCCTGTGGGCCCCCCATTCGAAGAGGATCTTTTTCCAGAAACTCGGATTGAAGCTCCCGACGCCCAAGTGTCTTCTCAAAGCTTCCGGAACACTTATAAGGTAATTTTTTACCTAGAACGGAAGATCTAAAGAGAAGAAGGAAGGCCTAAGTGTTGAAACTTATCAAACACTTGCGCGCCGACTTATTTCCTTCAATGTAACTTGCGCGTCCCTTTTCTGGAAGAACCTCAAGAGGATTCTAAAGTGATTAAAAAGAAGTCGCTCAAGTATTTCAATTCCGATTGAGAATCGCGCAAGTACCCCCCATGTCGCGCAAGTATACTTGCGCGACCAATACTTGCGCGCCGCCGCAATACTTGCGCGCCTTTCAAGACTTGCGTGCCCCCTACTTTTTTTGGGTGCCCATCTTGCCCATGTCACCCCTCTTAAGCCATCACACATTTCCTTTTCAAGATTCAGTCTTCAAGACACTCTTCAAAGCCACTTATGGCATGATTTCTTGATTTGACTTTCTTATCTGAAAGGAATTCTGTGGAATATATCTCAAAACCTAGTGATTTAAATATCCTTATGTCACTAAATATGGAGAGTTTATTCATTCAACCTAATCCTTTAAGATGAGAGAATCCTTAACCTAGGTCTCCTTTTTAGGAATAATCCCCAGTTATAAGTCCTTTAATCTGGGCATCCTCCTTAGGAATAAGCCCCAAATTCTTAAAGTTCCCAAACATGGGCATCCTCCTCCGGATTAAGCCCCAAACCTTAATTCCTTAACTTGGGCATCCTCCTTAGGAGTAAGCCCCAATCCCAATCTCACAACATGGGCATCCTCTTCAGGAGTAAGCCCCAAACCAAGTCCCCTAACCTGGGCTTCCTTCTCAGGAATAAGTCCCAGTCATAAACCTTGGGCATCCTCCTTAGGAGTAAGCCCCAGGTTTCTTAAATTTATCTTAACCAGTCCTAATTTACCCTTGAGTTGGGTTTCCTTTTCAGGAGTAAAACCCAATCATAAATCCCCTCTTAACCTGGGCATCCTCCTTAGGAGTAAGCCCCAAGATTAGAGTATTCAAATCTCCATAAAGCACATATACCTTTATGGACCCTGTCCCTGGATTTTCTCCCTAAAAGTGAATCCTAAAACTTCATCTATCTGGGCAGTCATACATACCTAAGCCCCAAACAATTTCTTATGATTGCATCTTTCATGGCACAATTGTCTAATTTTTACCAATACCTCTTGTTTCTCACACCGAGCATGACTCACGTGAGCTTAGAGTGTAAAAGTAATTATGACATTCTTCTTTGAGCCATCAATCATAAACATCATACTCCATTACTCGAACTACGTGGGTTCTGATTCCTTTTCCAAAACAAAGGATACGTAGGTAGACCATTTATGGGTTCGATCCCAACTTTGAAATAATCCATGTCTTTCTGAATGACGATAAACTTCAAGTGCCCCACTGAGTGGCTTTAAAACTAGCCTGGTCATCATAATGACCAAGAGACTTTTATATAAATGTTTTGAAGGATACCATTGACCAAGAATATCTAAACAGATATAGATGATTCTCTATTGATGAAGAACCTCGAATACATATAAAATATTTTCTAAATTTCTTGCATATTTAATCATTGATTGTTAAAACTTAAGGAAAGCTCATTTTATACTTGGTAATGTAATAAGGATTCACGAACATAACTTAAATCTATAAAGAGAGTCCCGGAGTAGACAATAATTCCCCTCAAAAAGGTGTGATGAGTCTGACCTCCCATCCTCTCGACCAATGCAAAATTCCTAAGCCTCATTAGTCCACAAGCTAATGAGCGCCTGCCTTTGGAAAGTAGGTCCAAACGGATGTGGAATCATTGGATGTTTCCGGTTCTACGAACAAACCCGTTAGAAACCGATCGGAACGTTTGAATCTCCCGTCCAGGAGGTCATCCCCGGAATCTGTGCGAAACAAAAATGGTGAACCCGACGTGAAACCTTAACCAAGTTAAAATGATGTTTTTCTTATTTTTTAGGCCCCTTGGGCCAACAAATCAATCATTGACATGTGCTCATCCAAAAGATGCAGTGGCCGAATTCATCTTGATTATGTCTGTTATATGGAATAGGCACTCTTTTCTCAAGATCTTCTGCAAAATGGCTTTTCTTAAATTCACCCCTGTGAATACTGCTGCTGTGAACACCTCTACTGTGAGGTCTGCTGCTGTGAAAACCAATGATGCTACTCCTGCTGGAACGTCGTCCGCTCTAAGGATGACATCACCAACTCAGCATCTTCAACGCTGGGTTTCTAATGCACTGGTTAAGGAGTACCGTCGCAACGGTACTATCCCAACTCTGGAGGCCGCTCGTCAAGCCCTCCAAGTTAACAACTCTACCTGGTCGTCCGGACAACGGCGGCCAGTGATCAAGAAGCAGGCGGTGCTGACTACCGTCTCCAACCGTTTCGGGTCGTTATCCCCGGAACGTAATTTCCATTCACTCCCTTACTCTGAGGAAGTGAATGAGCAGGTCCCGCAGGACCTTAATTCAAAAAGACAGGAGTCCTTCTCAAAGGCTCCCATCAACAATCGCCGCCAGACTCGTGCGGTAGTGCGCCCTCAACATGATGAGGGTACCGACTCCAGGAATTCATCTCAGGTTCCTCGAACCCGAGCAGGCAAGATGAACTGCCAGAGACGGAATCCGGTAAACAATGGGCAGGTTTTCATCCCTGCCATCTCTGGAGAAGTCCACCAACCTAACTTGGTGGCAAACAACGAGCAGGCACACACACCTGCCCGTTTTAATTCCGCTGTCCAGCAGACTCGTCTGGCAGCATCAAGCCGATCCCGCCAGGCAATTCTGGCGGAGTACCATAGGCAGGAACATACACCTGCTTATACATCACCAGTTAGTCAGCAGGCTCATCTGACTACATATGATGGATCTCGTCAACCGCGTTTGGCGAAGTGTAATCAGCAGGCACATACACCTGCTAATACTAATCAAGCTTACCAACAGTCTCGTTTGGTAGCACACGGAGAAGTCATTCGGAATGTCCCGACGACAAACAGGAGGTAGACTAAACTCTCTACCTCCACACTTGAGTACTGTCAGGATTCACTGATAGGAAAAGGAGGACAGGAGCAGGAACATACACCTACTCCAAGCCCGGAATGGATGTATATCCCCGTTCCGGTGGCTGAAGTCACCAAACATATTTTGTCAATGGTGAAGGAGCAGAAGCAAATTCCTGCTCATATTCTGGATGCTTTCCAGGATATCATAACAACTTCAGCATCATCTCAGGGATAGACACATAAATCTATCCCTAGCAATGGAGTGACACATCAACGATTCACTCCGGAATAGACACACACATCTGTTCCAGTCCAAGAGGGTTATGGGGCATACTCCCCCATATCATACGGACAACCAAGTCAGGAACATACACTTGATTTGAGTGGAGATCGTCAGCCTAACCTGACCATCTTTCCTGATCAGGCACATACACCTGCTCAGAGCAATCACTTTCGTCATCAAGTGGTTTCTAAAGCGAGTAAGAAGGCATCTAAGAAAAAGATCCGCCCAGCACAGTCAGGAGATCAAAGGCCAATCTGTAACCAAGCCTTGCTTGATGCTGGAGTTCTTGAAGCCCTCAGACATTTATCTGTCGGAATTCAAGATTCTACTCCCTCAGTTCCCAATAACGGGAACATTAATTCTAAAGGTCTTCAACAGACACTTCCTCATGAATACTTGCTTCATGAAAGTTCGGTCAATCTCGAAGTTTCTTCTTCAGATGAGAGCCACAAGAACCCTCTGTGTGGTCAGAAGACCAAGGAGAAAGATATTTCATCTTTTGCTGTAACCCATCATGACGGTCCTCCTCATGGTGATGAACTTCGCTGCAAAAGTCCTCTCCGCAGTAGTGATTCACGTTGTCTCGAAAATTCTTCAGAAGGCAATGTAGTGACGAGAAAGCCCTCCTATCTCGAGGCACTCGCAAACGTAAAACCAGTCATGTCTGAAGCTTTACTATCGGCAGGTGAAACTCTTTCTCCATCAGAAGATAGCTTGGGGTTCAGGTTATTCTCTGAACCACCCCTGGGTCATTCATCTTCCAGCATGAATAGTGATATCTCTACCAATCTTGTTGAATCCGATGAAGCAACAAGGAAACACAAACTCTGGTCCAAACAGGTAGAAGAATCTTCATTCAATGATAAAGAGGAAATGCTAAACATGAGGAAAAAACTGGAAAAAGGTGAATTACCAGTCATGTTTTGGCCTTTGGATGACTCCCAGTACGACATTCCAAAGATGTTGACGGATGATGGAATCCATGATATTCGTCTCAACATATGGAAAACTATTTGTCAATTAAAGAAGAAGGTATTATCTTATGGTGATTATAAAAGTCATATTAAGATAATAGAAGGGTTACAATGCCAGATTGATTTGGCATCTCTATCAGTCTCTCGGTATCCGAAGGCTGAAAAGCAACAGAGAACCCTTCAACGTTCATGCCTTGGCGCACTAAGAAAATTGCGTCAGTTAATTGCCAATGCTCCATATGATGTTCATATCAGAGGATGGGGTGTTCATGGAGCACTACATTTCACAGTGATTTCCGGTCAGCAAAGCCCGCCGAAAATGTTCTCATGCAATGTTATTGCCCATGGCCGGCCACAGTCAATGGGCTTTGTTCATAATCAAAAGCTTGCTCAAGAACAGGCTTCAACTAGTTCCTCTCAAAATCAAGTATATAGAGAACAAGTTGTTGAATTGCTCCTACATCAAGCAGGCGAGAATATTGCACAAGCCTCTCGTCTGGAGCAAACACGTCATCAAATGACAGAAGTTTCGGAAATCATCCAACGATCTGTTGAACCAGGTGATAAAAGTGGATACAGGTTAATGCATCCAGAAAATTTCCGAACTAAGATTCGCAAGATCAAGAGAGGTTTTAAGAAGATCTCAGACATAGCATGTCAAGAGACACCCCAGCTTGCCAGACTGGGGACTTCTCTAACCCAACCCTCAAAGTCAACAAATGGGATTCGAGGAGTTGAGCAGAAGCAGCAGGAACACCCCCAGTCCACCGGACTGGGGACTTTTTCAAATCCTCAATCTCTCCCTCAGAGAAAGTCAGTATTCTCTCGATTAGGGAATAAGCCTCAAGAAGAACGAAGAGCCAAGCTATCAGGAGATTCTCTCCAAGTGACGGTTTTCCAAGAAGTTCTTGAGGGATCAAGTCAACGGAATTCCATGTCTCATCATGGGCATGGAAGAAGACAATATCACAGAAATGAGGATAGAAAGGATTCCATGCAATATGCATCCATTAATTTCATCAATGCCATTGCTGCTGATTCACCAGATGAGGCTCAATCAGAGGGATCAGACGAAGAGGTTCCTGCTCAAGAAGTTGCGCACACGGACCTAAATGAAGAAGGTGTGCGTACACGTAATCAAAGGCTTACCCAAAATCTGGGTATTCCTTCAAGTAACCAACTTCCCCCTCTCCAAAAAGGATCCAATAAGGGGAAAGGAAATAATCAGGTTACTTCTCACCCTTCCTCTGAAGGAGGTCAATCGCTCTCATTAGAGCAAAGGTTTGCACAACAGGAGGAAGAAATGAAAGAATTAAGAAGGTTGAATGCAGAACTACTTCAGAGTAGTCTTCTTCTTAAGAATGCTGAAGTCCGACAGCCAAAGGAATTTGTTGTAACTACTGAGATGGATCAGGAATATCCTCCTTTATCAGTACACCCTCAGAGGTCTAATCCTACGGGTCAAACGCAACAACGGTTGGCAGCACTACCATCAGTTGCAATACCAACCACCACGTCTGTCCAAGCTCCATTCATTGCACCTACCCAAAACCAAGTTCAACCTGATGTTTCTCAAAAGTTAATAACTACTATTGAGTCATTAACAGCTTGATTGGAAACTATGGAAGGGAAACGGGCGCAAGTTCAACCTGAAAATAAAGTTTACCCTGAATGGGTAGATTCAATTTCTCCTCCATCCAGTTTTGGAAACCCTGTTTTCCCTACTTTCAACGGATCAAGCGACCCTGAACAACATTTGACGCATTACGTGTCTTGTTGTGATCCTATGATGGGAACTCCAGAGCAGCAAGAAGCAGTGAAACTCAGATGCTTCGTGCGAACCTTGCAAGGACCAACTTTTTTCTGGTATACAAGCTTGCAATCCCGATCAGTCATCGGATGGGAGGATCTTCGTCAAAAATTCCTTCTTTAGTTTAGCTCAACTTTTCCAAAAATGACAGTTTTCGATCTTACAGACTGCAAGCAAAGGGAGAATGAAAGAGTCTCTGATTTCATTGCTCGTTGGAAGGGATTAACGTATTCCTTGAGTTTAGCACTCCCTCAGGAGGAATTATTGCCAATCTGTGTGGCAAATTTGCGTGACGAATTACGCACGCCATTGATCCCTGTGAAATACACAGGAGGGTTTCGAGACCTTACTTCAATCGCTCAACAAATTGAATATTCCCTTATACAGGCTAAGGTTAAATCTCGTGTAATTCCATCAGCTCCAGGAAGAAGAATGGGTAAAGCAGAAACTGCTACAGTTATGCTTAAACAAGCACCTGTACCTATATCTACTTCAAAACCTTCATCTTCTCGAAGGACTCCACCTCCTGAACGCCAACAACAAAGGCTGTTTCGTCCAAATGATCAAAAAGATCAACGACGAAAACAATTTGAGGATATGAAGAGTAAAACATACTCTTTCCTAAGTGAGCAAGTTCCTGGTTACTTCATTTCAGCTCTGGAAAATAATTTGGTTCAATTACCAGTGCCCAAGAGGCCAAACAAGGAAGGAGATGAAGACCGTCCCAATTATTGTCCCTTTCATCAAATGTTGGGGCATCCCATCCAGAAGTGTTTTGTCTTTAAAGACCTCCTGCAAAAGATGGTCGATTTGGGATAGGTCAAATTGAAGGGTTCTTCAGCTCATGTAGCGTGTATTACCGCTACAGATCAAGAGGAAGGAGGCGAGTGGCAGGAAGTCAAAAGCAAAACTGCGAAAAAATATGATGATTGGATGGTCAGAAAGACAATCAATCGGACCCATTCCATTTTGCGAACACAATTGAAGAAGCCAATTGTGTCTCCTACAAAAGCTGCAGTAAAGCCTCCATCAAAAGACAAATCCTCAAAAGGGCAGCGCAATTCAAAGAAGAAAGAGGAATCAGAAGAAGATGAGTATGTATCAAAGCCTAAATTGTCTTTGACTCTAGCAGATTTCATGCCATCTACTTCAAAGCCACGGGCACCGCCCCATCAAACGGCGCAGCCTAAACAGGCTAACCAGGCAGAGTCTTTATCAGACGAAGAGTTAATCTTTGGTTCTGTTAATATGATTCAATTAAGAGATCCATATTCCAGTCTTGATGAGCCTGAATTCCCTGTATCAAATAAGGGAATCCGAAGAGGTTCTAGAGGTTCAGGATATAGGGGAAGATGTGGATCTTTCCGAAGTCACTACTCTAATTCTACCCCTGCTAGCACTGTACATGCAGCAGAAACTCGTGGTAGAGCCCTTCAGCGAGCTCAAAAAGAACAATCAAGCTCTTCTGCCAATGGCCAACTCAGTTTTGGAACAGTTATTTTGGAAGACCGATTAAAGGTTCCATCTTATTTATCTCAGAAAGTAAATGGATCTAATCAGTCTAATCTTCCAAAACCAAGGATGTTGCCAACTTCAATACAATATGCATCAGCTTCCAAAGCATCTGCTTCCAAGGTACCTGCTAAACCAAATATTCCTATTGGGAAACGCAGACCTCTAGATCAAAAGTATGATATATTGAAACACTTGGCCCAAGTACTAGCCAAGTTATCAATTTTGGATGCTTTGAATCTATCAAAAGATCTTCGGGAAGCACTTATCGAAGCTTTGTCAAGTCCTCAGGAGTTTGAAGCTGAAATTGCTGCAGCTGAAATCTATCACATAGAGAATAATCCTGCAGAATGCCATGCAGTGATATCTTTTACTGATAAAGATGAAGATGATGTTGTGCATGGGCACATAAAACCTTTGTACTTATCTGGAAAAGTCAATGGTATAGATGTTCGAAGAGCTTTCATTGACAATGGTTCAGGAGTCAACCTCATGCCCATTCGTACACTTCGTCGATTGGGCCTCACGGAATCTGATTTATCTCCTTCTACCATGATGTTACAAGGATATGATAAAAATGAACAAGAACCACTGGGAGAAGTTACACTCAGAACTCAGTTTGGAGATCTTGTTTCCAATTCGGATTTCATGATTGTTGATCAAGACTCAGCTTTCAATATCTTGCTTGGAAGACCCTGGCTACATCAGCATGCAGCTATTCCGTCATCATACCATCAATGTCTCAAATACTGTTTCGATGGTCAAGTTGGAACATTGTATGGTGATAAGGCTCCATTCAAGACATGTGAGTCTCAATACATTGAGGCAGAATTTTATCACGTGAAGGGAAGAGAAAAATCTACAATGAAAGAAATTACCAAAATTAATGCTCCATATGGTTTGGAAAAAAAAATTCCAATAAATCCATTTTCACATGTGAGTACAGATTATGTGTTACCTATCAGTCAAATTGACAAAATAGGCCCAAATCAAAATACTCTTATGGAAAGATCCATAATGTCAATTACGGCAATTGAGCCAGACAACATGGGAGAAATTGGTAACTTACCAAGCAACGATGAAAGCATAAGTGGTGATGTTTTCATTTCGTCTGCTGAAATCCAACAAGTCTATACTTCGCTAATCAGGCCAGAAGAATTTATAGCAACACCAGAGGTGAATAATGATGTCAATTCTTGATCCATCATCTCCTCTTTGATTCCCAAAGAAGACCCTTTATCATCAATAGGGTCAGAAATGGAAGCTTCTTCTTCAAAATGTGAAAATTTTGACATTTCTTATGATCATGAGAATTTCGTTTTTTCATCTACTTCGCAAGTAGAAACGGAAGAAATAACACATAATGAAGAGGGAGAGGAAGATCTTAGAGATGCTCCTCCAGCATTTGAAGAGGGTATCTCTACCACTGTTGATGAACTCAGAGAAGTAAATCTGGGTACAGAGAAAGATCCACGCCCCACTTTAATAAGTGCGGCCATGAACCTTGAAGAGCAAGATATGTATATTTCTTTTCTAAAGCAAAATAAAGATATTTTTTCTTGGAATTATACAGAAATTCCTGGGCTTGATCCTGATGTTGCTACTCATCATTTGGGTTTACCAAAAGAACATAGAGGATTCAAGCAAGCTGCGAGAAGAACACACCCAACCTATGCTTCCAAAATTGAAGCTGAAGTGGATAAGCTAATCAAAGCCAACTTCGTCAGAGAAGTTCAATATCCCAAGTGGTTGGATAATATTGTCCCTGTAAAGAAGAAGAACGGACAAATTAGGGTTTGCATCAATTTCAGAGATCTTAATCGGTATTTTCCTAAAGATGATTTCCCAGTTCCGATTACAGAACTCTTAATTGATGCGATGGCTGGCTATGAAGTACTTTCTTTCATGGATGGATGTTCTGGATATAATCAGATCTGAATGGCCCCAGAAGATGAGGAATATACAGCCTTCAGAGCTCCTGAAGGTGTGTTTTGTTACCGGGTGATGCCCTTTGGTTTAAAGAATGCAGGTGCAACATATCAACGTGCCATGCATCGTATCTTCAAATCTCTTTTAGGGAAGTTTGTTGAATGCTATGTGGATGATTTGGTGGTTAAATCCAAACAAAGTTCTAATCACTTGGCTGATTTGGAAGTCATATTCCACAAACTTCGACAACATAATTTGAAGATGAACCCCTTAAAATGTGCTTTTGGGGTAACCTCAGGAAAATTCCTCGGCTTTGTTGTACGCCATCGTGGTATTGAAGTCGATCCTAAGAAGACCAAATCAATCCTTGGTATGTCACCTCCTCAGAATTTGAAAGAATTAAGAGGACTTCAAGGACACTTAGCCTATATTCGGCGTTTCATCGCCAATTTGGCAGGCAAAAGTTTACCCTTTACCAAATTATTGAAGAAAGGAGTCACTTACCAGTGGAATGAAGAATGTCAAGAAGCATTTGATGTCCTCAAGAAATACCTCTTGAGTCCACCAGTACTCATGCCACCTATTGAGGGTAGACCTCTTATCCCCTATGTGATAGCTTTAGAGCGATCATTGGGTGCCTTTCTCGCTCAAAAGAATGATGCTGGGAGTGAAAATAGTCTCTACTATCTCAGTAGAACTATGCTTGAAGCAGAAACCTGGTATTCAAGTATTGAAAAGTGCTGCCTAGAATTAATCTTTGCAGTTCAGAAACTAAGACACTACCTGCAACATCATGAGGTCTAATTGGTATCTCATAATAATCCACTCAAATTCATCCTTAGTCGTCCAATGCTTACAGGACGTCTGGAAAGGTGGGCGGTTATTCTACAGCAGTTCGACATTCAGTATGTGTCTCAAAAGGCAATTAAGGGCCAAGCTCTGGCTGATTACCTGGCTGAACATCCTTCAGTAGAAGACACGTATTCAGATATCGAACTCCCTGATGAGGAATTTTTCTCTATTCAATAGAGTCCTCAAATATGGGAAATGTATTTTGATGGTGCTTCTAGAAGTCCAACAGGAAAGAAAATGGAAAATCCTAAATTCAACAAAGTTGGTTTAGGAATTGTGCTCATTTCTCCAGATAAGGCAGTGTTACCTTATTCCTTTTTGTTGTGGGAAGGTGGTACCAATAATGAAGCTGAATACCAAGCTCTCATTACAGGCTTGGAGTTAGCGCTTCAAGCACAAGTGAATCGCTTAAAGGTAAAAGGTGATTCAGACCTGGTAATCAAACAAGTCAATGGGGATTATGCCATCAGAAAAGAAGAATTAATCCCTTTGTATGATTACGTCAGAGAGTTAATGTCGGAATTCCCTTCAGAACCGACATTTTCTTATGTCCCAAGATCACAAAATGCTCAAGCTGATGCACTGGCTAATATAGCTACAGCTTTAGCAGATCCAAATCGGGACGAGACAACCATCAATATTGCCCACCGTCGTGCAATTTCACCTTATGTTCAAGTCAGAACAGAGGAAATTAATTAAATTAGTCCCATTCCTGAATCGTATGGTCATACTACAGGATGGATGTCACCTATCAGGGAATACCTTCAAAATGGAACACTTCCACCTGATAGAGCCGAGAAAGAACAAATTCGGCGACGTGTGGTCAATTTTACTCTTTATGATAGCCCAAACCACCTCGAGAAAATTCTCTACAAACGTGGTTTTGATGGAGTTCTCTTTAGATGCATTGATGGTGAAGAGACAATGGATGTCATAAAAGAAGTGTATGCAGGAGTCTGTGGTGCCCACCAGTCTGGACATAGACTGTCTGATCAAATTCGAAGACTTGGATACTTTTGGCCTTCAATGATACAAGATTGTGTTAATTTTACAAAGAAGTGTCATTCATGCCAAGTATATGCCAACTTCATTCATCAACCTCCAGAGTTGCTTCATACAGCTAAATACTCGTGGCCATTTTCCACATGGGGAATGGATGTGGTGGGACCTTACCCTTCAGCTACGGCCAAGCAGTTTAAGTACATTCTTACTGCTACTGATTTCTTTTCCAAATGGGCAGAGGCAGTACCTCTCAAAGAAGTCAGTTCTAAATGCATTGTTAGCTTCATCAAGTCTAACATCATTACTAGATTTGGTGTCCCTCATACCATATTGACGGACAACGGCACCAACTTCTGTTCTTCTGAGGTAAAGAAATTGTATCAAGAATACAACATTAAGTCCAACCATTCATCTCGATATCATGCAGTGGCTAATGGCCAGATAGAAGCCTTCAACAAGACTCTTTCAAATATACTGCAAAAGATGGTGGATAAAGATAAGAGGTCATGGCCTGATAAACTCTTTCATGCTTTATGGGCTTATCGGACTACCACTCGCAATGCGACGCGGTCAACTCCATATTCATTGGTATATGGAACAGAAGCAGTCTTACCAATTGAATTTCAATTGCCCTCACTCAGAATAGCCATTTGTGATCAGTTATCTACAGATGAGCAATCCCAAAAGCGGTTGAGTGAATTGGAACAGTTAGATGAGAAAATATTGTGCACTTTGCACCACTTGGAAATCTATCAGAATCGAATAGCACGAGCTTTTAACAAAAAAGTTCATCTTCATTCATTCATTCAGGGAGAATTGGTATTGGTTCTCAGAGCACCAATGATACCAGGAAAGAAGCCTCCCAAGCTTGAACCAAAATGGGAAGGACCTTATTCAATACATAAGGCCTACTCCAATGGAGCGTATTCTCTAATCTCAATGGATGGAGAACACATCACGACTCCAACCAATGCCAGATTTCTGAAGAAATATTTTGTATAAACACAAAATATGGTCCCCAGAACCAAGACTTACAATTGGTTCATACAGCAATGGTCCGGTATGACCTTAAACTGCAAATATGTCCTACATGACACTAAACTGTATATGTCCGAGATGACATTAAACTATATTTTTGTCCTAGAAACATGACATTAAACTGTGTGGCACTTTCATCGTCCAGCATGACGTTAAACTGTGTCAGTTCCCTTATCGTCCAACATGACGTTAAACTGTCACATTGGTTACTAATATGTCCTACATGACACTAAACTGTATATGTCCGAGATGACATTAAACTATATTGTGTCCTAGCAACATGACATTAAACCGTGTGGCACTTTCATCGTCCAGCATGACGATAAACTGTAAAAAGTCCCCAGAACTGATATCCTCATATTGGTTCACCTTCGTCCTTTCTATATGACGTTAAACTATACAGCAATGGTCCAGTATGACTTTAAACTGCAACTTCGTCCCACACGACATTAAACTGTGAAAAAGTTCCCTAAACCGTCCAGCATGACCTTAAACTGTGACGTCCTAACTACATGACGCTAAACTGTATAAAAATCCCTTACGTCCGGAAAGACGTTAAACTATATAATCATCAAAGGTCCAGCATGACATTAAACTGCACCATCCACGGTCCATGCATATGACCTTAAACTATTCACACTTTCGTCCAACATGACATAAATGGTGTGTTATTTTGTCCTTACGGCATGACATTAAACTGCACAGTCACCCTTTCGTCCAATATGACGTTAAACTGTATTGTCCTCATCGTCCTAACTACATGATGCTAAACTGTACAAAAAATCCTTGATATGTCCTACATGACATTAAACTGTTATTTTGTCCCTGCTACATGACACTAAACTGTGCAGCACCAATAGTCCTAACTGCAAGACTTTAAACTGCATAGTCCCTTTTTTTTATGTCCTACATGACATTAAACTGTGCATCGTTAAGGTTGTTATTACCTCTTGTTTCTCACACCGAGTATGACTCACGTGAGATTAGAGCGAACATCAACCATAACACTCCCTTTGGGCCGCTAACCATCTGTAATTCCCAACAACATTTTAATTAGATCGTTGCCCCCAAGAATAACTAGATCATTAATTCATTCTTTAATTGAACTACACAGACTTTGATCCTTGCCCTCCAGGCTGGGTATGTAGGCAACCTCCCAGGGTTCAAGCCCAAAAACAATATCTTCACATCGGTTCACCACCATCTCATATGATGTTGATTCGTGAAACCACCCCTGGAATCAATATCTTTACATTGATTCACTTTCGTCCTTGTTATATGACGTTAAACTATACAACACTTTTGTCCGGTACGACAATAAACTACAATATTCTTGGATCTCCTCACTTGAGAGAGAACTATTATTGACATTGATTTTTCAATCATGTTTCATTTCGAAAAGACTACGTACATACATGGTAATGCCTAAATTTTTTTATCTCAGGTTAAACCATCATTGCACTAAAGTCCCCTTTCACCCTTCACATGTACGAACCAAATTTGTACAAAGGGTAGATCTAGAACTACGTGGACTTGATTCCCATCCTTATGGGATACGTAGGAACATTTGAGTGTCCCTCGAATCCAGTCCCAAGTCTTTTGGGCCTAACCCCAAATTTCACTTTCAGTCCCTTGGCTGAAAATTCCTCATGAAAACACACACTGTGTATTCATTATTATGGTCCGAATTCTATGACCCTAAACTAAGATCACTCAGACTTTCGTCCTGCACGACGTTAAACTGCATTTCAAGAACTACGTATGGCTTGATTCTCATTCTTATGAGATACGCAGTGAAGTCCAAATTTCAATTCAGGACCCAGCCACAACATGATTATGGTTTTCATTGACCTATTTATCTCTATATACATTGGACAATACCCATCTTTATGTGTTATAATCCTAACCTTAAATATTTTCAAATCTTCATAACCCTTTTCATGACTTCTAGTCACAAAAATGTCAAACTTCTGAGAATTCTTTTGCCTGACTATGCAGCACGTGCCCATAGGTGGCCTTGCATAAACAGTCCACATAACAGACTTGTCAGCCGAAAGATGCTATTTATTTGACCATGCAGCCAATTCCCTTAGGTGGCCCTGCATATTTCAAACCCCCTAACGGGTTTTGTTAAATAATAGTAACTTCATTCTTGAGAAGAATGCCTCTTTTGTCCTTATTTGTCTTAAACGACAATATGTAGGGATCCGCAAAAAAATAGCCATCCTTAACGTATTTGTCCCATATCCTTTTTCATGATCTGAAAGTATTCAAGTCTATGGTTTATTCTTCTTCCCTACGTTTGGGTCAGACCTTCGTAGGAGTGATGTTCATCCAGTTCTTCGATATTCTTGTTCGGAAATATCTTCTCCATATTCAAGTACCTCTTTCCATACAACAAACTCTATACTTTAGAAAATTTGAATCTTCATAAACTTTCACTGGCTTTTAGCACTAGGAAAGTAAATTTCTAAGAGTTCTTTCGCCTGACTATGCAGCACGTGCCCATAGGTGGCCTTGCATAAACAGTCCACATAACAGACTTGTCAGCCAAAAGATGCTATTTATTTGACCATGCAGCCAATGCCCATAGGTGGCCCTGCATATTTCAACCCCCTAACGGGTTTTGTTAAATAATAGTAACTTCATTCTTGGAAACTACTTCTTCTAATGCCTTTTAGCTCTTTTTCATATCATTCCTCAGATTCAAATATTCTTAAGCCATGGTTTACATTTTTTCTCTCATACTTGAGTATGGTAATATGTTTTCAGATAAATTGTCAAAGAATTGAATCAATTTTAATCCATTTCGGTCAAAGCTATTTCGACCTTAAACATTAGCCCCTTTATGTCCAGCATGCATGACTTTAAACTTCCCACAAAAGACAAAGGAACTCTGAATAAAAGTCAAGTTCCAGCTCACTAAATATACATTTTTTTTGTATGATTTAGGTAATATTGAGCAGTTAAAAGGTTCAAAGTTTGTAGGATTATTTGTAATAATCCTAGTAAAAATCAAACTATGCTTACTAGGCCCATTGGCTTATGTAAATTTGAAGCAGGTAATGAAAGAATGCAGGTACAAATGATTGAAGACAAAAGTGTTTTTCATTGATACACATGAGATAGAAGGACATCCACAGACTGGAGTCTCTTCTCTTTTTCAAGAATTACAGGAGATTGTCAACATAAGTCTTCATTTGATGTATAGCATCCTGAGCCTTATCAGCAGTTACTTGAAGCTCGTGCACTTGACCAGCTTCATTCTTTTCAGCTTGCTGAAATGCCTTCTTAGAATCTGCGATGGCTTTCATGCCATTCATATGGGTTTCATCCAATGATTTATTAAGCTAATCAAGTTCCCCAGTAACAGCATCTAACTGTTGCTGGAGTTGCACCTGTTGGACGACTTTTTCTTTGATTTTTTGCTTCAGATCTTTCATCTTGGCAGCATAATCAGCTTCAGCTTGGGATATCGCAGCCTCAAATTCGCCTATGTTGACTGACAATTTCACTCTGGTCAAATCTTCGCGACTTGTCTGCACCTGCTCCCTCCTGAAAATGATCTGTTTCACCGCAGCATGGATCTTTTCATACCCAAAACCACCAAGTCCCAGTATAACAAATTGGGATGACAATCGAGAAATTTTTGATGGTAGCTCTTCTAAAGGCACCCCAGATATGATGTTCCATATGTTGTTCCATGCCTTACGTCGTGAAAAGATGAATGCTTTAAGCATCTCTGGATCTGATTCAATATCTTCGTCAGAAGGGGGTATGTAATCTGGAATTAGCGTGCTTAGGGAGGTGCCTTGTCCTGCTCTTTCCCCCCTGACTTGTGCTTCTTCACTTTCAATTCCCATTGGGGCAGAGGCTGAGGCCTCATCTCCAGATCTAGTCATTGCAGTTGATGGTCCTGCATGATTAATTGAAAGGTTTAGTCAGCTTCAAAGGATAACAAAAGGATAGATTGTCTTGCGAATAAAGTACAATCACAAATATTGTTATCCCTTACCCGAGGGTGGTTCAGCAATTCGAGAAGACTTCTCCCCGTCTTTCCCGGTTTCAACAGGATTTTCAAGATGGGTCTCAGGAGAGTTTATTGGATTTAGCTATACTTGAGCTAATGTTTCTGCAATGATAGGGTTGACATCAGTGTCCACACCCTCTTCGGGCATTGGCAGTTCAGCAGCTTCAACGGAAGAAACTGCATATTATTTTTCATCATGGTTAGAAGTATTTTTTTTAAGAAAAATTTGGGCGAAGGGTAACACTCACGCCCAAGGTCTTCTAAATCACATGACAACTTAGCATGATCATAAAATTCTTCAAAAGTCATTCCTTGATTCATCATTTCATCCAATGATACTTCAGAATCTTGATTAGTCTCACCAGAGGGAGCATTTGCTACGTCTTCTTGCCGACTTATGTCCTGCAACCCCTGACCCTGGACAGCATCTTCAGTAATAGGAGGGATACTGGGAATGGATGGTAGCTCTTCTCCAGGAGCAACCAAGTCAGCCTGGGTCAGTGATTGCTCTACAGCACCCTCCACGACCTTTAAAGAAGGATCAGTCCCTTCCCTCAAGGGAGAAATTGAAGAAGCCCCTGCAATCCTCAGAAATATGAGTAACCATATGATTATGGGTATAAACTCATGATTGTTCGAAGGACTTACCACTGCTAATGAAACGTTTAGCTATGGATTTCCTCCTTCGTTGCCTTGGCTTCTTTTGTTTTTTCGGAGTATCAGTAGTCTCCCTTATTGGCACTTGGATTGGCGAATGGAAGGCTATGTCCAGCGCCTCATTCATGGCCTGCTGGCCTGGAGATATCTCGCCTGGTTCGCGAGGAGAATCAGCAGTAGCCCCGATAGCAGTACCACCAGGGCTATATTGTGGCGAAGGGACCCTAGTTCCTTTCTTTTCAAGCTATGAGATGAAGAAAATAACTTCGTTTAATAAAGCTTCAACTGAAATCAAGTTGCAAAGAAAATAAGGAAAGAAAACTTACATCTTCAGGAGCCACGTACTCTTTCCATTCCTCATCTCCAGAACCACCAGCCCCCTCAGTGGCGCCACGATCAATCATTTCCTTCACCCACCTGGTGATAGGAACCGAGTCATCAGTGGCATATATAAGCATTTCCAGCTCTCTGATGTAAGCTCGCACTTCATTGGGGTTATCTTCATATTGGAGATTTTTAGAAGCTACAAGATTTCCTATTACAGGAAGTTGTAGGCCCTCACACAAATCCATCCAGGCGGTATCAGTACCACAGTATAAGCTCTTCCATAGCTGAACAGCCTCTGGTCTTAGATATAAAGGCTGTGAGGAAGGTCCTACAATTTTCAATTTTAATTTCTTCCCAGCTCCTGCAACTACAGATAGAGAATAAGAAAGTAAGACTTACTACTTTATAAAGTAGTAGTGATTGAAGTTATTACAATAAAATAACTTACCAGGAGTTGATGGAGTGGGTCTTTTAACTCTGGCCGGAGGATTATATCGGGCACGAAACCGCTTTGCTTCCGGTTGCGCCTCATCATCCCCATTGTGATAATCCGATGAATCAGTTCTAGAAGAGGAGTCTGTTGAACCTATTTCAGGTGGAGAAGCATCACCTTCATGAGGAAGGGTTTCTTTCTCTACAATCCTCTTCCTCTTTCCCACTTGATATACTGGGTGATTCAATATCCCTTTAGGGTATGATGCTATCCAGTGTTCGGCATAAAATGTAGTCAGATAATGTGCCGCTTTTTCAACTGGTAGATCAAATACTGCCCCAGTATTCTCTCTTGATGTCAGCAACCATAGTTTTCGAGCAACCATCGGATGTTGCTCTAACCTGACATGTACTGGAGGGGATACAACAATCTGTTGCAAACATTTGAATTGGCGTGCAAATCTATATGGAGCATAGGCCTCACATATGATTTCTCCATCAATCCTGGCTACTAACACGCCATCCCTGCAAGCTAGCATGTATGCCCTCAAATCCAAATGGGTTGTCCCATCATCAACAAACCGCCCGGATGGCGGACTTCCATAAGGAAAGAAGTTGAATTCCTTATACATGCTTAGTCTTACTTTCATGTCATAACCATTAACATCTAATGGAGCAATTCCAGAGAATTCTTGCACTGATGGTCTGAAAGAGCTTCCATGAATTTGTAATCCATTATGTACATTGTAAGTCCTGAAGTGAGTGGCGATCCATCCCCACAAAACCTGGAATGGTCCCACTATTCTTAAAGTAGATTTACCCTGGAAGACGTGAAGTAAACTCCTGTGAATCTTTTCTAAAATGGGGGTAGCTAACCCAACCATTTTTCCTTCAGCCAACTTGGCCGCAATGACGAAGGTCCCTGGCCTAACGCCTCCCTTCGAATCCCTGACCGGCAAGAGATAAACACTGAGCCACATTGCCAAGAAACCCGCCAGACGAGTTTTCTTTGGAATTCTTTGATTCACTTCATATCCCCATTTTTCAAACTCTCCTGATTCTAGAGTTGGCCAGAATGTGCCAGGAGCTCCTCTCTTCTCAGGTTTTGGACAAGTGGTAGGACTTCTGGGCCGGGTATCCTTGGATTTCTTTTTCTTGGATCCTTTTTCTTTTGGCTCCATCCCTTTCTTCTCAGTAATAAACACATTCATCCATTCTTCCGGATGGATATCTTTTCTGAAATGAGTTAATGAAGTCTCTGAACTCTTGAGCCTGTGAAAGATTTTAAATAATTCTCGAGCCAAAGCAGGAGTCTTCTCTGGATCATTCCAAGTCACCTTGGGAGGAATGAATTCATCATACATATCGCCCAATATTGGAGCTCCTGAAATCTTGTGGACATCCCACAAACTGATACCTACTTCTCCATGAGTCAAGTGGAAAGAATTAGTCGCTGGGCTCCAGTGGCTGAGTATCTCTGGCACGAAGATATCATGTCTGTAAATATATGTTTGCCCAACCCAAACAGCCTCATATATTGCAACTCTCTTCAAATCCTCAATAAACTCTGCGCAAGTCTGTCACACCCAGTATGCCCACATCCAAGTTGGCTTCACACCTCCCCCAGGACAGAAATCCCAACTTTTCTTCCAGCCTTTGGATTGGTCCATCTGAGCATTTCGGAAGATTGAAGGATGAAAATGTGGTTGAAGCTCAGGTGTATGTTTTTTCAGATCGGGTGTGCAAGGGCTATGATGCATCACATAAGCCTTCTCCACTGTTCCAGCAGTTTGAAATACTCCTCCACCTGAGATATTTGCTGCAGCAAAATTGGTATAATTCTGAAACCACAAAAATGGAAGATAATTCTTTACTTCTGGAATAATGACTTCTTGCAGATGACCATGACCATACAAAGGTAGATAAGTGTAGTGAGGAAAGTTGCAATGATATTTCTTCAGATACTTAGCCAAATTTGGAAGAGTATTATCTTTGACAGTATAGTAATCAGGGCCAATGATATCCATCATATCATCTATCCGCTTGCTAGCCAGTTCATCAATTAATCCAGGTCGAAGAGCCATTGAATCTGCACAGGAGTTGAATAAATTAAACTCTTAAATGGGTTTGTTTTTTCATAAAATTTGTGAAAGAATTTGGAAAAAATGGCTAAGGCATTAAGGCGCGCAAGTATGGAGATTTCGCGCAAGTGATACATGTGCCGCGCAAGTTTTTTCCGCGCAAGTATTACCACGCAAGCCCTATTACAGTGAGAGTAGCGCGGCAGCGAGGAAACAGTGGAAAAAGAGACTTGCGCGGCGAGGAAGACTTGCGCGGCGAGAGCTCGAGAAATTCGGGATCAGATGTTATCCACGGCCAAGAGCCGTGTATTTATAGGCCCGGAGGCCTATCTGCGCGACGTACCCAGAGCGTTTAGGGCCTGCGCGACGCAAACTTGTGCGCCGCCCTCTGCGCACTGAAGACTTGCGCGCCACCCTTTTCCTTTGGAAGGATTCGATTTCCTCAGATTCAAATCCTCATTTCTCTCCGGATCCAACTCTGAGGGGGGACTTTTGTTGACTCTCCTTTTCGTCACAGAATCTAAAGATTGGAAAAGGGAATATCTGAGCTCAAAGTGATTTCAACCTTTGAAGAAAACATCAAAAATCGACAAAGGCATGAACACATGATCAAAATCAAATGCACCGCGCAAGTTTTATCACTGTCGCGCAAGTGCACTTGCGCGACACCCTTGGTCGCGCAGGTGACTTGCGCGACCTAAGTGGTAACCGCCCGGTAACCGCCCGGGGTCTTCTTTTGCCTATAAATAGACCCTGTGGGCCCCCCATTCGAAGAGGATCTTTTTCCAGAAACTCGGATTGAAGCTCCCGACGCCCAAGTGTCTTCTCAAAGCTTCCGGAACACTTCTAAGGTAATTTTTTACCTAGAATGGAAGATCTAAAGAGAATAAGGAAGGCCTAAGTGTTGAAACTTATCAAACACTTGCGCGCCGACTTATTTCCTTCAATGTAACTTGCGCGTCCCTTTTCTGAAAGAACCTCAAGAGGATTCTAAAGTGATTAAAAAGAAGTCGCTCAAGTATTTCAATTCCGATTGAGAATCGCGCAAGTACCCCCCATGTCGCGCAAGTATACTTGCGCGACCAATACTTGCGCGCCGCCGTAATACTTGCGCGCCTTTCAAGACTTGCGCGCCCCCTACTTTTTTTGGGTGCCCATCTTGCCCATGTCACCCCTATTAAGCCATCACACCTTTCCTTTTCAAGATTCAGTCTTCAAGACACTCTTCAAAGCCACTTATGGCATGATTTCTTGATTTGACTTTCTTATCTGAAAGGAATTCTGTGGAATATCTCTAAAAACCTAGTGATTTAAATATCCTTATGTCACTAAATATGGAGATTTTATTCATTCAACCTCATCCTTTAAGATGAGAGAATCCTTAACCTGGGTCTCCTTTTTAGGAATAATCCCCAGTTATAAGTCCTTTAATCTGGGCATCCTCCTTAGGAATAAGCCCCAAATTCTTAAAGTTCCAAAACATGGGAATCCTCCTCCGGATTAAGCCCCAAACCTTAATTCCTTAACTTGGGCATCGTCCTTAGGAGTAAGCCCCAATCCCAATCTCACAACATGGGCATCCTCTTCAGGAGTAAGCCCCAAACCAAGTCCCCTAACCTGGGCTTCCTTCTCAGGAATAAGTCCCAGTCATAAACCTTGGGCATCCTCCTTAGGAGTAAGCCCCAGGTTTCTTAAATTTCTCTTAACCAGTCCTAATTTACCCTTGAGTTGGGTTTCCTTTTCAGGAGTAAAACCCAATCATAAATCCCCTCCTAACCTGGGCATCCTCCTTAGGAGTAAGCCCCAAGATTAGAGTATTCAAATCTCCATAAAGCACATATACCTTTATGGACCCTGTCCCTAGATTTTCTCCCTAAAAGTGAATCCTAAAACTTCATCTATCTGGGCAGTCATACATACCTAAGCCCCAAACAATTTCTTATGATTGCATCTTTCATGGCACAATTGTCTAATTTTTACCAATACCTCTTGTTTCTCACACTGAGCATGACTCACGTGAGCTTAGAGTGTAAAAGTAATTATGACATTCTTCTTTGAGCCATCAATCATAAACATCATACTCCATTACTCGAACTACGTGGGTTCTGATTCCTTTTCCAAAACAAAGGATACGTAGGTAGCCCATTTATGGGTTCGATCCCAACTTTGAAATAATCCCTGTCTTTCTGAATGACGATAAACTTCAAGTGCCCCATTGAGTGGCTTTAAAACCAGCCTGGTCATCATAATGACCAAGAGACTTTTATATAAATGTTTTGAAGGATACCATTGACCAAGAATCTCTAAACAGATATAGATGATTCTCTATTGATGAAGAACCTCGAATACATATAAAAGATTCTCTAAATTTCTTGCATATTTAATCATTGATTGTTAAAACTTAAGGAAAGCTCATTTTATACTTGGTAATGTAATAAGGATTCACGAACATAACTTAAATCTATAAAGAGAGTCCCGGAGTAGACAATAATTCCCCTCAAAAAGGTGTGATGAGTCCGACCTCCCATCCTCTTGACCAATGCAAAATTCCTAAGCCTCATTAGTCCACAAGCTAATGAGCGCCTGCCTTTGGAAAGTAGGTCCAAACGGATGTGGAATCATTGGATGTTTCCGGTTCTATGAACAAACCCGTTAGAAACCGATCGGAACGTTTGAATCTCCCATCCAGGAGGTCATCCCCGGAATCCGTGCGAAACAGTAGAATCAAAGGGGCGTGATGATGCACCCAATGATTTGATCATACAGGTCTGGTGTATTTGGAGGGGGCTTTGGCATGATGTCGGTGGATTGGTTCACTGAGGAATTATGGAGGACTGGATGGTAATATAGGGGTAAGATTGGATCTGAAGGGAAGGACACCTGAAGATTCCCCATTTTGCGTATTGTTTTCTCATGTGGGATGGGGGTAGCCCCGCATACCATAGTGCTATGTTGGTAGAAGATTCGTCAACATACCGAAGTAGTATGCGGACTTAGGTGTGGACCACCACGTACTAAAGTGGTATGCGGTCCTGGACGTGGTTTTCCATGCCACTTTGGGTTCCACCCACGTACTAATGTGGTATGCGGTGAAAGTTTCAATCTGAATAGTGATACACTATGTGTATTACCATATTGAATAAGGGTTCTAGAACCTATGTTTCGCAGAAATTTCATCCGGGGGGAATTTATGGTTTGTGATGGTTCCAATTAGGTTCACGGTTCATTGATTATTATTAATTTCCTTCTTTTTATGGTTCACAGCTGGTTATATCTACGAAAACGTGATTCACATTTTTCACTTTGTCGATGATTTGAAACTGAAGTCATAATCCCCTCTAAACTCTTTATTCTAACCACTAGGATCTCCTCCATGATTTCTTTATATATTCTATTTTCACTTCCTCCTATGATACTTTTATAGAGTATTAGGGAAATCATATATGTGGGCATACAGCACCATTTGTAGAAACCCATAAAGATACATCTAAAACCATGGAAGACTCATTCAATCGGGGTTTGCAAAGGTTTTGGTTTGTGGTTTGTGGTTCGCAAAACCCTATCAGCTTGCTTAGTTTGTGAACTGCTAAGATCATGGGATGGTATGAGGATGGAATTATCACACATGATTTTACCGAAAAAATGTTTCACAACATCCTGGGTTGGCTGGCCATCACCCCACAGGCTAGTGCCTCATGAGTCCTTACACATACCAATGGTTCGCGGTTCATGTTCCCTGTGAAACTTTCCAAGTGATGGTACATGGTTCACTTAAAAATATTGAAAAAAAATATTTCTTCAAGTCTCTTCTCAAATTTTCAATTCAATTTGTGTTCATTTACATTGTTGGACCTATGGGAATGTTTACTACCTTTTGAAAAGTGATTTTGGGAGTTTTTACTTCCCTTTACAAAGTTTTAAGGACCCTACAAATACCCCCCCCCCCCCCATCAGAATGGGGTCCGTTCGGAATGAAGAGGAGTCTATTCCGATGTAGAAGAGGTCCTGAACTGAAGTGGTTTGTGGTATAATAGATAGGTCTGGTAGGAGGGGACCTCACCAATTTATAGGGGCCCAGGACATTTGTCTTTTACTGTTTCTCATGGTGAAAATTTATCTCGACCTCCCCCCAGATTCCTCTTCATCTGCGTACAAACTCTTTTGTGAAATCCGTATTCAAAAACCTCTTTGTATATTCCATGAACCAACTCTTTGCAATTACTTCTGCCTGTGAACTGTATTTTTGGATTCATGAATTGCATCATAGAACTTAGAACTTAAGTCTGGAATTCTACGTAGGAGAATGTTATATGATTCACATGTTTCATACACCAAACTTAAACCGGCGAACTGAACTTTAAACCTTATTAATCTGAACTTAAAAATAAAACTCAATCAGTGTACTTTTAATATCAGCATGGAAAGGCCTCGGTTCACTATTTCCTCTTTCCTCAAACCCCTCAATTTTATTTCCAAAGCTTCACGGGCTAGTGCCTTACGGGCCTTCCGTATGTCGAAGCCATATGCAGGATATAGCTTCCATGTACCGATGTAGTATGTGGGAAATGAATCCCGCATACTATAAATAAGAAAAAAATGGCTTCTATGTACCGTCTTTGGGAGTAGTATACAGAGCCCCATGTGGACCCTCTTTTTATGTCCCTTGGCCAATTTTGTGACCCTTATCCAACAACTTCCTCATTGGACTGACTTTTTGTGGCCTTTTGGTTTTTTCTGTGCAGACTATAATGGATCTTCCACAGACTTTGATGGAATCGACCTAGACTAGGGAAGCCAATATTGAATACATTGTGGACCATCTTCAGTCTTAAATTGTCCCTCAGGATAGTTTCTTTAAATATCTTCTTACACTAGTGCTTCTAGATTACCCATTATCCATGAAACTGCCACTATACGGCTTTGGTCTCTCTGATGACATCTCTCTGCCATTGGCTAATCATAATACCCCCTTCTTTATTTTGGAAGACCTCATGGGCATAACAGAGCTAATATTTCCCCAATAATAGAAATCATAAATACACCTACCCAAGATAAAGTGTTCATACTAGAAGGATTGGTGTGGACTCAAAGAAATCATATTTGTCACAAAACTTCCTCGAGACTAATCACCTAGGAGTACCCTTCCATTGTCAACCTTTCTCGAGAAAACCCTAATGGTGGGTAGAGCACCAAATGGGACTTATGAGCCGTTTGATGCTTTTATGGTGAATGGGATTGGGAAATATGGATACATTAGATCAGTTTGGAGTCCACAAATTATTTGGAAGTGTTGAACTTGTATTAGGCAGATTGGGTCTCCCAATTCAGATTTTTCTCCCCAGGCGAAATCCAACATGAACTGCTGAGATGGTAATGCTCAAGTACCAATACTTTACACTTATCGCATGGAGAGGTGGGGATCATCTTATGGGACATCCACTTACTCGGTGGACTCCCCTTTCTTGGAAACATGTATGATGAATTTATTTTGGCAGCCACTACTTAGGAAAATACCAACCATGTGTCTGCATTGTCAAGGATTTTACTGGTCATAGAAAACAAACTACTTGATCACCCTCTCCAGGATCACTCTCTTATCCCATTTAAGGATTGGATAAGGTCATTTTTGTATGGGAATGGGCCTAGGCCAAGATCTCTCTGCAGTCATACTCATCTAACCCTTCAGTGTCGACAAATTCTAGGGTCATATTGCGCCACCCTCAAAGCGGGACGATATACTACCTGGGGATACGAGGTTTGACTAGATGTGTCACCTGCTCTTATATTAATAGGTTTCTTTTCCATGTTTCTGAGCATATGGATCTTCCCATACTATGACGTATATACCAGTGTCAGAGTTTGTACTATGATGATGGCGGCTACATTTATAGAGGGTTGTCCAATTAATCTAGCGATCTCTATTATTTCCCAACTTTATGAGTTACTAGGTAAGATACAAGAAGGTAAATATCATCATCATCATCTCATTTGACCATTTATATTTTTGTATGGGTGGATAGAAAAATATTTCCCTTGTTATGAATACCAACATGCATCAAGGGTTCCTCAATCTGACTTTCACCTCGCCCTCCTTAACATTGTCATTGTTCGCCCTATGACTTTAAGAATTAATAATGAAGTTGGGCTACTAAATTATGCTTCTCACTTTTCTTTTGTGTCATACACTACCCCACATGGGTTCATCAGGGGTGATAGAGGAAGTTATTTATAGGAGTTCTCATATGTCATCATGCTTCGGGATGGAATGTTAACTGCTCGCATAGATCGAGTTGTTATTTGTGAGCCATACCACCCCTACTGGTTTTCTAGGAAATTTGGGTGCCTTCAATAGACTGCACTTCTTCCTGTCATTCAGTTGAGGGGAAAATCCCATCCTGCAATACTTCACCAGTTATAGCTCATGATGATGTGAGAAGGGGCCACCATAGAGATTATCATCCCTAATACAATGGGGTCAAATTTTCAATCATTGGGATATGCCCAACTACGGGTTGACTATTACCTAAACGGGGTGCTAGGAAAACCAATTTAATTGTTCAAAATCCATTAACCATCCTTTTCCCCACCTTGATCCCGATTTTCATTCCATATATACCTATTCCTGTAATGACCATGATGGCTACACCATCTATTCCTATACCTATGGTGAGAAGATATCTGATCTTCCATCAGATGCATTTGTAAAGGGTTTCATCTATGTGACCTATCTCGGTAGAGAGTTATTTAGACTACTACCCTCCTGTGGATATCACTCACGGCCCTAATGAGGCTGGCCCTAGTAGAGCGTCACCAAATATCTCAGAAATCGCGTTCAGTCCCCTGTGTATGGATCGAGGGGTTGAACCATCAGTGGGGAGGGAGAGCCCTCCTGTCTAAGTAACCTATCTTAGGTCCCTTCCCACTACCATAATGACATTTCCTAGATATAGCCCCATTATAGTGGGGGAGGACCAAGGCCCTGGTGCTATGAGGGGGCATCAAATGGTGTGAACCAGACGTGGCACCAGTTATGCGCCCTTGATGCATAAACCCCTCTAGCTAATTTCACCAATGAAATGGACAAATTTCTATGATTATATACTGAATTATTTTTGAGTGGATTTTATTATCGACATATAAAATTTATTATTTAAAAAAATTTCATAGCACGGGAATACCTCGCTTCTTGTGAGAAAAATCTTTCCAGATTCAATTCCTCACATCATCAGGCAATGAACTTCTGAGACATTTCTGAGGAACTCGATCATCTGAAAACTGAGGAGTTTAGGTATCATGACTTGGTGGTCAACTAGAAAGAAGACCTATTAGAATTAGAGGCTCACATGGTGAGGTTAAAGACTCAATTGTCCTCCTCATATTCCAATTATGGAGCTATACAGGGTGAGACCATAAAGTTGTCAGGGAACACATGCACCTGATGGTCAAAACTGAGGCGGAAGACAGAGATACTTTAGATAAAACTCTTTACAACCCACATAATTCTCTTTCCATTTTTATGTAAATAGAAATTCAAGCCTCATTGTAATTTTCCTAAAGCATGATGTACTCACTTTCTTTTGATACTATAGAGATAATATGAAATGGGGATGTTCCTCCTTTTTTTGAACTTAATGGAACTAATTTTCCTTATAATAATTCTTTTTTTTCTTCTCCCTCTTATTTCAATTAATCACAATAAACCTTATAAACATCATTTCAATCAGGTATTAATTTTAAACCGTGATTCGAAATAGGTAAACCGGAGTCATTGAATCGGGCTCTAATTTTTTCTTAAGCCTCAAGACTCAGCGAGCATAGTTTGACTCTTTCCAGGGTCATATGGGAGACCTCACAAATTTTTGTGCCTTTTTTCATTATTACCCTAATTTTTTACTAAGACTGTTCGATACAGGCTTAGTGGGTATAACTTGACTTTTTTTAGGTGGATCATTGTAGGTTTTAGACCTAAAAATATTTTTGTCTCTTTTGAGTATTTTACATATCAACTCTTTTTCCTAAATCATATATAGTATAGGTTCAATGAGCTGGTACTCAACTTTTATCCATGGGTTCCCTTTGCAGGTTTTCACTCTGGGGAGTATTGCGTCCTTTTTTTGTTGGCAGTTTAGAGTCTCTCCAATCAGACTTATTAATGATGTTTTAGATTGAACATATTTGACCAAACTTGATAGAGTAGGGGCCCCAATTTGGGATTAATCATCCATAAATGTCCTAATAACTCTTAGACATGAATGAGGGATTTTTCTTGACCCTAACTTCATGATTTTTGGATGTATATGGAGATTGGGATCCATTTTAGGCATACAGAGGTAGGAAAGGACTCTCTTAAGGACCAACTTTCCTTTGATTGAAGGTTGTTTTTAGGCAACATATGTAGAGCCACCAGGGCATGATGTGCGTAGTCAAAGAAAGGTGTTCGTAGGACACTGGCCTTTCATCTCTGATTGCCTAGGAAATTTATAACACTTAGTATTTGTTTTGAGGTTGGGGACCACAGTGGGTATCCTATCTGAGGAATTATGTCTGAATGTATTAGGGTAATTTGTGTCAGCTTTTAATGGGAAACCACTCCCACAAGAATTTAACTTGTGTAAGGGAGATCTGGTGAATGGTGTAGTTAAATGTCATACAACTAGGACACTTGACACCTATTATGGGAGATCATTTTTCTCTAACCAAGGGAGAGTAAATGATACCTCAGTTTAATTAGAAATGTTTTTTATATTTGGTAATATGGAAATGGAAAGATATGTAATCCATAATCCAGGGGGTTGCCAAAGCTAGGGAGTGAGATGGGACATAAATGGCATACAGGCATATGGAAACTGGAAAGGAATATCTTGGGGATGAATTTTCCGTTGATCGATCTCCATTTTGTAGGTGACATATGCAAAGCCACTGGGGAATTATATGAATATTCAAAAAAAGGTTTCTACAGAACACTGGCCTTCCATCCCTAATGGTTATGAATGTTTATGGAGATTGGAACCTTTCTGGACACGGTGCATGGCTTATGAAAAGGGGTGATCCTAAATGTGAAAGGGGCATTTCTTTGGCTGAACTTTACTAGGAAAACCAAAAATGGGTGGGGGATTTTTTTTGTAGAATCCTCAAGAGATACCAGAGGTGAATCAGGCTAGGATGTTCTAATATATTCAGGATGTGGGTAGGAAGGAGAATATAAACCATGACTTGGTGGGTTTTTAAATCAGGAGGGATGTCATGGGGCTTGGAAGCCATTAGGTGTACCGAGGTAGGAGAGGACTCTCCTGGGGAATAATTATCTTTTGATTGATGTTCGTTTTGTAAGCAACATATGTAGAGCCACCGGGGCATGATGTTCATAGTAAAACAAATGTGTCCTCCGGACATTGGCCTTCTATATTCAATGGCCATATAGGGTTATGGGGATCCAAGATTTCTCAAAGCACATAGTTTGATGTGTGTCAAGAGTATATCTGGATGCATTAGAAAGGTATAGGCTATGATTCACCCATGGGATCAAGTAGTACCCTATATAGATCTGGATCATATATAGGGTAAGGCATCCATCCCATCTTTGGGTTACCTTGTAATTTAATGTTGTATGGTTAGGACCTGGGATTACTTATGGGGAAGGGAACAATATCATGACTTTTAGGGTTGGGTTTTTAGGACTAAAATCCTGGAATTATTTTTCATGATGTCATGGTGGATCTCCTATTGAGGTCCCAAAAATCACATGAGCTATGCTCAGTGTGAGAAACAAGGGATTTCAAGGATTCCGGATCACCACTTAAGAATATCATAATCAATGGTAGGGATAATTTTATGCTTACACCAATGCTATTTAGTTTAACATCATGCAACAAGGATGAAATTCCACACAATTTATCATCATGTGGTGTGGATGTAGGGTAATCTCGATGTTAAAGAAGGGATATACAATTAACCTTAAGCAGCCTTGTAAATAGGACTTGTCTAGGAATTCTCTGCTTTGATTCAATTTGTGTGCAAAAAAGGGGAAATTTTAATGATTTCTGTGGCTGAGTATGAATAATAGGATTCGATTTTACCACACATTTATTAGGTGGAAACCAAGTTACATTGTATTCCTGATGAAAATTCTTTGTGAAGGTCTAGCACATGCGCGGGAAGGAAAGGAATTTTTTAGGCAGCCGAACCAAGAAATGAATCTATGTATTTTCATTGAGTGGTGAAGTTTAATGTCATGCAACTGGGATATTTATGGCCTTTTAGTTTAGCATTGTGTGTTAAGGACATCAGTAAAATAGTTTACCATTGTGTTTTGTAGAAAACATGTTGAAAAATCCATGAATAGCTTTGAGTTAATTATGGTCGGGATATGCTTGCATTCCTTAGATATGAGTGATGATAAAAGGTGTAAACCATAGTCCCGGGGGGGGCTTGGATCAAGAGGAATGACATGGGGCTTGAAATCTATTAGGCATATAAAAATAGGAAAGGAATATCCTGGGGATGAATTCTCCTTTGATTGACAGCATTTTTTTAGGAAAAATATATAGATCCACTGAGGCATGATGTGCATAGTCAAACAAAGGTGTCTGCAAGACATTGGCCTTCTATCTCTAATGGCCTTGGAGGATCATGGAGATCTAATATTTCTCAGATTTTATAGTTTTAAAAATAGAAAAGATGTGTATGGGAATGTAAGAAATATCTATATCATGATTGGTCGTGAACTATTGAAACTTATGCATATATTTGACCCAATTTTAGGGGGAAGCATGATCTTTCGACTCCTTCTGAGTGTTGGAATTTAGACTTGGAATTTCCATCATCTCTTTAAATTCATTGTGCAGGAAATTGGGGGCATGTTTGGGATCTCATAATGCTAAGAAATGGGATGCACATGACTCTTAAGGGACCTTGCAGTTTAACGTCATGTGGTTTTAGACCTTTCATGGGTTTTGATGTGCAAGTCCAACCTATACATAGAGGAAGGGGCATTTTTTTATTTTGTGAGGTTGGACCTAGATTTCAAATCTGGGCATCACTATGTATCCTATAAGGGTAGGAATAAATCCATACATATTTATTCATGTTCCCTATAGAGGTTTGTCCCATGTGTAGGGGGAAATGAGAGGGTATTTTATTTTAATTGATGGGTGGGCTCGGGTGTCATATATTATTGTCACTATATATCCTGCAAGGGAAGGAATCAATCCATACATAGTTCTAAATGTTCCATGTGCCGATCTAAATTGGGCATTGGAGTAGGGGAATTTTGGTTTCATCTGTTGGTTGGGATAATATTGAGGGTATTGGCATCTCTACGTATCCTTCTAGGACCGAAATCAATCCATATGTAGTTCTTTAGAAATCGTGTAATTTAATGTATTACGGTAAGGATGGACTCCATACAGTTTAATGTCATGTGGTTAGGAAAATTTTGACCCTATAGTTTATCATCGTACAATTAGGATGATTTTGATCCTACATTTTATCATCGTGGGATTAGGACGGTTTATGTTATGTGGTTTAATTTCTTAAAAATAGGAAATGTGTTGTCGTCATTATGCAAAGTATTTCTTCAGAAACCTTGCATTGGTGGGAGCTGTGAGGAGTTGTCCATACATTGATATTAAGGGATATTATCCATTGGAGTAGAGCTTATGTATGACATATGGTCTCTCCCATTTTGGATCAAGCTTTGGGGGTTTCTTCCTAAGTATCATTGAGGTTCGGAGGACCAACACCATCTCTCCTTCAAGAAAAGACCAAAGGATAACCTTTTTTTGAAGGCTCGTGTGATCTAATTTTGGTAGATTTTTAAATCGTGTAAATTGTAAAAACTTTTCTCATCAAGTTTCTCCAACTTATTGAACTGTTTCTAGGATTTCTCATCCATGGATAGTTGATTACAAATGTAAACATAGAGTTATGTCACTTGAACTTATATGGGTAGAACCACCTCTATCTCATATACTAATGAGTACGTGGTTTCTTAGGTGGTAGTGCGGGTCGTGGTCCGATAAAACCATAAATCATGAAGGAGCTTGTCTGGACATTATTTCTTATCATTTTCCACTATCTTCTAGATTATATTGGATAGTGTCTTCTTGAAAGCCTCTATTTGTCCATTGGTCACTGCATGGTAGAAGGATAAACTGTTGGCTTTGATTCCGTACTCCTAGTATAACTTTTCCAACTCAGCAGAGCATAATTTAGTGCCATTTTCCATAATTATTGTATGAGGGACACCAAATATGGTAATGATGTTTTATTTTAAAAATCTAAAATTTCTTTTTTCCCCGAACTCTTTGAGGGTTATGGCTTCAGCCCATTTGGAGAAGAAGTCAGTTGTTGTATGAATGAACTTGAATTGTCTGGTTGTGGTAGGAGGATACAATCCCACAACACCAATCCCCCATATGGAAAATGTCCAAGAGTACATAGATGTGTGAAGTAGCTCTAAGGTTTGGTGAATTAAATTAGCATGAACATGGAAGGAATGACAATTCTTGGTGAATTTGGTGCAATTTTATATTATAATGGGCCAATAGTATCCAAGCCTTAGAATTTGATGGGAGAGTTTGGTCTCTAATTGGTGGGATCTATAAGCTTGGCGTGCACTTCTTTCATGACATAAGTAGTCTCTTATTCATCAACGCACCTGAGAAGTACTTCGTCAAGGACTCATTTATAGAAT
Organism: Viscum album; assembly: GCA_963277665.1. Lineage (NCBI taxonomy): Eukaryota > Viridiplantae > Streptophyta > Magnoliopsida > Santalales > Viscaceae > Viscum > Viscum album. The sequence continues at coordinate 456,606,364 of OY728133.1, read as the reverse complement.
AATTTTCCTTGGTTTGTGCCATTGTACAAAACAAAATTGACTACCCACCTTCGGATCTATTCTCTTCTAGCCCTATCCAGTGGGAGTTCTCCCCTTTGTAGGTAATTTTCAATGGGAGTCATCCGGCTAATGGTGTGACCATAAGGCTCAAAAATGGGTCTAATCTCATCGATTTCCTCTGTATTGGTCTTAATAAACAAAAATACCATCCGATAGTGGGAAATTCCAATGACCATTTCATCTTGGTATGTGTCATCTAGGGTTGTGGTTGCATTTTCCAGTGCATCTTCTTGATCATTTTGGGACCGGGGGATATAATTCAGTGTTGGTTTTGATGGGAATTTTGCCATCAGATCTCAAACATGCCTCATTAAGGGTGACAATACTTCTTTCATAAGGGAATAGTCACCATTGACCTACTTGATGACAAGCTCAGAATAACCTTTTATCTTAAGGTGTTTGGATTGTGAAATAAGTGCTAGATCCAGGCCTACAATGAGGGATTGGTATTCTACTTCATTATTTATGCACCCCTCTAAAAGTAGGAAGGAGTAAGAAAAGATGGCATTTTCTGGGGATATGATTATAACACCTATCCCTACTTTGTTGAGACTGGTATCCTCTATAATTTTCCAAGTTGGGCTTCCAGAGGAACCGCCAAAGTACATTTCCCATTCTTGGGGACCTTCTTGGGTGGAGAATACCTCTTCATCAGGATATTCAGTATCCAATGGGGTCGTTTCTTCCGAGGGGTGATATTCCAGGAAGTCTACTAATTCCTGGCCTTTGATGGCTTTTTTGGGGAACATAACATATGTCAAACTATTGTAGGATGACATTCCACCGTGATATCCATATCGTTAGCATAGGATGACTGAGGATATACTTGAGCGGGTTTTAGCGGGAGACCAAATGGACCTCATGGTGCTGCAAGTAATACCTAAATTTCTAAAATGTAAATATTAGGGATAGAAAGTTCTTTTCAATCCTTTAATATTGAGTCTCAGTATCAATCATTGTTCAGATAAGGTAATAAAGATTTTTCTCACTACCGGCATCATTCTTCTATGTGAGGAAGGCACCTAATGACCATTCCAAGGCAGTTATGTACAAAATGAGTGGTTTTCCATCAACTAGAGGCATAAGTACTAGTGGTCTTAAGAGATATCTTTTGAAATTTTTTAATTCTTTCTTACAATCATTATCCCACTAGTATGTGACCCCTTTCTTCATCAACCTAGTGAAAGGGAAACACTTACCTACAAGGTTGGCTATGAAGCATCGAATGTATTCCAGGGGCCCTTGGAGGCCCCTCAACTCAGTGAGGTTGTGAGGTGGAGACATTCCAAGGATGGATTTTGTCTTCTCAGGGTTGACTTCAATGTAGCGATAGTGTATGATGAAGCCGAGGAATTTTCCATAGGTGACACTGAAAGCACACTTTCGAGGATTCATCTTTAGACTATTTTGTTGCAGTTTATTGAAGATAGTTTCAAGATCTTTCAGGTGTTTTGAGCATTGTCATGATTTAACCACCAGGTCATTGACATACCACTCGAAGAACTTTCCTAGTAAGTGATTTAAAATGTGATGCATGGCACGTTGGTATGTAGCGTTAGCATTTTTCAGACCAAAGGGAATCACCTTATAGCATAATACTCCATGGGGGCTTGCAAGTAGTGGATTCTTTATCTTCTTAGGCCATTCAAATCTGGTTCTATCCAAAATATCTATCCATGAAAGAGAGGGCCTCATATTCACTGGTTATATCAATCATAAATTCTATGATTGGGACCAATAGGTTATCTTTCGGGCAATGTCGATTGAGGCCCTGAAGTCTATGCAGACTCTAATCTATTCGTTCTTATTTTTGATGGGGACTATGTTTTCCATCCATATTAGATATTAGACTTCCCAAATGAAGTTATATTTGATCATTTTTTTAACTTTAGCCTCTATTTTGGTATCATGTGCTGGGTGGGTCCTTCGTCCAGCCTACTTATAGCAGTGATGGTCTTCCTTCAAGCCCAGGTGATGAGTGACGACCTCAGGATCGAGGCCTAGAGTTTCTGTGTAGTTCTAGTCGAAGAAATATCGATTATTCTATAGGAAGTAGGTATATAATTCTTTCTCCTTGAAGGCCATAGCCACACTAATCATAGTGGGTCGCAGGTCATCTTCGGTGCCTAGTTTTATCTCCCTAAGTTCATCGATCATGGTGGATACACCTTATTCGAATACAGGAATGGAATCTTTGAGGTATTATTCTTCTTATTCTTCTTCTTCACCCTATTCATCATCTTCTTCCTCTTTTTATGGAGAGATTATTCTTGAAATGAACTCTCCAGCATTAGGAGGAGAATCGCAGCTCCGATTTAAGGAGACTGAAACAACTCCTTTTGCCTCAGATAACTGTATGGAGTTCTCTAAAGAGGAGATAATTTCCTTAATTTCTCTAAGTGATAGGACATCATCTTATGCCTTAGTGAGTAAGGCGATAATTATCCGGGGTCCTGAGGATGGTCTAGGAGTATATTTTTTTGGGCCTTCCCTATCATCATAAGGGGCAATGTGCTTTTTAGTGTTATTGGACTTGGAATCCATAACGGAAATCATGCATATGGCTGAGTCTATATATAATCTTGAACTTATGGAATCAACCTGGTTGATGGGTAATACATACTCTTCCATAAGACATTTGAGGGGATCATTGGGATCCATTTCTAATCTATTTGGGGCAGTGACCCAATCAAAATCATTGGTCAAGGACTGATTCTCTTTCAGTTCATAAAACCCTGCATCGATGTAATGCAATTCATAGGATTTGAAAGAGGATTTATTGGTGTGAAATGTCCCGTATTTTCCATTAGCGTGATATTTGATGTACTGATAGTATGGTAAGGGAATTGTAGCGTGATGATTTAGTCAGGGCCTCCCCAAAAGGACATTGAAGTTCGTACTTTTCTCCACTACCATAAACTTGGAATCAGACACAAGGTCACCAATATAAGTTTTAAGCTTGATTCATCCCAATGGGTTCTACTCACTTTTTTCATATCATAGCAGAGTTGTGGTGTAGGGTGTCAGACTGTCCTCATCATAGCCTAACCAATGAAGTGTTTTCAGCGGGATGAGGTTGACTCCAGAACTATTGTCGATGAAAATTCTCTAAACATCAATGTTTTTTTATCTTTCCAGACACATATTAGGGATTTATGTTTCCTTTATTGATGGAATATTTATCCTGATTTGTGAATTAGATGACATCATGGCATTCTTCGTGATGGGTCTCTGTTTGATAGACTTCAACAGGTGTTGCTTCGACCTCGAATTCAGGTGGACTTAGTAAGGATTCGATGAGTGCCTACCAAATGTTTTCTGATAGACTCAAGGCATCCATGATTGATAGTTTTTCTATTACTGAGGCTAGCTATTTAAAAATATCATATTTTTTATCTAAAGGTTGGAGCTTCCTGAATTGGGGATGATCTTTCAAGGGTGATTTATAAACTTGATATTTGGATGTAGATAGTCCTTCCTTTATGATAAGGGATGATGGTGTTGCTTTGCTTTATGAGTTTGGCTGAACTGGTCTACCTATATGAAAAGGGAAATTAGCCATCTACTCTTCCTCTGATGGGCACTCTAAGATGATTGGGCTTGGGTTTCTTTTGGCAAGGGCAAAAGAACAATCTAGTTCCTGTTGTGTCTACCAGAGGGTCCTTCCGTGAGTTTCTACAATGTTAATGGTTTGAATTAAGGTGTGGCTAGGGATATGAATCCTACTATGATCATTCCTTTCTGGAAACCCTTGGCCTTAGTATCCTCTTCCTCCATCCCTCTAGTTGAATGAGGGGAATTCGGATTCATGACCATAGTCTCCATCAGAGAAGGGTTCCATCAAGTGAATGACATTAATGGATCTGAAGATAAGTTCTTGATATGACAATGATTCTATCTGACTATCCTCTTCTGATGGTTTTGTTTGGTATTACAGTTCCCATTATTCTATTTGGAGGGGCGGTTCCCATTGTTCCATTTGGAGGGGCGGTGCACATTGTGCTGTTTTTTGGGGTGGTGCCCATGTTTTCAAACTTTTTGGAATGAATTTCGAAAGTGTCAAGACTAGTTTCGGCTTTGGTGCAGGCTCATTTTCTAGCTCTTTCTTTATTTCCTTTAAGACCTCAGAGGATTTTGGGGGTGAGGATGATGGTTTTTTGCATCAGGAGCTATTGGGGGCATGGTTGGTTGCTTCAACCGTGCATAGAGTATGACATGATCTCGGTTGACTATTTTCCAATTCATCCAACTGTCAAATTTTTTCTCCTTTTTATCAGTGACCATTTGTAATTTCTCTTCCTTTATTGGGTCTAATGTGGAGATATAATCAACTTGTGCTAGAGGTGGACCTAACTTGACTTTTCTGGAATCCACCATATTTTTCAGGAGGTCCTTGAAGATGAAGCGCTCCTGGATAGTGTGTCCCATTATTCGGTGATAGGGACAATAATATGGGCAGTCTTCGAGACCCATTTCATCAGCTCGATTTGGCTCTAGTAGCCAAAGAAAGTTGCAATTCATGGTAGCTATGAAGTTTCCATAGACATGGTCATCTCGGAACAAGTAGACCTTATTCCTTCATTCCTCAAACTGATTTCTTTTCACACCCATTCACTCATCTTATCAAGGTGGGGGTGGTTGTTGGCGTCCAGGGGGTCCTGCATGGTTTGGTGGAGGCCTGGAAACTGGATCTGGTATTGGGGGTGGCTTAAGCATGATAGAATTCGCCTCGTCTTTACCCATTATTTTTCATGGGGCCAATGGGGGAACCTGAGACTTGATATTGGTCTATTGCAAGGAGTATTCTATCCTTTGGGAAATGGAAGAGATATCTAGGAACCCACTTATGTACTTCACTTTGATGTGCGGTGTACACAATTCATCATGGAGATTATTGATGCACATAGAGAGCATTTCATCCTGGGGGAGCATCCAGTTCAGGGAGTAATTCAGGCCTTTCCATCTGAAAATGAAGTCTAAAACTCTTTCATTATCTCACTTTCTACAGTTCATGAGATCACTGATTTTTGTCTTAGGCAATGTCAAACTGAACTGGAAGAGAAACTGCCACTAGAGGTCTTCCCATCATGTGATTAAGTTATCTAGAAAGCTAGTATACCACACAAAGGCTGAACCCTATAGAGTTCTCATGAAGCACCTAAGTTTTACTGCTTCTTTCTACTCTAGGTTTCCTGTCATGGGGTCAGAGTAAGACACGTAGTGAATTAGGTGTTGTTCTAGGTCTCCCACACCGAACACTGGAAATATGGGGTTCCCAAAGTTTTTGAGTGGTGGAACATTTCTCACCCAATCAAGGTAATGTTTATGTTCTGGTTGTATTAGAGTGAACCACCCTTCCATGGATTCTAGTCAAGTTGTTAGTTTCTTGATGGTATTCAAGATCCTTTGATGCATATCCTGTTAAACTTGAGCTTGGGTGGGTGAAGCAGGTGGTAAAGATGGATGTGCCAGCACTTCTGGAATATGGGGTGGATACCCATATGGGGGTATCCTTTGTGGGTTCACCTAAATATACTCTAGTTGCCTTCCCACTGAAGGGAAGTATTGATGCCCTTTTGGGGCTATACTTAAGTAGGATGATGATCCCGGTGCAAGATTTTATAAGCATCCGAACTTATTTTCATTTACCGGGATGAGTTCTTGTGGTAGGGGGGCTCTTTTGGGAGCCCCTATTGACGTTCCGCTTAAGGAATACATCTGACAAGATAGATTCCTCAAAACATCTAGGAATTTATTCACCTGATCTCTTTTATTTTATTCCTACTACTTGGAAAAGTTTTTCTCAAGCATAAGGAACACATTCTCAGGGGGTAGAGGAGGTGGGTCATATATGGCATGAGATTTATTCTTCTCCTTATTGGGGATTTGTGAGGGAGTTAGTAATGGGTTTGTTTAGGGTGCACCAAAATTTAGGGTAACTATTTTGTTCCGAGTATGCACACCACCAGGCTCGGTGTGGGATGCCTCTGGGAGGGAACTATCATCTCTTTCATCCTATCCATTTACATCATTTCTTGTGAGATCCATGGGACTAAAGTTCACCATGTTCACTAATTCATACTGCATTGGGGGCAGCATACCTGGTGCTGAATGGTATGAGAGCTTTTTGCATCCTTTATTGGACTTTCTTCTTCAATTCTATGGTATCCTTCAGATTTACTGGTGAAGATTGTCCTGAATGGAGACCTAATCTAACCTTTCAATATTCCTTTATCTTGGAGGGTATGAACCACAATACAGGGTTGAATGGGTGACCTCTCTGCTAATTTTTCTTCCCAAATGGGAGAAGACAGGCATCCGCTATGTGGAAATTTGAGGTAAAAATGTCCCCAACCTTGTGATCTAGTGTTGCTCCCATTCTTCCATTGATGCACTATGGCCTGGATTTTTTGGTCTTATAAAGTAATTTTTAGTTAAAAATTCCCCCATCCCTGTGGGCTGGGGCTATTCCCTTATTGTGGCGGTAGCTGCTACCATGGACACCTTTTTGATTTCACACATCTCTGTGTGGGTGTGATCCTAGTATGGAACTGGGTTTCCATAGGATTTATTTACTTTTGAGGACATGAGCACTGCTTGCTAGTTTGATTCCCTAAGGTGGGAAGTCTGGTGGATGTTCTCTATTTCCTAGATCAAAAGATTCTCTATGGCTTGATCTCATCAGGCATGACACTTTTAAGACTTACTCAAGGCCAGTTTTTGTTGAGCATTCCACCTTTCCTGATTAGGTATTTCATTTTATTGTTGCATTTGGGTAATGACATTATGATATGTCATTTTAAATGAGGTATACTATATGGGATGTGGGGTGAAGTGTATAGATCCATGTTCTCCCCATCCCTAAATATGAACTCTAGACAGGGCATCGCTGATGAGGTAATGAAAATTGTGTAGTGCGTGGAGGCATTCTGGTCTAAGGTTTTTCTTTCACCTTTATGATTGTGGCCACCATGTATATGAGAGGTTTTCCAAGTCAATTAGATGAAAAATCTCTCCTAATATGTTGACATGGTCTTCATACCCTTCATAGGAAAATAACTTTTCTTTTAGCTAGTGAAGAGTCATCCAAATTTTGAGGTGAATGTTATGCATACATTCCTCAAACAACTCCCTTGGTATGTCAAAGTAATAAGTGTTCATGGGCCAATACATCATTGGTATATTATCCCCAGCTAGCTGTTTTTTCACAAGCAACATATCCTCTTATAGTTCTTATGGGGACTCCTCTACTTGATATGAACATCTTTAAATCTTCTTAATGATTTCATTTCAAGAAGTAGGTATGGTAGGTGACTCATTGATATGTGAACAGAATGGGGGTGGCTCAGAAGATGAGTGTGGCCCTGGACTATCCTCTAATTGAGAAAGGGAATCACTCATCATAGATAGAGTGCCTGACATGTCTGACTCCATCTTTCTGAGTGCCTCAGTGTAGGAGGGCTTTCTCACATTTATCCCGACAAGGGGAGGACCTTCTTACCAGTGTGAATTTTTCATTGCAGATAGGGAATTCACAATTGGTGCTAAAATGGATATGGATACCATTGCAACTTTATACCCGACCATGGGGAATGTTCCTATGGAATATACCCTGGGGAGGACCTTCAGGGTGGGCTACAGCAAGTAGAGTACCTTATTGCTACTTAATGTCACTATGGGGAGGACCTTCTAGATGACTTCTATGATGGAGAGGACTACTATCACAACCTGATATATGACTGTAGGGATAATTTCTATAGTGTACATCTTGGGGAGGTCCTTTAGGAAGTACTGTAGTGAGGGGAGGACCTTCTCGTTTCTTTTTGTTTCCATGGGGAGGGCCTTCACAACAAATACCATTAGGGGAGGTCCTTCACAATGGATTCCATAATGAATAGGACTACCATTATGACTTGATATCCGACTGCAAGGAGAATAATTTTTGCAGTGTATACCCTGGGGAGGACCATCAGGGTGGATGAAAGAAAGGGGAGGGCATTCTTGTTGTCTGATTTTATGGTCAAGGGGAGGGTTTCCCTGACGTGCATTAGGAGATATGCTCTCGTGGTCGATTATTCTTGTCCCACAGAGTAATCCTTGTTGGGTGGTGTGGGGAGGACCTTTAGAGATTCTAGTAGCAATATTGTGAGGAGGGACTTTGAAACTATTACTTCCACTTCCATAATTTGGTAATGTATAGACAATGTCTTGATTTTTTATTGATATATACTCAAGGGCGTTAAGAAATCCAGCTTCCAACAGAGCAGGATCATGTATATGCTCTTCATTTTCTGTTTGCCTTTGGCATATTTAATTTTTTTTCTCTCTTGTGGGTAACTGGGGCTATCTGCTATTGGAAATGGCCTTCATATATGGGTCCCTATTTAGTTGGTTCCCATGATGTTGTCGAGATACATCGACATACATCTTGAGTTCTAGCAGGGATATATTCTTACCCTGGAGCGGACACCATGTCAGACCAACATCCCCCAATTGGAACGGTATTTGTTCTTGATCTAGTTGTCCATGTATCACGAGATATTTCCATTGACCCTCCTGGACTAGAGTAGGGATGAATAACTGCTCTAGAGCGACTAACCCATTTTTCAGGTAAGTCATTCCGTTGGAGGAAACTGGGTCATGGGCCCGGTTCCCTGCCTTTTCCATCAATGCAATGATATCTTGACATGTCTGGAGGATATGGTCTGGAATTGACATCCGATCTTCAAACATTTTTAGGATGTGCTAAGATACATATTTTTCTTGAATGGGTATGAAGGCCCATTCTGATGTCGGAGTAGGAGTTTGTGCCTTCTCTGGTCCTCCATTGGATTCCAGTAGATACTGGTCATTCTCCTGTTCCAAGATAGAGGAATGATTCTACCACCAGTTGTCTTCTCTAGTTTCCACCATATTAGACTAGTGGGATTCATATTTACGAGCAAGAATTTGCATCTTCTCGCTTGTCGTTGTATTTTTCTCATGGGATTTGTATGAATCCGCATTAATTTAACTCTGCTCATATTTTTTCCTCCCTATTTGGGTGGCGGTCTTGATATGCATCATCAATTATTTGTTTCTACCAATAGCATGTTTTCCCTTTATTTAGGGGATGGGATTCTTGTGTGTCAGCAGATATTTGCATCTTCCTGTAGTTTTTCACTCTGTCAGCACAGCTGTACTGGCGAGCACTGGCATGAATGTGAACATGCTCATATTGTGCCACCCTATTTCTGTGGTGGACTTGAGTGGAGGGGATAGATTTTTTTGTATGATTTCATGAATTCCACTATGTTTGTATTCAAGAGTTCCTCCTCATGAATCAGGTTGACTACCTGCTCCTGATTATATGTTTGCCACCCCCATTGGGTACCCTGAGGGGCCCATTTCTTTTGGACTTCAACAGGTTTCCTTAGCATAAGATCCTCTTTAGGGTGAGGATACTTGGTCTCCCAGTGTTGGTGGTGATTCTCTCTGGAAGGGGCCTATGAGTAGCACCCATGTACAGCTTAGGTGAAGTCATTAGCATCGACTTCATCTACCTCCCTGAGATAAGTAAGGTACTTGTTGTCACGCTCCAAGGACAGGCTCCCGAAATGGTTCGAGATGACCACCGAGGCCGCCTTGTGTTGGAGTTTCATCCATGGCTGGGGAGGTGGCTGGAGAGATTTTATATATTATAGGGCTTACCTTGCAGCCTCCACTATAGGGAGAGTACCATTTTGGTGGTACTCACTAATTAGCATGTTGGATACCTAGCGTTGAAGACGCTGGGTTGGTGAGGGGGTCATGCTCTTGATTGAGTCTTCGGCTTCCTGTGAGATCATTGAGGTTCATGTCTACATTGGTTTTTGGGATTCCATTTGGATTGAAGGTTGTTTTGAAGAAAACTTTGATACATGTATATGAGATATATATACCACAAAACCCCATCAAAGTAGCATCTTTTGATCATATTCATATTTAAAGATTCATCTTAGCCCCCTTCTTTTTTTGAGGTTAATGGGATTTAATGGGGTAAAACCACCACCTTGGTTGAGGATTCATGTCGGGTTTACCATTTTTGTTTTGACCTGAGGTGACACACATACATGTTTAGGTAAAATTCCAAATGGTTCGATGGGTGATAAGTATTTGTCCATCATTATAGATACTTTCACTTCGTCATCTTTGTTTTTGCCCGATCCGCATCGTTATACTTTAGGGGGGATTGGATTGACCCTGTGGGGACTGGGCAATTTTTCCCTTCTGAATTACAAAGGAGATTCCACAGCCAAATGGTTCCAGTGGATGATTTCGCAGGAATAAGTATTTGTGTAACTGGTCCTCTTAGGGTATGATTTCCTTGAATGGTCTCCAACAGGTTTATTCATGGATCTAGAAACACCCAATGGACCTGGTATCCATGATTCATGGACCTGCTTTCCAAAGGCTGGTGCTCATTGGATGACAATTTTCCAATGACACTTAAGGACTCCATTGGTAGAGAGTATGGGAGTTCAGGCTCATCACACCCTTTTGGGGGGAATTATGGCCTATTCTGAGACTCTCTTATATATTTAAGTCGTTTTCATATGTTTGTGAATCCTTAGTTCATTTCCGAAGAGTGTGTCCATGGGCTATCCCTAGGTTGCAGGATCATCATGGATATACATAAATTTGATGCTACATAGGCAATGATGACTTAATCCATACAATAAGGCACTCTGGATTTTATCATCATCCAAGAGAGATGGAAGGTGGTTTGATTTTGGGGTCGGATTCATAAGATGGGATTCCAACATATCCTCATGAGAAGAATCAGAGCCCACGTAGTTCGGTTAGATTGGGGTTTGGACCTAAGATGAGGCCCATTTGTTGGGTGCATAATTGGGTGGACCCTTTTTTGGAAGAGTACCCCTTTGTGAATAGGCCATCAAGCATGCGTCTTATGTATCCTAGTTTGAACAAGAATCATAGTTCACCTAGTTCATTTTGGGTGGGATTATGCATAAAGGATACTCGTTTGGGGGACATTATTGGGTGGACCCTTTTGGAAGGGCACCCCTTTAAGCTCAGGCCTTCAAGCAGGCATCCTACATATTCTGGTTTGAATAGGAATCTAAGTTCTTATAGTCCAAGATGGGTTGGTTGTGTGGATGTTGTAATCATCACAAATATCTTCTCCCTCATGAGTCACTCTCGGTGTGAGAAACAAGAGGATGTGAGAGATTTAAAAAACCACACATATTCTCTCATGATGATGGAAGAGGTCATTCATATAGTAGAAGAAGCTGAGGAAATGGTGGGCGAGGGCACAGAGTGATAAACCCTTCAATGTGAGATGCATTGGAGGTCATGCAGCTCGGCTCTCGGAATGTTAGGGACTTACCTCAGTGGGAGTGCCCCAAAATATGCTCTAGGAAAGGGGAGGAATGTCGCATGTCATTAGGAGGGGAAGAGAGCATGATTCCTTCGACTGATCATTGTTCTTCATTGAATGGAAAATCAAGTGATCGCCCTTAATCCCTAGAATGGGGAGGTGCACATCAGCATCCCAAGGTTGGACTCCGAGTTACCATGAGAATGTAGACTTACAGGCATCTCAGGAGTCTGAACCATTATGGGGATAGCCTTTGTGACTCCTCTAACCATGGGTATGTAGACTCAAAGGAGCACATTGATGTGCCTCGTGATCTGATCATACGGGTCTGGTGGATTTAGAGGAGGATTTTTCCTGATGTCGGTGGACTGGTTCATGGAGGATCTATGGAGGATTGGACAGTAATAGAGGGGAAATATTGGAGCCGGAGAGAAGGACACCCAAAGATGCCTCATTCCATTTATTCTTTTCCCATGCAGGATGGGGGGAGCCCCGCATACCATAGTGTTATGCGGGTAGAGGGGTCGTCCGCATACCAAAGCAATGCGTGGAATTAGGTGTGGACCACCGCGTACTGAAGTGGTATGTGGTCCTAGATGTGGTTTTCCACACCATTTTGGTTTCTAACCGCATACTAATATGGTATGTGGTGTATGATTCAATCCACATAGCGATGCACTATGAGGAATGCTGTATTAAAGAAGGATTCTAGAACCTGTGGTTTTTGGGAAGTTCATCCGTGAGGAATTTGTGGTTTGTGATGGCACCAATAGGTTCACAATTCACCAATTATTATTAATTTATTTATTTTTATAGTTTTTGGCTGGTTATACATGTGGAAATGTGATTCACAGTTTTCACTTCATCAATTATTCAAAACCAAAATTAGAATCCCCTCTGAACTCTTTCTTCCAACCTATAGGATCACCTCTGTGAATTCTTTGTCCTTTCTCTTTTCACTTCCTCTTATGATCCTTTTATAGATCATTGGAGAAATAATATCTATGAGAATATGGTACCATTTGCGAAAGTCTGTGAAGATACATCTCAACCCATGGAAGACTCAGTCAAACAAGGTTTTCAGAGGTTGTGGTTTGCAGTTTGTGGTTCGCAGAACCCTTCCATCTTGCTTCATTTGAAAACTGCTGAGTTGGAAGGATAGTATTTGGATGACATTCCCATGCTCGATTTCACCGATGACATGATTTTCGGCATCCTGGGTTGGATGGTGATCGCCCCATGGGTTGGCATCTCATGATTCCACCTGTGTATCGATGGTTTTTCGTTCATGTGTCCCACAAAACTTTACCTATGATGGTACACGATTCACTTAAAACACTTGAAAAAAACTATTTCTTCAAGTCTCTTTGTCACGACCCCCTCCCACCAAAGATGCCCCTCCTGAGCTGGCAATGTTGAAAGGGAGATAATGACCCCTGAGTCCCGCCTTCAGTAGGCCCCGGGGTGGTGACTAGCACCAATGGTATGAGTTTTCACAAATATGGGAGGCATTACCCTTTTTATTATTTAAGATTGGGAAATAGGACAAGTCAACCACCAAAAAGGAAAAATACAAGTGTATAGAAATAAACCCAAACCAATCCCACATGCATGTTTAAATAGTTCTGAAACAAGGTACAAGTACAAGAAAGCTCAAAAGTACAATACCAAAAGAAACAAGTACAATAAACTGCAGCAACTCCAACTGTCCTAACTAGTAGGGTCCCGCACGACCCTGGTAGTCCTCCAAGAAACCTGAAAGTAAACGTAGGGTGAGCATACAAGTATACTCAGTAGGGAAACCTAAAGCTATCGTGCACAAGTGGGGAGACATCCTAATGTTACGTGAGAACAAAAGAAGAAACCTAGCAAGGAATTCTATCCACCCAACCTCACCAGCCACTATCACCAAAACACAATCACAACAGGTAGTAGTATATAAGAATGAGAGTATTGGGTACCCCGCACCATTCCACTTTATTTAGCTTATCTTCCTAATGGTGAACGTCCTAACACTTTCACACTCTCCTCACCCGCACACACGTGGGCCACACAACCACGTATCCCGCCCGCACACACCTGGGCCTCACAACCACGTATCCCGCCCGCACACACCTTGGCCTCACAACCATGTATCCCATCCGCACACACCTAGGCCTCACAACCACGTATCCCGCCCGCACACACCTGGGCCTCACAACCACGTATCCCGCCCGCACACACCTGGGCCCCATCCCGAAGGTTCTTGAGAAATAGGAAAACCTTCCCGAAGAGTCTTGGGATAAAACACCCCAATCGAAACCTACTCGAAGAGTATTGGGTGTAAGGTCGCCTCAAGTCATCACAACCTAGGGAAGAAGGAGTGGGAAGGAGCTAGTAACTAAGGGGAAAACACCCTCTCCCATGAAATAGGAGTGTTCGACACTAAGTGATCAACATGGGTGGGGTGTGATAAAACACAAAGATACATATATATATATACCAAACACTAATCCCAACCTATGGATTCTAATAGAAAACTAAGCACGTGCCTCGGCACTGCTACTATGAATCATGCATACAACAAACAATCCCAACCCCATTTAGGTTTTCACATTTCAGCAGAATTAGTTTATTTAGTTCCTTAAATACTGGGAAACTATCCACAACCAACCACATCGATCATTCATAAAACATATCCCTGTCATCCACAAATCATGTTAGGAAAACACAAGCAACACAAACAAGTCCCTTCTTATTAACCAACCAACCCCATTGATTATTATTCTCGTTCCATTACCATGCCCCACCATTCATTAACTCTTCTACATTTTATTTATTATTCACAACCCATAGTCCGCTCACATTCAAACCCATCCCTGCAGCCCTGCTGCCAACTGCCATAACCATAACTATGTCGTACATCATTATCCCTTTAATACCATTTATCACAGCCCCGCTGCCCACCCGATCCACAACAACCCACAAAACAAGGTTCATGCCGCATCATCACCCCTTTAACATCATTTACCATATCCCTAATGCCTGTTCTATTCATAACAACCCAGGATTCACCCCTCCCTTTCACACACCAGTAACCAAGCCAAAACCCACATGTTCATTATTCCATTTTGTTTAACCGGGGTGATCACACAAGGGTTCCAGATTTTAAACAGCCAACTTTACATGATTAACCAATTTCCACATTCCACACAGTTTCCATCCATAAGAAAATCCAGAAGGAGAGGGAAATATTTAATTGCGTAAGCAAAGGCCCCCAACTACCATGAGTTTTAGTAGGAAAAAGCTCATTCAATTCACAACATAATATCACAGGATATAAATAAACATAATAACTTCCCCATTCCTGTTCTTTAACAAGTTATTATCTCTATTTAAAGGTTCATCCATTTCTCATGAAAACAAGATGATACCCACCCCACATGATGCACAATTTAGAGAGACGAAGGTAAGATCCCTACCTCAACAGTTTCTGATCACAACACTCCCCCGGATCAACTTTAGAATACGTTTGTCGGCGTCCGTCACTTCTGTCGAAACCCGGAAAAACCTCCTAAGGTGGAATTTGGAAAGGAAAGGCTGAAGTAAAGACAACGGATCCAAGCTCAGAAGTTCTGCCTCGTCGTTACGATACAGTGGCCACTGACGGATAGTAAATCGGAGCTCGGACGAAGAAGTTATGGAAGAAAATGGAGCCTTCAAGTCTCTTGGGAGAGCTCTGCTTAGAGAAGAGGGGAGGAGAGGGGTGTGTTGAAAAGGAGGAGGGGACCCCTCCTTTTATAGGTGAGAAAAGAAAAAGTACACGGTGTGTACTTTATGGTACACGGTGTGTACTCGGTTATTTCACATGGTCTCCACGCGGCTTCCAACATGGCTCCGCGACCGTTGACTGGTCAACACACGGTTTTAGGGTAACGCATATGCGGGGAAGGACTACATGGCGTGTATTTTGGGCACACGGTGTGTACCCATTTATTTCACACGGCAAAGACACGGCTTCAACATGGCACACAGCCATTGACTGGTAACGCGTACGTGGGGAGGGACTACACAGCGTGTAGTTTAGGGTACATAGCGTGTACCCATTTACTTCACACGGAAAAGACACAGCCTTCCACACGGGGTATACCCGGAGATGGGGTACACGGCGTGTAGTTTGGGGTACACGGCGTGTACTCATTTCTTTCACATGGCAAGGATAGGGCCTTGAACACGGGGTATACTCGGCAAGGTGGTACACGGCGTGTACTCACACTACACGGCATGTACTTACAAAATTCTGGAAAGTGTGAGAAAAGTCCATTTTACCCTCCAGAACACTTCAAGACCCTCTTTTTGACAAAGGAATGGGTCGGAGAGGTCTGGGCCATTACATCAGATACCTCTTAAAACATTCTCGTCCCTGAGAATTCAAAACCATCCCAGAGGAACCCAACAAAATACCTCTTAGGGCTCTTGTTATAACAGGAACCCAACCATCAACCCTAATTATAGGTGTTAGAAATTCCTTCTCCTATGTCAAGATATTATCCGCTTTAGGCGGCACTGACTTGCCTACACGGGTTTAATCGCATCCTCATTAATGCGTCTCAATTAAGAATTGGGTCTTACCACTTCCATACATTATGTTTTTTTTTTCAACTCACACTTCCCCCAACACCGCACAACCCACACACTACCTGAACACGTGGTTTGTGGAAAATTCCTTTTCCTATGTCGAGATATTATCTCCTTTAGGTGGCACTGACTCGCCTGCACAGGTTCAATCGTATCCTCATTAATGCGTCTCAATTAAGGATTAGGTTTTTCCCATACCCACATGCCTGGACATGTTACACACTCCCAGAGAACAAGGAAACAAAATGTCTCATAACCGAAAATCTAAGCATTCCATATATCAAAGGTACAGAGTACAAAAAAAAGCTCAGAAGAACAAGGCAAAACACAAGTCAAAACAACTCTAGGTACTGAGCGTGCATCTGGGTATCCCTCTCCCAAGTGCTCTCCTCGAGGCCCCCATGCCTCCACAACACACGAACCAAGGAAATGGTTCATCCACAGAGCACCTTCTCTTTACGATCTTCGATTCTGACTGGTCATTCCTCAAAGGTCGCATCATCTCCCATATATAACTCTCCCCAGTCGATAACGTGAGAGTCATCGTGTAAGTACCGACGAATCTGGGAGACGTGGAAGACGTCATGAACTTTCTACAACTGAGGTGGCAGGGATAGCTGATATGCCACCTCGCCGACTCGCCTCAGCACCTCAAAAGGTCCGATGAACCTAGGTGAGAGCTTGCTCCCTTTCCCAAACCTCCTCTGCCCCCGTCGAGGGGAAACCTTCAAGAACACATGATCTCCCACCTTGAACTCCAAGGGCCTCCTCCGACGATCAGCATAAGACTTCTGTCAGTCCTGAGCTGCTTTCATCCTCTCACGTACAAGCTGGACTTTCTCTGTGGTGCTCTGCACTACCTCTGGCCCAAGAGCACCTGTCTCACCAACCTCTGCCCAGAAAATGGGTGAACGACATGGTCTTTCATACAAAGACTCAAACGATGCCATGCCAATAGTAGAGCGGAAGTTGTTGTTATAGGCAAACTCTACTAAAGGAAAGTGGTGTACCCATGATCCTCTGAAATCCAGAACGCATGCTCACAGCATTTCCTCCAACGTCTGGATAGTCCGCTATGTCTGCCCATCGGTCTGGGGGTGGAAAGAAGTGCTAAGGCGTAGCTGGGTGCCAAAAGCATGTTGTAACCCCCTCCAGACTCATGAGGTAAACCGAGTATCCCGGTTTGAGACGATAGTCTTCAGAACTCCATGAAAACACACCACCTCGTCTACGTACCTCTGTGATAAGGTACTCACTGAGCCCGAATCCTTAATTGATAAGAAGTGAGCTGATTTCATCAGACGATCCACCACCACCCAGATAGCATCATAACCACCCTGAGCTCTGGGTTGTCCTGTGATGAAGTCCATCGAGATTTCATCCCACTTCCACTCAGGGATATCTAAAGGATGCAACAAACCACTGGGAAAATGGTGTTCATCCTTTACCTGCTGACACACAAGTCACTTAGCCACAAACTCTGCCACTGCCTGTTTCACCCCAGGCCACCAAAACTATTCCCTCAGGCCTTGGTACATTTTTGAAACTCTCGGATGTAACACCAAGGCTGATCTATGTAACTCACGGAGAACTCCCTCACGCATCGCCTCTGGAACAAACAACCTTCCATGGAAAAGCATCTGATGTCGGTTGTCCTCTGACCATCCCTCTGGAGAGTTTCCCTGATCGACACGATCCCGCATTACTTCCACCTAGGAGTCCCCCCACTGAGACTCTTCCACCTACTGCAACAAGGAGGACTGCACTGTCATCCGAAACAAACAGCCTCTAACACCCTCTACCCTTGCATCCAAGTGCAAGGCAGCCAACTCTCCCATCGCTTTCTAAGCATCAGTGGATTCCCGAACCACTTCCTTATGTGACTTCCTGCTCGGGTAATCAGCCACACTATTGCCCTTACCTTTAGTGTAAGAGATCTCGAAGTCATAGTCTTGGAGAAACTCAACCCATCTCTGCTGCCGCAAGTTCAAGTCACATTAGGAGAAGATATAACGCAGGCTCTTGTGATCTGAGAAGACCACAAAGCGCTCCCCAAAGAGGTAATGTAGCCACAACTTCAGTGCGAAAACTACTACTGCAAGCTCCAGGTCATGGGTGGCATAGTTACGCTCGTGAGGGCGCAACTACCTAGACCCATAACAAATCACACCCTTCTTCTACATCAGAACGCACCCCAGACCAAGGCCAGAAGCATCACAAAACACCTCATACAACAACCCTTCCTCTGGAAACTTGAGTATGAGAGCACTGACCAACTTATCCTTTAGGTAGTCGAAAGCCTTCTGGAACTGCTCGCTCCATAGGAAGACCTGGTTCTTCCTAGTCAAAGCTGTTAATGGAGCAGCAACTCGAGAGAAATCCGAAACAAACCTCCGATAGTAACCTGCTAACCCCAGGAAACTACGAACTTCTGCCACGCTCTTGGGTGATGCCCAAGAAACAACTGCCTCCACTTTCGATGGGTCCACTGACACTCCATGCTGAGACACCACATTCCCAAGGAAGTGTACTTCTTGTGTCAAGAATTTAAACTTCGACAATTTCCCATAAAGATGGTGGTGTCGAAGGAATTCCAAGACTGCCCTGAGATTCTCAACGTGCTCCTCCTCTGATTTTGAGTAGATCAGGATGTCATCGATATACACAACGACGAACCAGTCCAGAAACTCTCGGAAGACAAAGTTCATAAGTCCCATGAACACAGCTGGTGAATTCATAACTCCAAACGGCATCACTAAAAACTTGAAGTGCCTATACCTGCACCTGAAAGCCGTATTCAAGATGTCACTGTCCTTCACCCTCAGCTGATGATATCCCGATCGTAGATCAATCTTAGAAAACCAACCTGATCCGCTCAGCTGGTCGAAGAGATCATCTATCCTTGGAAGGGGGTAATGGTTCTTGACTGTTACCTGGTTCAACCTTCGGTAGTCTATGCATAACCTGATACCACCATTTTTCTTCTTCACGAACAAAACTGGAGCACCCCATGGCGACACCCTAGGTCGAACAAAACCCTTCTCCATCAGATCGTCAATCTGAATCCGCAACTTCGAAGGTGACATCTGATAAGGGGCCATCAAAATCGGGCAGGCACCAGGCTGTAAGTCTATCCCGAACTCAACATCACATCGGGGGGGTAGAGTCACAACCTCCTCTAGAAAACATCGAGGAACTCCCTAACAACCTCCAGGACATCCATCATCTCTATATCAGTTGGAACCACTGATAACCCTCCTAACAAAGAAAGGAGAGGCTCTACATGCCGGCTTCCCACCTGATAGCTCCTCTCGCCAACAAAAGCTACATGTTGCCCATCCACTTTGGAGAACACGACTCTTCTCCGGAAGCAGTCGATAACGGCACTAACAGAAAACAACCATTTGATGCCTAAGATGACATCGTATGGCTACATCTGTAACAGAAGAAGGTCCCCACTAGATTGATGTGGTCCCAACGTCAGCCCACATCCCCAGCAAACACAAGATACGCTGTTCTGTCCTCCAACTGGTGTGCTCCGCACCAGTGGTACAGAAAGTCTCTCTACATCTAGTCCCAAAGCATGGGCTAGACCAGGTGCAACAAAGTAGTGTGAAGCTCCCGAATCGAATAAAGCAGAAGCAAGAGTGCTGACCAAACAAATTGTACCTCGTACCACCAATGGTCCTGCTGGAGCTGTCAACTCTGCTACGTGCAACTGTCCACGCTCAGCTCCTCTGCCTCTCTGATATCATCCACCTCCCCGACCATGCCCTGGTCGAGGTCCCTGAGGAGCACCCTGAGGTCGGCCTCCTCCCGCAAAGTCTGCCCCCAGAGGAGCATGGTCCTGCTGCTGCTGGAAGGGCCTTGATGGCAACTGGTGCTGCTGAGGTGGGCGCTGAACCTGCCCACCTCCACTGTACTGAGCTCGGGTCGGGCACCGACTCTGAACGTGCTCGAAACCTCCACAAGGAAAACACTTCGGTCCTGGGCTCGTAAAAAAGGGATGAAGACCTGAAGATCTGAACTGGAACTGCTGGGGCCTGCTCCCCACTGGCCTAAACCTGGAAGGTCCTGTCACAGGAGACCTGCTGCTGACTGCCTTCACCTTCGACAAACCTGGATGGATCCCCTCTCGTGGTTCACCTCCCAGCGAGTGCATCCTCTCTACAACCTATGCCTTCTTTTGTACTTCCAAGTACGTCGGAAGGGTGAAGGGGGTGACAGCATACTGAAGCGAAGGGCGAAGCGCCTCCTCAAAACGTCTCGCCCGAGACTCCTCATCCGGAAAGAGATCTGGAGAAAAGCGCAGGAGATCCTTGAACTTGATCCCCAACTCTCGTACAGACATACTACCCTGCTGAAGGGAGATTAACTCATGTTGCTTCTCCACCTTGATCATAGAATAAAGGAATTACTCTTTGAATTCCTTCTCAAAGTCATCCCACAGAACCTCTGCCTCTATCCTCTCTCCAAGGTAGGGCGTCCACCACTGTCGCGTCATGCCTCTCAGCTAACTGACTGCTAGGGGAACCCATTACTCTCTTAGAGCATGGATCAAGGTAAAAGCGATCCCTAGCTCCTCAAGCCACCCCTCCGTGTTCGTATCCGAAGTACTACCCTCGTACTTCTTGAGGTTCTGCCACTGGAAAGAACGAAGAGTCTTCTGCCACTGGCTATCTTCCTCCTCTTAGTCAATACTCAATTGATCGACCGCCTGGATCTGATGGGCCTTGGCCATCTGTGCCACCCAGGGATGACGTCCAGGTATCATAGTTGTATGGTAAACAAGGATCGCCTAAGCCCAAGTAGTAAGGAAATTTCTCAAGGTTTTATTTTATCACATTATTTTAATTTCTTTCCTAGAACACCCAAATCAAGTAAAACACAATCATGATGATGCATGTACCTTCCCTAGGGTCTCTACCCTGCAATCAATGTGGTCTCACTTGGTCGTTCGGTAGGCCCAGAGTCCTTGCATCGGATCACGGGGGGGCCTAAAATCTCGTGTCCTAGCCGGTCTTCCCTGGCCTATGTCACGCACCAAGATTTACCAACACTGTTGCCCTACCATCCCATGAAATCCTCATTGTGCCTAACTCCAGACTCCATCCTATCTCTCAACCATCAGCTCTGATACCATTCTATCATGACCCCCTCCCACCAAAGATGCCACTCCTGAGCTGGAAATGGTGAAATGGAGATAATGACCCCCAAGTCCCGCCACCAGTAGGCCCCAGGGTGGCGACTAACACCAAGGGTATGAGTTTTTACAAATATGGTAGCCATTACCCTTTTTATTATTTAAGATCGGGAAATAGGACAAGTCAACCACCAAAAAGGAAAAGAAAAGGTGTATATAAATAAACCCAAACCAATCCCACATGCATGTTTAAATAGTTCTGAAACAAGGTACAAGTACAAGAAAGCTCAAAAGTACAATACCAAAAGAAACAAGTATAGAAAACTGTAGAAACTCCAACTGTCCCGACTAGTAGGGTCCCGCACGGCCCTGGTAGTCCTCCTATAAACCTAAAAGTAAACATAGGGTGAGCATACAAGTATACTCAGTAGGGAAACCTAAAGATCTCGTGCACAAGTGGGGAGACATCCTAATGTCCCATGAGAACAATAGAAGAAACCTAGCAAGGAATTATATCCACCCAACCTCACCAGCCACACTCACCAAAACACAATCACAACAGGTAGTAGTATATAATAATGAGAGTATTGGGTACCCCACAATATTCCGCTTTAGTTAGCTTCTCTTCCTAACGGCGAACGTCCTGACGTTGCCACACTCTCCCCGCCTGCACACACCTGGGCCTCACAACCACGTATCCCGCCCGCACCCACCTGGGCCTCACAACCACGTATCCCGCCCACACACACCTGGTGCTCACAACCATGTATCCCGCCCGCACACATCTGGGCCTCACAACCACGTATCCCACCCACACACACTTGGGCCTCACAACCACGTATCTCGCCCACACACACATGGGCCTCATCCCGAAAGTTCTTGGGAAATATTAAAACCTTTCCTAAGAGTCTTGGGCTAAACCACCCCAATCGAAACCTACCCGAAGAGTCTTGGGTGTAAGGTCGCCTCAAGCCATCACAGCTTAGGGAAGAATGAGCATGAAGGAGCTAGTAACTAAGTGGAAAACACCCTCTCCCATGAAATGGGAGTGTTCGACACTAAGTTCTCAACATGGGTGGGGTGAGATAAAACAAAAAGATACAAATATATATATATACCAAACACTCATCCCAACCTATGGATTCTAACAGAAAACTGAGTACGTGCCTTGGCACTGCTACTACGAAGAATGCATACAAAAAAACAACCCCAACCCCATTTAGGTTTTCATGTTTTATCAGAATTAGTTTATTTAGTTCCTTAACTACTAGGAAACTATCCACAACTAACCACATCGATCATTCATAAAAAATATCCCTGCCATCCACAAATCAAGTTAGGAAAACACAAGAAACACAAACAAGTCCCTTCTTATTAATCAACCAACCCCATTGATTATTATTCCCATTCCATTACCATGCCCCACCATTCATTAACTCTTCCACTTTTTATTTATTATTCACAACCCATATTCCGCTCACATTCAAACCCATCCCTGTATCCCCACTGCCAACTTCTATAACCACAACTGCACCATACATCATTATCCCTTTAATACCATTTTTCGCAGCCCCGCTGCCCACCCGATCCACAACAACCCACAAAACAAGGTTCATGCCACATCATTGCCCCTTTAACATCATTTACTGTAGCCCTGCTTCCTGTTCTATTCGTAACAACCCAGGATTCACCCATCCCTTTCACACACCAGTAACCAAGCCAAAACCCACATGTTCATTATTCCATTTTGTTTAACCGGGGTGATCACACAAGGGTTCCAGATTTTAAACAGCCAACTTTACGTGATTAACCAATTTCCACATTCCACAAAGTTTCCATCCATAAAAAAATATAGAAGGAGAGGGAAAAATTTAATTGCATAAGAAAAGTCCTCCAATGACCATGATTTTCAGTAGGCAAAAGATCATTCAATTCACAACATAATATCACAGGATATAAATAAACATAACAACTTCCCCATTCCCGTTCTTTAACCAGTTATTATATCTATTTAAAGGTTCATCCATTTCTCATGAAAACAAGAGGATACCCACCCCACATGATGCGCAATTTAGAGAGACGAAGGTAAGATCTCTACCTCAATAGGTTCTGATCACAACGCTCCCTCGTATCAACTTTAGAAGACGTTTGTCGGCGTCTGTCACTTCTGTCAAAACCCGGAAAAACCCCCTTGGGTGGAAGTTGGAAAGAAAAGGCCAAAGGAAATACAACAGATCCAAGATCAGAAGTTCCGCCTCGTCGTTACGATCCCTTGTCCACTGACGGACCGTAAATCGGAGCTTGGATGAAGAAGTTATGGAAGAAAAATGAGCCTTCGAGTCTCTTGGGATAGCTCCGCTCAGAGGAGAGGGGAGGAGAGGGGTGTTTTGAAAAGGAGGAGGGGACCACTCCTTTTATAGGTGAGAAAAGAAAAAGTACACAATGTGTACTTGGTTATTTCACACAGTCTCCACGCGGCTTCCAACATGGCTCTACGGCTGTTGACTGGTCAACACACGGTTTGAGGGTAACGCATACGCGGGGAAGGACTACACGGCATGTAGTTTGGACACAAGGCGTGTACCCATTTATTTCACACGGCAAAGACACGGCTTCAACACGGCACACAGTCGTTGACTGGTAACGCGTACGCGGGGAGGGACTACACGGTGTGTAGTTTCGGGTACACGGCGTGTACCCATTTACTTCACACGGAAAAGACATGGCCTTCCACACGGGGTATACCCGGCAAGGGGGTACACGACGTGTAGTTTGGGGTACACGGTGTGTACTCATTTCTTTCACACAGAAAGGACACGGCCTTGAACACGGGGTATACTCGGCAAGGTGGTACACGGCATGTACTCACACTACACAGCGTGTACTTACAAAATTATGGAAAGTGTGGGAAAAGTCCATTTTACCCTCCAGAACACTTCAAGACCCTCTTTTTGACAAATTAATGGGTCGGAGAGGTCCGGGCCATTGCACTCTTCTCAAATTTTCAATTCAATTTGCATCCATTTTCCCTGTTGGACCTATGGAAATGTTTACTTCCTTCTACAAAGTGCTTGTGGGAGTATTTACTTCCCTTTGTAGATTTTTTAAGACTATACAATGAGACAAACTCATCCATTATGAATAATAAGGTGATTATTATGGAAGTAACAATTCCCTTGTATCAACTCCTAGATTTAAAAGTTTCATCCTATCTTCTACTCTTGAAAATAGTGAATAAGTAGAAGAAGAAATAAAGGATGCTTTACTAGAATTTGAGGAAGGTTTATTGACCAACTTTAATGAACTTAGATAGGTGAATCTAGGTATGGAAGAATATATATAGATTATTTTGATCAGTACTACCATGAATCTCAAATAATAGAAGAAACATATCTCTTTTGTTAAGAAACATCAAAATTTGTTTACATAGAATTACAAATAAATACATTGTTTAGATCCCCAAGTGTCTGCCCATAATTTGGGTCTATTTGGAAACCATCATAGTTGTAAATAGGAATTAAAGATAATTCATTTGAACCATGATTCCAAGGTGGAAGCTGAAGTTGATAAAGTGATCAAATCCAACTTCATCTGATAGGTTTAATATCCATAATGGATGGAAAACATCACCCTCATAAAGAAAAATAATGGTAAAATCAAATTCTATATTGATTTTAGATATTTGAACCATTATTATCCAAAATATTATTTCCCAATCCCAATCATGGAGCTCTTGATCAATGAAACTACTCACTTATATTCCCTTTTGTTTATAAATAGGTATTCAGGTTATAACCAGGCTCCCAAAGATGAGGAGGCCAATACCAGCAGGGAACCCCAAGGTATCTACTATTACTAAGTAATTCCACTTGGCTTTAAAAATTTGGGTGCTACCTAAAAATATTTAATGAACCACATTTTCAAGTCCTTTTTAGGTAATATAATAGATTTCATGGTGTATGATATGGTGGTAAAATCATAACAATTTTGTAAAAAGACATTCTAATCTTGAGGAAATTTTCAACAAATTTCATTGTCATGGATTGAAGATGAACCCATTAAAATTATATTTTAGGTAAACATCATTAAAATTCCACATTTATGTTCTCTGTTATTTTAGTATCAATGTATACCCTAAAAAACAAGGCGATAATTGGTATTTCACCCCCTCAAAACCTTGATAAATTGAGAGGAATCTAAAGGAATATCTCTTATATTAAGTGCTTCATAGATATCCTCATGGGTATAAATTTCTCCTTTAAAAATATTATGAATTTATAATTATTTTATCACTAGTTTAATGATTTTCATAGAACCTTTGATGATCTCAAATAGTGCCTTATACACCCACTGATCATGATGTCACTAGTAAAAGGAAATTCCCTTGTCCTTTTATGTGGAAACCCTAGAATGATATATCGTTTCCCTAATTCCTCAGAATAATGATGTAGTAAAGGATAATAGTCTCTATTATATCATTAGTACAATGTTGGATATTGAGACCCAATATTTTAATATCGAGAAGAACTACCTTTCAATTGTTTTCATAGTGCAAAAGCTGAGACACTAATTTCAGCACCATGAGGTCCACTTTGTTTCTCATGTTGACACTATCAATATATCCTTAGTCATCCAATGATAACTGAGATTTTATCATGATGATGCATCATTCTTCAATAGTTTTAAATTTAATTCATATCACAAAATGTGATAAAGGGGAAAGTGTTAGTTGTCTTCCTCACGATGCACCCTATACCAAATAATTCATTGTTGAATATGGAACTCCTTGAAAAATAATCCTTATCCATACCTAAATCTTCCCAAACATGGGATATATATTTTGATTTTCCCTCTAGGATCCCAATGGTAAAATTATGGAAAACCCAAAGATCAATACGTTTAGATTGAGGATTGTGTTTATCTCTCCAACAAAATTGATTCTGTATTACTTCTTCCTACTACTATAGGTTTTTACTAACAACAAGATGGAATACCAAGCCCACATCACATATTTGGAACAATCCCTGAAAATAATAGAAACCTAACTAAAAATTTTGGGTAATTCTATGTTAGTGATCAAGAAATTAATGGTGACTATGAAATGAAAAAAGGAATAGTTGATTCTCTTTCATAATTATGTATGAGCATTGATGGATGAATTCCACTGAGATCCTACATTGTATCCCATCTAACATTCATGGATTGATCAAAAGGATTCACTTTCCAATTAATATATATCCTTTTAGGATCTATATCATCACAATATAATCATTCATACCACACATTGATGAGTTCTCTATCCATTTAAAATACATTGTGTAGAGGAGACCAATAAAGTTAGAGCCACCCTAGATCATAGAAACCCTTTACCCTTATTGAATGATGAGACAATTGAATATAAATCTATCATAGTATAATACCTTCAAAAAAATATTCTACCATAGTATCAATCGAAAAAGTAACATATATGTTAGTGGGGATAAATTTCATCCTTTACAATAACCCGAATTCCCAAAATGTCCTCTAAAAATAAGCCTTTGATGGCATCCTCCTTAGGTGCATTGAAGGAGGGGATACCCTCACTGTTGTGCAGGAAATCCATGCTAGCACATGCGAATCCCTCCATTTAAGAACTAATCCATTCAATCAAATCTAAATACTTGACTACTCCTAGCTATCGATGATACAGGACTACGTAGAAATCGTGAATAATTTCCATGCATGTAAGATCCACACCAATTTCATTCATCAAGCCCTAAAATTGTTGCATGACACTAAATACTCTTTCCCATTTTTTGTATGGAGGATCGATTTCATAGGTATGTACTCTCCAACCACATCCAATAATTTTATGTTCATTCTTATTGTTTCTGATTTCTTCTCCAAATAGGCTAAACTAGTGCCCCTTAAAAAAGTCATAACAAAATCTATCATCAATGTCATGAAGTCTAATATCAGTATAACAACTCGAAATTCAAGACTTTGTAAAACTAATGTTATGTTTAATAACATGCATTACATGCTACACCTAACAAAAACAAACTACAACATATTAATAGAAAATTATTAATAAATATATAATAAAGATTAATATGGTAATCTATTAAACATTTAGAAGGTAAATAATTAATATGAGTTAATATTGACAAAGGTTATTTTCATTAAAAAACTTTTTCATTGTATTATTTATTTTATTTTATAGATAAATTTAGAAAATTAAATTTTATATCTTATAAAATAAAATTAACTTTATTTTTTCCCGCATAAATATTTACTTAGAATGAATTTTTTATTATTTTTTGAACGGGTTACTTTTTCAATCGAAAAATATAGGTTTTAAAAAAATTATAAAATTTATGATTTTATCATTATGTAATTTTATCCTTGAATATTTAAAAAAACTTTAATTTAATAAAATATGTATTTAAGGAATAAAATTGCAATTCCCTGACCCTAGATTCCCAGAGTCGGTACATTATTTTAATAAATTGTCATGATTACAAAGAATCAAGTCCTGAAAGATCGATTAGTTTAGCAATCTTGGAAACAAGATTCATACATAAGTTCAACTTTACAACTTTAAAAGAAACACAGCACGAATTTATTCCATTATAAACATCCAAGCCTCCTAGATTATGCCTGGAAGTCAATCATAACTAACTTCTTCACATCCTGGGAAAATGAAACATAAGAAAGGGGTGAGCTCAAACACTCAGTAAGGGTAATAAATACAGAGGAAGATAACATAAATATCAAGCATGGTGAATAATTGAAACCACATGACTTTACCAATAATAAACATGAATACTTTTATGGGAGGAATATGAGTTGAGTAAGTAATGCCATAATAAAACATAATCATGGGTATTCTACTAGTCTAATGAACACATGAACCATCAATATTATTTTCATAATGAGGGAATGTATAATTCCGGACATTCTGAAACATTTTTTCAAAGCCTCGGCCAAGACGTATAAAAATGATTAAGGCCTCGGATAATTCCATGTCTAGTTGTCTCATGAGACCTACCGATGCATCGAGGAGCTATAGCAGGCTCCACCCGTCACTTACTAAGTCCAATAAATTCCTCATATGAAAAGATTGAAATATAACATAAACATTCGTATTAAAACCAGCATAAAAAATTTCAATACTTTAACCATAAACCATGAATGGTATAAAAATAGCATATACATAGTCAAACATATCACAAAACCTTCAATAAATTATGGAAGTTTTGTATCATAATAAATCAACTTCAAATAAACTTGAAATCCATCAAAGGATATTGACATAGATTAAATTAAAACCTTTTTTTAGAGAAATATCTCTTTCTATTTTGAAATCATTTAAGAGCCACATAATTATAAAGAGAAAAATTATTTTTAAAATATTCTTATAAGCTTTTAAGGGAAACTTCGATGATGTTATAATAGTGGAAAATAGCCACACCCTCCGTATAAGTTAAAAAGATATTCTTACCTTAATTTTGTCGAAAAGGTTATAAAGTACCTTGTTTGGAAAAAGACAGAAAGATTCCTTTCAAAAATATATAAGGTCAAATAAGGGTATAAATGACTTTAACCCATTTTCTAGTAAATAGTAAAAAAATTGAAATACATTTTAAGAAACATGGATGTGGATGATAAAGAGGTCCCAGTAGATAATTATGTATAAACAACCTTGGATAATGAAGAGATTGTAGAATTAACCCTTACCTTGTACTTTTCCTTGGTTGAGGGTAGGTTAACCTTCTGTATAATGGTGAAATAATTGTTATTAAATTATAAAATAATCATATACAATAATATGATATCGTATATGATCTTTTAACATTGCTTTGTTAATAATATCTTAGTATTATCGTCGTTTCGGGTGTTAACGGATTGGTTTTCCTTTATATTCTTTGTTATGTGAGTCATATTTATTATGGATGGGATGTATCTTATTCATATCCAGAATTATATCAAGTCTTTAAACATTATTTGTAATCATCAAATGATAATTAGTCTTGAATGGATACGATGGGGAATGAATCTCATCGCGTTCGTGGAGACGGTAATCCGTACGTACGCATGAGCGACAATATCATTCTTTTGATATTAAAATAAAATCTAATTGGATGTTATATCATATATACATAATAATTATCATGTTATATTTATTATTTACATCAATTACACATAATTATTATACCCATCCAAATAATAATGTATTGAATAACAATTACACCACGACGTGGAGACGGTAAGTTGTACGTACGCACGTATGGTGAAAGGTCATTCAAAGGATTAATAGAATAATAAATATGGTTGTACAATATTTATAATAACATAAAAGTATATATAAGATACTGGAGTTATTATTTTATAATGGAAACAACAAATAAAGAGGTAGTGGAAGAAGAAAGGAACTTGAAAGAGGTGATGAAATATTTACCTCTTCTTCAGATTCTTCCTTTTGATTTGATCAAAAGGGATCCTTAGGTTGGATTTCTGACTAAAGGAGGGACTCTAGGATAAAGTGAGGATATTTGGGAGGATATTTTTTCAGGGTTTGGATGAGCCTAATAGCTTTGAAGGTGTGAATTAGAGATAAGGGGGAGTGCCCTTTTATAAGAGGGGTGAGGGGCACCTTAGGAAAAGCTAGAAATATTATTTTATAATAAAATCATTTTTGGTTTATAATGGCTCAAAAATAGATTATTTAAAGGATAATGTGGTTATGGGTCTCAAACCACTAAACCAATATGTTTTAGATAGATTTGGGTTACTATATTAACTTTATCTTTTAGATTTAAATCTTTGTTAAATAGTTTGACATTTACCATGTCTCTTGGTATTTTTATATTATATGGTTAATAAACTTACAATATACTTCCAATAGAACCCAAAGTAGTTCATTAATGATACACATATCATTATATAAGTCTTTTGACCGAACCTTAGATATTTAGGAATATAATATCAATTAATAATATAATATTTGTTTTAAAAACTCTTTTATGTCAATTTTGACATTATTTGGTTTTTTTTCTAAATTCATAACAGCATTATTACTTCCAAAAAAATTCATCTAACCAACCCTAATATGTCATAATAATCTATAAAATTAGTGGAATTCATAAAAAGTCACAAATTATATTTATTTGGATATTTATAATGTCAATTATTTTAATCTTTCATTAATTAGGTAATTATTGCATCATCATTGTGTCAAAAATAAATTAAATTATTTAATGTATAAAAAATATAAATAAAATACCATTATATAGGAAATATTTTTAGATTTCTAATGAATATTGATAGTCGAGTTTATCTTATTTATAACCTTATATTAAAAATGTTTTAGTTATTAAACTTTGAATTTAACACTTTTAACTCTTCTTTGAATTAAATAATAATAAATGTCATAATCTAATTATAGTGGACCTAAAGGATAATATTTTATTCCTAAGGTTGTTTTTGGTCGAAAAACACTTATCTAGTAGAATTAGAACATGTGTCAGGGTAATAATAATATCATTTTTACCCTTAATTAACCTATTTACTTTTAACCGTGGTAAATAAAAGTAAAAAGTTACTATTCACCAAAAATTATTTTCATCTTATTGAACCAAATTTTACTTAATGATATCAACCGTGTCTCTCAGATTTTTTTAAATTTAACTCACAGAAGCGGTAAAATTAACTTTTATGTAAATTTGCAACTGCTACTAGGAGGTGGGTAAAAGACTGTAAAAAGTTCAATAAAATTTTTATATATCTAAAATTATTATAAATTGACTCCAATGAATCACATTGAACTTATATAGGTATTATGTATCTATTTTGTCCTAAAATTAATTTAAATAAAATAAATAATTATTTGAATAAAAATTTTGTTTTAAACAATAACTCATTGTTTTTCACTATTCATCAAAAATTGAAATTTTCAGAAAAATACCAAAAATTCACCCCTAAGATAATTTTTATATTCTGAATTCAAAAATGAATTTTATTTTACCAATTTCAAAATATAGAAGTTGCATTAATTAATTTAAAATTAATTCCCGTTGTCAAAACCAAAAGGCATATTTTTAAGAAATAATAACTATTAAAAGATTGACACTTGTTTATATCCAATTTCAAAGTGAAATTACTTAAAATTACCATCATTGGATTAAATGTTAAAAATATAATCTAATTATACTTTCAAACCATTAAAATTTATAATTCAACACTATAAATTATTTTGATTAAAAAAGTTGTTTTCAGTTAAAATATATTATTTTTCACTATTCACCCAAATATGAAAGTTATCAGAAAAACACCAAAATATTTTTGAAACTAAATTCTTATGTCCCGATTCTAAAGAAGAAGTTTATTTTGTCAAATTGAATATATAAAAATTTTCAAATATTGGATTTAAAAGGGTTATCCATTAAAAGGCAGTAAAATTACATTTTTTGAAAAATAATTCTTTTATCTAAAAAAAATGAATTTGTTCTTACATTATGTCTAAGAAACTCATAATATGCATTATAAAATTATATTAATTATATAAAGTTCAAAATTTAGTTAATACTATTCATAAGCGCTTTTGAACGGCTAGTTTGGTAAGTCGTGGTGCGCTTGAACTCAATGTTGTGTGTAGTGCAAGTAATTGAATTACTTTGAAGAAATAACATACTATAAAATCTTGGGATGTTACATTCTTCCCTCCTTCAATAAATTGAGTCCTCGCAATTTGAAATTGTTCTTTAAAAATAAAAGGTTGAAAATAAAAAATACCTTTGTGGGAAAACCCACATCGGAAATTGGGTTAATAAAATTTAGTCTCAATAAGATGAAAAGGGGAATGAAAAATTCACCATCAAATTATGATCTCGATTAGGATAACATTAGTGGAAATTAGAGACGCATAATTGGAGGAAAAACATAAATATTTATAGGGAGTGATTGAGGTCATCAGTCACAAACAATTGTAGAATTGAGGGCCTCAAATCCATCAATCTATGATTATTTAAAATGTCATTGGTTTAACAAAACATAAGGTATTAGGATAACACATTTTTAGTTTTAAGATCCCTTACATAAAGTTTAAGAATTAATTTCTTCAGAGAATAATATAAATATATTTATATATATATATACTTGACAAGTAGAGTTTCATCCTTTAACTAATTTCTACCATGAATTCATCTTTCACTCTAAAATATAATAGAACTAAAAAATATTATATTTATCTTATTCATACACGGTTCCAAAAAAATGAATTTATAATTCATCTACCATACCTTTTAAAAAAACTACATTATTCAATCCAGGACATCACATGGTCCAGTGGTATGTGATACACCCTTGTTTCCCTTCAGTTGCGGGTTCAAGTCTCACAGCCTTGCCGGACGTGATGGGTTGCCGCCCGACCTCCAGTTTGTCCTTTTATGGCAATCCAAAAATAATCTCAAACTATAATTATCCAAAATACTTCTGTCCAAACTCACAGTCCAAAATTTATAAGGAAGGTAAACACAATGAAGATCCTTTTTTTCACATAATAACATGTGATCACCTTCATCGTGTATTCTTTTAAAACACTACAATATCCTGGATTACCATAAAACCTTATTAATTACATTCATGCTACCTTATTCATTATAGAATACTGGATATACTCCTTCTATCCAAAAATGTTGTAAACTCCAACAATGATGGAATATACAAATCATTAATCAGTTTCAAGGTAGTCAAGAATATCCAATATAATGTATCCAAATCAATCATGTATTATTCCAAAATCACTACCTCAGTATCAAAACCATATTATGGTTTATCTTTATCTCAATCATATATTTTTCAAAAATTTAACCTGCTATTGAGTCACTTTTCTTGGTTCCACATAATCTCAAGTCCTTAATGAAATAGTACTGCAGTACAATCCTTATATACTCTATAATTCTTAAAACATTTACATCATCAATACAATACTCAAATGACACAACAATTTAATAGCAACGTAAGAAATCTAATCATTCATATTCATCTTCGGTAGTATCATAACTTTATTATTATCCAATAGTATCATTTGGGGTATACTCTGATGATTTGGACATTGATTCGCGTAGTATCCCAACTCCTTGCAGATGAATCATTGTACATTTGAAACTTTTTTCTTACCCTTGAAATCACACACTTGGTGTCCTTTTTCTCCACACTTATAACAAACTCTCATTCCCTTCAAGCATTTATCAAGGTGATTCTTTCTACAGTTATCACATATAGGAAAATCCTTCTTTTCCCTCTTCTCTTTATCCATCTTTCTCTCTTCCATCCTTTTCTTCTCTTTCTTCCCTTCAAAGTCATAGGACTCCAATAATTCTTTACTTATCTTATTAACACATGATACTATTTATTCATATGTTGAGAATACATGGGAGACTATTTCCCTTCTAAATGTTGGCTTAATACCATGAAAGATATGATCCTTCTTACTCTTTGGATCATATGTATTGTTGGAGTTCACATTCTTTCTTCTAGGCACCATTTCTATACAATGGCATACACTAGGTCAGTTTATGAATTGCAATGAATAATTTCAAACTTGTAAAATACCTAATGTAAATTGAACAGTTTATAGATATAATCCATAATCATAAAAATATTTTCTTCGATGAGGTATATACTCGTAAATCCTTCATAATGATTTGTAAAGAAAATTAGAATTATCCTAATCATATCCCCCAAGAGTGTCTAACCAAGAATGCAGCAAGGCTCGTTGTCGTGCACCAGTTCCTGTTGGAGTTTAGCTCAAAGTGGTGTTTTCAGGTTTTACCACTAGGTACATCTGTGCTAGAGCCGCCTCTACCTACTTGTATCCAGATAGGGATGTATTTCTTAGAAAACTCAAAAAATCTCTACATTACCAAAATTCTAGGAAGTTCTTCTATATTAATCCTCAAAGTCTATCTTAGGGTAATGTGCTCTAATCAGAGTTTATCTAAATCTAGTTTCCAAGGTTATTGGTAAACTTCCTCTGATACCAACTATAACGCCCCAACCATAGATTCCCAGAGTCGGTGCATTATTTTAATACATTGGCATGATTACAAGGAATCAAGTCCCAAAAGACCAATCAGTGTATCAGTCTTGGAAACAAGATTCATACATAAGTTCAACTTTACAACTTGAAAATAAATACAACATGAATTTATTCCATTAGAAACATCCAAGCCTCCTAGATTATGCCTGTAATTCAACCATAACTAACTTCTTTATATCCTGGGAAAATGAAACATAAGAAAGGGGTGAGCTCAAATGCTCAGTAAGGGTAAAAAATACAGCAGAAGATAAAATAAATATTAAGCATGGTGAATAATTGAAACCACATGCCTTTACCAATAATAAACATGAATACTTTTATGGTAGGAATATGAGCTGAGTAAGTAATTACATAATAAAACATAATCATGGGTATTCTACTAGTCGAATGACCACATGAACCATCAATATTATTTTCATAATGAGGGAATGTATAATGTCATACATTCTGAAACATTTTGTTAAGGCATTGGCCAAGATGTCTAAAAATGATTAAGGCCTCAGCCAAAACCATATATCAAATTGGGAGAGGCCTCAGCCAATTCCATGTCTAGTTGTCTCATGAGACCTACCGATGCATCGAGAAGCTATAGTGAGCTCAACTCGTCACTTACTAAGTCCAATACATTTCTCATATGAAAAGTTTTTAATATAACATAAACATTCATATTAAAACTATCATAGAAAATGTCAATACTTTAACCATAAACCATGAATGGTATAAAAATAGCACATCCACAGTCAAACATATCACAAAACCTTCAATACATTATGGAAGTTTTGTATCATAACAAATCAACTTCAAATAAACTTGAAATCCATCAAAGGATGTTGACATAGATAAAATTAAAACCTTTTTTAGAGAAATATATCTTTCTATTTTGAAATCATTTAAGAGTCACATAATTATAAATAAAACATCTATTTTGAAAATATTCTTATAAGCTTGTATGGGAAGCTTCGATGATGTTATAACGATGGAAAATAGCCGCACCTGCCGTATAAGTTAAAAATACATTCTTATCTTAATTTTATCAAAAATGTTATAAAGTACCTTGTTTGGAAAAAGATGGAAAGATTCCTTTCAAAATAATATAATGTCAAATAAGGGTATAAATGAATTTAACCCATTTTCTAGTAAATAGTAAAAATGTTTTGAAATACATTTTAAGAAACATGGATGTGGATGATAAAGAGGTCCCAATAGATAATTACGTATAAACAACCTCATATAATGAAGAGATTGTAGAATTAACCCTTACCGTGTACTTTTCCTTGGTCAAGGGTATGTTAAACTCCTGTATAATGGTGAAATAATTGTTATTAAATTATACAAGAATCATATACATTAATATGATATCATATATGATCTTTTAACATTGTTTTGTTAATAATATCTTAGTATTATCGTCGTTTTGGGTGTTAACGGATTCATTTTACTTTATATTATTTGTTATGTGAGTCATATTTTTTATGTATGAGATGTATCTTATTCATATATGGAATTATATAAAGTCTTTAAACATTATTTTTAATCATAAAATGAGAATTAGTCTTGAATGGATACGATGGGGAATGAATCTCATCGCGTTCTTGGAGACGGTAATTCATACGTATGCACGAGTGAAAATATCATTATTTTGATATTAAAATAATATATAATTGAATGGTATATCATATATACAGAATCATTATCATGTTATATTTATCATTTATATCAATTACACATCATTATTATACCCATCCAAATAATAATGTATTGAATAACAATTACACCATGACGTGGAGACGGTAAGCCGTACGTACGCACGTATGGTGACATGTCATTCAAAGGATGGATAGAATAATGAATATAGTTATAACACATTTATAATAACATCACAGTATAAAGAATATATTGGAGTTATTTTTTTATAATGGAAACAACAATGAAAGAGGAAGTGGAAGAAAAGGGAAACTTGAAAGATGTGATGAAATATTTACCTCTTCTTCAGATTCTTCCTTTTGATTTGATCAAAAGGGCTCTTTAGGTTGGCTTTCTGACTAAAAGAAGGACTCTAGAATGAACTGAGGAGAGTTTTTAGGATATTTTGGTAGGTTTTGGCCGAGTCTAATGGCTTTTAAGGTGTGAATTAGAGAGAAGGGGGAGTTCCCTTTTATAAGAGGGGTGAGGGGCACCTTAGAAAAAGCTAGAAATATTATTTTATAATAAAATAATTTTCGGTTTCTAATGGCTCCAAAATGGATTATTTAAAGGATAAGGTAGGTATGGGTCTAAAACCACCCAACCAATAGGTTTTATACAGGTTTGGGTCACTATATTAACTTTATCTTTTAGATTTAGCTCTTAGTTAAATAGTTTGACATTTACCATGTCTCTTTGTATTTTTATATTATATGGTTAATAAACTTACTATATACTTCCAATAGAACCCCAAGTGGTTAGCTAATTATACATATAGAATTATATAAATCTTCTGGTCTAAAATTATATTTTTAGAAATAGAATATCAATTAATAATATAATATTTGTTTTAAAAACTCTTTTATGTCAATTTTGACACTATTTGGTATTTTGTTTTCTCTAAATTCATAACAGCATTATTACTTCAAACAAAGTTCAACTAACCAACCATAATATGTCATATTAACCTATAAAATTAGTGTAATTAATAAAAAGTTTCAAATTACATTTATTTGGATATTTATAATGTCAATTATTTTAATCTTTCATTAATTAGGTGATTACTGCATCATCATTGTGTCATAAATAAATTAAATTATTTAATTTCTAAAAAATATAAATAAAATACCATTACGTATGAAATATTTTTATATTTCTAATTAATATTTATAGTCAAATTTATCTTATGTGTAACTTTATATTAAAAAAATTTAGTTATTAAACTTTGAATTTAACACTTTTAACTCTTCTTTGAATTAAATAATAATAAATGTCCTAATCTAATCCAAGTAGACCTAAAGGATCATATTTTATTCCTAAGGTTGTTTTTAGTTGAATTACACTTATCCAATAGAATTATAACATGTGTTAGGGTAATAATAATATCATTTTTACCCTAAATTACACTATTTACTTTTAATCGTGGTAAATACAAGTAAAAAGTTACTATTCACCAAAAATTACATTCATCTTATTGAACCACATTTTACTTACTGATATCAACCGTGTCTCTTTTATTTTGTAAATTCAACTCACATAAGCAGTAAAATTAAGTTTTATGTAAATTTGCAAATGTTCCTAGGAGGTGGGTAAAAGACGGTAAAAAGTTCAATAAAATTTTTATATATCAAAAAGTTTTATAAACTGACTCCAATGAATCACATTGAAATTATATAGGTATTATGTATCTATTTTGAACTAAAATAAATTTAAATAAAATAAATAATTATTTAAATAAAAATTCGGTTTTAAACAATAACTCAGTGTTTTTCATTATTCATCAAAAATTGAAGTTTTCAGAAAAATACCAAAAAATCACCCTAAGCTAATTTTGATATTCAGAATTCAAAAATAAATTTTATTTTACCAATTTCAAAACATATAATTTTCATTAATTAATTTCAAATTAATTCCCATTGTCAAAACCAAAAAACGTATTTTTAAGAAATAATAAATATCAAAAGATTGACACTTGTTTATGTCCAATTTCAAAGTGAAATTACGTACAATGACCATCATTGGATTAAATGTTAAAAATATAATCTAATTATACTTACAAACCATTAAAATTTATAATTCAAATCTATAAATTATTTTGATTAAAAAAGTTGTTTTCAGTTAAAATATAGTATTTTTCACTATTCACCCAAATATGAAAGTTATCAGAAAAACACCAAAAATTTATTGAAACTAAATTCTTATGTCCCAATTCTAGAGAATAAGTTTATTTTGTAAAATTGAATATATAAAAGTTTCAAATATTGGATTTAAAATGGTTCTCCATTAAAAGGCGGTAAAATTACATTTTTTTGAAAAATAATTCTTTTATCTGAAAAAAATGAATTTGTTCTTACATTATGTCTATGAAACTCATAATATGGATTCTAAAATTATAAGAATTATATAAAGTGAAAGATTTAGTTAATATTATTCATAACCGCTTTTGAACGGCTATTTTGGTAAGTCGTGGTGCGCTTGAACTCAATGTTGCGTGTAGTGCAAGTTATTGAATTACTTTGAAGAAATAATGTACTATGAAATCTTGGGGTGTTACAAAAATTATGAATTTTTAAATACCCATTAAACTTATAATATTATTTCCAATATTTTTAAAACTAAAATAAATTGTTAATTTAATAAAAATATATATTTTCAGTCTTTTCCTCTCATTAAGTGTTTTAATGGTTAAATTAAGTTTTGGATCTCCTTAAAATCCTATTACATTTTACTTTATTTATAATAAATCAATTTATTTTATTAAAATAAATATCCAAGATAGTTTTATCTTATATATAAATTAAAAGCTTAAAACGTTATTTTTCTAAAAATAGTTTTTACGCGATGAAGTATGTTTAACTTAAAATTGATTTTTTACGAGTTTATAAATTTATGTGTTAAAAATATTTTCAAATTTAAAATCATAAGGCTTAAATTATGTAAAATAATCCAATATTAATTTCTATTATTAATGATAATTATTAAGGTTAAAAATTAATTACCAAGAAAAAATTTAATTTAGGTAAAAAGGTTAATAATAAAAAACAAAAGAATTAAATCACTCTTAACTTATCTAAAAATTAATGGATGAGAGGATTTTAGACCTTAGATTATCCCATATCCCTTATTTTCCCACTTTTGAACTATTGACCCTTGAATAGTGTCGTTTTATTATTAAAAATGATGTGTGTTTCAAAAAGTTCCCTTTCTTATATTATAAAGGTATAACACTTATACCATTTAATTTACAATTCATTCTAGAATTACTCATTTAAAATAAACCATTTTTATCCTCATATAACTCTCTCTTGTCTATATAAGCTTCTGGTCACCTTATGTTTTCTTAAGGCCTTCGCCTCCAAAGTGTTTTCCAAAGAGGAAACTCGAGCTTCCAACATGATCATTGCCTATCTTAGTCATTTATTTTATTCTAATAATTCCTAAAATAATTTCTAACCTTGTCATTATATTAATTATACAACAGATATTCAATCCTTTCCATCCACTAAGAAAATAAAATAACATCGATCGTGTGAACGTGGAGAGTACCACCTCTGTGATGTGATGCGTTTTTTTACATAATCATATATCAAGGATGGTACCAAGGATTGATTTAATAAATAAATAAGTTTTATATATCACAAATAAAATTTTGAAAATATAATTTTTCATATATCATCATTCCACCCTTTTATTGAGAAATGGGATCATTAATTGTGTGTATGTGCGGACTACCGCCTCCACAAATAATGAATTTAATTTTTCATAACCACCAATCTTGGATGGTTCCAAGAATTATTTTAATGAAGATATATTAAAACTATAAAATTTTAAATATTCTATAAAAGTTATATTAACTTTATATAATAAGATTCTCTTACTCATTTAGCCATTATTAGGCACTCTTGTTTAGGGAGTTTTTACCACCTACATGAGTGATGTTGTAATGTGTATATCATGGATGATTAAGGAATGTTATATTTTGGTAAAAAATGTAATAATAATATATTTAAGATTTAAAAATTATTATGGAGTTACAAAATCAATATCTAATGATGTTATTAATATATCAACTTTTATTTTTAAAACTCACCAAAACATTCTCATCTTTGATTTCATCATCACAAAAGGGTACCCAAAAACTTAGGAAGTGAAATTATAAATTTTTAAATTATTTTATTAAATTTATTATAGTACCTAGTATTATCTATTAATGATTAAATTTTGGAGAATAATGAAGAAAAAATAGTTTCATTACAAAACTAGTTTAAAATGATAAATATTTCTAACACCTGATTTTGAAAATATATGATAACTAACTAATAAACAAGTGTTGAATATTTATAAAGTAATTTTAAAAAAGGTTATATAAATTAATAAGGTTATTAAATAGGTGATTAAGATAGTTATTTTTTGATATATGAGGTTATATAATTCGGAATGTCCTGAAGGCCTTCATTTTATTATAATCTACCTTTCAAGGGGTGAGGTGGAACCCTTACAAGGCCCGAAGGATTAGAGACAATTACATGACCCGTATGTCTTAGAGAGAATCACCAAGACAAGACAACTTGGAACTGCTCCTCCCCAACATATGACCTTAAATCAGTACTCCACCTTCACAGGGATGGTTGGCTAACTTTCATATGCAAAGCTGCATAGGCCTGGTACCAATGGAAAAGCCATACCCTCTCATTCTTCCAATTCTGATTAGCTCTGCTCTAGTGAATGCACCTACCCTGAATCCTCATCTAAAGCCTTGTCCTTTGTAATCTGACTGGTACTTCTTCATTTATGTGGCCCGAATGCCTTGGGTTGGCCCTAAGGCCTTTAGAAACAACTAGTCCGAAGGCCTTGGGTGGCCTGAAAGCCTTGCAGGACCTAAGAACCAAACTGGTGGCCTGAAGGCCTAGATGGATGGATATTTCTGGCTGCTATAGTACCAAATAGTGCATGCTACATTACTGCTACAATAACCCAGAAATTTGCCTCCACCCGGATTTGATCTCGGGTCTCTTGGATGCACCTGTTGAGTCCTCACCAACTGGGATGAGGTTCATGTGCTATATGAGGTTATATCACATTCGAATTAACGGGAGTAAAGGTAAAGGGTTTTCATGACACAAATATTTCCCTGAGGTTATAATCACTTCTATTTTCCTAAAAACCTTTTAAATTTTGAACATGTCTCACCTATGATAATTTTATGTTTTATTTATACCATATAGTATGGGGAAATCATGTTTTGAACCAAATTATTATTCCTTGATGAATCTATTATTTTTTGGAATTGAAATTTTATTTATAATAATTCTAGTCTCTTTTAAAAGATTTTTCCTCTATATCCATGTTTTTATTTCTCACCAATATTCTCCTTTCCCTAGTGAAAAATAAAATTGTTTTTATCTCCAATGATCCTTATATTTACCCTTATTTTAAAACCAAATTTTGGATAACCTTTTAAAAATTTAGGTTTTTAATAAAGGTGTTTTCAAATACTTTAAAGGATTTTCATCTCAATGATCATATATTCTTTCATTCTGAAATTAATTGTGATATATGATTTATTTATTCTCAAGGTATATTTATTGGAATTTTTTTTCAAATAAATGTTTTAAGATATTTGCTCTTCATTTTCAAAAAAAATATTTTTGAATGTGACTGGAAAATCACATCTTTTTAATATTATATAAGAAACATTTTTTATGAAAACATATTTTTTAAATTTATATTTTATTTTAAAAGGACTCTTATCTAACAAAGTAGTGGTTTATAAATCACAAGATATAGGTACTTTTTGGGTGATCATGTTTTTGGTTTCAAATGATCATGTTTTTTATGTGATTCCATTTGGAAATGTTATGAAACCCATTTTTCTTCTCATGGGTTATTTATGATAAGATGAATGATTATATTTTAAGTGGAACTCATATGTATGTATGATGATATGTGGGGTCCTATATTTTCATCAAATTCATTGGTTATGGTTTTATATCTCATGATAAAATGATGTTTTTACATAGTTGTATTTCTTCACAAAACTAAAGGATGGACATACTTGGATTTTTTCACAAAATTAAAGGTTATAAATACTTGGATTTGTTCACAATGTTTTTCTATGATTATGTTTGTGAAAATACTTCTATAAATTGTGCCTTATTTTCAAACTATGACAAATGATTATAATATTCCATTTTATAAAGATATTCTTATTTATTATGTGTTGATTTAATTTTTATTATATGTTTCTAAGACAAGTTTTTTATGAACTTTATTTGTCCTTATGTTCCTATGTTATAATCCTTGATGATAAATCAAGTTATTTTTTGTCACTTATGATCTCATGATATTTTTATCTGATGTTACTCTTGTACTCATGTTTTACCACATATTTAATATCTAACCATTTTGAATAGTTGATAATATTCCCTTACTGAGCATTCAAACTCACCCCTAATTATGTTTATGTTTCCTAGGTTATGAAGATTATTGTGTAAAATGACATTTATAGAAGAGGGAATAGAGGATAATGGTTATAGATAAATGTTCATAAGTGTTGTAAATAAGATTTTTATGTAGGTATTCCCCAAGACACTAAAACTTTTGGTCCTAGAATTGTGTGGTAGTTTGTAGAATGTAATGATTAAACCAAGAAATAAATTTATTATTTATGTATGATTATTTTGGGTTTCCATAGTTGTTATTAGATGGATGGTTTGGTTATTTTGGGGAATATGTTAGAGAAATTAAGTGAAAATCTAGGAATTATTCTAAGTATTAAATAACATCCCAATTTTTCAATAAAGTAGTGATTTTGTGGTTTTCCTGAAAATAAACCCATGTCTAGATATTGGAAAGTGTATATGGTTATATAATAGATGAAACTATGGGCAATCACCCAAAAAGGGTTTATTGAGCATTGAATTGATCATCATCATGTTGCATAATTATTGGGCCTAAGATTATACAGCTTAATGGATAATCCCATGGGATATGCTCTGGTTAATTCACATTCTATTTATGAACTATGATATGGGATTTAAATATGTTTAGGTTAGATAACCTAAAAGGTAAATTGACATGGATAACTTAGATTTAATCTTAGAGGTTCTAAAGTTATGATATGTACATAATTTATGAGTTGTTTATTAAAAAATCATAGTTTTACCTCATTAAATTTACTAACTTATGTCCCTAAGAATTATTTTATTTGAAGTAATGGATGGAACAAGGAAGAACCAAGAAAATAATGTGTGTGATGGAAAATGAAGAGATTATCTGAATTCTCTACCAAATGGGATGGATTCAGTGTAAAAACCTCAAAGAAATTCTTACAAAACTATCACAATAAATGAACAATAATGGGAATCATTTTAACCTCCCCAACACACCATAATGGATCATCTTTCTATTGAATCCATTATGTTTCAATGTCTACCCTTCTTCAGTGGATCTTCTAATCCAATTTTTGTTGATAAATGAATCTATATGATGGAAAAGATATTTTTCTGCCAATGATCATATCATGAGATGGTCGTTGTGGTTATTTATCACTTTTAATGAGATTATGACCATATTGGAGTCTCATTAAGAATACAATGGAATAATATGAATTATACTCTATATAATTGGAGTTGTTTAAGAAATTATTCCTCATCAAGCAGTTTCCTAAAATTCTTCACACAAATATGGATCTAGAATTTATTTAGCTGAAACAAAAGCAGGACGAATCTATTGATACTTATGAATAAA
Organism: Viscum album; assembly: GCA_963277665.1. Taxonomy (NCBI): domain Eukaryota; kingdom Viridiplantae; phylum Streptophyta; class Magnoliopsida; order Santalales; family Viscaceae; genus Viscum; species Viscum album. Next base: position 456,562,669 of record OY728133.1, on the reverse strand, counting down.
AATTTATTTATATCAAAAGGTATACCTCTGGTTATATCTCCCAATTATAAATAAAGATCGATCATTTCTTCAATGGATTAAAACCATGTTTTCAAAGGTCATTATCCATAAGAGACTTTTGAATCTATAAGAAGATTGTTCGATGTGAAATAAAGGTGGAGATGGAAATTGTGGACTATATTTATTTTGAGGATAATAAAATAAAGGTATATTATCATGGAATATTTGATGATAAGACACATGGGGCAAAGAAATTTGAACTGCCTATGTGTCAAAAATGCAGAAGGAAGCACTTAGGAAACTACTTCAAGGGGTCTCGGAGGGGTTTTAAGTGTGGTAGGGTAGGCCATATTGCACAAAATTGTCAAAGTGGTTCCAATATATCTATTAACACATCATAGAAGAATAATAATATGAAAAATTTTCCTCCAACACTTTAATTATTCAAGTGAAAAGAGTTTGGGAATTATGCAAATAATTTCCCTAACTCTAGATCTATTTAATAGAATAGGCCTCAGTAACCTTAAAACCCAAATAAACAAGGGAGAGTATATGTTACCTATACTAATAAGGTGGATCATGATAATAAAGTTGTTCAAGTTATATTAATTATTCTATATAGATCATCAAATGCTTTATTTGATTCTAGTTCTTCACATTCTTTTATATCACACAAGTTTTCTAAGAATATTGATCCACCACCTTAAACCATGGGTAATAAACTATCTTTGAAAACCCCTATAGAAATGATGATATAATCTAGTATGTATAACTCTTATTAGATAAAATTTTGTGGGAATGTAATACCTATGGATCTTGTTCTTATTCCCTTAGTTGAATTTGATGTGATTTTGGGTATTGATTGGTTAACCCTACCTAGATCATACATCAATTTTCAAGATAAAAAATCTCATTTCATATCCCCAACCATCATATTATCAAATATCGATGAAAGAATGATTATGAGATCCCTTTGAAATAAAATTATATAATATGGGCTATGATACCCAATAATGAGGGACTCTTGGCTCAAATGATCAGGAAAAAAATCAAAAGTAATGACATGCCTGTTATATGGGAGTATACTAATTTATTTATGGATGAACTATAAGGACTTCCCCAAGAGAGTAAGGTTGAATTTTTAATTGATCTTATACCTAGATCGATTCCTATCACAAATATTCCATATATAATAACCCCCATTAAGTTGGAATAATTAAAGAAGAAACTACAAGAGTCTAGATAAGGGATTTTTATTTCAGAGTGCTTCACCTAGGGGTGCACCAATTCTTTTCATTAAGAAGAGTGATGGATAAATGTGTATTTGCATTGAATATTGTGAACATAACAAGATCTTGATCAAGAACAAATATTCTCTACCTTGTATCGATGATCTGTTCGATCAACTACAAGGATCTCAATATTTCTCAAATATTGACATTTGATCTATATATCATCAATTGAGGGTAGGGAGAGAAGATATACCTCGGATAACTTTCCACACAAGGTATGGACACTGTGAATTTATATTGATTCTATATGGAATTAAAAATTCTCCTTATATGTTTATAGATTTAATGAATAGAGACTTAAGAGATTACTATGAAAAATTTTTGCTAGTATTTATTCATGAAATTATTATATATTCTAAGAGAAAGTAAGAACATGAAGAGCATTTTGGAATTGTGATAAGGGCCTTATGAAAGGAGAAATTATATTCCAAGTTTAAAAAGTGTGAATTTGGTTGTGAATATTATCCTTATTGGGTAATTTTATTTCCAACAAGGGTATATTTTTGGATATATAAAAGATAGATGTAATTGAAAAATGGCTAAGACCAAACTATGTTACTGAGATCTGAAGTTTTCTTGGATTGTCTGGATATTACTGGTGTTTTGTGATAAAATTATTATGGTTATCCAATCCAATAACTAATATTACTTTAAAGGGAGTTAAGTTTCTCTAGATAATGGAATACGAGGAAATATTTAGGGAGATTAAAAAGATATTGGTCATTGTGCTTGTTCTTGCACTACCCTATAGTGGATAAATGTTTTTGATATATAGTGATGCTTCATTGAAGGGTTTGGGGTGAATTATTGTGAATAATGAGAGTATAATTTCTTAAGAATCGTGATAATTAAAGCCACATGAGAATAAATAGAAAACTCATGATCTGGAGATGGTGGTGGTAATCTATGCATTTAAAATTTGGTAGCATCATCTCTATAGTGACAAGTATAGTATTTATAATAACTATAAGAGCCTAAATTATATATTCACACAAAAAGATCTGAACATACACCAAAGTTGATAGTTATAAATAACTATGGAATATGAATTATCAATACATTACCATGGGAAGGAAAATAAGGGGTTTGATTCCTTGAGTGAGATGGATAATTCAATATTTTTCATGATGAAGATTGAAAAAGATTCAATATTCATGGATTTACAATAAATGAATCTTGAAATAATAAGGAAAGTATAAAAATAATATCATTCCCAAATTATTTCTCAACCATCCATTCATGATAAGGTCAAATAAGCCTAGAAAGATTATGAATAGCTATAGAAAAAGTTAGTGAGTATTTTGGGTTTATCCTTGATATAGATAGAGTTATAAGGTTTAGAACCTAGATATGTGTCCCATTAAAACTAGAAATGAATAAGTAAATTTTGGGTGATACTCATAAATCATCCTTATCTATTCATACTGAATACATGAATATATTTATAGATTTAAATAAAAATTTATGGTTGGATAACATGAATAGGGAAATCAAAGAATACACATCTTAATGCTTGGTATTCCAGAAAGTTAAGGATAAATGAAAAAATTATAAGGGTATGTTGAAACTGTTACACATACTATTTTTTAAATAGTAAAACATCACTATGGATTTTATTTTTTGACTACTGAAAACATATAAGGTTCATAATTATATTTGGGTTATATTCGATCACCTTACAAAGTCAGTGCATTTTATCACCATCAAAGAAGATTTCTCTCTTTACAAACTATCCAAGATATACATAAGTGAAGTGGTAAGAATACATGGGGTGACCCTTTCAATTGTATTTGATTGTGATTCAAGGTTTACATAAAGATTATAGAAATTTATTCATAAATAATTGGAGTTATAGTTGAGTTTCAACACTTCTTATCACCCTCAGATAGATGGTTAGTCTTAGAGAACTATACAAACTCTGGAGGATATGCAAAGATCTTATTTTATAGAATTATAAGGATATTGAGATCAAAACCTTCACATGGTACAATTCCCATATAATAGAAACATCCATTATATAATTCATATGGAACCATTTTAGGCTCTATATGGGAAGAGATATAGGACTCCAACATACTATGAGATCTTTAGTTTGAAGTTATATACAAGGTATTCCTTTGTATATCTCCATGGAAGTAGGTTATGAGATTTTAGATGAAAGGGAAGCTGATCCCTAGGTACATTGGTCTCTTTAAGATCCTTGATCGTGTTAGGTAAGTAGTTTATCACTTATCACTAACACCTAACCTATCCCGAGTAAATTATTTATTCAATGTTTCACTTTTGAGTAAGTAAATAACAGGCCCATCAAATGTACTGAATTCATAATTTGTGTAACTGAACCATGATCTATCACATAAGGAACAACTATAGAAAATTTTAGATCGAAGAGATAAGGTGTTTCAGAACAAGACCAATCATATGGTCAAAGTTATGTAGAGGAATCATAAGTTTAAGGTTGATACATGGGAACATGAGAATATTATGAGATAAAATTACCTTCACTTATTTTACTCTATGTAATAAAATTTTGAGGAGGAATTTTTTTTAAGGGGGGTAGAATATAACAACCTGAAATTCTAGACATTGTAAAAATGATGTTATGTTTGATAACATGATTTACGCACAACACCTAATGAAAAAAAACAAAACAAATTAATATAAAATTATTAATAAATATATACTAAATAATAATATGGAAACCCATTAAATATTTAGAAGGTAAATAATTAATAAAATTAATATTAAAATAGGTTATTTTCAATAAAATGCATTTTCTTTACATTATGTATTTTATTTTAAAATATAAATTTTTGAATTTTTGAATTTAAATTTTATAAAATAAAATTAATTTTTTAATTCCTCATATCAAAATTTACTTAGTATGAATTTCTGAGTTTTTTGTGAAAAAATATGATTTTTAGATGAAAAATATGGTCATTGAAAAAATATATTTTTTATGATTTTATAATTATATAAGATTATACTAAAAGACTAAAAACATTTTAAGTAATAAAATATGTGTTTAGTGAATTAAATTATGTATTTTAAAATATCCTTTCAACTTATAATCTTATGGAAAATATTTTCAAATCTAAATTAAAATGTTACTTTAATTAAAAAAATATTTTCAATATTTTCCACTAATTTATTGTTTAGATGGTGAAATTCAGTTTTATATTTCCTTAAAAGTCTCATACATTTTATTTTTTTCTAATAAATTAATTTATGTTATTAAAATCAGTATCCGAATTAATTTTTTCATATATATAAATTTAAATCTTAAAAACGTTATTTTTCTAAAAAAATGTTTCTACATGATTATGTATGTTTATTTTAAAATTAATTTTTCATGCCTTTATAAATTTTATGTGTTAAAATTATTTTCAAATTTAAAATTATATTTATTAGATTATTTAAAAGGACCCAATCTTAATTTCTACTATTAATCTTAATTATTAAGGTTAAAATTAATTACCATGGTAAGAGATAATTTGAGTAAAAGGTTAAAATTACTAAAAAAACTTTAAATAACTCTTCCATTATCTAAAAAAATAATTGATGAGAGTATTTTCAACCTTAACTTTCCCCACACACCCTCTTTGTCCACTTGTGTTCCATTAACCCTTGAATAGTGTCATGGCATTATTAAAAATGATTTGTGTTTCCAAAAGTTCCCTTTTTCTTCCCTTATAAAAGGATAGAACTTACACCCATTCAAGTTAAACCTCATCTTATAATTCATACTTTAAATTGTGAAATTTTTCTCCACTTATAACCCTCTCACACCTGTATAATCTTCTGGTGAACATAATTTTTCTTAAGGTCTTCACTTCTAAGGAGCTTTCCAAGAGGAAACTCAAGCTTCCAATATGAGGATTACCTTATCTTAGTCTTTTTTTTATTATAATCCTTCATAAAATTATTTAATTTTTTTTTAATATAATGAAAAAAGTTTCATTATTATACTAAAATTTTATTTTATTAATTATATAACAAATATTCATTCTTTTCTATCCACTAAGAAAACAAAATAACATCAATCATGAAAATGTGTGGACTACCGCCTCCACGACGCGATGTGGTTTTTTTCATAATCATCTCTCAAGGATAGTAACAAGGATTTATTTTATGAGAAAATAAGTTTTATATTTCAATAATAAATTCTTAAATAATCATTTTTTATATACTATCATTCCTTTGATTCACTGAGAAATAGGATAGTTAATCATGTGTGCATGTGGACTACCGCCTCCACAAATAACGAATATCATTTGTCACAACCACCCATGTTGGATGAATCCAAGAATGATTTTAATGAAGATATATTATAATTATAGCATGTTCTATATTATTTAAATTTTATATTAAAAATATATAATAATGTTCTCTTACTCATTCAATCATTATAACGCACTCTTGTTTAGGTCGTTTTTACCACCTACACTATTGTAAAGTGTATGTCATGGATGATTAAGGTATGTTATTTTATTTTACAAAATGTAATAATAATTTATTAAATATTTCCAAATTATTCTATATTTATAATATCAATATCTAATGATGTTTATAATATATCACCTTTTATTCAATAAACTCACCAAAAAGAGTTCATCCTCAATTTTTTTATCACAAAACGTTGCCAAAACACATAACAAATGAAATCATAAATTTATAAATTATTCTAAAACATCTATTATAGTACCTAATATGATCTATTAAAGATCAACTTTAGGATAATAATGAAGAAAAGAATCACCATTGTAAAACTGGTTCAAAATTATCAAGATCTCTGACACTTGATTTTAAAAATAGATAATAACTAACTAATAAAAATGTACTGAATATTTATAATAAATTTTATAAAATGATATAGAAATGAATAATGTTCCAAAATAGGTGATTAAGACTATTATTTTTGTGATACTGGATGTTAGATCGCATTCAAATTAGTAAGAGTAAAGGTAATGGGTTTTCATGACTCAAATCCTTCCCTTGGGTCATAATCACTTATCTTGGTATAAAACATTTTCATATAATATCATATCTAACCTATGATAATGTTATGTAGTAATTCTACCAAATTTTATTGGTAAATCATATTTCACCCCAAAATCTTCTTCCTTGATTAATATTTTTTTGTGGAAATAAAAATTTATTTAGAATAATTATTGTCTCTTTTAGTGGATCCCCCCCCCATATCCATGTTTGTAATTCCCAACAATGTTCTTATTTCCCTATTGGAAACTAAAATTATTTTTATATATAAAGATCTTTATATTTTCATTTATTTTAGAACCAAGGTTTTAATTTTATTTTTATGATGTGGGCTTTCAATAAAGGCATTTTCAAATATTTTAAAGTCTTTTCCATTCATTGATCATATATTCTTCAATTCTTCATCACATTTTGACATATGATTTATTTCTTTTTAATTTCTCTTTATTGGAATTTTTTTTCAAATAAATTTTTAATATTTTTCGTCTTCATTTCAAAAAAAATGGTTTTTATAATGTGACTTAAAAATCAAGTCTTTTTAAGTTGATATTAAGAAATATTTTTTTTGAAAAATATTTTTTGGGATTTCACTTTCATTTTAAAAGGATTTTTCCAATAAAGTAATTCTTCATAAATCACTTGATATATACTCTTTTTGGGGAGATCATGTTTTTGGTATCAAAGGATCATGATTTTTTATGTGATACAATTTGTAAAAGTTATGAAATCCGTTTTTATTCCCATGGGCTATTTATGATAATATAAATGATTTGATTTTAAGTGGCACTAATATATATGGATAATGATGGGTGGTGTCCTATATCATTATCCAAGTCATTGGTTATGGTTTTATATCTCATGAGATAATGATGTGTGGACATACTTGGATTTGTTCACAAAACTAAAGGGTGTACATACTTGGATTTATTCACAAAATTAGAGAGTGTAAATACTTGTATTTGTCTAAAATGATTTTTTTTCTTATGTTTATTCCACTACTTATATAAAATGTGACTTATTTTCAAACTATGAAAAACTTTTATGATAATCCATGTTCTAAAGATATTTTTTTTCTTATGAATTTATTTCAAGTTCGTTATATGTTTTTATGCCATGTTTTTTATGACCTTTATTTGGTTTTATGTTCATATTTCATGATATTTGATGATTAATCAAGTTATTTTTTGTAACTTATGAAAAACATTACAAATTAGTAAAACATTCTGAATAGTTCATGACATACATATCACCCTGCTCTAGGTGAATGAACTCTTTGGCTTGGTCAGATATCAGTGTTTGAGGGAAAAAGTAATCATAGAAGGTGGTTTGGAAGTCCACCAAGACCATTCCTTGATGATGACCAACCTGTGTAATCACATACCACCAATGCTTGGAAGAATCATATAACATCTAGGTGTCAATATTTACCCTTCTCTCTGGATATGCCTCTATAATCTTGAAGATAGATATAATAGCTTATATCCATGACTCATCAACCTGAGGACCACCATCCCTTGAAAATATTGGAGGATTATGCTACTAGAACTCAAGATTTATATCATACATCATAGGTGAAGGGCGTAGAGCACCCAATATAGAATATATCACACATAGGAAGAACTCTTGAATTAGAGAATTAGTTACCAATTCAGGAATAACAGGTGGTTCCATAGGTGAAACTACTGGAGTTAATACTGGTGGTTCAAGGCTCACCACCTCTAGAGCATGGTCATTGCCACACTCTTAGAACACAACTCAAGGATGTCTTTGTAGAATATCTCTACAAATGTCAAGAATATTACTCATAACAATATATAAAATAATATAGTATCACTAATGGAAGTAGAAAAAAAAATAAAAGGGCTCACTACCAGGAAAATTATCCCAACTACCCACATCAAAGGTTAGGGTATTAGAAAGTATTCAAGTTTTGATTTACAGAGGTTATAGTATATGGAATTTCAATTTCACTTTAAGGAGGAAAACACTCTTTAAATTTCACTTGGCCTTTTCATTTATAGGAAACCATATAATTTATAATTAGAATTTTCAGTTTAAGTTCATATGTGATTTTATATATGACACAAGGTTCAATTAAATGGATTTTAATTTAGTTTATAAAGGACCATAAACTTTATAAATTGAAATTGGAACTCATTTAATTATAATCAACCCCCTTATATTCAGTCTCAAAATGTAATAGGTAAGATATGATGGATCAACTCAATGAGTTTCCTTTTCCAATTTATAAAGTCCCATAAACATTATAGATTGGAATTGGTAGTCATGTAATCATAGCCAAAGACCAGCTCATGTAACTAGGGTTTCATATCATGCATGGGTCAAAATTGGTTATTTAATATTCCACCATCAATATATATGGGAGAACACCATTTAGGTTAATTCCTACATTTTAAACAACCAATTCTTATTCCTTATAGAAGATGTTAGTGGCACAGGCATATATCACAACCAAGGCACACTCAAAAATCATAGGTAACACAAGAAATGAAAGAAATGAAATGCACCTATATGTCATGGAATATGCATGGAATGTGAATCTATAGGTACCTATAATGATGTATGTAACATTTCTCCTTTCCATACCAGGCCAAGTTAAATCTCGATAAGGAATAACAAATACCACAATTCATGTGCATCACCCAATGGTGAAAGTATATCAAATGTAATAATAGAAATACAAAACAACAATTTATCATTCTCAAGAAACATGGTATTTACCCCAAACATGGTTTACCTACTCCCAAGCGCTACTTATGACCAAGTTCCGAAAAGTAAAAATCTTCTATTTAAATTCCCAAATAATAAGATAAGAAAATAATTGCTTTGATTCCACTTTGTGAAGTCATGAACCTGACTCACTCCTAAGTAGCTAAACCTAGTTTGCCACATGGCCTCAAGTTCACCTCCCCATATGCCAAAGTTTGCTGACTAGAAGTAAAGGCCTATGGTGTGATAGTGGGGAGGCTATTCTATATGTTCATAGTAGAGCATAGAGGTGATATAACATAAATAAGTGATTGGTAGCAATATAATAATAAATAAAAAAGCATAAATAAGCATAATTATCCAAGACATAAATAATCAACTTAAGAGATGAAAAATATATCAGAATAATACACAAAAAGATGATGTCGTGTCCCTATAAAAATTAAAGCAAGCATACATGGAATAAGGTGGACAGTACAATACATTCTATATAAAATAATCAAAAATGGAAAAAACTATCCCAGAATTCTGAGCACTAGCCCAGTCATCTTCTACTAAGATCCCATTATAAATCCAGAAGTTAGGTTCCCAAAGTAGGACACCTCCCCTTGTCTAAACTCGTGGTCATATAATCTTCCCTAATACCAATGGCAGCCCAGATAAGGTGGGAGATAAATCTCAATAGGCCACCACCAATGGTGTATATAAAAATCCATTATGTAAATATAAACTGTAAAAGTGTGCAGGTATATAAAATTAAAGCATTGTTATTGTAAAAAAACCCATACCTGCTTCAGCCACAGTTGGAAATGTCTTAGAACATATGATCATTTATTTAATTATGATTTAGTTTATAATAAGGATTTAATATATAATTGGTATAGGCAGTATTGTAATTGGAAGTAATAATAACAGAGGATCCAAGGTGAAACCAAGGCATCCATGACCTTAGGGGTCAAGCCAATTAATAGTAGTAACTTATGTAGTATCATTATAAGGGGTATGAGTGTAATCCAAGGGGACCACCCAAGGAATTCTACTATGAATGAGTCTAACCAATTCCATAGAGATCCTCCATAGTAATCTATGGCTAAGCTTGACTGGGCCCAATGGGGTGAATTTATGGAACCATGTGTCTGAAGTCATCAAAATGAATCCAAGGAATATATCCAATGCATTTTAATATCCAAAAAATAGTTAGGTGAATCTATGGTAAAATGTTGAGGCATTCACATAATAAGACAAGGACTAGATTCAATGGTGGGTATCTCCCACGGAAATCATCTTAATGAATCAGAATGGAATCCTATGAGTGCTCAAGAAATTCCCTTGAGAATACAAGGATGGATCAAGTTTGACCACTCCTATAAATATGAAAATGGTCCAAAAATAGTAGACACACTATACATATTTCATTTATATACATATGTAATCCTAGGACATGTAATACTCAATCCATTTTTAATTTGTTGAGTTCATTCTATTACCTTTGATCATACTTGACAAGGTAAAATAAGGACATGAAACCATTTATAAATTAAATTCCAAAGGAAAATTTCCAAGTGATATATATATATATATATATATACTATCCATAACATTCATTTCAAGATTTATTAATTATAAAAGAACACTTACCATCTCAACGTTCAAGTCAAATGCTCTTGAATAGTGTTACAGATAATATCAAATAGGTCAGAAAAGGAATAAATAAATAATTCATGCTAAATCGGTGGTCTATGATGGGTCTAAACCTCCAATGATATCAAGTGATGTTTATAGGGACATAAAATATAATCAATACAATTTAAATTATAGATAATTAATTTTAAGAAGAAATGACCGGTGAAACAGGTGTTCACACAATGAAAATAATTTATAAATCTCGAGACATTGAGGGATAATTCATAGACCACCTACCTTATTCATGTAGTAGATGCCTCATCTAGTATCATCCCATAGTTTTTTCTAGATCAGAAGAAAATAAAAGAACAAATGAACACCCAGGAAATAGGGAATATGATCTTGCACCAAAATAGCATCATTGGTAGAAATACAAAGGATGAAAGGAGACTAAGGACTAGAGAGCGTACTGGTAGGAATCCAATGAGGCAAATGGAATTCAATTTGGAGTTTGGATAGAATAGTTATCAAGAAACTTTGGTGAAGAGGATTGAGGAGATCTTCACAAAATAAGGGTGGTGCTTCTATCTGCTAGAGGAAGAAATAAGAAAATAGTGTTAGGTTGTAAAGAGGTAAGGAAAAATAGAAATTTCAACCATTTAAAGCTGGGTCACTTGGTTTGGCCACATGTTTGGCCAAATTTTGCACCAACCAGGCATGGGTTACTATCCAAGGAGTGAGATCACATGGTTTATGCTCACGGTTTGGGAAACTATGCCCAAACTATGAAATTTTCCACATTTAAAAACTATATAATTTTCACGTGGTCATGAGTTCTGGGTCATACAGTTGGGGAAAACTATGTGGCCCTCTTTTGTGAATTGAACACCTTTCATGGTTTAACCAAACTATGCATACTGGGAGACATAGTTTCTACTAACCATGTGGCATATCTGTTTCTCCAAAAGACGGGGCTCTAAGCTCTGAACAAGCCTTGAACACCCTCATTTTTTCCATAGCCTTAAAATTAATTGTTATAGGGATAAAACTAAAGAATTAAACTGAAATTAAAATGGTATATAACTCGAAAAAAAAATCAAGTTATTACAAGTATGCCCTACATGATAGATAAACTTCTTGGAGTAGTCTTCTCATATGACCTAATTTTCTTCATGATATCTTGATTCATGCAAGATTTCCTAGTGTATGGTCCCCCATCAATATACCCACACTATAACTAAATACTCCCCCCCCCCAATTAAACTATATGTAGCTTTATTTATATTATTTTAGGATATATAGTGATTTATAGATCATTTATCTAATACTCGACCACAAATTTCATTCTTATAAACCACTTCATCCAAGTGTCCAAGACTTTAGCAATTCACATCATGTTTTCTCCATTAACTCAGTGATAATATGAAACTGTTTGATTTTTTGCATGAATTGGATCAGTGTAAATCCCTATTCACAAATATCCTTATTTTATGGCCCTAAAATGCATGTAACATAAGTCATTATCACATTAAATTAAATTACACAACATATAGTCCACCCCACATGACCTTTAAACTACTTCAAGTGGTCTATTTTATATGACCTAATTTCCTTACATGATAGTTATATCTATGTAAGAGTCCCTAGTGCGTGATTCTTTATCCATAAACCTATGTTATGATAAAATTACCCCTATTTACAAGAATTATACCCAAGTATTAGGGACTTCCTAATTCACATCAGTCTTTCCTTCCATAGATCAACATTGGGATAAGATCATTATGTATTTCCCTGACACATAATCCAAATTAGTGTAGAGGATACTTTTGAGAAAAATATATGGATTGATTCTCATTACCATGAGATATGTAGTGATGCCTAGATCTTTCATCCCTAGCCCAACCATGGACTCCATTTCCATGACTATTTGTTCCATAATCATGATACCTTTATCAATTCATGTCTGGTTTCATCCAACATTATCACATTAGGGCACCAATACATTTATCCCTTTCTCTCCTATAAAAGTGGTAGATCAAAATAGCCCTTTCCCTAGAACTACGTGTGTTTGATTTCTATTATCATAAGATACAAAGTGATTTCCATATAATTTATTTTGGTCCCAACTATAAAATATTCTTCCCATATAATCCTTCACTCCATCTTAGTGTATGGGTTTCCTCATTCACATTGAGTTTTCCTCCAGTAACCATATGCTTAAATATTAAATGCATCAAGTGGATTATTCTTATTGGTAACCCAAAATACCTGAGTTGATTTTTACCTATTTTAAAATCAAATTCCTTAAGTAGATTATTCCTTTGGCTACCCAAAATCCTCGAGTTGATATTCTCCTCTTAGAAAATTCCCATTGAGTACATAATCCTCATTACATGAACCTAAATCAAACAACATAATGGTTCATCATGAAAGAACTTAAACTACTTGGATTGGTATATTCTGTATAATCTGATTATCTTACATGCGAACTAGATATATATAAGAGTTTTTATTATATGGGTTTTCTAGTCCATGTTAGGACTTCTCCAAAAACCCTACACTATAAAAAAAACCATTTTATTTTCTCATTTTCGTGAGCTAGATATATGCAATGAACCCTTGTAAGTACTAAATTTTTATTTATTAATGTTTTAATGGGATAGATATTTATTTCTAAATCAATTATCTACGTCCCAGATGAAAATTTCACTTCCATGCAAACAATCTTACGGTATGATCTCCATATTCACTTTGAGTTTTTTACATCATGCAAACACTGGGACACTATATACAGGAACCAAGATCTCCTATCCGGGTTACATCCATGCAGATTATTATGGTTATAATCCTCTATTAGAATGAAAATTACCCTAGTGAGAACTACATATGGATTTATTTCTTTTCTTTTATAATACATAGTGATGTCGAGATTATCCATTTTAACCCACCCATAAAAATTTCCCCCTTATAATATAATTATGTCCGGGTGTTTGGATCTTCACCTCATCCATATAGATTCATCCAATGGTTATGAATTAGTATATAACCATTTAATTTTATCTTGGTGTTGATACCTTATTCATTTTGTGTTTCCTTAATTCTCACTCTAGGATAATCATCTATTTCGCTACTATTTCCCCTGCACATTATCTAGATATGTGTAGTGAATGATTTCATAACTATGTGTGGATTTATTTTTGTTATAACGTGATATGTAATGAAACTTAAAGGTATTAACACCAGTCTAGTCATATATTCTATCAACTTAAATCCCCCTCTCCATCCTATTGTTTAGGAACTACCAGTTCAAATCATGTTCTTCAATAACCGTACATTAGGATGATTCCATTTTCATTTCCAATTTTTATAAGATAAATTTTTTTAAATAGTTTTTATAAGAACTATGAATGAATTTATTACTTTTATTATATGATATATATCATTTTTTGAGCCATTTATCTTGGGTTTAACCACAAATCAGCATCCACTTACACTCTCCCTAAATGATTCATAACTGCCCAAATCTTTTCTAGTTATTGACTAGATAGTTCCGATAAACTTTTGAATATCATCTACCCATATTACATACTTTTTAACTTAAGTTTTTAATCATTAAAAACCTTTCATGAATATTGGATATTAGTGCATTTGATTAAAAAAATTACCCCTATTATTAGTAATGACATCTGGATTGTTTATTCATCCTACCAAATAGAGACATGTTTTCATCCTAAGAAGAAGATCCCCTAAACCTATATTCCCTCAGTAATACTATATGGAAACAATAATTAAATTTTTTTATAGGTTATCCTTAACATGCTTGTTATGTTTCATTACCACTCAATTCAAATAAATTAAGTTACAATTTACATCATTCTCATTCCTTATTAAAAATAATTGAAACACTCTCAACTCTCGATCCGTGTTTGGGTTGTCACACTCCACCCCCATTTATAGAGACCCACATTTCTAATACGTTATTTATAACATAATTCATTGAAAAAATATTATATTATTAACTTTTAAGGTTTCTTTTAGGTTTAGTGTCTTGGAAACTAGGTACATAATACATGAAGTACATATGGACAAAAACATAAACTTTTAAATAATACTATTTAAATACTCCTTTATTATTTCATCTTAGTTCATATCATATCACTACAAGTGATTTCTTTGAGACATACATCAATAGAAAATGGTGACAATAAATCCCAATAAGGGATTAGAAAAAGAAAATGGAACATTAGCAGTCATCATGAATGAAATATGAGGCATGAAATGATATAATAATCATAAGTAAATGATACATGACATCAAAATGGATATAATAAATATAAATTATACATTTATATTCATATCACCAAGGTTCAATTCCAAGGTATCATAAAAAATAATACCATGGTTATTCACTATGGTATCATAAAACATGTCATCTATAGACATTAATTTTTTACATAATGCATTGGAGAATTATCATGGTGTACTCTTCATGTGTATTAATTAATATATTCCATATAGATAATAATAAATCATTTTATCAATAACCTATATAAAATAAAGAATATGTTTCAAATAAAATCATTTACTGCATAAATTTTTAAAGACTTGAACTTTTCATCATTTTCAACCTATGAGAGGGGAATGTGGGTTTCATAAATTTAAATCCCAAATAAATGAATTATTGTAACATATATAGATAAATACCCTTGAATTAAAATAGGTTTAGTTATTCATAACATAAAAATACAGGCATGGAAAATCAAAAGATGAATTCGACAGCATAACGGGTATACAAAGTAGTTTATGGAATGGTATTAATGAGAGAGAATGGAAGTATCTCATTGATGGAGAAAAATTTTTATAGTAATGGAATGATCATAAGTACATGATAATATAATAACTTTTCAATTATAAGGCTAACTACAAAGGAATTACTTGGATAAAATGAATGGGAATAGAAACCCTTACCTTGTGGGATAGCTTCTTAAAGCTTGAGGAGATTTCCTTAGAACCATAAAAACTCCTTAGAATGGATCTAGATAATATAAATAAGGTAAAATCCATGATTAATGTCTTGGTTGTGAATTAAATGTGATGTAGAGGTGGGTATTTATAGAAAATATTGAAGGATTGTATATTAATTTTTAAATATAGGTTTTGGAAAAATAAGTTGTGGAAAATGGATACCCATTAGCTTACCCATGGTTTTAACTTAATTTTTATGTAATTAAGAAGGTTTTGTTTTAAATGTTTTATTTTTATAACCAAACTTCAATATTTTATATTACTTTTGGCATGGGAAGTTAATTTTTTCCCTAAAACAATTATTTTTAAAGGCTTAATTTCCACTTTAGAATTTTGAAACTTGTTTATTTGTTTAAAAAATAATTTAAATTGATTAAAATAAAATATATTAATATAAATAAATTTTTTTCATGGTTTCATTTTTATTAATTATTAAATAATTATTACATATTTATGAATTCATAAAACATACCAAAAATACAAAAGGGCGTTTTTACTGCTCATTGAAAAATAAAGTATTTTAGAAAATTATCAAAATTCCATCCCAACCAGATTTTGACATGGTGATTTCAAATATAATGTTTATTTTATAAAACATAATTCTATAAATATGATAAATTCAACTTTTAAATTAAAAAAATCCTTATTTATTGAAAAATAATATTTTCTACAACATTTTTTAACTTTTCTAACCCCAGTAAAAATTACCTAGGAAATTATAAAATTATATTATCAATTATATTTAAATAAATAATTTTTTATGAACTATTTCATGAAAATAAATTTTATATAGAATACCTGAATTTATCATAAAAATGTATATATTTTCTAAAAATACAATTATTTTTTATTTTTATTCAAAATTCTATATATCACATTTCTATTATATTCATGTGCTTTTTATTAAATAAAATAATAATGAAAATGGAATTAAAGAAACTCTTATTTCATTTACAAAAAGAAAATTAAACTTTTATAATATTGAGGTCAACATAAATAACTCCTTATTAAAATATCATATTCTTTAAGGGTAAGGTGTGAGATGGTGGTACTTTAATTGGGTGGATCAGCTAACATTGACCTAATGGTGATCTCCACTAATATAAACTTCTCCAATAGTCAATTTATCTTGAGCCTTACTTATTAAATATTTTCTATGGATTGGTTAATGGTGAACCCTAGTGACACTACCTCCCTCCTAATTTTGGATAAATGGGCTTCAAATGGAATGATCCTACTGGTTGAGGCCAATGTTTCTCCCTTCTACATCCATTATCTTTTATCATTACCCTTTATAAACACTAATTTTAATGGTAGAATTATTAAAAATGGTCATAATGCCTAATGGTCATATTGACCAATGGTCATAATTCCCAACATTCATATTGACTAACAATAATATTGAAAAACGGTCATATTCACCAATGGTAACATTGACCAATGGTAATACTCACCAACTATCTGGTAATGATCGGATTCTAATGATCACTTTTCCCTTTATAGCTTATATAATCCACTATTATCATCCCTCAATATTCATTACTTTTCTTATAAAGGTTATACACTTCCCTTGATAATGTATATCATATTCTTAACTCTTCTATTTATTTTTAAAAAATCTATAGTTGGAGTGATCTTCATTGAATAATTCTATCCTTTGGATCTTAAATTAGTCTGTACATTATTTTTTTTATTTATCTCCCTATACTATTTTTGGCCGTTATAGTCAATATTAATTCATGGTATGTAAAGTTATTATGAAATATAATAGTTTTTTTATGGGATTATATTTTAAAACATAATAAAACATCCATTTTGAAACATGAGTTCTTTTATTAAAGAAAATTTTGGATTGTTACACCATTGATCCAAGTACTATGAACTTAAACTTTATGCACCATTTTTTACCCAATTTTACTCATTTTGGTGTTAGATTTCTCATTTGTGTTGGTTCGATTCTACCCATATCACCAGATGAGCAACCTCGCTATTAGAAAAATATGTATGTATTGAAACATTTTCCACCAATGTTCTAAGTACTATGGTATTAAACTACATACACATCTCCCTATGGTCATTTATACTGATATGGGTCTAAAATCATTCACATCAAGTTGTCACCTTTCCTTTATCATTAAATATAATGACTTGGATTTATTTATATGAGAATTAAACACTTATACCAAATGCATATTCCCCTTTCATGGGTCATCTATAATATCATTAGGCATATAAATTCACATCGGGTCAATTTTTCCTCCATGTCATACATGTGACCTCATTCCTCTTTTGGTGAAATTTTAACAACCTTAATACCTAGAAAATTTTGATTGAAATTTGTTTGACCTTAAACATTAGATTCATTGGTCCAGCTTGTAATACCTTAAAAAACCAAAAGTAAATAGACCTAGTACTCTCCAGGTTTAAAACCTAAAAATTACATGTGTATAAAAATTTGAGTCTCTACTAGTTATACCTACACCTTTCATATCCAAGGAAAACCTATATTGTTTAAAAGAAAATAAAAGAAAAAATATTTTTAGGTTGAAAATCCACAAAGGGTGTCCTGGTTAAAATTATGAGTTCCTTACTGCTAATCCTCTCCCCTTCCACAAATTAAGAAAAAATTAGGGATAAAATGAAAAATACATAAACTGTTTAGGGAACACCATTCATCCTTGGAAAAGGTCAAGCTATGCTCAATAATCCCATTGACCCAGGAAAAATTTATAGAACATTTTTTTCCTATTTTTTATTAGTTCAAATAATTTATATAGAATTCATAAAGGTGTAACTTAAGTAATTTTTTCCCCTTTGAGCATTGAAGTCCTTGTAAAAACCCCCTTTATGATTTTCATTATACTGAGTCATTCACTCTCTTATATCTAAATGGACCAACCTAGGATAATAGTGATGAAAATCATGTTTCGTATTCAGATTTACTAAATACATATAACAATACAATTTCATAAAGAAATAAAAAAATTAGTCTTTTGTATCGTGGAATTTATTTTTCTTACAGTGTTGGTATATTTGTTGTGTATACAGCTTTCCTATATTTGTCTAAGGGAACATGCTTTTAAAATAATAGATTAATTCAAAAAAATTATCATAAACTCTCAAGTATTTTGAAATTATGATTTACTAAATATATTTACATAAGATATTTAGATATATTTAAGGGTTATGATAATACTCTTTCTGAGTTTCACAAATTATTATGAATTGATAGTCAAAGAAAAATATAAGCTCATAAATTAGAATAAAAATTTAAAAAAAGAATTTATATTCATCAAATTGAAGGAAATAAGTATCCACAAATCAAAAACTCTAATTAAATTTATAACAATATGAGAGAGTTAAAAAATTTAGATCATTATAGTTTATGCCCTATCGATTCTCATATTTTATTAATCAATTTATTAGATTCATCAATATTTCATTGATATTCAGATAGCTCTACAGCTTTAATTTCATTGATAGGGTGCAAGATTTCTTAAAGTGTTATTGTTGTGAGATTCATATAATGTGCCATAGATTTTCCCTAGAAAGGATTAGTTGTAAAATTTTCTAGTACTCTCATTCAAGGATAATTTCCTTCACAACAACTTGAATGGTATAGTAGTTGAATCCATTTTATCCCAAAGTCTTAAAGATATAACTAAGCCTATATGGTTTTCTATATAGATCATCTATGGGAGTTTTATAGATAAAATTTCAAATTCCATTTCACACATAATGTCATAAAGTGTATCAAAATTTAATAGACTTTAGGTATGGAATAGAGTGGATCCTATAGATTGAAACATATGTTGGGACTATTTTACTCAAAGGGAATACTCGTTTAACACCCCCCAAATCTTGTTATCACTATAATAGATTCAATATTCAAGTGCTATGGTAGTTTAAAAATTGAAATGGAAGATCATTAAAATTGTAACTTTGTTTGTGATGGTGTTACGACAAGTGACATATAGGGTACATTCATTATCTAGTGAGTGTCAAAGTTAATAAAAGTCATTATAGATGCTCACATACCCCCATTGAAGTGTTAGCTTCTTCAGCTATCATTTCCCTCTCTAGTGGTACAACATGGTCATTATATGTTTCTTCATTCATTGTGACGTGTGATTCTTCATTCATCATCACCTCCCCATCATTCAACACTATGATCATATCCTCATCTCATGTTATGGAATAATCAATTGATGGATAATTCCCCCCTTCTATTATGGAAAACTCATTGATTTGTGGATCAGGGATATCCTGGTGAGTTAAACCCTCCATGGGGTCTTCATGATCCATCTCAGATGGTTTTAATGGGTCTATTCTATTTATATCTAAAGGTTGTTTAATGCTTCACTCTAAGAGTCACAATAGTTTTAGTATATCGTCGTTGGATTAAATTGGGGATGTTTTATATAGATATGGTTATATAATCTTGGATTATAAGTAAATATACAATGCATAAATATAATTATATAGTAATAAGAAGTAAAAACATATGTTCATACAATTATTTATTGAATTTTTTGAATTAAGAAAAAGATGAATATATATCTATCACTGATAGAATATCCTCCACCAAGGTGGCATCTTCAAAAATCCTTATAAGATATATCCTGAGAAAGAAAATAAGTGATGTGATATTGAACATAGTATTTTTACTTTGGGGTTATACCTAAGTTATTTAATCCTTCACTAAAAAATGATCAGTCTAGTCATTATAAATGTCCCCTCCACTATTGATATATCACTTTCTACAATATTAGGCATGAGTGCCTATTGATGTTCCCCTTTCTCATCCTCGGGACCCGCCTCATAAGAAACCCTTTCATAAAAATAATATTCTAAAACTAGAGTGCTATATTAGTATACAAATGAGGAGATAAGGGTGAGGACTAAAAACTAGACTATTTTCTAGTGAGAATATAGTTTTATAATATATCATCTCTTTGACGGTGTCTAATTATATAAAATTGAATTTTCAGTTTTATTTTTGGGTAATACGGTCCTAAAACTAGGAAGGTGTGGAGTGGGTCTCTTCCCTATACCTCTAGCATCATTCTATATCCTAATGAGAGTTATTATTCCTCTATAGAGGCTGACCTTGATTCATTATCAACTAGGGTGACACACTTAGTGTACTCAATATACCTTATCAGTTCTTGTGACGTCTTTGTCCTCTAGAAGAAGAATAGATTTTTATATCATAAATAGTTTAAAATTAATGATAATTGATTCAAATATTTTTTATTTTTATAACTATAGGGTCAAGTAGATTATCCCAATATTCATCAATAGAATAATTGATTACCCCTTTGGTAACACCTCGATACATCATGTCTCACACCCACCTCATAATGGGAATCCTATCACCTATCATGTGTACTAACATCTCCATCTCCCAGAGATACTTTCTATCTTAATTGAGGTTAGTTTAGAAGTCGAAATCCTTGGGTGTCATCAAATTATAGATTTTTTCAATATAGACACCACCTTAAAGGGAAATCCATAAACCCATTATGTATTTATATAGTGGTTATCTCTACTAAAAATGGTAATCCTCGGTATATAAATAGTCTGGGAAGGTATTTGTAGGCTCCACTCTGGGTTTTAAAGAGGCTTTAGGCCACTTTATTTTTATCTTCTTATCTAGCCTCTCATCCTTAGCTGGCACACTACTCTGTTGCCACTAGCTATAACATCTCATCTTTAACTCACAATGTGATGATTCTTTATTCATGATATATTTAGTAGCTTATGGGAGAGGTTGATATAGATACCCAAGTGCTTCACAGTTCATACCCTTCTTATGATACTTTCTAGAAGCCTATTTCACTCTATCCAAAGTTAATGATGCATTGACCATGGAGACTATTTTTTCAATAATCCTATGAGGATAAAAATACATCCAGGCTTGAGCATACCCAAGATTCGAGATGATAAATTATTTTATGGAAGTCAATTTTATTTTGACTTGAGTGTTCTCCTGGGAAATTATCACCCATAACTATTGTGCTACCATTAGATGTTATACAATTCTAACATCTATGATTGGTCTTATTACTTGTTTTTTGTGTAAATTGGAATTGATGCAAAAATATGTTTAGAATGTAAGCATCATAAAAAATATCACAATCAATCTGGTCTAATTGAATGAAGTCTCTTATGGATATCTTATAAAACCATTCTTTATAACATTCATAGACAATGTATATAATTGTACCAATGGGAGTTTATAAGTATATAAATAAAATAAAATATGAGTGAATCATTATGGTATTGATGGCCTTTTCACCCTTTAAAAAATGTCTAGATACTAGAGATGGCTAGGATGAATGGCTTAAATCTACCTCTCGAGATTTGAACTTTTTTGTAGATCTCATACATGTTGAAATGTCTTGTTATCTATCCCCATAGTACTTGAAACTATCATATATTTGGAAAGAAACTAATGAACCGTATTCATCACAAATACCAAAAATCTAATAGAATTTCCCTCTACAAGCCTAACTTCCACTACAAAGGTAGTTAAAATTATGATTATGTGTGAATCATGAACCTAGATAATGTATCCATTGATCCACATGTAGAGAAAATAAGTAAGTTGAATTTTAGAGGTAATTTATATATTGAAATCATAGACCCACCTCTCATATTATCATCCTTCTAGTTTTGACTAATAGGTTCCAAGGACTTCCCTTTTCTACATAGAGGGACACCTCATTAGTAATTTTAAGTTTCAACCATCTATATGCAAGAACCAAAATATAATCATTAATATATCAAAACTAATGTTTTCCCAGGGTTGAGGTACCTTACTAGGGGTCTTTTCATCCTCTTCTAGCAGTTCTCAGGCCAGTGGTAGTGTTCTTATAGAATTTCACCAAACTGATATGGGGGTATAATTTTTCATAAATTTCCCCAAGAATTGAAGCTCCAAAAATCTTTTATACATCCATTGGGATAATTCACACTTCTACATGTATCAAGTAGAACATGTTCATATATGGAATCCAATGGCTTTGAAGTTATGGAATAATATCAAATATCTTTTAAACATATATATATGATATTCATATATCCGTATATATATCAATTTTTTATTTATTTAATCTTTAAACTTGGTTCATGTCCTTCAATCCTAGTATGCACACATCCATTCAGGTTTGAAACCACATTTGGTGAGTATGTCTTAATCATCATCCATCCTTGAAGTTATTTGTTAGTTGATCAGTGAAAGATGGAATAATATTAGTGTGCTTAAGGATTTGATATGTATTTTTGGTTGTCCTAAGAATCCTTGGAATGATGAAACATGTGAGAAAGTCTAGTATCACCTTCATTAATATAAAATTCCCTTAGTGAAATATGGTAACTTACAAGATTCATGTACTCTGGTAACCAATAATCTAGTAAATTTTCATTCAAATTTGGGATGTTTACATCGATCGAGAGTCTATAACCTTACAGTGGGATGAATTTTAACATAGGAAATATCTAATTATTCACCTGCATGACTTTTGAAAGTGTTTAAAGATATGGTTTTCACTTTCAAGATTACCCCACTTCAATATTATCCACTAGCTGGTTGATGTGGGTAACTGCTTCGGTGTCTAGAACGGTGTTTAAAGGATTGGTAATTTTCCTATAAAAAAAAGAAAAATTCATAAACATGTAGTTTTATCAATAATAAATAAATTTTGAAAAAACCTTCAAGAGTAAATATGATTTGATCATGAAGAAAACTAAATGAAAATTTGGTAAGTAAAAAAATTCACCAAGATCGCTTTGTTAGGATCATTTTGTCTAGGTCATTTCACCCACCTCCCTATTCCCAGGTGGATTTTTCCAAGTTTGGGTGTAATAGTATCACACTAAGCTCATATGTTCTCAGTTATTAATGTCTAGCCTATATTATTCCTTTATTATCACGCCAAGACTAAATTAAAAAAAATTATTTTCTAGATTCATTAAGATTATAGTACTAAACTTTGGAAAATATAGAGATCTTTCATCTATGGGATTCATCATGTTTCTGATGCGCAATGATAAAGTGGTCCCCCTATTTATAGAAGTTGAGTAATTTCCCTCGCCTATAAACCAAGGTGTATTGTCAAGCCTATCTTGCATCCCATACCTTAGTCCCCCAACTGTGCATATGTTAAAACACTAAACTTTAGCACACACCATTCTAAAAATCCACCTTCATGCTAGGGTTCTGTTCTCCTTAGATTTTTATATTTATCATTCCAATTGGATCTGATTATATATGGGGGTATTTATTAGTGCTCACAATTTATAAGGTTATATATTTTAGTAAAATTAAAAAAATCAATTAAGAAAATCATATAAAACTCAAGCCTCCCTGATGCCCAAGACTTCCTTACACCCAAGACTCCTCATGCACAATCCTCACTGCACCTCAACCTTGCACCTAGGATTTATGCACTTTTCCTCCATGTGATATGGACCCTACACCAAGGAATTTTTTATTGGGCCTTTATGAACCCTTATTCAAATGTTCATGTGTCGTGCCCTACTCCACAGTGCCTGATCATCATACTAGGGCACACAAAGTGGTTATGGGTGGTTACCTCACTCGGCTTCATTACATGCCTTTTTTTGCCTAAAAAAAGTCTACTTGCCTCCCATTTTAAGCATCTAGACCTGTATTTCTATATTTTATACCTAAATTCATGCACATGCATCCCTAATACACCTATTTATCCTTTACAATACTCTCTACGTCAAAAAACTAAGTAAAATAATGGGACTTTAGGATAATTATGTCATTAAAAGGTTTTAACACCAAAACATCATTAAAGAACACTTCCATTATACTTCCTTAGGACTATGGTAAAATATCATGCTGTTAGAGATCTTTACAAGGTTTTTCTCACCTAGGATACCCCAGATCATCCTATTAAGGTGTAATTTTCCTAGGTCACTTTGGAGATCCCTACTAAAGTTACACTCACCTAGGAAACCTCTGGAGATCCCTAATAGGGTTCCACTCATCAAGGATACCCCATATCATCTAACTAAGGTTCCATTATCCCAAGATACCTTGGAGATCCCTACTATGGTACCACTCAGCCAAGATACCATAGAGAAGCATATGAGGGAA
Organism: Viscum album; assembly: GCA_963277665.1. Lineage (NCBI taxonomy): Eukaryota > Viridiplantae > Streptophyta > Magnoliopsida > Santalales > Viscaceae > Viscum > Viscum album. Next base: position 456,537,868 of record OY728133.1, on the reverse strand, counting down.
CCACACACTCGGCTATCCTGGATCATCCTACTAAGTCTTCATTCACCCAGGTCACCCCATAGATCCCTACTAGGTATCCACTTTCCTAGGATAACCTTAATCAAGCTACTAAGGCACCATTCTCCAAATCTACCTTGTTGAGACCTACTAGGGTTCCACTCACCTAGGATACCTTTAGGGATATCTAATTAGTCACCACTCACCCAGGATTCCCTATATTATACTAATAAGATACCATTTTTCTAGGTTACCCTAGATTATAATACTAAGGATCCATTAACCCAAGATTTTCTAGAGAGACCTACTAGGGTGCCACCCACCCAAGATACCCCGCATTAGTCCTACAAGGGAGGAATTTTCCCAGGTTACCTAGGAGAGTCCTACCAGGGAACTATTTTCCCATAATACCTAGGATAATAGGTTTTCACATCACCCAAGTCACCTATAATAGAAAAAATCACCCACCCCCTTGTTCTCTTAGGTCCTTTAATTAGGATAAATAAATTTTCCAATATACCTTATCGACACTCATTATCCTGAATCAACCCACAAGTGATTCCCATACATACCATGGGCCTCTTACAAAGTTAAATCCATGACCATTTCTTTAGTGATGATCTCATCTATGTGACCTATAAATGATCTATAAATATACAGGCCTCCAACTAGGTGTAATCCCTGACCATTTTCTCATTGATGATCCCATCCATGTGACCTATAAATTAGCCATATATCTCATGGGGCTTATACTAGGTGTAATCCTAGACCATGTTATCATTAATGATCTCATCTTCATGATCTATCAATGATACATACATTCCATAGTCCTCCTACTAGTTATAATCCCTAACCATGTACTCATTCATGATCCCATCCCTCTAACCTATCAATGAGCCATAAATACCATGGGCCTATTAATATGTGTAATCCCTAACCATACCGTCTCCTATTTATTTACCAATAGATAATAATAACCTAAAATGGGATCTCGTGAATAAGTCTCACACCAACCATTACTTAGTATCTCTTCTTAGTAGTCTAGTCCAATTGAATTTAAACTACTCGAAATAGGTCATAGTCCTATAACCTTAAAAAAGATTCCATGGTTCTGGTTGCATAGCTTCAAAAGGCACATCATTGGTCCTGGTTGCATGAACTTAAAAGGTGAATTAGTGGTCCTGGTTTCACAATCTTAAAAGGTACATCATTAATCAGGAAAACATGACCTTAAAAGGAACCACAATGGTCCTTATAATACAACCTTAGAAGGTAATATCTATCCCATTTATTGGAACCAAACTATATGGATTTTGATTTTGTTTGTGAGGATATGCAGGAAGCCCCTATCATGGGGTCAATCCCAATTCCATAAGACCAAACATCTCCCTTGATGGTGATAAATTCCATAGTACCCATTTATGTGTCTTTAAACCATAGTGAAATTGATAACTAATGGAATGATAGAGAACATATTATTCATACAGATGTTTTCATTGATTCATAGTATCAACTGATCACACCATCCATCCAATTTTAAAACTTTTTATTAAAGAGGGGTCGATGGCCAAAAGGTTTTAGGGGGGATCTGAGGTAATGAATCCCTAAATAATCTACTCTAACTATACTAACACATACAGGGGGAAGATATACCATGCTATTAAAGGAAATACAAGAGTTATCCTGAGTGGTCCAAGAAGTAATAAAGTTTTCAGATTTGTTCCCCTCATGAAACTTGTGTATAAATTTCACCAAATTATCGATGAGGCTCTTGAATATTTAGATATGATAAGATATGGACCAAGGGATGGTAATTTTCTCCTGAAAAGAATTTATAATAATATAAGTGTCAATTTCAATCTAAGAAAGCATGATGATGAGGGAGTTTCAAAGCTATATCACATTGAAATGGTACAAGATTCTACTAGAAGAGAGATCCCCCATCCATATAATCCAATAAATGAAAAAACAATTGATCCTAAAGTCACAGACAACACCTCCAGCACATGAGCCTTAGCCTGGTTGGTAAGGACTCCGTAAGTGCATCCAAGCGACCAGGGATCAAATCCAGGCGGAGACAAAATTTCCGGGGGTACTATAGCAGTACTGTAGTAGTACTATAGAAGGTACTGTAGCGGGAACTATGCAGTACTATAGCAGGCACTGTTTGGAACTGTAGCAGTCGGGAATATGCCCCCGTTTGGGCCTTCGGGCCACCGATTTGGTCCCTGAGTCCTGTAAGGCCTTCGGGCCACCCAGGCCTTCAGGTCAGTAAGGTCTTTGTGCCACCTCAAGGCTTAGGACCACCTTAAGTGCAGATGAAAACCAGACAACCTACAGGGAACAAGCTCTACAAGGAGGATGAGAAAGGAGCTTTCACCACCACAGAAGCTAAACAGATTGCAAGAATGAGAGGGTATGGAACCTTCCATCGGGACAAGCCTATGCATGCATGGGAAATCCTAGCCGAACAGACATGTGAAGGTGGAGATCTGATTTCATGATGAAGATGCTAGGGAGGAGCATTTCCAAGTAGTTAGTCCGGGTTGTATGTAATGTTTGAAAGCCTACGGGCAATGAATTCCTCTAAGGCCTATGGTCCATGTAATACTTACGCCTATGGTCCTTGTAAGGGTTCCACCTCACCCCTTGAAAGGTGGATTATCAAAAATCAATAAAAAATGAAGGCCTTCGGGCCATTGGAGGACAGACAACACCTCCCCCCACATGAAATTGAGATTCCAGGATCCATCCACGTTGATTTTAAGTCCATTGTTGGGGGAATCCTATCAACCCATCACCCTTTCAATAAAGGGAAAATAGGGATGATTCTTCTTCCATCCATGATCATCCATAAGGAGGGGGTTCACTCCTAACATTTTAAAAGAGGTTCCAGGTCATCCACCAAGCTTGTAGATGTAACCACCATAACTATTCATGAGTTGGGGGAACCTTCAAGATGATCTTTGTTTCTTGCATTCCAAATACACCAATAGCCAACCACCAAAAACATCTCTCTCTCCTTCCTTTCCTGGTCATTACTTCCCACAACATGGAACTAGGAATGAATAAAGTCATCATTGGTGAACTCTTGAACGTATAGCCTTATGAAATCATCAAATTCATTCCACACTAAATCTTCCCACTCTCCTTTAAATAATAGGTGAGAGGAAGTTTGTTCTTTGGAGTTCTGGTAGAAAATAAATTTTGAATCATGTCTGACCCCCTTGAGCTTGACCTTCTCATTAGTAGAGATAGTATGATTAGGGTTACTCCAAATAAGGAAGTTATATTTCACTAGAATTTCCTTGCACCATAAAGTGTCTACACATTCATTATGCACATGGTCTTCATTCCTAGCGAGGAAATATTCCTTTTCCAAGAAGGTCCCCGGCACTGATCTATTGAAAAAAAACCTATCTTTCTCAGATTTCATAATAAATTTTTTTAATATATCATGTTTCTATTAATTGAGGATAGCCTGAATTTAGTATGGGTACCCATATTCATATAATAATGATGGGTATAGGATTAGAAATATCAGAAATCCAAGCATGGTTTCGGCCCAGTTGTGCTTCCATAAATTAATCTCTCTGTATCCAACAATCTTTCACAAGTAGAGATGGAGTTTGAGAATTTTCACATGAATAAATTTCCATAAAAAATATATTCTCATGCTCGTGTATTTCCAGAATAACCCATATTTACCCATGATTAATTTGGCCCAAAAATATTGTCCTTCCAAAACCTCCTAAGACAACTTATCCTGCAGACACTAGATGGTCCCCATGACACTCCTCAAATTAATATCTCCAACCTCTACTACCTTATCCATTATATCCCATGATACCCAGTGGAATATTAATTTTTTTTTTATCATCCAAAATTATGGTTAACATGATGTTTTTGGTATTCCTCATAACTAACTTTGGCATGTTAAGGATAAAAAACATGCATGGGGATGGAAGATAGAATGTAGCTGAAAAGAGTGATGCATCCCATGAAAGAGAATAATATGTTATTCCAATTGAAGATATGATTAGATATTTTTTAACCAAGCTATCAAAATGGTTAATATGGATCCTATCTTGTGATGTCATGGATCCCATGTAATCCATGGGGAATTTCATCATATGAACTCCCAAGATCCCATCTATTTTTTTCCATGACTTTATAAGAATTATTTTGAAATGTACACACAAATTTTATCTAAGTTAATAATCTTTCCATTACACTTACAATATTCATATAATATTCTATTAAGTTCATGAATGGTTCTACCATTACCATTGACAAATAATACCAAGCCATCTATAAAGTGAAGTTGAAATAATCTATTAAAGTGGGACCTAGAAGGGTAGGATAATTCCACTAAGAATAATTATGGATAGATATATTCTGAGGGTATCTTGAACCAAAATGAAAACACTAGTTGATAAGGGATCCCCTACCTTATACCTAGAACATATTTCAATAACATGTATTTTTACCCATGAAAGTGACAAAGATTTAAGGGGAGATGAAGCATCTGGAAAAAAGGTCAATCACCCAGTTAGAGATGCCCATGCAAGCCATCACCTTACTGATGAAGCCCCATCCCATCCTATCATATGATTTTTCTATGTCAATTTTGATGGAAATATTGGAGTTAGGAGTCTTTTTATTTATGTATCTAATAATTTCTTTCACCATTCCAATTAATTCATGAGTAGACCTAGCTTTGATGAAGCCATGTTATTCCTTAGGTACCCATTTATGGAGATAAACTGAGATTGTTCTATTGATAACTCTTTCAAGGACCTTATAGGGAAAGTTTCTCATGCTAATGGGTTTTTACTATTTGATGGAAGATAATTAATTAACCTTCGGAACAAGAATTAGGGTGGTAGCATAGGCCACCCAAGGTATGATTACTCCTAGAAATTAATATTGAATAAATTCCACCATATTTCTCTTAACATGGTCTTAGGATTCTATATAAAATGAACTCAGGAAGCTATCATGGCTAGGGGAGATTTCATGATTGAGGGAGAGGATTTCTTCCCAAATATCATTCTCTTTTGGAATTATCTAGAATAATATGTTGGTAGAATTGGATACCAATTAGGGTATAAAGTTGAATATATTTTCATAGATCCTTAGATACCCATCCTTCCTATAAGGGTTAAAATCCATAAGTAAATTCTTAAAATGAGACTCGCTATACCTCCCATCAGTTAATTTTTTTTGGTGAAAGAACCATCCTCTAAGAGGATATTTGGGGTGCTGGATATTTTCTTATCATTGATGAGAGCCTAAAAAATTTAGTATTTTCCCCCTCCTTGAGTTAAGTTTCTTCGGACTGTTCATGAGCTATTATCTATTGATCTAAGAGTAACTCAGTTAACTAATTATTTTTTCAAACAAGGTTACTGAAGATCTCTTCATACTACCCTTCTTAAAGATCCACCTCTGGTTTCTCTATGTCAGCTTTGATGTCATCCATCTCTGGAATATGGGAGGGTTTGTTGTTATCCTAGGTCTAGAGATCCCCTTTTAAGCATCTAAGCTTGTTGTGGAAGCCAACTTAAGATTGTACATTCATGGGTTTATTACAGGATAATCATTCCATGATATGGTAACTAGGGTCAGACTCACATCAGCTGAAAAATAAAAAATGACCACTACCCACTCATTTGGGATTCAACTGATGAGGATCAGAGAGGGGTCTGAAATCACCTAAACAAGGTGGACTACTCTTACATTCATGAAAATAAAAATTTCATGGAGATTATCACAGAAATGATCAAGTTGTCACTAAGTATGATAGATTCCCTTATGATTGTTACACCAGGTGTTCTTATGCCCTAATAATTCCATATCCATGATCCCATTCTGGGATTCAAAAGAATCAAAGTATTTTTTCCCTTCATAGGGTAGATCCCTCCACATTTTTTATATTATGTATCTATAATAGAATTAAAATACCCTTCTATGATCCATGAAAAGTCTACTGTATTAAAGAATCCTAGGTTATAAAAAAATGATTATCTATCCCATGAATCACACTTTTCATATAAAAAATATATGAATCAACTAAAGCTAATTTAATTGAACTTTATATATATATATTGGTTTTAGATGACCACCTTTTCCACCAAAATGGTGTTGTTCTAGAAAATCCAAATATGGTGATTTGTGGGTTCACTATGCATGTATTTATGAAGACCTATATTTTTAGAAAAATCAAAAATCATGGAAGGATGATTCTTAGGATCAAGAACCACAACCAAGGATGCCTTATAATGAAGAACCTCAAAGGAGAGGAAATTTTTCCTCGCCCAATCTTCTAGGCCCTAGGTGTTCCAAATGATAAGAGGGTTTATTGCAGGAAGGGAATCCTGGATTTAGACCATAGCATTAACAAACACCTAGTCTGGTAAGAGAAGAAAGGAAGATCATTTTTGGTGTGATATCTGATGAAAAAACACTAGATGGAGAAGTAAGGGTGCTAGTATCCATACCTAGGTCTTTTGGAACATCTGATAATACACCGTATCCATTAGAGGTTGGGATGGTTGAGTGGATGAAAGGTATTGGGTCTCTATGACTGGGATAGCGAGAGGAATTTGGGAGTACAACAAACACTTTTCCACATTGGAGAGACTTATCATAACTTGATAGAGATTTTGGAATACTAAGTGAGAGGTGAGGAGCTGACCCTTGTCTATACATCACCAATTCCAAATAAGGGTCTCCCTTGGAAGTGGGGGGAGACCATTAAGGTGGGGCTAACTCAGAAGGTAACACTAGATCTAGATAAGGATAGAGTGTCATTGGAGGTGGAGGTCAAGAAATAGGAGTGGCAATGACCCCAAAATTGGATGGTGAACTAGGATGATATAATTATTAGACATGGTTTGTCAAGAGTGGAGATGAACCTGAAATAAGAGGATTCATAGGATCAAGAATGGTGATCACAATGTGGTTCTTTCTAAATTATATAATGGATTTCCCTTGAAGATGAAATTCTGAGGAGAACCATACTGGGGAGGGGTATAATAAGTTCTTCCACCAAGAGATGGAATCCCCTACCTGGAGATGGATGTGCACCAGTAAGGGTTGGGAGAGGTCCATTTTCATGCATATCATATCTACCATATCATCTTGAATGCAAAGATTTTGAACATCCACATAGAGTAAAGAACCAAGAGAATCACCTATTCCATGGAGAAATAAAACATTGTGAAAGGGAAGGGAAGACTAGGGAGATTAATTCACACCATCATTTGTGGGGAGTCACACCCTGAATGAGCCTCCATCAACCAATGGAAGAGATTAAAGATCCACTTTCCAACCAATCAAGAGATCCAGTACCAAGCCTTCATGAATTCCTCCCTGGAGGAAAGGACCATGAAAAAAACTTTTTGATTCAGCACTGACACCCTGATTGGTGGATCTATGCCACATGATCCAATAAATCTTTGAATAAGTGGAAGAGGTGGATTAACTGAGACAAACCAAGCCACTAGTGTCCACCTATGTAAATCCACCTCCACCTAGAAGGATGTTAAGAGAAAGTTTAGTGCCTAATATCCATCCACCTAAGTTGAGTGGAGCTCCTCCAATGGGGTCTTGGGGATCTGAGGGAGAGATGTTGATTGGGAGGATGGAGGGTGAAAGAGAACCTCTTTGAGGGAAGTCTCGACTAACACTTCTCTACCTAGAGGAAGGTGGGGCAACCCCATAGGGGAGACCAAGATGGCTAAATATAAATAAGAGGAATGGGTAGGGGAGAGATCCAAGTGTTGTCATGGATGGAGGTACCATCATATCTAAGGAAGATGGGGGAAAGGAAACAGTTTAAAATTTTTGAAAAATGGGAGGTGCATGAGGCATGTACACAGAAGTAATTCTCCCTATTCATCTCCATAAATTTATCACTCTCACAACCAAGGTAAAAAGCAAGATGCAAAATAGGAAATAAGACCCCATAAGGGATGATCCGACATCCCATCCTCCCAACCTCTATGTGTAATTTGAAGTTTCATTTCTATATCCCAAAAATCATCTACCTTTAGAAAGTTGTTCCTTAGGAAAACATAAATCGTTGGTGGAAATGCGTGAGGGAACAATGGTTTAAATAATTTATTAAATAAGGAAATTTTAATTTGAACAGTTCAAATCAATTATTATGAACAATTCATAATATAATATAAATAAATTTATATTTTTCCTTTTTTAATTTATAAATAATTTAAAAATTACCCTTATAATTTTTATATTAACAATTTATATCTAGATTATAAATCCTGCCATATAATTTCAAAATCAATTTAATATTATCATTTAATATTATATATATTTAGTTAATAATTTTTTCATAAACATTTAATAATTAATTTATTATAAAACATTTATTATTTATGAATTTATAAACATTTTATAAATTATTTAAATAAATTTATAATTGAAATTTAAGAAAAAAATCATATTATTCTATTATATAATATTTTAGGATTGGCATTATATCATAAGATATGTTTGAAAAGACAAGACACATGAAAATCCTTCACATTACTAATCATATTTTATGATTTATAATACCAGCTTCAATTTAGTGATGGCCTGTAAAAGATTACCTTAACACACATTGGTAATAATGGATTATGATAATATTAAATTTAAGAGTAACCCTTTGGTTCTCAAGATTTCATCTCTTATGATATTAATCATATCACTAAGAGGATATAATTATTTTTTTCACCTATGAAATGGTGCTTTTATCTCTTATGATTTCATATATCATACACTACGATAAGGTGAAAATCCGTAGAAACATATTGTATCACTACCTACGATATCCTATATCACATGGTGTGGCCCCAACCAAAAATTATGATATAATATAATATAATATCAAAACAAATCACTACTTATGGTATCATATATCATAATTCCATTTTCAATTCATATATTTTTTAATGATGTTTAATACGATATCCATGCAATATGCATGTTCTTCATTTTTCAGCACGATTTTGAAATTTAAAACATTGGGTAAAGCTCTAATACCACATATGGGAGGAAATATATTCTATCATATTAAAAAATTGAACATGAAATTGATATAAACCTATTAAATCACTTTATTCACCCAACTTTTGGGTTATGTAACTCTTTGCATCAATAATGAATCTTCTAGGTAGAGAGGCTCACTTTGTCATCGCTCATCCCTAATAGTTTCTATAAATCATCTAACCCTTTAACCTTTTCCCTTATACCACTTATGGTTTTATAATTATTTATTAACAGTTAATAAATGTAGTGGAAATAACAAGAATCCCCATTCCTAATATCTACCATGGATAAAACAAAAAGGCATGTATAAATATAAAATGAAGAATTGTTGTGTACCTTGGACCATCAATCGCCACAAACACTATATTCATCACTATTTTTAAAGAATATCACTCAAAATTATCCACTATATTCTTTTATTTGTGTTGTATATATTTTTTAACATGAATCAATTGTCAAACTGGTTGGATCCTCCTCTATTATTATAGCATGCTAGTGTCTCTCAAGATAAAGAGAGAAGGAGGGAGAAATTTTAGTGATAATCACAAAAGGAGTGAACACTGACTATTTTCATGGAATAGTTTCTTTTTATAATCCCTCAAGGATTATCCTAAATTGATAATGTATTAACTCTTACATTACATGAGGTATGAGTTAATGATTCGATTGTCCATGCATTCATCACATGAATTTGTTATTGATTATATATGTGTTAAACCATATGTAATGTTTAATAGATGATATAAAATAGTGTAAGATTCCCAAACATTGATGTATGGATACCTTTAATCTATCATAAGACACCATTTGAATCATATAGTATAATACAAAAATCCATAATAATTATTTTGGGCTTATGATATAACAATATCATACTATATGATTTGGATATGGTAGTGGATCAATATTTCATACTATATGATATATGTATATCATATCCTATAATATAAAACATAATACATCATATTTATAGATTCGTTAGCTAATATCTCCATTAATTTTTTCAAACTTCTTGGATATCATAATATCTTAATTTAATGATATCATAATATATTACGATGCCCAATGTTTAATATAGAAAATGTAATCTCATAATATATTCCTTGGAATTTAAATAGAATGGGATTAAATGAAATAGAATAAAACATTTTTATTGAGAATTTCTGTTTAATACTCTCCATAAATTAATGGATCTAAAAAATGAAGGGTTTTGATACAATAGATAACTAAACCATGTCGCCTAAAGCCCTTTGGTTACATTCTTAGAAAATGTGGAGGTAGGAGAGTAGGAAGGAGAAATGCTAACCCCATACAAAGTGTATCTAAAACACCAACCCACTATCCATTGTAGGGTATTCCCATTAACAATTCATAGGAAAAGTGCCATCCACCTCAAACAATCATATATATATTTAAATTTACACATCACAACATGAATAATGATAGATCATATGAATTATAATTCTGAAAACATATTTGGATTTAAAAAAATTGTTTTTTATTTTTCTCTATCAAAAAATAAAATTAAAATTAAAATAATTTTGTAAAACCAAACATAGCTTGGTTTTTTTCTTTTCAAAAAACATAAATTTTTATTCTCATTTTTTCTAAAAAAGTTTTATATTTATAGAATCCCATGTAATTTTTAGATAATTTCCAGCGTTATCAAATAGAAAAAAAATGATTTGATAAGCTAGAAAAACTAATGTCATGCACCTAGTTCTAAAACATAAATACTATGGTTTCTTTTAGAAATTTTATTATGATTAAAGCATAAAAACTTGATAAAACATTGATAATAAAATATTTAACTCAAAATAAAATAAATTACACTTCAAAAATTAATTAATGATGTCACAATATCCATAGTTATAATATTAAATATAATTGACCATATCTCTTTGATGTGAGGAATCACTAAAATTTCCTCAGGTTCCATCATTACTAAAATATATATTATTCCCTAGAACAAATGATAAATTAAAAACTATGAAACACATGATGCATAACTACAACATGAAATTAGAAACATAATCTTACCTCATATCCCACTATATTAGAACCCAGTTTTTTAAGATTAGATTCTCTAAATTAAGTAATCTTCTATTTTGATTCAATATAATAACTCCCCCCCCCCCCCACACTAGTTGTATAGAAAATACAAGCATGATTTTAATGATTATAGAATAATTGGTAATAATCTAAAAGAGAATGTGGCATAAGTTAAAACCAGAGGCATTCATTTAGTGTATACAAAATCTGGATATGAAACCTTTACTTCATATCGCTTATGTTATTTGAACCCTTACATATAGTATAGACAAGAACCACTTTGAAGTGTAAGTATTTCTTTCCAAATATCCTCCCTAACTTTCAACACTTTTTTTCCATCTATTATATAAAGAGGAAAACACTTTATTTTTAACATAATTAGTTTAGAAGGATAAGAGATGAAATAGTTGAAAGTATATTGACTTTTCTCTAAATTTTAAAATTATTAATTCCAAAATAAAAAGTGAGTGAAAGAAAATTTTATATATTTTCAATGAAATATCAAACAAAAAATAACCTTCCTCTCTTCACATCTTGATATTATAATATAATTTTAAGAAAAAACTCATGAAATGGGAAATTAGAATATTAGTAATAAAATATTAAAAAATGAACATGAAAATGAGTTAGATTTTTGTAAATATTTCTCATTATGGACTGATTGGGGAATATAAAATCTTCATATGTATGGGGAAGTATAAATTTATCAATACACAAGCACTAGAATAGATCATGATCTTTTAGGGGAACTCTTCATGGATTTTGTGTTCTTGGGGAACTACATAAGTAGAATTCTCATGAAGATGATAAAGAATATCTATATGGATGATCACATGTCACGATGGATCTAAAGGAACCTCTATAGGGGGGAACTTGGATAGATTTTACTTCTTCCTTGTAGTTTCAATAATATCATTCTTGGTCATCCATATAGTATGTAAAAAGTGGTACAAGGGCATTAAATTAAATAGATAAAATAAATATAACACCATGATGATGTCCTTATACATAGATTATATATAAGAAACCACCCTATACTATCCTAATTTTCTTGTATATGTTCAAGTAAAAATTACTTAGTGATAACAGAGCACTTGGAAAATCAATCAAATTTGGTGTAATAATTATCTAAAGATTCCCATAAAACAAAATAATTATATATAAAATCTATACCTATTTTATTAGGTATATTATGAAACTAGTTTGATATATGATTTTTATAGTACAATTTATAACTATTGATAACAAAAAATTGATGATAAAAAATTAATGTTTAAGTTCAAAATGAATAAAAATAATAATATTTTTTTATAAGACTAATTATGTTTGTATATGGGTAAAATGGAATACAGTATCCCTATATATTTTTAGATGTATAATAAATAATTCATGAAATTAATTATCAGTTAAATATGGGAGAGTGTTTCACCTCACCTAAGGTAATAAGAAATCATTTAAATACTGAATCTTTTTTTATCCATAATAATGAAAATTAAAACAATGGCTACCACAACTACTACAATTATTATGGAAAAGAAAAATATTTATAGATAAAACAGTTAGTTTTTGAATTATAATTACAATAATATCCTTTAAGTCAATGTTTTTCTTTAACCAAAAACATCACCACCCAAAATCAATAAAAATGTAAAAAGTTAAAAGATAATAATTAGTGATTTTTAAGAAAATAGAAAATAAATTAATCAAAATATAAAATTTCAATATAAATAATGAAATAAAAAAATAACCATGAAGGAATAGAAATAAAAATACATCCATTAAATTCTTTCTGATCCCCTTATACATACCATATTAATAAATGGTCTTGCATGTAAAAGTTACAAACCTTGATCAGGTAGTCTTGAATGACTTGAACTTGATACAACAATCATCAAAACATATGTATTCATCAAAAATTAAATAAAAATAAAAAATTCAACTATCTTATGGAATCAAACTAGATGCTGACTAGATATCAAAACATAGAATACAAGTCTCTAATTAATGAACTATATATAGATTCGAGCATTAAACTAGTTCTCTGTTGGCTAGAGTTATCGGTGGAAATATAGACTAGATGGGGATAAAACTTTTATAATTTTTAGACTTAATATCAAAACTATTAGAGTATTATTTATTTAAAAACAACAATAGATGAGTTTTATTATAGTGTTAAAAAATATAAGTAGCATAATAAAAAATAAGAAATAATAACACCAAGATATTTATAGTAGTTCGGTTCACAATGAAACTATGTATACTATTCAATCACCTCTAAATCAATGAGAGTAATTTCATTTAATAAAACAATAAAAGACTTATTTTATAGGTGTATACTCAACCTATTATATTATAGGATATATCATTAATTTTCCTTTTTTTGGTTTCAAGAAAAAACCAAGATTTTCTAAGGAGTATCCCTAACCTATCACTCAAACTTTTATAGGTAGAGACAAAACCTAATTTATTATATAGGACCGACCAAATATATGTGACTACCTTTTGATTAGTTGATAATATCCAAAACACTAAATTTTTAATGGAGGTATAATCTTGTGTGAAATTTGAATTATAAACAATTATGTATAAAAACAAAACTAACTAGAAAATCAAAAGATGTTGAAAAAGAAGGCAGGTGTGGTGTAGTGACCTTTGGTCCTTCTAGAATTGATGTCGAGTAAGGAAACCTTGGGAAACTGGTAGTTCTTAAGTAATTCAACATCAATAAATAAATATATTTCTCAATTTATTTATTGTTATATCTCTATTTATTTCCTTAACATTTATTTATAGACAAAACATTAACGGTTTTTATTATTTAAAATAAATCCAGTGAATCTTATCTACGTGGTTGTTTCCTAATTCTTCATGACCAATGGTAATTTCCACATTGATGTTTCCTAATTCCTTAAGAAAAAAATATTTTAATGGTTATAAATAATAAATATGGAAATACATCATTTACCAGCATTCTGAATATCACGTGAACCATGAAAAATAATTCCAAGGCTCTTTTAAACTTCATAAAATACTTTGAAACAACTTGTAATGAAATTTTTATAATTTAATAAAATTTATAGAAATATAGGATAATTTAAACAAAATATGAAAATTCTATAATTTTTAGAAACGTAAAACTACAGATAAATAGGGCATATTATAATTTCAATTAGAATATGTGAAAATGAATATCAATTTAAATAATTATTCAAAAATATTTTTTATATGATTTATATAAATTTAGGATTTAATTAGATTACCAAAAAACTAAAATTAAATATTTATTTAAACAGTTTTTAAAAATAATGAATAAACAAATCTTGTTAATTTTTTCAGAAAAATAAATAATAATAAAACTTTAAGAATAGTTTTCAAAATAAAAATAACCTGGAACCATGAGAAAATTTATTACTGGTGGTAACACAAAATATAACTAATGTTCATAGATGGATCTCATAGATTTTAACCATAAGTATTAGAATTTAGAATATATGGTAGAGTATTTTTAAACTCGTGGTAGTAGAGATCAATTACCATGAAAATAAAGTGATTGTTACTATTGACAGTGGACTACTACCATTGAGCGAATAATAGGGGATCTAATACCACTATCCCTATAAGATATTTATACTGCCATTGAAGCAAAGGTGTTCTACCATTATAATAGAGTGTTGTTATCATTATATATAGGGTGCTACCACCAAGAGGAAAATAGGGGTATTATTGAACTAAGGACCATCTACCACTAGAACATGGGAGAAATTTCAACCATTAAGCAGTATTATGTTGTTTCCATCTAAGCGAACTCCTTTTTTGGAACTCTCATGCTATGTAAAGGTAATAATGAAATTATATACCTTGTGTAAGGGTAAAATTAATTTTCCATAGGTTGCATAAGAGTAAGATGTACGCTGCATAAAGATAACCTTGAACTTATATAGCTCGCATAAGGGTAACCTTGAAATGAAACAGGTTGGATAAGGGTAACTCATAATTTCTATATATTTTATAAGGGTACTACATATTTTTTAAAGCATGTGTAAAGGTAAAAAGAAACATGCATAAAGGTAGAGACAATGTTGTGTAAAGTATGAAACAAATTAAGTGTAGAATGGATTTCACATAAGGGTAAAAAGGTATTTTCAAAGCATGTGTAAGGATACAAAAAAGTTGTGTAAGGGTAAGAAGCAGCCATACATAAAGTTAAAGAAAAATTAAAGCATGTTACATAAGGGTAAAACCAATACCACAAATGTTGTGTAAAAGTAAAGACCAATATACAAAGGATACATAAGGGTAAATAAAATAATTATAAAATTAATTTTTCACAATATTTAAATAAAAAATATTATAAATAGTAATAAGAATAAATGATAAATAATTAAAATAAATAAATTCAACAAAATTATTATTAAAAAAACAATAAACCAATAATTAAACAAATTAAACAATTAAACAATTTAAGACAAGTAAGGAACTAAAACAATATAATCAAACCAAACAAAAATATATACAAACAGAACAAACCAAATAAATGATAGGGATTGTAATTAAAAAACAAGAATTATAAACCAATTTCAAACACCAAAAATCTTCCCCTTTTTGTAAATTACAAAATTGATCATTTTTTTAATTCCAAATATTTTATCATAACACGTTTATAAATTTATTTTCCCCATTTTGAATTTTTCTTTAAAAAAAATTACAAACCATATTAATCAAACAAACAATTCTCCTCCTAAATTTATAATTATTGAAACATAAATTTTAAAAAATACTTATATTATGCTTAGAAAATAGTTTTCATTACAAAACATTTTAAAGAGATGAATAAAATAAAATTTATACTTCCAACATTCCAATTTCAAACTTTATTCTCTCAAAACTTGTAACATCTAATGGTTTAGTGAATATGTCGGATAATTTCATTACAGTGGGAACAAATTCTAATATAATGTCTCCTTTATTGACATGATATTGAATGAAATGAAATATTATATATATATTCTTTGTTTTAGAATGTTTTAAATAATTTTTAGACATTTAAATAGCATTGGTATTATCAAAAAAATAGAAATTTTATCAAAATAAACATCAAAATCACACAATATTTTCTTGATCCAAATACACTGGGCACAATAATTAGCAGTGGATATATACTCATCCTTAGTTGTAGATAAAGTTACTGAAAATTGTTTCTTTGAACTCCATGGAATTAAATTATTACCAAGTAAATAACACATTCATGATGTACTTTTCCTATTAATCTTACAACCTCTAAAGTCAAAATCAAGGTAGTTAAACATATTAAAGTACTTTTTTTGGAATAAAAAAATAGAATTAACTATTCCTTTTATGAATCTTATAATTATTTTAACCAATTTAAGATGAATCTATTTAGCATTAATCTGATACCTTTCACATAAAATTACACTGAATAATATATCATTCCTAAAAGAAGTTAATTAAATAAAACTACATATCATTACTCTATATAATTTAACTTCAATAGGTTTTCTAGATTCAACAATATCTAATTTTTAATCAATACTATTGGGGGTTCTCATACTTTTACAAGAATCCAAACCAACCCACTTAACTAGTTCTTTGGAATATTTATATTTATTAATAAATGTACCATATTTCTTTTAAATAATTTGAATTCCTATAAAACCCTATAACTCACCTATTAATCTCATATAAAACTCATTTTTCATAAGACTTTCAAACTCATTCTGCATGTATTCACTTTAAGATCAAAACACTATATCATTAACATGTATTTTTACAATAAAAATATCATTGGAAGCTTTCATAATGAATAAATTTGGATCAAATTTTCCTTTATTGAATATATTTTCTAGTAAAAACAAAGTTAGTCTTTCAAACCAAGCTCTTGGAGCTTACCTAAGACTATAAAATGCTTTATTAATTTTAAATACATGATCTATAAAATATATATTTTTCAAATCCATGGGGTTTATGTTCATATAATTAGTTATAAATAGAACCATTTAGGAATAAACTTTTTATATCTATTTGTAATAATTTAAAATATTGAAAATAAGAAAAATCTAATAAAATCCTAATATCCTTAATTCTAAAAACTAGAGAAAAATACTCTTTAAAATATATTCCTTCCTAGTGTGAATAACCTTGAGATATAAGCCTATATTTTTTTAATTATCTAACATGATTCATCTAACTTATTTCTAAAAATCCATTTAGTTTATATAACTTTTTTCTCTTTAGGGGGTTTGACTAGATTTGAAACATTATTCCTAACAAATTGATTTATCTCTTGTTCTATTTTCACAACCCAATAAACATCCCTAAAATATTCACAAATATTATTAGGTATTATCTTAGATAAAAAAGTATAATTAGAGAAGAAATTTAAAATTTACTTTCTTGTTTTAACTCAAGAATCAATATTTGCAATAACTTTCTCTAAGGGGTTATCTTTATGATTCTGTAATATCCCAAGTAATTATAGAATAAGAATTTTTTTTATTTATTAATATTTATGAATTAGATATTAATTTTATTTTAAATGGGACACTATGAACGATAGAATACCCAACACGCAACAATGGGTTTCTCTATAATCTTACGTTGCACACAAGATTGAGATATACTGAAAAATAATACATTATTAATATTATTATTTTAAATGGTAGTTATCGCCTAGTCGTTGTATTAGAGAGAATGAACAGAACTAATTATATTATCACTAGACATGTTTATTAAATGTTTTTACTTTCTTATAATAAATTTTAGAGGCATAAAATGAGAATAAATCCAATTTTAAGTATAAAATACTCTAATAATTTTAAAATGTAGTTTACCGCCTTTTAATTGAGAACCCTTTTTAAATAT
Source organism: Viscum album (assembly GCA_963277665.1). NCBI lineage: Eukaryota > Viridiplantae > Streptophyta > Magnoliopsida > Santalales > Viscaceae > Viscum > Viscum album. Next base: position 456,519,880 of record OY728133.1, on the reverse strand, counting down.
ATTTTTTGTCACTTTTATATGTTTTATTTGACAAAATAAACTTCTTATTTGGAATCAGGATATAAAAATTTACTTTAGTTAATTTTTTGTTACTTTTTGGATAAAATTCTTTTTTTAAATGAATAGTGAAAATACTGCATTTTAATTTAAAACTGCATTTTCTTCCAATTTATTTATATTGTTAGGTTATACTTTTAATTTTTTTACATTTTAACTAGATTAAGTTTTTATAATTTAATAAAATTTTGTTCATTGGAAGTAATTTCACATTGAAATGTTTTATAAACACATGTCAATATATTTTGTGGTATTTAGTTTTTAAAAACTTGTTTTCTCGTTTTGACAATGGGGATTAATTTTAAATTAATTACTGCAACTTTTGTGTTTTGAATTTGGAAAAATAGATTCCATATTTTTAATTATAAATTCCAAATAATGTAAATAGGTCCCTTTTATTTTTAAACATTATGAATAGTAACTTTAGTTGTTATTTTTATTTACCACGGTTAAAGGGTAAATCAAGTAAATATGGGTAAAAATAATATTAAAATAATATAAAACTACCCTAAAACTTGTACTAATTTAATTGGATGATTTTATCCTGACCATGACCACACTTGGGTATATTTAAGGACTACTTATAGCCAATTGGATAACTTTAATGCATTTATAATATTATATTCAATGAATAGCCATTTTTGTGTACACTTTTGTTTTTAAAAGTAAAGTATTTTAATATGAAGTTATACAGGGGATATCTTAGACTATAAATATTATTTTTAAATCTAAAAATATTACCTACATCATGTTAATTTATTTATAATTTTTAGGAAATAAGAAATTAAATTTAATTGGGACATAAAGATAATGCAATAATAAATTTATTAAAGGAAGAATCAAATAAATGATATTAATAATATTAAAATAAATATAATTTTAAATATTTGATATCATACATGAATTTTATGGATGACTATAACATTTTAGTATTGATTTAATGTAGTTTTTATAAGTAATCAAGTAAGGAATTTTTAAAAAAGTCAAGTATGAATAGTATCAAAATTGACATAATTCATATTTTAAAATATAAAATATTTAATTAAATGTTATAAAATTCCTAAAAATATAATATTCTACCCAATGGTTATTATAAATCCTAATATTTTATAAATGAAACTTTGTTTTGGTCATTTTACATTTTATCCTAAATACATTAACACACAAAGTATAAATAACATGATATCACGGTAAGATTAAAAAGGGTAAAATAAAGGTTAAACCAAAAAGATAAGGATTAAAAAATATTAAAAACATTTATAATTTTAATTTTATTATGTTTATTAGACCTAAAATCATATTATATTATAAATAAATTATTTTGGGGCCATTTGGAACCGAAATTGAATTTATATTAATTTAATATTTTAAGAGTTTCCAAGGGTGCTCATCCCCTCTCCTATAAAAAGGTACACACTCCTCTCTAATACCCACACTTCCAAAGACTTTTTTTCAGACACTATCTACCCAAAACTCTTACTATAATACCTTCCCATATTAAGGAGCCTTATTTTAGGTATAACACCCTTCTTGGAGGTTTTAAGGCATTCTTCAAAGGTGATCAACCGAAGAAGAGGTATCTTTTTTTAAGTGTTTCTATATTATTTCCTCTTCCACTTCCTTTAAATATTATTATTATAAGATGAAATAAAAACTATTTTATCCTAAATATACTGATATTTTATTATGTTAATATCATCACCTAAATCCATCTCTAATTTCATCAAATGGGAAATAAACATTTCATCATGTGTACGGTGGACTACAGCCTCGCGAACCGATACAGTTCATTTTTCATTACTATCTATCAATAATGATTATAATGATGGAATAAATATTTATATATGATATTGATGAAATATTTATCATTTTTAAATAATAATATTTAAATTATGTTCTTACCTTTTGTGCACATAAAAATGATAATGTCGTTCATGTGTATGTGTAAACTATCACCTCCATGAAGCGATGTGAATCATTTTTATTCACCACATCACTTGTATAATTTATATAAGTATATTTAAATTATTATTATGATGTTAATAATATTATTATAATTATGGAAATATAAAATAATAATTATCTTATTTTAATAATGATCAATGGAAAATAGAAAATGTTACTCATGCATACGTACGGCTTACAATCTCCTTGATTATAACGTTGTTCATTTTTCATAACCATAATTAATGGTTTGATTTGGAAATTATGATTAATGTATAAAATTGATTATTATTTAATGAATACTATTTTGTATATGTTGGAATTATGACCACATGGACAATTTACAACATAAACAAGTTCAATTTCGACTCAAGTACGGAATAACAAAAAACGTCTGATATGAACTTAAATAGTTATGTAATTTTTATAAAATGGTAATAAGTGATATAAAAGGAATAATAAACATAAAAAAATTTCTCAAGCAAGTAAAAATTAATCTAAGTTTATTATTCAATAATATAATGATTGTATGTGATGAGTCGGACTCAATGTAAGGAAATTTCATTACTTAATTTCCATTCTTTGGGTAAAACTTCTACTTCTTGATAATGTCATGCTATGATTATGTGATAAATAAATTTTGGATATATTATCTTGTATTTATACTTTATTTATATGTATTTATAGTTAATACACATAATCTAACTATTTTATTAACAAAATGATATTTGTAAGGGACTTCGTCTCAATATCCTTTCATTGAGGCATATTGTTATATTATGCACCTTTATTATCCTATAAGGTGTATATATAACCATTTAGTCGTGTTATATCATAAATTACTATATTATAGTTATTTTTAAATCTTTTTTTACTATTAATATTTAATTATTTTTATTTATGTGCTTCTCAAGTGGTAAGGGACTCTTTAACAAAAACAACATTTTAAATTTTTTAAAGATTTATTCTTATAAATCTTTCTCATTAATGTCCATGTTTTCAAAATGGTTTTAAGAATTTATTTATATGGGCATGAATGTTTTAAAATTCTAATTACTTTCAAAAAAATTAAATTGGTATGATACACTTTGATTAAAAATCATCTTTTTAAATGTTTTAATTATTTTTTTAAAATGGATTGATTATTCCAATAACTTGGAATGTTTTTTTTATCATATATGTCCTGAACCAAATTTCTCAATTTTATGTATATTTAATGTCTTGATGTTAATTTTACAAGTTTTCACTTTTTTTCAAATAATTTTTTTTCATTTATGAGTTTTCAACTTTGTAAAAATGAAATGTGATTGCCAAGTAGAAATGTTATTTTGCCTTTATGCTTGTTTTATATGTTATGATTATGTTATGGATCTTGGGTATTAATTATGTATATGGGTGGTTATATGATAAACTAAGGGTATTTAATCTCATGATATCTCTGGTTTATCCTAATAGATTTAGGGAATATATTATGATGGGTATTCCAAATGTAACCATGAAGGTTACACCATATGTAGCTGTGAATGCTACAATTTAAGTATAATATAGATGCCACAAGTTACCTTTATTATTTATTATTTCTAAGAAGTTTTTATTGAATATTATGACTTCATGAGTTATGTTAAAGATATTATGTTTTATGGGTGAAAAGTATGATTTCATGGGATTATAAGTATTAATAGACTAACGTTTTCTTTACTTATCTTATTTCCCTTACTGAGGTTTTTTTCTCATCCCAAGTTTTTTTAAAATGTTTTTATAGGGTGTAATGATGGGTAAGATAAATTTGGATGTTAATATGAATGGTAAGAATATTTTTATCAATAAAAATAAATCATGTTTTCTTTTAAGGGGTTTCATTTTGTGAAAAATGGATAATGAGTAGAAGTGTCTACTTTGAAATATTTGAGTTGTTATATAATAGTTATGGTCTTATTATATAAAACTCTAAACCTAAAATAGATCATAAATATGAATTATTGATTTAACTCAAGATTATGCAATGTTTAAGGATAGGGACTTATAGATTCCTTCGATGTTTAGGATCAGATTAAGTAGGGATATCCTCCCCCTCAATTTTTACATTATATTCATCTTCACCAAAGTTTAAGTCTCTAATTTCTTCATAAACAGTTTCAAAATCTACACTTTTTATCATTATTTTTATCAAAAATTTTATACACATATTATTATATATTCATTATTCTCTTCTTATATACTCTATATGATTTACTATTGATGTAATATCCTATAAAAATTTCTTTATCGCTTTTATCATCAAATCTATCTTCGATATCTTTAGTATTTAAAATAAAAAGTTTATGCCCAAACACCTTAAAGTAACCTGCTTTGGGATTTATTCCAATAAGAGATTCATATGGTATTTTATTCAAGAAAAATACTAATTAAGGCTCCATTTAGAATATAACATGTAGTGTGAATAGATTCAACCCACAAAAATTTTGGTGTATTAAATTCATTTAGCATTTTTAGATCCATTCCAAAAATTGTTCTATTCTTTATTTCTACAACACCATTTTATTATGGTGTTCTAAAATCTGAAAAATTATGATATTATCCATTTTATTCAAAAATCTTTTCAAAATATATATTTTAAATCCCACCACCTTTATCATTTATAATTGAAATAATTGAATACCATTTTGATTATGAATCAATTTACAAAATATAATAAACTTAGATATGTTTTAATGCTTGTGAGTCATAAAGTAAATCCAAGTAAAACTATTTTAGTCATTAGCAATTAAAAACACCTACTTTTTACTACCTAAACTAGAAGTTATCGTATGTCTAAACAAATAAATATGTAATAAATCTAAAGTTCTTAAATTACTAACATTATTAATAGATCAAAATGTTAATTTATGTTTCTTAACTTTTAAACATGAATCAAAAACAAAATATTTTCTCACCTTTAAATTGGGAAGATCCTAAACCTATTTATGCTTATCTAATCTATTAATTATCCAAAAAAGAGCATAAAAAAGTCTTCTATGGTAGATAATATCATCTATGTCTATAGAATTTAAGAACATAAAATTTTTCTTGGTTAGATCAAAAAAATTAATTGTATAAATGTTATTTTTCCTATTTTTATATAATAATACAATTTTATCTTTAAATAAAATGCATCTATTATCTTCAAACCTGACATTCATCCCATCATCATAATGTTGTGACATACTAATTCAATTATGTTTAAGTCTGTTAACATATAAAACTTTATATATTATAATATATTCATAAATATATACTTCTCTATCCCCTTTAACCTTTCCCTTACTATTGTCTCTAAAAGTGACATCTCCTCCATCACATTGATTTAAGGGTATAAATATCTATGTATTTATAATCATATGGTGTGATAATCCATTTTATATATACCATATGTCTTTTAGACTTATAGGGAAGGAATCCTAAAATAAAATCAAATCAAATGGAGATTTGTTTTGGAACCCAAGCTGTAACGGCCCAAAATTTCATTAATGGAAAATCCCTCTTGATCCAGTTAAATGTTTCTTTATGTTTTTATAAGATGTAAACTTCTTTAGTTTAACGTTAAGATTTGTGACCGTTACTTTTATAGCCGTTGAACAGTGATCATCTGGGTAGTTTAAATATAAGGCTTTAACGAACCAATTTTTCTACTCAGACAAAGGAAGCGATAGCCTCATCCAGTAGAATTGCCCCTTACGAAGCCCATTTGTCGGAGCTCGGAAAGGAGGTGGCGTCTTTGGGCTTTGCCCTTGACCAAGACCAAGCTGAGCTTCATCAAGTCAAGCTCGAACGTGATCGTCTACGGGAAAAATGGAAGTTGATTGAGATTACCACTCGAGCAATGTTATCCGAGCAACCCCAAGAGTCTGTCACCATCGCACACCTTACCCTTAGGTCTTATGCGGCTATTTTAAGGGGTTATGTAACAAATAAGTAGCACCATGTTCATGTACATTATTTTTGTATATAATAATGAATATAATTTCTAGTCATTTTTGATACATTGTAATTAGTTTTTAAAGTACAAACGGTGTTTTTAGTTATTATTTAATTAAGAATTATATTTTATTAAATTAAAGGATTTTTGAATTAAATAATATTTTAATAAAATATTATTATTAATACTAAATTAATTTTTATTAAATATAAATGATCTTATAATTTTATGAATGCAATTAAAATTTGTATTAAGGTTTGAAAGCCATTTCTGTCAAAACCCGTGAATTTTTTATAAATGTCGGTTTTTATTTTAAAAGTAAAAATTCACATATTTAGAAAATTATTTAGATAAAATAAATATTATTTTTGGAATCAGGACGTCGAAATTATCCAACGGTTAATTTTTCATAATTTTCTGAGACAGTCAAATTTTTGGGTAAAAATTAAATACCATTTAAATATATAATGTGTTTTATGACATCATAATGACCCATTGGTGATGTAATAAAATACCATAATCCTTATGTTCGGCCAATATGTGTTTTATCATTAAAATAATGAGGTTTTGGGTTTGTTTGACTCACTTTTCAAAGCATTAATGGAGCCCTCAAGACTTATTCAACACTTTGCCTTTTTAAATTAATTTCCATGGGAGTGTGACTCACCTCCACATAAGAAACCCTAATTTTTTAATAAGTTCGGACCTTGGAATTGTAAAATATTGTTTTCCTCTTTCCTTTTCCAGAAACCATGGGCAAATACCATGGGATGGTTTGTGGTTTGGATTATTTTAATATAAGGGGTCCCAAACCTAAATAATAAAGAATTCTCTCACCTTTCCTATATAAACCCACCCAAGCTCCCACTTCCTCCTCACTCAAAGCCCTTGAAGTTCGTCCAAACTCTGCCCTACTCTCTCTAGAATCCTCCCAAGGTGCCCCAAGCTCCCAAGAAGCCTCTCACAAGCCTCTCTCTAGCCTTTGGAAGCACACTTCCAAGTAAGGGTTTTTTTCTTCCTTTCTCATTTTTTGTCAATTTTTCTTTAAGTTGTATTGCCCTTTTTATTTCAATTATGAATGTTGGGGTATGGTTTCGCACCTCCCCCATACTGCCCTCTTATTGTTTGAATGATGGGAGAACCCTTTCTCTCTCATTAAATGCCTCCCATGTACACCCGTTACTATGCCGAAATTCCGAAAGGAACTTCTCTCTCTTCTTTTACATTCAAGCAATACTTTTGTATCATGAATCTAAATTCCATTTCAATTGTTGGGACATGTATATATATGACCTCCTTACTGTCCATTACATGTAAATATGATGAGGAACCCCTTTCTCTCTCATCAACTTTTTTTATGAATTCTTATGTCACGCCGTTATGCTGCCGAAATCGCACCGATTTTCAAAGCCAATGTCTTTGTGTAGTGAATACCATGCCCATTTCTCCATCAAGGGTATTCACCTTTATGCACATTTACATATTGATTGTAAAGTTTCATGTATGAATTCCACATTCCTTTATCGTGGAATAAATGATTATGTTTTATGAATCCATGTTTTATGATCCATGTGGCACACTTATGCATGAAATGAAATGTTTAAGAAGGGTGCGCCCTGATAGCGCTCCAATGCATTGGGTAAAGTATAGTATCATGATACATCATGTGCAATGAGTGTTGACTCGTGCTAATTCAAGTGCAATGAGGGTTTACTCGTGCTTCAAGTGCAATGAGGGTTTACTCATGCTCCATGTGCAATGAGCCTTGGCTCATGCTAATTCAATGTTAAGTGTTGTTGCCACATTTCCATGCTATGATTATCATGCTTTATCATGCCTTTATGTTCATGTTTCTCTTATGATCTATTTATATGCCTATTGCCTAACATGTATTGTACTCCTCATGTTATTCATTTTGTACTCCCTTACTGGGCTTTATAGCTCACCCTTTTCTTATGCATGTCCTCAGGTTATCCCATGCAATGCTAAGTACGAAGGAATGTAGTGGTTATGTAAAGGAAGTTTTCAATAAAGATGTTGTATTTCAAGTTTAAAGTTTTTATGTAATGATCCTAATCCCCAAAGACACTAAACCTCTCGATCTTCTTTGTTGGATCAAGTGAAGTTTTATGTAATAAAGCATGTTTAAGTTGTAATAAAAAGCAGGGTTGTCATAGTTGGTATCAGAGGATAGGTTTAGTTATTTTTGGGATTAGGAAACCCTAGTAAAGCCTTAGATACAAGACTAAGCATAATAAAAACATCCCTAAATTTTGGTAAATACTAAGTAAGTGTTTTATCAAACAAATGCATCCCTGTCTGGATACGAGCAGGTAGAGGCGGCTCTGGCACAGATGTATCCTAGGGGTAAAACCCGAAAACACCGCTTTGAGCTAGACTCGAACGGGAACTGGTGCACGACAACGGGCCTTGCTGCACTCTTGGTTACGACACTCCCGGGGGATATGTTTTGATAAATTCACAATCTTAGTGTGAACCCTTATTAAGGGAAAAATGCCCCTAAGAATATATGTTAGAAGGAAGATCATGAAAATCCTGGATTGAATCCTATAGACTCATTAGTTAAAGAGATTAAATTTTATTTATAAGTCATCAACTTTTGTCTTTGGATTACCCTCTATGTGTTACCCCTAACTTTCCTTTTATTCCAGCCAATGGCCGGTAATAGGAGAACTCGGGCTAACAACCGTTGTGAAGATCTGTGTGATGATTGTACCAATGAGATGCCCAATCCAATGGGAGCGGGAATCGCGAACTTTGTCACGCTTCTCTCTCAGCTAACTCAAGTTTTGAATAGAAACACGGGTCAAGAGGAACGTTCAACCCCCCCTAAGAAAGAACAAGTCGCTATTGAATGCTTCATGAGACAAAGGCCTCCTACTTTTAGTGGATCATCCGATCCCACGATTGCTGAACAATGGATCAACTCCATTGAAAAGATATTCTCCATCCTCCAATGCTCTGAAAAAGAGAAGGTTCTCCTGGAGGCTTATCGTATGGAGGGTGAATCTGATCAATGGTGGACGTTGATCAAAAATACGAAGCCTGAGGAGGAGATCGAGGCTTTGGAATGGAAGGTATTCCGGAAGATGTTTTTCGATAAATATTTTCCACGCACCCTCCGTCTTAAGATGGAAAGGGACTTCCTTTCCCTCAAGCAGAAAGATGAGGAATCTGTGGGAGCGTACGAGGCAAACTTCACAAGGCTTGCACGATACGCTTCCGGCTTTGTCGTTACCCCCAAATGCAAGGTTGACCGCTTCTTTGGTGGGCTGAAGCCTAGCTTGCGGAAAGCATTAGCGATCCGTGACTTAGACAGCTATGAGGAAATTGTCCGATGTGCCCTCAAGGTTGAAATGGAGATCGGAGAATCACAGGGGTATCATGGGGACAAGAAGCGGAAGGTGGACTTCAATGCCGGTGGTCCGATGGATAAATCCAACGGCGCTAAGAAATTCCAGCACCCCACTTGCCAAAAGTGTGGAAAGAAGCACCCAGGAAATTGCCTTAGGGGGACAAGAAAATGCTTCAAGTGTGGAAGAGAAGGGCACCTAGCTGTTAACTGTCAGCAAGAAGGACCCGCGGCTGCGACGGAGGGGAGGAACGCTCCGTTCGAACCTCAACGCGTTGTTCAATGCTTCAAATGCAAAGAACCGGGTCATTTTGCGAATCAGTGCCCTAATCCAAGGGTTATCGGAGGCAATCAACAACCTCCAAGACAGCAAGGAAGAGCTTTTGCCATCACTTCTGCCGAAGTGAACCCCGACAACGAAGTGGTGACAGGTACGCTAGTTATTCATTCAAGAATAGCGAACGTACTTTTTGATTCAGGTTCTATGCATTCTTTTTTATCTCAAAAGTTTAGTAGAACAATCCCTGCACCACCACAAATCATGGAAGTAAAGATGTCGGTGAGTACGGAAAATGGGGCAATCATTGCATCCCATGAGTATAAGTCCTCCCCTGTTATAATCTGTGGATTGAATTTCCCGGCAAACCTCGTCATACTCCCTTTTGTGGAATTTGATGCAATTCTTGGCATGGATTGGCTTTCCTTATATAGAGCCAACATAAATTGTCGGGAGAGGGAAATCACACTCCATATGGAGAATCGACCCCCGATTCTTTACAAGTGTCAGGAGGAAGATGAATCTCCTTTAGCTCCATCATCTCAATCATGGATATTACTGCCTTATGAGCACGCATATCTGGCTTAGATGATTAAGTCCAAGGAAGAAACCACCCTTGAAGAAATGCCTATTGTGAGGGAATTCGCTGAAGTATTTCCCGAGGAACTTCCTGGTCTTCCTCCAAGAAGAGATGTTGAGTTCTCAATTGAACTTATACCTGGGGCGCTACCAATATCCAAGACTCCATATAGAATGGCTGTGGTTGATCTTGAAGAACTGAAGAAACAACTACAGGAGAATCTGGATAAAGGGTTTATACGCCCAAGTGCATCACCATGGGGTGCACCAGTCCTCTTCGTCAAGAAGAAGGATGGGTCAATGCGGCTTTGCATCGATTATCGTGAACTTAACAAAATCACGATAAAGAACAAGTATCCTCTCCCAAGAATCGATGACTTGTTTGATCAGCTGTGTGGAGCACAATACTTCTCCAAGGTCGACTTGCGTTCGGGATATTATCAAGTAAGGGTGAAGAAGGAAGATATCCCCAAGACTGATTTTCGTACAAGGTACGGGCACTATGAATTCATAGTAATGCCTTTTGGACTCACCAATACTCCAGCAATATTCATGGACTTGATGAATAGAGTCTTTAGAGATTACCTAGATAAATTTGTGGTAGTCTTTATAGATGATATTCTAATATACTCCAAAACCAAGGAGGACCATGAGGAGCATTTAAGAACTGTACTGGAGACTTTGCGCAAGGAGAAGCTCTATGCCAAGTACAGCAAGTGTGAGTTCTGGTTGAAGGAGGTCTCATTCTTGGGCCATATCATCACAAGCAATGGGATATCTGTGGACCCCTCCAAAACAGATGCAATTGAGGGATGGTCGAGGCCAACATCGGTAACTGATATCCGTAGCTTCTTGGGGTTAGCTGGATATTATCGACAATTTGTGAGAAACTTCTCACGATTGTCCAACCCTCTTACCAAGCTAACTCGAAAGGGAGTAAAGTTTGCTTGGAGTGATGAATGCGAAGAAAGCTTCAAGGAGTTGAAAAGGAGGCTTATCACTGCACCTGTGCTCACTTTACCCACAAGTGGGGAGCTTTTTGTGGTATTCAGTGATGCTTCGAAGAAGGTCTTAGGATGTGTGCTGATGCAGAATGATAAAGTGATATCCTATGCCTCAAGGCAGTTGAAAATCCATGAGCGAAACTATCCAACGCATGATCTGGAGTTGGCGGCGGTGATCTTTGCCTTGAAAATCTGGCGGCATTATCTCTATGGAGAGAAATGTGAGATATATACTGACCACAAAAGTATTAAATATATATTCACACAGAAAGAGCTTAATATGTTCCAGAGAAGATGGATAGAGCTCATCAAGGATTATGACTGTTCAATACATTACCACCCTGGGAAGGCGAACAAGGTGACGGATGCCCTAAGTAGAAAGGATCCAGCAATTCTATCAATGATGAGAATTGAGAAGGATCCAATCTTCTTAGACTTGATGAAGATGGACGTGGGAATCATAAAGAAGGGAACATCATCAATCCTTTCACAAATGATTGCTCAACCATCTCTTTTGGAAAGGTTAAAGGATGCTCAAAAGGATGATGCGAGAATCCAAGAAAAAGTGGAAGCTATCAAAAAGGGAAAATCCTCAGAGTTTAATGTTAATGAAGAAGGAATTGTGCGGTTTGGGAAAAGACTATGTGTCCCATCAAGTTCGGAGCTGAAGAAGGAACTTTTGGATGATGCACATAGTTCAAATTTCTCTATTCACCCAGGGAGCACAAAGATGTATCGAGATCTCCGAGAAAACTTTTGGTGGGATAATATGAAGAAGGAGATCGCTGAATATACATCAAAGTGCCTGGTGTGTCAGCAAGTGAAGGCAGAGAGGCAGAAGTCTAAGGGGATGATGCAACCATTGCCCATACCAGAATGGAAATAGGAGAACATCACCATGGACTTCGTCACTGGACTTCCAAGGACATCCAAAAGCAACAATGCAATCTGGGTTATTGTGGATCGTCTTACAAAGACTGCACACTTCATTGCTATTCGAGAGGATTTATCTTTGGATCAACTGGCACGGATATATATCAGGGAAGTGGTACGGTTGCATGGAGTACCACTATCTATTGTGTCTGACCGAGATCCAAGATTTACCTCTAAGTTTTGGAAGAGTCTTCAACATGCTCTAAATACTGAACTGAACTTCAGTACGGCCTATCATCCTCAAACTGATGGCCAATTCGAGCGGACTATCCAAACACTTGAGGATATGTTGAGAGCGTGCTCAATGGACTTTAAAGGAGGATGGGATCAACATCTTCCTCTAGTTGAGTTCTCTTATAATAATAGTTTCCACTCGAGCATCCAAATGGCACCATATGAAGCCCTGTATGGGAAAAGGTGTAGAACACCGGCATGTTGGGATGAGGTCGGTGAACGTAAGCTGCTTGGACCAGAAATGGTCGAAGAAATGGTGGAGAAGGTGAAAACCATTCAGCAGCATATCAAGGCAGCCCAAAGTCGACAGAAGAGTTATGCAGATAATCGTCGACGAGACCTTGAGTTTAAAGTCGGAGACATGGTGTTTTTACGCATATCTCCGTGGAAGAAGGTCATGAGGTTTGGAAAGAAAGGGAAGTTAAGTCTAAGGTACATCGGCCCCTTCGAGATTCTTGATCGTGTTGGGGCTGTGGCCTATCGACTAGCACTTCCACCTACTATGGCCAAGGTGCATGATGTCTTCCATGTATCCCTCTTAAGGAAGTACATACCAGACCCTTCACATGTACTCTCTTCTGAGGTGGTACAATTATAAGACGATCTTTCTTATGAGGAGAAACCAGTGAAGATCTTGGATCGTAGAGAAAAAGTTCTACGAAATAAGACAATTCCCCTCATCAAGGTGTTGTGGAGAAACCACAAGTTTGAAGAAGAAACTTGGGAGTCGGAGGATATGATGAAGCTAAGTTACCCACATTTGTTTTAGTGTGGGAAAAGGAAAATTTCGAGGGCGAAATTTCTTAAGGGGGGAATGTTGTAACGGCCCAAAATTTCATTAATGGAAAATCCCTCTTGATCCAGTTAAATGTTTCTTTATGTTTTTATAAGATGTCAACTTCTTTAGTTTAACGTTAAGATTTGTGACCGTTACTTTTATAGCCGTTGAACAGTGATCATCTGGGTAGTTTAAATATAAGGCTTTAACGAACCAATTTTTCTACTCAGACAAAGGAAGCGATGGCCTCATCCAGTAGAATTGCCCCTTACGAAGCCCATTTGTCAGAGCTCGGAAAGGAGGTGGCGTCTTTGGGCTTTGCCCTTGACCAAGCCCAAGCTGAGCTTCATCAAGTCAAGCTCGAACGTGATCGTCTACGGGAAAAATGGAAGTTGATTGAGATTACCACTCGAGCAATGTTATCCGAGCAACCCCAAGAGTCTGTCACCATCGCACACCTTACCCTTAGGTCTTATGCGGCTATTTTAAGGGGTTATGTAACAAATAAGTAGCACCATGTTCATGTACATTATTTTTGTATATAATAATGAATATAATTTCTAGTCATTTTTGATACATTGTAATTAGTTTTTAAAGTACAAACGGTGTTTTTAGTTATTATTTAATTAAGAATTATATGTTATTAAATTAAAGGATTTTTGAATTAAATAATATTTTAATAAAATATTATTATTAATACTAAATTAATTTTTATTAAATATAAATGATCTTATAATTTTATGAATGCAATTAAAATTTGTATTAAGGTTTGAAAGCCATTTCTGTCAAAACCCGTGAATTTTTTATAAATGTCGGTTTTTATTTTAAAAGTAAAAATTCACATATTTAGAAAATTATTTAGATAAAATAAATATTATTTTTGGAATCAGGACGTCGAAATTATCCATTGGTGAATTTTTCATAATTTTCTGAGACAGTCAAATTTTTGGGTAAAAATTAAATACCATTTAAATATATAATGTGTTTTATGACATCATAATGACCCATTGGTGATGTAATAAAATACCATAATCATTATGTTCGGCCAATATTTGTTTTATCATTAAAATAATGAGGTTTTGGGTTTTTTTGACTCACTTTTCAAAGCATTAATGGAGCCCTCAAGACTTATTCAACACTTTGCCTTTTTAAATTAATTTCCATGGGAGTGTGACTCACCTCCACATAAGCAACCCTAATTTTTTAATAAGTTCGGACCTCGGAATTGTAAAATATTGTTTTCCTCTTTCCTTTTCCAGAAACCATGGGCAAATACCATGGGATGGTTTGTGGTTTGGATTATTTTAATATAAGGGGTCCCAAACCTAAATAATAAAGAATTCTCTCACCTTTCCTATATAAACCCACCCAAGCTCCCACTTCCTCCTCACTCAAAGCCCTTGAAGTTCGTCCAAACTCTTCCCTACTCTCTCTAGAATCCTCCCAAGGTGCCCCAAGCTCCCAAGAAGCCTCTCACAAGCCTCTCTCTAGCCTTTGGAAGCACACTTCCAAGTAAGGGTTTTTTTCTTCCTTTCTCATTTTTTGTCAATTTTTCTTTAAGTTGTATTGCCCTTTTTATTTCAATTATGAATGTTGGGGTATGGTTTCGCACCTCCCCCATACTTCCCTCTTATTGTTTGAATGATGGGAGAACCCTTTCTCTCTCATTAAATGTCTCCCATGTACACCCGTTACTATGCCGAAATTCCGAAAGGAACTTCTCTCTCTTCTTTTACATTCAAGCAATACTTTTGTATCATGAATCTAAATTCCATTTCAATTGTTGGGACATGTATATATATGACCTCCTTACTGTCCATTACATGTAAATATGATGATTAACCCCTTTCTCTCTCATCAACTTTTTTTATGAATTCTTATGTCACGCCGTTATGCTTCCGAAATCGCACCGATTTTCTAAGCCAATGTCTTTGTGTAGTGAATACCATGCCCATTTCTCCATCAAGGGTATTCACCTTTATGCACATTTACATATTGATTGTAA
This sequence comes from Viscum album, assembly GCA_963277665.1. Classification (NCBI taxonomy): domain Eukaryota; kingdom Viridiplantae; phylum Streptophyta; class Magnoliopsida; order Santalales; family Viscaceae; genus Viscum; species Viscum album. Next base: position 456,504,741 of record OY728133.1, on the reverse strand, counting down.
AGTTTCATGTATGAATTCCACATTCCTTTATCGTGGAATAAATGATTATGTTTTATGAATCCATGTTTTATGATCCATGTGGCACACTTATGCATGAAATGAAATGTTTAAGAAGGGTGCGCCCTGATAGCGCTCCAATGCATTGGGTAAAGTATAGTATCATGATACGTCATGTGCAATGAGTGTTACTCATGCTAATTCAAGTGCAACGAGGGTTTACTCGTGCTTCAAGTGCAATGAGGGTTTACTCATGCTCCATGTGCAATGAGCCTTGGCTCATGCTAATTCAATGTTAAGTGTTGTTTCCACATTTCCATGCTATGATTATCATGCTTTATCATGCCTTTATGTTCATGTTTCTCTTATGCTCTATTGATATGCCTATTGCCTAACATGTATTGTACTCCTCATGTTATTCATTGTTTACTCCCTTACTGGGCTTTATAGCTCACCCTTTTCTTATGCATGTCCTCAGGTTATCCCATGCAATGCTAAGTATGAAGGAATGTAGTGGTCATGTAAAGGAAGTTTTCAATAAAGATGTTGTATTTCAAGTTTAAAGTTTTTATGTAATGATCCTAAGCCCCAAAGACACTAAAACTCTCGATCTTCTTTGTTGGATCAAGTAAAGTTTTATGTAATAAAGCATGTTTAAGTTGTAATAAAAAGCAGGGTTGTCATACAAGCTACTTTAGGTCCAATTAGATTAGTACAAAAAAATCGTTACCCATACATATTTAAGACATTTATTATAAAGTAATTTTGAATATAAATCCTTAGAAATATAATATTTAGAAAAACCTAAGGCTTTTTTTAAATAACTAGAATGATAATTTTCATAATTATCTTTTATACAACACATGAAACATGTGATAGTAGGTGATTTTAAATTGGTAATTTTAACAAAACAAGTATTATAAATCTTTTTTATTTGAATGTTATAACCAAAATTATATTTTTCCCTATTTTTTTTATTCATGGACATCATATTTTCAAACTTCTCTTTCCCTTTTACAAAAGTTGAAAGACTTTATCCTAAATAAGAAACTTTATTTTAAATGTTTTCATTCTATTTTTTATAATTTTCCAAGTATGTATAGATTTTTCTATTTGAGAAGGATGATGAATTTATTTGTTTGGTATTCTCTAGCTTAACCCTCTTGCACTCACTTTCCACTTTAGTTTATTTATCCATTATTTGATCAAATATTTTTTGTTGATCATCATTATTTATAGAAATAAAATCTTTAGTTATTTCATTATCATACTTTATATTTTCATATTCTCCTCTAATTGTTTCTAATTATTTACTGTGTTTATCATTCAAACATGTGACTTCATTATTAACCTTTTAATTTTATTGAATAATATTATTATTTTCTTTTTAAGATTATTTTGTATTTATTTTAAGACATCATACAAATCAATATCTCTAAAAACATCCTTTTGTAATATTTTATTTTCTATAGTTAGTTCATCATAACCAAACATGTCAGAATTTGTTTCATAACAAAAACTATAATCATATTTAATAATTACCTCATTTTATTGATCATATATGAGACATAGGTTGTATGTATATTTCTCACTTTAATATTCACTACTACATATTGAATCCTAATTACAAATCCATCTATTATGATATGATTTCCTTAATTATACCCAGTATGATATGCTTTTCTTAATTACTTCTTGTATTGTTTGTATCTTATTTCTTGTTTCCATTTTTTAAATTTTGATTTTATATACCCATTATTATTATATTTAAAAAAATAGTTGAGAAACACTATTATACTTACTAGAGTTAAGTTTCATTCCATTTATTTCATATTTCTTGTGATTATTTTTGGTTGGTCTAATAAAACCACTATTTTTTCCATTTACTTGTAAATACCTTTCCCTATGTTTACAACTTGTTCCTCCTCACTTTTTTGATATTCTATATTAGAAGGGTTAATAAAAATTGTAGTACTAAATTTAAATTTTATAAATTTATTTTTTCAAAAACTTCACTATAATTATTCTTTAATTAAATCTCATATTGAATAATATATCCTACCAATTCATCTATAGTATATTGGGTGAAATACTTTCTCTATTTTATTGAAACCTTCATTGAGTGCCATTTTTTAGGTAATTATAAAATTATTCTCTCAATGATAACTTAATTATTCATATTCTACCTAATAACAACCATTCCATTCATGATATTGGTAAATCTATTGTACATCTCGTTGATCTTATCATGATCATACATTCTGAATTCCTAAAATTCTACACAATGTATTCCTAATTTATTTCTCAATAACGTATCAGTTCCATGATGAGGGACTTTTAAATTCCTAAAAATGTAATAAGTAGTTTTTAATAATAAAATATGACTATACATGTTTCTATTTGAATCATAATAAAGTAAATTCATGAATTTATAATTTATCACGTGCTTGGTAGCATCATTTACAATTATTATATCCAAATATACTTTAGGTAGTTTATAATATTTAATCATAATTGTATAATACTCAATTAAAATATTCTTTAAAATTACCAACATATGATCCTTCTAATATGCATAATCAAATCCATTGAAGTGGGGTGGTCTGAGAGGATGTATGACTTCAGTTTATTAACTTTTCATTGAAAAAAAAAAGATATTTTCTTAGGCAATTAGGTTTAGGATAGTGCTAGGATAATAAAAACAATAAAATTGATACTTAACCTATCTAAATTAAAAAAAAGTGTATCATGATAAACAATAGGTCATAAATTATCCTTTAAGGAAACTCTACCGATACCAGTTTTTTCTAGAGTTATCAATGGAAATATAGACTATAGGGGGTGAATAGTCCTTTTATACTTTTTATACTTAACCATAGAATAATCAAAGCAGTATTTATTCAAACACAATAATAGAAAATTTTGAGTGCATGATTTATACAAATAATTAGTGTAATAAAAAATAAATAACAAGAATACCAATATTTTTATTGTAGTTTGGTTCACAATGAACCTATGTCTACTCTTAAAACCCCTCTAACTCAGTGAGAGGAATGGTGCTCACTAAAACAAATAAGGGTGTATTTTACAGGTTCATACTCAACCTAGTCTATTATAGGATAGACCAAAACTTTTAATTTTTTGGGTTCAAGAAAAAACCCAAGATTTTCTAAGGAGCGGGCATAACCTATCACTCGGCCTTTTATAGGTGCTGACAAAACCCAGTCTATTCTACAACATGGAACAAACCTATGTGGATTTATTTTGATCTGGTGAGCATAACCAAAACACTACCTTTTTAATAGAGGTATAACCATGTGTGAAATATGAATTACAGACACTTTCAAAGAAAAAACTTACTAAATAACCAAAATATGCTGACAAAGAAGGATAGTATAGAGTAGTAGTGTTTAGCTCTTCTAGAATTGATGCAAAATAAAGAAAATTTAGGAAACCAGTAGTGATTTATTAATTCAATAATAATTAATCAACATATTTCTCAGTGTATTTATTTTTATATCTCTATTGCTTTCCTTGACTTTTATTTATAGAAAAAACCTTAATGGATACTATTATTCAAAATCCCGTGAATCTTCTCCGCATGAGTGTTTCCTAATTATTCATAACCAATTGTAATTTACATATAGATGTTTTCAAATTCCTTAACACAATACAACTTTTTATTTTAATGGTTATAAATAATAAATATGGAAATAAATCATTTACTAGTACTTTGAATATCACATGAACCATACAAAATATTTCCTGGAATATTTTGAACTTCATACAATAATTTGAAACAACTTTTAATAAATCATTATAATTTAAGAAAATTTGTAAAAATATTGGATAATAAAATCAAAATATGAAAAAATGTATAATTTTTATAAATATAAAAAATAAAGATAAAAAGAGAATATTTATAATTTTAGTTAGAATGTGTGAAACTGAATATCAATTTAAATATCCATTCAAAAATATTTTTTATATGATTTATATAAATTTATGATGTAATGAAAACACTAAAAACACTTAAATTAAATATTTAGTTAAATAATTTTTAAAAATAATGAACAAATATAGCATGTTAATTTTTCTATAAAAATAAATAATAATAATAAACTTTAAGTATAGTTGTCAAAATTAAATTAACCAAGTACCATGAGAAAATTATTACTGATGGTAGCACAAAATATAACTAATGTTCGGAGATTTTAACCAATGGTGTCAGAATTTAAAACTCACGGTTATGAATTTTTAAATTGGTGGTAGAAGATTTTTGATACCATGAAAAAAAAAGAGACTGCTACCATTGACATAGGACTACTACCTTTGACTGAATAATAGGGATTTGATACTGTTATCACTAAAATATAGTTTTTTTATCATTTAAGTAGAGGTGTGATAACTTTGAAATAGATTCTTGCTACCATTATGTAGATGGTTGTATCACCAAGAGGAAAATGGGAGTACCATTACATCAAGGACCTATTACCTTTAGAATATTGGACAAGATGCTATTGTCAAGTTTTATTATGTTTCTATCGTCTGAGGGAACTACTTCCATGTAAGTCTCATGTTGAATAAAGGTAACATGTAAATTTTATACGAGGTAAAAAATAATTTTTCATAGCCTACATAAGGGTAAGATGTGTGTTGTGTAAAGGTAACCTTGAACATATATAACTAATGTAAGGGTAACCTTTAAATGAAACAGGTTGCATAAGTGTAACTCGTAATGTTTATACACTATGTTAGGGTAATACATATTTCGTATTACATGCATAAAGGTAAATAAAAACATGTGTAAATTTAAATAAAATGATTCATAAAGGTGTGGAACAAATAATAAATATTTTATAAGGGTAGAATGCATTTCATGTAAGGGTGAAAGGAGATTTTTGAAACATGAGTAAGGGTGCAGCAGAAGTTGTGTAAGGGTAAGAAGTAGCCATGCATAAAGGTAAAGAAAAATTAATACATGTTACATAAGTGTAAAACTATTCTCACATAAGGTTACTTCAAATTTTTCATAAAGGTAAAGACCAAGATACATAGGATATGTAAGGTTAAATAAAATAATTATAAACTCAATTTTTCACAATATTTAAACAAAAATTATTATAAATACTAATAATAAGAATAAGAATAAATGGTGAATAATTAATTCCAACAAAATTATTATTAAAAAATAAAATAAACTATATAAGTAATTGAACAACTTAAGTAATTATACAATTTAAGACAAGTAAGGAATTAAAAATAATTTAATCAAACAAAACAAAAACATATACAAACAAAACAAACCAAATAAATGAGAGGGATTTTAATTAACAAAAAAAATTATAAACTAATTTTAAACACTAACATGCTCAATATTTATTTTCCAGAATGGTTTATCTAAAATAAAAATCACGGCCTATCATGGTTTTATCTTCTTCAATTAATCCAACATATCAAAATGGCCTTAAACACAGAACCCACTACATCAACTTGGTTCCATTTCTAATTCAATAAATCGATCTATTGAACCATTGTAATATCATTTTTGAAAAAACCAACATCATGTAAAATATCATTTTAGTATAAATTGAAATCCAAAATGGTTCCCCAAATGGGTCCATCTAGTGAAATTCAATGTGGTAGTGAACATTTTGTTATTTTAATCGACTAAACCCACAACCTAAAATGTCTTCTTTATCTGATCATCAATAATCAATACATCATTCACAATGTAAAATGAGTTTGAATAGATATACAATGATATTAATTATGAGTAATTTATTCCCATTTATTCTTTAATATTAGTCATTTCTCTATGGACACCAAAATAGGATAAAAATTGGGATCGTTATCATGAAAATTTAAGACATCCAGTTAATATAAAATTAGGAAACTAACTAGTAATTTAAATTAATCCAACATTTCAAGTTTAACAATCAACCCAAGAATCAATAAAAATTCAATAGTCCACTTGAAAAAAATATCTTTGATGTGAAAAAAAGTGTTGTTAATAGTTCCAATGTTGGTATTGGAAAAACATCACATTTTGTATCCAAGACTATAGGTTGGGAAAGAAAATTGTATTCCAAAGGTGAAGTTTTAATGTAATTTAATTTTATGATACATTATTGATTTATTTAAAAAGATATACATTGGGTTTATCTTACCAGAATAATTTTCACAAAACCTTAATTAAATAAATTCAATAAAACTAATTTGAAAGGATTAAAAATAAATGATTTTTCAAGTATTTGAGAGTGATTCAATTAATAATAATATAAAACATTACCCTCAACATAATCATTGAGAAAAAAAATTAAAATATAATTAAAGATTCATAAAAATAATGAGAAGTAATTACCCAAAAAAATTAGTAAATATTTTAAAATTAATTTAATGTAATTGAATTTTTAGTGGTAAAACTAAAATTTAATTAATGAGGAAAATTTTAATATAAAAAAATTTATATGAAAATAGAAAACTAGGTAGTTGGTGGATTTACCAAGTGGTAAATACTTCTTATAATCTTGTATGAAACATGGGTTCAAATATTATGGGAGCATATTTCCAAGGTATTATAATAGTACTATATTATTATGGTTACTATAGAAGATATTGTAGTGGGGTACTATATAAGTGGTACTATTCACCAGAATTTGGATTATGGGCTATGTTTTCAGCCTCTATGTTACTAGGCCCCAAGGCCACTGGACCTCTAGGACAATATTATAGGAAGGGTTTGATATATTGTAAAGGACTCAAGATGATGGGACAAAGTGATAATATTCACTAGGAAGAGATAACTAAACACAAGAAAGTTGAGGTATAAGGCAAACATGCCATTGGGTTAAGGCCTCACATAGATCTACATAGGACAGTGAAAATTCAACCACATTGTCACGTGGTGAGATAGGTGTAGACATGGAAGGGGTGATGGAGAGGGTTTGTTTCTGTGCATTCAAGTCAAATGTCTAAATTCCTTTGTGCCTCTGGACCTTTGGGTTATGTATTATGGGCCTCTAGGTCATTTAAGGGTTCCATATCAACCCAGTTAATGAGAGGGGTTATCTTAAAATAAAAATATGGAGTTGTAAAATGGAATTATAGTTTTATATAACTAAGGGAACTTAGATAATTTTAGTGGTTATGTGCATGTATGAGAAGAATATGCTTGTCCTGGGGTAGAAAATAGCCAGAGTCTACCAACTAACCTATCGTTTTTAGTGTTTTAATTGTGATAAAATACACATTTGCATTTTTTTATTGATAACACATGACATATTTGTTATCAATTTAATCAAAAATTACAAATTATTATTTGTTCATTCATTCTATAATCATAATGAGACAATTATTCCTATGATTTTATGGAAAGTTATTAAAAGATACTATGAAACACACAATGACCTAGACTAAAACTAATTTAATGGTAGATTTTTTCTCTTGCACACAATATGTTTTTCTCCCAATTCTTTTACAAAAAAATAAGAAAAAATAGGGGGTTTAATTCAACTAAGAAAACACTATACCCTTATAAGATAATTCTTTGTGAAAAAACTATTGAATAATATCTTTTAAACACATTAAGTCAATTAAAGATAAATAAATTGGAAACTATTATAATTTGAACCAGTAACTTATCCAACAATAGTGAACTTACCAAGAAACAACATGTCATTATACTAATCATTTCTTTAACACTATCATGCACATGTGATTTAAGAAGAATCTAGTATGGAAATCATTAGCTTTTTGAATGGATTTCACTCTATCAGCAAGAGCCAAAGAAAAAATCAATTAAAAGAATATAGAATGAAAATTGTCATTGATGATCTATCTAGATCAAAAATATGAAAATGAGAATATAAATATATAATAAATAATAAAATAAATCACAACCTCTTATTTAAATGAATTATAACCCCCTTAAAGAAAATAGAAGATAAATATAATCATGTAGTTAAATTTTCAAGAAAAAAAATTCTTGTGGGGAGTGAAAAAAAAATTACCTATAAAAAATGCAGGATATATATTCTATATCAAAAAAACATTAAGAATTTATAATTCATATATTAGGTCTAAAAACTTATCAATAAAATAATCTATATGATTTGGTTTCATGAACCAACCTATCCCACCCCTAATATAGTCACCTGAGTTGGCTTGTGACGTGGCTAGAAGGGAATTACTGATTCCCATGGGCCAGAAACTAGTTCTAGGGAATCAAATTTACTCCAACATTAATGATTATTTCCAATAAATAAATGAAAAAAACTTTCCCTAAAAAGTTTGGCATGACCATTCCATACCATGGAAGTCCACACCATGGAAATAAACAATTTTAAAATTAAATAAAAACAAAATATAACACATGAGGATAATCACTACTTAATAATAAACTGAAATGGTAGATAGATCCAATATCATAAAATGAATCTAAAATATAGATTTATGATATAAAGAACCTAAATTTAAATTAAGTTTAAGTGGTTAATACATAAGATATAAAAATTTAAAATAAATATGAAATAAGTCTAATTGACTGCCTCCATGTGTCAAACAAACATCATCGTGGCTTGTAACCTCCATCACACTCGAAACCAAACTAAAAATCAATTTATGCCTCTGATAGAAACCTATCTAAACCTATAATGTGATAGGCATTAGAAAAAAATCCCTAGTAGGTATCCTCCCCACACCCTATGCATAACCTTTAAAAATAAAACCAGTTCATGCTAGTTTGAAAAACAAATAAAAAGTATGTTTTTATTATATTTAAAAAACAAGTGTAAAATTGCTTTCTTTTTAAATCATACTTTATAAAAAAAAATTAAACCCATTTCAAGAATAAAACAACCATTTTAAACCACTTACAAAGAAATGGGTAGTTTTTTTGGTTTTTTAAAACAGTTTAATATTAGTTGAAGGTTTACTCAGGATTGAGAATGAAAATATGAGTAATTTTGTTTTATACAGGAGAATGATAAGTAAATCTTTGAAGTGATGACATAATTCGATAATCATAAATAAAAAATAATCATAAGAATCATGGGAACCTAGGATCCCTAGGAACAATCTAAAATAGAGCTAACATAACATCAATAAAGAAAGAATTGTGTTGAGTGTCAAACAATCCTATCCTAACACTATATTATACTTAACCTAGCCTAACTAATGGTAAAATATCATAATAAAAGAAAAGTCTAATCTCAAGTTCATTGTTTTTAGCGTTATTATACACTAGTATATCATGTATTCCAATATTTTTCAGCTAGCTACTCATGGATTCCCATGACATCTAAATGGATTTTAACCAATTAATCATCGTATAAAATATAATTGTATTCATAAAAAAATAAACCTCAATATAACCTATAAACACCCTTCAAATAAATAGTCATTTAAATCAAGAAAAATAATACAATATAACTTCCCTCTATGGGGAAAAAATTACCCAACATTTTCAATATTTTCTAAACCTTCCATAATATACAAGGTACATGTTTCAAGGGTTGTTATTTTTAGAAAAAAACTTTTAGAAGGTTCCAACTAGGCCTTTGAAATGTTATTTTAATAAAAAAAAAGTCATAGAAAATCCCATTTAAAGCAAACCATATAGGTTTCATCGAATATATAAAACAATTCTAAAATATACACCAATTCAAAGACCCTAATAACAACCTTTGATTTTGGAAGAAATTCTCTTAAATCCATTTGATAATTATAATATTTATTTTTAATTTATAAAATTATTTTTGAAGATCCATTTGGAAATTTTAATAAACATATGGTTTTTATTATATTTAGAATATCTTAGGTTTCAAAACAACAGTTGGAAACCCATTTAGCCTTTAATAAAATTCAAATAAAACTATACTCTTTAATAAAAACCATTTATTATTCTTTTTAATATCCATAAGACATTCTTAAGAACCACTAAAAGCATAAGTAATCGTAGTTTTAATTTTTAAAGTTACATGCATGGAGAAAACCTCACTCAGATTCATCACTTTCATTATCCATAATATTAATATACCATAAAAGGATAATAAGATCTCTAAGAGGCCAAGGAAAACCCTAAAATTAATAAACCCCATGTAAAAAATCAATCCAAGGAAAACTTAAGGTCATCAAAACCATGTTAAGGTAATATATTAGAGGGGAAAGAAGTAAAATTATAAGTATAGGATGAACATAGGGATTACCTTAAAAAACACCCCCAAAACTTGAAAAAACCCATGAGATTATCCATGGTAGGAGAGGAGAAAAAATTAGAGGTTCCTATATGGTTATAGTCATCAAATACAAGGATAACGGAACCCTAAAGGGGTTTAATTTAAAGAGGGTATAAAGGTCATTTATAATTATTAATAAACTTAGAAAGATCACATGGTCTCTACATGGTTTACTAAACCATGTGCCAACTGTTCATTCTTAATTGGACATATAAAGATGACATTGCATTATTTTTTAAACAATGTTCCAACCATGTGAGTACATATATAATTTACTATAGTCTTTTCATGGTTAATCCACACTATTTTCACTAACCCTGTGAAAACTGTGTGACATGAATTGTAATCCCACAAACTCAAAATTTCAAAAAAAACATCAAAATGAGGTAGAAATAATAAAGATCCATAAGTAAATAAAATAATAATAGAAATTGGGGTCAGGTTCGAACAATTCTTCCCACTATAGCATTTTTATCCCTATAAAGTATAAAAGAAATAAAGTTGATTAAGGAAAATAATTAGGCTCAACTTCCTCATTAAAGTCATGACCCAGAAGATCAAGAAATTAAAGGCCAAGAGATTATTAATCCAATCACCAAAATAATATTCGAATATAGAACTATAACTCAATTTTAAAACACATGGGTAATCATAGAAAACTATAAATAAAATCAGATAATAGATCTAAAAAATGATGAAAAGATTCAAATTATTATATACAAACCCAAAAAACCAAGTAACACCCTAAACCAATGATCAAAAAATCAATACATGGTGAGGGACTCTCCCACATATAGAGAAATAAACAATAAATAAAGAATGATCATCTTTCCATGGGAGGGATGGGATAGGGTAAAACCAAAGGATATGTCCAAACACCAAATGTCATTATTCACTCACAAGATAAATAAACATGAAAAATATTAAAGGAAATAATAATTATACATGATTCTCATTAGGTTTAATTCATTAAAATTCAAGTAAAAATGTCCTCTCATCATGAGAGGTTTTTCTATGGTTATCTCCTCGCTATAATAAATACTCTCCTCAATTACAAATCTTAAAAATTCTAAAAAAATCTCCAATTTTCATCAAGATTCAAGGACTTGAGATAAGAGAAACTTAATAAAAGAAATTCGTATAGATCACATCCCCATGTCACCAAGGTAGAACACATTAAAAACACAAATAAATTCCAAAAAAACATCATAAAATTTTAAATTAACCATGACATAATTCTATAATTCCTAGTTTTAATAGAAAGAAAAAAAGATACACTGAGAATACATCAAATGGTCACTACATTAATGTTAGGTTTATTAGGTTTAACTATAGGATATTTCAAAGGGGTAGATCTGGGTCTGCCTCTCTTATAAAGAACTCCCTTGTTAAAATTTCATAGATGACATAGATAGCCACGGGTATGATAGGTCTTCAGAGTCCCCTGACATGAAGATTGATTATTACTAAAATTTTATATTGATAGAACACTAAGAGATTACTCTTTAAAGAATCTAACATGAAATGTCATGATAGAATTTTGATCTAGATACTCATTCGGTCAAACTTGGATCGCTTTCCATTTCCTTTATTGGTGGTTTCTTTACTACCCCTAGGAACAGGGGAAACATCAATTTCCTCAGGCATTCCAGCTATAACAACCTTCAATATGAAATACTCCTTCACCACTCCTTCAAAAATTTTAGGGATTAGTGAGGAAATCTCTATTAAGAGATCCAGTTCAAGGCCTCTCCCAAAGTACTGAAATTTCAAGGGATCTTCCATTTTTATAACATAAAAATTATGAACTTGAGTTTAAGAGTCTCATGGAACTCAAGATAGAAAAATATCATTGATACTCTAAAACCAATATTATTATTCATATTAATCAAGTTTCCTACGTAAATGTAGATGATTCAAAGTATATAATTCTAAAATTAAATTCCAATGTTGATCTTGAAGTGGATGGTCACTTTTCTCTGCAATTAGAGCAAATGGAATGATTGACTAAAACAAGACTTAATAGACCAAAGGGTCTATACATAGTGATCCATCCATAGTTATCTCTTGAAAATACTTTAAGATAAGGTGGTGTAATAATATATAATAACAATAAACATGAACAAAATCAAAATAAACCCCAAGATTCAAAATTTCTTAAAAATAAATACAAATAAAAGTTTTGATCTCAAAATATCAAGAGGGTCTCATAAAAATATCAATTCCTAAAAACTTCAAAACACAATAAAATCTAAAAAACATTATAGGAAGTCACTTTAACCACCATTTGAAATAATTTTCCCATTATGAATATCCAATATCATTCAAACCTTTTTATTAATCCCACACAATCAAATTTTTAAAACATTTTCAATTCATAACCCTTCATAACCACCCCCAAAGAATTTATTTTTAAAATTAAAATTAATATTTGAAACATTTTACACATCCTACCTTTTTATCAAATAAAAATTTTCATAAACACCACCTCCATTTTAAAACCAAAACATTTGATAACCCCTCATAAACTTATAAATTCCAATTTTTTATGTGGATATACTAAGGTTTTGTGTCACGACCCATCCTCGGGGCCCATGTCGTGACTACCCCAAGCCCACCTTCTATAGGGCAGGGATTGGCGATTAGCACCAAAGGCATAAATCCTGGTAAGTGGGAAGGAATTTCCTTTATAAAACATAAACACATCCAACCAGAGTACAAGAGGAAGTAATACACTAAGTAAAAAAGAAAGTGTTGAAAGGTAAATGGGCCAGAATACAAACCCAACTGAAAAGTATAGCTACAATTGAACAAAAGTACAATAGAAAAGAAAAATAGCTGGAAGATAAAAGAAGCTCCTGGGTCGTCCACCTCGAATCCTACCTGAAGGGTAGGTACAGATAGCCTCCTCAACGCTCTCGCCCTCCAACCTCCTCCGAGTATCGTCTCGTTATGAAGTCCACCTCTGAGTACTGACTCGTCATGAGGTCCACCTCTGGGTACCGTCTAGTCCTCGTACACTCGGTCTCTATTAGCATTGTCCATCGTCTGCATCCAACACAACGAGGTGCGGGCATAGCCCATACAGGGGTGAGTATAACGATACTCAGTAGGGACCCCGAGACCCTCAAGGTCTCACTAAATCCAACAAGGATAACCACAAAGATGGATCTCAATAGAAACCCTTACTTAGGTATAAGCCCATACTTATACCTAAGTTATCAAGTAACCCATCTCAATCATGAGGAAACACAAAGGTTAAGAAATCAACGGATAACCACTACTTAGGTATATGCCCATACATATACCTAAGTTATCAAGTGACCCATCTCAATCATGAGGTAAACACAAAGGTCATTGACTCAGCTCAAACCAGGATTTTCTTTATCGAAACCACAACTACTGTAGAACTCCTCCTCTGTCGAGTATAGTGGCCCTGTCATGACTCTGAGACACTACTCACTATCCTTAGACTGCTGAGGTACTCCTCCTGTCGAGTACCGCGGGTCTGCTGCCAAATACCAGGCGCTCCGTCCGCTGTGGGTCTGCCGCCAAATACCAGGCGCTCCCCCTAATAGCCTATAGAGGTACTCCTTCTGTCGAGTACCGTGGGTCTGCTTCCAACTACCAGGCGCTCCGTCTTTCATGGGTCTGCTGCCAAATACCGGGCGCTCGGTCTACTGGGCTAATCGAATCACTCCGAGTTGAATCGGTCAAGCAGTCGTCAGGTCTACAGCTACTAGGTCTCTACATTCCGTACGCTCGTTTCTGGGAGGGTCCGCTCCATGAGCTACTGGTCGTTACTTCCAAGTGTCACGAAATATAACGTAGAAGTATCACAAAGAATCGCCTCGTCATAGGGGTCTCTACGCAATAGACGGTGTGTCAATTGGATGCTCGATCTGTGAGTTATTAGCTTTTCCGTTCCAGGGGCTCGGTTAGTTACTAAGCTAAACCAACCCTACCATACTCCAACTGCATCCAAACCTCAAATGTAGTATTACAAAAGAACCTTCTCATCATAAGTAATCCAACATAATCGACGACACTTCAATCGGACGTTTGATCCTTAAGTTATGAGTGTTTCCGCTTCAAGGGCCCGGTTGGTTTTGTGTTCGAACCAACCCAGACGTAACCAAACTTCGTCAAAAGATTGATTGTAATATACCGAAACGACCGTCTCGATCCAAGGATTTCTACGCAACTAATGGTGCGTCGATCAGAGGTCCGTAGCTCAAGATATGAATGTTTAACTGAAAACGGACCGAAAATAGGGGGTATGGGCCCGGTCCAACCCGGCCCAATACCCCCTGGGTCGGCCCGAACCGGGTCGACCCGACCCGGGTCCGGGCCCGGCCTGTCTCGGAAGCCGGTCGCGGCTCGGCGCTGGCCGAGCGGGACGCAAGGGGCGCGGCCCCCTTTTTCTGGAAACGGCGGACCCAGTGGGGTATGCCCTAGCAGCAGGTCGGGGGGCTTACACCCCCCCGGTTTTCTGGGTAACGTCCGGCCGTTACGGTCGGCCGGTTTGTGTAGCGTCGCGGGACCCAGAGGGGTTCCCTCCTCCTGGACTCGCCAGTGGCCGGCCCGTTGCGGCCTTAGGCCGCGGCTCGTCTCGCCGGCGCGGCGCGACGGCGCTGCGCCCCACCGCCGCAGCCCGCTCCGGTCGCAGTCCTCTTCATCTCCAAGCGGTGCAACGACACCGCGCCGCCTTCACCGCGGCCTTGCATGGTCGTGATTCCCTTCTGATCATCGTACGGTGCAACGGCACCGTGCGCCTCCACTTCCAACTTCAACGAAGATCAACAAAGAAGAGGGGAGGAGAATCGGACGTGTTTGTGCGGTCCAATCTCCTCCCGTTATGATGATATCATGCGGCCAATTCCTTAAGCAAAGAAGAACGATGTTAAAGTATTGAACAAGAAAATAAACCCCTACCTCATGTTGTTCGTCGTTCGTCGGATCTGACGCGAGGAAGACATTGGAGTCAACATAGTTCGTTGCGCCCGCACCAAGCTACCGATCCCTGCTCGTTCGTCGGTGTCTCGTCAGAGAAGATGGAACCTCGGTATTCTTTGACGAAGAGGTGTAGTTATTCATGGGAGGAAGATGTTCTTAAATAATGGATAAAGCTCTATTCTAGTCCAGAGGTTCCACGTTAAGATTTTCCCAACCCATATTAAGATGAGACTTCCTCAACTTTAATAGAGATGCCAAGTATTCAAAATAATTCAAACTCTTTAATCTATTAATTAAAGAGTTTGTTTCATTAATTTTGATAGGTTGTAAAATCAAAAGGAGTGATAGGGGAGGAAGTGGAAAGGTTACATAAATGAAGAAGAGTTACAAAATAATACAAGGGGTGATTATGGGGGGAGTTTATGAGAGTTAAAAGTGAGTTAAGGGAATGTGAAAGGTTGGGGCTCGTGTGGGCCCCACCTCCCCACTTAACCACACATGGGAAGTTGGGTGGTTGTGGGCCCCACCAACAACTTCCCATGGGAGGGTTTAACTTCCAAGGATAATAAAATAAAATTGTACGCTCAATTTTATTTACTTCTTATTTAAACTCCAAATTTTAACTTCTCATCCCGCACAAACGCAATTGCAGTAAAGGTACCCTTAAGAAATTACTGGCATTGCGAGTTCATCAGCGCCCTTAGATTTCAATTCCGAGCACCGGTTCAAAATATATAATATCTCGCTCGTTCGTTTACTAAACGTACCCAAGCTGAACTTTAGAAGTTGATTCCGGGCACACCGGGCCTCGGAATCAGGTTCCGTCAGAAACTGCGCACTCGAAAAATTCCAAAGAAATTAAGAAAAAAAAATTCCCTAAAATTTCTGGGTATTTACACTTTGATTAGGAAAATAAAAATTGAATCAAGAAAAATACCAATAATAATCCATAACAAACACCCCAATTCCTTATAAACCAATAATGAGGAGGAATAAGGTGAACTCAAACCATAAAAAATGAAAATGAAAAATTTTAGGAGAAATAAAAATTGGGAATGGTTTGGTCACATAGTCTAGAAAACTATGTTCCAACCATTCAAAGCTCAATGAATAGTAACTTGGGTTGGTCTGTATGGTCTATGCATGGTTTTACAAATCATTCCCAATAATTGTAAAACATTTATTTCCTTCCCAAATTATGATTCAGAATTAAAAATCTCTCATAAATAACCCCTAAATTCTCAACAAAAAATAGAAACACTCAAATAAGTACCAATTATCACAAAAATAATTGAGAACTAGGATTAAATTCAAGGAATGAATATCTTAGATAGACCCAGTAACTCAAATTTTCATCATTAAGAGGAGGTGATCAAGCACCTAATAATGAATTAACTGTTGAGTTATAATGATCCTACCTCCTAACTATTAGAATTTCCCAAATAGAAAGGGTGGTCTAATTCTATTTTTTCACAAACTAGCCTAGGACACCCTTGATCTGGTTACCTAATCTAGCTCAAGACATGACTTGGAGGGCATTCGTGATACCCATAGATTGGAAACTAGTGTTAGGGAATCAAATTCACTCTAATGGGAACAATTTATCTCAAGAAGTAAATGAAAAAAGAAAATACTTACCCTTAGAAATACAACATGATCATTCCATATCATGGAAGGCCACACCATGGAAATATAGAGTTTTAAAATTAATCAAAGACCAAATATAACACATGAGGATAATCATCACAAAAAAATGAACCAAAACAGTAAACATATTCAATATCATATAATGAAAATAAAATATAAACTAGTGATATAATGAATCTAAAGTAAAAAAAAGAATTCAAAGTGACTGATACATATGATAGATAAATTCAAAATAAAAATGAAATAACTCCACCCAAACTTATCCATGTTTCAAACCAATGTCACTATGTCTTGGCACCTTTATCACACCCCAACCCAAACTGAAGATCAATGTTTAACTCCAAGTAGAACCTATCTAGACCTATAATGTGATAAGTATTGTTAAAAATTACTATTAGGTATCCTTACCTTACCCCAAACATAACCTTTAAAAATAAAACAAATTCATTCTATTTTGAAAAACAAATAGAAAATAAGAGTCCACTATCTTTTAAAAACAAGTATCAAATTACTTTCTTTTGAAATCACCCTGTACACAAAAAGGGAAATTCATTTCAATAATAAAACATCTATTTTAAATCATTTACAAGGAAAGGGACAATATTTTGAGATGTTTTAAAATAGTTTAAGATTATTTTAAGGTTTACTTGTTATTGGGAATGAAGATATTAGTAATTTTATTTTAAACTAAATAATGATAAGTAAAACTTAGAAGTGATAAAATAAGTCAGTAATTATAATTACAACACAATCATGATAATAATAGGAACCTAGGAGCACTAGGAATAACCTAGAATAGATATAACATAACATCAATAAAGAAAGACTAATGTCGGGTATCAAACAATCCTACCCTAACACTCGATTTTACCCTACCTATCCTAACCAAGGAGAAATCCCATAAATAAAGATAATTAAAATATCAATTCCACTAACCATAGTATGATTATATACTATTTTTTCATGTGTTCCTAGATTTTCCACCTAGCTAGCCACATCTTCCTATGATATTTAAATAGATTTGATCCAAGTAATCTCATATACAACATAATCATATCCATAAAAAAATAAACATCAAAATCACCTCTTAACACCCTTGATAAAAATTTCCCCTTAAATAAAGAATAATAATACAGTATAAATTCTTTCTATGGGGTCATTATCACCCAAAAACTCAACATTTTCAATATATTAAACCATTAGTGATGATGTTATATTTTTCATCAATACTTGTTTATATGTGATGATTGATGGTATAATTTTCAAGTAAATACATGAAAAGTGTTATTGAAGGAAGTGGAATTGTCTTCAATAGTTCCAAATTGTGTTTAGACTTATTAGATGAAGGTAAGGTTGAAGATATGGGATTTGAGAAGTGAAATTCGGTTGAGATAGGTAACAGAGATCATTATAGTAATGATAAATACGTTGATGATGTTTTGGGGAGTTTGAGAAGTTCAAAAAATGATTTGAAAATGTTATGAAATTATTTAAGGAAGATTGAAATTATAGTGTACAAGTGAAGTAAAATATATAAGTATAATATCTTATGAGGTAAGGTATTTTGGTTGTAAGATGTATTTACCCACCTATGTTTTTTGGTCCAATGCTAAAATAATTATGTTATGCCTATGATATATCTATTATGAATAATATATTTTTATTATGCATAAGTCATTTTCATCCTATAAGATATATTCTTTTCATAATAAAATCTAGTTACGTGTAAGATATTTGAGTTGGCTGTGGGATTTTTTTTGTGAGCCTACATAAGAAGTTTGATGTGGTGTATAAATTTTGGTTGGGAATATGATATTGAGAATAAACATATGACATTTCAAGAGAATGTATGATGTTTAAGGAATATAATATGATGCTATAATTCATGGAAAAAAAATTCTTTTCGATGATTTGAAAACATTTGTAAATAGATATTTTCATAATTAATATATTCTGAATAAATGAAAGAATATCATAGTAAATATTCTAATAGATTAGAATAAAATTGGAAGATACTGATAATTTGTTCTTCATGAATCAAACATAATTATCACACATGGATCATGATTCAAGTTGAGATAATAGGTGGAATAGTCGAGGAGGGTACTGTAATGCTAAGATGAGTTCCACACTATATGAAGAGGATCCATGTCACCACTGCATAATCCCATGCATATGTGGATGGATTTTTTTGAATGGTTTAAAAGTGTATATTTATGGGAAGAATAAGATATTGATATTCAAATACCACATGAGGAATTAGAGTATTTATAAAGAATGAATAAAAATTAATAAATAAATGGATACATTGACTCGGTTCAAATGAGTTTGAATAGCATATTCTTGCTGCCAAAAATAAAAGGGAGATTTCCAAAATTCAAAGTGGAAATAATATTTATGGAAATATGATGTGAATATAAAATTATAAAATTGAGAAATAAAAAAGAGACTTGTGAGGATCAATGAGTATTGTGAACAGTCATTGAATGTGGATGGAATAGGAAGAAGATAATATGTGTAGTTCACATAGAGGATTGGATCTTATTTAGTGGTCTTTCTTTAATAAGAATCACTATGTTATATTGATGTGTGATTGTAAATGGTTGAATCTGGTAATTATAATGAGTTAAAGTTCATACACTTCCTCATGTTCCTTTTGATAATAGAAAGTTACCAATGTAAATGGGATAATAACCATGACACAATGCAGACATAGTCATCCAGAAAAGGAGGCAAACCTTATTAAAAAAATAATTATGTCATACTTTTTTTAGTATCACTGAGAAATTTGGGAGTGATATATTTAATAATCATGAGAGTTTTAAATGGGTTTGAAAAATGGGGACACTAATTCACCCCCTAGTTTCCTTGACCATTTAAGAGATCCTAACATTTAGAATTTAAGTGAGGTACAACTCTCTAGTATTTCAATCAAGTGAAAATAATGGATCCACACAACTCAGTTAAAAGAAAAGGTGTTCTAAAATTTGATATAAAATATTTTCATTCCTAGAAGGATAGAATGGTTCCCTACCTTCTCTCTCTTAGTATGGATGTTATTGATTAAATTTAATATGGATTCATTATTCCAAATGAAACCTTAGTGTGTTATATAACTAACAAGAGGGATATCAAAAATGATGGAAATTCTAGGAATTTTTTATTACCTTCTTTATCAAAAAATAATATGACAAATGTTTCAGGATGCATAATTTTTAATTCTATTTGGAATAACCTTCATAAAATTAATGAAGTAAATAAGAAGGTGAAATAAGAAAATCAATAAATTAGTTGACAATACTTTTAAGATGTTATAATATATAAAGATGAAATTTTTGATGAGTTATTTATCATGGTGAATTCGATTATCAGAAAAATTAGAGGGTTTTTAGAAACTATTGCAGTCTCTATTGTTGTAAATAATTTGATTATAATCCTACCACAAATTTTTTTTTAAAATATATCAACTCTTAAAGATAGATATCTTGATGAAATCAATAGTAATATTATTAACTATGAAATGAGAAGAGGAAGGGAACTTTAAAGTAAAAACAATTGTGAAAAGGGAAATTTCTTTCAAAGATTTCAAATGTATGAATATGGAATATAAGAAAGGTTGCTCTAATTAAGAATAAAATATGTAACATTATAATGAGATTTTTTATTACATGTTAAGAAATTTTATAAGAGCATAAAGAGGTAGGTATATGGGTAAATATCCTTTCAAACTTTTTAATTATTGTAAGGTTATCCATTTCTTTTCCAACTATCCCAAGAAAATTAGAGTAGAAAATAATGATAAAATTTTTACCAAGAAAACCATCAATAGGATAGATCTTTAAAAATCTTAGTCAAATGGAAAGAATAATATTTCACCTAGTTCCTTCAAAATAATTTTTTTATCAGTGGAAGATGGTATTCTTGATAGTGAATAAAGTGGATATGATGATAAAACTTCTTGAAGTGTCTCTCAAAGAGTGATCATGCCATAAAAGGAAGAATAAGTGAACCTATCAAATAATGAGTTATAATAAAATAGTGAGTATACTATAGAGTAAAGAGATACTTTTAAATAATATAATATAAAAATGGAAATAAAAAATTGTTTAAAATAAATTGGAAGTTTGGGGAAGATAGCACTCGACTAAAAGGGGATTCAAAAAAACAAATACAACTACAGGTAGAAAAATATTTTATGGTTAAATAAATTGAGATATTGAAGCTTGATATTTCTAAAAAATGAAAAATCATTGAAGAAATGAATTATACCATTTTCCTTGGAAATAAATAAATTTATAAATTGAAAAAAATATATATAGTTAAAATTGAGTAGTGGGATGAGAAAATTAAAAGTAACGGGAACAAGTTTGCTAAAGATAAAGGTGAATGTTCCAAGAAACCTTCGATAATTATCTATTATAAAAAATATATATAAGATATGAAAAGGAAAAATATTCAGAAATTTTTATTCAAAAAGAAACTACTTATTTTAAATAATCAAATGTGATACAATAATATGTAATAGTTGAAATTCCTAAAGAAAAGTTTAAATATGCTCAAATATAGAAATAAAAAAATTATAAAATGGGTATATATCAATAAAAATGTTCAAGGAAGAATCTAACCAAAAGGATTTATGAGATCTACTTATTTAATTTCTGAAAATATAATATGATAGTAACCCATTCAATAATAATTTTTTTATAAGAACTTAAGATTTCATGGTTTCTATTAGTGTTGTGGTATGTTTATCCATAAGGCCTAAAAATTTTGGCATAATATGTATCTACATGTACTAAGGAGAGAGTGGTAATTAAGGGGGAGACAACAACCATAGATGAGAACTCATCAGAAGAACCAAAGGGTTGAGGAAAAATTTACAGTGAAAACATATTTGAAAGATTGCATGAGGTGTGTGGAATATGTGATCAAGAAGAAAATACATCAGATGTATGTGTTTCATTTATTCCATCACAATTTAATATATGTAAAAATATTGTAAAATATCTATGTCAGGTCAAGAAATTGGATAATATTATAGAGTTTTCATTAAAGTCTTATAAATCTAAAAAACCCCTAGATCAAAGATACCGAGTCTTCGTCTCACATGAAATTTGATCTGAATAACCTAAAAAATGTTGAGAAATATGATGATGAAGTTGTGACATTTTTCAATGAAAACTCTCTAAAATTCATCAAAAATGAAATAACATATATTTTTAAGAATTAAATCATCCCTAAAAATGTTTTGTTTATTGATGGATGTGTGATGCTATAAATGAAGTTATTTTCATAAAAAAATGGGTGTATTATAAAGAGGATAAAAGATATATTTTTTGTGATAAAGGGGTTGAGAACACTAGGAAATTTATATCAAGTTGAAGAGGAAATTATTGGTCATTATCTAAGTCAACAAACATAAACTAATTTAAGGAATAAGATATTTTTTCACCTTGGTCAAAAGTGTATAAAGATATTTGTTAAGGAATGAGTTGTAAGAAATATTCTCATCATAAAAGAGGATACAACTTCAGTTTGTATAAATTTCTAGAAAAAAAATATAATAAAAAAATCCACAAAGGTGGTGAGATTCAAGCATCAGAATCTTTGGAGCTTATACATTCTGATGTTCCTTTCCCTATGACAAATAATTCAACCAATAGAAAAAGTTACTTCATTGCATTCATATATTAATTTACAGGGATGACATGTATCATGTTTATGTCACACAATTAATAGGCCTTATATAGATTCAATATTTTTAAATTTCTTGTAGAGAAGCATACCGTATTAGCTTTGAAGATGATAATATCAGATAATGGTAGTGATTGTGCCAATATAAAATTCAATGAATACCTTGAAAAACATGGCATCATGCATTAATTCAGTTCTCCATACACTCCCTAATAAATATAGTGGATTAAATTAATAATAGGATTTTAGTTAACATAACCAGAATAATGTTGACAGAGCATGACACATCAAGTTTATTCTAGATTTAGTCCATCACAACTGTTGGAATCATCCAAAATAGGCACCTCTTTAGGCTAAGTTCTAATATGAATATTTATGATATGTGTATTACAAATAATCTAAATGCTAATAATTTTATAGTTTTTAGAATTATATATATGATTAATAAAAAAGGAAAAAGTGGATGAAAATTTGATGATAAATTTGAAGATATAATTCTTCTAGGTTATAAACCAAATGGTAGTTTCTACATGTTCTATAATAATAAATAAGATAGAATTGTTTAAAGTGATGATGTTGTAGTTCTTGAAAATTAAGAATAAATAAAAGAACTTTTTTGATAGATTATGAGTATAATGTTCGTAGATCAAAATATATAAAAAAACTGATAGGAAGCATATAGATTCAAGTAAAAAAGAGAAGATTTTGATATCTCTAGTGATAATGATGAGACTTTAGAGCTAAAATAAATTAACTCCATAGATAAAAGAGTCAGATGAATATAGGTTTTGGTTTAATACAAAATATTTAGAAATTGAAAATATAATTCGAGGCTATAATCAAGGTGTGAAAACTAGGAGGAAATTCAAGGAAGCAATCCATACAAGTTTACTGTCAAAAGTTGAGCCAAAATTTATTTAGGAGGATTTTGAATATAAGGAGTGGGTTTAGGATATAAAGGAAGAATTAGACAAGATTGAAAATAATGAAACTTGGGAACCTCTTCCTAAACCAATTGAAAAGAATGTGTTTATATAAAAATGGTTTTTCATAAATAAACATGATGAGAATAGTGAAGTGGATTGAACCAAATCTAGGCTGGTGTGTAGGGGATGCTCACAAATTGAATGGGTTAACTTTAATGAAACCTTTTCCCTAGTGGATAGATTTGATTCCATCATAATATTCCTTACCATATAATCTCATAGAATATTAAAATTATTTCATATAGATGTTAAATAATCCTTTCTAAATTATGATATTAATGAGGAAGTGCATATAGAATATCCTAAGGGCTTTACTCTTAACTCTAAAGAAATAAAAGTATGTAAATTGAATAATTACCTTTATGGATTGAAAAGGGATCCATGATATTGTTATTTAAATCATGATGAATATTTGAAGATCGTGATGTTTATTTAAGGGAAATTCTATAATAACTTATATGTGAAGAAAACCAACACCACAACTCTATTTTTGATTGTGTATTTTGATGACATCATTTTTTCCATCAATGAAAAAATATTGTGTGAGGAGTTCTCAAGACATGTGAAATTAAGATTTTATATTTCAATTCTTAGAGAAATGAAATTTTTCTTGGGTTTATAGGTTTCCCAAGAAACTAAATACATATTTATTTCACAAGAAAATTATGGAAGATGGATATTAAATAATTTTTGAAATGAAAGAATACATATGTGTGTCTATACCAATTTAGTTGGTCACAAAAACTGATTAAGGATGAAGGAGGGAAATAAGTAAATGATAAAAAGTTCAAAACTTGATTAGAAGTCTCATGTATTTGACAACCAACAGACCTGATATTGTATATGTTGTTACTATTTGTGTCAGGTTCCAATCTAATCCTATGGAATCAAAAATATTTTCTACTAATAGGATCTTAAGATAAATATAAAATACATTCAATTATGGGATAATGTACAAGAATAAATATGAGATAAATTCTGAGAGGGTTTACTAATTTGAGTTAGGTAGGAGTTGTTGATGATAGGAAGCTCACATTGGTTGGATAATTTCTTATTAGAAGGATTTGTGTTTAATGGAATTAAAAGATGAAAAAATCAGTTATATTGAGCTCAATTGAGGCTAAGTATAAGGTTGCATCATATGAATCTACACAAATTATGTGGGTGAAAAATAAGATGCATGATTTAAGTATTAAAGTTGAATATCCTCTATTTTTAGGCTTTAATAATCAAGTTTCATCAATCTATTCAATAATACTATGTATAGTTTTAGGTCCCAACACATTTATATCAAGTATCATTTCCTAAATGAGAAGGTGGAAGAAGGTAACTTGAGATTTGCATTTATTCCTTCAAATGAACAATTGGATGATATTCTTATAAAACCCCTAAAAATTAACAATTTGAGAATCTGAGACTATAGTTGAGAGTATAGAGGGTTCCTACTCATTGAGGTATACAAGTTTTTATTACCCTCATATATTATTTCTTGCTTAACCTCTTGAGGATATGTTATCTATAGGGGGACAACTTTCTCTCCTTATTTGTGAATTGTGTTAATATATCTGTTAAGTTGTGTCAGAAATAATCAATAAAATCTTTTTAAGCTTGTTTTGTGGTGTATGTATTGTGTTATAACAGATTTGAGATGAGTTTTTTTTAGGATAGCATTTATTTATGAACTAATCACTCTTATTTTTTACAGTGATCAAGATCATGTAGGCTTAGATATGATTATTTCATGACTCTTTTCTTTGAGAAAGTTGGATTTTGTACCTATCTTTTATTCTCATTGGTTTTATTATCAATAAGGGGGTTAAAATGAATAGTATTACCAAGAAATTCAAAGGGAGGATTTTTGAACCCTTGGTGAAGATGTTGTATTTATCTAAAATAATTTTTTATATGTGCGATTGATGAGCTGATCTTCAAGGAAATACATGACAAGTGATGTTAAAGGAAGTTTCACTATCTTCAACGGTTTGAAATGGTATTTAGAGTTGCTAGCTAAAGGATAGGTTAAAGAGATGAGATATGAGAAGTGAAATCTTGTAGAGATAGGTAACAAAGATCATTTAGTTGAATATGAATCCTTAGATGATTTTTTGAGGAGTTTGATAAGTTTGTGAAATGACTTCAATAGGTTTTTAAATTATTTGAGGAACTATGGAATTGTAGTGCATAAGTGAAGGACAAATGGATAATAATAATATTTTATGAGGTAATATATTTTGATCTTAGGATATATCTACACATGTAAGTTGTTTGGTCCAATGTATAATATTTTTTTATGCAAAATAAATTTCTATTACACATAAGATATTATGATCCCATGTGATATTTATCATTCATAAAAATATTTAGTTATGCATAAGATATTTGAGTTTTTCGTAATGTTTTTTTCTTGAGACTGTGTAAGAAGATTCTTTTGCCATATTAATTTTGGCTAGGTGTATGATATTAAGGATCAGCATATGAATTTTCAAGAGAATATATGATGTTTGGGGAATCTTGTATGATGATATACTTGGGGAAATTTTTGAATTTTCTGGGGATTTGTGTACCACCCCTGGTTTCAAGTAATTTACCCTTTTATTATGTATTTTGAAGTTATATAATGTTTGGGTTAAGTTTTTGGAGTTTCTAGAGTTTTTTTAAGTGTTTATAGAGGTTCACAATTTGAGCATGCTTAGGAGAAATTGTGCACTATCTACATAAAACTATAAAAGGTGATGCTTGGATTCACTTGGAATGTGCATAGTTTGGCCAACCCATGTGCATGCCAGGGGAAAATGTGTGTTTGGAGATAGTGGGAGAAGCACATTTGGTGCATGGTTTTTCAAACCATGTGAGCCAACCATGAAATGGGTTGTCCTTAAGATAGTATTATTGCATGGATGGTGCATGGTTTTACAAACCATGTGTCACAACTGTGTGGCTACCCTATTGTTGTCCAGTAGTATGTGCATGGTTGTCACATGGTTTGAAAAACTGTGTGGCCTAACCATGAATTGTGAATTAAATACTTCAAAAATGAGTCTCTCACTCGGATTAAAGACCCTAAACTCTCATTTTTTTTCTTATCCTCTCTTAGGATCCCAAACTTCTCTTCCCTTCTATACATCCTTGGTAATTCCCTTTGATCCAGAAATAAATTTTGGTAAATCTAAGAGTGTTGGATCTTTTAAATCAATGGTAAGTCCTTGTTTTCTATCATTCTTATTAGATATTATCATCTTCTCTCACATGTAACATTATACCTATTCTGATATAGATATATTTATAATCCTTGTTATGTTCTTGATGATATATTGTTGGATTTAATTAAGTAAAGAAGGTTCAATGTCAAATCTAGAGGTTTCCTTGTTCTATTCTTCATTGTCATCAACTGTTGAGAGGTGGGTGGCTTGTCTCTCATTCTACTTATTATAAAACTTGAAGGATTGGTGTTTAAATTATTTCCTCTCTAATATTTTTGGGAAATACTCTTAGTTTTAGTATCTAAATACATGGTTTTTAAATGATTCTCATTAAGTGTTGGATGAAATGTTTGAAAGAAAGTGGTTTTCATAATAAATATTTTATGTGAAAAAATTTGATATGAGAACTTGGCATACATGGTGGGGTGTGTTCATGTTAATTTTTGATGGATTATGGTTAGAAGTTCCACTATCAATAAATAAAACATAGGACATATCATGGTTTGAAGTTTCACTGTCAAATTGGTACGCCAAGTGATGGCTTGGTGAAAGGATGACTTATTACTCACATGTATAGGGGGTCCATGGTCTCATGAATGTGTGTGTGTGTGTGAACATGGGATTATTATTAAAAGTGGTAATAAATAGTGATGAAACTTTTTTTAATGTTTTCTTACATGGAACTTATTAAATAATTTTCAATAAATTTTTTATGTACTTATCCTCTATTTTAAATCAACTATGTTAACTTGTTCTTGTCCTAGTGGAATGTGTTGGGAAGTCTTTGGGAATTACCTACTAATTTTATTCTCATCCCCTAAATGGAAATTTGGTGTATCTTTAGATATTATATACTAAGATATGGGTAAGGGAAATGTGTTGAACTTCTCTAGTGGTTCATCATGATGCTTCCTCCTTGGTGGGTGTTTTGGAGCTTAGAGATATATCTTGGTGTCGTTGGCGTGATTCCACTTTGGTGTTACTGTGTTTAGATGTCCTTTGGTTTCTTGTTTTGTCTTTTATTACTTTGTCTCTACTACTATGATGTGATTGTGTATTGGTTTCTATTTGGGTTTTATTATTATTACTAATGTATTACATGGTTTGTTTGGTTGTTTATATTTTTATCTTGTTTGGTTGTTTTGGTTCTTCAGGGAAAATTGTCCCTCAAATTTTTTTTAATTCCTTGGCATATATTTCCAGCCTTTGGTATCTTGGGGATGTCACCTAAGGTTAGTGGAGCCTCTAACTCTTCCCAATACAATAGTTGAGGGGCGGGATGTTACAAATGGTATAAGTCTTGTTCGTTCAATCTTCCATTATGGGATGTTAGCAAGGATATAGGAATGTCAGAACTTGAAATGTATATCATTAAAAGACATAGATAACCTTTTTATGATGAACTTTAAGTTACCAGGGTAGTTGGGGTATAAAAAGTGTTCTAAGAAACATATAGGTGTGTTTTATCTCATCTTCATGGTTTTAGATGATGAGTATTGTATATCATGCATTGATGGTGAGACTTCACACTAGTACTAAATTGATCATTTTATGTTTGATGATTTATGGAAATGGTTAAGATGGTTGATTCTTGAAATGATAGTTGTAATTATTATTGTTTGTAGTGCTTTGGAATTTTTGAAGCCTTCAGTTTCTAGATAGTAATGATTAAATATTGTTTTATTATAGTTATAGAGAATAAAAATGGGTATACATCATATATATTAGTAAAAAGATGCTCATAAAATGTGGTTGCACCTGAGCCATAGTTGAACCAACAACTTTTCCAAGCCATCATTTAGTCTTGTCAAGCTATTGATGGAGAAAAATATCATGATGAACATCGACAAGTGGATCATTCTGTACAGTTTCAGAAACAAAATCCACCGATATTTCAAGGGGATTCAGAACCTGAACAAGCATAGGTGTGGATCAATATAATGAATTGAGTCTTTAATTTCCTTGGTACACCGACTAAGATAAAGGTAAAGTTAGAAATTTATATTCTAGAGGATCTTACATGATAATGATGGGATTTAGTTGTACAAGCTAGAGGAAACCAATGTATTATGTGGGAGGAATTTAAAGAATTTTTCAACAAACATTTATATTCTCACACATTCAAGATATCCCAAACAATCGATTTCTTTAGACTGGACCAAGAGAATCTATTAGTGATGGAGTATGCATCCAGTTTTATGAACTTAGTTCATTTTGATCTAGAGGTAGATCCTAGTACATCTTCAAAGGCATGTATCTTTGAATCGGGACTATGAATGAAGATCCATTCTAAAATAGTTGTATTATATATCACTAACTATACAAAGATGGTTAATAGGGAAATAGTGGTGGAAAGGGATATTTCTAAAAATTCCATTAGATGAATTATGTTTGTTTCCATGGGAATATGTGGGAACTCTAATACTTTGAACAAACAGAAGAGGGATACATATTCTCAAGGAGGTGGCACACCTCAAACTAAAACCACTTAATTGTTTACCTTTCCTAAAAAAATCCAATATTCATCCTGGATATTTACAGTGTGGTTATTTTACTCATATGAATCTTGACTGTATGACACCACCTTGATATTGTCATAAATATAATCATATGGAACATCTCTAACATTTTTGTTGTAGCACTCTGAAGTCTAGTGTTGGAGATACATATCATGTTTCTCATACAACTTATGCTTCAACTAGATGACCCCACCAGAGAAACTATCATCTTCATAATCGAGTGATCCAAGGTGATTCTAGGAACACCATGACTCCTTAGTAAATTCAATCTCAATAAGGAAGTAAGTATCAAGGGGGAGCATGTAAAAAAATTTATGGTGCCGAAAAAATGATTATGGATGATTAATCTAGTCCTTTGATGGTGCGAGGTACTATTCTCTTTAATTATACTCTTATGAAAGCTTTATTTGATACAGTTTCATCCCAATCTTTTATTGATTCTTGTATTTTTGATAATATGGTATTACATGTGGAGATTATTCCTTCTATTTTGGAACTTCAAACACCTCTTGGCCAACGAGAGTGTCAAGAAGTTAAGTGTGCAGTGTGTTCTATAAAAATCTATGGGGATGAATTGATTTGGGATTTCTCTATTCTTGAGATGTTATGACCTTATTTTGGTAATGGATTGGTTGGTATACTTCAAGTCCCACGTCGATTGTTTTTTCTAGTATGTTAGTTTCACATCTTCGAATGACATTAAGCATATCTTTAAAGGAGTTTGGGGTGTAAATGAAAGAAGAGAAGGACATTTAGTACTGATGGTCAAGAATATATCTTATCATTTGGTAGTGTCTAATCTATAATCTATTGATTAAATCATACATAGATATTTCCCAACCATTAGGATCAATTTCTAGATGTATTACCTGAAAATTTCTCTAGGATTCCACCCGAAAGAGAAGTGGAATTTATGATTGATCTCCTACTTGGGACCAATCCTATTTCACTTTCTCATTATAGGATGGAACCAACTGAATTAAGAGAACTTAAATTCTATTTATAATATTTGGGAAGAATAGTGTTCATTTTACCTAGTATGTCTCCATGCGAACCGCCTGTTCTTTTTGTAAAGAAGGTGAACAGAACTCCTCGACTTTTTGTGGATTATCATAAGCTCAAAAAAAGTTATGATAAATAATCAGTATCCACTTACATGTATTAATGATCTTTTTGATCAATTTAGGATATCCACATGGTTCTCTAATATTTATTTATAATTGGGGTATCACCACTTAAAGTTCTAAAAGAGTAAATTCTAACGACAACTTTCATGAGCCGTTATGGTCATTATGAATATGTGGTTATTCCCTTTGGTCTTATGAATTCACTAGTAGGGTTTATGGAATTGATGAATTAGATATTTCATAGGTATCTTGAATCCTTTATAGTAGTGTTCATCGATGATATTTTGGTGTATTCTAGTACTAAGGTCGGTTATGAACAACACTTGTCCATGGTGTTAGGTATCTTATGGGAACATTGCCCTTATGTTAAGCTTTTAAAGTGTTATTTCTAGATACAAGAGGTATGTTTCCTTGGTCACATCATTTTTGAAAGAGTAATCTATTTAGATCCTAAAAAGGAAGAAGTTGTTAACTATTACAAACCACCAAAGAATTTTTTTTGAGATATGTAGTTTCCTTGGCTTGGTAGGATATCACTAATGCTTTGTTCATGATTTTTCATGAGTTTTATCTCCAATGATAGCTTTGACATAGAAATTTATTCCTTTAAAATGGAGAGATGAGTGCTAGAAATATTTTCAAGAGATTAATCTTTGACTTACATCGTCACATATCCTTACATTTCCACAGTTAGGACAAGGCTATGTGGTCTATTGTGATGCATATAGATCTAGATTGGGATGTGTTATCATGAAGGGGGTCATGTTATAGCTTATGGATCATGGTAGTTATGGTTAAATGAGAATAATTACTCAATACATGATTTGAATTTATCCATTGTATTCCATGCCTTGAAAACTTGGAATCATTGTGTTTTTTGTTAGAAATTCATGGTGTTCACTAATCATAAAATCTTGAAATACATTTTCTCACAAAGAGATTTAAATCTGTAGAAATGAAGATGGATAGAATACCTTCATATTTTTGACTTTCAGTCGATGTATACATCAGGTAAATGAAATTTTATAGATGATTCATTGAGTAGGAAGTATTATAATAATTTGGCTAAAGAGGCTTCACATCAGTGGCAGCGGATGTCGATCATAGCTGATATGCATATGGATTGTGATGAACAATGTGATGTTGTGGTTTTGTTTCCAGTTTCTTTTGTTCCTAGTATGGTTGATCATGTTTAATATTCTCGTACATCTGATCCTGAATTTCTAATCATGAGGTCAAAACTCAATGGTGGGGAGACCATGGAGTGATGGACGTTGGATGAGAGATCTATCTTGTGTTTTAAAGATCATATTATGGTTCCTCCAAATTATCAAGAACAAATT
Organism: Viscum album; assembly: GCA_963277665.1. NCBI lineage: Eukaryota > Viridiplantae > Streptophyta > Magnoliopsida > Santalales > Viscaceae > Viscum > Viscum album. Next base: position 456,473,034 of record OY728133.1, on the reverse strand, counting down.
CTTTATGCCTACCACCATTCAATATGGGTTGTTCATCTCAACATTAAAAATATTTATAAGGTGATAAGAGTACAGTTTCGATGGGCTGGCATAAAGAGGGATGTAGTAGAGTTTGTCTCGAGATGTCTCACCTGTCAGCAGGTCAAGGCAGAGTATCAAAGGTCAACTGGTATGTTACAATCTTTACCGATACCCATGTGGAAATGGGTGAAGATGGTTATGGATTTTGTCACGGGTTTATTAAGAATGGTTCAAAAACACAATGTCATATGAGTGATTATGGATTGACTCTCAAAATCAACTCATTTCATCCCTATTCATGAATCCAACATGATGAAAGACTTGTCAAAAATCTACATACTAGAAGTTGTAAAGTTGCATAACATACCAATTTCAATTATGTCTGACTAGGCCCCCAGGTTTACATCTCGGCTTTGGATGTCCTTACAACAAGCCCTTGGAACCCATTTGACTATGATCACAACTTATCATCCTCAAACGAATGGCCAGTCCGATCAAACAATCCAAACATTAGAATACATTCTTAGAGATTATGTGATGGATTTTAGAGGTACATGGGAGGAGCATATACCATTATTGGAGTTCTCATACAATAACATCTATCATACCTCGATACATATGGGTCCTTTCAAATCTTTGTATGAACATCCTTATCATTCTCCACTTTTTTAGGAAGAAACGAGTGAGACTTCACTTATTGGACCAACCCTTGTACATTAGATGATGGAGAAGATACAGATGATCAGAAAGAAAATGGAGATGGATCAGAGTCATCAGAAATCATATGTAGATTATATTCATCAGTTGTTATCATTTGATGTGGGTGATCATGTCTTCTTGAGAATCTCTTCAAGGCTACGGCATCATCGTTTTGGAAAGCAAGGCAAGTTGTCTCCTCGATACATTGGCCCTTTTGAGATACTTGAACCAATTGGTGATATGGATTATCGGTTCACTTTACCACCAAGATTCATCTTTGTGCGCAATGTGTTTCATGTATATCAATTGTAGAAGTATCAGTCATCTTTTGACCATGTGCTCCAAATCCATTTTTTTAAATCCACTTTATGGTTTAGTGGTAACCTAACATTCAATGGGATACAAACCACCAACACCCAGATTTACAAATTCAGAATAAAAATTTAAAACATCAAACAAAAAAATGATAGATTCAAATATTTGATATTCAATCCAGTCAAAGTTGTCGATCCTAGGACCACTTAATTGCCTCAGGCCATGAGATCAAAAATTGCAATCCACCTCGAGTCGCACCCCTTAAATCGGCGTTGTCTCCACTTCACCGGTGAGAACCCACCGACCATAATCTCGCCGTAAGAAACCCATCGAACCTTCATCGATTAAACCATCCAATTTCCCCTTGTAGCAATTGAAGATGAATCACAGGAATAGACCCGACCATAAAACCTTCACAACATCACTAAGAACCAAACCAACATCAAAATGCCACACCAGAAACCCAAAGAAACCACCAGCAAAGAAAGAAATAAAACATCGTTAAGGGAGAAATCCCTAAGAGAATACTTTAGAGAATAAACCACCACCCTAGAAATGCATTTTCATCCATCATTGTCGGGAACATCACACCAATAATAAAGAAAATCATTGTATAAAAATTCACCAGAACATCATCATTGTCATCGGGGATGAAAAACCATGATCCTTCTTCACCAGACAGACACCAAAGAAAATTTTTCCTCCTCAAACACCATCAACCACTCAACCAAATCATCCTAAAACCACACAAAAACCACCGCATAAGGCCAAATTGGGGTCTTGCATGATATCCCTAGCAGTAAGAGAAGAGTTTGAGCAGACCACAACCTCGATAACGAGCCTCAACCACCGGCATCATCACAAACCCTGATGCGTAGCAAAGAAAGAGAATAAACCAACACAAGATGTGGCTCCTGGTCCACCCTCAGACATTTAATCAGCACATCCCAATCCACCTTGAGATCCCTCACACCATTCCAACATGGGAACCAAAATGAAGGATTAGAAAGTAAGAGTATAGAAGAATCAAACTAAGGCCTCCATAGTGAACCATGATTGCAAGAATGGAAACAACAAGCCAACGACCTGAAACCTAAAAGGTAAATGGGAACCCTAACCAGAAGAAGAAGGGTAAGGAAACCCTATATCTACAAGGGGTCATCGGTAGAGAGAAATATAGAAAGTAGTGAGAACATTTCTATCCCCAATGTCACCAAAACAAGACCAAAAAATCAACAAAATGAGGGTAAGGGAGACTCTGAAGCTAAAAGGGAAAGGGGAGTCGCCACTGAAAGTTGTTCATAAATCTACCCATTTCGAGAAACCATTCCACAAAAACCTAATGGTAAGAGAGGAGGTCGACAATTCCACTCAGAGGCCTTCTCTCCCAGATCTTAACCATGTGATTCGATGGGACCATGTTAATCTTGAACCAGATGCTATGTTGATTCATGTGCTGATACAAATGATGGATAGGAAAGAGAAGTTATTGTGTGGGAAAAGTATCGGTTTGGTAAAAGTTTTATGGAAGTATGGTCATATTTAGGAAGAGATGTGAGAACATGAGAAGGAGAGGTTGGAGCAGTGGTCTGAGCTCTTCCAAAGCAACATCAGTCTCCCACTTTCTAAGGACGGAAAGACCAATGGTGGGGATAATGTAACACCCTCGGTTTCAGGTAAATTACCCTTTTATTATGTATTTTTAACTTATAGAATATTTGGGTTATGTTTTGGGAGTTTTTGGAGTGTTTGGGGTTGTTTTGGAAGTGTTTCTAGAGGTGTATGTTTTGAGAATAGTTGGGAGAAACTATGCACTATCTCCAGAAAATCGTGCAAGGTGATTCTGGGAGTTATTGGGAAGGCACACGATTTGGTCAAACCATGCACATTTTAGGAGAAACTGTACAATTGGAGATAGTGGGGAAATAAAGCATTCAAGCCAGTTGTTTCTCAAGGTCTTCAGGCCACCTTAAGACCTTAGGGCCACCACAAGGCCTTCGGGCCACATGATGTAGATGTACCAGTCAGACTACAAGGGACAAGGCTTCAGATGAGGATCAGGGCAGGTGTGTTCACTAGAGTAGAGCTAGCCGGAATTGGAAGAATGAGAGGGTATGGCATTGTCATCGATACTAGACATGTGCAACTTTGCATATGACAACAAGCCGACCATCCCTGCGAAGGTGGAGTGTTGATATCATGACATGTGCTGGGGATGAGCAGTTCCAAGTTGTCTTGTCCGGGTGATTCCATCTAAGACCTACGGGTCATGTAATTGTCTCTAAGACTTCGGGTCTTGTAAGGGTTCCACCTCACCCCTTGAAAGGTGGATTATCAAAAATAGTAAAAACAATGAAGGCCTTCGGGCCATTCTGACCGAGATAGTGGGGGAAGCATAGTTGGCGCATGATTTTTCAAATCATGCAAGCCAATTGTGCAAGGTATTGGCCATGAGAAATTAATATTGCATGGTTGGTGTACAGTTTTTCAAACCGTGCAGCTACATGGATGATATCCAGTAGCATGTGCACGGTTGGTGCACGGTTTGAAAAATTGGGCAGCCTAACCATGTGACATGCATTAAATGCTCTGAAAATGAGTCTTTGACTTGGATTAAGGCCCCAAAACTCTCTCTCTCTTTTTATTCTTCTCTCTTAGGCTCTCGAACTCTTCTTCGCTCCTAGACATCCTTTGTTATTCCCTTTGATCTGGAAGTAAGTTTTAGTGAATCTAAGAGTGTTGGAACTTCGGAATCAATGGTAGGTCATTATTTTCTCTCTTTCTTCTTAGATCTTTTCATCTTCTCCCACTCAAAATGTTAGATCTATTTTATTACAGATAGATCTATGATCCTTGTTGTGTTCTTGATGAGATCTTGTTGGATCTAATGAAGGAAAGAAGATTCAAGGGCAGATCTAGAGGTTTCCTTGTTATGTTCTTCATTGTTGTTAGTCATTGAGAGGGAGGTGGCTTCTCTCTCATTCTAGTTGTTCTAGAACTTGAAGACTTGGTGTTTAAATTCTTCTCTCTCTAATTTTATTGGAAAATTATCTTGGTTTTAGTACCTAAATCATTGGTTTTGAAATGATGCTCATAAGGTGTTTGATGAAATGTTTGAAAAAAGTGGTTTTCAAAAAAAAATATGGAATAATTTGATATAACTTGGCATACATTGTGGCATGTGTTCATGCACATTTGGGATATATCATGATCTGAAGTGCCACCATTAATAAGGAAAACATGGGACAAATCATGGTCAGAAGTGTCACCGTCAAATCGGTTAACCAAGCGACGACTTGGTGAAAGGTTGACTCACCACTCACGAGTATATGAAGGCCTATGGTTTCATGTGCACTCACGTGCGCGCATGTGTGTGTGTGTGTGAACATGGGATGATTATGCCAAGTGATGAGAAATGGTGATGAAACTTTGTTTAATGTTTTCTTACATGGAACTTATTAAAGACTTTGCAATATACTGTTTATCTGCTTCTCTTGTGTTTTGTATAAAATGTGATAACTTGTTCTTATCCCAGTGGCATATGTTGGGAATTACCTACTTACTTTATACTCACCATCTGCTTGGGCACATTGGTGCGTTTGCATATATTGCATACTAAGACACGGGTAAGTGCAAGGTGTTACACTTCGATGCATCATGATACTTCCTCAATGGGTGTTCAAAGCTTGGAGATCTCTCTTGGTGTCATAAAAGTGATGCCACTTTGATGTTACTGCGTTTAGATGTCCTTTGGTTTCCCTTTGGTTTCTTGATTTTTCTTTTATTACTTTTTCATTGCTACTATGATGTGATTGCGCATTGGTTTATATTTGAGTTGTATCCCATGCATCACATAGGTGGTTTGGTTTGGATTTTTTCTCATTTCGGTGTTTTGGTTCTTCATGGCAAATCATCCCCAAACTTTTTGATTTTTATTATCAATCTTCGATGTCTTTTTGAATTTTTTTATTGTTCATTGATGTTTTTTTGAAATTTATTTTCAGTCTTTGATGTCTTGAGAATATCAACTAAGTTAGTGGTGCTTCTCTCGTATCAAGTGGGGATGTTACAATTTGAAAACACTAGAAAATCAAGATTTTCAGAATAAATATATTTTAAATAAATGAACAAATATCAGAGTAAATATTATGATAGATTGAAATAAAATCAGACGCTGCTAATGATCCATAACATCATGATCACACATGGATCATCATTCAATCAGCGATAAAAGGAGGACCATAACATTGCATTGGAATTGAAATAGCTAGGCATAGCTCTTGGCCGAGGGATGAGCTCCACCAAACAAACACAGCGCACATTGCACAATAAACCAGTACGCACGCTTTTCATGCGACGCTGAAAGAACTAACAGTGTTCTCCACGAACCTCCTCGCCCCCTTGAACCATCTCTTGTCCCCGGCCTGCACCTTGCAGATGTACAGCTTCCCGTCCGACACGGTGGCCGTGATCAGCTGGTGCTTCCCGCCCTCATCCCCGTCCGCCGTCCTCGTCAGCACCGACACGTTGTAGTAAGCCTTCCCGTTTATCACCGGCGTCGACGCATCCAAGATATTCGCCATCGCCACCGCGTCCTTCTCAAAACCACCCTGCACGCGCAAAAAAACAGAGAAAAACCAGAGAACTCGGGGATCGTAGGAGAAGTCGAACCAAAACCGATGGGATTCACCGAAAAAAGGGGAAGGAAGTTACCTCAGATTGAGTCCTGCCGAAGTAGGCCTGCTTCCCCAGCAAATAACCCACCTGCAAAGCGAACATCGCAAGACCCGTGATTCTTTCAAGGAAGACGGGCTTGATTTGTTAAAACATACCTGTGAGAGGAACTCTTCGGGGGATCCAAAGTCAGTAATGGATTTCTTGGTGGTCGGCTGGACCAGGACGGAGACGTTGCTGTTGGAATCGAAATTGTCTTCGTATCTCAACACCTGACCCGGGAATTCCACCTCCTTGCTTGGATTCCATTTTGATGGAATGGAGAGCTTGAATCCTTCCCCGTTGTAAGGCAAAAAGTCTGTGTTCGTCTTAGGCTTGCCAAAAATGTTGGCTGCGGTGAAATTTACAGTAAAACCATGTCAATTGCAGGCCAACAGGCCCGTGCTAGTCATGACAATCAAATCGCCAACAGTTCGCATATGTGTTGAGCTTATGAGATTTCTAGGGTTACAGAAATTCAAATAACTGATTCGGATCCACGCTGAAACAAAAGAAATTAGGACAGAGAGGGGAGGGTGGAAGACGAAGAGGAACCTGATTCGCCGTAGGCGGCGTCGGCTGGGGCAGCTTTGGATCCAACGGCAGCGGCTCCAATAAGCACAGTGAGTGCAAGCCGCCTGGATAAGAAGGCTCCAGCGCCGGCGTTTTTCTCTGAATCGTCAACGGCAGCGGCGTCGGCCTGCTTCTGAGCCCGGCACAGAATAGAGACGGCCCTGGTGGTAGAAATGTGGCGCTGCGATGGGGATCGAACGGAGGAGGTCGTGGGCAGTGCGTTTGGGTGCAAGAAGCACGCAGTTGAGGCCATGGAAGCAGTCAGCAGGGGGGAGGGGGCGGGATCGAAGGGAAGAAGAGGCACGGCCCGTGGGTGAGAGGAGGTGTCTTCTTGGAGAGGGCAGATTAGCTCGCCAAACAACGAGCGGATCAGATTTTTGATCGTTGGATAAGGTTCTATTTGTTGTACGTTTGCCACGTGGCACGCGTGATCATTCTGCCACGTAGATTATAAGGATCCCTCTAAAATAAACACACCAAATTGAAAATAGTATCCTGGATCATTCAATCCAATAAGATCAGATTATGTTTTAAAAATACCTTGTGAAATTGATCGAACTCTATTGATACCCGGAATTTCGAAATTGAGAATAAATGAACAATAGATATGATACACATTATTGATGAAACATGCGTCGAATATTCACATGACGATAACGATTACAAATAAAAATACAAATATAAGAGAAAAACGAGAATAAGCACAATACAGAGTCTAAGAAGTTCACTCATTTCATCATCACGTAGTCATATATATAGAGCACATGTGATATGATACAACAATTAAGAGTAATCTCTATCATGTTTAATCCGGTTGAAATTCAGAAACCAAAAGTTTAGGCATATGAAAGGCTTTGTTGGGAATCAAGGATTCATCATAATTATTATCATTATGACTTCCACATATTAACAATCCATAACACTCTACACATCTACCATTTATCAACGCACAAAAAGGGTACAAAAAGGGTTTTATCAGCGTTGAAAAAGGGTTGATGTTGTAAGCATATTTAAAAGTTGATTTCTTTTCTAAGTGTTAAAAAAACGTTGATAAAAACAAACTTTATCAATATTTTTGTTAGTGTTGATAAATGGTGTTTTTATCATCGATAGTTTCATCGTCGTTTTTTAGTGTAGATAAAATACCAATTTATTAGTGTTAAAATTATCGTTGATAAAATGAGGATTTATCAACACTAATATTTTTTTTCCCGAGTTCAGCACCCACCCAACCACCATTATCATCATTCGCCAAACACCTTTATCAACACCCCTCCACCCCCACCGCTAGCCAACCCCCTTTATCAACGCTCCCCCGCCCCACACCGCTTGCGCGTGCCTTTATTAGTGATCATCAACCCTCACACCTGCGTGCACCTATCGAGATTTGAACACCTGAACTCTACCTTCGCGTGTTTGTGCTTTATTGTTGTTTCATGTTATTTTCTTCTATATTTTATGATATATTTATTTATTTATATATATTTAGATACATCTTTTTTATCCATATGTGTGTGTGTGTGTGTGTTTGTGTGTGTGTAATTGTTCTTAAATACATTTATAAAATATACGTGTGTGTTTGTGCGTCTCTCTCTCTCTCTCTCTGTGTGTGTAATTTTTTATACATATGTGTGTCTATATAAATAAATAAATATATATATATATATTAATATTTATTTACATATATTAGAATGTACACATAAATATATATTTGTTTGTTAATACACACACACACACACACACACACTCATATTTATATATAAACATTTTATATACACGTGTATAGGTATATACACATTCATACATTTTTAATTTAAATAAAACAGATAATAAATATTTATTTTCATATGGTTTATATATCTTAAAATACATTTTATACGTAAATATGTTTAAATATTTATTTATAAAATTAAATATTTATATATAAATATATACATATGTGTATGCATATGCATATACTTAATTACAAATAACACTGCAATATTAAAGAGTAAAATTTCAACACCATAATATCAATATGAGTGTAGCCCCTAGGAATAAATTCAGTCTCCATCGAAAAAAGACAAGAAGACCCTCTCAAACGAAGTTGAAATCCTATCAAATATTAAAAAATTTGGGCATCCCAGCTAAAAAATCAACTTTGAAGGTCTTCCAAACCTTTTTTAATTTCAAAAAATAGTGATCGCGGTATTCCCGATCAATATGGTGTAGATCTTTTCACATACTTCGATTTGATAAGAGGTAGAGCCCAAGGTGTAGCATCACCGGTTTCTGGTATGTAACCCTTTCTTTATGCCTTATAAGTATATAAAGTTTAAGGGTGAAGCTTGGGAGAGTTTGAAGAACTTTTTGAGGGTTTTTGAGACTTTTCTACAGGTGCACAGGTGGTGCACAATTTGTGGAAACTGTGCAACACTTGTAGGTAACCGTGCACAGTGAGACAGGGGCTAAAGAGAAGGTGCACGGGCGGCGCACGGTTTGTCCAAACCGTATGGATACTTAGAAGAAACCATGTGCTTTGAAATGTGGTTTTGGACTTTTTGAGGTAGTGTCTTCGGCACAGTTGACACACGGTTTGGGGACCATGTAAGGCAATCGTGTGAGGTCCATCTTTAAGGTAGTGTCTAGAGCACGATTAGCACACAATTTGCCTAACCGTGTGACTAAACCGTGCACGGTTCAAAATTTAGATCCTTAAATTGTGGATATAACTCGTTTTACCTCTAATTGCCTTGTTTTTCCCCAAAATGGACCTAACTCGGGATTTTGCACTCTCAAAGGTCAAGGAAGGTTCTTCCATCGATCCGGAGGTGATCCGAAGGATTTCCTTGGTGATTTAAAGCTGGATTCTTGCAGTATGTGATCGTTCTTCGTCATTCTAGATGTGTTTTTTTAAATATACTTCACCCTCTCTCTCTCTCTCTCTCAGTTTCTTAGATCTATGCCTATTGTGGGTTGATCTAAGGTCGTGGATACTAAATATGTTTAGATTTAGATTTGTTAATGATAAGGGAGGAGATCTAATGCGGGTTCATGGAGTTTCAACCCGGTTTGTGATGTTTTTCATGTCATTTATTGTTTTCGCCAAAACTCTCAAGGTAGGTGGCTTTACTCTCGACTCCTCTTGCTAGAACCGATTGACATAGTTTCAAATTGATTTAATTGATTGAAATTGATTGTGAAATTGTGGTGCAAAACATGATATAAATCCTCTTTAGTGACGATTTATGTTTTTTTGGGTGAAATTGTGGAATTGTAGTATTTTGTTGTGCAAAGTGTTCTGGTTTCTTTATTTTAAAATGCAGATTTTAAAATATGTCTTTGCTGGATTTTTGAAATGGATTGTTGGGAAAAGGTTTTCAATAAAAAGGTTGTTTCATTGAAATGGTTTTGACATGTTTGGATTGACATGATTTTTGGGCATACTTAGTGTGTGTGTTTATATTGCATTTACGAGGCTTTGTTGAAATATGTAATGGCCCGGACCTCTTCGGTCCATTTTTTTGTGAAAATATGGTGTTTGAGGTGTTCCAGGAGGTCAAGGTGACTTATCCCCAACACTTTTCCAATTATCCAGTTCAGTGAACAGTTCCATCAGTGGACAGTTCTATCAGTAACCTCTAACGGTAACCACTCTTTCCTTTGCCAAATTTCCAATTCTGTGAACAGTTCCATCGGTGAACAGTTCTATCAGTAAGCTCTAACGGTAACCTCTCTTTCCATTGCCAAATTTCCAATTTTGTGAACAGTTCCATCGGTGAACAGTTCTAACGATAACCTCTCCCTCCTTTTCCAAATTTCCAATTCTGTGAATAGTTCCATCGGTGAACAGTTCTATCAGTAACCTCTAATAGTAACCTCTAATAGTAACCTCTCTTTCCTTTGTCAAATTTCCAATTCTTTGAAGAGTTCCATCGGTGAACAGTTCTATCGGTAACCTCTATCGGTAACCTCTAACGGTAACCTACATTTCCTTTATCAAATTTTGAGTTCTGTGAACAGTGTTTCCAGACAGTGAGGTTCTAACAGCAACCTCTATTTCCTTTTCCAAATTTCAAGTTCAAGAACAATGTTTCCAGACAGTGAGGTTCTAACAGCAACCTCTATTTCCTTTTCCAATTTCGAGTTCACAAACAATGTTTCCAGACAGTGAGGTTCTAACAGCAGCCTCTATTTCCTTTGCCAAATTTCGAGTTCATGAACAGTGTTTCCAGACAGTGAGGTTCTAACAGCAACCTCTATTTCCTTTGCCAAATTTCGAGTTCATGAACAGTGTTTCTAGACAGTGAGGTTCTAACAGCAACCTCTATTTCCTTCGCTAAATTTTGAGTTCATGAACAGTGTTTCCAGACAGTGAGGTTTTAATAGAAACCTCTATTTCCTTTGCCAAATTTCGAGTTCATGAATAGTGTTTCTAGACAGTGAGGTTTTAACATCAACCTCTATTTCCTTTTCCAAATTTCAAGTTCATGAACAGTGTTTCCAAACAATGAGGTTCTAACAGCAACCTCTATTTCCTTTTCCAAATTTCAAGTTCATGAACAGTGTTTCCAGAATAGTGAGATTCTAATAGCAACCTCTATTTCCTTTTCCAAATTTCGAATTTGTGAACAGTGATTCCAGAATGGTGACTTTCTAACTGTCACCTCTTCTTTCCTTTGCCAAATTTCGAGTCTGTGAACAGTGTTTCCAGAACGGTGACCTTCTAACTATCACCTCTTCTTTCTTTTGCCAAATTTTGAGTCTGTGAATAGTGTTTCCAGAACGGTGACCTTCTAACTGTCACCTCTTCTTTCCTTTTCCAAATTTTGAGTATGTGAATAGTGTTTCTAGCTTCCAACAGTTTCGCCCCTTGGACGTTTCCTTTGACGTAAAATACATTTAAAGAATTATTTTAAGGACTATAAGGCCGATTCAAAGTCCATAAATCCTATATTAATTATTCCTAAGTCTTGGGATGTTTTTACTTGGTCAAACCGCGTGGTTTAATGTGATCCTCTTTTAATGGGATATCAATCGTATCTTAAACTGCTGCTCCATTAAATCTTCTAAAGGGACGGGATATCTTCCTCCCTAATTCTTCCTCTCTTCTCTCGGCTATGAGACACTAGAACCTTTCTATCCTTCTCATAGGAGTTGAACAATCAATCATTCCTCCTTGGATTGGTTTTACTCTGTCTTGATGCCACCAAGCTGTATCGATCAATCTTCGATATAAGGTATGTTTTATCGTCGTTCTTTTGGGGTTCATCTTCTCCTGTTTCTCCTTTCCATTATTATAGCATGTAACCTCCATGCTTCTAATGGGGGTTTTCTTGGGTTTCGGTTGGTGCGGTCGTACCATGACATCCTCAGGTGGATGCAGTTGATGCGAGAGGAGGATCGTGACCCGTTGGGTGGATAAAGAACGTCAAGAACTGTTTGAGGTAGGGGATCCGTTGCTTCTATTTTCTTTTACGTGCAACTATATTGTTAGCATGTTTTATCCCACTGGACCACAATGGAATTGACATAATAAATTTTTGAACCGGATAAATAAATTGATATCGGTCGTATGTTATTGCCCCTTGTTTTCTAGATAGTGTGATATCCATGCTTTCTTCGTTTAGTTGTTCGTTCTTGATGAAAATCGGTAAAGAATGTAAATTGGAATTAATTGATAATTGTTGGCTATGGATAAAGAGGCATGTAAATGAATCTGGTTCTTCTTGTTTTAATTTTATGTTAATCAAATTGGTTCAGTAAGCAAGTTTAATTATTTGTGATAGCTTATTGATTAGGTTTCCCGAATTTTGGAACCTATGAATAATAAATCTGTTAATTCAAGATGGATTAAAGAACTGATTGTTTGATAATTCCTTGAAGGGTTTTGAGTTACCCTCTTGATTGTTAAAGGGACAAGATCCCAATTGATGTGATGTTTGTTTTCATGCTTCTTGTGCTGTGATGTGATCCTGAATGGCCGTTGTGATATGTGGGGGCATGGAGGCTTATGGTTGTGGCAGCAGATGACGCCTAGAGTGGCGAGATGCATCGGTTTATACATGTGGGTGTCGGGGAGGACACTAGAGATGATGGAATGGGATGTCTATGATTGTTGGATGCTTGCTGATTTTGATTGGTTGTTTATCTACTTTAATTTTCTCCACTACTCAAGGCAGTTGGTCTTACTTACCCTTCTTTCGAAAGAGGTGAAGACACGCGGGGTATGCCACGTGCTTTCCATGTTTTGATTCTCAAGGGAGGATGGGTATATGATCTTTCTATAACTGGAAAAGACTCGACGGGTAGTACATCTACTCACCGTGTTGAGCCCCCTTGTGTTTAGTAGCATAGAATGTTTTTCTAGAATGCTTAGGAATATGGGAAAGTAATTCTATAATGAATAATTGAATAAATGGTGTTAACCCATGGGGTTGGAGTTTACTGGAACATAATGATGAGGTTGTAATTTTGAAGCAACAATGGAATTTGGGTGTGATGCTAATGAAATTTAATATAGAATTGTCTTTGGTTAATTAATGTTTAAGGAATTAATTAACGTAAAGTGAAACTAATAAAAAGGTAATGAAATAATTTATTAAAGCTCTTTAAATGGGTATGTGCTTATAGGATACCTAGTCTTATAAGTAGTAGCCCGAAGTCTGAGAGGCGTTAGCTGCAGTTGTGTCTAAGACTAGGTTATGCCCATAACATGGTTGTGAGATATAGTATATCTTGTACTTTTTGTGTTTCTATACGCTACTCCACCCTTTCAGTAAGGGAAACTGACACCCCGGGGATTCTGAGCCTTGTGGGGGTGTTTTCCCCAACATTCTGGTGGGAGGATGGATGACTGACTACCCCCTTTGTCCCCACTCTCTTCTCTTGGTAGTTACTTGTGCTGGTAGGCACATTGGTTAGTTTTCCCCATATATGTGTGTAGAGGGCTGTAATGGCTTGTGGTTATTCACACACATATATTCTGGATATAGTTTTCTATGGACTACTATAGGTGTAACATGTATAGGCTGTGATGGCTTGAGGATCCTTACTCGGTGTATGGGATGTAATGGCTTGAGGTATAATACCTGACGCATGATACACGTTATGTGAGATGTGGTGGCTCCCGGAACTACCTAGTTACTTTGGTGTGTGGACGTGGTGGTTTTGTTGCATGAGTTGCATATTGTGGTGCTTCGCCCAGGTGTCTGCAGGCAAGCCTTTTTGGAGAGAGATGCTAAGGACGTGCGACGTTGGGGAAAAGTGGAAAACCAGTGGGGAAGTAGTAGCGGGGTACCCTTAATATTCTTTATTATATGATATATTCTTGTATGCATTACTTGGTGAGTGTAGCCATGATGAGGTTGGAAACTTAGTATACCTGTTTAGGGGACGAGTTAGTTTCACTTATTGTTCACTGTGATTTAGCATGCTTTCCTTACTTTTTCACGAGAGGCTTTGGGGAGGATCCTACTGATTATACTATTATACTCACCCTATGTATATATAAACCGTTTTTCAGGTCACTTGGAGCAGGTTGTAGATCAGGCTGGTTACTACTAGCTTGTGGTTGCAGGAGCTGTTCGGGCTTGTGGTTGCTGCTGTTTTACTTTCTCTTGGGTACTTGCGGTTTTTCCCTTCCAGTTGTAGTACTTTTTCATGACATTACATTTGAACACTTGGGTTTTCTTTTATATTTCAGTTCTAAGTTGGAGTTGGTTGGTGTCTATCTTATCTCTCTTTTCCGCATGTGTTCTCTTAGAGGGTAATGCCTCCCATTTGTGTGTTTACTATACCCTCAGTGCTAGTCTCCAACCTGGGGCCTACTGGAGGTGGGACTCGGGGGGTCATTATCTCCCTTCTCACATTTCCAGCCCAGGAGGTGTTCACTTTGTGGGGAGGGGGTCATGACAGAGTTGTATCATAGATCTAGTTGAGGGATAGGATGGAGTTTGGAGTTAGGCCCAGGTGAGGTTTCATGGGTAGGTAGGGAAACAATGTCATTCATGTTTATCAAGTGAGGTAAACACTGGAGACCGGCTGAGAAATAGGCATTTAGGCCCCCTATGATCTAATGTACGAACATTTAAGTTTACAATGAATACTAAACAAGGTGATACTAGTTGCAGGGTAGAGATCTAGGAAATGATCATGCATCATTCTTCTTTGTGCCTGTGTTTGAATGGGTAGACCTTGGGATAGGTTAACCTAAAATGAATAAAAGAACACAATTAATTAATTAATGTTGAGACTTTCATATTCCAGGATTAGGAGCTCTAACAGTTTGCTATTTTACAGGTATGGCTCCAGGTCGACGCCCTTGTCAGGTTTGCGTAGAAAATGTCCAACTGGCTATTCCAGTAGATCTCCGCAGGGTAGAGGTTGACAACGATGACACTTAGAGGAATACACTCCGAGAGTTTCAGCGCCAAAGTCTGCAGAAGTATGAGGGCTCCGTTTCAGATTTAGTCACGGAAGACTGGTTGGAGGAGGTCGAGATAGGATTCAGTTCGATCCATGCTCAGAAGAAGCACTGGGTGTCCTTGGTTGTGACGATGCTACGTGGAGCAGCGAGACAATGGTGGTTCTTATTCCTCAGGGATCGTGAGGAGTCAACGATCTCATGGGAGGAGTTCTAAGACAGGTTTAGAGTCGAGTTTCTTTCTTCTACTGCGAAGGCGTCCAGTCGCCAAGAGCTTGTTACCCTTCGACAGGGGAGCTCCAATGTTCAAGAGTTTGGAATCCATTTCATGAACCTTTTACGATATGCTTCAGACCTGTTACTATATGAGGAGGCCAGAGCAAGGCATTTCGAGGAGGCTTTGCATCCATAGATCTAGTGTCAAGTCACCCCATTTATGCTGAAAATATATCTTGAGGTGCTAGAGAGGGCGGAGGTTGTCGAGAGGACTTTGTCCAGGACCAGATCATCATGAGAGGGGAATCAGCATGATTCCTCATGAAGCAGAGTTGTGGTCTGGGGTTCTCGGTTTTCAGGGCAGAAGAGTTTCTGTTCAGCAGGGGGTAGGTCCCAACCCTTCACATCTTGTTTCTCTAGAGGCAGAAACTCTCAAGCCTATGCCAAGGGATCGAGTTCTTGTTTTTCTTGTGGTGTTCGTGGTCATCAGTAGTGGGAGTGCCCAACCTTTCAGAGCGGTCATCGTGCACCAGGTGCTATGCTTCAGGTTCCTCCGTTGAGGCAGTTCCAGCCGAGGCAGCGGTAGCCGGTTGCACCAGCTTTAGATCAGCAGAGGGTAGATGGGGTAGGCAGAGGATAGCCCCATGATGCTCTCCATACTTAGAGAGAAGAGCGCGACCATGGTGGTGGTCGTCATCAGGGTCAGAGAGGTCATGGAGGAGGTCGTGGTCAGCTTCATGCTCTAGCGTTGCCAGCTCTAGGTGAGCTAGATGTCGTTCGAGGTGCCCTTTGCTTGTTTTCTACCTTGGTGTATACCTTGTTTGATTTAGGAGCGAAACAGTTCTTCATATCACCTACCTTGGTCCATGATTTGGGACTTGAGGTAGAGAGGCTTCCAGTGCCCTTGGCGTTGACTACGCTAGTTGGAGGTCAAGCCGACTTGTTTGAAGTATGTAGAGACTGTGAGCTAGTGTTGGGGCAACACCGCTCTTGGGGAGATTTCCTATGTTTACAAATACAACCATATGATGTCATAATTGACATAAATTGGTTGTATTCGGTGCAGACTATCACGGATTGCTTCCGGAAGAAGGCTATTTTCATTGGTGCAGATGGAGAGGAAATGGTGTTTGTTGGCAAGCGAGATCCTCTAATGGGTCATAGGCATGTTTTGTCCTTATCATCCATGATGGCTGAGATGATGATGAGTTCTTCAGAGGTTCAACAATTGGCGTTTCCTAGAGTCGTAGAAGAGTACCCTGCTGTCTTTACAAAAGAGGTTGTAGCATTACCCCCTCGACGAGAGATCGAGTTTGGGATTGAGCTATAACTAGGAGCATCTCCTATCTCTATGTATCCATATAGGATAACCCCTTCTGAGTTACGAGAGCTTCATATAAATCTTGATGGTCTGTTACAATGTGGTTTTGTTCATCCAAGTGTGTCGCTGTGGGGTGAAACGGTTTTGTTTGTGAAGAAGGCTGACAGCAGTTTGCGGTTGTGTGTCGATTATCGTCACTTAAACAAAGTGACAATAAAGAATCGCTATCCTCTTCCGCGAATTGATGATTTATTCGATCAACTGAAGGGTGCAAGTTGGTTCTCAAAGATCGAATTATGGTCAGGATATCATCATATGCGTGTGAAGGATGAGGATACCCCGAAGACTGATTTCCATTGTAGTCATGGGCATTATGAGTTCATTGTAATTCCGTTTGGCGTGACGAATGCTCCAGCTATATTCATGGGATTGATGAATGCTGTGTTCTGTGATGTAACGTCCCGGACCCGGGTGCCACGCAACGGGTGCCCCGAGCCCGGTTTTCCACATGACCTCAAGCGCATTTCCCCAAACGCCAGAGGCTGCCGACTAACAGCGAGGGCCCATGTCTGATAGTGGGGAAACTATGCTCTCATTTATCAAAGTGTAGCGCAGCGGAATATAAAATAAAACATGCAACAACAGCAGAAGCAGTAAACCATACACAACTGAAATAAACAACAGTAGTGGATATAACCATCAGTATATATAAAATAATGATACATGTCTCAAGTTCTAAGAAAACAGCCAGAACATGTTATACGTCGATACAATTCAAAAAAATACAGAGTACAACAAAACAAGAAAAATAGCTGGCAACGGCATCACGAGCCTAGGCTCGGTCCCATGCCCTCCTACTCCTCAGCAACATTCAAGTACCTGTATAGGGACTCTTGCCCCTATCTACACCTACAGAAACATAATCTGTTTAGGCCTAAAAGCGTGACCCAAACAGGGTGTGAGAAATATATTTCATTAGACACCCACCAAAGGCCCGTGCCCAACTGCGTGCTAACATGCAACAATAGTGTGCAGTAGTAAAATGCAATAAGGGAAGCATTACTCAAAAGTAACTAACTTAACAGTTAAATTTCCATTTAATTATTTATTTAATCCATTTTATATAAGAAATCACCACAGTGCATTTCTAAGTAAACAACTAGTGTCCTCAGACACGTAAACTCCTACCCTCGGGTAACGAGTATCCAACACAAGAATCCGCCCTTGGGAATAACTGAATTTTTCCCTCAGGCATAGGTAGTGTCACCCACAGGCACAGAATCAACTGCCCATAGGCATAGAAGAAGTTTCCCTCAAGCCAAATAACTACGGCCCACAGGCTGAATAGTGCAGTGCCCATAGACTAATCACAACAGCGCCCTCAGGCTAAACAGGTAAACGGGCCATGCCCAACATGTCAAATGTAGTAAATAAGCAATTCCTCTCAAGGAAATTCTACAATTACTACTTCAAATTCATACCCTCGGGTATCCTGGCCAAACGGCTAAATAGTGGAACACACCCCCGAGGTGGTTCCGGATCCAAGCAACGATCCTAACCAGCATTTTATTATCACAATTTAATCACCTTTGCAATTCTAGGCATTAAATATAGCAACAAACTCAGCCACATGACACCCCAACATGGTTCGTGGCACAAAAACGCACAAAACACATGGCAGTTGGAAAAACAAACACCAAGCCACCTACCTTATACGCCAACGAACATTATACACGAACACTGACTCCAGAAACGCCCAAGAATGGCGTAGATCTGACGAATAACAAAACCCACTCAAAGGTAAATAACTTCAGTTAGGAGAAGAATTGTTCAGAAGCGGCCAAGGTGGTGGAAGCCCTTACTCGTGCGGTTCCAACGGGATCGTCCGAGGTAGAAACCGGTTCCAGACGAACACCTGGTGGATCTTCAAAGGTTCAGACTCCTCCTTTGGCTCCAAATCGGCTCAAGTGTCTCCTCTGCCAAATGAGGAGGCTACTGCCTGTTTTAAGCCAAAAAAACAAAGTACACGGCGTGTACTTCTGAGTACACGGTATGTACTTCTTTCATTTAACTGTTCCTCTGGCAGCACCACCGCACTATTCATCTGTCGACATGAGTACATGGCATGTACTCCCGAATACACGGCGTGTACTGTTTCCCAGCTGGCGGCTGCTCCACCGCCTTACTGTTTAAGCCTACCGACTGACTACATGGCGTGTAAGGTACCACTACACGGTGTGTA
Organism: Viscum album; assembly: GCA_963277665.1. Classification (NCBI taxonomy): domain Eukaryota; kingdom Viridiplantae; phylum Streptophyta; class Magnoliopsida; order Santalales; family Viscaceae; genus Viscum; species Viscum album. The sequence goes on along the minus strand of OY728133.1, from coordinate 456,454,530 downwards.
GTCGGTTCCTACACCCCTCATCGCCAACATGGCTACACGCCCCGTGTACCCATTCCACATGGCCAAAAGTACACGGCGTATGGAAAAGTACATGGCGTGTAGTTCCAAAATTTAGGATTTTTCTCCATTTTCCATATTTTCTCGAAAACACTTAAGGAAAAGGAAAAAGAATAAGCCCGTACCTCAAAAATAAGAACCAGGTTCTTACAAACTTCCCCCCTTATAGCAATTCGTCCCCAAATTGCCCTTCCCAGGGTGGAGAAAATAAAGCTCAGAACAGCTCTGACCACTAAGCATGTATGTTGGCCTCCCGCTCCCAGGTCTCGTCCTGCACTCTCCCATGCTGCCATAGCACCCGTACGAGAGGAACTGACCGGCCTTAGAGAACCTTCGTTCTCCTGTCAACGATACAAACCAGATGATCCTCAAAGGATGAATCTTCCTCCAGCTCAACCTCCTCAGGATGAAAGATGTGAGACGGGTCTGAATGATAGCAACGCAACTGAGACACGTGGAAGACGTCGTGCATGGCTCGGTACCGCTGCGGTAAATGCAACCGATAGGCAACCAGCCCAACTCTCTCCATAATCTCGAATGGCCCCACATACCTCAGTGAAAGATTACCCTGTCTCCTGATCTACTTGTGTCCCAACCTCGGTGAAACATGCAAGAAAACATGATCCCCGACCACGAACTCTAAAGGTCGTCTGCGGCGATCAATATATGACTTCTGTCGAGACTGCGCGGTAGCCATCCGCTTTCGAATCAACTGGACCTGCTCAGATGTCTCCTGCACTAGCTATGGTGCCAGTAAAGCTGCCTCATCTGCCTCTAACTAGCACAAAGATGATCGGCATGGCCTACCATATAAAGCCTCATATGGTGCCATCTCAATAGTTGCCTAAAAACTATTATTATAGGAAAACTCGACTAAGGGTATATGATTCTCCCAAGAGCCCCCAAAGTCTAGGACGCATGCACGCAACATGTCCTCAAGCACCTGTATCGTACGCTCCGACTGGCCATCGGTCTGAGGGTGGTATGCTGTGCTCAGAAGCACCTGTGTACCTAGTTCCCTCTAAAAACTCCTGCCATAAACGAGACGTAAAGTGGGATTCCCTATCTGAAACGATAGAATGAGGGACCCCATGAAGATGTAAGATCTCTCGGATATACAGCCGTCCGAGCTCGTCCACACCGAATGTCTCCTTGATCGGCAAGAAGTGAGCTACCATTGTGAGTCTGTCCACAACAACCCACACGACGTCATTGCCACGTGTGACCTCGACAACCCAGTCACAAAATTCATCGCGACATCATCCAATTTCCACTCTGGAATGGGTAACTGTTGTAACAACCCAGCTGGTCTCTGATGCTCTACCTTCACCTGCTGACAGGTGGAACATCTCGTAACGAACCCAACTACATCTCTCTTCATACCTGGCCACCAGTACTGATGCCTCAAGTCACGGTACATCTTGGTAACCTCGGGATGAACTACCCAAGCCGAAGCATGAAACTCCCATATCAGATCCTCGCGTATATTCCCTGGAACCCATAATCGTCCATGGAAATGCAAAACCTCATAATCGCCTATTGCCCAACCAGGAGGAGGGTCCTCACTCGCCACCGACTCCCATAGAACTAGGCCTTCTGAATCCAATAGCTGCCTCATCCTCACTTTGTCCAGGAGGGTAGAAGTAACAGCTAAAGAGGAAAGATAAGTATGCCCCTGACCGTCGTACACCTCCAGATGCATCTCAGAGAACAAAGCCATAAGATCCCACTTACCACTGGCCTCCTTCACTGCCTGTATCTGAGTCTTTTCGTTCAGTGCATCAGCTACTGCATTACCTTTACCAGGTGTATAGGCAAGCTCAAAATCGAAGGACTGTAGGTACTCAACCCACCTTCTCTGCCTCAGATTCAGGTCACGCTGAGTAAAGATATACTTGAGGATTTTGTGGTCGGTGAAAACCACAAAATGCTCTCCCAACAGATAATGTCTCCAACAGCGCAATGCATTAACAACTGCAGCCAACTCGAGATCATGTGTCGGGTAATTCCTCTCATGTGAACTCAACTGTCGAGACCCGTACGCAACAAATCGGTCGCCCTGCATCAAAACTGCTCCCAGCCCAATCCCTGATGCATCACAGTAAACTGTATAGCTCTTCCCCTGCTCTGGGAGTATCAGGATCGGTGCTGATGTCAACCTTCCCTTCAGGTCCTGAAAAGCTGTCTCGCAAGCTTCTGAACAAACGAACTTCACACCATTCTTAGTCAGACCTATCAACGTTGTTGTTAAGCGGGAGAAGTCCTGTATGAAGTGTCTGTAGTAACCAACCAGCCCTAAGAAACTTCGTATCTCAAACATGTTCTTAGGCTGCTCCCAGGAAACTACTGCTCTCACCTTCTCTGGGTCTACTGCAACTCCTGCCTCTGAGATGATATGACCCGGGAAGTGAATCTAGTCCATCCAAAAGTGGCACTTCGAGAGCTTAGCATATAGCTAGTTCTCTCTCAGTGTACTCAATACGATCTCAAGATGGGTGGCATGGTCGTGTCGAGTGCAAGAGTACACCAATATGTCGTCCATGAATACTACCACAAATGAATAAAGATACAGATGGAACGCATGATTCATCAGATCCATGAAAACTGCTGGTGCGTTCGTCAGTCCGAACGGCATAATCAAGTACTCGTACAGACCATATATGCTCCGAAAAGCTGTAAGCGGTATATCCGACGGTCTCATGCGTAGCTGATGATATCCAGATCTCAAGTCAATCTTCGAGAACACGTGTGATCCACGAAGCTGATCAAAAATATAATCAATCCTTGGAAAAGGATATCGGTTCTTAATCGTCAACAGGTTCATATTCTGATAATCCACGCAATGTCTGAGGGTACCATCCGCCTTCTTTGAAAAAAGGACCGGAGAACCCCAAGGAGAAGTACTGGGTCAGATAAAGCCCTTCGCCTGTAACTCCTCTAACTACCTCTTGATCTCCTGCAACTCTGGTGTAGCCATCCTATAAGGAGGAATGGACACCGGTGCTTCTCCTGACACAAGCTCGATAGAGAAATCCACCTCTCGCACCGGAGGTAGACCTGAAAAGTCATCTGGGAAGACATCCCTGAAATGATAAACCAATGAAGGGAAATCTGTCTGACAAGTCCCCTGGTCATCCAGATATAAGCTCACAATCTGGGCTGTGACTCCACCTCACCCATGATGCTCTAGTCCAGCTTGACTCTCCTGAACATCTCGTTCGCCCTTGTATAGAAACTCTCCGCCCTCTGGTGACGTGAAACGCACCCTGCGACGATAGCAGTCTACAAAGGCTCGAAAGGGAACTAACCAGTCCATCCCGAGAATGAAGTCATAGCTCGTCATATCTAAGACATAGAGGTCCCAAATAAAGTGACACCCACCAACCTCAAGGGGGAACTCCTTACACTGACGCACACCGACCGTTCTAGTCCCCAACGGAGTGTCTAGCGTCATAATATCAGAAGAAGTAGAAACATAGAGCCCAAGGCTCTCCACAACGGGTACAGATATGAAACTATGCGTAGCACCCGTATCAAAAATAATAAAAGATAAGACAGAAGCTACTAGAATAGTACCTATGACTATCGAAGGTCCGGGATCCTGATCCTGCTGGGTCTGTTGCACTGCATATGCCTGCCCAGTGCCGCGACCCTGCGACATAGCCTGGCTACCCTGAGCTGTCCGGCCCTGCTGCCTCTGAGATCCTGGTGTCTGGCTACCACGACCACGACCACCATCCCTGCCTGCATGCCCGGACGTATTCCAGTTCCCTGACTGGTAAGAATCCACTTGTCCTTCTCCCGCACGCAGAGTCTGCACAGAACCCCTCTCACTAGCCACTGGTGGAAACGCCCTGCAAAAGCGCTGTAGATGACCCATATTGCCGCAAGCTCGACACTCCACTGGGTCTCGTGGACACTGTGGCCTCTTGTGCCCCTCTCTACCACACTGTTAGCACATAACCTGGCCACCTAAAGCATTCTTCTGACTGGTACTACTGCCCTGAGAGAAGTCCATCTGTCTCTTCTCTTGCCAGCAGAAATAATACCAGTAACTGGTGCTGAACCGCCCTGGCCCACACCACTCGATTCCCGCAGGTTTCTCTCTATAATCAACGCTTGGTTCAAAATTGCGTTTACAATAGGCAACCTGAAAACATTCACCAACGCTCGGATGTCATACCGAAGACCATCCTCAAAACGTCTGGCTCTCAGCGTCTCATCACCCACCATCACGGGTGAAAAACACTGAAGCTCTGTAAAACGAGCAGAATAGTCCACCACCGAAATAGCGCCCTACTGCAGATTCATGAACTCTCGAGATCTATCTTCCCTCAGCGTCTCTGGAAAGAATAAGTCATAGAAGAATTTCTTAAAATATTCCCACGCCATGTCTCTGTGATGCTCTGACTGGGTGGTAACATCCCACCACCTCTTGGTGGAATCACGCAGCATGTAAGTCACGAGCTTGACCCTCCGCCCTGGAGGCATCTTAAGATGATCGAAAATAGTCTGCATCGACCCCAACCAAGACTCCACAGCCTGTGGTCCGCCATCCCCTGAAAATGTAGGCGGATGCTGCTGCTGAAAGATACGAGTCAGCTCAGCCATAGATGTGGCAGCCTGCGGTGCTCCCTGAAAGGTCTGCATGAACTGCACAAAGCCTTCACAGAACTGCGCCTCCACGCCTGTCTCCGGTATAGCAGCTAGCGCCGCATCTGGCTCTGCTGGAGGATCAACTGGTAGCCCATGGCCCACCATCTCCAGAGTATAATCGTCGCCGCTCTCCTGGAGAACAACTCGCGGTCGTCGAGGAGACATGTCATTACAAGGTCAAAAGCATGCCTCAGATTCAAGATTATTATGACCAAACAGCAAAGGAACCACCAAGGAAACAAGAGGAAGAAGGCATTCAAATTTTAAAAACAATACTACACGGCATGTACAAGGACTACACGACGTGTACTTGACTTCCTTTCCCCCTTCCCGGGTCCTTCTACACGGCTAAGCCACACGACTTCCGTTCAACAAAACTACACGGCGTGTATAATATCTACACGGCATGTACAATGTTATTTTCCAACTGCCCGTGTTGTCTGTGACACAACCAACTACTCGGCTTGACACTACATGACGTGTTAGACCCACACACGGCATGTAATCCACCCCGTTTCCCAGCCACACGGCTAACACCACATGGTCTGTCCTCGAACAAGACTACACGACGTGTCCCACAGGTACACGGCGTGTTCAGGGAGAGGTGACACCGGCCCGTGTTGTTAGTTACACGATCGAGTCCCCAGGTCACACTACATGGCGTGTCTATCATTGACATGGCGTGTTCCGTCAAGGAGTTCACCGACCCGTGTTGTTAGTTACACGGCCAGACTCCGGGTCAACACTACACGGCGTGTACAAAAGCTACACGGCGTGTTTTACCCAATCTCTTCCCTTCCCCGTGTCACCACCCACACGGTTTGTGACACGGGAAGAGACTACATGGCGTGTATTTAGGGTACACGACGTGTACTCAAAAAGTTTTTTTTCTTCCCAAACAGAAGAACATACACAACGCGTATAAAAATACTACACGGCATGTATACTGCGTTTCCGGACAGTATGCCTCAGAAACTTCTCCGGAACCCAGAAAATACCGTAAAACAACACCTAAGTGTCAAATTCTGACCCGTGGGGGACCATACTCCCCAAAAATCAAAGTTTGACATATTATTTGTGTTATAACTAATAAACAATCAATGATCCACCAAATTCCGGTCAATGGGGGCCCATACTCCCCAAAAGCTGAAGTTTGGCGTCCATTCTATAAACAGGCTCAAACAAAATACCATATCACAAGGCAGGTATTTATCAAGAAGCTATCACAACAACATTCTTTATTAGCACAACAACTATCACAACATCATGCAATTTCAAATGCACCTACATGGCATGGAACTATGCATGACATGTGATATCTAGCATGTTCCTATATGATGCATGAGATGGCATACCCTCATCTCATCGGGTTGTAACTAAATAGAACCCACAAATAAAATATAAACTGCACAATATCAAAGTGAGTCACCCAACGGTGAAATCAAATCAACTGTAAAATTTGCAAAATCCAAAGAATTGCAAAATATGAGGTAGAATGGCTTTTCCCTATACACGGGTTAGCTATGCCCGGACACAGCTTATTACCAACTACCGTTCGTCCTATCCCTGACTACAGCTCCAACTAGTAAGTCAAAGAAAAGAAACCCCTTTGATACCACTTTGTAACGTCCCGGACCTAGGTGCCATGCAACGGGTGCCCCGAACCCGGTTCGCCACGTGACCTCAAGCGCATTTCCCCAAACACCAGAGGCTGCCGACTAGCAGCGAGGGCCCATGTATGATAGTGGGGAAACTATGCCCTCATTTATCAAAGTGCATCACAACAGAATATAAAATAAAACATGCAACGACAGCGGAAGCAGTAAACCATACACAACTGAAATAAACAACAACAGTGGATATAACCATCAGTATATATAAAATTATGCTACATGTCTCAAGTTCTAAGAAAACATCCAGAACATGTTATACGTCGATACAGTATAACAAAATACAGAGTACAACAAAACAAGAAAAACAGCTGGCAGCGGCATCGTGAGCCTAGGCTCGGTCCCATGCCCTCCTACTCCTCAGAAACAGTCAAGTACCTGTATAGGGACTCTTGCCCCTATCTACACTTGCAGAAACGTAATCTGTTTGGGCCGAAAAGTGTGACCCAAACAGGGTGTGAGAAATATATCTCAGTAGGCACCCACCAAAGGCCCGTGCCCAACTGCGTGCTAACATGCAACAATAGTGTGCAGTAGTAAAATGCAATAAGGTAAGCATTACTCAAAAGTAACTAACTTAACAGTTAAATTTCCATTTAATTATTCATTTAATCTATTTTATATAAGAAATCACCATAGTGCATTTCTAAGTAAACAACTAGTGTCCTCAAACACGTAAACTCCTACCCTCGGGTAATGAGTATCCAACACAAAAATATGCCCTGGGGCATAACCGAATTTTCCCTCAGGCGTAGGTAGTGTCACCCACAAGCACAGAATCAACTGCCCATAGGCACGGAAGAAGTTGCCCTCAGGCCGAATAACTACGGCCCACAGGCTAAATAGTGTAGTGCCCACAGGCTAATCACAACAGTGCCCTTAGGATAAATAGGTAAATGGGCCATGCCCAACATGTAAAATATAGTAAATAAGAAATTCATATCAAGGCAATTCTACAATTACTACTTCAAAGGCATACCCTCGGGTATCCTGGCCAAATGGATAAACAGTGGAACACACCCCTGGGGTGGTTCCGGATCCAAGAAATGATCCCAACCAGCATTTTATTATCACAATTTAATCACCTATGCAATTATAGGCATTAAATATAGAAATGGCCTTAGCCACACGACACCCCAACATGGGTTTGTGGCACAAAAACTCACAAAACACACGGCAGTTGGAAAAAAACACCAAGCCACCTACCTTATACGCCAACGAACGTTATACCCAAACGCTGACTTCAGAAATGCCCAAGAACAGTGTAGATCTGACGAAGAACAAAACCCACTCAAACGTAAATAACTTCAATTAGTAAAAGAATTGGTTAGAAGCGGCCAAGGAGGTGGAAGCCCTTACCCGTGCGATTCCAACGGGATCGTCCGAGGCGGAAACTGGTTCCAGACGAACACCTGGTGGATCTTCAAAGTTCCGGCCTCCTCCTTTGGCTCCAAATCGGCTCAAGTGTCTCCTCTGCCAAATGAGGAGGCTAATACCTGTTTTAAGCCAAAAAAATAAAGTACACGGCGTGTAATTCTGAGTACACGACATGTACTTCTTTCATTTAATTGTTCCTCCAGTGGCACCGCCATACTGTTCATCCGTCGACATGAGTACACGGCCTGTACTCTCGAGTACACGGCGTGTACTGTTGCCCAGCTGGAGGCTGCTCCACCGCCTTACTATTTAAGCCTGCCGACTGACTACACAATGTGTAAGGTACCACTACACGGTGTGTAGTCGGTTCCCACACCCCTCGTCGCCGACATGGCTACACACCCCGTGTACCCATTCCACACGGCTAAAAGTACACGACGTGTGTAAAAGTACATGACTTGTAGTTCCAAAATTTAGGATTTTTCCCCATTTTCCATATTTTCTCAAAAACACTCAAGGAAAAGGAAAAAGAAGAAACTCGTACCTCAAAAATTAGAAACGGGTTCTTACATGTGAGTTCTTGGACAAGTTCGTGGTAGTTTTCATCGATGACATCCTTGTGCAATCCACATCTGAGGAGGAGCATGCAGAGAAACTACAAGCCATTTTGGGAGTTCTTCATCAACATAAGCTGTTTGGGAAGTTTTCAAAGTGTGAGTTTTGGGCTCGAGAAGTCCGTTTCTTGGGGAATGTTATGTCATAATAGGGAGTAGTTGTGGATCCATTGAAGATAGAAGTAGTTGTGTCTTGGGTAGTCCCCAAGACAGTTTCAGAGGTGCGAAGTTTCCTTGGTCTCACAGGATACTACAGGAGGTTCATAGCCAATTTCTCACGAGTTGAGACTCATTTGACAACTTCGACCAAGAAGGATCAGGCATTCATATGGAATGATCAGTGTTAGGAAGATTTTTATTATCTAAAGGAGAAGTTAATAAGTGCTCCAGTTCTTTGTCTTCCAGCTGAGGGAGTTCAGTTTGATGTTTTCTGCGACGCTTAGCATATGGGGTTAGGTTGTGTTCTCATGTGGCAGAGGTCATTTGTTTCTTATGGGTCTTGGTAGTTGCGTCCCCATGAACCTAACTATTCCACCCATGATCTTGAGTTAGCAGCCGTGGTGTTTTCTCTGAAGTTGTGGAGACATTACCTCATTGGTGATCGCTTTGTGTTTTTCACCGATCATAATATTTTGAGGTATGTTTCATCCCAGCATGACCTGGACTTGTGACAACATTGGTAGATGGAGTTCTTACAAGAATACGAATTCAAGATATCATATACACCTGGAAAGGGGAATTTTGTAGATGATGCATTGATTCTAAAGTCATGTAGTGATGTTGTGCATGAATCTGATGATTCCTGGAGAGTAATGGAAGAGCTGTCAGCATTACATCTTGATATGAGAGAATTTGGGGGTAGAAGTTGTCTTTTTCAGATGATGGTACAATCATCCCTAATGCAGAAGGTGGAAGAGTCCTAGTTGGGTGATCTTGAGGTGGAGGTCTAGAGAGACTGAGTTGTTTGTGGTGAGGCCCCTGATTATTGGACTGAGGATGAACACCACCGAGTGTTGTATCACAGAAGGCTTTTTGTTCCTTTGATGATGCATGATATGGTTCTCATAGAGTTCTATAGTTCTCTTTTAGCGGTGCATCATGGCATGAAAAATATGTACTGAGCCTTGAGGAGCCATTTTTGGTGGCCTGGGCTAAAGCGTGCAGTTGCAGAGTTTGTGTCTCGATGTTTGGTTTGCCAGAAGGTGAAGGATGAACACCGTGTTCCTGGTGGTCTACTCTAGCCATTAGAGATTCCCCAGTAGAAGTGGGAGGAAATATCAATGGACTTTGTTACTGGTTTACCTTGAGCTCCAGGAGGACATGATGCTATTTGGGTGGTAGTGTATCGTTTAACAAAATCGGCCCACTTCAAAGCGATCAAGGAGTCGAGCTCAGTGGAAGTTTTGTCGAGGTAGTATATAGAGGAGGTGGTGAGACTTCATGGAGTCCCTAGTATTATCATTTCTGATCGAGATCCTCATTTTACCTCCAGGGTGTGGAGAGGTCTCCAACAAGCTTTTGGTTCTCAACTATGCCTTATCACTACTTTTCATCTTCAAATGGACGGTCAGACAGAGTGAACCATCCAGACTCTTGAAGACATGTTACGCTATTATGTTCTTGATTTTGGAGGCTCGTGGATAAGGAACTTACCCTTGGTGGAGTTCACTTAAAATAATAGTTTTCACTCCACCAGTGGTATGAAACCTTTTTAAGCCTTGTATGGTTGACCATTCCGTTCACTGTTGTGCTGGACTAGGGCCGGAGAGTTAGCAATTCTCAGACCGGAACTAGTGCAGAATACAACAGAGATGGTTCAGGTGATTCATGAGAGGATGAAGACAACAAAAGATCGCCAAAAATCATATACTAATCAAAGAAGGAGACCCTTAGAGTTTAATGTTGGGGATCATGTGTTTCTGAAGGTGAATCCCCATCGTGGGAAGCGAAGGTTTGGTCATGGAAGTAAGATTTCTCCCCGGTTTGTTGGGACTTTCGAGGTGCTAGCTTGTGTTGGAGATGTGGCGTATCGAGTAGCACTTCCCCCATAGATGAGTCGGATACATGATGTTTTCCATGTATCACAGTTCTGTCGTTATCTTCATGATGAATCTCACATCATTGATTGGGGAGAGATCGATGTTGATGATGATGCATCCTTTGAGGATCGAACTGTGAAGATTCAATACCGCAAGGAGAAGGTGTTGCGTGGGCGTTCTATCCCCTTGGTTCGTGTCTTATGGCCACATGGTGGCATGAAGGAGATTACATGGGAACGTGAGTCACAGATATGTGCTCAGTACCCAGAGTTGTTTGATGTTTAACTCTTTTAATGTATCGATGTAGCTTACGTGGTTATGAACCTTTCATGTTTATGAGATGGATCCCTTTTTTGTTTTTATGGCTTAAAGAGCACTATCATGGGTGCCCTCAAATGATTAATGTGTTTTTGGGGTACTTAGGTGCAGCAGAGTGGCTGACCAAGGTCGTCTCTCAAAGGAGAAAGTAGATTTAAAACAACTTTTTAAAGGTATTATAAAAATAAAATAAAAGAGAATAGAAACACTACCTGAAAGGATGGGGGTTGGTTATAGTTTATGAATCTAGAAGAAGTTTTCTGGAAGAATATTGTATTTTTTTGTTTTTAGTTTTGAAATGAATTTTGATTAAAATGACACAACAAGAAGATGTTTTTTTAGAAATCTATTTTAAAAGGTGCAATCGATCTAACTCTACCTCTTCATTCACTTATTAATAATTATCATTTAAATCAATATACACTTAATTATGATCCCCTAATTTGTTATCCATTGATCCCTACGAGAGTAAACTTAACCACAAAGATGAAATTACTTAAACCCTAGGTTAGCTTCGGAACACGCAATCGCATCACCCTGCTTTGATTGTTGTTCTAAGGATAGATTATGATTAGTGGTTAATTAGAGAATATATCCATTCTGGAAATGAGGATGAATTGTGTTTAGGGATTATATTTTAACTCTACAAATTTATCCCGTGTGATCTTGTATTACCGATTAAGATCGCGCTCTCACAATTTACACAAAATCTCGACCTCGCGTGTTTTGTATTAATTGTTCAATTGCTTGATTAGTTTCTTGTAATTTAAAAACATAATTCATGGATCATATTATGTGAATTACAGTAGCTCATTTATTCAAAATAATTAAATGAAGAAGGATAGAGGTCGATTGATTACTAAAAAGAACTACTCTTCCATGAGCGGTATAGTCATCGTGAAGACGTTTTTCATAAGCAAAGGATTGAAAGGGTAGAACCCAATATTGTCTCCACTCTTGATTCCAAACCAATTAAGAAGATTAAGAGAAGAATAAAAGGGAAGAACACAAAAGATTATTTGAAGAAAAATTCAAGAAACAAACATGAAATAAAATAAATACAAAGAAGAGGTGGGAGAGGAGAGCCTTTTTGGAAGAGAGGTTTGTACAAAGGCTTACTTATTAAAAGAGTTGTGAGGGGCTCCCAAGAGACACCATTTCGGACACACCTTCCCAAAGCCTCAAACAGCCCTCCCAAAGAGTTAAAAACTCCTTTAAATAGAGTTTGTGAGGGCTAGGGTTACATAACTTTTTAAGTGTGAAATGAAAAACTCGGAAAAATATTTTATTCTAAGTTTCACCGCCTAGTTTACCTTTAAAACGCGTGAATTAACCGGCCTTACAGAAGGATTATTTTTTCCAAATCATGTCCCCGATCTTTCCTCAAAATTTGGGCTCAATCCAAGCCTTGATGAAGAAGATATGACCCAAATATAGAAACCATGTCCATTCTGCCGAGTCCAGTCCACCATTGTTTTAATGGACCATTTAATCCATCCAAATGCACTTATTAGATCTAGTGTCCTGAATGAAAGTTGTATAAAATTAAGTTAGGAACACTGTTACAAAATTTCAAATTCAAATAATAAATTTAAAAATATTTATCTTCGAAATAATACAGTGCACAATAAAGGGTAAAACTTTAATTTTCACCAAATTTTCAAATGAATGATCAAATCCCAAATATTTTATAAATAAAAATATTTAACATAATGTGAGGAAATTATATCATTTATTATCAATAAAATATTAAACAAAATAGTGTTTTATCAACTCCCCCACACTTACCCTTTTTCACTCCTGGGCAAAACCTCATGTCAAGTAAACATCAATATCAATTCAAAACCAATTTTAAAACACATATCATTATGATCCATCAATTCCGCACCAAGAATAAAAAGATATCATGCCTCATAAAAAACCTTATTTCAAGTTCTCTATTAATACCATTAAATATATTTCCATTTCATTTATCCTCCCATGCACAAAACACTTACCTCGCTTGAATTTTCTCTCATCACTCAAATATCAATTTTATTTGCAATGTCTTTCTCATCCAAACTCATACAAGGGTCACCATAGGCTTGATAAATTACTACATCTCCACCCGATGTGATTCAAGTACATATGTTTATAATGAGGACTTTTCAGGGTTGTTCTGTGGCTTTCGGTTGGTAGGATTTAGATGTGAAAAATTCTGAGGCTGAATAAGGAGGGCTTGACTCTTTTTGAAGCAAAATTGCATTAATCTAATTTTCACTTAAATATGGTCTTCTCCTCACTCCACATAGTATCAATTCAGATCCATCGTCATGAAAAGTCATGAAAAGTTTACACCATTCATCATTTCAGCATCAAAAATGTAAATCTTCTCAAACATTATTTTCTTGAAAGCTCCATATGGGCACAACTTTCCACCTCAATTAGAAGCTCCAGAAAAGGAACAACTTCACTTGTCATGAAAGATCCAGAAAAGGCACAGATTTCAATATAATGACTTTCTTCAGCAGAAAACACATCTCTTCAGAATTTAATTTTCCACCCAAAGTATCACAGAATGTGGTGGCACAACACAAGATAGATCCCCACACACTTAAGCTCAACTAGATTATGAAATTTCACTTCAAGAGTTGGTTGGATAGGGAAAATTGGCTTGTAATGTGGCTAACCTAACAGGCTGTGCATGGCTTCTAAGGGCTACAAGGATTAAATATTCAAGGTAGGCCATTATAAAAAAGGATTCTTTGAAATAGGGGCTTTAATACCAAACAAATGCCTCAATCATTTAAACATAAGTACCTCAAAACCTCAAGTTTTGACAGGAATAGATCAAATTCTTGTTAAATCAAGCATGGTTTGGTTCTCTCAAGATGTGAGGTGAATGTAAAGAATATGAAAATAATGGTTCAGAAGCCTCATAGGAAAGTGATTTCAAATATAAAGACAGTGAGATGTGGCATGGGATTCAGAATTCAGTATACTTTTCATGAAATTACTAAATATTTGAACTTGAAACAAAGTCATTTCAGCATTCATTTAAGCTCAGTTTATTGGGATAAATTTTTTCACTCATTGATATGCATTTCAAAATTGTGATGAGAATCATTTCAACTCAAAAATTTCAAAAACACAAAGAAAATTGAAAAATAAACACACAAAATTTAAAAAACACACATTTTTTTTTGTTTTTTTTAAACATGAAAACAATTGAAATTACTAAACTAAAAGGTTCCCTCCCCCACACTTAAAATATTGCATTGTCCTCAATGTGAACCCATGAGATGATATATGCACATGAAATGCAGAATTTATAAATAGGATAAATAATATAAAAGTGAAAGGGTTAGGAATAGCCTGATGTGCTCAAGTGATGATGGGGTCATGAAGTTTAATAAAATCCACTGCATCAGTAGGAAGTCCCTCAATGTATCTCTTCAAACGTTTCCCATTGATGGTAAAGCTCCTTCCAGTTTCCTCTTGTGTGATCTCCACTGCACCATAATTAAAAACATTAGATACAATATAAGGACCTAGCCATCTGGAATGCAACTTACTAGGCATCAGCTTCAGTCGTGAACTATAGAGAAGGACTTTCTCTCCAAATGAAACTCCCTTTGTTGGATCATTCTATCATGAGCTACTTTTTATCTTTCCTTGTAGAGCCTTGAGTTATCATATGAAGACAATCTAATCTCCTCAAGCTCTTGAATTTGTAGCTTCCTTTGGATTCCAACTTGGGCCAAATCCATGTTGCATTTCTTTATAGCCCAATAAGCCTGATGCTCAACTTCCACGGGGAGATGACACGCTTTCCCAAAGACAATCCGAAATGGGGAAATACCAATGGGTGTCTTGTATGCTGTCCTATAAGCCCATAATGCATCATCCAAGTGCTTGATCCAATCCTTCCTATTTGGATGCACGGTTTTCTCCAATATTTGTTTCTACCCACGATTTGAAACCTCAGCCTGACCATTTGTTTGGGGGTGGTATGGTGTTGATGTTTTGTGTGTCACCCCATACTTTTGAAGGAGGGAAGAAAAATTCATATTGCAAAAGTGTGTCCCTTGGTCACTGATGATAGCCTTTGGTACTCCAAACCTGCAAAAAATCTGTGCCTTCACAAAATCCACAACAACATGAGAATCATCAGTCCTGGTGGCCTTGGCCTCCACCCATTTGCTCACATAATCAACAGAAACCAAAATATACAAGAAACCATATGAACTTGGAAAAGGACCCATAAAATCAATTCCCCACACATCAAAAATCTCACAGAATAGTATGGGTTGTTGGGGCATCTCTTGTCTCCTAGAAATATTCCCAGTGTGTTGGAAACGAGAGCATGAATTACAAAACACATGGGCATCATGGAATAAACTAGGCCAATATAATCCAGAGTCCAAAACTTTCCTAGCTATCCGTTGGGGTCCAAAGTGTCCACCACATGCAAGTGTATGATAGAATTGAAAAATAGACTCAAACTCATGATCAAGAATACACCTCCTAATAACTTGGTCACTACACATGCGCTAGAGGTAAGGATCATCCCACACATAAAACCTAGACTCACTTTTTAATTTTTGGACTTGATGTTTCTTCAAATTCATTGGGATTTCAGAGGAAACAATGTAATTAACTAAATCAGCATACCAAGGATGCGTACCTGAGATGGTATAGAGATGCTCATCGGGGAAAGTGTCCCGAAGTGGTACCTGGTCCAAGGTGTCACCCTCTAGTGTGTGAGTAAGCCTACTCATGTGGTCCGCCACCAAGTTTTCTGACCCCTTTTTGTCCTTTATCTCGATGTCAAACTCTTGAAGAAGGAGCATCCAACGGATAAGTCGTGGCTTTGCATCTGGCTTCTTCAAGAGGTACCTCAGAGCTTCATGGTCAGAAAAAACAACTACTTTAGAGCCCAATAAATATGAACGAAATTTATCTAAATCAAATATGACAGCAAGAAACTCCTTTTCTGTGGTAGTGTAGTTTGATTGGCCTGAATCCAATGTCCTTGATGCATAGGCAATCACATGTGAATGTCCTTCCACACTTTGAGATAAGACAGCTCCAACCGTGAATTTGGAGGTGTCACACATAAGCTCAAAACGAATCTCCCACTGTGGGGGCTATATGATAGGTGGAGTGGTCAGACGTTGTTTTAGCTCATCAAATGAATTCCTTCAAGAAACATCAAACAAAAAATCAGAATCCTTTTGAATTAATCTTGACATAGGAAGAGAAATATTACTAAAATCTTTGATGAAGCACCGATAAAATCCTGCATGCCCTATGAAAGGTCTAAAATCATGCACACATGAAGGATATGGTAAGGATGAAATAATATCTACCTTTGATCTATCAACCTCTATCCCATGTTGTGAGACTATATGACCTAAGACAATTCCCTTTTCGACCATGAAATGACATTTTTCAAAATTTATGACCAGATTCTTCTCAATACAATGATGCAACACATCACCCAAACTAGAGAGACATTCATCAAATGAGGATCCATAAACTGTAAAATCATCCATAAATACCTCAATGCAGGTCTCAATAAAATCAGAAAAAATACTCACCATGCATCTCTGGAAGGTACCTGGGGCGTTGCAAAGTCCAAATGGAATCCTCCGGTAGGAAAATGTGCCAAAGGGATAGGTGAATGTAGTCTTCTCCTGATCTTATAGAGCTATAGGAACCTGAAAATATCCAAAAAATCCATCCAAGAAACAATAGTGTGTTTTCCCAGCTAGTCTCTCGAGCATTTGATCAATAAATGGGAGGGGGAAATGGTCCTTGCGAGTGGAATGATTCAGTTTCCTATAATCAATACACACACGCCAACTGTTTTGCACCCTCATTGGAACTAACTCATCTTTCTCATTTTTAACAACAGTAACACCACTTTTCTTAGGCACAACCTGAATAGGAATTACCCACTGAGAATATGAAATGGGATAGATTATACCTTCCTCGAGTAATTTCTCAACTTCTTTTTTAAAAACTTCCAGGAGGGTGGGATTGAGTCTCCTTTGTGGCTGTCTCACAGGTTTAGCCCCATCCTCCAAGAGAATCCTATGCATGAAAATGGAGGGGCTAATACCTGATATGTCTGCCAATGTCCAACCAATTTCCCTAATGTTATCTCTCAATAGATTCAAAAGTTTTTCTTCATGATAAAAAAGAGAGATTGTTAGCAATGATAATAGGTAATCTATCACCGCTCAACAAGTATTCATATTTAAGATTTGGGGGCAATGGATTGAGTTCCAATGTAGAGGGGTGATGTATGGATGGAGAAATTGATGCAACAAACATATCTGCACAATGAACATCAGTATCAGAACAGAAATCATCATAATTAGAGAATAAAGCACCAAATACATCAGCATACTCAATAGCCATGTCATAATCAGAGTTCACATGATCAAGATCAGAATATGAATCCATTTCAAAATCAAATCTTAGAGAGTCTTGTTCATTAGAAACAGGTGTGGAAGTTCTCTTAGACATTAAACCAGAACCAATACTCATAATCTCCCTAAGAATAGGACAATCAAAATCCATGGAGTTTTTACTTGGTGGTTCAAAATGGGAGATAACAAAAGCAGAATGGTCCTCATAGGGGTACTTCATGGAGTCCATAACATTAAATATCACAACTTCATCCCCAAATTCCATGGAAAGTGTACCCTCATTGACATTTATGATAGTTTTTGCAGTTTTGAGGAAGGGTCTACCTAAGATAATGGGGGAATGAGAACTTACCTGATCTTCCTCCATGTTAAGCACTTAGAAATCTGCTGGGAAGATCATGTCTCTTACTCGGACAAGTACATCCTCAAGGACTCCCGCTGGATATGCTATAGCTCTATTTTCCAACTACACCACTACTCTTGTTGTCTTCAACTCACCGACCTGCAAGGAAGAGAATACAGAGTGAGTCATCACATTTATTGAAGCTCCTAAATCACAAAGAGCATCATAGAAGTGCAACTCCCCTATGTTACATGGGATGGTGAATGTCCCGGGATCCTTGCACTTTGTTGGCATTGCTAGAGTTGGTGTAATGAGTGCTGAGACATTCCTTCTAAGGTTGATCCTATCATTTCCCTTGATCCCTCTTCGATTGGTACAAAGTTCTTTTAAGAATTTCTCATACATTGGAATTTTCTTAATGGCTTCAAGTAGATGAATGTTTATCTCCACACGCTTGAATTTATCTAAAACCTCCTTTTTCATTGATAATTCAGCCATCTTCTTGGTTTGGACAACCCTGTTGGGAAAAGGAATGGGTTTAAAAGGAACATCATCAATCTTTTTCTTACCTTTATCTTTCTCCTTGGATTTCTCATCAGTTGGTTTGGAATGCGGCTGCTCTGGAGTTGAGGTGAATCCTGGTGGAATGGTAGGTACAGATGTATCGTTCATTTTCTTCCCACTTCTCAATGTGATGGAACTAACATTCCCCTTTGGATTTGGAGTGGGTTGGGAAGGTAGATTTCCGGAATTCTTACTTACAAGTTCATGGAGGGCGGTGGCAATCTGGCTCATTTGAGTCTTCAACTCCCTCATCTCCGAACCTTGACTCTTTAGCTCATTCTGTTGATTAATAACAATTTGCTTCAAAAGGTCATCAGTTTTAGAATCTACCTTGGGTGGGGGATTCCCTTGTTGCTGGCTTGCTGATGCTTGGGCTTCAAATCTTCTTTGGGGTTGTTGGAAACCCTGCTGGTAAGGCGGAGGCTGCTGGAAGTTTTGTTGAAAGGGTCACATTTGTTTTTGTCCAAAGCCATACCTCATGTCTGGTTGATATTTCCACCCTTGATTGTATGTTGGAGAAAATGAATCAAACTTCTTTTGGGGATATGGTTTTTGTTGCTACTGAAATGGTCTCCCTGGGAATACTGCCGCACAATCTTCTGTTTCTTGTAGTTGGGGGCAACAGTCAGTTGGGTGGATTGTATCAGTGCAAATGCCACAAGGCCTTGAAGGAGGGGGTAGAGATGTCTTTTGTTCCAAAGCAATTTGCCTCACCATAGTGGTCAATTCTTCTAACTTGGTATCAATCAAATGAATTTCAAGAGAAGAAGGACTTACCTGATGTAGTCCTCGAACATGTAGTGTACCTCTATCGCCGAATTGTTGGGAGTTTTGAGCCATCTTGTCGATCAATGCTTGTGAAGCTACTGGTGTCTTGTCCACCAATGCTCCTCCAGCCGCGGCATCCACCATACTTCTCTCCATAGTTGTGAGTCCTTCATAAAAGTACTGGATGAGTAGTTTCTCACTGATTTGGTGATGTGGGCAGCTTGCACACAACTTCTTGAATTGCTCCCAGTACTCATACATTGACTCCCCTTGTGCTTGCTTGATCCCCGAGATCGCCTTATGAATAAAAGTGGTCCTTGATGCTGGAAAAAAACTCTGCAAGAAAAGACGTTTCAAATCGTTCCAACATGTTACATCTTCATGTTGTAAATAGTACATTCAATCCTTTGCAGCTCCATCAAGTGAGAATGGGAATGATCTTAATTTGATTTGATCTTCAGAAACATTTATTGGTTTTAAGGTTGAGAAAACCACATTAAATTCCTTAATGTGTTTATTGTGATCCTCCCCAGATAATCCATGAAACTTTGGAAGAAGGTGAATTAATCCAGATTTCAATTCAAAGTCCGATTCAAGGTTTGGGTATGCAATACAATTTGGTTGATAGTTAATATCTGGTGCAGCCAATTCTCGAATGGTTATATTAAGTTCATTTCCATTATTTCTAGCCATTGGTTCCTCTTTTATGTTTTAATTTGAATTGCTTCCAATTTCAATATTTCCAGAAGAGAGGAATTCACCAACTGGTTGAATATTGAAACTTCCCGTAGACTGAGAATGTATGATTCGAGCCCTAAGGCTACGTTCAATCTCAGGGTCAAGATCTAAGAGATATTCGGGATTAGTTAATGTCATAAATCAAATAAAAATGAAAAGAAATAAAGTGGACCATAGTAAAATAAAAATGAGAAGTTTAAGTTGATGGTCCAAAAAGAAAAGAAGAGGATGAAAACAATGAAAACTTGAGAAAGGGGAAAGATGAAAGAGAGGGGTGAAGAAAATAATAAAATGAAAAATAAAAGAAATACCTATAAATTTTTGAATAAATTACTTGCCTCCACGGCAACGACGCCAATTTTAAAGAGTGCTGTCGTGGGCGCCCTCAAATGATTAATGTGATTTTGGGGTACTTAGGTGCAGCAGAGTGGCTAACCAAGGTCATCTCTCAAAGGAGGAAGTAGATTTAAAACAACTTTTTAAAGGTATTCTAAAAATAAATTAAAAGAGAATAAAAACACTACCTGAAAGGATGGGGGTTGGTTATAGTTTATGAATCTAGAAGAAGTTTGCTGGAAGAAGATTGTATTTTTTTTGTTTTTAGTTTTGAAATGAATTTCGATTAAAATGACACAACAAGAAGATGTTTTTTTAGAAATCTATTTTAAAAGGCGTAATCGATCTAACTATACCTATTCATTCACTTATTAATCATTATAATTTAAATCAATATCCAATTAATTATTATCCCCTAATTTGTTATCCCTCGAACCCTATGAGAGTTAACTTAACCACAAAGATGAAATTACTTAAACCCTAGGCTAGCTTCGGAACACGCAATCGCATCACCCTGCTTTGATTGTTGTTCGAAAAATAGCTTATGTTCAGTGGTTAATTAGAGAACATATCCATTCTGGAAATGAGGATGAATTGTGTTTAGGGATTATATTTGAACTCTACAAATTTATCCCGTGTGGTCTTGTATTACCGATTAAGATCGCGCTTTCACAATTTACACAAAATCTCGACCTCACGTGTTTTGTATTAATTGTTCAATTGCTTGATTAGTTTCTTTTAATTTAAAAACACAATTAATGGATCATATTATGTGAATTACAGTATCTCATTGATTCAAAATAATTAAATGAATAAGGATAGAAGTCGATCGATTACTAAAAAGAACTACTCTTCCATGGGCGGTGTAGTCATCGTGAAGACGTTTTGCATAAGCAAAGGATTGAAAGGGTAGAACCCAATCTTGTATCCACTCTTGATTCCAACCCAATTAAGAAGATTAATATAAGAAGAAAATGGAATAACACAGAAGATTATTTGAAGAAAAATTCAAGAAACAAACATGAAATAAAATAAATACAAATAAGAGGTGGGAGAAGAGAGCTTTTTTGGAAGAGAGGTTTGCACAAAGGCTTACTTCTTCCAAAAGTTGTGAGGGGCTCCCAAGAGACACACTTTAGAAAAAACATTCCCAAATCCTCTACCATCCCTCCCAAATAGTTAAAAACTCCTTTAAATAGAGTTTGTGAGGGCTAGGGTTACATAACTTTTTAAGTGTGAAATGAAAAACTCGGCCAAATATTTTATTCCAAGTTGAACCGCCTATTTTACCTCCAAAACGCGTGAATTGACCGGTCTTCCAGAAAGATTATTTGTTCCAAATCATGTTCCAGATCTGTCCCCAAAATTTGGGCTCAAGAAAAGCCTGGATGTAGAAGATATGGCATAAATACAAAACCCATGTCCATTCTACCGAGTCCAGCCCACCATTGTCTTAATGAACCATTTACTCCATCCAAATTCACTTATTAGATATATTGTCCTGAATTAAAGTTGTATAAAATTAAGGTAGTAACACTGTTACAAAATTTCAAATTCAAATAATAAATATAAAAATATTTATCGTCGAAATACTACAGTGCACTATAAAGGGTAAAACTGGAATTTTCACCAAATTTTCAAATGAATGATCAAATCCCAAATATTTTATAAACATATTTAATATAATGTGAGGAAATTATATCATTTATTATCAATAAAATATTCAACAAAATAGTGTTTTATCAACTCCTCCACACTTACCCTTTTGCACTCCTGGGCAAAACCTCATGTCAAGTAAACATCAATATCAAATCAAAACCAATTTTAAAACACATATCATTGGGATCAATCAATTACACACCAAGAATAAAAAGATATCATGCCTCATAAAAAACCTTATTTCAAGTTCTCTATTAATACCATTCAATATATTTCCACTTCATTTATCCTCCTATGCACAAAACAATTACTCTCGCTTGAATTTTCTCTCATCACTCAAATATCAATTTTTTTTGCAATGTCTTTCTCATCCAAACTCATACAAGGGTCACCATAGGCTTGATAAATTCCTACATATCCAACCGATGTGAGTAAAGTACATATGTTTATCATGATGACTTTTCAAGGTTTTTCTGTGGCTTTCGGTTGGTAGGATTTAGATGTGAAAAATTATGAGGCTGAATAAGGAGGGCTTGACTCTTTTTGAAGCAAAATTGCATTAATCTAATTTTTACTAAAATATGATCTTCTCCTCACTCCCCATAGTATCAATTCAGCTACATCATCATGAAAAGTCATGAAAATTTTACACCATTCATCATTTCAGCATCAAAAATGTCAATCTTCTCAAACATTATTTTCTTGAAAGCTCCAGATGGGCACAACTTTCCACCTCAATTAGAAGCTCCAGAAAAGGCACAACTTCACTTGTCATGAAAGCTCCAGAAAAGGCACAGCTTTCAATATAATGACTTTCTTCAGTAGAAAACACATCTCTTCAGAATTTAATTTTACACCCAAAGTATCACAGAATGTTGTGGCACAACACAAGATAGATTCCCCCACACTTAAACTCAACTAGATTATGCAATTTCACTTCAAGAGTTGGTTGGATAGGGAAAATTGGATTGTAATGTGGCTAACCTAACCGCCTGTGCATGGTTTCTAAGGGCTACAAGGATTAAATATTCAAGGTAGGCCATTATAAAAAAGGATTCTTTGAAATAGGGGCTTTAATATCAAACAAATGCCTCAATCATTTAAACATAAGTACCTCAAAACCTCAAGTTTTGACAGGAATAGATCAAATTATGGTTAAATCAAGCATGGTTTGGTTCTCTCAAGAAGTGAGGTGAATGTAAAGAATATGAAAATAATGGTTCAGAATCCTCACAGGAAAGTGATTTCAAATATAAAGACAGTGAGATGTGGCATGAGATTCAGAATTCAGTATACTTTTCATGAAATTACTAAATATTTGAACTTGAAACAAAGTCATTTCAGCATTCATTTAAGCTCAGTTTATTGGGATAAATTGTTTCACTCATTGATATGCATTTCAAAATTGTGATGAGAATCATTTCAGCTCAAAAATTTCAAAAACACAAAGAAAATTGAAAAATAAACACACAAAATTTAAAAAACACATAATTTTTTTTTGTTTTTTTTAAGCAGGAAAACAATTGAAATTACCAAACTAAAAGGTTCCCTCCCCACACTTAAAATATTGCATTGTCCTCAATGTGAACCCATGAGATGATATATGCACATGAAATGCAGAATTTTTAAATAGGACAAATAATATAAAAGTGAAAGGGTTAGGAACAGCCTGATGTGCTCAAGTGATGATGGGGTCATGCAGTGTGATAAGATCCACTGCATCATTAGGAAGTCCCTCAATGTATCTCTTCAAACGTTGCCCATTTACTGTAAAGCTCTTTCAAGTTTCTTCTTGTGTGATCTCCACTACACCATAAGGAAAAACATTAGATACAATATAAGGACCTAACCATCTGGAACACAACTTACCAGGCATCAGTTTCAGTCGTGAACTATAGAGAAGGACTTTATATCCAACATAAAACTCCCTTTGTTGGATCATTCTATCATGAGATGATTTTGATCTTTCCTTGTAGAGACTTGAGTTCTCATATGAAGACAATCTAATCTCCTCAAGCTCTTGAATTTGCAGCTTCCTTTGGATTCCATCTTGGGGAAAATCCATGTTGCATTTCTTTATATCCCAATAAGCCTGATGCTCAACTTCCATGGGGAGATGACACGCTTTCCCAAAGACAATTCGAAATGGGGACATACCAATGGGTTTCTTGTATGCTGTCCTATAATCCCACAATGCATCATCCAAGTGCTTGATCCAATCCTTCCTATTTGGCTGCACAATTTTCTCCAATATTTGTTTCAACTCACGATTTGAAACCTCAGCCTGACCATTTTTTTGGGGGTGGTATGGTGTTGATGTTTTGTGTGTCACCCCATACTTTCGAAGGAGGGAAGAAAAATTCTATTGCAAAAGTGTGTCCCTTGGCCACTGATGATGGCCTTTGGTACTCCAAACCTGCAAAAAATCTGTGCCTTCACAAAATCCACAACAACATGAGAATCATCAGTCCTGGTGGCCTTGGCCTCCACCCATTTGCTCACATAATCAACAGAAACCAAAATATACAAGAAACCATATGAACTTGGAAAAGGACCCATAAAATCAATGCCCCACACATCAAAAATCTCACAGAATAGTATGGGTTTTTGGGGAATCTCATGTCTCCAAGAAATATTCCCAGTGTGTTGGCAACGAGAGCATGGATTATAAAACACATGGGCATCATGGAATAAACTAGGCCAATATAATCTAGAGTCCAAAACTTTCCTAGCTGTCCGTTGGGGTCCAAAGTGTCCACCACATGCAAGTGTATGCTAGAATTGCAAAACAGACTCAAACTCATGATCAGGAATACACCTCCTAATAACTTGGTCACTACACCTGTGCCAGAGGTAAGGATCATCACACACATAAAACCTAGACTCACTTTTTAATTTTTGGACTTGATGTTTGTTCAAATTCATTGGGATTTGAGAGGCAACAATGTAATTAACTAAATCAGAATACCAAGGATGCGTACTTGAGATGGTATAGAGATGCTCATTGAGGAAAGTGTCCCGAAGTGGTACCTGGTCGAAGGTGTCACCCTCTAGTGTGTGATTAAGCCTACTCATGTGGTCCGCCACCAAGTTTTCTGACCCCTTTTTGTCCTTTATCTCGATGTCAAACTCTTGAAGAAGGAGCATCCAACGGATAAGTCGTGGCTTTGCATCTGGCTTCTTCAAGAGGTACCTCAGAGCTGCATGGTTAGAAAAAACAACTACTTTAGAGCCCAATAAATATGAACGGAATTTATCTAAAGAAAATATGACAGCAAGAAACTCCTTTTCTGTGGTAGTGTAGTTTGATTGGGCTGAATCCAATATCCTTGATGCATAGGTAATCACATGTGAACGTCCTTCCACCCTCTGAGATAAGACAGCTCCAACCGTGAAGTTGGAGGCGTCACACATAAGCTCAAAAGGAATCTCCCACCGTGGGGGCTGTATGATAGGTGGAGTGGTTAGACGTTGTTTTAGCTCATCAAATGAATTCCTGCAAGAAATATCAAATACAAAATCAGAATCCTTTTGAATTAATATTGACATAGGAAGAGCAATCTTACTAAAATCTTTGACGATGCTCCGATAAAATCCTGCATGCCCTAGGAAAGATCTAACACCACGCACACATGAAGGATATGGTAAGGATGAAATAATATCTACCTTTGATCTATCAACCTCTATCCCATGTTGTGAGACTATATGACCTAAGACAATTCCATTTTCGACCAGGAAATGACATTTTTAAAAATTTAAGACCAGATTCTTCTCAATACAACGATGCAACACATCACCCAAACTAGAGAGACATTCATCAAATGAGGATCCATAAACTGTAAAATCATCCATAAATACCTCCTTGCAGGTCTCAATAAAATCAGAAAAAATACTCACCATGCATCTCTGGAAGGTACCTGGGGCGTTGCAAAGTTCAAATGGAATCCTTCGGTAGGCAAATGTTCTAAAGGGATAGGTTAATGTAGTCTTCTCCTGATCCTCTGGAGCTATAGGAACCTGAAAATATCCAGAAAATCCATCCAAGAAACAATAGTGTGTTTTCCCAGCTATTCTCTCGAGCATTTGATCAATAAATGGGAGGGGGAAATGGTCCTTGCGAGTGGAATGATTTAGTTTCCTATAATCAATACACACACGCCAACTGTTTTGCACCCTCATTGGAACTAACTCATCTTTCTCATTTTTAACAACAGTAACACCACTTTTCTTAGGCACAACCTGAATAGGACTTACCCACTAAGAATCTGAAATGGGATAGATTATACCTGCCTTGAGTAATTTCTCAAATTCTTTTTTTACAACTTCCAGGAGGGTGGGATTGAGTCTCCTTTGTGGATGTCTCACCGGTTTATCCCCATCCTCCAAGAGAATCATATGCATGCAAATGGAGGGTCTAATACCTGATATGTCTGCCAATGTCCAACCAATTGCCCTAATGTTATCTCTCAATAGATTCAAAATTTTTTCTTCATGTTCAAAAGATATATTGTTAGTAATGATAACAGGTAATCTATCACTGCTCAGCAAGTATGCATATTTAAGATTTGGGGGCAATGTCTTGAGTTCCAATGTAGGGGGTGATGTATGGATGGAGAAATTGATGCAACAGACATATCTACACAATGAACATCAGTATCAGAATAGAAATCATCATAATTAGAGAATAAAGAACCAAATCCACCAGCATACTCAATAGCCATGTCATAATCATAGTTCACATGATCAAGATCAGAATATTAATCCATTTCAAAATCAAATCTTAGAGAGTCTTTTTCATTAGAAACAGGTGTGGAAGTTCTCTTAGACATTAAACCAGAAGCAATACTCATAATCTCCCTAAGCATAGGACAATAAAAATCCATGGAGTTTTTACTTGGTGGTTCAAAATGGGAGATAACAAAAGCAGAATGGTCCTCAAAGGGGTACTTCATGGAGTCCATAACATTAAATATCACAACTTCATCCCCAAATACCATGGAAAGTGTACCCTCATTGACATTTATGATAGTTTTTGCAGTTTTGAGGAAGGGTCTACCTAAGATAATGGGGGAATGAGAACTTACCTGATCGTCTTCCATGTTAACCACGTAGAAATCTGCCGGGAAGATCATGTCTCTTACCCGGACAAGTACATCCTCAAGGACTCCTGCTGGATATGCTGTAGCTCTATTTGCCAACTGCACCACTACTATTGTTGGCTTCAACTCACCAACTTGGAAGGAAGAGAATACAGAGTGAGGCATCACATTTATTGAAGCTCCTAAATCACAAAGAGCATCATAGAAGTGCAACTCCTCTATGGTACATGGGATGGTGAATGTCCTGGGATCCTTGCAATTTGTTGGCATTTCTAGAGTTGGTGTAATGAGTGCTGAGACATTACTTCCAAGGTTGATCCTCTCATTTCCCTTGATCCCTCTTCAATTGGTACAAAGTTCTTTAAAGAATTTCGCATACCTTGGAATTTTCTTAATGGATTCAAGTAGATGAATGTTTATCTCCACACACTTGAATGTATCCAAAACCTCCTTTTTCATTTCTTCTTCAGCCATCTTCTTGGTTTGGACAACCCTGTTGGGAAAAGTAAGGGGTTTAGGAGGAACATCATCAATCTTTTTCTTACCTTTATCTTTCTCCTTAGATTTCTCATCAATTGGTTTGGAATGCGGCTGCTCCGGAGTTGAGGTGAATCCCGGTGGAATGGTAGGTACAGATGTATCGTTCATTTGCTTCCCACTTCTCAATGTGATGGCACTAACATTCCCCTTTGGATTTGGAGTGGGTTGGAAAGGTGGATTTCCGGAATTCTTACTTACAAGTTCATGGAGGGCGGTGGCAATCTGGCTCATTTGAGTCTTCAACTCCCTCATCTACGAACCTTGAATCTTTAGCTCATTCTGTTGATTAAGAACAATTTTCTTCAAAAGGTCATCAATGTTAGAATCTACCTTGGGTGGGGGATTCCCTTGTTGCTGGCTTGATGATTCTTGGGCTTCAAATCTCCTTTGGGGTTGTTGGAAACCCTTCTGGTAAGGCGGAGGCTGCTGGAAGTTTTGTTGAAAGGGTGGCCTTTGTTTTTGTCCAGAGCCATACCTCATGTTCGGTTGATCTGTCCACCCTTGATTGTATGTTGGTGAAAATGAATCAAACTTCTTTTGGGGATATGGTTGTTGTTGCTGCTGAAATGGTCTCCCTGGGAATACTGCTGCACAATCTTATGTTTCTTGTAGTTGGGGGAAACAGTCAGTTGGATTGCTTGTATCAGTGCAAATGCCACAAGGCCTTGAAGGAGGGGGTAGAGATGTCTTTTGTGCCAAAGAAATTTGGCTCACCATAGTGGTCAATTCATCTAACTTGGTATCAATCAAATGACTTTCAAGAGAAGAAGGACTTACCTGAGGTACTCCTCAAACATGTAGTGTACCTCTATCGCCGAATTGTTGGGAGTTTTGGGCCATCTTGTCGATCAATGCTCGTGAAGCTACTGGTGTCTTGTCCACCAATGCTCCTCCAGCCACGACATCCACCATGCTTCTCTCCATAGGTGTGAGTCCTTCATAAAAGTACTGGATGAGTAGTTGCTCACTGATTTGGTGATGTGGGCAGCTTGTACACAACTTCTTGAATCGCTCCCAGTACTCATACATTGACTCCCCTTGTGCTTGCTTGATCCCTAAGATCTCATTACAAATAGAAGTGATCCTTGATGCTGGAAAAAATCTCTACAAGAAAAGACGTTTCAAATCATTCCAACATGTTACATCTTCATGTTGTAAATAGTACATCCAATCCTTTGCAACTCCATCAAGTGAGAATGGAAATGATCTTAATTTGATTTGATATTCAGAAACATTTCTTGGTTTTAAGGTTTAGCAAACCACATTAAATTCCTTAAGGTGTTTATTGTGATCCTCCCCAAATAAGCCATGAAACTTTGGAAGAAGGTGAATTAATCCAGATTTCAATTCAAAGTCCGATTCAAGGTTTGGGTATGCAATACAATTTGGTTGATAGTTAATATCTGGTGCAACCAATTATCGAATGGTTATATTAAGTTCATTTCCATTATTTCCAGCCATTGTTTCCTCTTTTATGTTTTAATTTGAATTTCTTCCAATTTAAATGTTTCCAGAAGAGAGGAATTCTCCAACTGGTTGAATATTGAAACTTCCCGTAGACTGAGAATGTATGATTCAATCCCTAAGGCTACGTTCGATCTCAGGGTCAAGATCTAAGAGATCTTTGGGATTAGTTTGTGTCATAAATAAAATAAAAATGAAAAGAAAGAAAGTGGGCCATAGTAAAATAAAAATGAGAAGTTTGAGTTGATGGTCCAAAAAGAAAAGAAGAGGATGAAAACAATGAAAACTTGAGAAAGGGGAAAAATGAAAGGGAGGGGTGAAGAAAATAATAAAATGAAAAATAAAAGAAATAATTCTAAATGGTTGAATAAATTAATTGCCTCCCCGAAAATGGCGACAATTTGAAAGAGCGCTGTCGTGGGTGCCCTCAAATGATTAATGTGATTTTGGGGTACTTAGGTGCAGCAGAGTGGCTGACCAAGGTCGTCTCTCAAAGGAAGAAGTAGATTTAAAACAACTTTTTAAAGGTATTCTAAAAATAAAATAAAAGAGAATAAAAACACTACCTGAAAGAATGAGGGTTGGTTATAGTTTATGAATCTAGAAGAAGTTTGTTGGAAGAATATTGTATTTTTTTGTTTTTAGTTTTGAAATGAATTTCGATTAAAATGACACAATAAGAAGATTTTTTTTTAGAAATCTATTTTAAAATGAGTAATCGATATAACTATACCTATTAATTCACTTATTAATCATTATCATTTAAATCAATATCCACTTAATTATTATCCCCTAATTTTTTATCCCTCGAACCCTACGAGAGTTAACTTAACCACAAAGATGAAATTACTTAAACCCTAGGCTAGCTTCAGAACACGCAATCGCATCACCCTGCTTTGATTGTTGTTCTAAGGATAGATTATGGTCAGTGGTTAATTATAGCACATATACATTCTTGAAATGAGGATGAATTGTGTTTAGGGATTATATTTGAACTCTACAAATTTATCCCGTGTGGTCTTGTATTACCGATTAAAATCGCGCTCTCACAATTTACACAAAATCTCGACCTCGCGTGTTTTGTATTAATTGTTCAATTGCTTGATTAGTTTCTTGTAATTTAAAAACACAATTCATGGATCATATTATGTTAATTAAAGTATCTCATTGATTCAAAATAATTAAATGAATAAGGATAGAGGTCGATCGATTACTAAAAAGAACTACTCTTCCATGGGCGGTGTAGTCATCGTGAAGACGTTTTGCATAAGCAAAGGATTGAAAGGGTAGAACCCAATATTGTCTCCACTATTGATTCCAAACTAATTAAGAAGATTAAGATAAGAAGAAAAGTGAAGAACACAGAATATTATTTGAAGAAAAATTCAAGAAACAAACATGAAATAAAAGAAATACAAAGAAGAGGTGGGAGAGGAGAGCCTTTTTGGAAGAGAAGTTTTCACAAAGGATTACTTCTTACAAGAGTTGTGAGGGGCTCCCAAGATATAATATTTAGTCCACACCTTCCCAAATCCTCTACCATCCATCACAAAGAGTTAAAAACTCCTTTAAATAGAGTTTGTGATGGCTAGGGTTACATAACTTTTTAAGTGTGAAATGAAAAACTCGGCCAAATATTTTATTCCAAGTTTCACCGTCTAGTTGACCTCCAAAACACGTTAATTGAGCGGCCTTACAGAAGGATTATTTGTTCCAAATCATGTCTCAGAGATTTTCTCAAACTTTGGGCTCAATCTAAGCCCGGATGAAGACGATATGGCCCAAATACAGAACCCATGTCCATTCTGCCGAGTCCAGCCCACCATTGTCTTAATGGCCCATTTAATCCATCCAAATGCACTTATTATCTCTAGTGTCCTGAATTAAAGTTTTATAAAATTAAGTTAGTAACACTATTACAAAATTTAAAATTCAAATAATAAATATAAAAATATTTATCTTCAAAATACTACAGTGCACTATAAAGGGTAAAACTGGAATTTTCACCAAATTTTCAAATGAATCATCAAATCCCAAATATTTTATAAATAAACATATTTAACATAATGTGAGGAAATTATATCATTTATTATCAATAAAATATTCAACAAAATAGTGTTTTATCAATGGCTTGCTCTCTTTTGAGAGGTATCTCGAAGGGTGGTTGTTCAGACCCCATTTCGTTTTCAATTTAGGTGGGTTTTGAATTCTTGGGGCCGAGAATGTTATGAGAGGTATCTGATGTAATGGCCTAAAACCCTTCAGTCTATTTCTTTGTGAAAATATGGCATTTGAGGTGTTCAGAGTGGTCAAGGTAACTTATCCCCAACACTTTTCCAATTTCCCGGTTCAGTGAGAGTTCCATCACTGAACAATTCTATCAGTAACCTCTAACGGTAACCACTCTTTTCCAAATTTCCAATTCTATGAATAGTTCCATCTGTGAACAGTTATATCAGTAACCTCTAATGGTAACCTCTCTTTCCTTTGCCAAATTTCCAATTCTATGAATAGTTCCATCAGTGAACAGTTCTAACGGTAACCTCTCTTTCCTTGGCCAAATTTCCAATTCTACGAACAGTTCCATCGGTGAACAGTTCTATTAGTAACCTCTAACGGTAACCTTTCTTTCCTTTGCCAAATTTCCAATTCTATGAACAGTTCCATCGGTGAACAGTTCTATCGGTAACCTCTAACAGTAACCTCTATCGGTAACCTCTAACGGTAAACTCTATTTCCTTTTCCAAATTTTGAGTTATGTGAACATTGTTTCCAGACAGTGAGGTTCTAACAGCAACCTCTATTTCCTTTTCCAAATTTTGAGTTCATGAACAGTGTTTCCAGACAGTGAGGTTCTAACAGTAACCTCTATTTCCTTTTCCAATTTCGAGTTCATGAACAGTGCTTCCAGACAGTGAGGTTCTAAGAGAAGCCTCTATTTCCTTGGCCAAATTTTGAGTTCATGAACAGTGTTTCCAAACATTGAGGTTCAAACAGAAACCTCTATTTCCTTTTCCAAATTTCGAGTGCATGAACAGTGTTTCCAAACAGTGAGATTCTAACAAAAACCTCTATTTCCTTTGCCAAATTTCAAGTTCATGAACAGTGTTTCCAGACAATGAGGTTCTAACAGCAACCTCTTTTTCCTATGCCAAATTTCGAGTTCATGAATAGTGTTTCCAGACAGTGAGGTTCTAACAGCAACCTCTATTTCCTTTGCCAACTTTCGAGTTCATGAACAGTGTTTTTAGAACAGTGAGGTTCTAACAACAACCTCTATTCCCTTTTCCAAATTTTGAGTTTGTGAACAGTGTTTCTAGAACAACGACCTTCTAACCATCACCTCTTCTTTCCTTTTCCAAATTTTGAGTCAGTGAATAGTGTTTCCAGAACGGTGACCTTCTAACTGTCACCTCTTCTTTCCTTTTCCAAATTTCGAGTCTGTGAATAGTGTTTCCATAACGGTGACCTTCTAACTATCACCTCTTCTTTCCTTTGCCAAATTTTGAGTATGTGAATAGTGTTTCTATCTTCCTACAGTTCGCCCCTTGGATGTTTCCTTTGACATAAAATACATTTAAAGCCTTATTTTAAGGATTATAAGGCCGATGCAAAGGCCATAAATCCTATATTAATTATTCCTAAGGATCGGGATGTTTTTACTTGGTCAAACCATGTGGTTTAATATGATCCTCTTTTAATGGGAGATCAAGCGTATCTTAAACTGCCGCTCCGTTAAATCTTCTAAAGGGACAAGATATCTTCCTCCCTAATTCTTCCTCTTTGATCTCGGCTATGAGATGCTATAACCCTTCTATCCTTCTCATAGGAGTTGTAAAATCAATCATTCCTCCTCAGATTGGTTCCGCTCTGTCTTGATGCCACCAAGCTGTATTGATCAATCTTTGATATAAGGTGTGTTTTATCGTCGTTATTTTGGGGTTCATCTTCTGTTGTTTCTCCTTTCCATTATTATAGCATGTAATCTCCATGCTTTTAATGGGGGTTTTCTTGGGTTTTATTTGGTGCGGTCATACCATGGCATCCTCGGGTGGATGTAGTTGACACGAGAGGAGGATCGTGACCCATTGGGTGGATAAAGAACGTCAAGAACTATTTGAGGTAGGGGATTCGTTGCTTCTCTTTTCTTTTACGTGAAATTGTATTGTTAGCATGTTTTATCCCACTGGACCACAATGGAATTGACATAATAAAATTTTGAACCGGATAAATAAATTTATATCAGCCGTATGTTATTTCCCCTTGTTATCTAGATAGTGTGATATCCATGCTTTCTTTGTTTAGCTGTTCGTTCTTGAAGAAAATTGTTAAAGAACGTAAACCAGAATTAATTGATAACTGTTGGATATGGATAAAGAGGCATGTAAATTAATCTGGTTCTTTTTGATTTAATTTTATGTTAATAAAATTGGTGCAGTAAGCATGTTTAATTATTTGTGATAGCTTATTGATTAGGTTTCCCAAATTTTGGAACCTATGAATAATAAATCTGTTAATTCAAGATGGATTAAAGAACTAATTGTTTGATAATTCCTTGAAGGGTTCTGAGTTACCCTCTTGATTGTTAAAGGGCCAATATCCCAATTGATGTGATGTTTGTTTTCCCGCTGCTTGTGCTGTGATGTGATCCTGAATGGATGTTGTGATATGTGGGGTATAGAGGCTTATGGTTATGGCAACAGATGATACCTAGAGTGGCGAGATGCACCGGTTTATGCATTTGGGTGTCAGGGAGGACACCAGGGATGATGGAATATGATGTCTATGATTGTTGGATGCTTGCTGATTTTGATTGGTTGTTTATCTACTTTACTTTTCCCCACTGCTCAAGGCAGCTAGTCTTACTTACCCTTCTTCCGAAAGAGGCGAAGACACGTGGGGTATGCTACGTGATTTTTGTGTTTAGCTTATCAAGGGAGGATGGGTATATTCTCTTTCTACAAGTGGAAAAGACTCGACGGGTAGTACATATACTCACCGTGTTGAGATCCCTTGTGTTTAGTAGCATATAATGTTTTTCTAGAATGCTTGGGAATGTGGTAAAGTAATTATGTAATGAATAATTGAATAAATGGTGTTAACCCATGGGGTTGGAGTTTGCTGGAACATAATGATGAGGTTGTAATTTTAAAGGAACAATGGACTTTGGGTGTGATGTTAATGAAGTTTATTGTAGAATTGTCTTTAGTTAATTAATGTTTAAGGAATTAATTAACGTAAAGTGAAACTAATAAAAAGGTAATGAAATAATTTATTAAATCACTTCAAATGGTTGTGTGCTTATAGGATACCTAGTCTTAGAAGTAGCAGCCCGAAGTCTGAGAGACATTAGCTGTAGTTGTGTCTAAGACTAGGTTAGACCCATAGTGTGGTTGTGAGATATAATATATCTTGTACTTTTTGTGTTTCTATACGCTACTCCACCCTTTCAGTAAGGGAAACTAACACCCCGGGGATTCTGAGCCCTGGGAGGGTGTTTTACCCAACATTCTGGTGGGAGGATGGATGGCTGACTACCCCCTTTGGCCCCGCTCTCTTCTCTTGGTAGTTACTTGTGCTGGTAGGCACATTGGTTAGTTTTCTCCATATATGTGTGTAGAGGGCTGTAATGGAATGTGGTTATTCACACACATATATTCTGTATATAGTTTTCTATGGAATACTATAGGTGTAACGTGTATAGGCTGTGATGGATTGAGGATCCTTACTCGATGTATGGACCGTAATGGATTGAGGTATAATACCCGACGTATGATACATGTTATACGAGCTGTGGTGGCTCCCGGAACTACCTGATTACTTTGGTGCGTGGACGTGGTGGTTTTGTTACACGAGGTGCATATTGTGGTGCTTCACCTAGGTGTCTGTGAGAAAGCCTTTTTGGAGAGAGATACTTAGGACGTGTGATGTTGGGGAAAAGTGGAAAACTAGTAGGGAATTATTATTAGGGTACCCTTAATATTCTTTATTATATGATATATTCTTGTATGAATTACTTGGTGAGTGTAACCATGGTGAGGTTAAGAACTTAGTATACCTGTTTAGGGGGACAAGTTAGTTTCACTTGTTATTCAGTGTGCTTTATCATGCTTTCCTTACTTTTGGATGAGTGGCTTCGGGGAGGATCCTACTGAGTATACTGTTATACTCACCCTATGTATATATAAACTATTTTTCAGGTCACTTGGAGCAGGTTGGAGATCAGGCTGGTTACAACTAGCTTGTGGTTGTAGGAGCTGTTCAGGCTTGTGGTTGCTGTTGTTTTGCTTTCTCTTGGGTACTTGTGGTTTTCCCCTTCCAGTTGTAGTACTTTTTCATGACATTACATATGTACACTTGGGTTTTCTTTTATATTTTAGTTCTGAGTTGGAGTTGGTTGGTGTCTATCTTAACTCTCTCTTCCGCATGTGTTCTCTTAGAGGGTAATGCCTCCCATTTGTGTGTTTACTATACCATTGGTGCTAGTCTCCATCTCGGGGCCTACTGGAGGCAGGACTCGGGGGTCATTATCTCCCTTCTCACATTTCCGGCCCAGGAGGGGTTCACTTTGTGGGGTGGGGGTCGTGAAAAAATATGACCTTGTACTCAGTGCCAATGGTGTAATGGCACATGAGATATAATTATCTTGTGATGACTTAGTAGATCAATGAGAAACCACTAATGAGTATGAAACCTTCATAATAATTCATGCATGGTTGGATATATGGAATGGAGTGGTTATACCAAATGGAACTTGTAAAATGGTTTTAAAACATCGTTTGGTTACTTTCTTTGAAAAATGGATTTTTTTTGGAAAATTGGTTGATATGGAACTTGTTTATATTTAGTTATAAACTGTTTTAGAAATTGTTTTTATAGAAACCAATTTATATAAATGTTGATAAATTTTCTATCCTTGTGACATGAGTAGGGAAGTCATTGTGGGGAAACCTACTAAGTTTTAGTACTCACCCCTACCTTTTCACTTTGGTGATTTTGCAGATGTCATCTACTGGGACATAGGAAAAGGTAAAGTATCACATGTATTTATCACTACTTCGTGATACTTGGGATGTTTGATGAAGTTGGAGCATGGAGCTTGTGGAGCTTGGGGTCTTGTCATTTTCTGGGAGGTTTATTAGTTTATCTTACGTTGTTTACTTTGATATTGTAGTCTTCTGTTGTGGAACTTATTTTTAGTATGATTTTGATAAATGAAATTTTGAGTTTTCTTTCATTATTATCATGTATCATATAGTGGTTGTTTGGTTATGGTTTGTTTGGTTAGTGGTTTTATTCTTAAAGGGAAAATCATCCCCCAAATGTATTGAATCCCTTTGATATTTATTTCCAGCCTTTATCATCTTGGGATGTCGCTTAAGGCCAAGTAACATCTCACCACCTTCTCAAGACTATGATAAGGGGGTGGGATGTTACAAATGGTATCCATTTTATTTGGTTGAAAAGTCTGTTTGAGACAAGTGGTATCAGTTTGGTCCTTCCTTTTGGAACATTTGGTCATCAGTTTTCTTGGTCCGGGAGTTGAATTCATTCTTTTTTATTCCTTGAGTAGGGATCATAGAAAGGAGTAGGATTGTCAGGACTTGAAATGTAGAGCATAAAAATACATATCTAATCTTTTTATTCTAAACTTCAAGTTTCTAGAGAGTTGGGTACATAAGTGCTTTGCATGAACTTATAGGTATGAAATCTCATTATCATGGGTTTATCCAACGAGAAGATCATGACATGGATTAGAGGAATGACTTCCCACTAGAAGTAAATATCTCATTTTGAGTAATGATATATGATTTTGTGCAATATTATTTTTTTGAAAAATGTTGAAATTGTTTTCAAATGAAAGACTTTGAAAAGAGCATGATTGTGGTATTTTGAAAATAGTTTGATTTTAAAAAGAAAGTACATTTTTTTCAAAAACAACAGAATGTGTAAAATGGTTAATTTTGGAAAGAAATGTTGTGGTAGTTTATGTGATAAAATTTGAAATTATAATCCTTTAGTTTCTAGAGAGGGAGACATACGACGTTTTTTGTCTGTATAGAAAATTGCACCCGTTAGGTGTCGTAGAAACCAA
Source organism: Viscum album (assembly GCA_963277665.1). Classification (NCBI taxonomy): domain Eukaryota; kingdom Viridiplantae; phylum Streptophyta; class Magnoliopsida; order Santalales; family Viscaceae; genus Viscum; species Viscum album. Next base: position 456,417,774 of record OY728133.1, on the reverse strand, counting down.
CCGAAAGAAGCGACAGATAATGTGGTTGCACCTAAGCCACATGTGACCAACAACTAGTTCAAAGTATCATCCAAGCGTTTCAAGCTATGGACATAGGGAAACAGAGGGATGAGATAAGATAAGTGAATCATTCCATCTAGTTTCAGAAGCAGAATACACCCATCTTCCAGGGTGATTCATAATTAGAAAAGGTTGAGGTGTGGCTGAATAGGATGAATAATATCTTCTATTTCATCAACACACCAGCAGAGCTAAAATTTAAGCTGGCGACGTATATGCTAGAGAATCTTTCACACCAATGGTGGGACCTAGCAGTGTAGGCTAAAGTAAATCAAGGCCTTAGTTTGGAGGATTTTGAGGTATTGTTCAACAAAAAATTATATCCTCACATGTTCAAGATTCAAAGGATAATGAACTTATTCATCTTGAAGTAGGAAAATATTTCTATCACATGGTATGTGGTGAAATTTATGAATTTAGTGCGCTTTGAAATTGAAGTTGCGACAAGTGCATCCTTGAAGGAACACATATTTGAATTGAGGATAAGGTAGGACATTCGCTCGAAGATTTTTGTGCATAGTATTACTAATTATATAGAGATGGTCAATAAATATATGGTGAATGAAAGGGACATCTCATGAGATATGGGAGGAGGAAGTATGTTGATACCTAGAGTAAACGGTGGGAACTCTAATGATGGAGTTAAGTGGAAGAGGGACACCTAATTCCAAGGTGGGAGTGTGAATCGAAATCAAATGGATAGATCAGTGAATCTTCCTCTGAGACCCATAAAAAAAGATAAATGTTTCCAATTAGGTTACTTTGACCACATGGAGTAAGAGTGTACAACACCATAAAGAGCATTCCATAATTGCAACAAGATAGCACATCTTGAGCGCTATTATCGAAGTGCTATGAGATTAGGCGCTTGAGACACTTCTCAGGTATCACATGTGTCGTATGGTTCAATGGGGTGAGGATAGAAAACTTAGTCTCATCAGTAGAAAAGATCTATCCATAGTGATTCAACGAATACCATGAATCCTTAGACAAGGAAATCTCAACAAGGCAACAAATAACAAGGTGTTGCGATGAAGCAATTATATAGAGTTGAGGAGGTGATTGTGGATGATTAGGATTAACCATCTATAGTGTGAGGTACAATTATTTTTAATTTTAAACTTATGAAAACACTATTTGATACTGGTGAATCACATCCTTTCTTGCTTCTTATGCTGTTGATTTGCTGAGTTTAAAACTTGAGATGATTCCCTCTATGATAAAACTTCAAACTTTTCTTGGGGAAAGAGAATATCGAGCCTTTTTGTGTAGATTAGTTCTACAATAATTGATGGAGTTGAGCTAAAATGAGATTTATATATTGTAGAAATGAATTTCTAAGATGTAATCCTGGGTATGGATTGGTTGAAAACATTTAAGGCTCACATCGATTGTTATAGTAGAACAGTTAGTTTTGAGATTGAGGATAGCATCGAGCATCTATTTAGCGGAGAAAGGGTTTTAAAGACAGGTGCAGCGGGCTTGTTGGAACCATAAGTTGAAATGATCTCATAACATTTGGAAGAATTGTCTTTGGAATTAATGGAAGAGATTGAGAAGAACAAATTTCTAGTAGTGGTGGATCAGTTTCCAAACGTGTTTCCTAAAAATTTATCTAGGTTTACACTGGTAAGGGAAGTGTAGTTTACGATTGATCTCCTCCCAAGGACCATTCCTATCTCACTCCCATCTTATCAAATGACACCAACAAAATTAAGGGAGTCAGAATTGTATTTTCAAGAGCTATAAAGTAAGGGTTTCATTCGACCGAGCATGTCTCTGTGGGCTGTATCGATCTTGTTCATAAAGAAAGCAGATGAAACTCTAAGGTTGTGTGTATATTATTATAAGCTTAAAAAAGTTACAATAAAGAACAAGTATCCACTTACACGCATTGATGATATATTCTATCAATTGAGGATAGTTTATTAGTTCTCTAAAATTGACTTTCGATTAATATATCATCAATTGTGAGTTTGGAAGGAGGATATCTGAAAGACAGCTTTCAGAAGCAGATATGACCATTTTGAATATGTGGTAATGCCTTTTGGTCTTATGAATACACCAGAGGTCTTTATAGAATTGATGAATAAAATATTTCAATGATATCTAGATTCTTTTGTTGTGGTGTTTGTGGAAATCATATTGGTATATTCAAAAAAAGGGATGAACATGAGCAACACTTGACAGCAATGTTGGGAATATTGAGAGACCATCATCCGTATTCCAAATTATCAAAGTGGGTTTTTTGGATACAAGAGGTACGCTTTCTCATCCATTTAATTTCTAAAAAAGGTGCTTCAATGGATCCAGAGAATATAGAAGTGGTTATCTCTTAGAAACCACCAAAGAATGTCTTTGAGATATGGGGTTTTCTTGGTCTAAATGGTTATTACTGATGCTTTTCTCATGGCTTCTCATGGCTAGCTTCACATATGACAACTTTGAAAAAGAATAATGCTACATTTCAATGGACTGAGGAATACTATAAATATTTTTAACAGTTGAAAGCTTTCCTTACATTAGAACCTATCTTGATATTTCTAAAATTAGGACAAGGGTACATGGTGTATTGTGATGCTTCAGGACTTGGTTTGGGGTGTGTTCTCATGCAAGGAGACCATGTTTTTGCTTATGGATCATGGAAGTTAAGGGTGCATGATAAGAACTACCCAACATGCGATTTAGAGTTAGTTGCAGTAATCTATGCTTTGAAGACTTGGCATCATTATCTCTTTGATGAGAAATTCACTATGTTTACAGATCATAAGAGCTTGAAACATATTTTCTCACAATGAGATTTGAATCTGAGGCAAAGAATATGGATGAAATATCTCCAAATTTTTGAATTTGACTTGATGTATACACCAGATAAAGGCAATTTAGTGGTTGATTCATTAAGCAAAAATATGTATGCTCAGTTGAAAAAATAAGCTTCAGATGAGTGGTAGTGGACGTTAGTCTTAGCCGACATGCATGTGGAATGTAAAAACCAGGGTAACGTTGCAGTTTTATTTCCAGTTTCACTTGTTCCTAATTTGGTAATGATGGTAAAGATGGCATAAACATCCGATGCAGAATGTGTTTCAATGAGTTCAAAACTCAATGGTGGGGAGACCATTTAGGGCTAGAGGCTGGATGGGAGTTTAGTGTTGTGGTTTCAAGATCGAATGGTTGTACCTATGGATTTTCTAGAACAACTTATTCATGCTTAACACTATTAGATACGGGATGTCCATACTGGAATATAGAAGATGTATAAGGCTTTGAAAGCACATTTCTGTTGGGTCGGCATGAAAAGGAAGGTGGATGAGTTTGTTTCAAGATGCTTAACTTGTCAGAAAATTAAGGCAGAGTATCAAAAAACAGCAGGTATGTTGCAGTATTAACCTATTCTAGTGTGGAAATGGGAGTAGATAACTATGGATTTTGTTACAGGTTTACCTAGAACGGTTTGAAATCATGATGTCATATGGGTGATAGTGGATAATCTTACCAAGTCGTACAATTTCATCCCTATTCATGAAACTTATAAAATAGAGGATCTATCCAAAATCTATATCCGAGAAGTGGTAAAGAGACATGACATACTAGTTTCAATCGTGTTAGATAAAGATCCTGGATTCATGTCTTATTTATAGAAATCCCTACAGAAAACCCTTAGAACTTAGTTGACTATGAGTAAGATATATCATCCTCAAACAGATGAAAAATCTGAAAGGATGGTACAAATGTTGGAAGATATTTTGAGGGCACGTGTAATGAATTTTGGTGGCTTATAGGAAGAACACATTCAATTAGTAGAGTTCTCATATAACAACAACTATCAGGCCTCGATATATATGTCTCTTTTGAAGCATTGTATGGGCATCCTTGTTGTTTTTCACTTTGTTGGATAGAAATAGGTGAGACCTCATTAGTTGGGATGAGCCTTGTACAAGAGACAATGAAGATGATTTAGTTGATCAGAAAGAAGATGGAGATGACTCAGAGTCATTAGAAATCTTATGTGGAACATCTTTGATGGTTGTTGTCATTCGTAATGAGTGATCATGTGTTCTTAAGGATATCTCCAAGGCTTGGAAATTGATGTTTTGGAAACAATTCAAGTTACCTCCTCGATACATATGCCCTTTTCAGATACTGGAATGGGTTGGAGAGATGAAATATCGACTGGAATTACCACCATGGTTCAATGCAGTGCACAATGTGTTCCATGTATCTCAGTTGAAAAAGTATCAACCTGACCCTGGACCTATGATCAGATGAGATCATGTTGACCCAGAGATGAATGCTTCATTGGTAAATATCCTAGTGCAGATTGTGGATAAGTAATAGAAATTATTGCATGAAAAAAGAATCAGTTTAGTATGGGTTTTATGGAAATATGATCATATTTAGGAAGAGACTTGGGAATGTGACAAAGAAATAAAATAGAAATGACCAGAAATTTTACAGGGCACTGATGGTGTTCTACTTTCTAAGGATTAAATACCAATGGTGGGGAGAATTTAACACCCCCCAGTTTCTCGTATGTAACACTTTCTTTATTATTTATAGGTATATAAAGTTTAAAGGTAAATCTTTGGAAAGTTTGGAGAATTTTTTTGAGAGTTTTTGGGAATTTTATATAGGTTCACGGGTGATGAACGGTTTGTGGAAATTGTAAAACACTTGAAGGTAACTATGCACAATGAGACATGGGATAAAGGTAAAGTGAATGGGTGGTGCACATTTTTCCAAACTGTGCGGATACCTAAAAGAAACCGTGTGTTTTGAAATGTGGTTTTGGAGATTTTGAGGAAGTGGATTCGGTATGGTTTTCACATAGTTTATAGACCATGTGAGTAAATCATGTGAGTTCCATACTTAAGGCAATGGCTAGATCACGGTTAGTGCATGGTTTTCCTAATCGTGCGACTAAACCATGTGCGGGTCAAAAGTTATATCCTTAAATTGTGGATCTAACTTGTTTTACCTCTAATTGCCTCGTTTTTGTCCAAAAAACGGCCATAACCCAAGATTTATCTCTCTCAAAGGTCAAGGAAGAATCTTCCATCGATTTAGAGGTGATCTGAAGTCTTCCCTTGGTGATTTGAAGTTGGATTCTTGCGGTATGTGACCGTTCTTTGTCGTTTTAGATGTTTTTCTTAGATCTAATTCACCCTCTCTCTCGTTTTCTTATATCTATGCCCAATGTGGTTAGATATAAGGTTTTGGATGTCAAATATTTTTATATTTTACCTTTTTAATGGTATTTGAGCATATCTAAGGTGGGTTTTTGGAGATTCAACCCGATTTTGTGATGTTTTTTGTACCATTTATCATTTTCACCAAAACTCTCGAGTTAGGTGGCTTCAATACCAACCACACTTTCTAGAACTGATTGGATTTGTTTCAAATAAATTTAATTTATTGAAATTTATTGTGAAATTTTGGTGCAAATCCTGATATAAATCCTCTTTAGTGATGATTTATGGTTTTTTGGGTGAAATTGTGGTAATTTTTTGTGAAAAATGATTTGATTTATTGATTTTAAAATATGGATTTTAAAATATGGATTTTCTGGATTTTTGAAATATATTGTTGGGAAAAGGTTTTCAATAAAAATTTTGTTTTATTAAAATGGTTTTGGCATGTTTTGGATTGGCATGGTTTTTGAGCATACTTAGTGTGTGTGTTCATATTGAATTTACAAGGTTTGGTTGAAATATGACCTTTTGCTCGATGTAAAATGTGAAATGGCACATGGGATATAATTACCATGTGAAGAGTTGGTAGATCGAAGAGAAACCTCTCATGAGTATGGAAATGTAATAAATATGCATGCATGGTTGGATATGTGCAATGGAATGGTTGTGCCAAATGAAACTTGTGAAATGGTTTCAAAGCATTGTTTGGTTGATTTCTTTGAAAAATGGGTTTTGTTAGAAAATTTGTTGACATGGAACTTGTTTATATTTAGTTATAAACTATTTTAGAAATTGTTTTTATATAAATTTTTTTATATAAATGTTCCAACTTTTCAATCCTAGTGGTGTGAGTAGGGAAGTCATTGGGGAAAACCTATTGAGTTTTAGTACTCACCCCTACTTTGTCACTTTGGTGATTTTGAAAATTTTATATATCTGGACATGGGAAAAGGTAAATTATTACATGTATTTAGCACAACTTCATGATTTTTGGATGTTTGATGAAGTTGGATCATGAAGCTTGTGGAACTTGGGGTCTTATCATTGTCGAGGAGTTTTATTAGTTTTTCTTCCGCTGTTTACTTTGATATTATAATCTTCCACTATGACACTTGTTTTTAGTATGATTTTGATAAATGAAATGTCGAGTTGTCTTTTATTGTTATCATGAATCATATAGTGGCTATTTGGTTATGTTTTATTTGGTTAGTGGTTTTATTTTTAAAGGGAAAATCATCCCCACATGTATTGAAGCCCTTTGTCATTTATTTCTAGCCTTTGGAATCTTGGGGACGTCTCTTAAGGACAAGTAATATCTCACCGCCCTCTCAATCCTATGAAAAGGGGGTGATATGTTACACAAATGGACACCCAAATAAAAAATTATGACCATTTGAAGTTCAACTAACATTTTCAACTTATCTTAATATATTGATTAATTTTTAAATTTTTTATATCCCCAAAATGTTATTAAATGTTTATTACTCAATACTAATTAGAAAACAATTAATTAATATTAATTTTAATTATTTTTTAAAACATTTTTACTAAATATATTTTATATTAATTGAAAATACATATTTAGTATTATATAAATAATATTTATAAAAATATTATTTATATATATCAATATATTTTTTTTATTAAAATATTATTTTTAATAATATATATATATTAAGGACACCTTTATCCGCGCTAAGAAAAATGTTGATAAAGCCTCATTTTATTTGCATTGAAAAAAGGTGCTGATAACGGGGATGTTTTTATCATCACTTTATGAGCACTCATAAAAAGATCATTTATCATCTCTTTTAGCTAGTGCTGATAAAAGAACCCCCTTTATCAGTGTTTTTTTAATACTGATAAATGGTAGCACTGAATAACCACAATTTTGCAGTAGTGTTGTCATAATTTCATGGAATCTTATATAATATTCACTTAAAATACCACGTGAAAAAAATAAGTGAAGCCAATGTAACTAAATTTCATGACAAGATTCCTCATTAAAAACCTTACTAAGAAAACCTAGTGGGAAAAACATGATGAAGGGGGAAAGAGAACAACGCTCCCAACTCCCCCCGATTATACCATTTAATTTTGTCTTCAGGACATCAATTAATATTATTATTTAATGATTTTTTCATGGAATGGGGGAAAGACCATAGGTAATAATGAATGGTCTCATTAAAAATTATAAATCATGGGGAAGGCCAGTAGTTGTCATTAATTACAAATATCCATAATAATTTATAACTCCCTTAGATATCTTCTACAATGTATGATTGACTCATTAAAAATTTCATCAAAGAAAAACCCTTCATGGGAAAAAACCCTTGAAAGATTGAAACAACATTGGGTCTCAATAGTGTTGCCTTGTTAAAACCTTATCAAGAAAACTCAATGGGAAAAAATTGAATAAGGGAAAAAGAGTACAATAGTTACATCCCCCCTCATAATACTCATCACTACATCATTTAACTCATATAATTCCCATGATCAATTCATAACCAAAAAATTCAATTTTGAATTTTGGAATGATAATAATATATACCCTTTAGATTTTAATGAATAGGTAAGTACATTACCTTGAATCATAATATGATTTCTTGTTATTTGAAAGGTACATATGCACATGTACATGCATATACTTCATGGATAAATAAATGCACATTTATATTTAATCTTTTTGGGATAAGTAAGTTCTTCAACAACCCCTCATGTATGAAATATATCACTCATGTAAGTAAGAGATTTATTGGTTAAGGGTATTTTCATGAATATGTAAAATCATCCCAAAATTTATGATTTCATCTTTTGGATGATTAATTTAACATACAAAAATATTCTTTGTAATTTCATGATATAATAATTCATTGATTTTAGAAAAATATTCAAGAGTTTTGATGTATTTAAAACCATCTTAATAATATGATGAAAATAATGATCCGTACAAACCATAGAATGATAAATTGAATTTTATATTCTATATTATCTTAATATGGATACATGAAATACATCTTATTCAGTTTACCCCATAATTTATTATATTGAGTAAAACTTTCATAGTTTTAAATATGCTCCGGGCATTTCAAACCCTTCTAGGATTCATATATAGATGTTGTAATCAATAAACAGTGAAAAAATTAATTGGAAATTGTCCAAACATATATAAATATCCAAATATAAAAGGAATAATATTTCTTATAATAATATTATCAGTATTCAATAGTCTTTTTAGTTTGGATAATAAACTATAAAATTTATATGTGGAATATATCATAAGTTCCTTTAATACTTTTGTCCATTTACTTTGATTTATAAATATATCAAAACCCATTATAATAAGTGAGTTTGAAAGGATTCAAAGATTTAAATACATCATCAACTACATTGATTGAAATATCCTATTTTTTCTGGCACCATTGTCACTTCCGGGACAATATCTAAAAAGATATATTGTTGTAGATATATTCATTATCATCTTAAATGGAAAATATATTTATTAATTTATACTCATGATGAAAAATGATTTTATATAATCAGTTCAACCACACTTCTGGTGTGTATAATTAGACTGTTGATTTTTAACACTTTATATTAATGTAAGTGTTGTGATCATCTTGTCAATAGATCTGTAGGACCATTTTGTATATAGTATGTTATGCTCAATTTTTATTTTAATCAACATGGATAACATGAAATGTATAATCACAAGTATCTAATGACACACATGATCATTTAGTAGATGCAAATTTCATATAATATATAAATGGATCACATGGTAGGTGGGTGCGCCCATATATACCTCATAATTTTTTCTTCATAAATATATGGGAAATTCATTTCCAAAATAGATGATTATGATATAAATAATTTAACTCAATAACTAGTACCTTAATAATCAGTAACTCATGGTAAATTATTATACATGGGGAATTCATAATAACATAATGAGATAAAATTATTTTATAATTTAGTAGACATGCATCCATTAAATAAATTCATCATTCTCCCCATGATGGATGTCTACTATGTTACCAAAAAATTGATTCTCATGTATACTTTAATCAATATATTTCAATATAATTGATCTTGTATTTCCTAAACCACAATGTCATATATTTAGAGTGTTAGGATCAGAAAACATTTGGTTTACTATTATTGAATCGATTGTATATAATAGATTCTTTAAAATCATTTTTTTATGAATTATTGTTACATATAAAGGTACCTATTGTATCCAACGTCTTCATATGATATTTGGTTTAATGAATTACATTGATATATCTCATATAGACTTCAGATATAACAAAACAATAAGAATTTATACTACTATATAAGAGTATATTAGATCTTCTGGAGCCATTAATTGATTTTCTCTACTGATAAATGTACTTACATGAGCATATACTAACTCATAAATGAGTTATTTTGAAGTATTTAATCAAAATAATATTTATAATATTTTTCTTCAAGATTAGAATATATAAGATTGTTAGGATCTTTCATTGTACATACTCATATTTTTCATTATAATTTTCACTTATAGTGGCTGATTAATTCACAATATAATCATAACACGTTTGGACCATCACCAAGAGGATTGTTGTATATTTTGGAACTTCTAGCCCAAATATTATTTTACAACACATCTACTTGGGAGTGGAGCCCCTATGTATTTTGAAGTTGGTGAATGTGGTAGTGATAACTAATGTGGAATAATCTTATAGATTCACAACATACACCTCATCCCCATCAAAAAATTATTATTCACAGAATAACAAAATTCACTTTAACAAACGAAGAAGAAATCATTTGATCAAATTTCATCAACTCTCAAATATTCATTATAAAATTCTAACTATGATTAGAAAAAATCATATCATTTTTTTCATGAATAATTACATTCTCTTAAAGGAATAAAATAGAGTAATTAAAACTACATTCACATTAGGGAATGAATTAATTACTAATTTTCTTTATTATGATAATAATTATTTAACCACTTTAGGTTGTAAAATCATTCTCACAAAATATATTGGATTATAGTGGTTATGTAATTATATTATCTCATATATGAACTATAAGAGGAATAATATCTTCTTCATGGGATAATATCAAACGAATTACATGAGATGATATTAATAATCCACAAGCTCATGATAAATAAATTTTTTCACCTTGATATTGATACTGGAAGATAAATGATTTATAAATAAAGATATATTTTAATATAATGTCAAATGACACTATTTTCATATCGTCCTTTAGGGATAAATTATTTTATATTCATTATTAAAATTCATTATTCTCTTTAAAAGTTTATTTCCATCAAACCACTTTTGGAGGTTATATTATTATTATTTTTTATAAAAGAAATATAAGAAAATTATCATTTACATTTAAAACATCATATTCACCTTGAAATTGATTTAAAATAAAATCATGTATATGTGCATTCATTTCAGAAAATGAAATAAATATTTTTTCAATAAATATTATCATTTAATTCTGGGAAAGAAAAAAAATTATTTGTTCGGGTTTTATAGTGTCTTCACGACAATAACATGAATATTCAATTTAGTATTTTCATTATAATTTATAGGATGTGTATTAATAAAATAAATATAATATCTTTCATGATTATCTAAACATAATAATCATGTTTTACACCTTCATGGTGCACAAAGAGATAAGAGATGTTAAATTTTATTATGTTTCAATCATTTTCATGACATGATTAGTATAATTTACTTGAACACTTAGACGAACGACAAGTACACAATGTTCATAATTTATCCAATTCAGGTGGCATTATTTCATTCATTTATTTGATGAATTATGTTTTTATTTACCTCAACCATGTTATTTATTAACCAATCACATTTACTATAGGGAATGAATTGGTATTTTGACAATTGCGAGTCATTACTACTCTTCATAAGATCATTATTTTACTTGCATAAAAAGATTAAGAAAATCATATTTTATTTTCAAATTTATCAAGAGTGAAAAAATAAATGTAAAAATATCATAAATATAAAATAAGACTCACCTTTTGATGTAGCTCTTCTAATGAGTGGAGTCGATGAACACATGAAAGAGTATGTCTAAAGAAGAATGATTAGAGAAAATTGTGACATACCCTTTTCATGTGAGAATTATCTTAAATTGATGAAATAATCATCACGATGCACAATGTGGATAATATTATTGTGTTGATAATGTGTCATGAAAATTATCTAATGTTGATTTAAACCATGATGAATTTCAAAACTGGGAACAAATGATCAATCAAAGGTGATGCGTATCATTGAAAAAATCTACATCGAATATTTTTATCATGATGGTGATGAAAAATGGAAATATATATATAAGATAAAAACAATAATCATGTGGAACACAATATATATTCTAAAAATTTTACCAATTTCATTAATACATAGCCATATATATAGGGTACATGTGATATGATCCAATAGTTAAGGATAATCCCTACGATATCTAATCCAATAGTGGGAATTCTAATGGTTAGAGAAAATAAAAGTTTTTGGCATATGAAGGGTTTTGTTGGGAACTGAGGAGTCATCATCATCATTATCATTATGACATCCATTTATTAATATTTCACAGCACAAGGTTCCTATTTTATAATAATAATTATTAAATTTTTATGATAAAATATATAAAAATGATAATGACATATATGAATTAATCCATTAAATTTATTTCAATAGAGAACATTTTATACAATAAAATATTTAAAATAAATAAAACTCAAAATAAAAAACTAAAATTTAATTTAATTATACAAATTTTACATATTGATGATAATAACATTTTCATTTAAAATACAATTTCATCCTATAAAATTTAAAAAACAGTTAACATTTTAATGATTTTATTTTATAAAAAAACTATCGATAAATCCATTTTTATATAAGGGTTTTCCTATAGATCCACATGTTTTTCTTTTTTGAAAGGTCTAAATAGTGAATTTATCAAATCAATGAAATTATATATGATATTATAGTTATATTAAAGTACCCTTACAAAGTTTCCATATTGTTTACAAGTGTTTTTATTTAAATTTAATTGTTATTCTTTTGAAATATGATACATGGTTTCTATAATGTCCCATCCTGACATGACCATATCGCCAAAACAATACGACATGTTAGGAAAAACATTAAGCATATTCCCCTAAAAAAACCTCAGAATCCAAATGAATGATTGGTTTCTATTAAGTTTGTATTATAGAAATTAATGTGATCAAACAAAGTTGTGAGTTGAAAAATATGAGTAGAATCTTGTTATATCAAGATGAGATGATGCACAAGCGATTAAAAAAACTAAAAACAAAGAGAAACATAACATGAAAACAATAAAGAACACAAATATTTACATGATTCGGACTATTGTTGTCCTAAATGAAGGTCAAGAACACCACCCACTCACACAATTTATTAATTCTCAAACAAAAAATGAAGTATAGAGTACAATAAATGAAATATAGATCAAGAACAAAAGAACTTACAAACTAAATTTCAAGTTATTAAAAGAGAACCAAATAAATACTTACAACATTAGATAAACTACCACTATCCGGATATCCTCTTATCATGATTCAAAAGTCATTGGAGGAACTCTTAGATCTGGAATCACATACCCAAGTTCACCTCACCTAAATCTCAAGTGAATCTCTTGGATCGGTAGTGGCCACACTTCTTCAACACAAAGGGAAGGAATCAAAGATCCACTATGAATGACACACAAATAATATCCCTGAAGAACACCAATCCTCTATATAGATCTTTCTTAAGGATTTATATTCTGAACTGATAGGGTTTCTCTAGACCAAACTAAAGTAGGATATGGAGGATCAAATGATTGAATCATCAAGATGATAACACTTGAAAGGGTAATAAATTCCCCCGACAAGGTGTAATAGATGAGGAAATGATAAAATGATTTGGGAAATCATTGAATTATGTATGAGTTAGTGAAATAACTAAAGTATTGAATTTATAATAGGTGGATGTCTAGGATAAAAGGGGAGGTGAAAAAAATAAACTGTTGAGAACAAAACTAAGGTGATTACGGAGGTGGAAAAGTATTAGTGGATCACGGGCCGAAAGAAGCCTGTTGAGAATTAGACATCACACATGATCCAAAATAGGTGTCGCAAATAAGATCACAAGTAGATAGTCCTCACACAAAATAATAACAAGAGAAAATATGTATAATTCAACATAAAAATATATTACAAATAATTTTACATGCATGAGGAATTCATACAATATATAGAGACATGGAAGAAGGAAAAAGAAATTTTAATATAGAAATTAAAATTCAAAATTATCCATAATTTTCATATAACATTTGTGATGTTATGTCACATAAGGTAATTGAATTGAAACCAAATTAAGTAAATATAAACAATGGTTAAATTTGGAAAATTCCACAACCTTAGTCAAATTATCAGCTAGATTACTATCTGTGTGTATATTATTAGAAAACATCATTCCAAATTAAATAATATCTCTAATAAAATTCAATCTAATGTTAATATGTTTGTATCTACTTGTTTCACCGAAGTTTACCCTATAGGTATATGTGGTTTTTGTAGTATATGTAGGGATCGAATCTATAGGGACCGAAGAAGAAACCTTTATATACTCAAAGATGTTGAAGGATTGGATATAATGTTGCTAAGTATAAGGTTGATTTTAATTGTGAAAAAGAATAAAAATTTTCCTAATTGAATGGATTTAATTTATGAATAAAACACCTAATTATTTTAATTGAATTAATTAATGAATATGAGTCAATCCTAAGTTGTAACTAGGGTTATATTGGATGTATTTTTTTTCTTATAAATTTCTATATCATTAAATCATGATGTATCCATAAAATAAGATAATTTCATAACATCATTATCCAATTTAATCCTTACACATTTCTAAGGCTAATCACCAATGCACTTAGAGGATAAATTTAATAATCACTCCACGGAATTGGATTGCACTAGTACTCAAAATGCGTCTTCTTTAAACTTGGTTAATATGAATGGAAAATAAATAATTGAATGAAAATCTTAAAATAATGAATTGATTAAAATATTTAAGAACATGAAATAACATCCAATCCATACCCTTTATAATCCATTATATCAACCCATAAAAGGTTTATCCCTCCATTGATTATATTTTATCAATGTAAGTGGGAATTAAACTTATTAGATTAGATTTGAAGAATAAAAGCATATAAATAATGATAACTCCACTATTGTGTCAAGAATATCACAAAAGATTGTGTAAATAACATCAATCCTTAAGGAAATGGTATCAATGTGATAATTAAAGAAGAAAACTAAATGAATAATAAGAATAAAAAAGAATATATAAAGTTAAGAATAATAAATTTTATTAATAAATGAATGTGAATGAAAAACTTACATTAGAAAAATTGATGACATGATTAAAAAATGAAAGTGTGAAATTACAATTGAAAGAATAAAACATGACTCCTAAATATATTCACCATAAGATCCTTATATAGGAATATTAGTATCCTCAGGTCAATATCCCAACATTCAATTCCTTCCCTATAAATTAGGGGAGTTAAAATAAGGGTTAGGAAAAAAGAAATTTGAGTCCTTCAAAATTGACCAAAAAAATTGGACTAGATTCATACCCCTTATTTTCATGAAAATAAGTCACTAAATATGTCCAAATAGTTGATGATATTAGAATAGAAATATATTCTTAAAGGTTTCCCCTAAAATATTTCAAAATTTCATGACAATTGGATCAACCGTTTGGATGTTATGCTCGAAATTGTAGGATAATTTTATGGGCGTTTAGATCTGTCTATAAATTGAATCTTTATCTTTGACCACATGGATCACCATAAATAATCCAAATTATCTCCTTCCATAGTTTAATGAAATGATACCCATAATTTTCTCCTTCTATAGTTAAAATTTTAGCTTTACTTGGATTGGATTGTGGGCCCTATTTTGTTTTATGGGCCTAAGGCCCATTATGATATGTACATAAATTTATGAATTCATTGCCAAAAATATCCATCTTCCCTTGGGATTAATCCATCAATCCTAAAAGATAAAAATTTTCAAACAAAGTGATAAATAATATCCCAAAGTATCCAATTCAAATAATTAATATAATGTTTTCCACAAATAAATGATTGATTAGGCCCAAATTTTCACTTTAAACATGAATTGAACTTGTAATGAGAAATGAAGTTCAATTTATAAAATTCACTAAAAATGATGTTTATGGACTTTGAAACACATGAATATGAAAATATTAACAATGAATATTATCCACTTTTAGTGGCTAATCACCCCCAACTTGAGTTTTTCTAGTCCTCAGTAAAAAGTATATAAAAAATATGAAATTGAATTCCCTTTTTCAAAAATATTCAACATACATTGCTCACCAAAAGACATCATTACAAACAATCATGAACCCCATAAAAATAATTTCTCACAAGTTGGGTTCAAAAGTATATCCCAATCCCAAGCCCATTCCTTTTGTCAAATTCATCATCACATTTCATCCGATTTCAATTATGCATGATGATGTGTTGTGTATCTCAAAATAAATAGGGCCCATTTTCTTGTTCAAGGGGAAAACTTTAATCACTAGGTGGGAATTGCATTAAACCTTAGGATGAGTATCCATTTTTTTCTTTTTCATTTTCTTTTATTTTTTTATTTTTTTATTTTTTTATTTTTTTATCCACAATATAGATGAAAAGACTAACTTTGGGAAAGATAACTATAAAGTCATGATCCCAAAGTGTCGAACTCCACACATTTTTTTCAATTCCATTCTCTAAAATAGATATGTAAATCCTAACTCTAGGAAAGAAAACTATGGAGTCATGATCCCCAAGTGCCGAACCCCACACATTTGGATGAAACATTGATCTATGTGGTCTTTTTTAAATTTTTTTTATCAGATAATCAAATTAAAATAAAAGTGAACCCAAACCCTATGCTATGATGAAAGAGACCCAATAACTCAAACTTACACCCAAAATCCAAAAAGATGTGCATTGTGAAATTTTTAATACTAGGATGAAAATGTAAACATTTAAAAATCACATCGAACAACCTCACTTTTCAAAAACTATTCTCATGAACATAAACATGTATTAAAATCATAATCAAGGCATTCAAAATCATTTTACATTCATTTTTCATGTTTCACAAGGAACACTAATTCATTCAAGGATAATGAATTGACTTTTTTTATTGAATTTAATTTTTTATCATAAAATCCTAATATTTTTTTTCAAAATCTCTGATTTTTACTCCCCCAAACTTAGAATGAAACTGCCTATAGTTTTGAAAGAGAATAGAAGATAGATATTAGAACTAAGAAGAAAGAAGGGAGATGTGATTTGAAATTAAATCATAGGAAAAAAACCCTGGTTTTAAGTGATGACCCATAAATAAAAAATTGATCACTTTGGATTCACGTTACATGTATACTAATTGGGGATGATTAATGGTTGGGTTTGAACTCTATAAGGAATGTGTTTTATTTAAAAATACTGAACTATTTAGACTATTAAATATCACAAAAAAAACATTATATCACATTTGAAACCCCAAGGGTTTCCCTTAACAAAAGAAAAACAAAAACACAAAAAATAAAATAAAATAAAATAAAATAAAATAAAATAAAATAAAATAAAATAAAATAAAATAAATGCATAATCTAGGGTTCCTCTCAGAAAGTGATTATTTTAAATTCATTGTCTTGACTTGGACCCCTAACTTATCCAATTCCAACTTTCAAATTTTAACGACCCCATATTTCTCTACTTCTATAAGATTGATATTGATTCTTTATTTAGAATTTGTTTCATATGAAAACCTATGTTCAACAAGGAGTATACAATTTCAAGGAATTTTAGTAATGTTTTATCTAGTTTCATCTGAAGTATTTCCTAATATTTGAAGGGTCATTCCACCTTTTTGGGATTCTGGAGGAAAATAGATGATAACTGAATGGTCTTGGTTATCACCTATGGAGGGATTCTTGAGTGGGGAAGGAGGGATCATAACTATAAGTTTTGTTTCATTTAATTTTCCCAAAGAATATTGGAAACTAGAATCAAAACCAATTTCTTCTATGATTTTTTTAAATGAATTAGTTCCTTATGATCAGAATATTAAATAAAAAAGTTAGATAGAAGAGTTTTAGAAATGGGTATGGAATCATAGTTTGTGATTTCTCCCAATGGTTTAGTGATTGGTGTTTCTAAAAAAATAATCATTGGATTAATATTAAGGACACTCAATCCACGATGATAAGTTTTCCTCTTATGAATACAAAAATCATTTTCCTCTTGATGTAAAGACCCTTCATCAATTAATTGATCCTCTTCAGATACCCCAAATCCTAAAATTGGTTCTTTAGTAAATTAATGAGAGGTTTGTAGGAAAATAGAAACATCACATAAGGTTATTAAAGGGATATTCAGTGTAGATTTTAGTTCCTCACCAGTTTTAAAGTTTTTAAATTCTAACCTCAAAGACGAAACCTCAGAATTCATTATCTCCATTTGATCCAAACATTTTTCAATAAGTTATTGGGGATTAGTTTAGATAGAAGTTTGGACACCATGTAATTCCATAATATTTAACTCTTATACCATCCTTGAGAGGTTTGTAATTTTTTCCTTTAAACATTCATCATCCCATTGATTTTAAATTTCACTCAGTATATGGTAATCATTAAAGGTTTATTCGGAGAAATTTCCTAAGTTAGGCGATTCCCAATATTGATTTATCATTTTATTATAGCATAGGTTTATGAATGGGTAATTTTGAAGATACTCCACTTGAGTAGGATGAAATTAGTATTTGAGATTCCTTGAGAACACACAAATAGAAAGGGGAAAAGATAAGAGAAATGGGGATGATAATAGAGAGTTTTAGGTGAGAAAAGAATGATAGAATCTAAGGTATTTACTTGGGTCCTCATAAATGATGCCAAAATTTGGTTGCACCTAAATTTACCTTATAGGTATATGAGGTTGTTGTAGTACATTTAGGTATTGAATCTGTAGGTACTGAAGAAGAAACCTTTAGACACTCAAATATGTTGAAGGATTGGCTATGGAGTTTCCAACTATGGGGTAGATTTTAATTATGAAAAATAATAATAACGAACTAAGTGAATGGATTGAATTTATGAATGAAACTAATAATTATTTTAATTGAAATAATTAATGAATATGAGTCGATCCTAGGTTTCCACTAGGGTTATATTGGATTTATTTATTTTTCTTAGAAAGTTTCATATCATTAAATCATGTTGTATCCATAATATGAGATAATTACATAACATCATTCTCCAGGTTAATCCTTACACAATTCCAAGGATAATCACCAATTCACCTTTAGGATAAATTTAATGATCACTCTAATAAATTGGATCATACTAGTACTCAAAACATGTCATCATTAAACTTGGTGAAGATAAATGGAAAATAAATCATTGAATGGAAATCAGAAAATAATGAATTGATTAAAATATTTAAGCACATGAAATAACATCCAATACATACCCTTTATAGTCTCTTGAATCAAACCATAAGAGGGTTATCCCTCTATTGATTCTATTTTATAAATGGAAGTGGCAAGTAGACTTATGAGAGTGGATTTGAAGAAGAAAATCATAGAAATAATGATCACTCCACCGTTGTATCAAGAATCTCACAAAATATTGTGTGAATAGATTCACTCCCAATGGAAATGGTTTCAAAATGATAATGAAAAAATAAAAGTAAATGAATAATATGAATAAAAAGGAATATAAAAATTAAATAATAATAACTTTTATTAAGAAATGAATGTGAATGAAAAACATACATTAGAAAAATTGATGATGTGATTACAAAATGAAAGCATGAAATTATAATTGAAAGAATAAAACATGCCTACTAAATATCATCACAAAAATCTCCTAATATAGGAATATTAGGATAATAGGGTTGATCCCCCAACATTCAAGTCCTTCCCCATAAATTAGTGGAGTCAAAAGTAGGGTGAGGAAAAAAGGAAATTAAAGTCTTTCAAACTTGACCACAAAAATATGACCAGATTCATCCCCCTATTATCATGAAAATAATTCATTCAAGATGGGATAATATTTGATGGTATTATAATATAAATATATTCATCCAAGTTTTGTATAATATCCTTCATAATTTATGACAATTGGATCAGCTGTTTAGATGTTATGCTTGAAATGGTGGGCTGATTTTATGGGCGTTCAGATTTGGCCAGAAATTTAATCTTCATCTTTGACTGCCTTGATCACCATGAAAACTTATGAATTCACTCCTACCATAGTTTAATGAAATTATAACCATAATTATCTATTTATACATTTAAAATTTGATCTTCACTGGTCTTGGATTGTGGGCCCCACTTTTGTTTGATGGGCCTAAGTCCCATTATGCTTCATCCAGAAATTTGTGCATTCATTGCCAAAAAAATACATCTTCCTTTGGGATTAATCCATCACTACTAAAAGATAAAATGTTCCAAAAAAGTGATAAATCATATCACAAAGTATCCAATTCAAATAATTAATATAATGTTTTCCACAAATAGATGATTAATTGAACCTAAATTTTCACTTTAAACATGAATTACACTTGTGATGAGAAATGAAGTTCAATTTATAAAATACACTAAAATTGATGTTTATGGAATTTGAAACACATTAATATTAAAATATTAATAATTAATATTATCCACTTTCATTAGATAATCACATACCATGGAAAACTAGATTTTTAGACAGATGTAAAGCATACTGACTATCACAATATACAATAATAATATAATTACTTAAATAAAGTTCATAGATCAAACCATTCACCCATATAGATTATTTTATAGACTAGATTAATAAAATATACTCATATAAATGGTTTATAGAGACACCAATTATTGTATATTTCACTTCCATGAAATGGGTCCTCCATAGGTAGAAAAAAATAGACTGTGAGGAACTTCAAAGATTCAATATTCCATACATAATCAGAATCTCAAAATATAGAAACAATATGAACAGTATTAAAATTTATACCTAATCATGGATATAGTTATGAGGTATGGGAAATTTATCTAAGGATCCATTTTAGGTCATTCCAATGTGGCTTTCCATAGTTTCTCTGGAATCTACTAAGGGTGCAGATTGCAAAGGTCACATTAGGTCCAGTGAAAATCATGGAGTACATGATACTACCAATAATTCTAGCATATGGAATGTTTAAAATATAATTATAATCAGACTTAGTGGATGATTATTGGGTTAGAGATAATTTTAAATGTTGTGAAAAGGGAAAATTAATAGGATTTAAGGATTCAAACATATATCTCTTAAGAACCTTCAAAATATAAGCATATTGAGATATGAATTGAATCCTCTTAATTATATCACTAACAATTTCCATTTCCAAATTTTTTCTTTCATTAACTATATCTTTCATTTCAAAATTACTCTTCAATTGAGACTTAACAGCATTGATGAGTTTCATATCCTTGTATATGATAAACATATCATCTATATATAGTATAAGGTAAAACATGAAATTCATAAAAATTTTAAAATATACACATGCATAATGTTTACTTATATTAAATTGATTATCAAGCATGAATTTATCAAATTTTTATACCATTATTGAGAGTCTTTTTTTAAACCATACAAAGACTTATTCATAAAACATACCTGATTAGTTTTGAAGTCATTCATATAATGATCAGGGAGTTTCATGTACAATTTCTCATCAATTTCACCACAAATAAAATAAGTTTTCACATTGAGCTTCTCAATATGAAAGTCATGATAAGTATTAAAAGTAATAATCAATCAGATATATGGGTGCTTAATAACTATAGATTTTCTTTTCAAAATAGTCAATTCCCTCTTGTTGGAGGAAACCATTAGCTAATAGTCTAGCCTTATATTTAATATTTTTTTGTCTCCAATATCATCCTCTTTTCTTTTGAATATACACTTACAACTAATTAACTTTGAATTCAAGGTCTTATTAACAACAAACCAAATGTTATTATTCTTAATGGAATTTATTTCATCATACATAGAAGAGATATAATGATTTAAATATTATCCATTAATATATTGCTTATATGTTTTTGGATCATCATAAACAAGATCCCGAATAATGTGTAAAGAAAAATAGGTCTTATCATACTAGATGGAGGGATAAGGAAGCCTGATAACCTTCCTAGATTTGTATCTTATTAGCCAGTATTCACTAGGAGCATTGGAATAATCACTGTTTTTCTCAGTATCTAGGTTGGAATGAGGTTGGATTTTTGTATGAGGTTTGGGTGTAGAAGGTTCACTAGTATCCTTGAACTGAGTTCGATTGAAAGTCTCAACATTCTCAGTTCAAGGCATGTAATCACTACCATCAGTGAGAGATTTAGTTTTAGGAGAAATAGATTCATGGAAAAAAACATATCAACTAATTATAAATTTTTAGTAATTGAGTTTATTAACCCACAACTTATACCCTTCATTCACTTTGGGATAAACAATGATGATACATTTGAGAGATCTTAGTTCAAGTTTATCAGTTTAAACATGGTTATAAAATGTGTACCCAAAAACTCATAAGTGACCATAAGAGAGGGGTCAGTTATACCATAACTCTTTAGGAGTATTAAACTAATTAGTAGTTGAATTAAATATATAAATAAGATATATTAATGTAGTTACAACCTCAACCTAGAAATATTTGGATAGCCCCAAGCATAAAACCTTGTTACAGGCCTGCTTCGATATGGTGTGGTTCATCCACTTAGCCAACCAATTTTATTAGGGAGTCAAAGTAACAGTATGATTTCTAAGAATACCCTATGACTCACAGAACTATATAAATTTAGATGAAAAATACTCTAAATTTTTTTCTATTATAATAACCTTAATTCTTCTTACAATTTTATTTTTTAATAATCAATTTTCAGGTTTTGAAGGTTTCAAAGAAATCATATTTTTATGAAGAATATAAATCCATAATTTTTTAGGAAATTTATCTATGAAGGTCACAAAATACAATCTTCCACCATGATAGGTAGTTCTAGTAGGACCCCATAATATAGAATAGATATATTACAAAGGATGATTAGCCTTAAAATAATACCTACTAAAACTAAATGTTTTATCCTTACCCGAAACCCAATCTACACAAAATGGAAGATTTTTTGGTGTGATATAATTCAATAACCCTTACCTACTTAATTATTCAAGAACCTTGGAGATAACATGCCCCAAAATTCTAATCCAAAGAATAATATTATCATCATTAGTGACATAGCTACTGATTAACAATCTATTATGGGTTTTCCCATCCAAAATGTATATCCGACTAATAAGAGATCCTCTAATAACTATTATAGAGCCTTTAGTGATCTTTAGACAACCTGATTCAGACTTGAATACATAACACTTCTAGTCTAAAACACATAAAGAGATTAAATTCATATACTGGTCGAGGACCCACCCTACATCAATCAAGGTGAAAATATACTGATCATGAATTTATAATAAAGCAAAACCTCTACCTTAGTCCCTATATAGTGACCCAATATTTAAACATACTTTATTTCATAATTTTTCCATATATATTTCCAACACATACAAATCAAGTATCTAGAGGTCTAGTGTCTTTAGAATATTAGATATATAAATACATCATCTTAAATGTAAAATCATCATATTTATTTAAAACTCTACATAGTGCTCATAACTCCCATAGATCTTAAAAAACAACATAGGATACCTTGGGGAAAATACATAAGGAAAAGTGTGATATAGAAATCCTAGTAAGGGAATAAATATGGCAATAAAACATAACATGAGAGTCAAAAGGAATAACATGACATCATAAAGAGAATAATCATAAGCATGGAAACATGGAATAATGAAATGAAATCATAAGATCATGGAATTATGAAAGATATAGTAGTAAAATAGGACAAGATATCATAAACATAAGTCAAGGGTCACTCCCAAAACCATTATTATGAAGTGGAAAAAGTCCCATGATGGGTTAATTTCACTACCTAATCCCTTACATATAATCTCATGAGATATAAATATTCACCCAATTCATTATAGGGTTATATTATTCTAGTCCCACCCATCACATAACATAGTGTGCTTAAGCTAACCACCTGTGCACCATACATACTAGACGGAGTCCCATAGTGAATTAAGTCTACTCCCTAATATCATAAATAAAATATCATGAGATGTAAATATTTATACAATGAATTTGAGGGATATAAAATTTTGGTACTACCCATCACATCATACCATGCATATGTATAAGTGTTCCACATGAGGAAAATAAATCATATAAAAATCATAAACATGATAGAACCCTTGATAAAGGAGTGGGTTTCATGATATCAGCTCAAAGAATAACTAAAGGATATATTATAAGGATTACCAAGAGAATAAGAAATTAAATAATTTTGGACATTAAAAATTTAAGAAGGGATATATGTCTTGACCATGGTATTATAATTTAGAAAATTCATGATAAGGATCTAGAGTAGAAAGAATAAAAATGAACTACTTGGGTAGTAAAGGATATTTTTAGAGAATAAAGAAGATCATTATTTTAAATAGAACTATAATTTAACTAGGATTATTATCCATACAATAATTATGGTTTCAAAATATATTTACGGTGTTTTTTATGGAGGTGACACTTTTCATAAGATAATATATCGAAAAGTTCCCTTAAGTCGGGTTTACTTAAAAGTGGGAATTTTGAAGGGAACTTAAAACATGTATTAACCACACACAATAAAGTTATAGTAAACTAGATATATATATAAATAATATATATACAACATATAAAAGAGAAAATGATAATAAGATAGAGAAAAATGTAGAAAATAAAAGAGAACGTGTAACCCAAAAGTAATGAGGGTGTTTTCAAAAGTTACATTTTTTATGTTTTAAAACACCATTATTAGAATATCACATTGTAAAAAGGATAATAAAACTTTATTTTAAAATATTACAAGATAAATATGAAATTCACATGAGATAACACATAATTATTCTTCTAATTAAAATGAAGAACATTGTTGGGAATGAAAATTATGGACAAGGATGGGAAACTATTGTTTAAGAGGATGTGGATTATTTTTAACACAGTTTTTTTCAAGAAGGAATAAAACTAATTAATAAAGAAAATTTGAATCAAAAGTGATATCCCAATATATATATATATAGGGTATACCATATTAAATTAAATAAAAAACTCAAGTAGAAACATTATAACTCAAGAAAGCAGATTGAGTTATGGAAGATCCTTATATTTCAGGGAAGACATTGATCATATCCCACATCAAGGAATATCATGAATGGAAGTTAATTTTATAAGTTAAAAAATAATTTATGAAATTATAATTCAATATATAATTAGTTATATAGTACAAATGAATATTGGTTCATAATATTAAAGCATGCCTTAATGAAGGGTGATTGACATGAAAACCCTTACCTCTTGTCTAGATGTGCCATTAACTTTCACTTAACATCAAGAATAATTAAATTATGTTCATTAAATATATACCCAAGAACCTTATTCATATATATTTAAATTTATAAGGTCCATTTACTATTTTTTGGTATTTATTTTTAATATAGTTTTAGCCTACATCGGTTACTCAGGGTTGTCTAGTTAATTTCAGTATAACAATTTTAGTTTTTTTAATGTGGTAAAATGTGTGGTAAAATAATTTAATGATATATATAATTGTGGAGGTTTATTTCCTTTATTAATCCATAAGAAAAATAATTATACATTTTAAATTTTTATCCAAAAAATATACCCAAATTAAGAATGGTACATTGATAAGTTGTTTTAAGGTGGTTAAAGTTATTACTACCATTTCTTGTTAATTAAACATGTATAATAACCAATATTATTATTTTAGAGTATTAACGGTGTAAAAATATCATATTATTTAATTAAATAACCCTTTTTAACCTATCATTTAAGGTGGTGAAGGAAAATTTAACATGTCATTAATGGAGGTGGAAGTTTACAGACAAGCTTAACGACATTTTCTTTTTTCCCAATGATTTTGTAAGAAGGTATAAACTAGATATTCCATTAGTATAATAAAACTTCAACATGGTAAAAATTATTTTGTTGTCATACGTTCATGGATTTAGGGGACTTGAGGGGTGTAGAGTAAGAAAAGAATTAGAAAATATGGGTTGATATTATTACCCCTCCCTTGTAAATTATTCCTTAGGAAACTCCTTAAGGATCCTTATCTTGGTATTTTTATAAAAACAATGATTAAAAGTAATGATAAGGGTGTTGTGGAGAGACTAGGTTAGAATTTTTTTAGATCAAAATCTTTTTATTGGGTAGATAAATATAGAGAAGGTGATCTCCTTTTATAATTAAAGAGAGTATTTTTTTTGTAAAATATATTTACTTTTCTATATTATCACTTCATTATTAAAGGAAAAAGGATTAAAAAATGGCCAATAATTGTTTTGTTAAAGTTAAAAGGTTTAACCTACATCCACCATCCAATATCATACATGTTTTCACATGTTATATCCACTTGCATAAGGTTTAAACCATTTCCACCTAATTTAACCTTACCACAGTAACTCCAGTTTCAACCTTGGTAAATAATTTTAATTGTAAAAATTTAAATTTAAATTATTTACTAATTTAAAAATAATGATTTAAAATTTATAAATCATTTTATAAAATAAAATTTCTAATATTTATAGAAATTTATTTTAGTATTAGTGCACAAAATACTTAAAAATTATTTCTTAGAAAAAGTTCATTTTAAACATAAAATTTAAATATAGGATAAGAATACAAATATTTTTGATTTTAAAATAATAAATTGGTTCATTCTAAAATAAATAAATGTTATTTAGATTTCAAATCAATCCAAAATTGAATTTTACCAAATAATGTTTAATTAAACGAAAAGACCAAAGATAATTTTTTATTAGAATTAAAATATTACTTTTGTGTTATAAGGTTAAACATTGGTTTTATAAATTTAAAACAATATATTTAAAATTAAAAAAAATTAATAATTAAATCAATTATTTTTTATATAAAATTCCAATTCTCTATTATATACTAATAAGGTAATAAAAGTCATCATTTTGGAAAAAACTGTATTTTTCACTATTTATATAAAAATAAATTATTTAAAAAAATTTAAAAAATTAATCTTAAACCAATATTAAAATTTTAAATCAAAAAATAAATTATAATTTTTCAAATTAAATTTCTAGAATTTTCTATTTTAAATTTTAAATAAAATTATAAAATATAATGATAAATTGTTTTTATAGGAAAATAATTTTTTTAAAATACTAGTTGTTCTTATAATTAATTTATATAAAACACTAATAAATATAGAATTAATCAATAAATATTATATTTTAGTAAAATAATCATTCAACAATAATATACTTATATTTATTTAATAAAAGTATAGGACATATAAAGATAGATTCTTAAACACAATAATAGATTAAGTAAATTTGTATAAAATAACCTTTATATATAAATATATAAATTATTATATTTTATAACTTGGTTAATCCTATTCATATATACTAATTAAATTACTAGGTTTTAATGGTCTAAACATATTATAATTTTGTTTTAGTTTGGTATTGTGTGTGGAGAAATCTATAGAACATATATGACTTAATTAGAAAAACATATATTAAAATCTTGGGTCGTTACATCCCCCCCTTAAATAAATTGTATCCCCCAAGTTTTGAAGATCATATGATGAGATTAATTTCCATAGGTAGATCCTAATTAACCATACACTTGTAGTTGTTTATGGGTTTATTTAGAACATGAAATGATATTTCCTTATAAGAAATTTGACACGAGACCTTAGTAAAAAGAGATAGTATATTCGTAATATAATCCTAATAAGGGAATATGAGATAAATATATAAAGTGTAACATTTCGAAAATATTTAATAAGTTTCATATATGATGGTTATAATAATTATACCAACAATTTTTTTTATATCTCAATACCTAATTAGTGAAATCTTATATGAAATATGATGTCAACAAATCTAGAGTGAAAAATCACTACCTACCTCAATAACAGTCATTGCATAAGATTATACGTGTTCCCATGATCTAGGAATTTTTTGGTGTTGGGTGTCTACTTTAACCCTTGGATTGGTGCATTGGATTGCATAGTGACTAAATTAATCACATCCAAAACATCGAATCGTTAGTGGATCTTTAGAAAGAAAATAATATCATTCATTGTATCCTTCTTTCCCCCCCAAAAAATTGTTGTTTGATTCCCAAATTCACCATAAGTAAAGAATCTTCTAATCACCTTGGGGAAATTACCTTGGCTATTTTTCCCATATTTTTTACATATAGGATGTTTAATATTCTTTCCCTCTTTATCTTCATCATATGAGTTCCCATGAGACTCTGCCGTTCTGTTCTTTGGTGGTTTTGGGATTTCAGCTATGCTCACATGGTTAATCATATTTTGGGATAGTTAGTTTGGCATAGTCACCATATTTCTTAGTCCAACTCCCAATTCCATGGGGTTTTCATTTAGATAATCACTACATTGTATCTCACACCTATTATTACATCGGTTCCTTCTGGTCCCAACCATTACTAAAACCAAAAGGGGTTAACATGAATGATGAATAATCATCATCATAATAGAAGTATCCTAGATAACCAAAGGTAAATTTAACCTAAATATGTCTCATTATATAATACCATCATGTTAGCCTATAATCATTTTATTTCATAATATATAACTCTTTATTTAACACATATCATTCAAAGTTTAACCTATATCATTATTATATCAAATTATACCACCCTTGGTTAAACCTATATTATTTGTTATTAATCATACTTTAACTAAAGTTAGGTTCTCTTATAATTCTCATCCTAGTCCCTCATAGTGACTAGGAAATCAATCCTTCATATTAGTTTGTAAATAGAATATGATCAACCAAAGAATATCCCCCAGGAGTTTCTATCCAGGTGTGCAGTCTTAGGCCCACTCATTATACATCATAGTGATGATAAATTCAATCACCAAACAACCCTTTTCAGGGTGATTACCTCTTGGTGATTTTATTCCAAAACCACATCCACTTTCAGGTATCAATAAATGAATGTCATTTCTAAGAAAACCATATATGCAAAACTTTCTAAAATTTCAAGATATTATCATATAATTAAACTTACCCATTAAACTTATACATAGGGTTTTCAAAAATTATCTCTCATAATAATCTCTAAAAATAACTAGACCTTCTTATAATACCAACAATATTAAACCAAGACTTAAATATACTTTATTTCATAATTTTTCCACATAGATTTCTAACACATACAAACCAATGATCTAGAGGTCTAGTGTCTTTGGAAGATTAGATACATAAATACATCATATTAAATGTAAAAAAATAGTCTTTATTTAAAACTCCACATAGTGATATTAAATCCCATAGAACTTCTAAAATTTCATAGGATACCCTAGGGAGAATACATAAGGAAAAGGGTGAGATAAAAATCCCAGTAAGGAAATAAACATGGAAATAAAATATAACATGAGATTTAAAATATAAATAATGATATCATAAAGATATTGATCATAATCATGGAAAAATGGAATAAGAAAATGAAGTCATATTATAATGTAATCATATAATATATGTAAAAAACACAAGACATGACATCATAAACATAAGTCAATGGTCACTCCCAAAACCATCATCATTAAGTGTACAAAGTCCCATGGTGGATTAAGTTCCCTTCATAATACCTTAAATGTAATCTCATGCTATATAAAGCTTTAACTAATTCATTATAAGGATATATAATTCTTGATCCACCCATCACATAACTTAGTGTTCTTAGGGTAACCATCTGTTCACCATACATAGTGGACAAAGGTGCATAGTGGATTAGGTTCACTCAATAATCCAATACATAAGATCTAATAAGATATAAATATTTAATAAATTCATCATAGGGGTATATAATTTTGGTCCCACACATCACATCATATTATGTACATGTATAAATGTGCCACATGAATAAAATAAACCATATATAAACCATAAACATGATAAAACCCATGAGAAAGAAATGCGTTTAACAATATTGTCTCAAAGCATAAGCGAAGGATATATCACAAGGATCCAAATATAATAAGGAATTAAATAATTTTGGACATTCATAATTAAAAAAGGGACATATATCTTGAACATGGTATTCCAATATAGAAAATTCATGATAAGGATTTAGAGTAGAAAGAATAAAAATAAACTACTTGGGTGATGCTTTATGAAAAAAGTAACAGATATTTCTAAATAAGGAAAGAGATTATTATTTCCCATAAAACAAAAATTTAACTTTGATGGATTTTAAAAAAATAATTTGTGTTTTAAAAATATATTAATGGTGAAAAACATTTTATAAAGGTGACACTTTTCATGAGATAAGAAATTGGAAATTGCCCTTAAGTCGGGTATACTTAAAGGTGTGAATTTCTAAGGAAACTTAAAAAATGTATTAACCCCAAAAAATAGATGTATAATAAACTAGTTATATATGTAAGTAACATATATATATTATATGAATAAATACATGAGAATAAGATTGTGAAAAAGGGATAAAATGAAAGAGAATGCGTACCCCAAAAGTAATGAGGTTGTTTTCAAAAGATCACTTTTTTTATGTTTTAAAACACCTTTATTGAAATACCACATAATAAAACGGATAATAAAAATTTATTTTGAAAATATTAAAAGGTAAATATGAAAGTCACATGTGGTATAACTTAATTAGGCTTCTAATTAAAAATAAGAACATTGGTGGGAAGGAAAATTATGGATAAGGAGGGGAACCATCATTTAAGAGGATGATAATTATTCTTAACATAGTTGAATTTTTAATAATGAATAGAACTCGTAAATAAGAAATATTTTTATCAAAAGTGATATCGTGAGATAGATATAGGTTATACCATATTAAATGAAAGATGAAACTCAAGGAGAAACATTATAACTCAAGAAATCAGATTGAATTATGAAAGACCCTTATATTTTAGGTAAGACATCAATAATAGGCCACAAAAAGGAAGATAATGAATTTAAGTGAAGTTTCCAAGTTCAATAATAATTTATGATATCACAATTAAAGTGGTAATTAGTTACACCATACAAATTAATATTGATCTATAATATCAAAGAATGCCTCAATGAAGGGTAATTGAGACAAAAAATCCTTACCTCCTGTACGAATGTACTCTGAACATGCACATAACTTACTAAATAATTAAATTAACTTCATTAAATATATAATAAATAAAAATATTCATATATATTTAATTTTATAATTTATATTTATTATATTTTGGTAATTATTTTTAATATAGTTCCCACTTATGTTGGTTACTTGGGTTTGTTTGATTAATTTCTTCGTAACAATTTTAGTTTGTTGACCATGGTCAAGGGTATTGTAAAAATAAATTCATGATATATATAATTTTTTTGGTTTATGTGTTTTTTAATCCATTATAACAATACTTACATATTTATAAATGTTATCCCAAAAATCGACCCAAATCAAGAAATATACCTTGATAAGTCCATTTAAGGTGGTTAAAATTACTATGACTATTTATTATTAATCACACATATAAAATTCCAAATATTATTATTATAGAGTATTAATAGTGTTAAAAATATTATATTATTTAATTAAATAACATTTTTGAACCTACCATTTAATGTGGTGACAGGAAATTGAACACGTCGTTCTTGGATGTGGTAGTCTACACACACGCATGATGGAATTTTCCTTTTTCTCAATGATTTTGGAGGAATGTATAAAATGGATATTACATTAGTATAATAAAACTTAACCATAGTAAAAATGTTGGTGTTATAATAAGTACATGGATAGAGGGGACTTCATGGGTGTAGAAGAAGAAAAGAACTATAAAGCTTGGGTTGAGAGTATTACCTCTCCCTTGGAAGTTCTCCCTTGGGTAACTTCTTAAGGCTCCATATCTTGGTATTTGGTTGAGAAAAAGGCTTATAAGGTATGGTTATGGTGTTTAATAGAGACTATATTAGAGTTTTTGTAGATACAAATATTTTTAATGGGTGGATAAATGGGTATTTTTTTCTCAATGATTTTGGAGGATGATGTAAAGAGAGTGACATTTTTGTAAAATCTATTTACTTTTTAAAAATGTCACTCAATTATTCAAGGAAAAATCAAATTTTTTTCCAATAATGGTGTGGTAAAATATATAAGGTCAAGACTCCATCCTCCATCCAATATCATAGATGTTTTTCACATGTTCTAGCTACTTGCACAAGGTTTAAACCATTTCCCCTATTTCACCCTTATCATGGTAACTCCAATTTCACCCTTAGTAACTAATTTTAATGGATAATATTAAAATTGAAATTATTTAATAATTTGAACATGATTATCTCAAATATAG
Organism: Viscum album; assembly: GCA_963277665.1. Classification (NCBI taxonomy): domain Eukaryota; kingdom Viridiplantae; phylum Streptophyta; class Magnoliopsida; order Santalales; family Viscaceae; genus Viscum; species Viscum album. Next base: position 456,385,887 of record OY728133.1, on the reverse strand, counting down.
AATCATTTTATAAAATAAAATATATAAGAGTTAGAGAAATTAATTTTAGTACTAGCGCACATAATGTGTAAAAAATATTTCTTAAAAAAAGTTCATTTTAAACTTAAAATTTATGTTTGGGATGATATTATCAAGGTTTTTTATTTTCAATAAAAAATTGGTTTATTACAAAACAAATAAATTTTATATGTCCATAGAATCAATCCAAAATAGAATTTTACCAAAATAAAGTTTAATTAAATTAAAAGACCAAAAAGTATTTTTCTATTAAAATAAAAATATTACTTTTGTTTTATAAGTATAGAGAACTAGGCTTAAAATACATGTATATTACATAATTTTAGATTAATACTCAGTAAAATACAAAAATACATGCCTGAGGACTGTAATAGTTTAGTGTCTTTAGAAACTTCGAAACAAAATCTTCTATCCTAGTGAAATATCTTCAACATATTCCATAAAGATCTACAACTTTAGTAATTATACCTAAAAAGTTTGTTCATAACCTAGGGAAATAAAACATAAGAAAGGGCGAGATCAAATTCCCAATAAGCATAAATAAAGGAAATGCATAAGCATAATGTGAACAAAAGGGTATAGAACTTGAGCATAACATTTGAAGATCATACTCGTCATATTAGAGATCATAATAAAGATTGGAAGTTAATAAGACGTATATCACAAGATTATTAAGAGAATAAGTCATGCAAGTATAACATAGGAATAAGACATGGAATTTGTGTCATGAATTTTTTTTACAATGTTTTGAACATGTATATGTAGAAAAAGTTCACTCATTAAGTTAAGAAAATGAAATCATGCCCCCAAATCAACTTATAGACATGCAACTAGGTCTATGAATAACACTGTGAATAGGTAATTAAGTTCACGAATAACCTTATGGACATGAAACTAGGTCCATGCATAACATTGTGAACATGTAATCAGGTTTACGCATAACATTGTGAACATGTAATCAGGTTCACGCATAAACTTATATACATGCAACCGGGTCTTTGAATAATATTATGAACATGTAATAAGGTTCACTCATAACATTATGAACATGTAATGAGGTTCACGTATAAACTTATGAACATGCAACTAGGTACATGCATAACATTGTGAACATGTAATTAGGCTCACACATAACATTTATACTCACGATTCATCCATTATTACCCAATGAATTGGAGGTAGATATAGATCCCACCCATATCATAAAAAAATCATTCATACATGTTCCATAAGATAATAAAACATTTATCATATCATGAGCCACAAAAATACATAAGTTTTATAATAATCAAATCATAACCCATGATTTTAAGTGGGTGTCATTAATATTTCATCACATCATAACCTATGGAAAATAGATAGGTTTCATAATCATTTCATCAAATCATAACCAGTGAAAAGAATCAGGTTTCAAAAGAATATAACCTGTGGAAGAGAAATTGGTGTCATAAGAATAATTCCATAAAAAAAATTCAATATAGTATATGAATGGAACCTTTGGATCATTTCCTTGAAGGGCTTGAGTAACATAAATAGATGTCATCTTAGATGGAAAATAACTTGGAAGAAGATTTTTAAAACATTTCTTGAGGTAAATAAACTTTCTTATTTGAAATGTATCTTTTAAAACATATAACCTTTTGAAAACAATTTTATTTAGAATAAACTTGAAATCTTAAAATAAATATTTGAAAACCTTTAGGAAACCTTTTTATTTGAAAACATATAAGGAGAGCTTGAAAATGTTTTGAAAACCATTTTCCTTAAAAACTTATAAAAGGAGGTTTAAAACATTTTGAAAAACCATTTCTTTAAAAATATATTTAAAAAAATATATATTAAAAATTAACCTTTAAACATGAAAATAAATCTTCAAAGGATTGATGGAGGATAAATCTATACATGTCGTACGTGGTAAAAAGGAAATTCCTTTTTCACAATAAAAAGGTGAGAAAAATGGATCGTTTGTAAGGTGAAAATAAGATTAATTTGAAAGAATTAGTGAAATACAAAAGGGTAAAAATTTATTTTAATTATCATAGGATATTCGTATAATATAATTGGAAACCCCTTTTAGAAAACATGGTTTTCCGACTGAAGAGGGGGTAAAGTCGGGATTTCTTAAAACAATTACTTAACTATATTATCTCCCAAAGAGTAGAAACATGATACCAATACATGAATATAGAATTAATAACCATAGGGGAATAAAATTCCTGAATTTATTGAGATATGGGTTGTAATGTTTCATCAAAGGAAGCATAAACATAAATAATATTGAAAAGCGGTGAGATTGTTTCAATAAACTCTTATCACTTGGTAAATTGGGATCATGGTATAAATGTAATAAAATAAAATTATTTTAATCTTATAATATCATTAAAATATGTATATTCATGATATTTCATTTAAAATGGATGTATACACACCTCAAAATGAATTTAGGCGTATAACAAAACATGAGTCTCAGAGAAGGAAAATTGAGACAAAACTGTTTTACTGATTTGGTAACTTTTGAAATATAAATGCCATGAAATAAAGTTAATATAATGGATATGTAAATAACATAAAATTAAACTATAATTATCAGTTATTACATCCATGGTTAGTATACACACCACATAAAAGGAATGAGTGGTGAATAAAGCATGTATCTCACATAAATAAAAACTGAGAAGAAATCCCCTTACCTTGTGTCTTGACTCTCATCGTACTTATTCAAAACACATGTATAATAAATATAAATTTATTATAAATATTTTATATAACCATATAATTATATATAATACCATATATGTTTTTATTATGACCTTATATTACTCTTGTGTTATCAATCCTTTGTTAAGGTTTCACTTTAGGTAATATTAGCTTTATTCTTTACATGTGTCTTAATTTGTTATATCTTTGGTACTTATAATTTATTTAAGGATTTTAAAAATTTAAAACATGATATAAATATAATTTATATACAGTATATGTGTGTTATAATACTCTATAGGATATATAAGTACAAAATGGAATACACCATTCATGGAGACGGTAAGCCATACTTATGCATGAACACTGTTTCTGTTTTCATTGTCATATTTATAGAAAAAAATGACATATATGTATAATTGTATATAATTATTAAAGTATATTTATTATATAATATATATCATATATAATCACTAAAACCATCCTTAATACATTCTATGTAATTTATGAACGAATCATATCACTTTGAGGGGGCGATAGTCCACACTTCCTCAAATGAAATTATCGCATTAACACACAATGGAAAGTAAAAAAGAGATGTACTGTAAAAGGAACACAAAAGCTTAATTAAATAATAAATATAATATATGACATATATAAACACAGTTTTCATCATAATTTACACCATGAGAGGTGGTAAAGAAATTTGAACAATCATCATTTAGTGGGGCTGTAGTACGCCGTACACATAAACAATATGTTCACTATCCATTAGATTGAGGTGTGTGTATGTGTAGGTTGAAACCTTAGAATAAAAAAATACTATTATATTTATTATACTTAAATTTTTATACAATCATGTAAAAAATAAATTATAGGGGGTGGAGAAAGAAAATAAAAGAAAGGACTTGAGAGAAGATGTTACCTCTTAATTGGGTAACTCCTTTTGGTTTGTGCCAAAAGGCTTATTTGGATTGACTTATGCCAAATAAAAGGATTGTATAAGTAAGGTAGTATTTATATAAAGTGTATTGGTCAAGTATTGGATGAAATTAATAGGTTTTATATGTATGAAGAAGTGGGAGAGGTGGTGGATTTTATAGGGAAGGAAAAGGACTCACTTGGAATTTTTAAAAACAAGTTAGGTGTACACATGTTATTACCTAAAAAAAGTCATAAAAACCCAACATAAATAAATAAATTAAGGTTTATGGAAATTAAATTACCATTAAATTTATTTTTTAAAAGTTTATAGGTCATTTTTTCCTCTAAGATTAAGGTTTAGTCCCTAATTAAGCTTAATTTGACCTTAATTGTTGTGATTAATTTTTATCACTTTTACTAATCATTTTGTAAAAAATAAATTTGATATTATTAAATATAAATATTATACTTATTAAAATGTTTTATATCAATATTTATAAATTAAATTAACATAATTGGAATAATTAAGATTAATTCTAACCTCGTAGACAAGACGAAATTACGGGTCTTTAAAGTAAAAAGAAGTTCAAAAGTTTATTACATTTTTATATTCAATTTAAAAGTGAAATTGATTATAATTACCTAAATTGTATTAATATATGTATAATTGATATAATTATACCTTAAAAAAATTTAAAATATAATTTAATATTAATAATTGTTAAACGAAAAAGCAGTTTTTAACTAAAAAGCAGTATTTTTCACTATTCGTCAAAAAACAAAGTTTCTCAGAAAAATCCAAAAAATTCACCCAAAGATAATTTTGAAATTATAAATTAAAAATTGAAGTTTATTTTATCAAATTAAATTTATAAATGTGTCTAAAATTAATTTTATCATTAAAAGTGGTTCATTCAAGAAAATAATATTTTTTAAACATAAAAGGAAATTACCAAAAACCATATATTTAATTATCAATATGTTTTATTTATATAAATAAATTATAAAAAATATCTGAAAAGTATTTATTACTATTAATATTACTAAGCTTAATGGCTAGGTTATAATTATATCATTTAAAAAATATATATAATAAAATGATGCTTCGTAAAAACTTGGTGTTGCGTGTAACGTACACCAAGTTAGTATTGCTTATAGTGCAAGAAAAGTCAGTATTGTGTATAGCACAATAAAATTAGGTATTTTTTATAGAACATTCCAAGTCGGTATTTCATGTATCACAATCTAAGTTGGTTACATGTGAAAGGAATGTTTGAATTAGTGTTTTAATATATATAAAGAACTATTTCCAATGTCACGTGAAATGAAAAGTATCAAAAAGATATATTATTTTAAAAAAAATAATTCAGAAAATCTCAGGTTGTTACATTTTACCCCTATTAAAATGATTTTCCCTAAAAATTCATTTGTATTATCAAATGTTTAATACTTGAAAGTTTCATTCATAGAAACCCTCATCGTAAAAATGGATACTAAAACTTCCCTTAAAAAGGGAAAGTTGGAACCATAATGGTTACCCAAAGTAACATATAACCGAGTTTCCAGATAGAAGAACATAGTTTGTAAGTGAATATTGGACATGGAAGAAAAACATAAATATATATAAGGAGTTATTGAGGTCATCAATCATAAATAAGTGAATGATAAAAGAAAAGTTGAGGGTCTTAATGTCATAAATCTGTGATGATTTAAAAATCCATCAGTTCAAAAAAATTAAGGTATTAAGACAATAATTTTTTTTATCATTATCCTAACATTGATTAATTATTTTATTGACCAAGAATATAAGGAAATATACTTACTTGATATATTTCTATAAACAAAATTTTATTCTTTGTTTGTGATTTTATCAATTTCTAATTCATCCATTACTTCATGGAATGGACATCAAAAAATTAATATTGATGCCTTAAGTACTAAAATAAACTTTTAGTAGATATTAAGGCCCATAAAATAAAAAAAAGTATAAATATTTTTCTCTAACTATCATTCAAAATTCATATGGTTAATACACTAATATGTAAGCATAAAAAGTAACTCTACTGGTTCATTATTACCAATTATTCAACAAAAATAATTACACATTAACCTAGATATCATATAGGCCAGTGGTAGGCATAAAATCCTTATGTTACATTGGTTATAGGTTCAAGAATTGTGGAATTTCCAGACTTTATTATTTATCACTTGACATACATGATTTCATTTTCTAAAGCTTCACTAATATAATTTCCAAAATAAATAATATGGTCATCCTTGAAATAAGGTTAATCACTAAATAACCTTTTAACCAAGGTTTTCAATACAAACTCAGTGCATAAATACTTCCTCCAAAGCATAAATTAAACTTTTCATGAATAGTTAGCCTTATTACCCTTATGAAATATGAAAAACCAAAACTTTTAAAAAGTGATCCATGAAATCATCATAACATTGATTCCCCCATATATCACAAAGTATCTCTTGGTTTTCATATTCCAAACATGTGAATACCCTCATAATATATTCTCTTGAAACATGGTAATAAAATTAATTAACATAAATCCTTATTGAAAAAATGTATGATTCTTTATTCCATATATTACTGGATATATTCCATAAATACAAGAAGTTGTAAACTTTATCCATGATATCATAAACTACTTGTCAATAAGTCCTTAATTAGTTACAAGGTAACAAGTACCATCCAATTTAATTATTCACATCCCAAATATCTTTATCCAAAAAAACATTATCATAAAATAAGTAACATATTAAGGTTTATTTTTTCCTTAATCATATATTTTCCATGGAAATCGCCTTGCCATTATACTACTTTTCTATTCCATAGGAACCATTCAGTGTGTTACTATAAATCCGTAGCGAAAAACATAAATTGAACAATCCTTATATATTTAACCTTTAATTAACATAATTATTAAATCCAAATACATAAAATATTTTTTATTACACTTAATTATTATTCCATTAGCAAGGCTACCTCATCCTATTACACAATACCTCTTTCCTTTCACATTTTATCTATAGTCTCTTCATCATCAGTATTGTAAGCATTACTCGTACCACATTTTTAATCCTTTTCAGGAGATTTCCTATTGGGACATTGAGTTTCATAATGAATCTTTATTCCACACTTAAAATACTTAACCTTTGACGATTCCTTAGGTAAACCAATATTTTCATCAATTTTGTTAACCAAAATCTTCATTTTTCCCTTACAGTCACTTGATTTTTGTCTTTATTTTCCACAGTCACAACATATTCTTGTACCTCCAAGGCATTAAATTAGGTGATTATTTCCACATTCTTAACACAAATGAAACCAAATCTACTTTCATCCATGGTCTCCATTACTCTAACTCTCAGTGAACTCCTTTTTTCTCTTCCTTGGTTAGTCTGAGAGTTGGTTAAGGTACATATTGTTAATCATGTTCCGTGAAAAATGATTAGGCATGATCAAAACATATTTCAATATAGTGATCATACCACTTGAATTATCATTAGAAAATCATCCATCACATTCAACATTAATCTAGTTCCTTCCAATTCCCACCATTGACTAAAACCACAAGCATAGTGTGATCATTATTTATCAATGCAGAAAACCACATAGTCATGAAAATAATTACTTATAGGATGTATAAATCATGACACCTTCCTCAATCTATGAATCCATAGGTTAATACTAGGTTATTCATAGCCAAATTATATTTACATACTTCATGATGATTTATGAAGAGTTTGTGAATTACCAAAGCATATCCCCCATGAGTGTCAAACCAGGTGTGCATCATGGCCCATTTTCATGTACCAGATTATCCCGAGTTAGGACCAGAGCATCTTGTCAAAGTTTTTAACCCTAGGTACATCTGTACCAAATTCACATCCACTTGTAGTATCCATACATGGATGTATTGCTAGGAAACCACTCACTCTATCCTTTATACCAAAATTCCAGGACATTTTCCTAAACTTTAGCTCATCCTTATACTTATCCTTAGAGACATACCTAGACATATCCTTAGAAATATACCATGGGATATCAATAAAGTTTTATCACCCTAGTTTATGAAGGTTGACTAAACCTTTACTTTGATACAAAATATAGAGACCCAGGTTTAACATACATGGATATTACATCATTTTAGACTAATACTCAGTATATTACAAAAATACATTCTTAAGGACCATAATACTTTAGTGTCTTTGGAATCTTGGAAAAAAATATTCTATCCTGGTGAAATAAATTCAACATCCTCCATAAATATATCCAAATTTATCACTTCTACATTAAACCTTTCTTCATAACACGAGTAAAGGAAACATAATAAATGGGTGATCTCAGATGCTTAGTAAGGGTAAATAAAGAAAATGCGTAAGCATAACATGAAAAAAGGGTATGGAACTTGAGAATAACATTTAAATATCATACTCTTCATATTAGAGATCATAAAAAAGACTAGAAGTTTATAATACATAGATCATAAGAGGATTAAGAGCATAAGTCATGAAATCATAACATAAGAATAAGACATGGAATTTGTGGCATGCACATTACTTTACAATGATGTGAACATGTACAAATAGAAACAAGTTCACTCATTAAGTTGAGGACATTAAACCAGTCCCCCACATCAACTTATGGACATGAAACTGGGTATATGCATAACATTGTGAATATGTAATAAGGTTTAAACATAACATTATGGACATAAAACTAAGTCCATTCATAACATCATGAATATGTAATTAGGTTCACGTATAACATTGTGAACATGTAATCAGGTTTACACATAAAATTATGGACATTAAAATAGGTCCATGCATAATATTGTGAAAATGTAATAAGGTTCACTCATAACATTATGAACATGTAATCAGGTTCATACATAAAATAATGGAAATGCAACCAGGTCCATGCATAACATTGTGAACATGTAATCAGGCTCACACACAACATTTATACTCATGAGTCATCCATCATTACCAAATAAATTATAGGGAGAAATAGGTCACACCCATCTCATAATAAAATCATTCATACATGCGCCATAAAACAATAAAAAATTCATCATATCATGACCCACAAAAATACATAAGTTTTATAGACATCAAATAATTACCCATGAAAAGAAATGGGTATCATTAAAATTTCATCACATCATAACCCATGGAAAAGAGATAGGTTTCATAATCATTTAATGAAAGAATAACCCATGAAAAGAAGAGGGTTTCAAAAGAATATAACCCTTGGAATATAAATGGGTGTCATAATCATAATTCCATCAAAACACAAAACCATTCAAGATAGAATATGAATGGAACCTTTGGATTATTTCCCAAAAGGGATTGAGTAACATCAACAGATGTCATCTTAGATGGAAAATAACTTGGAAGGAGATTTTGAAAACATTTATTAAGGGAAATATCATTTATTATTTGAAAAGTATATTTAAAACATAAAACCTTTTGAAAATAATTTTATTGAGAAAAAAATTAAAATCTTATAAAGAAATCTTCGAAAACCTTTAGGAAAAATTTTTATTTGAAAGCATATAAATAGAGCTTAAAAATGTTTTGAAAACCATTTTAATTATAAAATTATAAAAGGATATTGAAAACGTTTTGAAAACCATTTCTTTGAAAATCTATTTTTTTTAAAAAAAATCTTAAAAATTAACCTTTAAACATGAAAATAAAGCTTCAAAGGATTTATGGCTGATAAATCCATACATGTCATATGAGGTAAAAATAACATTCCCTTTTCATGGTAAAAATATTAGAAAAATGTCTCATTTATAAAGCAATAAGAATATTACTTTGAAATAATTGGTGAAATAAAAAGGGTAAAATTTTATTTTAATGATCATAGTATATTATTATAATATACTTGGAACCCCTTTTAAAAAACATGGTTTTCCGACTGGAGAGGGGGTAAAGTCAAGATTTCTTAAAAACAATTTATTAACCAAATTATGTACCAAAGAGTATAAATATGGTACCAATACATGAATATAGAATGAATAAATAGAGGGGAATAAAATTCATGAACATATTGAGATATGGGTAGTAATTTTTCATCAAAGGAAGCATAAACATAAATAATCTTGGAAAGTGATGAGATTGTTTCAATAAACTCTTATCACATGGTAACTTGGGACAATGATCTACATGTAAGGAAAGGAAATTAAATGAGGCTTATAATATCATGAAAATATTTATATTCATGATATATCTTGTAAAATGTAAGTATACACACCTCAAAATGAATTTAGGTGTATAACAAAACTTTAGTCTCGAAGAAGGAAATTTGAGACAAAACTATTTTACTGATTTGGTAACTTTTGAAACATAAACCTCATGAAATAAAGGTCATAGAATGGATATGTAAATACCAATAAATTTAACTATAATAATAATTTATTACATCCATGGGTAGTCTACACACCACATAAAAGTAATGGGTGGTGAATAAAGCATGCATCTCACAGAAATAAAAAGTGAGAAGAAATCCCCTTACCTTATGTCTTGACTCTCATCGTACTCATTAAAACCACATATATAATAAATATAAATTTATTATAAATATTTTAAAGAACCATATTATTATATATAATACCATATTTGTTTATTATGACCTTATATTACTCGCTTGTTATCAATCCCATGTTAAGGTTTCACTTCGGGTAATATTCTCTTTATTCTTCGCATGTGTCTTAATTTTTTATATCTTTGGTACTTATAATTTATATAATGAATTAAAAAATTTAAAACATGATATAAATATTATGTATATACAATATATATATATATTATAATAATCTATATAATATATAATTACAAAATGGAATACACCGTTCATGGAGACGGTAAGCCGTACGTACACATGAACATTATCTCCGTTTTTATTTTCATATTGAAAGAAAGAAAGAAAATGAAATATATGTATATATGTATATAATTATTATATTGGATTTATAATATCATATATATCATATATAATCACTAAACCCATCCTTAATACATTCCCTGTAGTGTATGAACAAATCATATCGCTATGAGGGGTGGTAGTCCACACTTCCTCAAATAGAATTATTGTATTAACACATAATGGAAAGTAAAAAGATATATGTTGTAAAAGGAATAAATAAGTTTAAATAAATAATAAATATAATAAATAACATATATAAACAGATCATCCATCATAATTTCCACCATGAGTGGTGGTAAATTAAATTGAACAATCATCGTTTAGTGAGACCGTAGTATGCCATACACATAAACAATATGTTCCTTATCCATTAGATGGAGGTGTGTGTAAGTGTAGGTTGAAAAATTATCATAAAAAATTATATTATATTGATGATAATGGGGTTATTATACAATAATGAAAAAAATAAAGTGTATGGGGTGGAAAAATAAATTATAAAAAAGGACTTGAGAGAAGATGTTACCTCTTAATCAGGTAACTCCATTTGGTTTGTGCCAAAAGGCTTACTTGGATTGCCTTATTCCAAAGGTAAGGATTATAGGAGGAATAGAGGATTTTTGGGAAGTTTATTGTGTATTTATTGGCCTAACTCAAGATGTTTTATAGGTGTGAATAAGTTGGAGAGGTGGTGGCCTTTTATAGGGAAGAAAAGGACTCACTTGGAATTTTTGAAAACAAGTTAGGTGGACACATGTTATTACCTAAAAAAATTCATACCAAACCAATATAAATCAATAATGTAAGGTTTATGGCTGATTAATTTACATCCAATGGGTTTTTTACAATTGGGTAGGTTATTTTGTCTTCAAATATTAAGGTTTAGTCCCTAATTAATCTTAATTTGACCTTAATCTCTGTGATTAATTTTAATAACTTTAGTAATCATCTTGGTCAAAAATCAAGTTGATATTATTAGAATATAAATATTATACTGATTAAAATGGTTTATTTAGGGTTTTAAAAATTAAATTCATGTAATAATCAAAATTAATGTTAATGCTAATCCTACAGATGAGACGAAATTATGGGTCTTTAAAGTAAAAAGAAGTTCAAAAGTTTATTACGTTTTTATATTCAATTTCATAGTGAAATTGATTCTAATGAAAAAAATTATATTAATAGCTGTATAATTTATCTAATATAATCTTAAAAAAATTTAAAATATAATTTAACATTAATAATTTTTTTTAAAAAAGTATTTTTTAACTAAAAAGCAATATTTTTCACTATTCATCAAAAAATGAAGTATCTCAAAAAAATCCAAAAAATTCACTCTAAGCTAATTTCAACATTCTAAATTCAAAAAATGAAGTTTTTTTATCAAATTAAATTTATAAATGTGTCTAAAATTAATTTTATTATTAAAAGTGGTTCATTTGAGAAAATGGTATTTTTTAAACATAAAAGGGATTTACCAAAAATCATATCTTTCATTATCAATATGTTTTATTTATGTAAATAAATTGTAAAAAATATTTGAAAAGTAGTTATTAATATTAATATTACTAAGTTTAATGGCTAGGTTATAATTATATCATTTAAAAAATATATATAATAAACCGATGCTTTATAGAAACTCAGTGTTTCAGGTAATGCATGCCAAGTCGATGTTGCATATAGAACAAGCCAAGTAGGTATCGCATGCAACACAAGATAATTCAGTATTGCATATAGTGAAATCCAAGTCGGTATTACGTGTAAGGAAATCCAAGTCAGTTATGTGTGAAATGAATGTTTGAATTAGTGTTTTAATATATATAAAGAACTATTTCCAGTGTCACATGAAATGAAAAATATCAAAAAGATAAATTAATCTGAAAAAAAATAATTCACAAAATCTCAGGGTGTTAAAATAAGATTAAGAATAGGTTTAATAAATTTAAAATAATATATTTAAAATTCATAAAGATATTTCTTAAGTCAATTAAAAGGTTTTATAAAATTATATATCTCCCTTATACAATGATAAGGAAATAAAAGTCTTTGTTTTGACAAAAAATTATTTTTTACTATTTATCTAAAAAGAAATTATTGTAGAAAAAAAAATAATCTTAAAAAAAAAATTTAAATTCTAAATCCAAAAAATAAATTTCATTTTTCAAATTAAATTTCTAGAAATTTCTATTTTAAATTTTAAATAAAATATTAAAATAAAATGATAAATTGTTTTGATAGAAAAATAATCTTTTTAATATACTAGTTGTTCTTATTATTAATTTCTAAAATACCCTAATAATGATAGTATTAATCAATCAATATTATATTTTATTAAAATAATCATTTAAGAATAATATATTTAGTTTTACTTAATAAAAAATATTGCACATAAAAAGACAGCTTCTTGAACACAATAATGAATTAAATAAATTTTTATAAAATAACCTTTATATATAAATATATAAATTATTATATTTCATAACTTAGTTACTCCTATTTATATCTACTAATTAAATGGATAGGTTTTAAGGGTTTAAAAATATCATGGTGGTCATTTTATTTTGATGTTGCATGTGGATCAAGCTATCGAACATATTTGACATAATCATAGGAAGACATATATTAAAATCATGGGTTGTTACCCACTACACCTCCCATAATTACTAAGAATAAACTCTCCTTCTACTCTATTAGTTAAATCTTGAAAGTACTCTCTATAAGGACACATATGGATGGAATGAGCATAGTAAATGACTCACTCATTATACATGTCATGTTTAGAAACATTAACCACCTCAATACTATCATAAGAATCATCATAAAACAAAGAATGATAAATATGAGGTTTTGAATTCTATTTTTATTTAGGTTAATGACATTGTAGACTAATGTGTTCAGGTTTTCAACAACTGTATCAAGTAATATTTCTAGACTAAGATTTAAATCTATTACTTCTAGGTTGTTTACTATTCTAATCATTAACCTTCTTACTATATTTCTTCTTATTTATATTCTCAGGGTTGCCTATTGTAAAAAATATCTCCACCTCAAACTTTACTTTAGGTTCACTAAGAATTTACTTAGATAGTAAAGCTGATTTAACCTCTTATAGGGTCAAACAGTCACACCCATAAATTGTGAATTCAACAAGATTACTATAAGAATTATCAAGAGAAATAAGTAGGATCATAGCTTGTACTTCATAATCCACAAAGAAATTGATATTAGAAAGATCAAGAATAATTTTTTTAAATTAATTAATATTATACTTAATAGAATCACAAGACCATATCTTAAACATAAATACCCCAATATTTTTTATAGATATGACCAACCAATGAGTCATTCATATATAATTTCTCAAGTTTCAAAAAAATTCTAGTAGTAGAAGACTCATAGGAAAAATCCCCAAGGACTTTATCTCCTAGGGATAATAAAAGGGGGATATGGGGTTTCTTTAATACATTGATAAAGACATATTGATATGTATTAGTAGTCTATCCATCATCGAATAGACTAATTATAGGTTTCTTAGGGCCATGAAAATAATTGATGGCCCATAACTATATAAGCATGGCCTTATCTTAATACACTAAAGAATAAAGTCATTGTCTTCATAGAATTTATCTATCTCATACTTATAAGATGCCATCATTTATTTGGATTCTCTGATACTAAGATTTTTAGAGACAACTCTAAGTGTACATCCAAAAGAACAACCCAAGAACCTGAATGAATGATTTGTTTCTATTAAGTTTGTATGATAAAAATAAAAGTGATCAAACTAAGATGTGAGTTATAAAATATGAGCAGAATATTAGCATATCAAGATGATATGATTCAAAAGTGATAAACAAAAACTAGAAACAAATAGAAACAAAGAAATAAAACAATAAAGAACACATAAATTTTTATGATTCAAACTATTGTGGTCCTACGTTCATGGTAAGGACCCCACCCTATCACACACTTTATTAATTATCAAAAAAAAACTGAAGAATTGAGTACAATATTGGAAAGATAGATCAAGAACATAAGAACTTAAAAACTAAATTTAAATGTAGAAAAAGAGAAACAAATAAATACTTAAATCTCTAGACATCCTACCAATGGATGATGGTCCTCTTATCATGATCCATAAGTCATTGAAAGAAATACTAGATTTGGAATCATGTACCTAATTAAACCTTACCATAATCTCCATAGAATCTTTTAGACCAGGTGTGGCATCACTTATTCAACACAAAGTGAAGCCATCAAATCTCCATCGTGAATGACACACATAGAACAACACTGAAGAACTCTAAGTCTCTACACCGATCTCTCTCAATGATTTATCTTTGAAATCACTAGGGTGTCTATATACCAAAGTAGAGTAGGAGATGGATGTTTAAGTGACTGAATCATCGAGATGATAGCACATGTAGGGGTACCAAATTACCCTAATAAGATGTAATAAATGGAGTTGCAAAAAAATGAATTGGGAAATCACTGAATGCCACATGGGGCAGTTAAACAACCCAAGTAGTGAAGACAGAATAAATTGATGGCCATGATAAAAGGCATAGTGAAAATAATCAATGGATGAGAACATAAATGGGTAGGATTACTAAGGTGAAAAAGCAACAAAAGAGCATAGGCTAGAAGCATACTATAGAGCATGGTTCAGTACAAATAGTCCAAGGAAGGTGGCCCAAATAAGAGCACAAGTGGAGGGCCCACCAAAAAAAAAATTCCCAGATCAACATATGTATAATTGAGCATAAAAAATAAATTGAAAAGAATTATGCATGAATGAGAAATGAGTTCAAAATATAGATACATGAAATAATTAAAATTCAATTTTATTATGGAAATAAAAATTCACATGACACATGGTTTCAAGAGAACTCCCTGATCACAAGATACTAGTGACTAACAATGATTATTAATATGGATCACTTGGGAAGTGATTTACTCTTATATAGAACATTTCATAATAAATTATAAATAATCAACTCAAATAATCATATAAAGTAGAATAAAATATCATCATCATCATCAATAAACTCTAAAATTATATCTCAATAATGTCTAATAAATCACGCATTCAAATGAGGTGTAATTGCAACCCAGGTATATAAGTTATTAAATTTAAAATTGAAAATGATAAAAACAATATCAAAGGAAATTACTCTATGAACTCCAATGATATAACACAATGGATAACCTCAGGGTCATATCAAGAAGGCATTTGTTTATCATGGTGAAATCATCAAAAAATCTTTTTGTGTTTTTATTAAATTTTAAAGTAAAGAAATCAATAAAGTAGTGGTAGAAAATAAATGCATTAGAATGAAAAAACACAATCAAAATATATGTTGATGAACAAAGTGTTAGAGAGAATCTTAATCAATATTCATTTGATCCACTTATCTACTATCAATCATAGTCCCCCTGAAGGATGTAATCATCAAATAATCAACCTCAATCAATGAAATGATCAAAGTCACTACTCATACTACCTACCTAACCTTGAATAATCAATATTCCATGAATATATCTCTCACTAAAAATAAAACATTCTCCAAAACTTTGATAAGAAACACTCAACCATACGACCTCTCACTAGGATTTCTCTTAAGAAAAAATAACTTGGTCAAGATTATAAATTCACATAAATCCTCGTGTTATACTCTATAAATCCATAAAAAATTAAAAATAGGAAAAGAAACTAAATTTACAAATAAATAAATAATATCAAGGTGTGATTATTTATTTTCATCTTTCCATAACACACTTGCTAAAAACTTAGAATGGATAGGAGTAAGACAATCAAACTGATTTTCATGACTCCAAACAACTTCAAAGGTTTTTTAAATCCCCATGCATTTTCATGGTATGAATTATTTTAATTTTTCCTAAATCCCATATATCTTACCTATTTATTGGTGTATGGGGTGTCAAGAATAGTCCAGAAAGAGTTTTAAGAATATAAGGAAGGAATGTAGTTGAAAAAACTATAGGCTATAGCCATTCACGCCATGATGTTAGGAATCACACCATGAAAAGGTTGGGTAGTAGGGAAGGTCCCTTTCCTTAAAGGGTTTACAACATGAACTATATGGTCATTCCAAGAACCTTTCCTAGGTGAGTTTTTTTAATTATTTAATTAATGGTGTTTTGAAATAGTGGAGGGCCTCATTTTCTTTATATGTCTGATACACCCCCTTCCCCCTTATATCTCTCCATCTTTAAGGTATACTAACCCTCATTCATTGATATAATTGATCACTATTCATTGTGACTGGAAGATAGAAGTGATTATACCCTTCCATATTCTATTTTTACTAGTTTCTTCTACAATCAAGGGGCATCATGTTAATTTCATATATTATTCCCTATTTCTAGGGTAATATTTTGCCTTTTTTATTTCCTCTATTTTAACTCAAATAGACAGTGGATCTTAGATGAGTAGATATTAATGAGTATAAGTTAAGTGTTTTTAAGATATCCCTTAAAATTATCACTGTTTTGTTATTCGTGTGATGTATGGGTGCACCGACACACTGCACGCTTGGACAAAAAATTATAAATAAATGTTTTGTGGATTTTCTTAATTAAATTAAACCTCTATAAGGGAAAAAAACTACCCATTGGTGAGAAAATAGAAATTTATCCACCCATGTGGTGTTATTATATTTGGAAAATAAATAGTTAATGAAAGGGGTGACCCAAGGGGTTCCTGAGAATGAGTAATTAATAGTGAGTGGATGGTTTGGAATTCTAAGAGTGTGTTCTAGGATCTAGGGTACATTTTTGTTATTCAATAATTGTTGAAAATAAAATTTAAATAATTGTTAATTAAATTTTCTAAGTACTTGATTTTTTAATTAATGGTTTGGAATGATTTAGGGAAACCCCCTAGATTCATGTTGATTACTTTGGTTTGGAATAACATATGGAAATCCCGCTTCAATTTATGATGTTATAGTTTGGATTGACTTGGAGAAATTCCCATTGGATTCTTAATGATTTCAGTTTGGAATTACTTGGGGAAATCCCCTATAGAAATCATAATGATTTTGGTTTGGAAAGTCTTGGGGTGAACTACCTTTTATTCATAATGATTACTGGTTTATAATGTTGTGGATATATTCCATTGATTCATTTTGGCCTACTTGGGATACCATGTATAGATAAATTTATCTTAGGATGAAGAAGGTATAATCGATTTAGGGTGTCACTTTGTAACCCAAAAATCTACTTTATTTATTTATTATGCTTCCCTTTATTTATTATCCACATCAACATTCACTAATTTATTAGAATGATATACTTATAGATGCCATTGGTGGTGGTCTATTGACTCATTATCACACCTTTCCTGGGCCACCATTTGGTACCCGAGTAGACTTCATGGTTGTAGGTCATGATAAGATCAAAGGCCCTATAATGGATGCTTGAAATAGAATTATAATATGGAGAATGGGATATTGGGATCAGGCTAGGACTCAAGACCATTTTGGTGAAGTTTACTAGTTTTTATATTTTGTTCTTTTTGGGATTTTTAAACTTTACCTATATTGGATGTATGGATTAATATACATGTATACATTTCTTTTTGATACAACATGGGTTTTGATTATTTATTAGAACATGTTGTGATGTCCATTTACTACTTTATGATGATATATATTATTAATATTATTTCTGCCATTATTTCATTATGATATGAGGATATAGTCTCCCCACTATATCACTATAGATCCCTACTGCTAGCTGGTAGTCCCTGACATATGAGGAGGTGGACCTAAGTTCATGTTTCACTTTCCAGTCAAGGAAAAAATTAGTAGCCTCCATCCAGTGGGATGTTACAAAGGGGTATCAAATCCCTTCAGTTTATCTGACTATCTGAAGAAAGGTAGAAATGAGATAAGATATTTTTTGTGCTTAGTATAGAAATAATTCCTAGGAATAAATAACCCATACATTAGGGAAATTTTAAGTTACTTATGATTGGATTTTTGTTCTTGATTTTCACTTTTACCTTTGACCTATTTCACCTTGGGTGAAACACATGATTTTTGATTTATGATTTATGGGTTTTTTATCACTTGGATGGAATGGTGATAGGAAATGTGTTCATGAATCATACCAAGTACATAATACTCACATGCTATTTGTATGACTAATTGTGATTTGTTACTTGGAATATGATAAGGGCCAGTTATTTAAATTGTCATAAGTAATTTATATGGTGATTTACCATATAAATTAATGAAGGTGTATTACTTAATTTATTTTCTAAATGTTTTAAAAAGTGTATTATATGATGTCTTATCTTGATTATTATGTGGATTAAGCTAAATAAAATGAAAATTACAACTTATAAAGTGATTTACTCTATAAATTTTAATTGAAAATTCATTTAACTAAGCCACAATTGTGAAAAATTTGGTTAAAGTAAAATGGAAAAGTGTGATGATATGGATTATATATGCATGATTTAGACTTTATGTGTATATGGTATTGACCATATGTGTGGGTAAATTGGTCTAGTAAGAGTGCATGATTTATAATATTCCTTTAACATGAGATGTAGGGAGTAATAGGTCGGTATGCCTGTTATCAATTTACTTAAACTGTGATACAATGAACTATTGTAATAACATGTTCTATGTAAGATCCCATATTTTATTAAGGTATGTTTTTTATAAGTTTTAGTTTGGACTCTTATTTTTGGCTAGATAAGTGTTTCTCTAAGTTTATGTGAAGCCTTGGGGGGTGTTCCAAGGGTCTGAGACACAAAAGAGGAAGAAAAGGGAGTTCTTGTAAATATTGCACAATTTGTGCATGGTTAGTGAAAACTGTGTGGAATCCCTAGGAAACCCTGTGAAGGGGGTGATTTTTGAGTAGTATCTTTCACCCGGTTTGCACCTGGTTTGGAAAACTATGTGGGTAAACTGTGCGACTTAGAAAAGTTGGAAAATTTACAAAATTTCCATTACGAGGTTTTAAACCCCAACTCGGGTTTCTCCTCCATTTCACCTCCTTTAACCATAGTGACAATCTTGGATGAGCCAAGATTCCCAAGGGTGGTTATACCTTTATTCTTGACCATTTGGAGCACTGTTGGTTGCAGATATAAGCCCCGAGTAAGTCTAATATTCTCTTTGCTTCTTCTTTTTGATTAGGGTTCTCATATTTCTCACATCTCCATCTGAAGCTCTAAAAACTTCTTTTTATAGTGAGATCTATGTTGGGGCTTCAAGGGGTACTTGAATATGTATTAAATACTATAATTAAGAGTGTGTTCATAATTATATTTGAGGTAGGTGGTCTACAAGTATTATCCCATTGTTTTATTTTGGATTTGTGCATGGAAGATTGTGTTCTTATTTTCCCTAATTGTGTTCTTGGTTACATTGGAGTGTTTAATAAAAAGTGGGGTCTAAGTGATAAATTGAAACCCTAATGATCCCCATGGGATGTTCAGAGGATGACTTGACCATTTTAGGGCCACCTGTGGGGTGCGCCGGAAATCCTGGACCAAGAGAGTGGTAGGGTTAAGTGAAGGATTTCCAAGTAAAGTGTGAATCCCATGTAGAACATGTTTCAATGGTTTATTATGTTTTTAATGGAATGATAATAGATATTCTTAGGGAGATAAGTCATAAGGGGTTGTTTGACAGGACATGAAAATGGGAAAATTGGGTCGAATGAGATTATGTCAATTGTTTAATGAAATTTTGTTAGAAATGCCTAAGAGGGTCAGTACATATTAAATGGTGAACTTATAATGGGATGATGAAATGGGAAATTGGGAATATGTTAAAGGTATGTAATAAGAAAATGCATGAATATGTTTAATGGGTTAATACATGGGAATTTTTGGTACACCTAATGGGTTGAATGTAATAAAGAGGTTATGATGTGTTGTGTTATGGTATGTTGTGGTGATTTGATAAATAAGCATGTGCACATGGCTTAGTAAAGTGGGGTATAGACTTTAGGTACTATGCCCACGGGTAGAGTTATACTGAGGCTCTAAACTCCACCCCAAAATTCATGGGTTAGGGAAGGTGAAAGATGCTCTATTCCCCTAATGGTTGCATTCCACCCGGATCGAGGATTTGAGGTGAGGATAATGTATTGATGTGAAATGTGTATCCATAGTGTGATAGGGACTTTATTTGTTTCCCCTATGCATAGTGATTGATTTAATTATACCCTTGCATAGATGACATTTATGCCTAACCCATGGAACTTGTGATCAAACTGGATGAAGTAATGATGATGGTATAAGAAATGAAATTGGGATAAATGCTAGGAATTAATTAAGTGATCCTTGGATATATAATGGCACCTGATTTTTCTTTTGTTTACCTAACATTTATTTTAAACTTTCATGCACTATCTATTGGACTGGATATTTTGTTGACACTGTTGGTGGTGGCCAACTGAGTTTTGTAGTCACACCCTGCTGGGGCCACTATTGGGTACCCAAGTAGATTTCTTAGTTGTCGGTCAGGGAAAGGATGAAGGCCCTACACTAATATGTTGAGTTGGGATCAGGATGTACATGGAGAAGGATCCATACTTAGAGTCAGGACCCATTTATATTTTTGGTTGTTTGTCTTATTTTGGGTTTCATTCACTTTTCACTACAAGCATGGCATGGCATGGTTGTGTTTAGTTTGTGGTTTGTACCCTGTTTGGGGAATGCTTGGTTATGCATGTTTTTTGGTTGTTCATATTGATTTATATATTTATATTGTGTTATACTATTGATCAATCTAATAAATAGGGTATAGTCTCCCCATGTGACTTATTAGACCCTCACCGCTAGTTGGTAACCTCTAGCATATGGGGAGGCATGCTTGGGGTCATGTGATGACTCGGTCTGGAGCACCGGTTTAGTGGATTCTAGGTCGAGGATGTTAAATTATGAGGCATTCATTTGAAGTTATAGTATAATGTCTCTATAACATCCTCTGGTATAGTTCTAGGAGGGTGATGATGAGTATTCCTAAGATGTTATGCCTATAGTACCCAGGGTAGGTGATGGACGATCATCTCTGAGCGAGCTTCCTATGAGTGGTTATAGCGATGGAGAGATAGGCTCTGCATGCTACAACAATGATGTTAGATCTTAATAGAGAGTTTTATCCGTATAACCCACTATTATTTTCTTGGGTGGGTAGTTCCCATGCAACTAAATTTTGGATTGTGTCTCTCTAGATGATCTTTGAGCACCTTGAGACACCTCAGGAGAGGAGGGTGGAATTAACAGTCTATATGATTTGAGGGTCAATGAATCGATGGTGGTACATTATAACCTATACAGATCTACATGTGGGATTTTATTGGAAGGACTTAGAGTCTCTTTTCTTTGACTACTTCTTTCTAGAGACCCTGAGAGCTGATATGACTAGGGATTTTATACACCTTACATAGGGGAATATATCAGTCATGAACTGTGTTGATCATTTCAATAAATTATAATGTTTCCCCCTATACAAATGGGAGATAAAATATGGTGGAAAATATTATTTGAGTATGGGATTTGATATGGGATCCAATTTTTGGTGAACGTTTTTCGAATTTCATCATTTTTTGAGGTATTAAACCAATAACTTATTTTAGAGTGAAACCTGAATGTAGGTAGAGGCTTGGAGTAGGTGGATTCATCCAGGTAAAGAGTGGGGGAATAGTGGTGGGTATTTAAGTAGTATTAAGCATTTTTTTTCTATTTCTTAGTAGATTAGTGGTAGGCAGATTAGCCAAGGAAACATATTATCTTTTACACTATGGGATGATATCACAGTTCCATGCCACCAGTGTGACTGGATTAGCTATTATTTTTATCATTGTGACTGACCACTATTAGATTTTTGGTCTTTCAAAAGAATGGGGTGTATCTAGAGGTTCTGTAGGAGTTGTCAATGGTTGAATAATGAATAAAGGTATAGGTAGTTATAGGGTTCTAGAACTAGATCAGTCACACTGCAGTAGGCTGACAAATGGATTTCTACCACTCATTCTAGTTAAGGTGGTGGGTGTGGTTCTTAGGGATAGAAGTTGAAGTGCCAAAAAGGTAGTGTAGTTTATGGATCTTAGGAATGGATTTAGGGATGAGGTGCAAGTTAGAAGAATTATATTTAACCTACACCAATTAATAAGGAAAAAAAACTTCCATAGTGTAAGGAATTATTCTAGTGGCCTCTACATTACCTTCTGCAATATTTGACACATGAACTTCTCATTATTTTATAGATGATCAGTTTTTTGAAGGTTTGGGTTTAACTATGGAGTATTGATACAGAGTGATGTCAATTGATACACCCTTAAGAGTGTGATCAGATGGAATTCACTAGTGTAGTGGATGTGACCTTGAGTTTGACAACCAAATATTCCATTTAGATCTCTTTGTATTGGAAATGAACATATTTAATTAGATTCCCAACATGGACTGGATATTACAGTATCAATACCACATCAATTTTTATCATCAAAGGGTGTATTTTATATATTATAAGGGTGGTAGTTATGTTAATGTTGGAGAGTGGGAAATCCAGGAAGGTCGTGCAGGTCATGACCATTGATAGTTGGGAAGGATTATGATCCATGTGTCTATTTTGGTGTTGGATGATAGAGAGGATCATCAGAGAAATTTTCCTTACATAGTGGACCAATACCAAGAAGTTTTCCCCAAATATTTATCCAGGATATTACCCAAGAGGGAAGAGAAGTTTACTATTATTCTTATACTATGGGAAGAAACTATTTTTATTCCACCCTATAGGATAGATCCTAGGAGTTCTGTGCACTTAAAGACCAATTAGAGGACTTGGAGACCAGGGGTTTTTTTTGGCCAAGCACATCCCCTTGGGGTTATCCTATCCCATTATCCAAGAAGGTGAATAGATCATTAAGGTTTTGTATAGACTATTGAATGATGAATTAGATGATAGTTAAAAATAGGTATTCAATTTCATCTATCAATGACCTATTTGATCAGTTGAAAGGTTCCAAAGTATTTTCTAATATTGATATGAGATTGAGGTATCACCAGCTGAGGGTAAGGATATCGAATATACCTTGCAACACTTTTAAGAAAATATATGTTTTATATGAGTATATGATGATTCCATTAAGTTGGAAGAATATAACAAATATTTTTATGTTGTTGATGAATTAATTTTTCCATTCATATCTAAATTTCATCATGGTCATCTTCATAGATGAAATCTATGTGTACTACAAGACAGGGTAGAAATATGTGCTACCCTAGAATATAGTATTGATAACACTCAAGGAGCATCATATTTATACTAAACTCTCTAAGAGTCATTTTTAGACCAACCTAGTTCATTTATTATGGCACATTATATCTAATACCGGTGTGCCTATTGACCCTGAAAAGTTATTAACAGTTATTTCTTGAGATCATCCCAATAACTCTTTTGAAATACTAAACTTTTTGGGATTAGATGGTTATTATCATATTTTTATCCAAGACTTATCTCTCATTTTTAAGAATCGATAAAAAAACTAACAAAAAAGGGAGTGAAGTTAGTTTTATATTAAACTTGTGAGAACAATTTTTGAGAGATGAAGGGATAACTAATAATAAAACAAATCCTGACTTTACTTAATATCGGTAGGGAATATACCATGCATTTCAATGTATTAGGAGTAGGGTTGGGGGTAGTCTTGATGTAAGATGGTCATGTGGTCATGTATAGGTCCTGATAGTTTATTCTACATGAGTGGAATTACCCTATGCATGACCTGGATCTTGTAGAAGTGGTTCATTCCTTGAGGTGTTGGTGGTATTATTTTTTAGGTGATAATTTTTTCTTGTTTATGAACCATAAAATCCTAAAATAAATCATTTCATAGTGGGACATGAACCTTCAAAAACAGAGGTGATTTGATTATCTATAGTACTTTGATTTTGAGATGGATTACACCCATGGAAAGGTAAACATGGATAGATATGTAATGAGATGGCAGATGCAGGCTTAGGAATCCAACAATGAGTGAGAATTAATGAACTATTCCCTTGGGATACAACTAAAATTTTTGGAGTATTAGGGATGGGGGATGGTTATGTATTTATCCATTTCTTCCTTAATTATTAGTCAGATAAAGAGGAGGTAGTTGTTAGATCCTGGATTCTTAGCTCTGAGAGACAACATATATGGTGGGGAGTCACCACCATATTAAACCTTATATGATAATAAGATTCTTGATGTTTACAGTCATGTATTGGTTCCCATATACATGCATGAAGAGATGATGTGGGAGTCACATGCCTCTAAGTGGGAGGTACACATAGGTCTGACCAAGTTGTATCATGACCTGCACTGATAGTATTGGTAGCGAGGGATGAAAATGAATTTCATAGGTTTTGTTATGTAGTGATCCATCTAACAGCCAATGAAGCCTGACCACCAACAACCCACTAGTCTTTTATAGTCTCCACCCATTCTTGAGAGGAAAAGGGATGAAAACACTATGTAATTCATCATAGGGTTACCAAATACACCCTAAGGTAGTGATACAATTTGAGTGATCATGGATCAACTGACTAAGGTAGCTCAGTTTATACCAATCCAAGAGACCTTCTCAATGGATGAGTTAGGAAAGATCTATGTTCAGAGGATTGTTATCTTACATGGGATTACTCGGAGTATCATTTTAGATAGATATTCCTATTTCAAATCATTTTTATTATGGGGATTGTAAAAATCACTTGGTACACAATTGAATCTAAGAACTACCTATCACCCTCAGTCAGACAGGTAGTTCGAGCATACTATTCATATCTTAGAGGACAAACTAAGAGCATTAGTTATAAATTTAGGCAGTTTCTTAGAGAAACAATTTGATTTAATGGAGTTACCCTATAAAAATATCTATCATGTGTCTATACATATGGTATCCTATGATGATTTATATAGTAGGTCATATCATTTTCCTCTATGTTGGTTGGAGGCTAGAGAGACAGTGATGATCAGGCCAATTCTCTTGTGTGAGACTTAAAATCATATTAAATTTATCTAAAAATGTATGGTGACCACCTAGAGTAGGAAACAATCTTATACAGACTAGATACATTGATCGTATGAGTTTGTGATGGGTGATCAGGTATTCTTATAGGTGTAAATGAGGTTGAGAGATCATCTTGTTTGAAGATAAAGAATATTAGCACCCAGGTTTGTGGGACTGTTTGAGATAGTAGAGAGGAACAATATAGTGGCATATTGGTTGTCTCTTTCAAAGTATTTTAGTGATATAAACAATGTGTTTCACATGTCACAAATTCACTATTATTATCCCAATCTATATCATGTTCCCAATACTAATGATATTGATCTCTTAACTGAAGCATTCCTTGAGGAGCATCTAGTTTGAATTGTTGATCATAGTGAAACAGATCTTCATTATAAAAATGTTTCATTGATTTGTGTAAATTGGAAGCATGGACGTATTTAAGAGGATTCATGGGAGTGAGATCATGATATGTGGGACCAATAGCCAAATTGTTTTGTTGAAGATTCCTAATAATGTTTGGAAGAGTAGCTTAAGGATGAATTGCTACATAGTGGGGAGGTTGTAAAATCCCATCCCTTTTCAAGGTAAAAATTCCTTATAATTTTTGGTAAAACCCATGTATTTTAACTAGTTATTGATTTTTGGGGTGTAAGGTATGTATTGAGAAGAGTTTTGTAAATATTAAATAAACTTATAGTTTAAAAATTAAATGTTGTAACCATTCATGATGCGACTCTAGGCATCACACCGTGAAAATTTCAAATAGAGGGGAGGGACCCCTTCCTTGAAGGGTTCACAATGTGAACCATATGATAATGTTTTGAACCTTTCTTGGGTCATTTTTTTAGTTTTTTAAATTGTTTAATTAAGGGGGTTTGAAATAGAGTATAGCCTCTTCTGTAATGTACACACAATGCACCCCCTATCCATTTGAATCTCTACCTATTTAAGGGGTATTTCTCATAATTCATTGATGGAGTCAACTATAATTCATTGAAATTGGAATTTAGAGGTAATTTTATCCTTTCATATCTTCTTTTTATTGGTTTCTTATGCTATGAAGAGGTATCTCATTAATTTAATCTATTATTTTCTATTTTAATGGTATTCTTCTAATTTTTTAATTTTTACCATTTTACCTCGAACTGGTAACCAATTTTGGGTGAGTAAAAGTCTTCAAGTATATAGTATATGGTATGTAAGCTATGACTTAAAATTATCATTGTTTAATTATGAGTGGTCACACTGAAACACTATTCTCTTCACTTAAAAATTATAAAAGAATGTCGTGTGGATTTACCTCGTGAAATTGAACCTATCCACGGTTCACAAACAACTTATTGGTGAGAAAACCAGAACTTTATCCACCCATGTAGTGATCTTGAATTGAGAAACTATTATGGTAATGGAATTGGTGATCTTAAGGGTTTCTGAGAAAGATAAATTTCCATTAGTGAATGGTTTGAGATTCCAAGAGCATGATCTAAGATCCTGGATACATGTTTATTATATGAGACCTATTAAAAATGAAATTTAATTAATCGATAATTGGATTTCTTAAGTAATTTATTTTTTTATTAATGTTTTGTAATTACATAGGCTAACCCCTCTTAGATTCATGGTATAAAAACTGGGTTGGAATGCCCTGGAAAATCCCCCTTGTATTCATGATGATTATAGTTTGTAATTAATTTGGAAAATTTACCTTATTATTTGAGATAGTTATAGTTTAGAATTACTTGGGGAATACCCCCTTGGATTAATGATTATTTTGGTCAATGAGTGTCAATATGTTGAAGAAGAATGAGAATAGTAACAGCTTGAAACATATGAGGATTTACCAAGCATGTTGTATAAAGACCCTAGACTTAGTAGCCCTGAGCCAGTGGTTACTTTATTACATTGATACTAGATATAAGAAATCACACCCCAAAGGACTTAATAGTTTAATAGTATTGGTAAAATAGATACATACATGATTACCATATTACATTATAAATAAAATATAAAACATAGTGTAAGTAAATATTCTAAACCCTTGAACTCATTCAAATATTTATTCTTTATATCTTGGGGAAAAGAAACAAATAAAGGGTGAGATAAGATTCTTAGTAAGGGTTATATATAGTGGAATATATCATGAATAAATAAGTCATAATCAATATAGAAAGGTAAATAACTTAAAACACCCACCATTTAATCAAAAACATGAGGACGTAATGCATCCATGGATAAAATAAATTCAATAATCTCATGGATAATAATAACTAAATTATATATGAAATAAATGTATAATTTTATACACAATGATATAAAAAATAATGATATATTTACCATCAAAGCCTTAATCTAGGATAGTTTAATCGATGAGTAGGTATAAACTGAAAACCCATTTAATAAGGCTAGCCAACTAGTTTGTTTCATGAGACTTGTCGATACATAAAGGGGCTATATAATTCTAGGTGATACCCATCACTACATTTCTAATGCACTCCTCATATATTAAATGATCAATTTAATTCATGAATAATATTCCTTATCAATAAATATCCATATTAAATAAAGAATACATAAGATTGATATTTCTTCATTCAACCAAATAACTTTCAATATAAACACCATATATAGATATGTCATACAGTTTATGAATGAAGCATATCCATGATATAAAGAATAAGGATATTCAAGAGATATATAATTTCCAATGAAATATGATCACAAGAAAGTGGATGTCTCAAGAGAAATTTAATGAATACAAAATTAATAAGATATCAATCCCTTAGAAATATAGTTTTATAATAAATTAATATATTTTAGATAATAAATGAAAATGGAATTGAAACATTAAAATAATATTTAATTAAAGAGTTTTATTTATAAAACCATTGAAAACTTATAGAAGAAGCTAAATATCATAAAATGGTAATGGTGGTGAGAAATTCTATTAACTCCATTTACATTAAAAAAAGGAAAAAATCCGTTTAACTTTTTATAAAGAAAGTAAAAAATAAATCTTTTGGAAAAATTATAATGATTCCTTTAAAACCTTTTAAAAATTATAGGATAACTTAAAATATACTTAATAAATCATTTGAGAAAATTTAAATGACTTTTTTAAAACAATTTTGAAAAAAATATAGACATAGAAGAAAAATATACCCAATCAAAAAGAGAAATAAGATATGATTTTCTTTTAAATGTTTATTTTATTAATTAAAGACAAAGAGGGTAAAATTTGGAAGAAAATATGGAAAATACTTAAATATTAAGATAATAATAAAATATATGGAGTTTTTTAGGATATATTATAATATTAATTTAATAAAAACAAGTGAAATACCAAAAAATGAGATTATAAAATAAATTCATACCTCATTGGTAACATTTAAATTGGTACTCATTGAATTTGTAAACATGAATTAAAAATTTAATCATCATGAATATATATTTATTCATGTTAAATATATCAAAGGATAATTATATACACCACATAAAAGTAAATGGAATATAATACCCAATATTTCTCAATGAAGTAAAAGTTGAAATGAAATCCCTTACAAAGATAATATCATTGAAGTGAGAATTAATAAATTAAGTGATTATGTGTGAAAAATAAAATTCCACAAAAAACAAGTGTAAATAAAATATAATACAATATAATACAATTATATTTCATTTCACACATAATCATGACATAAAATAGTCAATGAAGTAGATGGATAACCCAATGAATGGAAATTGACTTAAGAAACCCCTTACCTCATGTTCTATTTTCCTTGTAAGTAATTTTAACATCCAGTATAATAAATTAATATTTATTATAATTATATAACTTAATCATATTCATATCTATAATATCACATATGATCCATTTATAACATTTTACCACCCATTTTTTAACAATATTTTATCATTATCATTGTTTCAAGTGTTAACTGCTTCGTTTTTTCATGAGAATTTTTGTTTAGTAATTACGATCCTTATACTTTGATTACGGTTAAATCCTCTATATAATTTTATTTATAAAATAAATAAAATAAATATTATATATATATATATATATTTATCCATAATATATAGGGATAAAAAAATTAATTACACCATTCATAGAGACGGTGGGCCGAACGTATGCATAAACGTTGATTTCACTTTTAAAAGGATGGATAAAAAGAAAAGTAAATAATAATTTAATTTTATAGGATCATTTTTATATCATATAAAACTTATATATTCATTAAATATATCCTCATTACAATCCATGTAAATTATAAATAAAAAACGAATCACATCACTTCGTAGAGATGGTGTCTACACGTACATACGAGTGGCGTTATCATTTTCCAATATATTAAAAGGTAAGAAGGTATATATGTTATTATAATTTAATAAGAATAATTATTTCATACATATCATATATATTCATTCTTTATGTATTTATTACCATAAAACTAAAGTGGTTATGAAAACTGATTCACACCACTACTTGGAGACGATAAGCCATACATATGCACATGCAATGTTTTTTATTTTTGTATGATGAAAAAGAGATTGAAAATTGTTGTACCATGATAATAATAACATTTAAGTATATTTATGATACTTTATTTATTATTTTATAGTGGTTAAAATATATTTCTAGGAAGTATAATAATAAATAAATTTGAAAGAGTTGGTAAAGACGATTACCTATTCTTTAGTAAACTTCTTTTAGATTCCTTATTAATGACCCTTTAAATGGTATTTTAAGAAGAAAAAAACCTAATTTTTTTATAGTAAATTTTTTAAGATAAATTTACATGGGTTGATCGATCTATATGTCTCAAAGTGTTGTGAATAATTTAGAGAAAGAGGTTTCCTATTATAAGGGAGGTAAAAGACACACATGGAATTTCTAAAAAGATAAAAATATAATTAAGTAATTATCAATAAAAACTATTATAAATGTCCATATATTTGAATAAAAATACTATAAGGTCCAAATATTCCCATACAATGAAATTTAGATAGGTTTTGGTGTCATTTTAAACCTTATCTTTTGGTTTAACCCCTTGGTTAACCAATTGTAATCTTAACTACAGTAACAACCTTTTCAATATTAATGAGTTATAATTTTAATTATATTGGATCATAAATGAAAAAGGGATGAAATTTTAAACCATATATTATCCACATCATCCTATTTAAATATTTTTAGGATTTTTAAATAATTTAATAATATAATATTTTCATAAAATATCATTAATTTCAATTTTGAAACTATTCATTAAATTTGACATTAAAGACAACAAGACAAAGTTTTTATTAGAATATAATTATTTCACCCATCCCTAATATGATATATTCATATATGAAATTCATTTAACATAATAAGTTATCAAAATTTCATTACTTTTAATATTTTTAAAATCGTTTATTTTAATTTTCTACCAATTGAATAAAAACAGTGTCGACATTGCTTAAACATTTAAGGTAATTATTCAATCACTACAAATTAAAAATAAATTAACATGATAAAAAATTTAATTCGTATTTCAAGTGAATAGTTAAAATTTAAAATAACCTTATTTTATCCTTATGTAAAAATTTAAGAGTTTTTAAAGTCAAGAGTGTGACATTTTGTTTTTATTCTTTTATTAACGTAATATAAAGGCCAATATAAAAGAAAAATGAAACCAAGTGGACATATTTTATATAATTTTATAGAAATAGACTAAATAAATTCATCAAATTTGTAAAATTCAAGTTTTATATAAATTTTAAAGCCTTATTCTAAAATTTTAACCCTTTTTACCCATTTTACCCTTATTGGGGTGACAAATATTTACCACAGTTATTATTCATAATGACAAAAAATAAAAGTAAAATATTTACCAAATTTTTCCCTCATCATTAAAAATATGGTGTATATTTTTAAATATTAAATTCATATAAGTGGTAAAATTCAATTTTAATATAAATGTTTAAAACATAATGAAAAATAGTTTTTAGAAAAATGCGTTTTTAAGTATAAAAATTCACTTATATAAAAATAATAAATGTTGTTAATTAAAATGAAATTAATTATATTATTATAAATAGAATGGATCCAATGTAACATTAATACTAAATCCAAAATATAATGATACTTTTAAATTACACGATTTAATAAAGAGAAATGACAATATTTGAAAAATTGACATTTTTGTACTATTTACTGAAAAATCATTTATTTCATAAGAATCCCAAATTTTCAACTTAAGTTAATTTTGATATGATTATTTAATTTTTTTATTTTATAAAATAAAATTTCTAAAAGTGTCAGAAATTAACTATAATTTCCACAAACATAATGCAATAAAAACCACTTCTGAAGAAAATGAATATTTGAAGCATAAAAATGACTAATAAAAATCGAGTGCTTATTTACTAATAATTAATAAATAAATTTTTATTAATTAGGAAAATTATAAATATATTTCATAATTTTGTTACTCATATTCATTCCCATCAATTCAGGGACTTGGTTATAACATTCACAATTAAATAATAATATTTTAATATTATATCACAATTCGTTTAAACTCAGTGTTGTATGTAACACAATATATCAAATAAATTATATATATTTAAGGAGAAATATATTCTAAAATATAAGGTTGTTCAATTCTACCCCCTTAAATAAATTTTACCCTTGAAATTTTGTCTCGGACATCAATGGTTCAATATTTAAAAATACCTTTGTTACAAACCCACATCATACAGAGGGATAATAAAAATTATTTTAAAAAAGGGAAGTGGGAAGGGTATAGGTTACCCAAAATATCACATATTGAGATTAATAGATAATTATAACACTTTTGTGAAGTTAAATTATAGATATATAGGAGAAAACTAACATTTAAGGACTAATAGAGAGTGATAGAGAATATGGTTATGAGAAAGTTAATGACTAAAAAAACATAAATCCAAAAGGGGTGAAAAGAAAATAGATTCATCAGAAATGAAGGTAATATGATACAATTTTTATTTAAATATCCTTTTTCTAAATTTTATGGATCATTTTATAGTCAATATAAAAAACACAATAAATTGTAATTACTTTATTTCTTTCTATTTCATAAGTATAATTTCACCCTTTGGTTGTTCTTGGATTAATTTTAATTCACCTCTTACTATAAGAAATGATTATTAAATAAGAATTATTTAGTTATAAAGCACTAAAATTAAATTTTAATAGATGATAAGATCCATAAAATGATAACAAGCTATTCCTCCCATCTTTAAATATTATGAAAAACTACAATAGAGACCATAAGGTAAAATAATATCCAAAATGTATAAGCCTTCATATGAAGAAATTATACTTCAAAATTTCCATAATAAAAATAATGGTTCAACTTATATTATTATACAGATAAATAAACCTACATCCCAATTAACCTCAATAACCTATAAATTAAAGAGTAATTTTACCTCAAAGGTGATCTAATGCCTTTTAACTTACATCCCTAAAAATTTAATTTTATTCTTTTGAAATAACCTTTCATGTTAAACCACATGTTAAACATAAAGGTTACATATACCTAAACCAAATGAAGTATCCCAAAAATATCATTAATATTCACCATGATAAATCACTATATAATCTTATAATGTGGTAAAATTCACACCAAAATATCATGAATCAAATTTAGATACTCACCCAAAAGTAAATCCTTAACTTGAACATAAATATATTTGAAAATATCACTTTTTCAATGAATCAATATTCAATCATCAAGATTATCTATATCCCACTATCTAGTAGACTATATTTAACTTAACATCAAATCATATACTAACCCAAAGGTTTGTTTACAACTCAACATATCATTATTTCTAAAACCCAATAAAAGTTTCAAATCACCTCAAATCCCATCACTTAAAACATAAAAGGGATATCTATTATTTTGAACTTATGATAAAACTTAAACTTATAGAACCATTATAGTATTCATAACTCTTGAGTTAGCATCACATGAAAACATACATGATTCCAAAAACTAACACAATTCTTATTCCTAAAATAAAATCACAAACTATTTCAATAAATCCAAAAATGAAATAAACTTCATAAAAAATGACCTAAATTACATTATAATCAAATAAATAACCAATTTAAAGGTAACCAACAATATCCCATTTACTTCATCAATGTCAATCATATCTTTATCCCAACTAAAAATTATCACATTTTCACTAAATCAATTTTATTGGTTATTGGTATCTTTCAACACCTGGTTTTGAAATCCATAAATAAAATATAATGTGGAACAATACTTATATGTATAGGGATTATTATATCCATAATATAAATTATATAAAATTTATATAACATAATTATAAAATCACAATACATAAACACTTCAATCCTTATACTTAAAATATTAGCACAATATAATCCCTTGATTGGTCTATGAGTCAAACCTTGGATTAGGAAATTTTCTTGGATAATTCACATATTCCCCAAACATAAGACGTTAAACTATAAATGGTACCTTGGGATGAAATTCATACCCCTCTATCAAAATATTCATTTTTACTTGATAAATTTTTGATATATGTCTTTATTTTCCTCACATAAAACATTTTCTTGTTCCTTTAAGAAATTCTATAGGGTGTATCTTTCCACATTTCTAACATGAATGAAATTTATATTAATTTACTCTATGGTCTCCACCACCCAAGATCATAGAAAATTATATTCTTCTCTTCTTCAGTGAGTATGAGAGTTGGTTAAAGTATAGGTTGTTAATCATATATCAAGATAACTGATTAGGACTAATCACAATATAATTCACACTTGAAATCATCCAATTTAGTTTCTCATAATCACCGAATTTTACATCACATTTATCGTTAAAATAATTCCTCCTAGTTATATCCATTGACTAAAACAAAAAAATCATAGTATGAGCAATAATAATCATAGTGGGAAACCACATAATCATGAAACTAACTTTTCATATGTTTAAATCATGACACATTATTTTAAATTTAAGACACCTTAGGTTTAATCTAGGTAATTAATGGTCATAATTAATTAAAATATTTTAAACTATTTTATAAATAAAATTTGAATTAATCTGAGCATATCCCTCAAGAGTTTCAAACTAGGTGCACAAAAAGGGAACACTCACTGTTCACTAGAATGATGGCCAAGATATACTCGAACAACTATTTTTAGGGTTGTTTCCCCTAGATTCATATATACAAAAACCAAATCCACTTGTAGTATTCATATAGGTAAATATTTCTAGGAAAACCACAAAATCTCTACCTTACCAAAAATTTAGAATTTTACCTTATACATATATGTTTTTCTAAATCTTGTTCCTATAATTTCTACTAAACTTTCTCTAATACCAACTATAAACTACCCAACCCTTGTATCCTAGAAATGATGGTTAATTTATTACATTAGTACTAGATACATGAGATCACATCCCAAAGGACTGAATAGTTTAGTAGTCTTGGTAAACTAGATACATAAAAATTCCCATATTAAGTTGGAAATAAATATAAAACATAGTGAAAGCAAATATTCAGCACCCTTAAACTCATTCAAAGATTCCTTATTTATATCTTTGGGAAAGGAAAAAAATTAAGGGTGAGATTATATTCTCAGTAAGGCTAATGTAAAATGAAATCCATCATGAATAAATATAGCATAATTAATATAGAAATGTAAATAATTGAAAATGAATTCCATTTAATTAATAACTTGAGAATTTAATGAATATATGGATAAAATCAATGAAATAATTTCATGGAAAATAATAAATGAATTATTAATGAAATAAATAAATAATGTAGTATATCATTATCTCATACATCATGATATATTTACAATCAAATCCTAGTTCCAAGATAGTTTAATCAATAGGTAGGTATAAACCAAAAATATATTTAATAAGGCTATCCAAATAGTCTATCTCATGAGTCTTATAGATGCATTGAGGGGATATATAATTTTGGGCCCCATCTATCATTTAATTTCAAATTAATTTCTCATATATTAAATGATAAATTTAATTTATGGGCAATATTTCTTATCAATAAATATTTATATTGAGTAAATAATATAGAATATAAATATTCCTTAGTTAATAAAATAAATTTCATAGTAAAACACCATATATATAAATAGTATATGGTTTAGGAAAGAAGAGTATCCAAGAAATAAATAATATGGATATTTAAGATATATTTAATTTCTTATGAAATATGATCATATTTAATAAATTCATGTATTTTGGAGAATAAATGAAAATTGAAGAGAAACATTAAAATAAGATTTAATTAAAGAGTTTTATTTTTAAAACCATTTAAAACTGGTAGAAGAATATAAATATCATAAAATGGTTATGGTGGTAGGAAAGTCTATTAACATCATATATGTTAAAAAGAAAACATTCCTTTTGACTTTTTATAAATAAATTCAAAAACTAACCTTTTAAAAAAATTTATAAATATTAATTTCAAACCTTTTAAAAATATAAGGATAAATTAAAATGTCATTAATAAATAATTTGATTATAAAAAGTACTTTTTTTAATCAACTTTAAAAAAATATGGACATAGAAGAAAAATATACTCAATAAAAAAGAGAAATAAGATACAATTTTATTTTAAATGTTTCCTTGATTTATTGAAGTGAAAAAGAGGGGAAATTTTAGAATAAAATATGATAAATACTTAAATATTTATAGAATAAGAAAATATATATATTTTATGAAGGACATATTAAATGATTCCTTTAATGAAAATATGAGAAATCCCAAAAAAATGAGATTGTTAAATAAATTCTCACATATTTGGTAATTGTTAAATTGGTACCCCTTGAAAGGGTAAACATGAATTGAAAATTTAATAATTATGAATAAATAGGTATTAATTTTAAATATATCAAGGTTAATATATACAACACATAAATTAAATAGGTGCATAATACCAAATATGTCTCAATGGAGTGGAAATTGAGACAAAATCCCTTAGAAAGATTATATCATCGAAGTGAAAAGTAATAAATTATGTGATTATGTGTGAAAATTTTAAATCCAAAAAAATAAGTGTAAATAAAAAATAATAAAACAAGAGGTAATTTTACATAAAATAATGATATAACATAGTCAATGAAGTAGAAGTATAACCCATTGAATGAAAATTGAGTTAAGAAACCCCTTACCTCATGCTTGAAATACCTCTTAAGTTATTTTAACCTATTTTATAATAAATTTATATTTATTATAATTACATAAAAAAATAATATACATATCCATAATATCATATATTCTATATTTATCACATCTTACCACCCATTTGTTAACAATCTTTTATTATTATCACTATTTTGGGTGTTAAGCGTTTCGTTTTTCATGAGAATTTTGGTTTGGTCATTCCAGTCCTTGTAATTTGATTATGGTTCCATAATATCCATAATTTTATTAATAATATAAATATAATATATAGTCATTATATATATATATATATTGAGCCATCCATAATAGATATATATAGAAAAATTAATTCCACCGTTCATGGAGACGGTAGACCGATATACGCATGAACGCTGGTTTCACTTATTTTACAAACAGAAAGAAAGAAAGGTAAATAATAATTAAAATATTTAGGATATTATATATATATATTATATTCATTAAATATATCCTTATTACCATCCATGTAAAGTAGAAATGAAAAAAGAATCACATCGATTCGTGGAGGTGGTAGTCCACATGTACGCATGAACGACATTATCGTTTTCTAAAAAATTATAAGGTAATAATGTAGATAAAATATTAAAATTTAAGAAGAATAATTATTTCATAAATATCATATATATTAAATATTACATCTTTATAATAATCCATGTAAAGTGGTGATGAAAAACGAATTACCTCGCTGCGTGGAGACAATAAGCCATACATACACACAGACAATGTTTTTGCATTTCATAGGATGAAAAAGAGATGTAAAATGGTTGTACAATGATCATAATAACATATAATAATATTTATTATACTTTATTTATTATTTTATAATTTTTATAATATATTTAGAGTAATTATAATAAGAAATAAATTTGAAATAGTTAGTAAATACGATTTCCTATTCTTTGGTAGACTTCCTTTAGATTCTTTCTTAAGGACCCCTAGAAAGGTATTTTTAGAAGAAAAAAACATATATTTAGTACATATATAATTTTATAAGATAAATGTGCAGGTTTTGGTCAAGCTATAAGGCTATAAGTGGTGTGAAGAATTGAGAGAAAGGTGTGTCCTTTTATAAGGGAGGGAAATGACACACTTGGAATTTCTAAAAAAATTAAAATATAATTATGTAATTCTCAAGAAAAATACTTAAAAATTGAAATACATTAGAATAAGAGTATAATTTTAAAATATCTACATAAAATTAAATCTAGTGGGGATTTTATATCATTTTAAACCTTATCTTTTGTCTTAACCCCTTGGTTAACCAATATTAATCTTAAATGTGGTAACAAGTTTTTCAATCTTAAAGGGTTATAATTTTACTTTTAAAGTGAAAATTGGATCATAAATGGAAAAGAGATGATATTTTATTCCATAAATTATACCCCTTTTCATATTTAAAGATTTTATTATTTTTAAATAATTTAATAAAATATTATTTTCATAAAATATGAATAATGTCATTTCTGACAGTATTCATTTAATTTGACATTGAAGACAACCAGAAAAGTATATAATTAGAATAAAATACTTTAACACATCCATAATATTATATATTAATCTAAAAAATTCATGGAACATAATAATTTAACCAAGTTTTATTAATTTTAATATTTTTAAAATCATTTATTTTATTTTTTTAATAATTGAATAAATATTAGGTCGGTGTTTCATAAGCATTTACAAAAATTATTCAATCACTAAAAATTAAAAATAAATTACCATGATATATTTTTTTAATTAATATTTAAAATTAACATTTAAAACCAAACATAACTGCTTTTTATCCTTATGAAAAAAATATTAGAGTTATTAAATTCAAGAGTGTGATATTTTGTTTTTATTCTTTTCTTAAAGAAATATAATGGTCATTATCAAATAAAAATGAAATAAAGTGGATATATTTTATATAATTGGATGTAAATAGAAGAATTAAATTCATAAAATAGGATGAATTAAAATTTTAGACATATTTTAAATCCTTATCCCAAAGTCATAACCTTATTTTACCCATTTTACCCTTATTGAGGTGACAAATATTTACCATAATTAGTATCCATATTGATCAAAAATAAAAGGGAACCATTTACCAAATTATAACCCCATGATTCCAAATATTCTATCAATTTTTTGAGTTTCACTTCCTATAAGTGGAAGAAATTAATTTTACTATAAATGTGTAAAACACAACGAAAAAATATTTTTAGAAAAATGTGTTTTTATTCATAAAAATTAACTTATATAAAAATCATGAATATTATTAATTAAAATGTAATTAATTATATTATTATAAATAAAATGGATCTTACTTAAATATAAGTTAAAATCTAATATATAATGAGAGTTTTAAATTACTTTATTTAATGAAAAAAATGATAGTTCTTGAAAAATTAACATATTTTTTTATTATTCATTGAAAAATTAGTTATTTCAGATGAATCCAAAAAATTTCACTATAAGTTAATTTTAATATGAATATTTAAAAATTATATTTATTTTATAAAATAAAATTTCTAAAATTGATATAAATTAATCATATTTTCCACCCACATAATTTAATAAAAATCTCTTTTAAAGAAAATATATTTTTGAAGCATAAAAATGACTTTAATAAAAATTGAGTGTTTATTTCATAATAATTAATCAGTAAATTTATATTAAGTTGGAACATTATACATATATTTATTAATGTAACTACTCATATTCATACCTGATAATTTGGCGACTAGGTTATAACGACAACACTTAAATAATAATATTTTAATAGTATATCATAGTCCATTTAAACTCAGTGTTGCATGTAATGAAAGCTATCAATGAAATTAAATTTATTTAAATAGTAATATATTTTAAAATATAGTAGTGTTACATGTTTAGGAATGGTATGATATCCCAGTAAATAAAACCTGATTTATAGAGTTGTAAATTGTAGAATAGATTTGATGTGTGAAAGTATAAGTTGCTACCATTAACAGAGAAATATATTGAGGAGATGATGTTTGTGAAAAGATGCATCCTTTTTAAGATTAATTTTTATATATGAAATATACTTGCATGAATTTTAAATTAAATTTTTATGGATGTAGAACTGATCATAATGTCCATGACATGTGTAAAATAATGTTTTAGTGTGAAAATTGTCTAAAACATTATTTATTAAATATATTAATATGTGGAATCCATGGAAAATATATTATTTTTCATAAAAAAATATTGATAAGTCTATGAAAAATTATCTACGTATGAGAATATCATTTACGTTTAGAAAAATCTTATGATGAGGGTATTCTAATTTATAAGGGCTCATAAAATTTCATACATAGTTTTCTACTAAGTATTTAAATTGAGTTTTAATTAAAAAAATGGTCTAATCCTATCCAACCGAGATAGATTGATCAACTACCTATTTAGGAGCCACCTCAACCTAAGCTAGCTAGGATGGAGGGAGGTGAAATGAGTCATACCTATGAATAAGTAGGTTTTTTCATGCATGGGTGCTCATTGGAGTGGTGGTGGGCCATAATGGGGAGGTGCGACTCATGAGACCAGTGAGTGTAGTGTGAAAGGAAGCTTAGAATGGACCCGATTACTTGCATCTAGTGAGTGAAGGATACATTGAGGCTTTTTAGAAAGTGGATGGATGAGTAAAATGTTGATGTGGGATTTCATGAGATGTAGTAACTATATATCCTCTATTAAAAGGTACATGAATAACCATGGGGTGCTGCATGTCTATTGTCTTCCACCTTGGGCTTGTTCATGTGCAATATATCAAATAAACCAAACCTTATATCAATCGAACACACGTGTTAAATTAGATCGACCATTCCCATTTTATTTGATCGCATGACTATTTTCAATTTAACACATGAACATATCTTGGATCGAAAATATAATTTGTGATGTGATGAACTTTTGAGAAACCACACATTGGAAGCAACCAAATTTGAAAATTAGATACTACCACATGATATAAAGCAGATTGATTGCATCATGAAATTTGAAGATACCACATTCCCATTTTCGAATCAACCACATGAGTTACTCTAGATACTATATGACTGATATAAAGATATTGTGTGATATTTATATTGACCTTATGCTCATCAAAGCTACTACACATTCAAATGTTTATCGACCGTATGATTTGGATAGATCAACAATACACATGAGATTAATCGACTGTATGCCTATAAAGAGATTGATAATGTGAGCATCCAACCTAACATAATAAGAACTTAAATATACCATGAGTTTTCAAATAATTATGAGTGCCTTAATACAATAATATGAGTTACCATATATAGCTAGTGACTCTAGGTACATAAACCATAAGCTTATAACCTACTGTGAGGTTTTGACTTACCACATGAAGACTTGAGTGAATGAGAGCCTTCGTGGCTGCTTGATCTATTATGAGATGAGATAAAACTACCAAAATGTGAGATACCATGAGTATTTAAGTTACTTAATGTTGAAATATTAGCATTGGATAATAGAAGCTTGAGTTGTCGTACATATTCAGAGTTAAAACCAAGTACTTAAATGAGTATTCCATGAAAAACAGAGTACTCATGAGGTTCTATTAGATAAATGAGTGAATTCATGAATAGAGATCAATAAAAACTTGATTTATCCACATTATCCTTTATGAAATCTATGCACACTCATATTATCATGAGAAATTCCAAGGATGGATTGAAAATATCTAGCCACATCCATGAAATGTTCTTTCTATGAACTAATGATATGGAAGATAATGAATATCACAAAAACTTAGGATGCATGAATATAATTGTGTACAATATTGATTCTATTGTTAAATAAAGAATCTAAATATATAAGGAAGCTTCATTATAGCAGATGTGATGAGATATTTATATATCATAGTGAAGAATGAATTTTGAATTTAAATTAGTATTTGAAAGAGGAAAATAATGAAGGGGTTATTTGAAAACCGTGTGAAGGAGGAACATGATAAAATGATATTA
The DNA here is from genome assembly GCA_963277665.1 of Viscum album. NCBI lineage: Eukaryota > Viridiplantae > Streptophyta > Magnoliopsida > Santalales > Viscaceae > Viscum > Viscum album. The sequence continues at coordinate 456,344,029 of OY728133.1, read as the reverse complement.
GATACACATTCAATTTCAATATATCATAGTGATATTAATTTTGTGATTCTAATAGATAAATGAGAATAATAAATGCGATAATTCCACGTTGCATAACATGATGTGTAGAGTAGAATGCTAGAAGGCTGTGCACTATAAATGGAAAAGAAATGATCCTGATATACATGATTTTAGTTATTAATATATAAATATATATAGATTATTAGGAAGAGATAAATAATATATAAGTCCAAAATAATATTTGATTATCAATAGGAATTAAATTTTAGGATTATAAGAGATTTTATTATTAATAACTATAATGATTTATTTGAGAATTGAAGATCGAGGATAGATGAGTACTAGGGAATGTTTAATGCTGGGTCATCAAGATATTTAATTATGATATTATTCATGAGTAAATTAGGATTGAATAGTATTTCAATATAGAAATTTATGGGAATTTTAATATCGATAATAATATTCCCATACGAGGAATATAAATATTAGTAGAAAGAGAATGAAAATTTAGTTCGATAATGTTATTAAAAAAAGAGAAATCATTATATAAAGACATAGGTATGATACATAATCTATTTAAAACATTAATATATTGAATATATAGAAAATGAAGAACCAATGTTTCATATAAAATAATCATTCCATGAATTAAAGAAGAAGATAAAAAAGAATAAGAAGAAGAGATTATGAGTGGAACACTAAAAGTTTTTAATAACATGCCCAAGATAATAATTATCTAGCCTAAAATATATTACTATATTTTAGAAGTATGAATAAAATAAATTAAACCCATATAATTACCACTGTAGAATAATAGTATCAATCTATATAGTATAGGAGGGACTCAAGCATTCACATGTGATCTTTCTTCATAGTGGTACATGCCTAATCTATTATAGAAAGGGAAAACAAGAATACTCTTTCTCTGTACATATTCAATGCTAGAATAATGAGTTCAAGGCCACACCATTTTTCTTTCTTTTTCTTTGATGATAAGAAGGAAGATGTGTGTGTGTGGTATAAAAACCAACATACACTGGGACATATTGATCCTTATAGAGGCAAACCTTGTCAACAATCCTGATTTTCTCTTATGTTATTTTCCTATTCCATATCCGTATTCACATAGGACAAATATAAGATAAAAAGAGAAATATATATCCTATTAGTGAATAAGTGAATAGTAAAAAAAGGGATAAAAGTTTTAATTTTTCAAAATACATCTCACACTAAATCACCCCTATTAGCATGGTCACATCACTATGTGACACTTTTAAATTGGAATTAGGGAAATATGTTATACCTCATATTAGATTATCTTCCAAAGGAATTATGGAAATAAAAATTAGAGGTATTTTATATAAAACTAATTGGATTTTCATTTCTTCTAAGACTTTTAAAAATATAAATAAGAATAAATTAATAATAATGAATAAAGTTTCCCTATTATGTAAAGATAAATATGAAGTGGTGTTTCCATGTTGTTATTCTATTGAAGCCATGTTTTAAATGGAGAAGGAAGATCTGATGGTTATATAAACTACCAAGGAGTTGTAAAACTTATATACCTTAGATTAATGGAAGCATAAAAACCAGGTAACTGATATATTTTTTCGAAACTATCCTATAAATGAAATAATTACAAGTGATAAAGATCACAATATAAATGATTCACAAGATGAGTTAGTATATTCTCTAAAATACATCCTATATGTTTTTTCAAAATATATTTTAACTTTTTATTATGATAATTTCATAATATTTCAGAATTAAATTTCCCATCTGAAAGAAGAATCAAATAAAATAGAGGTAACACGTGAAAAAAATGTGAAGATGTGTGCAGATCTCACCAAATAGTGAAATGCCAAAAGTAAAAGAATCAAGTAACTTTAAGAAGCATGTTCCAATGTTTGAATGGACTGGTTTAAAGAAATCCAAAAAAAGTATGAATCCATTGAAATCATTGAATAAAAATATCTTTCATTATAGGTAAAGGAGAAAAGAAATCTACGATGTCAAGATTGCTTAACTAGTAGTGAAATCAAAGAAGATCAAAGAGATTGATCATCTGTTACAAGAAAATATCCAAATGTTAAATGAAGGAATAGATAAGAATAATAAAGAATATGAAGACAAAATAAAGGTAATAAATAATGAAAAATCATTCTAAATATTAAATTTTTAGAACTTAAAGTTAAATTGAATAATCTAGAAGTAAATAAAATCATGTATTCATAACATGTTGAAATTCATGTTTCTACTAAAAAAATACTTGAAGGATTATTATGTTTAAATAACTCTATCAGGTGAAAATAACTTTTTTTGATCATCTAATGATCAATCCACAATAGTTGTAACTAAAAAGGTTCCATCCATACCTAAAGATAATTTGTTTTCTAAATCATTTTTTTGAACAATGGAGGTTTATACTCAAAACCTGTACCAAAGTAGATGAAGAAAAATGAAAAAACCACCAAATAACTTAAACCGGTTGTAAACAAGTGTATGATGAGAATTTTTCCCAAGGAATACCATATAAAGGTTGAAAAACTGAAAAATAGAAATCACCAAAATCCCGAAAACAAGTAGTACAATGAAGGACACAAAGGTTTATTGATTATTGTTTTTTCAATAACATATTTGGTCATAGGGTATTGGATTTTTGTTATAATAAAACAATTATAGAAAGACAAACAGATCCCTTTTCAAGGGGGAGTAAAGTTGAGAGGAAGAAATATCCATAGATAAAGAGAGAAAATCTATATGATACAAACAAGTATAAAAGGCTCAAATATCTCTGCTGTATTTGGAATGGAAGTGGTCCTACTGAAGAAGCATGAAAGTATAAATCATTTAAGCATGAAACTAAAATAAGTGATCAGAGAATACCATAAAAGGTGAATAATGGTGATAAACCTACCTTGGAAAATAAATATTAGAATCATATTCCCAATAATCTTATGAGGATGACTAATAAGTCACCCCCAAATAATAAGAAGAAAGAAAAAGCTATTCAAAGAAAAAACAAGAAGTCCAAAAAGGTGTCACACCATGTGGGAAAAGATGCTTCTTTTATGGTAAGAATTTCCACACCATGGATTTCTTAAAACATGCCAAGAAATGAAAAATTGATAAAATCATGCTGAATAATTCTAGTAATGAATCAATATTTGAAAGAAAAAATTGGATTTTTCTAGTGGAGGAAATTTCAAAGATGCCAGTGGAACAACCAAGCATGATGTTCACATTCCAAATGATTTACTTATTATTAGGCCAACTGATTTAGAAAGAGAAAAATAGACGGAGAAAGTATAAGATAAGTAAAATTCTAAAGATGAATAAAATATTCCATATTCATAAGTCGAATTTCATGAGAGGTTGTTAATAAATGATGTTTTTAAATTTTGAGAAGTAATGTGTGGTAGGTGAAATCTAGATGGATATAACTGAAATGATTATATAAAATCCACACTAGCCCAAGAATAAATCATGAATAATTTTATGAAGTAATGAGGTGATTCATGTTCCTTAATATATCATGTAAAAAAGAATATCCCACAAAATGAGAATTTTTTTCCATGCAGCCTAAGACTATATATAAATATGAAAATGCATGCACGAAGAAATCCATTGCAGAAGGAGTTGAAAAGACCAGAGTTTCATGGTTGAAAATAAATTATTTGTATTATTTCTCATATTAAGGATAAAAAATATGTTCCAAATTATGCACTCATTATTAATGTTGTATTTCTATTCTAACCATGTAGGTAATTGAAGATGATACAAGTTCTCAACTGGGGAACTAATAATGAAGAGTAATATGGAATAAAAAAAGCCTGATATGAAATTGTAACCATATTGTATTGATTTATCAATTGTAATATCCAAGAATATCTAAAGAAAATATCTACCTTGATGATGTCATGTAGATAATTCTTTAAGGGAAAGTTATTTGAGAATCTTCTATAGTTAATAATTCATACACATTTGAATTTTGGAAGGTGTTTATGAATTTGTTATTAAAAACATATTCATGACTATAATTTCATCCCATATTTCAATATTTTATCATAACATTAATCAGGATAAAATTATTTTAATCAATGATAAGAAAATAAGAAAATATTATGAAGTTTTAGGGCTATATTAAATGAATCATGGTAGTTGTACTTGAATGTTTTGATATGTGTGCTAGTGGTGTAGGAAATTCAGGTTGAAAATCTATGAAAATATTTGGATCAATCGATTTCAACATGTATTAGACTGAATGCATATAAATAGTGCCTACGGAAGAAATTTAAGAAATGGTAATGCACATGAGTAGGTATCATTTTTCAGTTGATAAATGGATATATTTGTTGTCTAAATCCAACCCTCTTCTTTTCTACACCGAGTATAGATCATGTAGACTTAGAGTGAAAAAATTGATAGAAAATTTCTAAGAATTATGTAATACCATCCCCTCTATATAATTATTTATATTTGTTATAAAAAATGGGGAGAGAAGAAAATGAATGAGTAAAGGGGAGAAAATATAAATCATATGTGAAAATAAAAAGAACATATTGACATGAAATTTTCATGTTAATATAAGCAAAAAATATAAAAGGGGAGACTATTGATCCCACTTTTTGTTATGTTTTATTTGTTTCCAATGTGTGTCAATATGTTGAATAATAATGAGAAGAATAATAAATCAAAATATAGAGGAGTTCCCAATCATGTTGAGGAATGGTATGAGATCCCAATAGAGGCAACATGATTTATATATATGTAAATTGAAGTATATATTTTATGCTTGGAAGTATAAGTTGATTCTATAAGTTATTCTTGGATACATGACAAAGAAATATTTCAAGTAAATGATGTTTGCGAAGAGTTTCATCCTTATGATGATCAATTTATATCTATAAAATATACTTGGATAAAGTTGGAATTAAATTGAGACGTTTTTGGAGCTAATCATAATGTCCATGAAATGTGCTAAATATTTTTTTAGTGTGAACATTGTTTAAAACATTGTTTATTGAAGATATTGAGATACGTGGACCATAAAAAATATACTATTTTTCATAAAAAATATTTTGACAATTCTTTGAAAATTTATTAGTGTATGAGGAGATCACTAAAGTTGAGAAAAAACTTATGAGGGGGGCTTCCAAGGCATAAGGGATCATAGAATTTCATACATAGTTTTCTACTAAGTATTTAAGTTTAGGTTTAATTAAATAAATGAGATAAGACTACCCAGCCAGGGGATATAGCTCAACTAACTACATAGGATCCACCTCAAGAAAATACAACCAGTATAGTAACAGGTGAAATGAGCCATGCCTGTATATAGGTAGGATTGTGTATGCATCTATGTGCATAAGAGTATGGTATGGAAGCTAGATCAAAACATACTTGCTTACTCACATCTAAGGAGTGAAGGATGCATTGCGACTTATAGAGAGTGAAATGGTGACACATGACTTTATGAGAAGTGGGAATTATATATTTGTTATTAAAAATCATGAAAATAACTATGGGGGAACCGTGTGTATATTTTATTCCACCTTGGGCTCACCTGTGCAAAATCTCTTGAAGAGACCATGCCTTATTTTGATAAACCACATGTTTTAAATCGGATCCACTGTATCCAATTTAATTGACTACACACTTATTTTTGATCTAACACAAGAACAAATATCAGATCAACTATATAAGTTGATATGTAATGAACTTATAAGATACCGTATAGTGGAAGTTACCACATGTGAAATTATAATCTACCACATGATGTAATGTGGTTTGACCACATGATGAAATTCAAAGTGACCATATGCCCATTTTAAAATTTATCACATGAGTTACTCGAGTTACCTCATGCCTGATATGAAACAAATGTGTGATATTCAGATTGACCATATGTTAATCGAAGATACCAAACTTTCAAAAATATATCAACCATATGCTTTGGATATATCGTCCATGCATATGAGATTATGTCACACCCCAATTTTTATTTTTATCTTTTATTTTAGTCCATCCTTTAAATTTTTCTTTTCTCTTGTGTTTTGGAGGTTTTAAATCAAAATTGGGAGTTTCAAAATATTTTTCCTCTGTTGTATAGTTTGTGTGCATGGTTAAGGGGTAACCATGTAGCCTCTTGATGTTGATTCCCATTTTAGTTCTTTTTATACTTCCATAGTTAGGGTTGTACAAGTATCACATGGTTAGATTCAAATCATCTAGCTCCTAGGTCTTGGGGTTTACCTAGATGAGGGTGCACGAATTGATCATGGTTAGTACAAACTATGTGGTAATCATACACATGGTCCTATAATTTTTGATAGAACCAAACCACACAGTTGGCACATGGTTTCAAAAACAGTGCAGCCAAACTGTGTGGGTGTCTAGTGAATCCAGATAGAGATGCATGATTGGCACAAAGTTTCTCAAACCATCTGACCAAACCATCCTTAATAGCCAAGTTCATTGAAATTGTAAAATTACCTTTCTAACCATCTAAACATTTAAACCCAAATAACCCTTTATCCCCCTCATTTGGATAATCTGACTCCAAGGGGGATCCTCTCTTCTTTTCCACACATTCTCTCCTCTTACAAGTATAGAATCAAGGGACTTCTTCAGGTTTTGGGGTTATTTCTTAAGGTATTTCCCTCCTCCATTCTTCCACTTCCTCCTTCTTACATTTTTTTTCTTTATTTATCTTTTATCTTTGTTTTTATACCATAGGGTTCATGCTTATTGGTTTTTAAATTGTGCTTTTTTTCTTGATAATATTCCTCTTGGATGTTCTTTCTTCTATAGAACTTTGTGGAGTTGTTCTCGGTTTTAATTTTCCTATATTCATTGGTTTGAGGTAGGTTTCCTTATTCATTGGCCCTTATATTTAAATAATAATTTATTGCCTGATTTTATCATAAAGTTTTAGTAATAATTAGTGATATATAATTTTTATAATAATTTTTTACAAGAAATAAACTGAATTTATCCTTTTTTTGAGTTGTGTGGATTTTTTTACTAAACTTTGCTTACCATGTGTTCAAAAAATTCCATGTTGGATATTCTAAGTGAATTTTGGTCTCTAAAACATTATTTTGTCTTGGTAAATGCGTCTTGAATCCTAAATTGTGATTTAGATATCTTTAATGTGTTTTTAAATGGTTTTGATTTCACAAATAGTGCATTTGAACCTTTGAAAATGGATTATCACCTAAAGGTTTTGTGAGCCCCATTTGGATTCTTTGAAAATGGTTTAATTTGGAAAACCCTCCTTGGGATTCATCTCTTGCCTTGTTGATTTATAAAGAGAATGGTTGGTCCTTGGAATGGTACTTCCCTTATGAATTGATGGTTGGAAGGAAATGGAATCATCCCTTGGGGTGATTTGGGGTGGTGCCAGTGTGTGTGGGTTATGTGTTGTATATGTTTGATTGTTTAGTAATGATTGTATCACCCCTATTATAAGTATAGAACTAGAACCTAGAATAGCTAGAAAAACATATAAGAACACTGCTGCACTAGTTTAGGATTATAGTCTGGATAGTGGCCCCATAGTTTGGACATACTCTTCTTTGAGGATGGTTCCCCTCAGTTAGGCCACGTAGGGTAAAACCAAGCAATAGGGCTATTTGATTTCATCAAGAACACTGATAGGATGTATCATGTTTAGTATGTTATCAATTTTTTCCTGAGTTACTAGGTATTCCCATGATTCTCGAAACTTATTTATCTGTAGAGGATAACTTAGGTGCCTCATCTAGTATGATTTCTTGAGTACTATTTATTTAATTTCCCTATGCGTGGTATAGTCTTGGTTGTTTTATTTCTCTATTGATGTTTATATTTTGTGAAATTAAATTTTGGATTGTCTTCAATGTTTTCAAGAAATGTATTTTTAGGAGATCTTTAACTTTTCCTCTTCACATCCCACTCCCCCTTATTTTAAAATAATTAAACCCCATTTTTAAAGAAAAAACTATTTTAAATAAAGAGGTAAATGGACCGTGTTTTGTTTCAAAAAGAAATGTATGAAACCTATGTTTATATGTTGTATTTAAAACATTCAGTTAGTGAATCTCTTATTTAAAGGAAATGAATTAGGAATATGTTACTTGGGAAAACCTACCAAGTTTTAATACTCATGCCTATACTTATATGTATGTTTTTAACCTTAGGTGTAGGTTCCAAAGTTTTCTCAATCACCATGGGGTGATGTTGGGTTTTTGAGTATGGTGAGTGACCTATAAGGTCACATAGAGATTTAGTTGTCATCAGGGCTGGTTCATTTTTATTTTCAGTTCTTGTTTACTCGCTTTATTTGGTTATATTGTTTAAACTAGGTTTCTCTATTTATATTCTACTGATTTTGTTTATTTTTTACTATGTGAAATTGTTCCCACCATTACTATGTGATTCCCTGGTGCTTGTCTCCACCATGGGGTGATCGGGAACGCACCTTGGGGATGTTATGAGCTGGATAAGGTGAATAGTTTGGGGGTTGACACTAGTTGGTTCATGAAGAAATGGTATCAGAATGTAGATTCTTTATAGGACCTATCTTTTAGAGCACCCTTTGTCATTTGTGATGTTAAGGTAGATGGATTAGGATTTTTGGAATCTAGGGTGTAAGTGTGAGGAGGTTTCTGGCCAACACTTCTAGTGATGAACCTTGGGTTACCATGGGAAGTTGGGTTTTGATTTTTTTTTTCCTTCTATTTTGATAACGTTTAGTTTTTTTTTGGATTTTTTGGATTATTTATGGGTTGTTTTGTGCTTGGGGAATGAAATTAGAGTTCGTCTAGTGGTTTTCGATGAGCTCATAGGGTCTAAAAATCCATGTGAAGCCCAATGAAATGGACTTGGATGACTCTCCATGGTAGTTGTGTGATTGGTGTATGATAACCAACCATATGGACAAGTCACCCATTGTCACTAGTCAGTTTTTGGAATTTATTTTGCGTCTTTTATAATTTTAAAATCATTTGAAAAAACCCTTGTATTAAATTTTAAAAAAAACCAGATTTCAAATGGTGTTGTTTCAGTTTTGGAAATGGTAAATGGGTTTTCAGATTTATGTAAGTAAAGTATTTGGAAATGGATTCTAAATAATGCAATCTTTTATAAAATGGGTCTTTAATTAAGTTATATTTTATGAAATATGGATTATTTTAAAATTAGAATAATTTTAATGAAAAAAGGGTCAGATATGTTGGTGTAAATTAAAGTATTTTTGTGTAGAAATAAATGTATTGGAGTGTGGGGTTTGAAAACAGTTTTCTAAGTGCTGTTTATAGATATTTTGAAGTGGTACTTATATAATTTTTGAGTCAGTTTATTTTGTGATTGTAATTTTATTATGATGAGTTCTTTATGATGAGTTGTTTTTTATTTATTTTTATTTTATTTTTATTTAGAGTACACTCCCAAGAAATATTCGATGTATATTTAAGGTGAAACTAAGGGTGGTTCACCATTATTATAACCTCAGGTTGATCAACCTAAAGACTTAATTATTGAGTTTCAGAAGTTGAATTCTCATATGTTTTATGATCAAGTGGATCCTTTTTAAGAAGAAGAGTGGATGATAAAAATCGAAAGTATTTTTGGTTTCCTTGAGTTTCCTGAGTATCTAAAAGTTAATTCATAAAATTTATGTTTGATGGCCTGAGTTGGAAGTGGTAGAAGTAAGTTATTAGGACCAAGACTTGATAAGAACTTTTTATAAATTCATCAAGGTTGTGTTAGTCCAACAGTACTTCTCTGAGGCTGTAAATGTGGTAATGGAGATGGAGATGTGCTGCCTTCTGCAAGGGGATAAGTTAATGTTTAATTTTATCCATCATTTTATGGACCTAGTTCTCTATCTCCTAGAGTTGGTTGAGGATGATTTTTTTTGAAATCTTGACCTTTTGAGAAAGGGTTTCATCCTGATCTTCATTCAAGGGTGTCATAATTTAATCTAACCTCTTTTGCTGATACAGTGAGAAAAATAGTTTGGGTTGAGGCCATGTTAGCGGGAGTACTTGAGATAGTTAATCCTTATTTAGTTTCTAGAAGTGTTGAAGGGTTTTATAGTATATATATGAGAAAATAGTATGAATATGAAAGTGGTGGGAGTGTAATTAAGTGTCCTTATGATATTTTGTAAACTCATTCTGGACTTAGGACCTTGGTGTGTCATCAATACGACATGGCAAGTCATAAGAAGCCTTTATTTACTAGTGCTCTGAATACCTATCATGCTTGTGAACATCTAGTCCATCTCTATAAATTATGTAGGGGTGGAGTCAGATACAATCCCCTGAAAAAGTGTGTAGTTCAACCAGATAAGCATGGTGTTGGTACAAGTTCTGTTTAAGGGTTTAATGTAAGGGTTTTTATCATTGTAATGGATATATCTTGTGGTGTCATATTTTCTTTGGAGTGAAAATAGGATGTTGTGTATCTTTTTGGGAAATTATTTCTAATATAAATTCCCTTTTTTGGAAATGAATATTTTTTCTATTGGAGTGAAGTGTCTCACATTGCCTGTTGTGTTCATTTAGTTTCTTCCAGGGTTGTGTGTGGTCATTCGAGTTTAGAGTGTTAGTATTTTATTAGTGATGTTGGTTTGATACCCAACTAGAATTATAAAATTGAGTGGAGTTGTCTATGGCCTTATATAATTATAAAATCAATCCCTTAACCCTCTATTTATTTTTCCCCTATTTTACCCATGGAAATTAATCCCTTGACCCTCCCTTAACCCTCCATTTCTTGAGTTTCTTTTCTCCTTGGGTATGTTGGGCTCTGGGAGTATGCCTAATGGTTGTGGAAGAGGTAAGGTGTGTGGATGTGACTTGGTATTTTCCTTGTCTTTCAAGAATTAATTGGAGACCAATGGTTTTTTTTGGTGGAATAGAAAGTCTTCATCCTATTAGTGGTTGATGTGTCTTTCAGTTTGAGAAATTGAATTGTTTGAGTGTGTAAGAATTTGTATTTAACTCAATAAACTGAAAATGTTGTGTATTTATGGGGGTAGAAAGCATTATGGTGGGGATAATTTTCACTCCCCAATTTTTAATTTTATCTTTTAGTTTTTAATCTTTTTAATTTTTGATTTTCTCTTGAGTTTTGGAGGTTTTGGATCAAAATTTGGTGTTTCGATCTATTTTTCTTCTATTGCATGGTTTGTGTGCATGGTTCAGGGGTAACCATGTGGCCTCCTGATGCTGGTTCCCATTTCAGTTCTTTTCGTACTTTCATGGCTAGGGTTTCATAGGTAGTTTTAATCAAAATTTGGATTTTTGATCTATTTTACTTCTGTTGCATGGTTTTTGTGCTTGGTTAAGGGGTAACCGTGTGGCCTCCTGATGTTGGGTCCCATTTTAGTTCTTTTCTTACTTTCATGGATAGGGTTTTATAGGTAATTCATGGGTAGATTCAAACCATGAAACTCCTAGGGGTAACTGTGCATGTCTTGGGGTGTCCCTAGATGAGGGCGCACGACTTGAGCATGGTTAGTCCAAACCATGCAACAAGTGTGCACATGGTTCTACAATTATTGAAAAAACCAAACTAAATAGTTTTCTAAATCATACAAACAAACTGTTTAGGTGTCCTATGAGTCTAGAGTGGGATGCATGGTTGGTGGATGATTTTCTAAACCATGTGACCAAACCATGCACAGTTCCCAGATTCATTAAAATTGGAAAATTTAATTTCTACCCCTCTTGACTTTTAACCCCAAATAATTATTTATCCCCATCAGTTGGATTTTTTGACTCCAAGGTGGATCCTAACTTCTTCTCCACACCTTCTATCATCTTTCAAGGGTAGAATAAAGGGTATTATTCAAGTTTTGGGGTGATTTCTCAAGGTAGTTCCCTCCTCTCTTATTCCTCTTTTTTATTATTTCATTTTCTTATTGGTTCCTCTTATCTCTAAGTTTTTTTACCCTAGGGTTCATGTTTATTTAGTTCTAAAATGAGGCTTTTTTCTTGGTAAGTCCCTTCTTGGATGTTATTTATTCTTTTGAACTTTTTAGAGTTGTTTTGAGTTTATAGCATCCCGCTTTTTTGTCACATAAACTTTCATTACATTACACAAAACTGAGGATCTTTAAGGTTTAGTGTCTTGGAAACTAGGAACATAACACATGAAAACAACATAAGACATTCTTCTTAAAAACTTGAAAGGATTCTCCTTAAGTTCATACTAGGTTCATTACTTCATCTCATAACTTGGGGACATACATCAAAAGAAAGGGTGAGCAGAAGGCCCAGTAAGGGAAATAAGAGAAACATTTAACATGGGAACTTGAGATACATCAACTATGTCATGAAAAGAACTTTAAGGAATGAGAAAGAAATCATGTGGAATATCATAATAAAAATAACATTTTTCATAACTTTAAGATGTGGATACATCATTTAACATAGAAAATCATGAACATATCACCAAGGTCCATCCCCAAGGTGTCATTTGAAAATTACCAAGGTTATTCACCAAGATATCGTGAAAATTGTAATATCTAGTGGTTACATCATTACCCAATGCATTGGAGTGATATCAGGAAGAACCCTTAAATTTGAATTTATTATCATGTGAGACACATATATCATCATCAAAAATTTCATAAATAACCCATATAGTATAAAATAAATGGGTTTCATTTCATAATCATAATGTTTTAAAAACTGCTTTAAAGACATGATCTTTACGTCACTTTAAACCCACGGAAGGGGAGAGCGGGTCTCATGTATGTAAATACCAGAATTTAAAATAGAAAATTTTGATATATATGTAAATAAAACTGTAGAAATAAGAGCTTTGAGTATTCAATTTATAACATAAAATAATTTTGAGAAAAGAGAGATACATTTTGAGATGAAAATTCTGCAGCATAATAACTATGTTTCGGGGTTTTAGAAAACATTGAAAAGAGAGGGGACATGGGTCAAACATTCATAAATGACCCATAAAACAGTAGAGGGACATAATAAGAAAGATATATGAACATGGTAATTAAATTTTAAGTACATACCATTTGAAATGAAAAACATGGAAGGAAGACAAAAATTAGATTTCTCTTATGAAAATTCGGCAGCCTAACGACGTCACTTAAACTTCAACAAAAATGATTTGAAAATATAAAATAGGGTATCTCATCATATGAACATAAAATATAAGTATGATAGATATAGAGATCATACCCCAACATAATAAAAAGTAACTTGAAAGACTTTACATGGAATTAGAACTTTTAAAAAGGAGAAAGGTGAAAGAACCACTTAAAAATTCGGCAGCCTAACGGCGCCACTTAAAACTTCAAAATACTGAATTGAAGAGATCAAATGGGGTCTCTCATTATATTATCATAAAAGATCAGTATGATAGATATAGATATCATACCCCAACATAATAAAAAGTAACTTGAAAGACTTGACAAGAAAATAGAACATGAAAATGAGAAGGGTGAAAGAATCCATTACAAAAATTTCGGCAGCCTAACGGCCCCACTTAAACTTTCATAAAATGAAATGATGAGAGTAAGAGGGGGTCTATCATAATATGAACATAAAAAGAACAGTATAATGAATATAAAAGAACATCATCCAACATAAGAACATGGAGCATAAAAGAAATGACATAAAAGAGATCACTTGAAAAGAAAGAGAGGGGGTCGGATCCCTTACCTTAAACGTAACTCTTAAAACTCAAAGGTTGGGACCTTGAGAGGATTTAGGGCACCTTGTGAGGACTCATTGGGAGGTAAGGAGACCATAACTTCGTTTAGAATGATTTTGGAGTCCAAAGGATGAGAGAATGGATTGGTATTTATAGGGAAAGTGAGGGGACAAGGCATTAATGGCCAAGGGACACCACATTGGTGGTTTTGGATAAACCATGGGCTTGCCCATGGTATTTGCCCATAGTATTGTCCAAATGGGTCCCCCATACAATAATTCATCACCTTTGGTCGGACAACCCTTAAAATATCTCATGACATCATCATGACATAGTTATGATGTCATTAAACATACCGAAACCCTAAAACTGTATTTTCACTTTTCATTGAAAATTCAACTTTCTCAGAAAAATCCCAAAATTTCACCTTAACCAAATATCAATGCTCTGATTTCAAAAATGAACTCCATTTTATAAAAATAATTTTCTAAATATTTTTAATTTATTTTTTTAAATAAATACACTATTCACCGAAAATTCATTTTTTTCAGAAAAATCCCCAAAAATTACCATAACATAATATCGATGCTCTGAGTTCAAAAATGAAATCCATTTTATAAAAATAATTTTCTAAATATTTTTAATTTAATTTTTAATTAAAAAACACTATTCACTTGAAAAAACTAATACTTGAATACTAAGTTATGAAACTGTTATTTAACCATTTTATTGAATCACATTACTTAATAAAGGTGCCTAGATTATATTAATACTTTCATTAAGTGAGATTACTAATCCATTTGGTCACATTACTAATCCTAAGCATAAAATCACTATTCATAATTTATTATTCATCAAAAATTAAGTTGATCTTATTAGACTCTAAATTTCATACTGAACATAATTATAGAAGACCATTTTTTGAAAATCATTACACATTTTTTATTATTTAAGGTTTACATAAACATTTTTAAAATATACTTTCTATAAAATTCATCAAAAATATGCATACTATATTTATCCAGACATTTGAAAATTCATAAACTTCATCATAAAAGAGATCAAAATTTTTATTTAAAACAAAGGATTACACAAGGCAGTTACAGTCTCCTTACATAGCCCCTTATCACACCGGCATAGGAACTAAGTGTAAGGTGTGCTAAGGTGAGGGAATCCGAGGGAGGCTCGGCCAACATCGCACGATTAGTAATCTCTATCAGTTGGAACTTCTCGCGAAGGCGATTCCGTTCTAGCTTTACATGATGAAGTTCGGCTTTGGTTTGGTCCAGAGCAAAGCCCAGTGGTGCTACCTCCTTCCCAAGTTCTATTAGATAGGCATCGATCGGTCCAAGAATACTGGGTGAGGCCATCGAATCTCCTTTCTATATTAATTAACCAAGGTCACTTGTACTTAGAGACAAATATCAAAATGTTTAGTTTCTAGCGGTTATATTGACCAATGGTCATATAATTGTCAAAACCCAACGGTCTCATTTTAATTATACTCATGTTATTAAATGAAATAGTTTTTTTGAGTAAAAACAAATATCACACAAAATTAGGAAACAAGATTCATTCAAAATTTCGGGTCGTTACTATCTTCCCCCCTTAAGAAATTGCGTCCTTGCAATTTTTAAAATTGGGTTTTTGAAACTTCATTGAAAGTCCCACATCAGAAAAAGAGTCAGTAACACTATTAATTTAAAATAAAGAAGAGGAATTACAAAGGCCACCCGAGTTAACCCATACTTGGACTCCATGTAGGAAACATGGATATGGAAGAAAAAACAAAGGGTCTAGTTCTGAGGGAGAGTGATAGAAAACATGATTTGGAGAAAGTTAACCACAAGAAAATCACAAACTTATGATGTGTTTAAATGGTCTTTGATTACCCAGTAGTAATCTTAAACCAACAACATTTTTGTTTTACGTTCCTTTTAATAATTTTGAGGAATTCATTTACTACATAGAATAAAAACATAAGGAAATATACCTACCTTCCAGTAGAGTTTCATCCTTTAATAAGTCTCTACCAAAACTAATCTTTTCTACAAACTATGAGAACTCAAAAGCACTTGGTCTCATCAAAAGCACAATAATAATCTTCTAGAGAATCACATAATCCACAAAAGATTAACTATCTATTTCTTCTATCTTTAAACATTATCCCAAAAACAGAAAGGGTAAGGTAAAACAACTCTTCAAAAAGAAAGAATCCCATAGGAATGGAAACTAATTTTAAATCTTCAAAGTTCTATGGTACTACCCAAAGTTCATCATTGACCATTCCATAAATAACAGTTCTTAAAATTCCTCAAAATAAACCAAAATAAGATTGAAACCCAAATACAAAAAGGATTTGATAACATAGTCTTCCAAAATAAACTTCATTGTTCATATCCAAACAACATCAACCACTCCTAACATATTATAACAAAAGTAGCTAACCTAATCATATTTTACTCAAGATAGGTTAATCATTTACATAAGTAACCTAAATTACTATAAGTTCACCTTAAATTCATTGATTCTTCAAAATATAAGTCAACCTTTACTCCTCAAAGAAAATATCGTAGTAATATATTCACCTTGATCAAATAGGGTTCCCAAAATAGTGAACATCTTCCAAAATAATAATCATCTTTTAATCCCCTAATCATCTCTGTCATATTAATACGGAAATCGTCACATTTCCTATCTCATTGGTTGCTGGGACATGTTTTTCCATTTCCCACCATTAACTAAGAAAATAAAGTACAATTAGGGGATTAAATACTTATCCAATAATCATGAAAAGGAGCTTAAAGAATAGAAGGATAACTTTTAAAAGAAAAGTATACCCTAACTTGTGATCCCCTAGGTTCCAAACTAGGTTATCCATGATCATATATTCTTATGGGAATATTTATTTTATTTTATCTTTTTTCCTTTAATAATGGTTCATACTAAGCTTATGAATTTACCAAAGCATATCCCCCGGGAGTGTTGTAACCAAGAGTGCAGAAAGACCCATTGTCGTGTACCAGTTCCCGTTCGAGTCTATCTCAAAGTGGTGTTTTGGGGTTTTACCCCTATGTACATCTGTGCTAGATCCACCTCTACTTGCTCGTATCCAGACAGAGATGTATTTTCTTGGCAACCCCTTACTCAATACTCACCAAAATACCAGGAAGATTTCCTATATTTAAACTTTTCTATAGGGTTATTCCTAGATTTTTCATATCCTAATTTCCACAATTAACTAAACCATCCTTTGATACCAACTATAGAATCCTGCTTTTTTTTTTCACATAAACTTTCATTACATTACACAAAACTGAGGATCTTTAAGGTTCAGTGTCTTGGAAACCAGGAACATAACACATGAAAACAACATAAAACATTCTTCTTAAACACTTGAAAGGCTTATCCTTAA
Organism: Viscum album; assembly: GCA_963277665.1. Lineage (NCBI taxonomy): Eukaryota > Viridiplantae > Streptophyta > Magnoliopsida > Santalales > Viscaceae > Viscum > Viscum album. The sequence continues at coordinate 456,326,934 of OY728133.1, read as the reverse complement.
GTTCATCCATGGTTCATTACTGCATCTCATAACCTGGGGACATACATCAAAAGAAAGGGTGACCAGAAGGCCTAGTAAGGGAAACAAGAGAAACATTTAACATGGGAACTTGAGATACATCAACTATGTCATGAAAAGAACTTTAAGGCATGAGAAAGAAATCATGTGGAATATCATAATAAAAATAACATTTTTCATAACTTTAAGATGTTGCTACATCATTTAACATAGAAAATCATGAACATATCACCAAGGTCCATCCCCAAGGTGTCATTTGAAAATTACCAAGGTTATTCACCAAGATATCGTGAAAATTGTAATCTCTAGTGGTTATAACATTACCCAATGCATTGGAGCGCTATCAGGGCGCAACCTTAAATTTTCCTTTATTATCATGTGAGCCACATATATCATCATAAAAAATTTCATAAATAACCCATATAGCATAAAATAAATGGGTTTCATTTCATAATCATAACGTTTTAAAAAATGCTTTAAAGACATGATCTTTACGTCACTTTAAACCCATGGAAGGGGAGAGCGGGTCTTATATATGTAAATAACAGAATTTAAAATAGAAAATTTTGATATATATGTGAATAAACCTGTATAAATAAGATCTTTGAGTATTCACTTTATAACATAAAATAATTTTGAGAAAAGAGAAAGACATTTTGAGATGAAAATTCTGCAGCATAACAGCTATGTTTCGGGGTTTTAGAAAACATTGAAAAGAGAGGGGACATGGGTCAAACATTCATAAATGACCCATAAAATAGTAGAGGGACAGAATAAGAAGGATATATGAACATGGTAATTAAATTTTAATGACATACCATTTGAAAGTAAAAACATGGAAGGAAGACAAAAATTAGATTTCTCTTATGAAAATTCGGCAGCCTAACAGCGTCACTTAAACTTCAACAAAAATGATTTGAAAAGATCAAATAGGGTCTCTCATCATATGAACATAAAATATCAGTATGATAGATATAGAGATCATACCCCAAAATAATAAAAAGGAACTTTCAAGACTTGACATGGAATTAGAACTTTGAAAAAGGAGAAAGGTGAAAGAACCACTTAAAAATTCGGCAGCCTAACGACGCCACTTAAAACTTCAAAATACTGAATTGAAGAGATAAAATGGGGTATCTCATCATATTATCATAAAATATCAGTATGATAGATATAGATATAATACCCCAACATAATAAAAAAGAACTTGAAAGACTTGACAAGAAAATAGAACTTGAAAATGAGAAGGGTGAAAGAATCCGTTACAAAAATTGCGGCAGCCTAACGGCGCCACTTAAACTTTCATAAAATGAAATGATGAGAGTAAGAGGGGTTCTCTCATCATATGAACATAAAAAGGAAATTATAATTAATATAAAATAACATCCTCCAACATAAGAACATGGATCATAAAAGAAATTACATAAAAGAGATCACTTGAAAAGAAAGAGAGGGGGTCAGATCCCTTACCTTAAACTTAACACTTAAAACTAAAAGGTTGGGACCTTGAGAGGCTTGAGGGAACCTTGGGAGGACTCCATGGGAGGTAAGGATACCATAAATTCGTTGAGAATTATTTTGGAGTCCAAAGGATGAGATAATGGATTGGTATTTATAGGGAAAGTGAGGGGACAAGGCATTAATGGCCAAGGGACACCTCATTGGTGGTTTTGGAAAAACCATGGGCTTGCCCATGGTATTTGCCCATGGTATTGGCCACATGGGTCCCCCCATACAATAATAATCACCTTTGGTCGTCCAAACCTTAAAATATCTCATGAAATCATCATGACATAGTTATGATGTCATTCAACATACCGAAACCCTAAAACTGTATTTTCACTTTTCATCAAAAATTGAACTTTCTCAGAAAAATCCCAAAATTTCACCTTAACCAAATATCAATTCTCTGATTTCAAAAATGAACTCAATTTTATAAAAATAATTTTCTAAATATTTTTAATTTATTTTTTTAAATAAATACAGTATTCACTGAAAATTCATTTTTTTTAGAAAAATCCCCAAAAATTACCATAACATAATATCGATGCTCTGAGTTCAAAAATGAAACCCATTTAAGAAAAAAAAATTTATAAATATTTTTAATTTAATTTTTAATTAAAAAACACTATTCACCCGAAAAAACTAATACTTGAATAATAAGTTATGAAACCGTTATTTAACCATTTTATTGAATCACATTACTTAATCAAGGTGCCTAGATTATATTAATACTTTCATTAAGTGAGATTACTAATACATTTGGTCACATTACTTATCCTAAGCATAAAATAAATATTCATAATTTATTATTCATCAAAAATTAAGTTGATCTTATTAGACTCTAAATTTCATACAGAACATAATTGTAGAAGACCATTTTCTGAAAATCATTACACATTTTTTATTATTTAAGGTTTACATAAACATTTTTAAAATATCCTTTCTCTAAAATTGATCAAAAATATGAATACTATATTTATCCGGACATTTGAAAATTCATAAACTTCATCATAAGAAGAGATCAAAATTTTTATTTAAAATAAAGGATTACACAAGGCAGTTACGGTCTCCTTACATAGCCCCTTATCACACCAGCATAGGACCTAAGTGTAAGGTGTGCTAAGGTGAGGGAATCCGAGGGAGGCTCGGCCAAAATCGCACGAGTAGTAATTTCTATCAGTTGGAACTTTTCGTGAAGGCGATTCCGTTCTAGCTTCACACGATGAAGTTTGGCTTTGGTTAGGTCCAGAGCAAAGCCCAGTGGTGCTACCTCCTTCCCAAGTTCTATTAGATGGGCATTGATCGGTCCAAGACTACTGGGTGAGGCCATCGAATCTCCTTTCTATATTAATTAACCAAGGTCACTTGTATTTAGAGACAAATATCGAAATGTTTAGTTTCTAGCGGTCATATTGACCAATGGTCATATAACAGTCAAAACCCAACGGTCTCATTTTAATTATACTCATGTTATTAAATGAAACAGTTTTGTTGAGTAAAAAAAAAATAACACACAAAATTAGGAAACAAGATTTATTCAAAATTTCGGGTCATTACAGAGTTTCCTTTTTCTAATCAATGTGGGATTGATGTAGGTTCCGTTATGCATTAGCCTTTGAATTTAAATAAAAATTGATTTATTTATTTTTACACCATGATTTAGTACTAATTAGTGATATATATTTTTTATAATACCTACAAATTCTTTTTTCATTTTTTAAAGGCCGGTTCAAGGGTTGCCGGTACCCATTACATGCCTTCAGCACATCAACTTCACCACAACACAAAATCAGGATTCACCATTCCAAAACCAAAAAAATGCATGAAAACAGAAAAAAACCACACAACAAATTCAACTACATCCCTAGATTCATACCAGTTCAAATTCAATTTTGAATTTCCAAAACAAAAAACAGCGAGGCAGATGCCCTCGAGCTGCGCACCTTCCATCGGGCCGCGTCCCTATCCGTGCACCTACAATCGAGCCTCTCACCTTCCCTCGAGCCACGTAGCTGCCATAGAACACTTCATCGTCACATTCAAGCCTTCATCATTCATCACCGATGAGAACCCCTTAGGCGTCACCGTAGAAAATTCAAATAATCATCCTCAACGAACTCTTAAGATCCAACATCAACTCACAAATTCGAACACATCAAAGCAGAAACGACTGCGAAGGAACTAAACAGAAAACATCGCCGAGAGTTCGTCGCTGTTGCAGACCAAATCCTGTTGCCGCTAAGCTGATATCTCGAGAAGACACAGCCCCCCACATGCACCGCAGATAACTGATAAAGATTCCATAAACCATGAGGCTGGAGCGACTCCACCGCAACAGGGAACCGCTACCGCAATCTCGCCGATCAAGGAGAGGATGAACAACCGAGGAAATGGTTTGTCTCCTAAAGGTTGTGTGAGTCCTGTTTGGAACCTTTGAAAATGGATTATATTGGAAAACCATCCTTGGTATGAATATATTGCCTTATTGATTTCAAAACATAATGGATGGTATTTGGGATGGGAATTTCCTTGTAACTTGATGGTTGTAAGGCAAGGGGATCATCCCTTCGGGTGATTCAGGGTGGTGTCGGTGTGTGTGGGTCATGTGTTTTATATGTTTGATTGTTTAGTAATTCTTGGCTCACCCCTATTTTAAGTATAGCATGAAAAATAACATAGATAGTGGAACATACAATAAAATTGCTACAATAATTTATGATTACGCTCTGGCTAGTGACCCATTAGTATGGACACACTATTCTTTAGGTACAATGCCCCCAGTTAGGTCAGGTAGGGTATGACTGAGTGTTAGGGATGTTTGATTTCATTAGTAATTCTGAAAATATGGATTAGGTTTAATATGTTCTGTATTTTCCCCTAAGATCCTAGGTATTCCCATGCTTCCCGAAACTTATTTATCTATAGTGAATAATTTATGTGACTTATCCAATATGATTTCTTGAGTATTATTTCTTACATTTCCCTCTATGTGTTTTGGTCTTAGTTGTTTTATTTCTATAATTATGTTTATATTTTTGGGAAATTAAATGTTGGGTTACCTTAAAAGTTTTAAAGAAATATATTTTTAGGATATCATTCACTTTTCCCCTCTTCCTACCACTTCCCCTTATTTTAAAATAATTAAACCCCATTTTTAAAGAAAAATCCATTTTAAATGAAGAGAGAAATTGAACGTGTTTTGTCTCAAAAAGAAATGTATGAAAACCTATGTCTATATGTTGTATTTAAAACTAGTAGTTAGTGAATATTTTATTTAAAGGAAATTCATTTGGAATAGATTACTTGGTAATGCCTAATGAGTTTTAATATGCACACCTATACTTCTATATCTATTTTTAGTCTTATGTGTAAGTTCCAGATTAGTCTCATTCACCATAGAGTAGTGTTGGGTTTTGGGTTTGGTGAGTGACCCACGAGTTCACATGGAGATTTAGTGGCCCTTAGTTTTTGTTTGGTTTTATATTTAGTTCTTGTTTAGCTGCTTTATTTGGTTATAATATTTATATTGGGCTTATATATTTATATTACATAACTTTTGTTTATTTTTTTGGGATAAATTGTTCCCACCATTACTCTATGATTCCTTGGGACTTTTTGCCACCCCAGGGTGATCGAGAACATGATTACGGGATCTCACGAGCCAGCTCGGGTGTTCGGTTTGGGGGTCCATCTGGTTTGGTTCCTGAAAGATTAATTATAGAAACCTAGGATTAAAATACATGGATATTACATCATTTTTGATGAATATTCAGTACATTACCAAAAATACATGCCTAGGTATCATAATAGTTTAGTGTCTTTGGAAACTTGGAAATAAAATATTTTATCTTGGTGAAAGATCTTCAAAATATCCCATAAAGACCTCCACCTTTAGTACTTCTACCTAAAACCTTTATTCATAACTTGGGGAAAGGAAACATAAGAAAAGTGTGAGCTCAGATGTTCAGTAAGGGTAAATAAAGTTAATGAGTAAACATAACTTGAACAAAAGGGTATGGAACTTGAGCATAAAATTTGAAGATCATACCCTACATATTAGAGATCATAATAAATATTGGTAGTTCATAAGACATGGATCATAAGATAATTAAGAGCATAAGTCATGAAAGCATAACATAGGAATAAGACATGGAATTTGGGGCATGCACATTACATTACAATGCTGTGAACTTGTATATGTAGAAACAGGTTCACCCATTAAGTTAAGGACATAAAATTAGGCCCCCACATTAACTTATAGACATGAAACTAGGTCCACATATAACATTGTGAACACATAATCAGGTTTAAATATAACCTTATGGATATGAAACTAGGTTGATGCATAAAATTGTGAGCATGTAATCAGGTTCACACATAACATCATGAACATGTAATTAGGTTCATGAATAAACGTATGGAAATGAAACTAGGTCTATGAATAACATTGTGAACATGCAATATGGTTCACTCATAACATTATGAACATGTAATCAGGTTCACACATAACATTGTGAAAATGAAATAAAGTTCACACATAACATACATACTCATGAGTCATCCATCATTACCCAATGCATTAGATGGAGATATATATCCAACCCAAGACATAACAAAATCATACATATGAGTTCCACAAGATTATAAAAAATAATCATATCATAAACTATGAAATGAGATACACATCATGAACATTTAATCATATCATTACTTATAGAAAATATTTAGGTATCATAATCACCACTCATGAAAAGAAGTGGGTTTCAAAATCATATAAACCATGAAAGAGAAATGGGTTTCATAAAAATATTTCCATTGAAATATTAACCATTCATAAAAATAATATGAATGTAAGAATTAAATTATTTCCCTAGAATGGCATGAGTAATACCAACAGATGTCATCTTAGATGGAAAATAATTTGAAAATATCTTTTAAAAAACACTTCTTGAGGAAAACATGATTTATTCTTTGAAAAAATTATTTTTTTAAAAAATAAAAACTTTTGAAACCATTTCCTTGAAAAAAAACTTGAAAAATTATAAAGAAAGCTTTGAAATCATTTTGGAAACATTTTTATTTAAAAATTTATAAATAATTCTTGAAAATATTTAAAACATTTCTTAACTATAAAGTATTCTTGAAAACCTTTTTCTTTGAAAATATCTTTGAAATATTTTAAAGGAATATTTGAAAAACTATAAAAACTTTCAAATTTTTTTTCATTGAATACCACATTAAAAACAATAAATATCTAGAATATTAAGAATTTTTTTCCTCTAAATTAAACTTTTAAACTTACAATAGAAGATTTAAGAAAATGACGATCACAAAAGTGGTAAGTCCATACATGCCAAACATTAATTTTTTTTGACTTAAAAGTTCCAAAAAGTGCCTTGATAGTTAAATTACAGGAATATTCCTTCTAAGAAAATAGAAGGTAAAACATGGGTAAAAATTTCCTTTAACATCATATGATAAAATTAAAACATTTTTGAAATAATTTTTAGAAATCATGGTTTTGAAAGAACATAGATTTCTGATTGAAAGGAGAAGTAAAGTCGGATTTTCATTAAAAACATTTCTTAGTTATCCTAAGTAAAAAATAGTGAAAAAATGGTACTAATACATGAATATATCATAAAAAAATATGGGAGAAGATAATTAATGGGTGGTCTTGAGATATTATTCATGAGATGTCATCAATTCAAGCATAATCATAAATAATCTTGATAAACAATGAGATTGTTTCAATAGACTCTTACCACATGGAAACTTAAAATTATACTACCCATGTAAGAAAATGAAATTTACTGAAGATTATAATATCATAAAACAAGAATATTAATTATATAACATTTTAAAGGGTAGTGTATATTCTATATAATAAAAGTCAGTGGTGAATATTGCATGTATCTCATGGTAATAAAAGGTGAGATGAAATTCCCTTACCATATGTATTGAATTTCATCATACTCATTAAAAAATTATGTATGATAAGTATAAGTTGATAATAAATCTATAAAATAACCATATTCATATATATATAATACCATATATTATCCCCTTAAGTCTTTATATTACCCATTTATCATTAACTCTATGTTTCGGGTGGTAAACGCTTTGTTAATCATACATGATTCGACTTGTTATTTTTAGTATTCTTACTCAGATCATTATTTATTTATTTAGATAATGTAATACATGATATAAATATATTATATATTTTTTATATAATTATTTATAATAATCTTTAATGATAAATGAAATATACCATTCATGGAGAGGGTAGTTCGTACATACACATGAACGCTATTTTCGTTTTCTTGTCATATTTAAAGAAATAAAGTAAATGACATATATGGAAATAAATAAATATAATATAATATAATTACATTATAATTAATATTTCATTTATATATTATATTTTTACTAAAACAATCCTTAATACGTTCCGTGTAAGGTGTGAACGAATCACATTGTTTTGAGGATGCAGTAGTCAACACGTCAACAAATAAAGTTATTGTATATACAAATTATAGAAAGAAAGAAGGTATGTCTTATTTAAAAATTAAATAAGTATAATAAAATTATAAATATTATATATATTATGTAAAAATATATTTTCCATCATAATGACCACCATGAGAGGTGGTAAAGAAAAAATGGACAATCATCATTTTGTGCGGTAGTAGTTTGCTGTATATGTAAACAGTATGTTCGTTACCCATTAGATGAAAGCGTGTGTAAGTTTAGGTAGAAACCTTAGCATAAAAAAATACTAGTATATGGATTATACTATTTTTTAAACAATAATGTAATAAAGATAACGGAGGGGGTGGAGAAAGAAAATAGAAGAAAGGAGTTTGAGAGAATATGTTACCTCTTAATAGGGCAACTCCTTTTGGTTTAAGACAAAAGGCTTCCTTGGATTGCTTTATTCCCAAGGGGAGGATTGTAGGAGGACTGGAGGGATGTTGGGAAGTGTATTTTACAGATCTTGGCCCAACCTAAGAGTTTTTATATGTGTGAATAAGAGGGAGAGATATTGGTCTTTTATAGGGAAGGGAAATGACACACTTGGCATTTTTGAAAACAAGTTATGTGTACCCACGTTTTTACCTAAAAAAAGTAATAAAGAAATAAAAAAAATTACTATTGTAATTTCAATGGCTTAATAATGTCCATAAAATGGGTTTTAGACAAGTTTATAGGTTTTTTTGTGTCTTAAATTTAAGGTTTAGTACTTTGTTAACCAATTTTTTTTCTTGATCGTTGTAATTATTTTTAATCACTTTCACTAATATTTTTTGTCAAAAAATAAGTTGAACTTATCATAAATGATATATTATGATTATTATAAATATTTAATCCTTTTTTCCAAATTCTAATCACATAAGTGGTATAAATTAATTTAAAAATAATCCTGCTGATCAGACGACACTACAAGGTTTTAAAGTAAAAATGTCCAAAAGTTTACTAAGTTTTTATACCCATTTTAAAAGTGAAATTGATTTAAATGAACCAAATTGGATTAATTAATAAAAAAATATAAAATTAAACTTTTTAAACAAATTAAAATATAATTTAACCATATAAATGAATTAGACGAAAAGGCATTTATGAATTAAAATCCGGTATTTTTCACTATTCATCCAAAAATGAAGTTTCTCAGAAAAATAAAAAAATTCACCCTAACATAATTTAGACAATATAAATTTAAAAATGAAGTTTAATTTTACAAATTAAATTTATAAATGTTTCTAAACTTAATTTTATTATTTTTCACATAAGGACATTAAAAGTAGTTCATTTGAGAAAATAATATTTTTATAAATATAAGGACTTTACCAAAAATTATATATTTCATTATCAATATGTTTTATTTATAAAAAAATATTATAAAAATATTTATTACTGTTCATATTACTATTTTTAACAACTAGGTTATAATTAGGTCATTTAAATAATTATAACAATTAAAATGATGTTTTATAGAAATGAAGGTGAATTTTCTATTCTTGAAGCACTAACAGATCACAAGATCCATAATAAGTCATCCCATGTACCTTCAGTTATCAAAATAACATAATGGTGAGAACTGGTTATCCAATATGCATAAATCCTCATAATATGATATGATACCCTAATATCTAAAACTTCATCCGAAGTTTTGACATATACCATTCCATAAATTGTTAAACTTATAAACCTTCTAAAATATAATTCAATCTTTAAGAACTTATCTTATACCAAAAACACTTTTATTGGATAATTGGGTTTATCCTTGCACCGATAGAACATAAAATGTTAATTTATTATTCCAAAATCCTTATAAAGGGATATAATTGCATGAAACATCACTAAAGGATGAATAATAAGGTTTTCATAGTCTTTATTCATAAAAAATTAAACATGAACTTCCCAACTAAGGGGGTAAAGGATAAGTTTTCTCTAACTATCAGGATCCAATTTATTAATTGTGATTTTATAATATTTACTTTTGTATATTGTCTTTAGAGGTTGTTGGGTATTACCATCCATATTAGCCCTTATATTGGGGAATTGATTTTCATAATTCCCAAACTCCTTACACTTGAAATACTTAAGTACGGGTGGTGTATTCTGCTAAGATATCTCTCTATTAATATCATTAAATGTCCTATTTCTATCACTTCTACATTATTTTTCTCGATATATAGGCATCCCACACTTGAAATACCTTATTTATCTTTTTAGGAACTCACCTAAGTTCTCTTTGCCATAATTTTGTCAAGTAGGAGTTTCAAAAATTTTCTTCTCTCCACATGACATATAATTGGATTTTCCATGAAACCCCATTTTTCTTTTCATATCACCAGAACAAAGAGGGTTTCCAGCTTCCATTTCCACTTTTAGTGCACATAGAACAATTTCTTTATAGAATTCAAAATCCCTTATGGCTAACACACTTCAGAGAGTTAGTTTCATGCCACTAAAAAATAGTTCAATCTTGATTTTAGGATGAATTATAATACCATAAGAGTACCTTGAAAGTCTTGTAAAATTTTCTTTGTAGGAACCAATAGATTCATCATCCCTCTACTTAATATTTACAAATTACTTCTCCATCTTGGTAAGAATAATACGAGGAAAGTACTTATTAAAAATTATGTTCATGAAATCATCCCAATTCATGGAGTCAATTTCATCTTATTGCCTCATATTATTGATAAGATTCTAACATTGTTCTGCCTCACCTTATAGATGGTAGACAACCAATGTGGAATTTTTATGCTACGAACATTGGAGAATAGAAAATATCTTTTCAATGGTTCTGATCCATTGTTCAGTAACTAACGGATCAGTGGAACCAATGGAATAAAGAGGGAACTACCTCATGAAGGACTCAATGGAGTGTTGTTCCCTCCTTTTTTTGGTAGGTTATTCACTAAGATTCATAGCTTTAAAAATCTTCATAATGAGTTTTCTCATTTCATCACCCCTATCATTAGGTTTATTAGAGGGAGAACCATTTAATTTTCTATTTAATTCCCCATTAACACGGTTACTTTGGGTTCCAACCATTGAGTAAAACTAAAAAGCATAGTTCGAGCAACACTTATCATAGATAGAAACCATATTAATCATAAAACTTTTCTTATAAGAAGTATAATTGACGATGCATAATTTTTAATCTATGAAGACTTAGGTTTATCATAGGTTATTCATAGACAACTCATATTTAAATCATTAATAATGGTTTATGAAGAGTTTTTGAATTCCCAAAGAATATCCCCTAGGAGAATCAAACCACATGTGAAGTAAAGCTTGTTTTCATGTAACAGATTACCCAGAGTTAGGCTTGGATCATCTTGTCAGATTTGTTACTCCTAGGTACATCTGTGCCAGATCCACACCCACTTGTAGTATTCATATGAGGATGTATTTCTAGGAAATCACTCACTCTATCCTTTACCAAAATTCCAGGATATTTTTTCCTATACTTTTCCTCATCCTTATATTTATCCTTAGAGACATCCCTAGTTGTATTATTATAAATACCCCTGGGGACCTTACTAAGGTTTTCTAATCCTATTTTCCAAATTTTGACTAAACATTTCCTTTGATACCAACTATAGAGGCCTAGGATTAACATACATGGATATTACATCATTTTAGATTAATATTCAGTACATTACAAAAAATATATGCTCAAGGATTGTAATAATTTAGTGTCTTTGGAAACTTGTAAAGAAAATATTCTATCCTAGTTAAAGATCTTCAAAATATCCCTTTAATATCTCCACCTTTAGTAATTCTACCTAAAACCTTTATTTATAACCCGTGGAAAGGAAACATAAGAAATGGGTGAGCTCAGATTAATAATAAGGGCAAATAATGGAAAAGAGTAAGCATAACATGAACAAAAGGGTATGGAACTTCAACATAACATTTGAAGATCATGCCATGCATATTAGATATCATAATAAATATTTGAACTTTATAAGACTTGTATCATAAGAGAATTAATACCATAATTCATGAAAGCATAATATAGGAATAAGACATGGAATTTGTGGCATGCACAATAATTTATAATATTGTGAACATGTATAAGTAGAAACAAGTTCACTCATTAAGTTAAGGACAAGAAATCAGGCCCCCATATCAACTTATAAACATGAAACCAGGTCTATGCATAACATTGTGAACATGTAATCAGGTTCACGCATAAACTTATGGACATGAAACCAGGTTCATGCATAACATTTTGAATATGTTATCAGGTTCATGCATAATATTGTGAACATGTAATCAGGTTAATGCATAAACTTATGGACATGAAACCAGGTCCATGCATAACATTATGAACACATAATAAGGTTCACTTATAACATTGTGAACATGTAATCATGTTCACACATAAACTTATGTACATGAATAAAGGTCCATACATAATATTTTGAACATGTAATCAAGTTCATGCATAACATTGTGAACATGAAATTGAGTTCACGCATAACATACATACTCATGAGTCATCCATCGTTATCCAATGTATTGGAGGGAGATATAGATCCAACCCAAGACATAACAAAATCATATATAAGAGTTCCACAAGATTATAAAAAATAATCATATCATAAACCATGTAATAAGATATTAATCAAGAACATTTAATCATATCATTACCTATGGAAAATAGGTAGGTCTCATAATCACCACCTATGAAAAAAAGCAGGTTTCAAAAGTATATAACTCATGAAATAGAAATAGATTTCATAAAAATCATGCCATTAAAACATTAACCATTCATAGAAAGAATTTTAATGGAAGTATTGAATAATTTATCTATAAAGGAATGAATAACATATACGAATGTCATCTTATATGGGAAATAATTTGGAAATATTATTTAAAAAACACTTCTTGAGGAAAATATCATTTCTTCTTTGAAAAAATTCATTTTCTAAAACATAAAACATTTTAAAAAAAATTTCTTTTAAAATAAAATTGAAAAATCATAAAGAAATCCTTGAAGTAATTTTTGAAACCTTTTTTTATTGAAAACATATAAATAATGATTGAAAACATTTAAAATATTTCTTAAATATAAAACATTCATGAAAATCCTTTTCTTTGAAAATATATTTGAAATATTTTAAAGGAATATTTGAAAAACCATAATTTTTTTTTCATTAGAGCCACTTTAAAAACAATAAATGTTCAGAATATTAAGAAAAATTTTTACCTTTAAATTAAAATTTTAAATATACAGTGAAATCATTAAGGAAATGATGTTCACAATAGTGGTAAGTCCATACGTACTAAACTTTCCTTTTTTTACCTTAAAGGATCCAAAAAAGTGCCTTGATTGAAAAAAAGAGATTACTTCTAAGATCATATAAGGTAAAACATGGGTAAAAATTTACTTTAACATCATAGGATAAAAGTAAAATATCTTTGAAAATATTTTTAGAAATCATGGTTTTGAAAGAATACATATTTCTGACTGAAAGGAGAAATAAATTCAGATTTTCTTTATAAAATTTTATTAGTTATCCTAAGTACCAAAGAGTGGAAAAAATGGTACTAACACATTAATATATAATGGAAAAACATATTATAATATAATTCATGGGTGTTCTTGAGATATGATTCATGAGATGTCATCAATTAAAGCATAATCATAAGTAATCTCGATAAATGATGATATTATTTTAATAGACTCTTACCACTTAGTAACTTAGAATCATACTCCCCATGTAAGAAAATAAAATGTAATGAATCTTATAATATCATGAAAACAATAAGATTAATGACATAAAATTTTAAAGGGTAGTGTATATACCACACAATAGAAGTGAGTGGTGAATAAGGTATGTATCTCACAGTAATAAAAGGTGAGATGAAATTCCCTTACCTTATGTATTGAATTTCATCATACTCATTAAAACCTCCTGTATAATAAGTATAAGTTGATTATAAATATATCACCAAACCATATTCATATATATAATACCATATATTATTCTCTTAAGGTTTTATACTAACTATTCATTATTAACTCCATGTTTTGGTTGATAAACGCCTTGTTAATCATACATTATTTGACTTGTTATTCTTAGTATTCTTAGTTAGATCATGATTTAATTATTTAAAAAATGTAAAAAATGATATAAATATATTATATATTAATTATATAAGTATTTATAATAATATTTAATGATAAACTAAATATACAGTTCATAGAGATGGTAGTCCGTCCGTACACATGAACGCTATTTTCGTTTTCTTGTCGTAATGAAAGAAAGAAAGTAAATGAAATGTATGTAAATAAATATATATAATATAATATAATTAAATTAGAATTAATATTTCATGTATATATTATATTTTTACTAAAACAATCCTTAATAATTTCCATGTAAGTTGTGAACGAATCACATCATTTTGAGGATGTGGTAGTCCACACGTCCACAAATGAAGTTATCGTATATACACAATATAAAAAGAAAGAAGGTATGTTTTATTTAAAAATTAAAAAAGAATAATTAAATAATAAATATAATATATATCATCTAAAAATATAGTTTCCATCATAATAACCACCATGAGTGTCAGTAAAGGAAAAATGAACAATCATCATTTCGTGAGGTGGTAGTTTGCCGTACACATAAACAATATATTCATTACCCATTAGATGGAAGTGTGTGTAAGTATAGGTAGAAACCTTAGAAGAAAATAATAATATTATATTTAGGATACTGGTGTTTTTATACAATCATGGAATAAAAATAGTAGATGGGGTGGATACAGAAAATAAAAGAAATGAGCTTGAGAGATGATGTTACCTCTTAATCGAGTAACTCCTTTTGGTTTGTGCCAAAAGGCTTCCTTGGATTAATTTTTGCCCAAGGGTAGGATTATATGAAGAATTTAGGGATTTTGGGAAGTTTATTGGGATGATATTGGATAAATATAAGTGGTTTGAGAGGTGTGAAGAAGACGGAGATTTGATGGCCTTTTATAGGGAAGGGAATGGATGCACTTGACATTTTTGAAAACAAGTTTGGTGTACCCATTTTTTTACCTAAAAAAGGTCATAAAAACCAACCAAACTAAATAATGTAATGTTAATGTAAAATTAATGTCCATAAAATGTGTGTTTTACAGTTTTATTTATCGTTTTGGGTATTAAATTTAAGGTTTAGTACTTTGTTAACCTAAATTTTCTCTTAATCGTTGTAATTAATTTCAATAATTTTCACTAATATTTATGGTAAAAACAAATTTTACCTTATTATAGATTATAAATTGTGATGATAAAAATATTGAATCTATTTTTATAAATTCCAATCACATAAGTGGTATAAATTAATTTAAAAATAATCCCACTGATAAAATGACACTGTGGGGTTTTAAAGTAAAAACGTTCAAAAGTTTCCTATGTTTTTATACCCATTTTCAAAGTGAAATTGATTCTAATGAAATAAATTAGATTAATTGATAAAAATTTGATCTAATTAAACTTTTTAAATAATAAAATATAATTTAACCTTATAAATTAATTAAAAAAAATACTGCTTTGAATTAAAATCCGGTATTTTTCACTATTCATCCAAGTATAAAGTTTCTCAGAAAGATCTCAAAAATTCACACTAAGATAATTTAGAAATTATAAATTCAAAAATGAATTTTATTTTACCAAAATAAATTTCTGAATTTGTCTAAAATTAATTTTATCTTTTTCATATAAGTTCATTAAAAGAAGTTCATTTGAGAAAATAATATTTTTAAGTATATAAGGATTTTACCAAAAATTATATATTTCATTTTAAATATGTTTTATTTATATAAATGAATTTAAAAAAACATTTGAAAATAATTTATTACTATTCATATTACCAAGTTTAATGGATAGGTTATAATTATCTTGTTTAAATAATTATAACAATAAAATGATGTTTTGTAGAAACATCGGTGTTGCATGTAACGTATGCCAATTCAGTGTTGCATGTAACTACAACCATTCTTTGTTCCATGTAACATACACCAAGTCATTTTTTCATGTAACACAAGCCAATTTGGTGTCATGTAGGGCATGCCAAATTGGTTTCATGTGAAAGGAATGTTTGACTTGGGTTAATACAATGCCTCAATGAAAATTAATTTATTCAAAAAAAATTAGATCACAAAAACTCAGGGTGTTACATTAACCAACCAAACATCTATCAGGAAATCAATCATGAGAGAATATAGCCTACCATAAGAAAAACCTAGATATACCATGAGGTTTCAACTGACTGTGAGTGTCTTTATATGATAGAATGAGTTACCATATATACCGAGTGACCTCACGTGCATAAACTGTAAGATTACAACCCACCATGAGGTTCCGACTTATCACAAGAAGCCTTGAGTGAATGAAAGACTTCACGAAAGATATTGATATTATGACACGAGATAAACCTACCAATAGGTGACCTACTATGATTATTTAAGTTCCAAGATGATGATATATTGATAATGGAGAAGAGGTTCACCTACTGTGGTGCATCGTCGAAGTTCTAGACAAGTAATCAAATGAGTTTTTCATAAAAAATAGAGTATATAGGAGGTTTTTATGGATAAAATGGTGAATTATTGAATGGATATTGAGAAAATCTTAAATCAAACACATTATTCTTCATGAAATTTGTGTGCACTTATATTATTTTGAGGTCATCCATGCCTGGATTGAGAATATCTTTCCAAGTCCATGAAAGATGTATTCCATGAACTGATGACATTGAAGGTAATGAATATAGAAACAACAGAGGCAATATAAATGTAATTGAGTATAGTACTGATTTTGTTTTTAAATAAATAAGCTGTGAATATGAGGAATCTTCATTACAATAGAAATGAGGATATATATATATATCATAGTGAAGAATGAATTCCAAATTTAAATGAGTATTTAAATGAGGAAAATAATAAACGGTTTATTTTAAAACCATGTGAAGGAGGAACATTATACAATTCCATTATCTATAACTTCAATGTCAATACATCACGATGCCATTACTTCCATGATTTCAGTAGATAAATGAAACGAATAAATGTGATTGTTCTGCACTACATATCGTGATGTGTGGAGTAGAATGTAGGATGGTTGTGCACTGCAAATGGAGAATCTATGATCATGATATGAATTCATGTGGATATGAAGATATAAATTCATATAGTATATTTTGAAGATATAAATAAGAGATAAGTACATGATAATATTTTATTATTATGAGGAATTAAATGCCAAGATTACAAGTGTATTTATAGTTATTAACTGTAATGATTTATTTGAGAATTAAATACTGAGTATGGAGGAGTATTAAAGAATGTTTAATACTTGAAATTTAGGATATTTAATTGTGATATTATTCATGGGTAAATGATAATTGAAGACTGATTTAGTGTGGATATTTATGCATATTCAAATATTGATAATAATATTCACATATAGTGAATATAAATATTAAAATAACGAGAATGAAAATGTAGATCAACACTTTTATTATAAAAAAAGAGATATCATTGTGTAAAGACATAAATATGATATAACGTCTATTGAAATTTTTTAGATATATAAGAGAGATAAAATGAATAACAAGTGTTTCATATAGAATAATCATTCTATGCATTAAAGAAGAAGAGAGAACATAATAATAATAAGAGATTGTGAGCGGAACACTACAATTATTCAATAATAGGATAATGATTATAATTATCCAACCTATAGTATATTTCAATATTGTATAAGTATGAAGAAGATAAAGGAGAAACCATATAATTTCTACTAGAGAAGAAGAAGATCAATCCATATAGTCCAAGAGGTACTTAAGAATTCATTCATGATATTGATTCAAGATGGTACAAGCCTAATAATTTGTAAAAAGGGACCAAAAGTCCACTCTTGATTTTTACCTGGTCGATTCCAAGATAACAAGTTCAAGTCAATACACTTTCTCACATTTTATTTAAGTATAATAAGGAAGATACATGTGTGTGGGATAAAAACCACCATACACTAGGGATATAGTCATCCTTAGGGAGTCAAAACTCATCAAAAATACTAGTGTTCTATTGTGATGATCTCATATTCAACATTTTTTTTCACATAGACCAAAGATAAGATAAAAAATAAATATAAATCCAATAACTGAATAGGTGAGGACGTAACAATGGGATAAAATTTTTAATTGGTTAAAAGTCATTCCATACTTATTCAACCCCCTCTCAGTGTGGTCACATCCATGTATAATAAATTTTTATGATCCCCATTGGTTCCATCATAGTTACTAGTTCAGAATGACATGGCCTACTTTAGATACTATGGATAGAGACATCTAGTTTAGGCTGAAGTAGGTATAGTCAATTCAGGGTGTCATTTTGGAATCTAGAAATTGACTTGGTTTATTTACTATGATTTCCATTATTTATTATGAACATAAACAAGAGAATATTTCACATATTGTATTTTTTTATCAACACTATTGGTGATGTCTGACTAAGATATACTCATACCCTACTTGGGATGATTTTTGGTACCTAAGTATACTTTATGGATATAGGTCAGGATAAGGGGAAGCACCCTATGAATGATGTTTTAATTGGGATGTTTGTACAAAACATGAGATACTGGTATTGGCCTTGGAATAATTATAGTTTTGGTGGAATTCACTACTTTTTGTATTTTAGTCTTTTTAGGATTTTGTGTTCATAATTTTTCATGGATGTATGAATTTCTAGACATGCATATATTTCATTTTGATATAGTATGGGGTGTGATTATTTATTAGAAAATGTGATGATAATTATTTACTAATTTTTAATTATTTATTTTATTGATATTATTTCCTTTATTATTTTACTCTGATACGTGGGTATAGTCTCCCCCTCATACCACTATAGACCCCCACAACTTTTAAATAACCTTTGGTGTATGGAGAGCTGCTCTTAAGGTCATGTGAAAAATTTCAATTGAGGCACCAATTAGTGGCCATTGGCTAGAGAGATTTTATAGGTTTACTCCCCTTATAATGTTTAATGGGTTATCCCTTTATTTTCTAAGGTTGAAGATCACAACATAATGAGAGAGGAGAAAAAATGAGCACCATCATTTATAGAATAATATAAAATAAAAAATAGAGTTAGGAATCCACTAAAAAATAATATGAAGAATCATATACACATAATATTAAAACCTATTTAAAAATACCAATGGAATATTTATAATTCCTTCTTCTTAACTTCAGACTCTCCACATGTCAGGATCTCCTTCAGTAAGGATAGTTGAACTAGGACCTTCATGGGATCTTTAGCTGAGATAGAGAGCACCATATTATTCTTTTAAGATCATTTGTTAGCTATAAAAATAAAAATGCACTTCCAAAAGTTAAAATGATAAAAAAGTATCTCATATCAAGATAATCGACACTTAGATGTAATTCTAGTCAGATTCAATATCCAAGTAAGTTCGGTTTAGCTCCACTTATAAGTATTGACCCATTATCTTTTTATGAGTTGTAACTATACTATAATCCTCACCTACCCCTACTATCACAACCTGACCTTGTAAATTAATTATTTTAATTATTCTAATTATTTTTAGTCTTTATTTTGAGTTTTGGTAGTTGGCGGGTCAAATTTTAAAATTTTTTGGAAGCCTTTTTATTATTGCACGGTTAGCCCACACAGTTACGAGTAACCGTGCGGTGCCTATACGGGTGCCTAGGTGAGTTTGAGTTGTGGCACACAACTTTTACATGGTTTATTAAACCATACGACAAGCATTTGACTTGGCTCTATAAGTGGGTAGTTCTGGGTGACACAATTTGAGCATGTTTTTCTCAACTGCATGTCTAGCTCCAAGCGAAGCATGTGGTTGCTAGTATTTGAAATAAATAAAAAATTAAATGATAAATTAAATGAGAAATAAAATGAAATAAAATTAAAATAATGTTTTAATAATAATAATAATTATAATAATAATATTATTAAAAATAAAATGATGATGATGGTGATTATTATTATTTTTATAATCGTATTTAAGTTTTTTGGTTTTTCTTTTTTTTTCCATTATTTTTTTTTTATTATTTCTGTTTATTCTTTATTTTTTTCCTTCCCCTCTTTACCCTACATACCTATGTCATGTACATGCCCCCTCCCCTATCCTTGCGTGACACCGCCCACTCCCACCTTCTTTTCTTGTGCACCCCTACTGGTCAACCCCCCTCCAGTTGGAAATCACTGATGCACTACCTTGCCTCTATGGCAATCAATATTGCCTCCGATGACAACCCTCCTTCCTCCAGCTACACCCATACCCATAGTGAGTCTCCTTTGCAATTTTCCTTGATTTTCATTGGGTGTGTAGGGTTTTTCCAAACCCTAGGGTTAGGGTTGGTTATTTTTTTCTCAATTTCTTGGATTATAGGGTGTTCGAATTGTTCTTCGAGGTCTACTCTTCCACCTCCGAGAGTTTCGACACAATGACACCCCTTTAAGGTAGGTTTTTACATCTTTTTTCCTTTAATATTCAATCTATATGATGCTTGGGTGTTTTAATAAATTGTTAGACATGATACACACCATAATAATTCCATTAGTTAAATTATTATAGTGTTTTGATGATGATATAATTTATTAAAAATAGAATTTGAAGTGATTACTTGACTATGCTTATGTATGCACACCAAATGTTTTTGTTAAATTGTGAATTTATCCTTTAAGGGTAGAATTGGTAGATTTTGGGTGATGTTTGTCCAAAAAAATATTTTATCAAATTGATTGAATTGTGTTTGATTTTTTTATGTGAAATGTGGTGGGTTTTCATGAAAGGGTTTATTATGATTGGTGTTAGGAGTGTGTTATTTCTTTGAAAATTGTTTAGGAAGAGACCACTTGTTCTATGTCGTTAGATGTGGGAATATCCATGGGTGCATATAGTGCACACATAGGTGAGACTTCAAATGATGATGGTATTTGGAAGTGTTTCTTTTCTTGAACTTTAGTTTTATGAAAAGGACTTTTATCTTCTCTTCCCCCTCTTTATTAAATGGTTTCATGACTCTTAAAATGACTTAAAGTGATTTTTATAATTGTGATGAATGTTTTGGTCCATTTGTTTTTGTGTAAATAATTATTGTTTCTAAATGATAAGGAATCCCATTTGTCACCTTTGAGCGTGTTTTATGTCTTTGTCTTGGTTTGTAAATAAAGTTGGTTTTAGAGTAAATGAAATTTTGGCATTTTATCCTTGAAAGTGTTTATTCACATTGAATCTTGAGAATGGTTGGAAAATGTTCTGAAAGTATATTTTGGATGGACTTGATATAAGGACCAATTGACACTTTTTAATATTGAGAAATGAATGTAGTTTTGTAAAAGTGAATGTCAGGTTGGCATCTTGAAATGCTTAAGAAATGTTTCACATGATAGGTGATGTGATGTCCTGGTTGGAACTTTTGCTGATGTGACACCTATGTATATATATTGGGTACCTCTATAGGATGGATTTACCTTTTTTTGGTTTTCATATAGGGTGTCTGTGCTTGGGGTAGGCAAGTACAATGATGTAAGGTAAGGTGATTCATGTGTGCGAGGGCCTTCTAATTATATAGTATCTTACTACCATGGGTTCCTGAGAATATTTTAGAGGATCAAGTGATGGTTTCAGATCAACCTTGATTAGATAGGTTGGTATCCTCTGGATTTGTTGTTTATCCAGGAGGGTTGTGCTACTGGATTGGTTAGTTTAGGGTGGCCAGTGGTTATTGACTTAGCTTATTCCCCATATGCCGATAGGTGGTTCTGAATCGAGTATGTCCAAGGGTCTTCTAGGGATGTTTAGGAATGCCCATGGTTACTATATTATTTTTTCTTGTTTAATTTATATTGCATTTAGTTTTTATCTTACACACTTAGTTTATTTTCATTACAACCCAGTATTGTTTTTCTCATGGATTTGGTTTGGTTTTTGGTGTTAAAATGATAATCTATTTTTCTTAAAATGGGATGTAGTTTGTGTTGGTTTTCAAAATGGAAAAGCTACATTTGTTAAATAAAATTCAAAAAGCCCTATTTTTATAACTGTATTTCAAACTAGTGTTAATGGATTGTTTTGGGAAAGAAAACACATGGATTCTGTGGTGACTTACTACTGATCTGTTTAGCTCACACCATACTTGTTTCACTCAGTGTTAGTAGACCCGATCTGTTTTTCAAGTTTACTCATTTTCTCAAGTTTCTCTGTCCTTATGCTCGTCATTAGAGTTGTTCGGTCTTGTGGATGGTGGTGACCAAGTGGTCACATGGAGATTGCGGTAGCGTGGTCCAGTTTCAGTTTTTGTTAATAGTTTTGTTTTTAGTTTCAGTCTACGTAGTTATATTTTGTAACTAAATCTATTTGTTTTTTTATTTAAAACTCAACTAGTGGTTATTTTATTGTTAAATTTTTATTTATCTTATCATGCGTTTTAGGCTAAAATCGTTCCCACATGTATTGTTTACGATGATTAGCACTAGTTTTCAGCCCGTGGGGATCAGGAACTCCCTCCAGACCATATTGTAGACCAGGTTGGGTGTCGGGTCAGATGAAATCCCAACTTGGTTCGTGACACATACATGAAATAATGTGTTGATATTATGTATCTTTATTGTAATGCATCAGTTTGGTCCAACCCAAATGGTGGCTAGGCCAACGACACCACATAACCTTAGGCACTCTTCTTTATACGCCATAGGCTATCAATTAGTAGTGAGAGTCAATAACCAATGTGGGGATCATTATAGTTAGTTCCCTAGAACCAATTGACATTGTACTATTTATTACCATAATATGAAAATACCTAAATATTAATAAATATCTTATCACATGATGAGTATTATTTTGTGTAACATTAATATGATAATATCCTTTAAATATCTATCACATCAAAATATTATAAAATTTCCCCATTATAATAAGAAACTTTAAGTGCATGAAAATATTCTTAAATATATGTTTTATTGTCAGATGAAATCTATTTGACGAGACATAAATGATGTTTGACTATTGGGTGTTGAAGGCTAATAAGACACTATGAATTCTTCTCATGATATTATCACTTGGTAATATCCATGAGATGAGATTATGAGAATAGACCCACCAATAGAAATTCCACATTCTAAATGTATCATTGTATATTCCTATCTACAAACATGTATATTAGTATTTAGACTTGAAATTATTATTAATTCTTTATCATGAATCACATTCTTTGATGTAATGAAAAAAGTATGATAACATATTCTAGTAGTGAGGTAGGATACATTGGTTATGTCATAATTAATATACATTAATGAATAATTCAAGAAATGATTTTTCCATTTCAATACTGAATGTTGATATTTCTGGTCCTTTGATTAAAATGGAATCATATGATTAAATTCATACTCATGGTGATTCATTGATGATTTTATTTCAGCTAGTCGGAAAAAGTAATATCAAGAATATAGGTCATGGAACAGGTATACAACCTGATTTATGAGATATTGAAAAAAAGGATTATATTAGACAATAATCTTTTTTATAAGGTTATTATCATTGAGACATTAACTTATTTCACGTTTTCTAGGACAAATTCATATGCCGAGGCTGTGCGTGCAGGTATTGGAACTAATTCCAGGAGTCCGGAATTTAAGGCAACAAGGGGGGGGGGGGATGACTCTCCTAGTGGTAAGATGATACAATGAGATCTAGGAGGTTTTCCATGTAGGGAGATGGCTTCAATTGCTTTGGACAATATATTTGAAGGGTTGTCACATGTTAATCCAGAACAGGAGGCCGAAACTGATCCAATCAGGCCCTTACTGAAGCAGAGAGCATCCGGGACAGATTCTAGTGATGGGGAAGTGGAGCTAATATCAGGTGATATTGGAGAAGAATTATAGGATGATTCGGTAAGCCCAAGGCGAAGTAAGAGCCGGAGGGGAATTCAGAAAGATAGAAAAGACTATTCTTATTTACCACCACCAAGGGAAACTAGATCTGCGAAGAATTAGAAATCCAATTTGATGATTTTTGATCCTATTCCCCCTTCCAAGGTTGATACTGGCCAACCACAAGATTCCAGTTTAGTGACTGATCTTTCTCTGGATCAGCTTATACCCTCGGGAGAAGAAATGGTGGAAACAGTTCTAACAATTAATACTACCGACAAAGAAGCTAATAGGATGATGGGAAGATCTTTAAGGGTGGGTACCAATGAGGAGCAGAGTAACTGGATTGACAAACATGATCTGATATTGATTAGGGGATTTAATGATGGGAGGATCAACCTAGAAGAGTACATTCATGTTTGGGAAAAACTGGAAGATCATTTCGAAGATCTTCTGAAGGATGATCCCGATACTCAGGTTAGTACTATCTCTTGGAATCTAAGTAGGGAGATAAAATCTAATCTGATTAAGTTGTTCTTTAATGGGTCTTCTATTTCTTTTAGTGTCTAAACTTTGGTTTCTCACTTTTTTCCATAAAAGTGTTTCTTTAATAATAATTTAATTTTCAGTCAGTCAGACATTAACTTATTTCTCTAAGTGCCTTGACATGTTTTTAGATTCTAATCTTAGACTCTTGAGCAGCTTGCCTAATGCCATAGAGAAATAGGACTAGAGGTTCACACAATATTTCTATTTATAATCTTAGTTATATTCTATTTGAATTTAATAATTTGAAAAAATATAATTCCCAAATTATGGTTTAATAATTATTCAGGCATTTTTGATCTCATAAATTCAATCACTAGTCATTCAAAAGAATATATGGGAGTTAAATATTAAATAAATATTATTTTACCACTAACAAAAAATATATAATATTTATTTATCTCTTGTTTATTATTCATAGGGTAATAAATAAATAATTATTTATTAAATATAAATTTATTTAGTTACATGAATATTCAAAAAAATATTTATTCCCATGTAAGTGAATTTATTATTTATTTATCTATTGAATGAATGGATATTATAATGATGTTTATTTATTAACAAAAATATTTATTATTCAAGATTTTATAAATGTTGTGGAGGATTTATGGGCGAAGTTATATGCCCAGGTGAAATGATTTATTTTATTTAATATCATTTCAATAAATAATAATTTATTAATTTAAAAATTGATATTTAAACATACATGGGTTAGAGAATGTCATGGGATATAATAATAATATAAATATTTTTATTTTACATGGGGTTTATTTAGAGTTAAAAATTAGATAAAGGCCTTTTTACAACTATAAATTTTCTAACCCTAAGTATATTAACCCAATTATATTATTTTGAGAGATAAATGTAATTTTTTAGCATAACACATTCTATCAAGAGTATTCTCTATAGATTAACATAATTTCTCAATAATTCTCCCAAGAATGAGAATCAATCCTCCTACCACCTCTCTAGACTAATAGAACAAGATAGAATATTTCATGTGAAAAATGATTCTTCTTGTAATCAATAGTGAGTGATGCAATATTCTTGGATCCTCTATGTTAGAAATAGGAGTTTCAATAGTGATGTTTCATGATTTGTGGAGCACATATGGATATACCAATAGGAATTTTATTTTGGAATAATCATCACAATGATGGTATGAAAAGAAGGTCAAAATAATTCATTAATGAATAAAGAATAATCGAGCCAAGTAAATTATTATTATCTAAATTAATTATAAATTATATGCGATAAATGCTCCCTATAAATATTACAAGGTTTAATTCATCCAGTTCCAAGGATTAATTTTAAGGCATGGGCCCAAATGCTTCACCGCACCCTAAAAACTTCAAGCGGTATTTGAGAAATCACATATTAATTTATAATTATTTATTAATTTTTGATCAATTAAGTATTTAATAATTAGTTTTTCATTTATAGTTTTTTATTATTTAATAATAAATTAGATATAATATGATAATTTATTTTTCTATGACCAGGAATAGGATAATAATGAAATATTAATGCTTGAAGATCTTATCTAGAGGTGTTGAGGATTCTACCTGAGTGACACAGATACATGAAATGTAATAAAAAAATACACATCATGTACAAATAGTTAACCACAGTAGGATGAGGCACAAAAATTATGACACATTGTGTGTGTGTGTGGGGGGGGGGGTCAGTACATGGAACCACTATATTCCATGTATTGAACACTAGTTATAATATGGTAATATTGGGGTACATACCATATATCTAAGGTACATGCCATATAATGCACACAGTTTTGGCTCCACTAGAATTGTGGAATCCTTGTGGTTAAATTACATGAAAGGTAATTAGTATACACCACATATTGATTCTGAGTAATGTGACACGATATTACATGTTATTCATGACATGTAGCATCCTGTACATGCCATGTAACACATAAAAACCAATAATAAATACATTTAGAGTCATTAGGTGCGTAGTGTCAGTATCCAATAACAAATCACATTCTATGTAGCTAGTTGTAAACACTGTGTAATTTAGGGAAACTCATGCAAGAAACACATTGAGAAAATCATTTTGCGTGAGTCAACACATAGAAAAATTACATTAATTAAATAAAAACCAAACTAAACAATGTGTAACTGGTCATAAAATCCACGTGATAGAGTTTTTTGTATGAATTACACATTGATTGATTTTGATGGGTCGTGTGTGATATTTAATGATTTATTAATTATTTTCATGTTATTCTACAGACACACAATGTTTATGGTTTTCATATATTATGTGAACTTCATGACCATAAAAAATAGCACACCTTACACAAATTCATGCATGACATGTGGTGAGACATGTCGTGTAGACTACATAACCCATCCCATAGAACAAAAAATCATGTATTTCACAAAACACCATGTAGGAATATAGGCCATGTGTAACAACCATTCTCGAATCACTTATTCTGATCTAAAGTTGTCCACCTGACCTCATTTTTTCCTCCCTATGTGCAAGACTTTGCTGACTAGAGGTGAGGGTCTAATTATACCATGGGGAGACTATACCCTCAGTAATAATAGAAAACAATAGAATATAACAACATATATACAAACAAAATAAACATTATAATGGGAAATAATATAATCAAGATTCTATAATGGGTTTCATGTGAGTTTAAGAAATGTCAAAGCAAACAAAGACCCATTATAGCAGGTTAATAAGTATAATCCGTGAAACTAGAAATAAAAAAAAAAAAAAAATAATAAAGTGGTAGATGTCCTTAGTCTATACAAGTATAATGTATATCTACTAACTCAAATTTCCTCAAAAAAATTTTTCTGGACCCTTTCCCTTATCCAAATACATGATCATGAAGTCTTCATGTTCACCAAGATACCCGTGCATAGTGTGAGTATAGACCCAGTAGGACACCACCAGTGCATCCTTAATATAAGTTCACATGTAAATAGAGGTTTATGTCTTGATGGAAAGGTAAATTCATATATAATAATAAAACCAATCGTATACTGAGAAATCATTCACTATCCAAGGTTCCACAAGCCCCGAGCGTACCTACTTCGGTGCCATGGAAAAACAATGTCAAGAGTAGTCACTATATGACTTAGATCATGAAATATATCTCTATATGCCTTTAAGGACAATACAATTTCCCTATTTAAGGAATAACTCCATGATATCCATTAAGGGAAATTCATACCCATGTCTCATGACTACCTACTCGTCTTTGATGATATACATGCTTGGCATGCCTGAACAATGAAACTCTAAACACACACAAGTATGTTTCCAAATAATACATCATAAAAGCCTACAAAACCTCTTACAAAGGTGTATGATGTTCTACTCCCCTGGGCCAATCACATTCCAAGCTCGGTCACTAACCATCCTACACAAATCCAAATGTATAAAGTCGTTTCATCCGAACTCCCCCTCCATGGAGCTGGTTAAATCCACCAGGGGAACCTACGAACCCGAATACTAAAATAGAGGTTCTACTAGCTATGCACAAATACAAATGTATAGAAAAAAGTAGAAAAGAACAATATAACATAATAAATATTACACATGTTATGAAATATTACACAATAAATACACAATATAGTGAGGAATAACAAGGAAATATATCAAAATAAGCATTCCACGAGCTATGAAATATTACACAAGTAATATAAAACCTAGAAAGGAAAAAATTATGGTATATGAAATATTACATGACTATGACATAACTACATATAATTTGAAAAATTTAAAGTAACACACAATCCATAACAAACAAAGGTCTCATAGGATACCCATGCATAACAAAATATCATATCAAATAAGGTTTGCCACACTAAACACACACAAAAAATCCAATCATGTAATAAAACTCCAAACAAATTCTTAAGAAGGTAGGGGATTCTTATCTTTAATGAATTGGGAAAAATTTCCAAGATTAGTTAAGGGTGACACCCAGATAATGCTCGTACACAAACATTCATTTAAACAAGATTAAATCCATCATAATAGAGTATCTAAAATTGAGATTTTAAGAAGAGATCATTCCAATAGGTAAAATCCACATCAACTTACCAAAAGAGATCTATTGTCAATGGTGGATCTAGATCCATTCAAGATAGAGGAAGTGATTATAAACATATCTAGCCTTAATCCTTTAATTATCCAAGAATTATCCATTAGATCCTGATTGAATCCATAGATCTATCAAACATAGATTGGATCTATGATTCATCTCAAGTGAGAAATATTAGATCTTGGTTAAACATGAAGAGAAAATAAAGAAACAACCTATTAACATGAATCCAAATGAGTCAATACTCTATATATTTCAAATTTAGAGTAAAAAGAGAGATTAACCACCAAGAATCACCACTAGAGTCCTAAGGTTCACGATCCCTAGGCATAAGAGATGAAATGAGAGTTTTCAGGCTAAAAATCTAATTTTTGGATTAATCAATACCCCGTGAAAGGTTTGGTCACATAGTTTCCCAAATTGTACACCAACTATATGAGGATTCCTTACTCTTCTAGGTGACCATATGATTTAACCAAAAGGTTTAGTAAACCATGAACACAACATTATTTTATCTTTATCCTGATATATACAGTTTTTTTGAAAAATTCCTCATGGTTAGATCTAACCATGTATGAACCATCATTTTCCTACTGTACTTATCCAAATAAGAAGAAAAATTTCCTAGGGAGAGCCACATGGTTTCCCCTAACCGTGAGCCAAATATTCATCCCCTTTAAGCCCTCCAAAACCCTATAAAACCAACTAAAATTTACCCAAATTTTTCCCAATCAATGAATAACTCAAAAACACTTGAATAAGGGATAAAATTAAGGCATAAAGTACCTGAAAAAATATAGGATATTACACCATGTAAGTAAACTATATAAGAAAAGGACTATTCAAACCATTAGTCACATGTCGTGTCATTTAATGGTACATTCCATGTATTATTTCAACTACTTAAATGTGTTTAAGAAGAAATAGAAGGGTAAATGTTGTGAACTTAATAATTTTAAATTAAAATTAATGAATAAAATTTATTTAAAATTATATAGTGTGAGAATCTTAAAGACTGTTGGGATGGTTAATTAAGATAAATGAATGAATGAATGAATTAATTAATATGATAATTAATTTATTAATTCATAAAATTTATCTTATTAAAGAATGGATTGAAATGAATGCTAATAGTAGTTGTTCTATACATAGATGATTATAAGCTTGAACAATCTATATATTTGTGGGTTTTTTATTTATTTAATTAATTTATTACCTGAGTTTTGTGAAAAATTTATTATTAAATTAAATATAATGATCAATGTATTATCCATTCCTCCATATTAAGTATAAGACATCATATCCATGATTTATTCTATGTAACCATAAACCCCTGGTTCTCCTCACTTATGAGTGAGTAAGCATTTGTAAAGGATGGATCTCAAAGAAGAGGATATAATTCCAGATTAAATAGAGGTGAAACCAACTAAGGATGTACATAGGTTAAAGGTGGTATACTACAACTCAATCCAAGCCCAATTCAAGGAGTTATTCCCCTAGGGTCAATGGTTGGTTTATCGTCTACTCGATAAACCAACCAATAGTTGAAATCTTATGATCATACCACATGATTATTTTATTTTATCTAATTTATGGGTATTTATATATTTATGTGATTAAATGTTTATTTTATTTTTAAACATGATCACATAGATTAAATGAAATAACAAGCATAATAATATAAAAATAAAATAAATGGATTATGAATAAATTATTTTATCAATTCATAGTTAACTAATTATATAAAATCCATATAATATTAAAAATCATATAAAAGGATTAAATAGATAATGTTTACACATAAGATAAATAAAATCCCTTAATGAAATATTAAATAAAAAATGTATTCCATTACTTGATTTAGAATGAAATCATAGTGGAAAGTACATTTCTGGCATTTGTTAGGGTGATTTTATTTATTAGGTAGTTTTAACAAAAGGTTTTGGGTTGAATTAACCAAGTTAAAATAATGCGTTGATTACTTCTATAAGACTTGGTGTAACTTAGAGGGAAGTGTTGAGGAAATATGAGTTATGATTTTAGGAATGGGAAGCTGAATCAATAGATCAAGGAACAACCATTTCATGTAGTTGGAAAGATCAACTACCTAAATACCTTTAAGTAATTTGATAAGGCCTCCAACTATGTTATTTTAAGGGGGAATATGGATCCTTACCACTATACTATACATATGAAAGGATATTATTTATCCAATAATGATAGTAAGTAGTATTTGGTAAGATAATGAGAGACTAATAAAATATAATTTATTACCTCATACTTGGTAATAAAGATAAAGTACTAAAAACAACTTTTAGTTATTATAGAAAATAGATATACATACCATGAGAACACTGTGATATTTTCTGGACATAGAACAAGTCCTCACCAATTTTTTTTTCTAAATTTGGTGCAATCATTTTTATAATGAACAACTATAATAAAATTAATTCTATGTGTTGGAATCTCTCACTACAGGAAAATAGTATTTTAGCAGCAGTTTTCAAAACCACTGATAAATGGTTTTTGATTAAAAATTGAGTGGCGGTTTTAAAAACTATGACTAAATGTTTTTAAAATATTTTTTATAATTTTTTTTAAAAATTTTCCAAAACAAATTTATAATAATTTTTAGCGGCAGTTTTTCAAAACCGGAGAAAATTTATAGATTTTTTAAAAAAATTATGTATTTATTATTTATTATTTACAATAAAATACAATTCATTATTTATAAGTTTAATTATTTATAATGTTTAAATTAATAAATATTTACAATTATTAGTTAATAATATTTTTAAACTGAAAACAAATCTTCAAGAAGTTGAAAAAGAGACTTCGACATCAAATGACCATAACTTTTGATCTGAGAGTCAGTTTTAGCTTCACAACCAGTCAAATAGAAGCTTATAAAATGAGATAACAAAATTTAGATTCAAATTAGGTGAAAACTAAAGAAATAAAAGTTATTATACTTTAAAAAAAATTCAAAAATCAAACTCGAACTTCAAACGAACATAAATTTTGATCTAGGTGTCCGTTTGGACTCTACCACATATCAAATTGAATATTGTAATGAGATTTACTCTGTGTAGGTCTAGGACTAGCTCTTTGAGCATTTACCCCTTTTTTGTTTCCCAAAAGGCCAAGAAGGCCTCTGAAATAGAGTTTTTAGTCACCGACCCTAATTTCTTAAAATTCAAACAACTATAACTTTCAATCCAAGTGTATGTTCGACCTATACCACATACCATATCGAAGCTCGTTTCATGATCTTTAGTTTGGATGGTTGTGGCACTGAAAAAGGAGTCTCATATCAGATTTTATGGACATTTTAGTTTTTTAGGGTTTTTAGAGGTTCTTAACGTTTTATGATTTATTTATTTTATTTTATTTATTTATTTGTTATTTATTTATTTAATAATAATTAATTAATTAATTAATTAATTACTTAATTAATTATTATTTATTTATCTATTATCTATTATTTATTTATTTAACATATATTTATTTTATTTATTAATAATTTAGTTAGTGTGTAAACACTAATTATTAATTTATTTTTAATTAATTAATTAATTATTAATTAATTATTTTTTATTAGTTTATTATTTATTAAATATTTATAAAATATTAAATTTTTAATATTAAATATTAAATATTAATTAATAATTAATAATTATTAATTATTATTTATCAATTATTAGTTATTATTAGTTATTAATTTTTAATCAATTAATCAATTAATTAATTAATTATTTATTCTTGATTCTTTATTCTTTACTATTTACTATTTATTAAATTATTTATTAATTTATTAAATATTTATTTATTATTGGTTTATTATTCATTTTTTAGTTATTTATTTGTTTTTTATTTATTCAATATTCATTATTTATTAATTATTATAAAATTATTTATTATTAATTTATTTATAATTTATTAATTATTAATTATAAATAAATAAATAAATAAATTATTATTTATTTATTCATTCAATTATTTATTAATTTATTAATTCATTTATTTATTATTCATTATTCATTATTTATTATTCATTATTCATTATTTATTATTTATTAGGTTTTTTTTAATTTATTAATTAATTATTTATGATTAGGTTATTATTCATTTATTATTTTTTTATTAATTTTTTATTATTTCATTTTTTTTATTATTTTATTATTAATGAATTATTAATTACTTATTTATTATAGATTCATTATATATTGATTATATATTGATTATTTATTTATTTATGGTTTATTATTTATTATTTAATATCTATTAATTCATTATTAATTTATTATTTATACATTACTTATATATTAAATGTTATATATTATATATTATATATTATATATTATATATTATGTATTATATATTATATATTATGTATTATATATTATATGTTATATATTATATATTATTTAATATTTAGTATTTATTATTTGCAATTTTCAATTTACAATTTACAACTTACTATTTACTATTTACTATTTATTATTTATTATTTACTATTTTTTATTTACCATTTGTTTTCATAATATATATTTCTTTATTTATTATTCATTTATATTCTATTTATTAATTAGTAATTTTCAATTAGTAATTATTAAATATTAACAACTACTTATTACTTATTAATTATTGATTATTGATTATTGGTTAAACATTATTGATTAATAATTATTTCATATAAATCTATTTGTTATGTATTATTTGTTTTTACAATATATATATATATATATATATATATATATATATATATATATAAGTACATTAAATTCAATTTTTTGACCACATGAATAGCCTTTTGGAGTGGTAAAGTCTTTGGAGAATAAACAAGATGTATGTGGTTCAAATTCCATCCAACATAGAATTTCTATATATAGCATGGGCATGTGCATAGACATGAGCTTATGCTTGGAGATGGACATGGGCATTGTAATAATAAATAATAAATAATAAATAAATTGCGAAAATAAATAAATAAACAAACTCATTAATTAATTACAAAAATAAATAAATAAATAAATAAATAAATAAATAATAAATAAATAATAAATAAATAAATAAATAAATAAAGATGTATCAATGAGACTCTACGTTGATTATAAATAACTTAACAAGATCACTATCAAGAAAAAAATATCCTCTTCCCTGCATTGATGAATTATTGGACCAACTATGTGGAGCTTAATATTTTTCCAAGATTGATATTCATTCAGGATATCATCAATTAAGGGTAAAAAATGCGGATATACCAAAGAAAACATTCCATACAAGGTATGGAAACTATGAATTTATATTGATTCCTTTTGGTCTTACTAATTCCCCTGTTATCTTTATGGATATAATGAATAGAGTCTTTAGAGACTATCTTGATCGGTTTGTGGTAGTATTTATAGATTACATTCTTGTATATTCCAAGAACAAAGAAGAACATGATGATTATTTGAGAATTGTACTAAAGACCCTGAGAAAGGAGAAGATTTATTCAAAATTTACCTAGTGTGAATTTTGGCTTTAGAAAGTTCCATTTTTGGGTCACATAATCTGAAGAGAGGGGATATATATGGATCCAGAAAAAACTAAAGTTATTGAACATTGTCTTAGACCAACAACAGTAATTGAGATTCAAAGTTTTCTTGGTTTGGCTAGATATTATTGATGTTTTGTAAAATATTTTTCAAAACAATCTAATACAATCACCAAGTTGACTCAGAAAGGAGTTAAGTTCATGTGGATGGAGGAATGTAAAGAGAATTTCAAAGAGCTAAAAAGAAGGTTATCTAGTACACCTGTGCTCACACTGCCTTGTAGTAGAGAAAGGTTTTTGATCTATAGTGATATATCCAAGAAAGAGATGGGATATATTTTTATGTAAAATACTTTGGTGATAGCTTATGCCTCACGAAAATTGAAAATACATGAGAAAAATTACCCAACTCATGATTTGGAGTTAGTTGTGGTAATCTTTTCATTAAATATATGGAGGCATTATCTTTATGGTAAAAGGTGTGATATTTATACTGATCATAAAATTTTAAAGTAATTTTTCACACAAAATAAGCTAAATATTCATCAAATAATATGGTTGGAGTTGATTAAAGATTATGAATGATCAATACATTACCACCCTGGGAAAGCGAACAAGGTGGAAGATGCTTTGAGTCGAAAGGACCATGATAGCCTATCCATGATGAAGATAAAAAAAGATCTGATATTTATGGATTTATGAAGGATGAATGTTGAAATTTTAATGGAATGGGAGAAATATTATCTTTATCAAATTAATGTTCATCCATCTATACAAGTGAAGATTAAAGAGGCGCTGGAGGAAGATGTAAAGCTATAAAAGAAGGTGATAAATGTTCCTAAATTCAACCTCAATTGTGATAAAAGAATAAGGTTCAGAAACCATGTTTGTGTTCCTCCCATACTAAAATTTAAAAAGGATCTATTGGATGAGGCTTGTAGTTCTTCATTATTTATTCATCATGGAAGAAAAAATATTTATAGAGACCTGAAATAGTATTTATGATGGGACAACCTGAAAAGAGATGTTGCTGAATATGTCTCTCGGTGCTTGGGTTGTCAGGAAGTTAAGGCTGAGAGACAAAAGTTTAAGGGGATGTTATAACCATTACCCATACCAGAATGAAAATGCAAAAACATCACTATGGAATTTGTTATCGGACTTCCCAAAACATCTAAAGGCCATAATTCTATCTAGGTTATAGTTGATCACCTTATGAATTCGGCACACTTCATTGCTATTAGAGAGGATTTCTATCATGATCATATTTCCAGGATATAGATAAAGGAAGTGGTAAGATTTCTTGGAGTACCACTTTCCATTATATCAGATTGGGATCTGAGGTTTACCTTGAAGTTCTAAAAAGTCTTCAATATGATCTGGATATAGAGTTAAGTTTCAATACTGCTTATCATCCTCAGAAATATGGTCAGTTTGAGAGCAAAATTTAAACTCTAGATAAATGTTTAGAACATGCTCTATGTATTTCAAAGATGGTTGGGATGAACACCTACCTTTTTTAAAATTTTCATACAACAATAGTTTTCACTCCAATATTCAGATGGATCCTTATGAATCCCTATATGAAAATAAGTGCAGAAAAAAACTTACTAGAATGAAGTTTGGGAAAGAAATCTATTAGGACATGATCTTATTGGTGAAATGGAAGAGAAGGTTAGATCTATTCAACAACACATTAGAGCATCTCATATTCGAAAAAAAATATGATGACAACCGATGAAAATACGTAAAGTGTGAAGTGGGTGACAAGGTGTTTCTATGAATATCTCCCTGGAAGAGAGTAATGAGATTTGGAAAGAAGGGAAAGCTCTGCCCTAGGCATATCAATCCTTTTGAAATTCTTGATCATGTTGGAAAGGTAGATTATAGATTGGCGCTTCCATCTAATCCCTATGAATTTAATGATGTGTTCTATGTATATCTTTAGATAAAGTAAATACTTGATTATTCAAATGTACTATACTTAGAAGTCATACCATTAGATTAGGATATTTCTTATGAAGAAAAACCGATAGAGATTCTAGATTGTAGTGAAAAAGTTCTACAAAACAAGACCACTCGCTTGGTTAAAGTTTTATGGCAGAACCACCTATTTGAGGAAGCTATATGGGAACATGAGGATGCGATGAGGCAGAGGTATCTTCATTTATTTGTATCCAAGTGATTAATTTCTATGGAGAAATTTATTTTAAGTGGGGTTATATATAACACCCATATGTTTTTATGAAATATTTTCTTTAAATAATTTTAATTATTTAATAGATTTCATTGCACACAATCATGAATTTAAAATAAACCATGAGAAAAAATTAGTATAAAATTACCATTATAAACTAGATGTCAAGTTATATGGAATAAATATAACTAACTTATGAAAATGTATGGTTAATTCATTGGCTACCATTTTTTATGAAAAATATAAACCAATTAAATGTAAAGGAATTATTAGTATTTTGTATTAATAAATTAATTAAATTACAATAATTAAATGAAATAAATGAAATATATATGTTATATATTTAATAAAATACTTTATATATTTATCCAATAGATATTTTAGTCACATGATATAAAAAAGACCTATTTTATGTATAAAACCTATATTTTCAAAAGGGTAATTTTACTGACTTTTAATGGAGAACTCATTTTAAATTTAAATTTTTTCATATAAATAATTTTTATATATAAAAATAGACCTCTTATTTATAATTGGGATATAAAATTTACTTTACATTAATTTATGATATTTTCTCGATAACTTTTAAGTTTTGATGAATAGTAAAAATATACTAAATTTTAATTGAAAACAACTTTTTTCATCTGAATAATTTATATGGTTAAATTATATTATTTAATGGTTTTAAAGTATAAATAGATTATATTTTTATCAGATAATATAATTTAGATCATTGGGAATAATTTTACATTGAATTTAGATGTAAAAACATTTCAATCTTTTGCAATGTTTTATCTTTTAAAACATGTTTTCTTATTCCAAAAATGTTATTAATTTTAAACTAATAATTGAAACTTATTTATTTTGAATTTTGAGATATGGATTCCATATTTGTAATCAGTGGGTTCAATTTATGTAAATATATTACTTTTATTTTTGGGCATTATGAATAATAACTTTGATAATTTTTATTAATACGATAAAAGGGTAAATTAGGTAATTAAGGGTAAAAATAATAATATAAAATTATCCTAGAACTTTTTCTAATATTATTTGATGAGTGTGTTTATATATAAATAATCCTTGGGTCTAAAAGGTATCCTTTGGAAGCCTCTTTGATGAGATTATGACATTTAATTTATTTTATTTAAGGAAAAGTTAAATATTTCTTACTCAAAATTTTATAACTATATAATTTTTAATATAAGGTCATGGAAAATATAAACTAGACTATAAATAATAATTTTAAATCTAAAATGTTTTTATTTACCATGGTATTTTATTTTTAATTTTTATGAAATAAATAATTACCTTAAAGGCTTATACGTTGATGAGGCAAAAATTATTTAATTGAAGAGAAATGAAAAAAATATTTTTTATTAAAATGATAATAACCATTATAAAACAAAAAAACTTGAAAAAAAATTATAGGTCAAGTATATATTGACCATAATCATAAAATAGTTGAGTTATTGGCCATTTTGAGCCATATGAAAAAGATTACAACACTTATAATATTTTATTTAAAGTGATCTTAAAGTTGTCACATTCATGTTTTAATAAATATAATATTTTTAATATAGAATTTTCTAGAATATATAGTTGATTATAAGTATTATTAGTAAATTTAAAGGATTTATATTCATTATGGTATTTTATTTTTAAATTTTATTCAACAAATAAGTATATTAAATAATTACACAAACCTGATATAGTAATTATTTTGTTAATGGAGATAACAAATAAATGTTTTTAAAAATATTAAAATAAATATAAATTGGGAAAATTAATATATAAAAATAATTTTATTGATGACCTTGACCTCTTATTAATGTAATAAAATAATTTTTTCAAAGTTAAATTGTTATCTTTATATTTTTAATAATCAATGAATTGAATGGTGTCAAAATTGACACTATTGATTGTTTATCAAAATAATGTATTATTAAATTATTTAAAAATCATATTTTTTTTAAAAAATATATAATAATTATGATATAGTCTAAAATGTTATAAATTATTTATTTATGGTCTAATTGAAATAAAATTAGTAAATATTTCACCCTTTTAATATTGAAATATTTGTTTCCTTAGTTAAATTTAAATAGAATAACTAAGTGTTAATTAAAATGATAAGGTTTAAATTGATATAAAAACTTGTATAAAATTTATTGGTTGATGAGGTTAATATATTATTTCATATAATTTTCTATACTAGTACATTTTTGAGATTTTTGGATATTTTTTTGATTTTATTACAAATTAACTTTTTTCGAGATTCCAAAAGTGCCCCTCACCTCAATTATAATAGAGAACATCCACCCTCATTTATTCACAACTAATTGAGCCTTAAAGATCATATATACCATAAAATTTTCCATTCTAAACTTCCCTAGTGATATTCTATAGGTTCTTGTATTCTCTAAATACTAACTCTAGTGCATTTAGAGGAGATTTAGAGGGAGCACGTCAAAGAAGAGGTAATCTCCTCTACCGATTTTTTCAAACTTATTTCTTATTCTACTTACTCTTAATGAGTTTTTTCCATTATAATTTAATAACTAATTTTATCACTTAAATACTAAGATTTTATTATCATTATGTAACAACCATATTACACCTTCTAACCATCCTATAAAAAATAAAATCACCACACGTGCGTACGTACGACTTACCATCTCCACGCCATGGTGTAATATGTTTTCACCACCACCTTACTTGGATGAGTATAATGATGGAAATAATAACTATATATGATTATTATAACAATATATTAATTTTTGAATTTAAAAATACCATCCACTTCAATACCATTTCACAATTATGGGAATGATATCGTCGCACGTGCATATGTACGACCTACCGTGTCCACAATGCGATGTGATTCATTATACATGATATCCATTAAATAATGATTATATAGATGTATATAATGAATATATATGACATATATTATGTTAATATAATTTTTAATGATATAAATATGACCAAATATGGAGAACCATAACTTATTCGACAAAACATGCATAATAAAATGAAACAGTTAATACCCAAATAACGAGTAATAATGAAATATTATTAACAAATAGATGATAATATGATCATATATGATATCATAAAAATAAATATAATTATATAATAAGTCAATGACATTATTTCAATCATTATACATGCGGTTTGGATACATACAAAGTATATCAGACCTAAGGTAAGAGATAATTTCATAATCTCATTATTATCTAATATTGTTTATATGTAATTATTTATTGGTATATATTTATCATTAATGTCCATGTTTCCTAAATATGTATTAAAAAATATTCTTTATATTATTTTAAAATTTTTTAAAGTCAATTTTTCCCATTATTTAATTTTTATTAAATGGTATGCAAGTAATCTTTTTTTCATTTTTGATATAGGGTACTTTTTGACTTAATCGATAAAAGTACGAGAAGAATGATTTATTTTAAAGTATATGGCATGAATAGATTTTTATGTTTTCATAATACCATATTTACATGAATATTATTTTAAAATATTTCAAGGTTTTTGTAAGTAAATTATTTTCTTTTAAAATTGGATGGAATTTTTAGAAAACAAAATACTTTTGAAGAAGAAAGAATATTTTCCTCAAAAAGTAATTTGAAGTGTTTTATAAAAATTATTTTCCATCTAAGATGGAATTATTTAATAAGTTTATTTTTTAAGTATACTATCCCTAATATTCCTATTATTTTATTATTTTTATGTTAGAATGATATTTATGAAATCCATTTGTTTTATATAGATTATGTTTAGATCGAGTGATGTTTAAGAACCCCATTTTATTCCTTGGGTAATACTATGATGAATGATTTAAGTTTTTGTGGATCATATAAAAATTATTTCAGTATGATATGGGTGGGACATATATCTCTATCCAATGCATTGGATAAAGATTTATATCTCATGAGATATACATGGGGATGGAATGAGAAATGATCTCGGTTCAGTAATACATGGCTGGAACAGAAAGTAAACATGATTCAGTAATACAGGGATGAAATAAGGAGTGAAATCGATTCAGTAATGGAAATTTTCTACTATGATGGTCTTGGAAATTAAGATTTACTGATATGAAATGACTCTTTATGCTTATTTTTATACTAAAAATTCAATTTCTTATGTTATGACTTTCGGTAATATGTTCATTGTTTCTTTATGAACTTTTATGATTTATCACATGACATGATATCATAATATTTTTTATGCAGGATAAGATTTTCAAATGTTATTTTCTTATGTTTTAGGATTATGAAATGATTAATATATCTCTTATTTACCCTTACCAATCATCTAAGATTACCCTTTATTATGTTTATTTTCCCCAGGCAGTGAAGAAGGGTATTAAGTAAGATATGTCAAAAAATGGGTCTATTTATAAAGAAACAAGAAGGAGATAATTTAGATGTCTTATGAACCATTTGTTTATGTTTCCAATTTTCTAAACACACTAAACCTATATGGTCCTGGAGTTATTTTTTATGTTTTTAAATGAATATTCTTTAATTTTGAAGTAATATCTATGTATATAAAGTATGAGCTGTTATAACTAAGATAAATATCAGTATTATTAGGGAGATAACCTTTTGGGTTTATGTTTATTTTGTTGTTTATTGTTTATTGTATAACCAATATCATGCCTATTTATTTTTATATTATAGAATCACATGGACATTCATGCTAGTATTATTTAGTGTTTCCAGGTTATCTGATTTATTTCCACTACATTTCTTTTATACCACTTCTATTGTTGATTTATTTATTTTTTACCACTGTTTTAATTCAAACATGAGGGTATAGTCTCACTAACATACCATAATTGGACCCTTTCTACTAGTTAGTGGCCTTTGGAATATGTTGAGGCGCACTTAAGGCCATGTGATTGACTAGCTTGAGGGACTATTTAAATGGATCCTAGGGTGGGACACTACAAATCACATAGCTATGTTGATTCTATCCTTAAGATTATATATATGATGGATTTTATAAGAACATAACATTCTCATAAATGGGGATTAAACACATTAAAATACCAAATCTATAATAATTTAATCCATATATAAATGAATATTATAAATACAAATGCAAGTACCTAAAGTATGATGTACTCTATCTTGATGGAGTATGCTTAAGTAAGATCGCTAAGTAATATTACATGGTATCCTTCCTCCTTAGGTGGTACATGGACCACTAGAATTCATATACACTACATGAGGACCCCTCGGGCTCTAAATTTGTGCTGGCACATTCTCCTAGAAAAAAACTAATAATAATGAAGAAGAGAGATTTGTCTTTGGTTGATAGTGCACCACACAACCCAATGAGAAGGATTATATGCTTTATTTAGACTCCATTAAAACAATAAAGTAGACTGAGAATTAGCTACCAATGCTTGGATTCCGCTATATGTTACCATAATATATCCCCATTTGGGTATTATGATCCTTGAATGTTTCAATGATCATAATATAATATTGAATCCATAATAAGATCATCTCCATGATTCATAAATAAAGGAAAACTATTTATTAAACATAGAAACACCCATACACCCATATTTCTTATCGTAGGTCATTTAATACATTGTAACATACAATATATGTATCCTCATTACTTTAATGATATATCCATATTATTTACTATGATATGAATTATATGTATATCATGAGTTATTATATAGATGAATCATATAATATGATTAGTCACATTTTAGTGAATATCCAAAAATCTTACACTTTCATTAAAATACCATAAATATGTTATAAATAACTTCCTTACTCCTTGTGAATCCATCGAAAATGTTTTAGAAATAGTTTATAATACTCTCTTCATTTAAGGGAAAAACTCTTTGTCCAAAATATAATCCCTATTATAAGTCTTAACCATATATCCCTATAATCCTTTGTATCATTTCCAAAAAAAATATTAATTCCCGAATTTATCAATTTAAGCAAAGAATCGCCTCTAGAAAAATGTCATTATTACTCAAACTAAAAAGGGTTGTAGAATGATCTCAATTAAACATAATCATATCCTAATATAAATACACACACCATAATATTTATCATATACATTGTATACATACTTATATAATCCATTTTTTACATGAAACTAAGTGATCACTAGACATAGATCATGTAAATATAGTATAGACTAGCTCATATATTTTCAATTTTCTGAGAAAATTGATCATACATAATGATTATATCACATATCAATTATTATAATAAATAAACACATCACAAATCACTTATATAAGAATGGATATGCATTTCATCAGTCAATAAATCAAAGGCCCACATGTATTCTTCTTATCATATAAGTAGGAAAATCTCATCTTATTTGAACTTAACTAAAAACATGAACAATTATATACCCAAC
This sequence comes from Viscum album, assembly GCA_963277665.1. Classification (NCBI taxonomy): domain Eukaryota; kingdom Viridiplantae; phylum Streptophyta; class Magnoliopsida; order Santalales; family Viscaceae; genus Viscum; species Viscum album. Next base: position 456,284,169 of record OY728133.1, on the reverse strand, counting down.
CACCATTTGATTATCTTGACCTCAAGGATGGCATAAGAAAGGTATTGAATTATGAAATTTCATATGATAAGTATCTTTTGAACCTTAGGTAATAAGGATTTGATGATAATCACACACAATTAAGTATATTGATGATTGCAAGATACACAATGTGATATACTTTCATGGTTTAGTCTAAATAACAAGTCTACAATTATTATCTCATGAGTTTACTCTATATCATATATGGGAATTATAATCGTGATAATCTTTACACATAATTATAAATAATTATACTTTGTGATGATTTTTGATTTGAGATAACTCAAATTTGTACTTCTAAGGGATTTTATTATTCAACAATTCATATTAAATAAGTGAAATAGACATGAAGTAATGATAAATAGAGATTGAATTTATTATAAAATCATCATACATTTTACAAACATTATATTTAATCTCCAATGTATCTAATACCCTAAGATCCAACATGTATCTCATGTTTTTTATAATGGTTTTGTTAGTGGATATATAACATTATCCTATGTTGAAACCTAATAGATCATTACATTTTCCCTCTCAATGATTTGTTGAATGAGATGATATTGACAAAGGATGTGTTTGATCCTTTGGTTATATCAGGGTTCCTTGTCCTGGAAAATAGCCATATTTTATCATATTAATGTTTAATTTCTACCTTAATGCTAGGAACCTCCCCAAGTTCAGTAATGAAATTATTGATCCAAACAACATTCTAGACAACATTTTATGGAGATATGTACTATGCGTTTTCTATCAAGTCCACCACAATGGCTTGTATGGAACTCTTCCAACTGATAGATCCACTGTTGAGGAAAAACATGAAACTAGATTGAGACCATATATAATAATTGTAAGATAAGAAAATAGAATCAGTGTAACCACTTATATTGATACCATCCTAACCTCTAAATACCAATACCATATCCTTAATTCTTAAGCACTCGAGGTTGTTTTTCACAGTAACCCAACGAATCTCACATGAATTTGATTAGTATCTACTTGATATTCTTAGAGAATAAGTGACATCAGGTTGAGTACACAACATGATATACATGATAGATAATATGATAGACACATAAGGAATCATACAAATCATTTCAAAAACTTTATAAGTGTCTTGAATCATTCTAATATTTGTTCTATGAAACACTTACAAAGACCTCCTTTTGGATTTCTATATGATAAAAATATTTATAAATTTAATAATATACATTTTCTAAATAATTCTAGGAATTCTATTTGATATATATAAATATATATTTATAACTAGATTGTTTACTACTTCACCCATGTATTTCATCAAGAAGTGTTAGGTCAACAAGGTTAGATACCATGAGGGGGGGGGGGGGGGGTGAATCAAAGTATGACATATTAAAAAAACTACCCCTATTGATCTTGTTTTGTTGTTAGACAAAACTGTATTCTCTATCCTCCCATTACAGAGTATGAACAAATCTTAAAGCAAGAAAATGACACACAAATTTTACTTGGTTCACCCTCACTAGGCTACATCCAAGGATTATACACTGGCGATGTACTGATATACCAAATCCACTAAAGCACACTATTGTTTACAAATTTCAGAGAAGACTCACTGTCCCTCCTGGTTTACAACCATTCACAATTTGAGAACTCACTGCTCTCTCAACTGAAGTGAGATCACTACTTCTTCAGAAGATCCATTCACAGTTTAAAGACTTGTAGGTCCCTTCATTATCAAAAATTAATGCATATTCTTATGTATTTATATGCTCTGTTAAAGTTCCACTTTTATTCACTAATGAATACTCCTTTACCACAGGTGTACTAGGAAATCTTCCATGCTTTCACGCAACCCTAGAATGATTGGCACGCTTCTCCAAGCCTGGCATGCAAGTGTCACCAAACCACTTGCACGACACTAACTTCTTTAACTCAAAACATGGGTGACTCACACTCTTTTATGACCAAAGAAATATTGGCATGCAACTATCAACTGACATGCAACTTATGACTAACTTTATACATGCATGCCCAAACCACCACTTGTGCGCCCAAACCACCTATGTGACCAGATCTCAAAAATTCTCTAAGTTTTAAGCTTCATGAAAAATAAGGAGGGTTATCCCTCTATTTATAGGCATTTTGAGAACCCTAATCACCACGAGAAAGTTTCCTCCCGATGCACAAGTCCAGCCACCTGAGCCTCTGTCGCCCTAGTCACCTTGCGTTCCCAAATCAAAACCTAGGTTCCCCTCATTAGTTTTACATATTTTGATGTTCTGATCTTTAAAAACATATGGAGCACAACTTTCCTAGCCTCCAAGAAACTGGTGCACAATTCCCTTTTCCCAAAACACTTTTCTCCATTTGTTGACTTTAAGGCCCAAAAATTTGGCAAACCCTAAAAAATGACACGACCTTGTATCTGCTCTTTTTGTACCACCTCCAGATTTTCCATTACTTTTTTGAGGTTATTCTATCAATCATGCATTGACAAAAACATATCTTGAACCCCTAAAATCACCATGGACACCCCTTTTGTCAACAAACTGAACTTAGAAACCCACCTTGTCAACAAAAAAACATCGAGGCCCTCTTTGTCAACAAACACAACCAACCCAAAAATGATTCAATGCTACCTTGGGGGATTTTTCCCAACAATAATCATATTACCAACCACATAATTAAATTCTATAAAATTGGGATATGAATTCTGATAATAAATATGAAATTCATATAAAGTATCATAAATTCCATAACACTCCCACCAACCCAATTATATAAACAAGAATATTCCATGTTGTTGATGAAATCATACTATTTTATTGAATCATAAAAATGAATATTACAACTATAAGAATATTTATTCAATCCATAAATAGACTATTAAAACTTTAAATATTTAGCGAACTCATTTTTATATCAAAATCTTGAGACTATATCATATCAAATTCATTGAATAAATTATCACAAGGAAAGTGATTTTAAAATTTACTTGATGTATCAAATAATCATAATGTGTTTATAAAAAAACAAATATTTAAATAGAATTTATCCTATCCACTAGGGAAAATGTTTCTTTATATTCTATAGAGAGAATTTATTTGTTATCTTTAGTTACTATGTAACACCCCAAAATCTTAAAATAAAGAAATTATATTTGATAGCGTGTATGATAGAAAACACCGAGTGTGTAAGGGAATATAATATCTTGATAATTTATATTATATTTACTATTAAAAAAATCAAATATATTTCAATGAAAAAAACATTGATTTTAGCCTGCATTTCCTGCAATAAGTTTTTTCTATGGCTTGGATTACATGCAAGACCAAATCTTACCGAATACTATTAAAATTATTATTTAAAATGAAAATTATATCCTAAACATTAAATCAGTGTTTATGAATAGGTTTAATAAAATTATAAAATTATATATTCGAAATAATTTTTTACCAATTAACTATAAATGAATATAGAAACCAAATGAATATAAAGAAAATGTTTTTATAAAAAAAACCATTTTTATGATCCAAAGGAGTTTTATCTTAATAAATTAAATTAATTAAGATTAGTGGATTATATTAATGATATATATATATATATATTATATTCAATCAAATATTTTTGACATTTTTTAACATATTTTATGGGAATATGATAAGAACAAGCCAAATTTTACGCACAAAAACCTATATTTTTCTAATGGAAATTTTACCGCCTTTTAATGACGTACAAGTTTTAAAACTAAATTTTGGAACTTTTTTAAGTTTTTTTTTAAAATAAATTTATTTTTTAAATATTAATGTTAAAATTAGCTTAGGGTGAATTTTTTTTCATTTTATGATAAGTTTTATTTTTTTGACGAATAATGAAAAATACTGGATTTTAATTGAAAACTGACTTTTCGTCTCAAAACTTTATAAGGATAAATTATATTTTAAATTTATTTTAAATTAAAATTACATAAAATTTACATAAATTAATAAAAATTAGTTCAATTTAATCAATTTCACATTGAAATTGGATATAAAAACATATCAAACTTATGAACATTTTCGCTTTAAAACCCCGCTTTGTCGTCCTGTTTACGGGATAAAATTTAAATTAATTTATACCACTTATGTGGTAAGAATTTGGGAAATTTAATTCCATATTTGGAATAATAAAAATTTTGAATTTATAATAAGGTCAAATTATTTTTTACTAAAAATATTAGTGAAATAAATTAAATTTAATTACAGCGATGAAGAAAGAAACTAGCTTAACAAGGGACCAAACCTTAAATTTAATGGCCAAAATGACCTAGAAACATGTAAAAATCCTATTTTATGGACATATTTAGACAATATACTACATTTTTTCTAATTTGGTTCATTATTGGAGCCAATTGACATGGAAAAAATGTGGTTGAAATTCCCTCTTTAAAAAATTTTCAAGAATGCCACTTCCCCTCAATTATAAAAAGGCACTCATCCCTCCAACCTATTCACACCTATAAATCCATTTATCTCATCTAAAACCTGAAAAAATATCTCTCAAAAATATATACCCTTATCCTATAATCCTAAATTTTGGAATAAATCAAACCAATGAAGTCCTTTGGTGCAAACCAGAGGGAGTTACCTAAAGAAGAGGTAACATTTTTCAAATTAGCACTTTAGTTTTATTTCTTTATCCACTCATTAAATTATTATTATATATTTATTATATAATAAAATAAGTATATTAGATATAATTAAATGTTTTTAATTCAATTTTATGACGTAAAATCACACACACTTCCATCAAATGAGAAACACAACCATTGTTCATGTGTACGGCGAACTACTGCCTCACGAACCGATGTCATTCGTTCTTCCATTACCACATTTAATGGTTGTAAATAATGATGGATTTATAGTTTTTATATAATATATATGATATTTATAATGTATTTATTCTTATTAAATTTTTATATAACACATACCTTCCCAATTTCCATTTTTTTGGAATATTATAACATTGTTTGTGGACGTGTGGACTACCGCCTCTTCAAAGCAATGTGATTCATTCATGCTATACATGAAATGTATTAAAGATGGTTTAAAAAAATATGTGAAATATATGACATAAATATTATACTTTATTATAATTTACATATATATCATTTAATTTTCATTCTTTTAATATGAAAATTAAATGAAAACAATGTTCATGCATACGTACGACCTACCGTCTATATGAACGGTGTATTTCATTTACTATCTACAAATTTTATGGATTATTATAAATAAATACATAATAAATATAAATGACATTTAAATCATGGTTTAAATCATATATATGATTATATAATTATCTATGTAAGAATAAAAAAGATAGAAAGTCATAACATACTCAAAAAAACATGACAATTAACACCCAAAACGATGAAAATAATGAAATATTGTTAAAAAAAGGTAATAATAAGATCATATATGATATTATAAATATGATTATGGTTCTGGTATAAATTATTAACATGTTTTAACCACTATATAAGAGTTTAAATACCATTAAACTAAAATTAAGCATAAATTAAGATATTTTATCTCAATTTACATTCCATTGAGACTTATTTGTTATTATGAACTGATTCACTTTAATACTGTGTATATACTACCCATTTTTCATTTAATATCACGATTCACTATACTTCATGGTATTTTAAGTTTCAATTTGAACTATTTCATCCAAGGGGATTTGACTTTAAAATTTCTAAGTGGTAAAAATAATCTTTACAATATCAGTTTCTTTTTTGATATTTAACTTTCCCTAGAAACAATCAGTTTCATAAGATAATTTTTATTATACATTAAATTTATCATAAATATAAATATTCTTATATAATGGATATTATTATTTCATTAAACATATAAAATTTTTATATATGGCATTCACACTGAAAATTATTTGATTAATTGGGGAAATATTGATAATCCACATCTTTTACTCAATACAGATATTTGATAATAAGGAATTTTGTTCATTAATTAAATAGATTATTCAATATTTGAGGAATTAATTAGACATGCACCACATAGGTTGTTGACCGGTTAATGTAATCCTATATATGCATCAGTATTCTCATGACATGAAGTCAGTTGACCAAATCAGATGGGTTTTTACCCAGTATGTTTTAAACCATCTTGAGGATAGATATTGATGGTTATGGTATAATGTGTCTGGGAAACACGACTTCCAATAATTAAGCATTGTATTTATTGAGAATTCAGTTATTATTAGTATCCATGATATTTTTTATTTGAAATTATATATAGATTCATTTTCGTTCTCCATTTGTTGATTAAATGGAATGTGTGTTCAGTTATTTACCTTTCCATATTGATTATTCCTTATCCAGTTATTTAAACATCATGTGTATTCAGTTATTTACCTTTCTATATTGATTATTCATTATTAATTCATGATAGATTCCACTATACTTAACCCTTAATGAGCATTTGATCTTACCTTTATTTTTTTTCCTTTCCCCAGGTTATAAATAAGAAATCTTTGAATAAGATTTAAATATTGTTGTATATATCATTTTATTATGTATCATGTTTTATTTTCTATTTACCAATTTAATATGGGTATCATGTATGTTATATGGTTTTCCAGAACTACTACACTAATCAGTCCTTTGGGAATTTATTCCTTGTAATCATGTCAATGTAATAAAGAAAGGCACCAGCCTCGGTCTTCTAGGGTTGGGGCGTTATAGTGGGTATCAAAGGAAGTTAAATAGAAACCTTGGAAACTATATTTAGGAAAACATAGATTAGATAAGATTATTCTATGATATAATTTGAGGATACAAATAGAAGAACATTCCAAATAAATCACATTTATGATTATGAGATTATATATGCATAAAATTTTCAATTTATTTTTATTATTTTAATAGTTTTGGTATTATAAATTATGTTTCACAATGATATGATCTAATATAGTATATGACATTATTTTAAAATGATACCCAGAAGGAATAAGGGTATCAATAATTGTATCTAATGTAGAGGTTTCCCTATGAGGAAAGCCAACATAGCTGGCATTAGAACTAAAAAAGTTATAGATATATTAGGGAAGATTAATCAAGTTATGATATATAAACTTGATTGGATGGAGAAACCTATTCCATAATGAGATTATATAATGTTGGATCTCTTTGTACTACAAATTCCCCCATTATTCAGTGGGACTATTGACCCAATGGATGATGAGAAATAGATTAAGTCTTTAGATAAGATATTAATGGCATTGGGATATGGTGAAAAGGAAAAGGTTAAAATTGCAGTGAATTGTCTTAATTTTGATTCTGATCAATGGTGGTCATTGATCTAGAATACTAGAGAGGAAGAGAAAATAGAACTCATGGATTGGAAATATTTTAAGGACACATTTTTTTGAAAAATATTTACCTCATTAGAAAAAATTTAAGTTAAAGAGAATGTTCCTTAGTTTAAATAAAAAGGAGTATGAAAGTGTTGAGGAGTATGAAGATAACTTTAAAAGGTTATCAAGGTATGCTACATATTTCATATGCAACATGGAGTGCAATATTGATAACTTCTTTAAAGGGATAAATCCAAGTCTCTGAAGGGTGTTGGCATCTCAAACCTTTTCTTTATACGATGAAATAATTTTATGTGGTATCAAGATACATAAAGAATTTTCTAAGCCTTATGGAATCAAAGGGAAGAAAGATAATAAGATAACGAAAGAGAAAATAATAGATAAAGTGATGAAAGTAAAGAAGGATTTTTCAACATGTGATAACTGTAGAAAGAATAACCCTGGTAAATGCTTGAAAGGATTGAGAGTTTGTTATAAGTTAATAGAAAATGGTCACTAGGAAAAATAATACAAAGGGAAGAAGGAAAATTATTCTATTCAATGTTACAAATATAAGGAGATGGGGCACTATGAAAATGAATGACCCAAGTTTCAAGAGAATATACCTCAGAATAATCTAATGGACCAAGTTCAAGAATATATTATTGACACAACCAAAGTGGAATGATTAACGTGGTTATATATTTGGACATAATAAATATGTTGTAAAATTATTTTATTGATTATGTTATCATAATATAGTTTATGAAATATATAATTATTTTACTGTAGTACTTTTTCATTAAATATTTTAGATCATATATTGAATGGTACCAAGAAAAGTGATTCTCTAGTAAGTTAAACTTTTTGGAAAAAACATGGTTGAGGGAAAGATAAGCCGTAATATATTCTTGATGCTGAAATAATTATTTTTTATAAAGAGATTATTAATGTGGATAAATTAAATTGGATACTACTAACTACCATGGAAATGTTTCTAATGTGTTGGATCAAAATATTTTGGAAAGGTTAACCATTTATGAAATGGTTTAAGTTGAAATTTATATGTGGTTTTAGAGATTGATGTATTACTTCAACCTATGATGAAAATTGTGCTAATAGATAAAGTAAAAATAGTTCAATGCACAACCAAAGGATAATATTGTGCTTATAAAATAGAAACATATCAAGTAATTATATTTCCTTACATTTTATAGAGTGAAATAATTACTCAAATCTTGGAAAAGGGTTTTGAAACAAAAATATTGTCCTATTATCATCATTTTTAGGATATAAATGACCTTTTTCATAGCTCAAGTTAATTTATTTACGGTAAAAAACTTTTTCATAATAATTTTCTCTATCACTATCTATTATAACTTGATAGTTATATTTCTCTTCCATGTCCAAGTTTTCACTAATGTTCTCTCATTTGAAAGCCTAGTTTGTGGTGACTTTCATATTTTCCTTTCACTATTATTAATAAGATATTTTATTAACCCTATTTAGAATGTGGTCTTTTCAAATAGTTTATTTTCAAATATAAATCCCTCAGTTACTTAGATCATTTTTTAAATTATGAGGATGCAATTTAATTAAGGTGGGGAGAATGTAACATGCTGAAATTCTAAGATAAGAACATTATATTTGATAGCATATATGATATGAAACATAAATAATGTAAGGGAATATAATTTATTGATAATTTATAGTATATTTACTATTAAAACTACCCTATATATTTCAATGCATGCAATATTTATTTTATCCTGTGTTACACACAACGAATTTCTTTGATGGCTTGTATTACAAGCAAGACCGAACCTTATCAAATACTATTATTATTATTTAAAATGAAAGTTATCTCCTAGACATTAAATTTGTGGTTATGTATATTATTAAATAAATTATTAAAATATATATTTTAATTAATTGGTTACTAATTAATTATAAATGAATATAGAAACCAAATGAATATAAAGGAAATGTTTTTATAATTTTTTTTTCTGCTCTAAAGGAGTTTTATCTTAATAAATTAAATAAATTAATATTATTATATGATATTAATGAAATATATTTATTATATATTCAATAAAATATTTTTTAAATATTTATAATAGATTTTATAGGCATATAATAAGAAAAATCCCAATTTTACGCATAAAAACCTATATTTTTCTAAAGGCAAATTTTCCACCTTTTAATGAGACACAAGTTTTAAAACCAAATTTTTCTAATTATATATTTCTTTTTCAAAATAAACTTAATTTTTTTAAATATTAATGTGAAAATTATCTTAGGGTTATTTTTTGGTATTTTTTTGAGATTTTTTATTTTTTAATGAATAGTGAAAAATATTGGATTTTAATTAAAAATTAACCTTTCATATCAATAATTTATAAAGTTAAATTATATTTTAAAATTATTTTAAAGTAGAATTAGATAAATTTTATATCAATTAATATAATTTAGGTTATTGGAATCAATTTCATATTGAAATGGGATATACAAACATTTCAAAATTCTGAACATTTTCGTTTTTAAAATCCCACTTTGTCGTTCCGTCTGTGAGATTAAATTTAAATAAATTTCTGCCACTTTTGTGATAGGAATTTAGTAAAATAGATTAAATTTATTGAATAATAATAATTTAAAACATCTAATATGGTCAAATTATTTTTTAATATTTTTTTTTGTGAAGATAATTAAAATTAATTATAGTGATTAAGAGAAAAACTAGCTTAACCAGGGACTAAAACTTAAACTTAAGAGCCAAAATGACCTAGAGACATGTTCAAAACCTATTTTATAGAAATATTTTGAAAATATAATACCTTTTATATATATTTTTTATTTTATCCATTTGAAATGGAAAAAATGTGGGTGGAATTTCCTCTTTTCAACATTTACAAGAATGTCACTCCTCTTCCACTATAAAAAGGCACTCAACCCTCCCACTTATTCACACCTATAAACCATTTTCTCTCATAAAAAAACTAAAAAATATATACCCAAAATCCATACCCTCATAATATAAGAATAAATTTGTGAATAAATCAAACAAAGAAATTTATTTGGTACAAATCAAAGGGAGTCACCCGAAGAAGAGGTAACGTTCTTCAAACAAGCACATTGGTTTTATTTCTTTCTCCACCCATTAAATTGTTATTATATAATTATTATATAATAAACTAAGTATATTAAATATAATTATACATTTTTATTTAAATTTTATTACCTACACTCACACACACTTCCATCAAATCGGATACATAATCATCATTTGTGTGTACGACAGACTACCACCACATGAATCGATGTCGTTCGTTCTTCCATTACCACATTTCATGGTTGGAAATAATGATGGATTTATAGTTTTTATTTGATATATATGATATTTATAATTTATTTATTCTTATTAAATTTTTATATAACCCATACCTTCATTCTTTCAATTTTTTGAGAATACGATAACATCGTTTTTGGACGTGTGGACTACCGCCTCCTCAAAGCGATATGATTCATTCACGCAATACATGAAATATATTAATCATGGTTTTAATAACCATATATGAAATATAATACATAAATAATATACTTTAATTATAATATACATATATATCACTTACTTTTAATTATTTTAATATGACAATAAAATGGAAACAATGTTCATGCGTACGTACGACCTACCATCTCCATGAACAATGTATTTCATTTCCTATCTCCAAATTTATGGATTATTATAAATACATATATAATGAATATATATTATATTTAAATCATTTTTTATGTCCTGAAGTTTATTAACTAGTTATCTATGTAATAATAACAAAGATAACAAGTCAAAACATACTCAAAAAAATATGATAATTGTACACCCGAAATGATGAACATAACGATTGATTGTTAATAAATGGGTAATAATAAGATAATATATGATATTATAAATATTATTATGGTTTTTTTATAATTTATTAACATGTTTTAAACTAATATAAATGATTTTAATTACCACACAAATAAAATGATAATAATGTAACGTATTTCATCTCAATTTACATTCCATTAAGAATTATTTGTTATTATGCATCAATTTAATTTTAATATGGTTTATATACTCCCCCACTATCATTTAATATATTTATTCACTTATAATTCATGTTATTTTACATTTCAATTTTAAATATCTCATTCAAGGGGATTTGACGTGAAAATTACCAAGTGGTAAAAGTTATCTTTATAATATCACTTTCTTTTTTTATTGTTAATTTTATCTTGAAACAGTAACTTTATTAAGATCATTTTTATTATAAATTACATTTAGATTAAATATCCATATTCAATTTATATTATTATTTCCTAAACTTATACCATTTTTTCATATGGTGTTCACTTTGATAGTTATTTGATTAATTGAAGAAATATTTATAAATCAGTGTCTTTTACTCAATATAGATATTTAATAATAAGGCATGTTGTTCATTAATTAAATTGATTATTCAATATATGAGGAATTATTTGGACATTAACTACATGTTTTGGTGACCAGTTAATGCAAGCCCCTCTAAGCATCGGTAGTATCATGAGATGAAATCAACTGTCCAAATCAGATGGGTTTTTACCCAATATGTTTTAAATTATATTGAGGATAGATCTTAATGGTAAAGGTATCATGTACCTAAGAAACATGAAATCCAATAATTAAGAATTTTATTAATTTAAAATTCATTTATTATTATTATCCATGATATTTTTCTTTTACACTATCTATGGATGAATTTTCATTCTCATTTTATTGATTAAATGGCATGTGTGTTCAGTTATTTACCTTTCCATATTTATTTTGACTTATCTAGTTATTTATATGGAATTGTGTTTGGTTATTTACCTTCAAATATTAAATATTAATTAGTAATTCTTGATATCTTCTACTATAATTGACCCTTACTAATAATTTTATCTCACCCATAATTTTTTTCTTTTCCCCAGGTTATGAAGAATAAATCTTTGAATAAGCTTTAAAGGATATTGTTCATATCATTTTGTTATGTATCATGTTTTATTTTATATTTACCAATGTAATATGGGAATCATGTATGTAATATGGTTTTCAAAAACGTATAAACTAATTATTCCTTTGGGATTTGATTCCTTATAATCACGATAATGTAATAAAGTAAGGCACTAGCTATGGGCTTCTGGGGTTAGGGCGTTGCATACTATACAAGGTTTATATGTAGACACTCTAACAACAATTTAATTTTTCTTATAGAAAAACTAATTAAACCCTATTGGCATCAGCCCTTTAATTTCATTAATCAAGTTCCAAACATATTTAGAGCACATGGACTTCATATTATATTTAATTTCTTTAACCACTTTTTAGTATATAAACTCTTGATAGCCTCTTAGTAGGAAGTAGTTTCATAATCCATGATCATAACTTCATCATAATATTCTCTATAAAATCTAATTCTCTCATAATATTGATGAATTATACCATACATTCAAGGTTCTTGTGTGACCCAAGTCATTTTTTAATCCATAACTCTATTTAGATTCTATTAACCACCATCCTAAAAAAATGTTCTTAATGTTGGTCTTAAAATTCTCTAAGTATAACCCCCAGAAGTACCTTGATTTATGTATTCCTTCTCATTTAATATACTAATATAGGAAATACACACTTTTTTATTAATAGGATTATAGAAATAACACCCCATAGTCTCTTATAAAATGTGGTTAATTAGGAATGTAACTGTTTCTAAAGTGTATCCCTAAAATGATCTAGGATGGTCACACTGAATCATCATCAATTGAACTATATAAAAAAATAAATGATTACTCATCTTAAATAAATATTTATCTATGGTTTTACAAGAGATGTGAGTTGTGAAAAAATTCTATAATCTATTAAATGATTAGTTAATTTCCAGACTCTATGGCTGGGGAAGTCTCACCTCGGGAGGACAGGAGGTCACACTTGTCAGATGATATCTCTACTGATCAGGGGCCAGGACATCATTTAGAGTGAACTGGGTCTCTTTTAAGGGAGCAGGCTGGGAAAGGAAGGGAGATGTCCAGGGGAGGAAAGGAAAACTTTAGTCCTACTAGAAACCGATCATTCAGAGAAATCGTCCAAAGTGGGAATCAGAAGCTGTCTGCTGGTGGAAAATCTTTATCCGCAACACTGGGAAGGAGACCAAGGAAGGATTATTCCTATCTTCCACAGCTGTTGCAGAGTAGGTATGCCTTTAATTGGAATGGTGGAGTTGTTCTTGCAGTCAATAAGGGAAGCAGAGTTAAGAAGGCATCTACAGATATGCTTATTCTTGATAATCTTAGGAATCAGGTACAAAGTCCAAGTTTTTGGAGACATACAGAATGGGAATCGTCTACTGGGGAAGAAGAATCATGCTTGGGATGCGTCGACGACTACGGGTACTATGATATGTAACTCTTTTTTTTCTTTATTTTGTTTTTTATATTTTCTTGACTTTGTTTTGCGTTGGATGTGGGGCTCCATGCACCCTTAAGCTGACTTTATGAAATGAAAAAAATGATTTGCATATTCTACACTTTTTTAAAACTCTGTGATCTTCTAAAATGTTTTAAACTTGTTTCTCATAAAAAGTACAAAACCATACTAGTTTAAATCATCAGTAAAGGTTACAAATTACCTATACGCATTAATTTCTTGAGTAATTATCATGCATCACATTTTATAATATCCAATAGTACACTAGCCTTCTACCCATTTCCACTAAAAGGTTATTTGGTCATATTTCTTAACAAACATGATTCAAAATTACCAAACACTTCATAATCAAATGATTCCAATAATCCATCTCTATGGAGTCTTTCAATGAAATTATCATTTATATATACAATGATACAATCACTAAGATTAGTGGTGTTAGTTATAACTTTCATCTTATTATTCAAAATACTATAGATAAAATTATCCACATAATTTTTTTGCAAACTATTCACTATATTCTTAATGACATAAAATATTTCATTCATATATATAGACCAAATATTATTCTTCATAATGAATTAAAATAATTTATTTTAAAAATAGTATATATAAATAATTTTTTTATGTTTGGAACCTAATAATATTTTTCCAATTCAAGGATTAATCCACTAGGTAGACTTAGATAATATTTTATGACTTCCAAAGAAACAAATGTTATCTCATTTATAATAAATAGATTTACTTATCTTTTAATCAACTCTCTCCTATTTTTGAGTTTATGTTTATCATAAAAAATTTCTGATTCACACCCAATATCTAATACCCATGAGTCAAAATTAGAGAAATTATTCTCCATAACATTCATATCCATATTCTCAAAACACTTCTATTTGTGGAAACTTATTAACCTGAGATACAAATCTAGAATTACTTTACAAGTAATACTATTTGATATCTCATAATGATAATCATAGTGAATTCCATAATCTTTAATAAAAAAATATCTACAGGTGAGTATCAGGTTTTTATATATCTCCATTAAGGACTTTTAATGAAAGTAATCCCACTAAAATAATTACCATAAACATCATTAACTTTAGTGGGATAAGATCAATATTTCCCCAATATTTGGGTGGATTTTTCATTTATTTAATTACTTACCTATTTAGTTAGGCTATCAAAATAATCATATCACATATTACTCTTAGATAATTGATTGGAAAACCCTTTTACAGATCCATTATATAGAATAACTCAATAATATTCCTATGAAATCTTAATCTTATTAGGTTTTCCTTTCCATGTGTAACCTAAATATCACAATTTAATATAGAAACTTGATCTTATTAGGGCCACCCATACTCAAAATGACTTGATCAATATAATCCATGGGCACCCAACTCTTACATGACCTACTTGGTTGGATGATTGAGATCTTGATGAGTGTTTTATTTGGAAGGATCTCACACTTTTTATTTAAGGGGTTTTCTTAGTATCACCAATTTAATATACATAATTTCATATTAAATACATAATTATTTCACCACAAAAAATATTTATTATATAATGTTTTATTATTATATGTATGTATGCTTCTATTGATTTAGTTTTGGAATACCCATTCCATAAATAAAAAAAATATTTCTAAACAATATTAATATGAAACACTTTACACAACTTATAGTTTGTTTTACTCAACCAAAAATATAATTCAAATATATTTACACATATCTAGATGTATCCCATGTATAGGGAACATGAAACTATTTCATGTAAAGGATTATAATCATATAAAAAAATCCCCAAAAGAGTAATAATAGAGAAATAAGTATCCAAAACCTACTTTTCTAGATAAGTTAAAATCATTTAGGCCAGTGTGTAGTCAAACTCATAGTCCCTCTACATACCATTATTTTATTTATAGAGATTTTGATCCCATCATAACTCTAGCACATAATATATATAAACTATACATAACATCTAAATTCAAGATCATAAATTTATAACAAACCAAATTTAAGGTAAATGAAAACTAAATCTTATATTGTAGTTCCTAGTATGTAATGAATGGTATGAAAATTTTATAAGAAAAAATTTATCAAATAAATTAAAGCATTCACAATATTGACATCATATGAAAATTTTAAATACATGAATATTTTAATAAGAATAAATAAATAATTAAACATTTTATTTATTTTCTAAACATGATATATCAATATGAACATTTCATATTCCATTTAGGTATATGAATATTCCATTTATAATGTCATACACTTATCTTTTACAAAAAAAATTATAAACTAAAATCATTTTTTCACAAAATAATAAATTTTAATATTTTTAGACTATATCATATTTTATAATAGTTATTATCTATCATAAGCCATGATTTGATCACAACATATAATATGTGTTACCATAAGTGGCCTATCATTTTAAATTATATCACCTTTACGACAAGACCATTTGTTTTTAGAAACCCATATTATATATTGTAGCATATGCTAACTCTTATATAATCTTACAATACAGTATAAAATAAAACTATTCGTTGAATCATACATTATGATTCATCTAGATATACCTTAATTCTAAAAAAAAACATTGAATTTCACTTTACAATATCCCATATCATGAAGAACTTCATAGTGATACAGTGAATAAAACTTATCCATGTCATATCATACATTATTATATATCATATAACACTTTATAATATATATTTTATTTATAAAATAAATATGAAAACATGTTAATTCAATGATGAATGTGACTCTCACAACACTGATGGGTTTTATAAGAACACCACATGCTCATAAAAGTAGAATAAACCCATTAAAATATTATATCTATAATCATAGAATCAACATGAAATTTATAAAATAAATATAAACATTCACAACTAAAATATAGTGTGATCCATATCGATGAAACATGATTGTGGAGGATCATTAAGGAAGATCACACATGATCTTACCTCCACAGGTAAAACACCAGCCACTAAAATCCATGTATACTATGTGAGAAAACCTTGGGTTACAAACATGTGATAAAACCTTACCTTTGACGAAAAATGGAGAATATGGAAGAATAGGTATTTGAATTTTCTTGACAGTTCACAATACACACCAACAAGATGAATCATATTCTTCATATAGACTAACTTCATTTAATTAAGGAGATCAATAATTGGATAGCACCACTTATAATCCATTATATATTACCATAACATATTCCCACTGAGGTATTATTATTGTTGAATGTTTAATAGATTAAATATTCATTCCCAACTGATCCTTCCAAAGTTTAACCTTAAAGATTCCACCCAAATAAGAACTTGATAGGTTTTAAATAGATTAAGTAAACATAGTGGAAAATTAAAACCCATTAATCCAAGATCATTCATATTATAGAAAAGAAGAATAAAAAAATAACAAAATAATTACATACATTTGGTCAATATTTTTGTTCAGTTTAGCTGATGGAAACCACTTAACAACATCTCTCTAATTTTTAACTCTATAAGGGATTTATTAGTTATGAAATCTCTAATTTTTTTATAGGAACCTATTTTTTACAAAACTATTCTAGTATTTATGCTCAATTAAGTACAAAAGAAATAAAATATATTTTGTGTTAATCAATATTTTATACTGGTATATTATATATTTTGAAAATGAAGCTTTGAACATATTTTATAGGCCTCCTTTATTAATTAATTATCCTCTTGAGTTTGGGAATTTCATAATCCCTGAGAAAACACTTATATATTTTTTTCCTAAACCAATAAACCACATTTAATTTCTTATCAGTGATCATTGGATTTTTTAGTAATCATATTTCAATAAATACATTAACACATGGTGCATAATCCAAGGATAATAACGGTTTATTGTGTAATGAAGTGAATTCATAACCAATGATTTCTCACATCACTTCTATATCACCTCCTGTGATATTCCATACCATAAAAAATGGTATAATATATATCAAAAATTTTTATATGACCCTTTATATTCATAACACTTTGAGTCACCAAGTTCCACTAAAGAGCCATAGGCTTTTGATCACATCATTATTAATTATTTTATTCCACCCTCATACCACTATTTGAAACCACTTTTGTACTATAAATTAAAAATATAATAATCCATAAAATTTCTCATGTAATTTAATTAATTAATTTTAAATATTTTTTAAAATATAAATTTCACATGTTTTTATTTTTTCATCAAGGTGGAGGTTATTTGAAGATCTTAAGATGAACTTGAAGAAAAATGGTCCAAACTACATCGAATCCCAAACAAAAATGTGCACTAATTTTAAAAATTTGAAAAATATTTAGGCCAAATTGGGATAAATATTTTTATATTAATCCTTAAAAATGTTTTATATAACTATTTAAAAGAAATATAATCTTATTTAATCTATCTGATGGCCCAAATGAAGTGATCCATTTAGAAAAGTGAAACTACTTTAACTCAAGAGTACAACCAGATATTTTAACAATATCTCCCATTATATAAATCCATTGGACTTAAAAGTTAATAGGGTTTAAATTATATAAACCTTAAAATAACCATTATGTTTTGTAAAAGTCTATATAAACCCTTTATTTTTTTTGAAATCAAGCTATAAGTAGTATTGTTAAGTCTATGTGAAAAAATCATTACCTCCCATTGCCTATAAATTTTCACCTTAGGAACCTCATTTTAAGTTCTTAAAAGGGTGTGAAACTCTTACATATTAGATATAAAAAAGATTATTATCATCAACTAATATGTTTTTGAGATCCCTATCCACCTACAGAGAGAAAAGATGAATATGGAGTTCCATATAAACTTCATCCTCCTCCTGACAGCGAGCTAAAAATTGGGTGATCATTTCAAGGGACCTACAAACATTTCAAGGGTGTTTTTTAAAACATATTTTATTTTAGTTTTGTTTATTTTGGGTTTTAAAACATTTAATTCAGTTTTTACTTAATTTGATTCATATTTGAAGGCTTTTTTTTGTGCGAGTGAATGAAATTATCTTTGTTTCTATCACATCAATGTGAGATTTTGAGTGTGTGACCTGTGTTGTTCCAATTATAAGACATAGAAATAATTTTATTTCCCACATTTTAATATATAATTTGATCTAGAAGATCTTATACCATGAATATGGGTTGGACCTTGCCTACATGATTGTTATGTCAAGGTTTGGTTCTACATGCATTAATATAAAGACATGGAGGGTAATCAAGATTTTGGTTAACTTAAAACAAATAGTTAATCTAAAAGTAAATTAAATTTTAAGAACTATGAACTATAAATGTTGTGTGGTGACCTTTAAATGATCAAAATTTTATATTTCTCTAAAAAACCATTTAATTTCACAAAATATAGCTTTTTTATTTCTTTGTGTACTTCAAACTATTTTAAACCCCCTATTTTAGATTTATTTTATAAAAATTATTAAAAATTCACTCTAAAAATTTAAATACTCATTAAAATATGAATTATTGTCTTCTCTATGATATAAAAAATCTATAAAAACCTAATTACTTTGATGCATCAAGACTAAAAATTGAAATTTTGTAACCTTTTTTGGGGAGCTCTACAAGTTTAGAGTTTGTATTTTTTTTATAAAAAACGGTGTAAATTCTATAAATATTTGTTGATTTATTTTTATCTCTTAAAATATTGTATATAAAGTTGAAATCTAACCATAATTTTATGTGTTTTTGAAATGGTGAATTATTATTTGAGTGAACTACCACTTTTTAAACATTAACTAGGGAGGATCCCATGAGATCAACACTAAGACACAAAAAATGATGCTTTAAAGGAGGACATACAATGAATCAATAATCTTATAAGACCTTATTCATCTGGAAATAAATTAAAAACTAAAATTAACTTGTATAACATGGAAAACATAACTGAAAATTTACGGAACTAACTTCACTTGATGTCGATATTCAACTTTTATATATTCAAATACAAGGAAAAACACAAAACTTCAAACTAAAAATGTTCTAATTAATTTGTTTCCAAAATTCCATGGACTTTCTATAGAATACCCACACAAACACTTAAAATAATTCCATACTATATGTTGAACATTAAAACTTACATTTTTTCCTAAAGAACTTGTAAAACTTTGATATTTTCCATTATCTTTAGAATATACTACAAAAGACTAGTTGTACTATGTAAAAACCCTAATCAGAGACTGGTAAGAAATGAGACACATTTTTATTTAAAATTATTTTTTAATCTATAACTAAAATAATAAGAAAATAAATCTATATAATTATACACTTTAATGGGGAACGATTCATGAATACTGGGAATATTTTAAAATACTTTGTGAAAGTTGTCTACACCACCAAATAGAAGATCAAATATTAATAAAATATTTTAATGATGGTTAAATTAATATTTATCATAATATGATTTATGCTATTTTAGGTGGTGGTATTGTGGAAAAGACTCTAATCACTATAAGTTCCTTCATTAAAATCATGACATAAAACACTCAAAAATGTGATTCAAGGTACAATGTACCCATAAGAGGAGTCCATGGAGAGAAAATTTATTATTTTGATAATAATTTGATCAAAAAGTTTAAATAGGTAAGTAACATACTCCATAAAATTTCACTTTACCAAGGTATATACCAACCTTCTTTTAAACTTCATTGTGGTATTTGTATCGTTGATACCCACTATTCTATCTAATACACTCAACTAAGAGAACCATTTAAGAGTTTCAAGGAATTATTCTCTAGAAACCTATAAAACCAACCCATTAGGTGAGAAATATACTATCCATACAACTTTGGATGAAAAAATAACAAAACCTATAGATAAGGGTAGTATTCTAACAAACCTCAATAGTCATATAATCACTAAGGGATGAGTAGTCATCCTACAACACCACTAAAAAATCCTCCACCACTAAAAAATACTTTCTAAAAAACCTCTCCAAAACCATATACTAGATTATAAGACCATATGAATAATATCTAATTATAATAAAAAACCCAAAATACCAAAAAATAACGAAAAAATAAAATAATAAATCTCTGTAAATATATGGGGGGAAATCTAAATTCAAGGGTTGGGAAAACTACCACCTAAAACTATTGTTAATCTAATAGACAAGGTAAATGCTAGTTTCATCTTACTTTGGATTTTTACACTAATAAAAATACAAATAACACTTCCATTAGAGTCATTCCCTCCTAAAGAGAGCACCATTCTGACCAAAAAGGTTTCTTAGACTATATTAACCATTAATCAATATATAAAATAGATAAAGAAACCTTGAACCAATATCACTATACATATGAAACATAAATCATGCAAAACTAAAAATTAAGAACTTTCATACCCCTTCACAATTTAAATACTACTAATGATGCTAACTGAAACAATCATATTTCATGAACAATTTTAAACATAATTTATGGATTATTAAATTCTTTTAAATGAAAATACCCATGAATTCGAATATTTTATTAATAAGTGAAATTTATAAATAAAGTATTAAAATTTATTTAAATGTTTAAATATTTTTTTATTTTTGAATATTTATTTTATTTATGAAAATTTGATCGATATTCTATTAAGTGTTTTGAAATTATGTTAATTGTTTCAATAGGTAAAAATATTGATTCATGATTTGAAAGTCCTCAACCTGTGGCCAGCTAGCCACTTAGCTAGCCCACAAGGGGCCGACCAGCCTAGCCATCCACTGGGAGAGCCTTCTCGAAGTTGGTAGGGTGCGTAGGAGAAGACCATGAGCATAGGTGGTCCTAATCCCCCATGAACCTCATGGTGTGGCATGACCCGATATCAGTGTGTGCATTCTAACAGGGAGAACATCCCCATAGCAGGCTTTTGAGTTGGGGATACAACACTTTTACATTCAAATGCTCAACGAATCCATGTTGAAGTCCAATGTAGGACAAGTGAAGCATGTGAACTATTCATTTTTACCTAAATAGTGCCATTGTGACTCATCTTCACTGCCCCCAAGCTCAGACAGAACCTGCTGGAATCTTCGTCACTTAGAAACATCACTCACCATTACCACTACCACTGAAACATGAAGAAAGCACCCTTTTAGCCACCATGGGAACTCAAGATTGAGCTAAAGAAACACTAATGAGGCTGTGTATTTCAATGGATCACCTCAGGGACTTCATATGACCTTGGTGGACACCATTTTTGAAGAATAACAAATCCATGAATGAAGAGGGGGATGCAACCTCCATTATGTATCCACTGCTACTCCTGATATAATGAAACCATTGGAAACCATGCCTGAAGAAAAAGGAAGGCCTTAATGGATTTTATCCTCTATCAGAAGGCTAAAGGTCTTGATGAAGACCTCGATGTCACCTATCACTACTCAACCTGAATCACTACCGTCTGTAACCAGTAGGAAACTCCATGCCACCCCCAGTGAAGCTCGAACTTGAGCCATAATACCATAGGGATTGATGAAGTCCATTTGAACCATTTAAACTGACAATGTTATGTGGTTTTAATATGAATTTAATTTGTGCCACCATGAATATATGTGGCCCGTGCTTGACGTGGTACCATTTCTCAGAAGGTTGTGATGCCATCACTAATAGTAGATGTGATCTACCATTAATCCAATAGTAGATTTTATCTTACATTAAGACAATAATAGATGCAATTTACCATTGATCCAGTGGTCGATATGATCTACCATTGAGGAAATTGAAGATTTGGGGGAATCAACCCCATGTAATATTCCCTGTTGTGAATTCTGCCTAAGGGAGGAGGAGCCATTATCACGCATTCTGCCAAATGCACTACTGTGAAGGAGGTCAGAACAGTCGATGTGTGCTAATGTTGTGAATAATAACGGTAGATGGTGCTACCATCACTTTGGAATTTGAGTTAAAGATGAAATTTTTTAACACCCTAAGATTTAGAATATTAAAAAAAACATATCTTTAAAAAGATATATTCAATTATTCAAAATATATATAAAGATACAAATAACGGGATAAGAGAGGTTTCCTCCCTTGATAAATACAAGGATAATGCACCCCTAAAAAAGGATTATAGGATTGGGAGAGTAATACTTCCATATTCTTTATTTTTACTCTTTTTGTTATTTTCATCTATAATTTAGTTTATTTTATGTAACTCATTCTGAATCTTTTAATAAAAGTGTTCCATCTTTTATTTTTATTACACTATTTCATTATCTTATTCTTCTTTCTTTATTTATCTCGTACTCTTCTTATTATGTCTTTTATTGTTACTTATTTTACTCAATAATGAGTGAGTAACCTAAGGATTTTCCTCAGGGAAAGATTAGGTGAACCTAAATATTTTTCTTCAATTCATATTTGTTGTTTACATTTTTGGTGATAAAAAGTGAAGTGTACGAGTGTGGTGACTACCCACCACAACATAGAACTAAAAACTCACTTATATTAATTTATTTAAATATTATCCTTTCCTTCCTTTGAACACAAGATCTTCACATGATAAATTTGAGCCGTTCACGGGATGAAATAAAATACTATGGAGTCGGGTATTGGAAGGCGTCACACTCTGGATTGAGGTGTTCCATCAACCTTGATTATAAGAGTTGTAATATAGTTTTCATAGGAATTCATGGTTTCAAAATCACTAAATAAAATAATAGTAATCCAAGAGTGAGATTTTATAATTGGGGTTTCAAACTAAATTTAATAAATCAGAATAAATAGTGTAAGGATCCCAAATCCAAACCCTAAAAGGCCAAGTACTTTATCCATTCTATTTTTCATTTCATGTTAATCTTCATTTAATTATTTTCTATATTCTCAAAATTATATAGTTTTCACAAAAAAATAAAATAAAAAGAATTAGTATTAGAGAATTGTAATAAAGTAGGTTGATAGTTATGAAGCACCTCAAGTGAGACAACCATTTTCAACCTCTGTGCTGCACTTGGAAATATTTAGAAATTTTCTTTTTTTTGTGCCCTATGAAAGGTGTATGTCACTAACCTTATTTGTTTTATGATGATCAACAAAGAAACCAATAAATGGTTATTCCCATCAAAGTAGATCCATGGGAAGCACTGAATCTCACAAAATATTTGGGTGAGATTCTTTATACCTTTATAATATTCTAGTATATCAAAAGAAAATAAGGATGAATAAAGATCTTAAAGAGGGAGAGTTCTAGGTAGTGGTTTATTGGGAGGAATTTATAAAATCTTCCCAAAGTATTAACCAAATTTATGTAGGATACAAGAACACTAATCTATCTATGTAAACACATTGAGAATTCCATCATATGTTTCATAAACATATGATCAATGGCATGAGTTACACCACATATAACTCTTGGTCTTAACTCTCCCATTGGTTTCATCATATGAAACAATTAATTAATGTTATCTATTTGTGGAATAATATATTAATTTTAACACTTAATGTTTGTATATTGAAAATAATAATCCCAAGATATTCTTGGGGAAATTTAGTCTCACGATAAGTATCATATTCATATGATGATATTTTGGAACCAATGTTTTCTCATGTCTATTATCTAGGTTCCGTTAACTGGTAATGTAACCTCAATATTAATGAGAATGTCACCATATGATATTCACCCAATCAAATATTATAATTATAATGGTTTTTATAATGAAACAATATTCCATGAAATATGATATACCTAAATCATTAAATTTTATTGGACCTATTTCATCACAAGAAAATGGAATTTAGGTTATATCTCTTTCACAGCCATCCATAAAGGCCCGAATAAGGGAAATAATTATCTTGAGAGAATTAATTATAAAGGAAAGATAGTGTATTTTTATGAGACACATAGCCCAACCATTCCCCTTTCATTCCCCCAAAAGTACACCCAACCAAAGAAACCAAAAGAAACTAAACTTGAGAAGGAAATATTGGAAACATTAAAATAAGTATAGATTAACATTACCTTGATGAATATTGTGAAGTGAATTACATGATACACCATGTTATTTTAAGATATGTGAATGAATTGATGATGAATTTAAGGTGATGAAAGGGTGATATTGGGGAGGAACTTATTGGAATTGATCCATCCACCACTTTTAACTAGATGTAAATATCCATGAAAATTATTGATTCCCTATACTATAAAGAAGTATTTATTTTATGTTTCCAAGATTGATTTGGGTGCCTCTATAAATGTGATGTAACAATTAATTTTATCTTTATTTTAGGTTAGAGAGTTGAATAATATAAGAATAGTTATTTAACTAGTAAACTAGAGTACGAAACACCCCACTGGTGTGTTGTTTGAATTTCTCATGAGGGAAAAAACTTAATTCTTTATACTAATTTTTTATAAGTTTTAAATGGTAGATAATAGAGTGAGTGGAAATTTACCAATTATATTAGGGAGATATTTATTGAAAAACACTAAAAACCATAATTATTTTAAAAAATGGTATATTATATATGGATTTTGGTGGTGACATTGTCCACTTTAACATGATTGATTATATGAAGCACCCCTTAGAAGAGTATTCTTATCCTTTAGTTCATTTTATTTATGTACTCCATATCCCAAAGGAATATTCTATTATTTCCTATAACCAAATTTTAGATTTTTCATCATTGATAGAAATTCTAGGTAATTATTCATCTGTTGAATGTTGTAATGGTTTGGAAAAATGCCATGAATATTTATTAATTAATGATTTATTATGCATTGGGGACATAATAATCATTGATGATTCTTCCCATCTTGTAAAATAATATCCCTCATCTAGAGATATTACTATTGACTAGTTATATGGGATTATAGACCTGTATTTTTATCATCCAACCATCAATCCAATATCCCTCATAATTGGAACTTAAGCCATTGCCTAAAAATTTAAAGTATTTATATCTTGATAATGGAAACAAGATATCTTTCATCATTTCCCATTCACTCCCTTCAGAGAATTAATTTTGATTGACTAAACTTTTTAGGGAGTATAAAAAATCATTAGGATGAACACTTTATGATATTCATATCATTATTCCATCAATTTACATGAATTATGTAAAACTAAAAAATGTGGAAAAACCAGAGAGGTAAGTACAATAATGACTAAACCCAAAATTATTTTATTTCATTAAAAATAAGGTATCCAAATTATCATCTACTAGAATAATTTATACTCTATCTAATATCTAATGGGCTAGTATAGTATAGGTAGTTTATAAAAAAACTATTCTAACAATAATAAAAAATGAAAATAATGAATTGGTACCTGTGTAAAAAATAATTGGCATGTCATTATTGACTATTGTTGACTAAACCAATACACTAGAAATAACTATTTTCTATTATAGTTCATTAACTAGATTCTAAAGAGGTTAGAAAGGAAGTCACAATACTATTACCTAGAAGGTAATTTTGGATATTTATATGTCTATATTTCCCTTGGTGATAAAAAAACAACCTTCAGTTACCCCTTTAACACATTTTCATGTAGGGGGATTACATTTAGTCTATGAAATTCTCTTGGTAATTTCGAATGATGCATGATAAGTATTTTGTTTCTTCATATTATATATATAAAATTACTAGAAAGTATTCATGAATGATTTCAATATCTATGGTTCATCTTTTGATGATTTCTTGAGTAGTTTAGGTTCTATCCTTCATCACTATATTGGAAATAATATTTTATTAAATGATGAGAAATTCCATTTCATAGTGTGATAAGGGAAAATAAAAAGGCCTATTATTTATAGGTAAGGTAAACATATTGGTCCATAAAAATTAGATGTTATTCTATCCCTACCATTCCATAAAATTTTATAGGATGGCCAGTGTTTCATAGGTCACATAGAATTTTACAATCACTTAATTCATGAATTTAATAAGATTTCACTCCCCCTTCCCTAATTACTCCAAAAATAAAAAGATTTTTTGTTTGATAAAAACTATGGTAAGATTTTAATAAATTAAAATGGAGTCTCATGTTACCCTTGTTAATCCAACCACCTTAGTAGTATTTACTATTTGTGCTCATTTGTAACACTTCAAACTATATAGTTGGGTTAGTCTTATCACAATGTGTCAATTGATCTCTACATACCATTATATATTCCTCACACACATTGTAATATACCCAATAAAACTACACCACAACTAAAAAATAATTTCTTGACATTGTATTTTCCTAAGATAAATTCAAGACATATCTTTTAAGGTATAATTTGATTATTTATTTTGATCATGAATCTATCTGATATCTCTTTAAAAATAGAATCCAAACCACATCTGATTCATTAGATAATCCTCCTTCATAAATTCAATTTTGAAATTTTGGATAAAAAAGGATTGGAGAATGTAGTGGATGACCATATCAATAGAGTCCTTCCATCCTCATACATTGAATCAACCACCTAAAATTCCATAAATGAAATGTTTATCGATGATCAATTTTATCATGTTTAAGATTCTTTTCCTTTACAAGATAAAAATGTAAATTATTTGGAAACATCATCAATTATTACTAATTTAAATAAAAATAAAATCGAGTGTCTTAAACATGAATCTCATTGGTGTATTTGGGATGGAACTTACCTTTGGTTCACATATAGTGATCATGTACTATGGATTTGTGTTTCCAATAGTGATTTTTATTCCATCTCTAGGTTCTATCACACTCTTTCACATGTAGTCCACTTCAGTCCCCAATAGATGGCTTATAAGGTACTTGATTCTAGGTTGTTTTAGGAAACATTATTATGATATTCCAATGTTTTTTAGAGTTTTTCCAAATTATAAATGGATAGTGAATGTCTCTAAAAGAAGTAAAATTCCATAAAAAACTCTTCTTTTTCATGAAATATTTTATGTTTGGGGCATTGGAATTATGGGGATATTTCGTAATTAATTTGTAAATTTTTATATTATTCAAGAAGTAGATTATGTGTCTAAATAGGAATAATAATGATCTAGAAGGACTAATGACTCAAACGTAATTTTGTAATTTTCCAGAACCTAAATATTTTGTAGTTTTGGATTGCCTAGGTTCATCAACAATGACCAGAGTTCTCATTTTTATAACCACACAATAAAAATATGTTTTCACTGGTATGAGGTCGATCATTGAGTTTATAAAACTCATCACCCCAAAACTAATGGGAAAACCTATATTCTTAATAGAGTTTGTTAATGAATTCTTGAAAAAATGGTCTAACACAATGAAAAAATTATATTCTTAGACTTAATGATGCATTTTGGTCTTACTATACTACTTTAAAAACTCCCATTAACATGTCACCTTATCAGCTTGTATTTAGGAAGAGTTTTCACCTACCCATTGAGATAGATCATTGAGCCTATTGGTCTATTAAATAATATAATTATTATATTTATGAATATATATATATATATATTAAAAGGAAATTATTTATTCAATAATTAGAGAAAAATAAATAGATTAATATGAGAACTCTTGAATCTATAAACAAAGAAGCAAGGCATCCCATGAACACCTCTCCCTTCATGGTCAGTTAAAAATTGGGTAAAAGTTTCTAATTTAAAATTCATGGATGAAGATTCATCTAGTTAGGATTCATTACCACTTGTTTGGCCCATAAATTATCAAT
The DNA here is from genome assembly GCA_963277665.1 of Viscum album. Classification (NCBI taxonomy): domain Eukaryota; kingdom Viridiplantae; phylum Streptophyta; class Magnoliopsida; order Santalales; family Viscaceae; genus Viscum; species Viscum album. The sequence continues at coordinate 456,255,677 of OY728133.1, read as the reverse complement.
AATTTCAATCCCTTTGGGGTTGTGTAGGTTAAAAATAATGAAACCCAAAAAACATATACTATCAATGGGAAGTGGATAAATAACTTTAAAAAAACACTTCCAGTGGACTTAGTAAAGTATCTACACCTTAAATATTCCATCAATTAGTAAAACCCGCTCTTTTATACCCTTCCTTTACACTTTTTATTTTATTATTATGAGGAAAATTCAAATTCTGTGGGTGTGATCGCATCACGATTCATTATTTTATTCCACCCTTATACCACTATTTTAAAATGATTTTGTATTGTGTATTAAAAATATAATAATCAATTAAAATTATCATTTGATTGAAATAACTAATGTAAAAAACTTTTAAAAACTTAAATTTCACTTGTTTTTATGTTTTCATCATTGGTGAAGGTGATTTAGAGTGTTTAAGATAAACTTAAATAAAAATGGGAAAAACTATATGGAATCCAAAGCACACATGTGCACCTATTTTCCCATTTTGAAACATATTTCATTTAAATTGGGATGAATTTTTTTATATAGATACCTAAATATATGGGATACAACTATTTAAAAGAAACCTAAACCCAGTATTTCCATGTGGTGTTCCAAATGAAGTGGTATATTCAGAAAACTAAAATTGATCAATGTCAAAGAGTACTACTGGGTATTTTGAAAATATATCACATTATAAAATTATATTGTCCTCTATATTTTATACGGTGACATTAAAAAGGCCTTCCAAAATGTCTTATGTTTTTTCAAAGTATATATAAAGAAATTTACATTCTTAAAACCAATCTTCAAGTGGTACTCTAAAATACATGTGAAAAAATTACTACCTCCCATTTTCTATAAATTATAACCTAAGAACCATACTTTGTAAGTTTAGATAAGGGAGTGTAACTATACCATATTTGAGATCCAAATTATTCTTCTCATCATCCTATATGTTATGAATCTCCCTACACTCGTAGGTATAGTAAGGATGAATACAAAGTTACATATGAGCTTCCTCATCCTCTCAATGTCATGATAACCTATGGATAATCATTGTGAGGGAGATAGACACTTTTAAAGGGAGTTATAACACATCCATTATCTACTGATTTTGTTTATTTTGTATTATAAAACTTTCAATCAGTTTTATCTTAGTTTGATTCATATTTTAATGAGTTTTCTTGTTGTGAGTGAATGAAATTATCTTTATTTATGAACGATCATTGTGAGGTTTTGAATGTGTGACTTGAGTTTTTATGATTATAAAGGACAAGAATAATTTTATTTCCCACATTTTTGAGATATAATTTTTCTTTCAAAGATCTTACATGATTAATATGGGTTGAAACTTTACTATATGATTATTATGAAAATATTTGGTTTTAATGAATCGATATAAATTCTTGGAGTATAATCATGATTCTATTTAACTGCAACCAAAGAGCTACTCCCCACCTAAATTAACTTCTAAGAATTTGAACTCGAAATATTATGTATTGAAATTTAAATGTTCACTATATTTTAAATATCTTAAACCATTTAATTTCATAAAATACAAAATATGTTTATTTCTTTATTTACTTTAAACTATTTTCAAAACCCTCCTTTTATATTTGTTTTATAAAACTTATTAAAAATTCACACTCTCATTTAAATCTCCTTAAGATATGAGTTGAGGGTTTTCCTATATTATAAATTATCTCTAAAACCCTTTTTAATTTTATGCATCATGACAATGATTTCAACTTTATACACATTTCAAAACAAATTATGAAATTATATAAAAAAAATTTAGGATAAACTATCATAATCACTATAATTTTAGATAATCACTATAGAAAAATCAATCCTCATTGCATAGACTTATCTACGACCTTTACATCCCTTATAGAATTAACAATGATTATGATTTTATAACCTAAAACCATATGCTAAGAGGGGCCTCAAGAAAATCATCAATGCCACTTAATCTACTAAAGTTTCTAATATGATCTCTGTCAAAAAAAATATCTCTATAAGAACATATTTACTAGATGAATCTAATTAAATAAAATACACACTCATTTAGTTACTTTTTCAAATACATTTAGAACATAAAAAATAAATTAAATATATCCATAACATATAAAATAACTCATACATTATCAATTATACGGAAATAAAATGACTAATATAAATGAATGCATCATATGTCATTCATTTAAGTTTATGGGTATATTGCATGGAAATTAAAAAATAAAGACTATACATTTCCTTAATCTAATTAAACTTTGGTCTTAGATGTAATACTTATCATACAATAGCAAAAATATCATCTTGGTTATGAAAAACCCATCATATAATCAACAATATACCCAACCAACATGTATTAGATCAAAAAAAGTGATGGAGTAAGAAATATATCAAAGTATAAAGTTTCCTATGCATGATACCTTGTTAAAATCATGTAATGAGGATTTATATAAAGTATAATCCTCTAATTATATTAAATATTAAATATATTACATTAAATATTTTAATAACCTGAAAATACCAAGACTACTTCTAATTAAAAAACAAGATCAAAAGTGACCCTTGAAGCCTTCCTCTAATAGGCCACAGGGTGTTGAATAACACCAAGGGTATAAAATTAATTTTATGGTATACATTACCCATTTTTATATAGAAACAATTACACACCATAATCAAAACCATAAAACCAATACCAAAACATAAATAAATGAGACCAATAATGCATGATATGTGATACAAAAAAACCCAAGAAATAATAATATAAGACAACAATCCTCAATATACTCAATTCAAAAAAGAAAATGTAATGAAACTCCTCTAAATTTAGCTAATTACCACATACTTTAGACTATTATATCCTAATACAACCTATAAGTTAATACTAATAATATAGAAATGATAATAGTAGGGGTGGGTATGCCACTATAGTTAGTAGATTTATCTCTATAATTCCTCATGTCAATATAGATAAAATATAATAAGGAATCTATGAATGAAATATAAAAATAAGACAATACAACCTATAACATGGGAATTATAACACAAACCATCTAAGAATAATAAAAAATATTCCAAAAATTAAAAGTATCATATAAGTGTAACTCATTATAAATAATAATAAATAAAGGGTCACCATAACTCGATTCCCACAAAATCCTCCTATGATATAATACAATACCTTAAGAGAGTCCAATATCATATAAGTAAATATATTGTTAGAATAAAACATACATAAGTGGGATACAACAACCAATATATAACACAAGTGGTTGGTCAAAAACCATCTAACACAACATGGATGTTGGGGTTCAATTGGAATACTATAAAACATGTATTCTAAGTATAGAAGAATCCAATTCAAGTAGTTTTCACACAGTGAATAGAGAATAAAAAATTAACCATTACTGAAATAAAAAAGTAATAATTATATAATAAAAAAAATCATATCTTGGGTCACATATTTTCACTTTCAAAAATTTCCCAATCCCATGTTAATACATACTATACATTCATTAAATTCAATCACTATGTAATGTTTATTTTAAACTTCAAGGTTATTTAAATTTTTTTTGATATGGTTTCCATATCGAGGGATTTTGAATAACCAGTAACAACTTAATTTATATCTTAACACCCACTCCCCATAACCATTTCATCTTCCTCATATCATAACTATATCATTTCATCATAGAATAACTTCTTAATTTCAAACAATTCTTAGTATAATAATTGTATTCAAAATATAACATCTGATTATATATTCTTAATGACATGTAAAGTCAACCTCATTAGAATATCATACCCTATAATTAATTTAGAATACCACATAGATTTTCATCTCTCAAAATACAACATTAAAATGTCCTCTTAATCCCCATAACCACTAAATTTAGTAAAAATACCACATACATTTAATTAATCATAACAAAATTACTAGTACATACAATGCCATTAAAATCTTCTACTTTAAATTAAAAATGATTAAATAAAAATATTTATCAAATAAAAAATATAATTTCAATAATTGAACCATATTCCTCACTCTATCCCATACCCTTTAACATTAACTAGATAACTACATTAATATATCTATGTATAAGAACTAAATCACTATAAATCCACAAGAAAAAATAAATAAAAGGAAATTTTTTGAATCACCTACCTAATTTTTTTTCTATATTTCATTATCATTCATTAACACATCACTCCAAACCCTCAGTGTCACACCATGAATTGAAACTTATATTTTATTTTATTTATTTATGGTCTTATTCTATATTGTGCTTGAGTGGGATTAAGTTCCAGTAGTTAGAGGGACTTGGTTTTTTTGGAGTCTTTTTAGCTTTTACAAGGTTATCCTACATGGTTAGTAGTAACCATGCGATGCCCATGTGGGTGCCCAAGTTGGTCTATGATGTGGCTCACAACTTGTGCACAGTGTATTAAACCATATAACAAGTGCATGTTTTCGATCTATGAGTTTATAGTGCCGATTTGAATGGTTTGAGAATGGGTTTTTCAGCCGTGCATCTTCCTAGGGGTAGCAGTGCGAGGGTGCCTAGCCTAGGTAGTGGCCAGTTCATGGTTATTACATGGCTTTGTAAACTATGCGTAAACCATGCAAGATTCCCAATATTTTAAATTTTTGGTTTTTCTTTTATTTTTTTATTTTTTTATTTCCTCCATTTTATTTTATTTCCTCCTCCTTCCCCACGTGTCTTTCACATTTCCTCCCCCTCCCTTACTCTATGGCTATACTCCACCCCTCCATCTCATCTCCATCTATCCAAGGAAAATCTACTATATTTATTTGGGATTTATGGTCAATTATCCCATATAATCCCTCCAATTCCCTCATCCTCCCTTGGTTTGGTATTTTTTCTCTCCCCATCACCTCTTTTTATTTGGATGAAACCTAGGGTGAGGGTTAGCCAAATTTTTGTATTTTCTTCCATTGTTAGGGCTTGAAATGGATTTCTTTGGTCATCTTTGGGTGTTTTTTGGAATTTTACGCTGAAGGATATGCATATCAAATCATTTTAGTTCACCCATTATTATTTGAGGTTGGTTTTTTCTATTCTATTTGTTTGTTCTAATTTTTGTGTTTTTATTTTGGTGATTTTGGGTTTCTAGTATTTTTTGTCGTGCACCTTGGTCATCCTTGAAGTTGTTTTGAGTCTCCAGAGTCAAAATTGACTTAAATTCATATTCATAGGTAGGAATATATATAAATTTAAGTTCCTTATTTTATATATATTTATTCATGGTAATATGAATATATATATATTTGGGATTGGTGTTATTATATATATATGAAAAATGCATATGTTTGTAAGTGTAAAGGGGTATATGAAAGTATAAGCATATATATAAGGACCCCCTTATACAGATTTATACATATGAATATGCACATATATGATATGTTTCCTTATATATATGAGAAGGTGCATACATGTGCAAGCAGAAAAGGGAAGATTCAGGTTGTTATTGTCAAAGCGGCATGAGTTTGAGGTAGGTTACCTATGCATAATCCTTTAAAAGTGAAATCTATGATTTCATAGTGTTTTTAAAATGTGTTTTCTATTTTATATGATATAAATATACTATATATATATATATATATGAAATTGGTTATGGTTCTTGGAAAGTGTCTTTTTACTTGGTTTCTAAGCATTCTCTTAAGATTTTAAAATGGTTTGCTTTGTTTTAAACATGGTTTCATGCTTTTTTTAAATATGTAGTTTCTGAGTTATTCAATTGGTCATTTCAATTGTTTTAAAACTCAAAATATTTTGTAATTAGTGTTTTCTAAAGTGAAATTATTAATTTTTTAAATGGTGATGCCTGATTGGAACTTTGAAAAGTGTTTTTGGAAAACCCCTCTTAAGGAGTATCCCTTTATTTAGAATTATGATGTATGCATCAAATGTATGATTTGTGATATGTTCCAAGTGAGGAGGCTTGTGCATATCTTGTGACTTGGAAAGGGGGGTGTGCTTAAGGATGGATGTTAATGGTGAGAAGTTAGATTAGTTTTGGGTAAAAAAATATGATATATATGTATATGATAACTTGATAAAAAATCACTACCATTTGGCATACATAACATGGGATATGGGTACCTAGGTGGGACGACTAGGTCTAGTACTCTAGGTGGTCTGGTTCCCCTATAAGGATAGATGTTGTAACACTAACTAAACATATGATGATGATTGGTGACCACTAGACATTGGGATCTGATTCCCCTCTAGTGGATTATGCATGAGGACACTGTGGTTTTTGTTATGTATTAAACATTGAGGTATGAGGATCCTAGGACCCCACTAACCCTATATACCTAGTTGTTTCCCATGTTGATTTCTATCATTTACATTTTTCTCTATGGCACTTATTTATTAAATACTTAATTCTTAGTTTTACTTTTGTGTCAAAAACAATATAAAGAATGTTTAATTACCCCTTTTTTGGAGCACCTGATATTGAGATTTCATTATGAAATGTTACCTATTTGGTATACTCCTTTATTTAAAGTATTATTGAATGTGTAATATCCTTATTTATAGTTTTCAAAAAAAGTGAAATAGTTTTAAAGGAAATTTGTCTTGATACTTGTCTTAAAAATTAATGGCAAACCTTATTTTCATATGGTTGTATTTTTAAACAGACATGAATTAATTTTCTTTTTAAAAAAATGAATAGGTAATAGTTTAATCAGACATTCCTACTATTTTTTAATAATAATTATTATAAATATACCTTTTCTTTAGGTTCTGGTGCAACTTCCAGCTCGGACTCGGTCATCGTGGTGTGACATTGGATTTGTGGTCAGTGTTGACCCACATGGTCACATGGAGGTATGTAAGGTTTTATTTCTTTCCTATTCTTGTGTTTTTTTCAATTTATATTCATTTATTTTCCTACTATTTTCTGGTATAAATCATTCCCAATGATTTTATCTTAATGTACGACGCTATTTTCCAGCCCAGGAGGATTGAGAATGCCTATCGGGCCTTGTCGTGGGCTGGATTAGATGACCAGTTTGGGTTGGATCTAGGTTGGTTCATAAAAAAACTATATCATAGGAGGCACTTGTTATTTGGAGTGTTATGTATATTATAGATAAGATTATCATGGATTTAGAGGTAGGTCATGGGTTGTTTCTTTATCAACACCACACATGATGTGATCTAAGTCACTAGGGGTAGTTGGGTTTAAAGTCTTTATTTTTAGTTTTGGGTTATGATGTTAGTGTTTATTTTGTTGATGAGCTTGTGTATGTTGGAGGATGGCAGTAGAAGTGAGCTAGTGCTACACAGTGATATTAAATGGCGTATCAAACCATGTGGGGACCGCGTGCATGGTTCAATATTATTCTAGTGGTTGATTCATGGTCATTTAATGGTTTCCTAAATTATGTGGATGGGTTATGCATGACCACTAGTTCCCTATTTTAGTTATTTTTGGCGTGGATGATTCTTTTCTATGATTTTGGTTAGTGTGAGTGGATTTTGAAAGGATTTTTTTAAAATGGAATGGAAATTGTTGTGAATTTCAAAAGTTTTTTTATAAAATATGAAATAAAAAAAATTTGAATTGGTTAGTTTTTATAGAAAATGATATGCGTGACCCTTTTTATTTTCTTTGAACGTTCACATATGTGTGTGTGTGTGTGGAAAGTCCATATTGTTACTTGTACATGAATGATATAAGTAGAAGTGGGATTCACACATGTGTGATAGTTCATTGGATGTCTCAAGTGAATATTTAAAATAAAATATTTGACTTGTTTTTTACAAAGTTGTTTTTGAAAAGGAAAATTGTTTTCATTAAAAAAGGGATTTTTTTATAATAGTATTTGTGGTTTTAAATGGAAACTTTAGGTGGTGTTTTGTATTTTAAAGTGGATGTGATTAAATGATTTTGGAAATGGAATTTTTTTTTATTTTTATCTGTGGAATTAAATTTGAAAATGGGTGAAATTGGAAATGGTTGTTCATAAAATAGGGTTTTTGACTTTTTTGAGGTGTTGTTGTGGTTTTTTTTCAGTTGAGATTTGATTTGGCTTTGATTTGGATTGTGATTTATTGGTTTTTGAGATTTATGTTTAGTTTAAAATTTTAATTGGTCAAGTTTTGGTTTATGTTGATTTGGTTTTGTGCTTTAAATTATTTAGATTATGGCACCCAGAAAGATAGAGAAGGTTTCTAAGGATTCTCTTCCAATCATCGGCCCTACCCAAATTCCAAGTGGAGTAGTAGAGTCAAGATATTCTCAATCGCTTCTAGTTTCCTATAGTGATAGAAGTATTTTAGAGGTTGTTGAGTGAATTGGGGAAGTTTATAGTGTCTTCAAGTTTTTGGGAACTTCAGATGCTCTGAGAGTGCGAGTTATCTTGGGTATGTTTGAATGACCGATACTGGACCAGTGGAAGATGATCATTACATCCTCATTGTGATTTGAAATTTCTCAGAAAATCTTCACGAAGACTTTCTTATAGTGGTTTATTATTTTGTAAGTGAAGTAAAAGAATGTGCTAGAACTCATGGACGCTTAATAAGGTCAACTAATGGTTAAGGGGAAGGTTGTCCATTTCAAGGAACTAGTTTCCTTTTATCTAATTATAGTGCTGATAAATTAGTTGTAAAATTCTATTTTTATGTGGGTTATTCATCTAAGGTTCAAGGATTATGTTCTTTCATTTGGGAAATCCTTAGGAGGAAATTCATTGTAGTTGAGAGACTGGATTATTTTGGTGTTCATGAAGTTTCCCTCTCTAGTGAGGAGTGTGAATTGTAGGAAACTATTTTGGAATGGTATCCTTTGTTAGTTCTCACATTTCATTTTTCAGACAACTCACTCATTTGTTTTCAATATGGTCAGTTTTGGAACTCAAATTCATATTTCAACAGTCCTTTTAAGGCTTGTCTTCAGTGTGTCCATAGAGGAGTTCTATAAGCTAGGTTTCTAGAAGAGGAATCTTTGATCAAAGGAATTAATTTCCCAGCTATGGGGAAGAATATGCTTCAAGACATCTAGGCTCACTACTGAAAATCCGGCCTTTAGCGGCCGCTCAGCGACCGTCATTGGCGGTCGCTGTTGCCTCGTCGCTAGAGGCTTTCAGCGACCGCCAATGGCGGTCACTAGTCTAAAAAAAAAAAATTTTAAAATTTTTTTTATTGAATTGAATATATAAATATATATATAAATATATATATATATATAAATATTCATATATATACTATTAAATACAATATTTTAAATATATATATATATAATATATTTTAAATGTTTTAATATATATATAATATATATATAATATCAAATCATTGTGCTATAATAATTTAAAAACTTCGATTCAAGAAATAATCTCATTTCAGGTCTTTCGGAGCACGTTTGCTCCGAATGGGACCGCCGCACGCCGTTTTGGTGTTTTATGGCGCCGGAAACGCGTTTCCGGCCGCCGCGGTCAAACGGAACCTCCGAATGAGGTGACGTCTGGCCGAACATTTCAAAATTCACTCCCCGGATGTTGTCGTACGGTTTCGTGGCATTCGGAGGTCGTTCGGGTGGTTTTGACCCCCCAACGCGCCATTTCAGCGCGCGCCGCGCTGCTGAAAAGGACACAATCGGACGTGTCGCGTGCACCGCACGTCCGATGGACGTGCGGCCTCCTCCTGAATCTCAGGAATAATATTTCTATCGTTCCCGTGCGGTTTCAGGTCGTTCGGAGCACGTTTGCTCCGAATTGGACCGCCGCACGCCGTTTTGGTGTTTAATGGCGCCGGAAACGCGTTTCCGGCCGCCGCGGTCAAACGGCACCTCCGAATGAGGTGCCGTCTAGCCGACCATTTCACAATTCACGCCCCTGATATTTTCGTACGGTTTCGTGGCATTCGGAGGTCGTTCGGGTGGTTTTGACCCCCCAACGCGCCATTTCAGCGCGCGCCACGCTGCTGAAAAGGACACAATCGGACGTACCGCGCGCACCGCATGTCCGCTGGATGTGCTGCCTCCTCCTGCATCTCAGGAATAATATTTCTATCGTTCCCGTGCGGTTTCAGGTCTTTCGGAGCACGTTTTCTCTGAATGGGACCGCCGCACGCCGTTTTGCTATTTTATGGCGCCGGAAACGCGTTTCCGGCCGCCGCGGTCAAACGGAACCTCCGAATGAGGTGCCGTCTGGCCGAACATTTCACAATTCACGCCCTGGATGTTGTCGTATGGTTTCTTAGCATTCGGAGGTCTTTCGGGTGGTTTTGACCCCCCAACGCGCCATTTCAGCGCGCGTCGCGCTGCTGAAAAAGACACAATCAGATGTGCCGCACGCACCGCACGTCCGATGGACGTGCGGCCTCCTCCTGCATCTCAGGAATAATATTTCTATCGTTCCCGTGCGGTTTCAGGTCGTTCGGAGCACGTTTGCTCCGAATGGGACCGCCGCACGCCGTTTTGGTGTTTAATGGCGCCGGAAACGCGTTTCCTGCCGCCGCGGTCAAACGACACCTCCGAATGAGGTGCCGTCTGGCCGACCATTTCACAATTCACGCCCCGGATGTTGTCGTACGGTTTCGTGGCATTCGGAGGTCGTTCGGGTGGTTTTGACCCCCCAACGCGCCATTTCAGCGCGCGCCGCGCTGCTGAAAAGGACACAATCAGACGTGCTGCGCGCACCGCACGTCCGATGGACGTGCTGCCTCCTCCTGCGTCTCAGGAATAATATTTCTATCGTTCATGTGTGGTTTCAGGTCGTTCGGAGCACGTATGTTCCGAATTGGACCGCCGCACGCCGTTTTGGTGTTTTATGGCGCCGAAAACGCGTTTCCGGCCGCCGCGGTCAAACAGCACCTCCGAATGAGTTGCCGTCTGGCCGACCATTTCACAATTCACGCCCCGGATGTTTTCGTACGGTTTCGTGGCATTCGAAGGTCGTTCGGGTGGTTTTGACCCCCCAGCGCGCCATTTCAGCGCGCGCCGCGCTGCTGAAAAGGACACAATCGGACGTGCCGCGCGCACCGCACGTCCGATGGACATGCGGCCTCCTTCTGCATCTCAGGAATAATATTTCTATCATTCCCGTGCGGTTTCAGGTCGTTCGGAGCACGTTTGCTTCGAATTGGACTGCCGCACGCCGTTTTGGTGTTTAATGGCGCCGGAAACGCGTTTCTGGCCGCCGCGGTCACACGGCACCTCTGAATGAGGTGCCGTCTGGCCGACCATTTCAAAATTCATGCCCCAGATGTTTTCGTACGGTTTCGTGGCATTCAGAGGTCGTTCGGGTGGTTTTGACCCCCCAACGCGCCATTTCAGCGCGCGCCGCGCTGCTAAAAAGGACACAATCGGACGTGCCGCGTGCACCGCACATCCGCTGGACGTGCTGCCTCCTCCTGCATCTCAGGAATAATATTTCTATCGTTCCCGTGCGGTTTCAGGTCGTTCGGAGCACGTTTGCTCCGAATTGGACCGCCGCACGCCGTTTTGGTGTTTAATGGCGCCGGAAACGCCTTTCTGGCCGCCGCGGTCAAACGGAACCTCCGAATGAGGTGTCGTCTGACCGACCATTTCACAATTCACGTGCCGGATGTTTTCGTACGGTTTCGTGGCATTCGGAGGTCGTTCGAGTGGTTTTGACCCCCCAACGCGCCATTTCAGCGCGCGCCGCGCTGCTGAAAAGGACACAATCGGACGTGCCGCGCGCACCGCACGTCCGATGGACGTGTGGTCTCCTCCTGCATCTCAGGAATAATATTTCTATCGTTCCCGTGCGGTTTCAGGTCGTTCGAAGCACGTTTGCTCCGAATTGGACCGCCGCACGCCGTTTTGGTGTTTTATGGCGCCGGAAACGCGTTTCCGGCCGCCGCGGTCACACGGCACCTCCGAATGAGGTGTCGCCTTGCCGAACATTTCACAATTCATGCCCCGGATGTTGTGGTACGGTTTCGTGGCATTCGGAGGCCATTCGGGTGGTTTTGACCCCCCAACGCGCCATTTCAGCGCGCGCCGCGCTGCTGAAAAGGACACAATCGGATGTGCCGCGCGCACCGCACATCCGATGGACGTGCCGCCTCCTCCTGCATCTCAGGAATAATATTTCTATCGTTCCCGTGCGGTTTCAGGTCGTTCGGAGCACGTTTGCTCCGAATTGGACCGCCGCACGCCGTTTTGGTGTTTTCTGGCGCCGGAAACGCGTTTCTGGCCACCGCGGTCAAACAGCACCTCCGAATGAGGTGCCGTCTGGCCGACCATTTCAAAATTCACGACCCGGATGTTTTCGTACGATTTCGTGGCATTCGGAGGTCGTCCGGGTGGTTTTGACCCCCCAACGCGCCATTTTAGCGCGCGCCGCGCTGCTGAAAAGGACACAATCGGACGTGCCGCGCGCACCGCACGTCCGATGGACGTGCGACCTCCTCCTTCATCTCAGGAATAATATTTCTATCGTTCCCGTGCGGTTTCAGGTCGTTCGGAGCACGTTGTTCCGAATTGGACCGCCGCACGCCGTTTTGGTGTTTAATGGCGCCGGAAACGCGTTTCCGGCCGCCGCGGTCAAACGGCACCTCCGAATGAGGTTCCGTCTAGCGGACCATTTCAAAATTCACGCCCCAGATGTTGTCGTACGGTTTCGTGGCATTCGGAGGTCGTTCGGGTGGTTTTGACCCCCCAACGCGCCATTTCAGCGCGCGCCGTGTTGCTGAAAAGGACACAATCGGACGTGCCGCGCGCACCGCACATCCGATGGACGTGCAGCCTCCTCCTGCATCTCGGGAATAATATTTCTATCGTTCCCGTGCGGTTTCAGGTCGTTCGGAGCACGTTTGCTCCGAATTGGACCGCCGCACGCCGTTTTGGTGTTTTAGGGCGCCGGAAACGCCTTTCCGGCCGCCGCGGTCAAACGGCACCTCCGAATGAGGTGCCGTCTGGCCGACCATTTCACAATTCACGCCCCGGATGTTGTCGTACGGTTTCGTGGAATTCGGAGGTCGTTCGGGTGGTTTTGACCCCCAACGCGCCATTTCAGCGCGCGCCGCGCTGCTGAAAAGGACACAATCGGACGTGCCGCGCGCACCGCACGTCCGATGGACATGCGGCCTCCTCCTGCATCTCAGTAATAATATTTCTATCATTCTCGTGCGGTTTCAGGTCGTTCGGAGCACGTTTTCTCCGAATGGGACCGCCGCACGCCGTTTTGGTGTTTAATGGCGCCAGAAACGCGTTTCCGGCCGCTGCGGTCAAACGGCACCTCCGAATGAGGTTCCGTCTAGCCGACCATTTCACAATTCACTCCCCGGATGTTTTCGTATGGTTTCGTGGCATTCGGAGGTCGTTCGGGTGGTTTTGACCCCCCAACGCGCCATTTCAGCGCGCGCCGCGCTGCTGAAAAGGACACAATCGGACGTGTCGCGCGCACCGCACGTCCGATGGACGTGCGGCCTCCTCCTACATATCAGGAATAATATTTCTATCGTTCACATGCGGTTTCAGGTCGTTCGGAGCACGTTTGCTCCGAATTGGACCGCCGCACGCCGTTTTGGTGTTTAATGGCGCCGAAAACGCGTTTCCGGCCGCCGCGGTCACACGACACCTCCAAATGAGGTTCCGTCTGGCCGACCATTTCACAATTCACGCCCCAGATGTTTTCGTACGGTTTCGTGGAATTCGGAGGTCGTTTGAGTGGTTTTGACCCCCCAACGCGCCATTTTAGCGCGCGCCGCGCTGCTGAAAAGGACACAATCGGACGTGCGGGGGTGCGGGGGGCTGTACGGGGGTGCGGGGGGGCTGTACGGGGGTGCGGGGGGGCTGTACGGGCGTGCGGGGGGCTGTACGGGGGTGCGGGGGGGGGGGGGGGGGGGGGCTGTACGGGGGTGCGGGGGGTCTGTACGGGGGTGCGGGGGGGCTGTACGGGGGTGCGGGGGGCTGTACGGGGGTGCGGGGGGGGGGGGGGGGTGCTGTACTGTGGTGCGGGGGGCTGTACGGGGGTGCGGGGGGGGTGTACGGGGGTGCGGGGGGGCTGTACGGGGGTGCGGGGGTGCTGTACGGGGGTGCGGGGGGCTGTAAGGGGGTGCGGGGGGGGGGGGGGGGCTGTACGGGGGTGCAGGGGGCTGTACGGGGGTGCGTGGGGCTGTACGGGGGTGCGGGGGGCTGTACGGGGGTGCGGGGGGCTGTACGGGGGTGCGGGGGGGCTGTACGGGGGTGCGGGGGGGCTGTACGGGGGTGCGGGGGGCTGTACGGGGGTGCGGGGGGCTGTACGGGGGTGCGGGGGGGGGGGGGGGGGGGGCTGTACGGGGGTGCGGGGGGTTGTACGGGGGTGCGGGGGGGGGGGGGGGGGGGCTGTACGGGGGTGAGGGGGGCTGTACGGGGGTGCAGGGGGCTCTCCGGGGGTGCAAAGGTCATCCCATTGATTTCAAAAGTGAAAAATAAAAGTGATAACATGTAATTAATACATATTTCTTTTATCGATACCATACAGAAATTTATAAAAAATATATTGGATAATACATAATCTATAATATCAGATTTATTGATCTTTTGGAATTAGTTCGACTTTTTCAAATGTAGAATCATTCAAGATTATCTGATCAAAAACTCAATATGTGTATAAAATATTTAAAAGACCACCATGGATGGTAATAATGCATTACTTAAATGAATAAATACAGTACATCAATGTCAACCCTACCAGTAAAAACAAAAAACATATCTCGTGAATATATGGTACGTCACGCGTTGTCATCACTGCTACCTCCTTCTGGTGGGCCAGGTGCCTACAACAAATAAACATTATAAATATTTTAATAACAAAAATAATTTAAATTAAATAAATAAATACAGTATATACCTGCGTCGTATGATCCCCTGTACCATCAGCTCGACGCACATATTCCCGCAGTGCTCTAACCTCAGCTGTCAATTGCGCATTTGTCTCCTCGGAAGCGCGCAGCCGTGCCTCAAAATCTGACATTTGCTGTGTCATATGAGCAACAGCAGGACCGACAACCGCAGCGCGTGACACTACAGAACGAGGAATCCCTGCCTCATAGGTCAAACTATAGCCATGCCCATCCCGACCAATAATGCGATGAAAGATCTCATCCCGTCGCATGGGAAGCTGTCACTGGTCCTCTGGAAGATGTTCTAACTCAGCTTCAAATTGAGCCTGTGAAATATTTAAATATAGATAAATATATATATGTTAATATATAGATTTATGTAATTATTGGTAAGTGAAGTGCACTGTGTTGCATTTGTTGTCAATGAGGCATGAAGTTGTCTTGGAATGAATGGAAGTCAAGAAGTTTCAATATGTGAATGACAAAGAATGTGATGGTGATGGTGATGAAGGAGAATGGCCATGGTACTAAGATGCATGTCACTTAGGAGATTCACTAAGTGACATAGGAGATTATGGTTGAAACATTCTCCATGAACATCTGACGATTGCTGAGCTGCTCTTTAAGTTCATAGAACTTGTATCCTGACGATACAAAGTCACAACATTGATTGAAGACCATGCATTGTCTTCACAATGCATGAGGAGTTGAAAGAAGTTCCATCCACAACTATTAAGTGGATGATGTGCATTAAAGAAGTCCATGTACTAACTCTTAGTGCATGTGAATTGGAAGTGATCCAATTGATCTCTAATTGGATCAATGAAGCACATTGAAGAAATCTTTGATTCAGGAGCATCGGTTGATGGAAGAACCTTCAAGAATTCCATTCTTAAATGATGATTATATGTTGAAGAAGGATGATGAATTCTAATGAAGAAGAAGAAATAAAGAAGAGGAAGAATGGCTTAGAAGAAGAGTTGTGGCATTTGGTATTTGAACTTGGTCACTTTGTTTTTAACAAAGTACTTGTTCTATACTTGCAAAAAATTAGCCACCAAGGGCCAGCCTTAAGGGTTCGACCCCCAAGGCACATGTGGGCCTAAGGCACCACGCCCAAGGGGGGATCCCATGTGGCCAGCCCGAGAGGCAGAGGGGGCCGTGTGTAAGCCCCGGAGGGCACGCGGTGGTGAAACCCGTGCACCCGAAGAGCATAGTGGGCGCTAGGAGCGCGCCCGTAGGAGCAAGAGTGGGCGCAGAGCGCGCCCGCAGGGAGAACACGGTGCAGGGCAGCACCGTGGAGGGAGAGGTTCAATTGCGGAGTAGCGGGCAGCGCCAGGGTTATAAGCCGCGGAAAAACCGCGCCCCGTTTCGATGTGGGACGCGGAAAAATCTCCAGGAGCGCATCCTGGCCGTCCGAGTGATCGCGCGGCTGATCTCCGCCGCTCATCGCATCCCGCACGCGATGATCTGATCGCGGCCGTCCGAAGATCTGATCCGACGGCTAAGAGACCGTCCTCTTCCTCGAGCTCAGCCGAAGGCTTCCCGCGTACCTCCGTCGAACCAGGAGCAACCCGACGACGGTTTTTGAACTCCCGGCCACCTCTGAGTAAACCGAAGCCACCCTCGTGCTCGTCTGGCCATAACGAACAGGATCATGCCTAAAAATGACCATGCATGCAATGTTTGGAGGATTTCGGTTGAGGCCGAGGCAAGAGAAGCTGCCGAGGCCACGTGGTTGGTGTTTTTGCATGGGATGAGCCTAAACTGAAGGCTGTGCATGCGTTATGAGTCGCATGCACGTAGAGGAACAAAAAATAAAGGGAGCCCGCGTGAAACCGAGAATAAAAAAACAAGATTTGGAAATATTTTTGAAGATCCGAAGATCTCGGGAGTTTGAAGTTATTTCACGCGGATAGAACCGCCTCTCCTCTGCCTATATAAATGAGGCCGAGCCCTCGAGAATGCTTGCTGAAAAACTTGAAAGAAGTCCCGTGAGTGTGCCTCTGTGCCTCACGAAGTTTGGAGCTCCGCGCAACCCACTTGCGCGACGAAGCAGCCCGAAGCCACCCTTGGCTTCGTGAAGTCCCTTTTGTGCATATTTGCGCAAAAGAAGTTGGAGGAGACCCTGCGCGCATCCCTTGCATGACAGGAAGGACCCGAGGCCGCAAGTACCTTGCGCGCCCTCAAGGGTTATTGAGACCTGCGTGCCTTGTCCTTTGTTGAGGCTTGCGCGACAGTATTGAGGAAGAGAGGCCGCGGCTCATACCTTGTGCAGCTGTTGGAGAAGAAGTTGGCCGCGGCTCAAGCAGACCCTTGCGCGCCTCCTTTGGCATTCAGGTGGAATAGAAGAAGAAGGCTCATACCTTGTGCTTGCGTGAAAAGTAAAGGAAGAACACCCTACGGGCAGTAGGTGTGCAAAGCAAGAAGACCCGAGGCACAGTGCCTTGTGTGTGCAAGAAGTGGAGTGAAGGCCAAAGACACACCTACGGGTAGTGTATGTGCAAAACAAGAAGACCACACCTAAGTTGTGTGTGTGTGTCTAAGTATATGAAGAAGGCCAAGCCTTGTGTGTGCACACTTCGAAGAACAAACTAAAAGAACACTAAAGTGAGTGTGTGCAACAAGAAGAGGAGAATAGGCCAAGTCTAAAGTGTGTGCAAAGTGAAACAAGTGTGTGCAAAAAGACAACAAGGCCGAACCTTAGTGTGTGTGCAAAACAAAGTGTGTACACACTAAGAAGAAGAGAAGACATCCACACTAAAGTAGAACACACTCTAAGTGTGTAAAAAAATTGAATTAAGTGTGTGAAGATTGTGAAGAAGGTGTGTGCTATAATTGACTACACCCTTTGTGGGTTTATTGCACCAAGAGGAGAAAGAAGAGGAGTGCATGCATGCATGCATGCACGTGCACACGTGAACAAAGATAAATCTGCTTGTGTGCATTTGAGTTGACCAAGACCAGAGGATCTTGAAGAATTTGAGAAGGCCATGCAGTCAGTGCATGAAGATGCAGAGTTTCCATGCACTCAGTGCATGAAGTAGAGTTGAACTGAGACTGGACCAGACTGAAGTTAAAGATATCAGTTGTCTGAGTATTCAGTAGCTGGAGAGAAGCCAGGTCATCCTTAGAAGAAGGAGATAAAGCCTGAGCAAGACGAGAAGACCTGATCATCACAAGTGATCAGAGGTACAGAGCAAGGCCAGCAGCCTTTATCCCAGGCTGCTGAGGATACTTGAAGAGCTGAACAAGAAGAAGAGCTACTCGTGTGACTCGAGGAGCCAGGAGAAGACCCCTGTGAGACTCAGGGTGGAAGAAGTCTTCAGTGGGATTCTGGAGCAGGCCAGTGGGACTCTGGTAACACTGTGGGACGTAGTATAAAGACCCTCCTGTGGGACTCAGGAGAGATACGGTGGGAAGCTGTATCGACTATTGTAATACTAACAGATTATAATGGGAGAATCCATGCTGGGAGAGCATGTCAAGGATGTAGGCCTTTGGTGCCGAACCTTGTAAATCCTTGTGTCCTGTGCCTTTTCATTACTGCATTATCCGGGAAAGGTTGAGAGACATAAGAAGAGTGGATCGAGGCTTTAACCAGCCATAGAGGTTTAATTGATAAGGAATCAATTAGTAAAAAGTTTTAAGGGATCACTGATTCACCCCCTCCCCCTCTCAGTGATTCACACTGATCTGGGCACTACAATTGGTATCAGAGGGAGGTTACCTCTAAAAGATCCAAGGGAGTCTTTATGAAGTGCAGATTTGAGGAAATGAGTGACCAGCCTCAAATGGAGATATCTGCCAAGACTCAGAAAAATAGAAAGAAGAAACAGGCCAAGAAGATGAAGAAAGCCTGTCCTAGCTGTGATGAAGTTGAAACAATGAATGATCTTCAGAGTGCACACAAATATCTTCAGAAGACAGTTCCCATGGAAGTGGCAAAGTGTATAGCTACAGGCATCCATGATCTTCATGATGAAAAATCACAGTTAGAAGAAGAAGCCAATGCTATGGAAGATCAGCTGGCTAAAAGGGTTGGCATAACCAACACTCTCAGAAAGCTGGTGAAGGCTAAAGATGAAACAGTATCTCTTTGCAATGAAAGATATGAAGACACTACTGAAGAATTGCAAAGAAGCCTTTCTGAGAAAGATTTCTTTAAAGTAATGGTCAAAGAAGTTTTCCATGCACTTGAAAAATTGCACAAAGTGTCAATGAATGTCAGAGATGCTCAACTCGAAGACAAAGTCAAGATAGTGAAGGAGCTTGACAATTCATTGCTAGAATTGAAGACAGTGCATGATGACCAGATGAATCAGCTGAAAGAGAGTTGGGAAGGAAAGCTAAGAGCTGTTGAGGATGAGAAGAACTCCCTTAACATGAAGTGCTTAGAACTAGAGGTGATATTGACAAATCTGCAATCACCCAAAGCTGAAGCCTCCCAGTCAGCTGAAAGAAGAAATGTTGCTACTCAAGTGAGCATTGAGCAGGATGATTCTAAGAGAAAGACATCCTCTAATAAAAGGGCAACAACTTCTAAAAAGAAGGTACCATCCATACCATCTTGTACTGATGCTTCTAATTGTGTTTCCACAAAAAGTGCAGGATGGAAGAATAATTCCAAACAAGTATGGATGAAGACAATGAAAAAAGAGAGATCTCCTGAAACAGCACAACAGGTCAAGAAAAGTACCCTACAATCAGAAGGACTGAAGAGGTCAAGATTCGTGGGACAATGTTGGTGTTGTAACAAGTATGGGCATTGTGCAAAGGATTGTTGGTACAATCCACTGAATGCCAAAGCACAGAGGAAGCCCATGCCAAGGGGGAGCAAGCCAGAAGGAAGGAAGCAACATCCACAGGTCCAGAGACATCTGTTTACTGCAAATAGATTTGGATTACTTGACAACATCTGGGATGATTGAAAAAGTGGTCAAAAAGATACATGTCAGTCTCCAACTGTATCCAGAGCTCAAAAGAAGAAAAGATCACAGAACCTGGCTAAGAGAGATTCCTTGGGAAGCAAGAAGAAAGTAGAAAATGCTCCCAAGAAGTGTTTTAGAAATGAAGAGAAGTCCTTGGAGTCTGAGTCCAAGAAGGGTGATGCATCCAGAAGGACCACCAAGAAATGCTTCTACTGTGGGAAGAAAGGACATACCATGGATCTTTGCAAACAAGCCATGGAAATTAATAGAAGCCAACTGAACTCAAACAGACAATCAATCCAGAAGAAGCAGAAGGGATTGGTTGAAAATAAGTTGCCTAAGAAAGGTGGCTTAACAGTATCAAAAGAACCATGTGGAATTTCCAAAACTGAGTCCTCACTTCCAAAGGACTTATTAGTCATATGGCCTAATCAGTTGCAACTTGCCAAAGATCTGCAGAGAGCTGAAGATGAAGTTCTGGAAATTGCTAAGGCAAAAGGGAAGAAGAAGATTTCACATGAAGATGTGTTAAGATCCACACCAGCACAAACATCAAAGAAGATCAGATGTGCAAGTGTGAAGAATTGTGAAAATGGGACATCTCGGTTGAGAGAATCTTCTCAACCTTGTTGTTCACATTGATGAACCAAGGAGGTTCCATCTTATTCCCTTATACTATTGGCATATACATGTGCTAACATTGCAGGGAATTGAAGATGATGATCATTCTCATCTGGAGGATGATTTGGACAGAACGGAGTGCACCCCTTGAGGGGGAGCAAATCTGAAGAAGATGATGTTCTGAGATTAATATCATCTTAAGAAAATGGATGAATGGGGGAGCTTTATCATTGCACTGAACTTTCTAATGAGTTTTGTGAAGTATGTGCAGGATTTAGCAATTCATTGTTATATCTGAAAAATTTCAAACCCCCAAGCATGATCTCACATGTGTAGAGAATTGTGGACAACATTGAAAAATCTTGGTTATATCACTCTTGTTTTCTACACCGGGTTAGCCCAAGTAGACTTAGAGTTGATTTACTAAAGGTTCTTTGCTAAAGAGAACATGTGACATCATCCCTCTCTCAGTGTTTTTCAAGAAAATACTTTTCAAAGGGAGGAAGAGATTTTTGAAAGAAAACCATACCACACCTTTGCATTTGATTGCCAATAAGGGGGAGAAAATATTGGCACACATATTGACCCATTCATATGTGCTGAAGGAGTGTATTGACAACAAATACAAAGGGGGAGATTGAAGTGCACTGTGTTGCATTTGTTGTCAATGAGGCATGAAGTTGTCTTGGAATGAATGGAAGTCAAGGAGTTTCAATATGTGAATGACAAAGAATGTGATGGTGATGGTGATGAAGGAGAATGGCCATGGTACTAAGATGCATGTCACTTAGGAGATTCACTAAGTGACATAGGAGATTATGGTTGAAACATTCTCCATGAACATCTGACGATTGCTGAGTTGCTCTTTAAGTTCATAGAACTTGTATCCTGACGATACAAAGTCACAACATTGATTGAAGACCATGCATTGTCTTCACAATGCATGAGGAGTTGAAAGAAGTTCCATCCACAACTACTAAGTGGATGATGTGCATTAAAGAAGTCCATGTACTAACTCTTAGTGCATGTGAATTGGAAGTGATCCAATTGATCTCTAATTGGATCAATGAAGCACATTGAAGAAATCTTTGATTCAGGAGCATCGGTTGATGGAAGAACCTTCAAGAATTCCATTCTTAAATGATGATTATATGTTGAAGAAGGATGATGAATTCTAATGAAGAAGAAGAAATAAAGAAGAGGAAGAATGGCTTAGAAGAAGAGTTGTGGCATTTGGCATTTGAACTTGGTCACTTTTTTTTTAACAAAGTACTTGTTCTATACTTGCAAAAAATTAGCCACCAAGGGCCAGCCTTAAGGGTTCGACCCCCAAGGCACATGTGGGCCTAAGGCGCCACGCCCAAGGGGGGATCCCATGTGGCCAGCCCGAGAGGCAGAGGGGGCCGTGTGTAAGCCCCGGAGGGCACGCGGTGGTGAAACCCGCGCACCCAGAGAGTATAGTGGGCGCTAGGAGCGCGCCCGCAGGAGCAAGAGTGGGCGCAGAGCGCGCCCGCAGGGAGAACACGGTGCGGGGCGGCACCGTGGAGGGAGAGGTTCAATTGCGGAGTAGCGGGCAGCGCCAGGGTTATAAGCCGCGGAAAAACCGCGCCCCGTTTCGATGTGGGACGCGGAAAAATCTCCAGGAGCGCATCCTGGCCGTCCGAGTGATCGCGCGGATGATCTCTGCCGCTCATCGCATCCCGCACGCGATGATCTGATCGCGGCCGTCCGAAGATCTGATCCGATGGCTAAGAGACCGTCCTCTTCCTCGAGCTCAGCCGAAGGCTTCCCGCGTACCTCCGTCGAACCAGGAGCAACCCGACGATGGTTTTTGAACTCCCGGCCACCTCTGAGTAAACCGAAGCCACCCTCGTGCTCGTCTGGACATAACGAACAGGATCATGCCTAAAAATGACCATGCATGCAATGTTTGGAGGATTTCGGTTGAGGCCGAGGCAAGAGAAGCTGCCGAGGCCACGTGGTTGGTGTTTTTGCATGGGATGAGCCTAAACTGAAGGCTGTGCATGCGTTATGAGTCGCATGCACGTAGAGGAACAAAAAATAAAGGGAGCCCGTGTGAAACCGAGAATAAAAAAACAAGATTTGGAAATATATTTGAAGATCCGAAGATCTCGGGAGTTTGAAGTTATTTCACGCGGATAGAACCGCCTCTCCTCTGCCTATATAAATGAGGCCGAGCCCTCGAGAATGCTTGCTGAAAAACTTGAAAGAAGTCCCGTGAGTGTGCCTCTGTGCCTCACGAAGTTTGGAGCTCCGCGCAACCCACTTGCGCGACGAAGCAGCCTGAAGCCACCCTTGGCTTCGTGAAGTCCCTTTTGTGCATATTTGCGCAAAAGAAGTTGGAGGAGACCCTGTGCGCATCCCTTGCGCGACAGGAAGGACCCGAGGCCGCAAGTACCTTGCGCGCCCTCAAGGGTTGTTGAGACCTGCGTGCCTTGTCCTTTGTTGAGGCTTGCGCGGCAGTATTGAGGAAGAGAGGCCGCGGCTCATACCTTGTGCAGCTGTTGGAGAAGAAGTTGGCCGCGGATCAAGCAGACCCTTGCGCGCCTCCTTTGGCATTCAGGTGGAATAGAAGAAGAAGGCTCATACCTTGTGCTTGTGTGAAAAGTAAAGGAAGAACACCCTACGGGCAGTAGGTGTGCAAAGCAAGAAGACCCGAGGCACAGTGCCTTATGTGTGCAAGAAGTGGAGTGAAGGCCAAAGACACACCTACGGGTAGTGTATGTGCAAAACAAGAAGACCACACCTAAGTTGTGTGTGTGTGTCTAAGTATATGAAGAAGGCCGAGCCTTGTGTGTGCACACTTCTAAGAACAAACTAAAAGAACACTAAAGTGAGTGTGTGCAATAAGAAGAGGAGAATAGGCCAAGTCTAAAGTGTGTGCAAAGTGAAACAAGTGTGTGCAAAAAGACAACAAGGCCGAACCTTAGTGTGTGTGCAAAACAAAGTGTGTACACACTAAGAAGAAGAGAAGACATCCACACTAAAGTAGAACACACTCTAAGTGTGTAAAAAAATTGAATTAAGTGTGTGAAGATTGTGAAGAAGGTGTGTGCTATAATTGACTACACCCTTTGTGGGTTTATTGCACCAAGAGGAGAAAGAAGAGGAGTGCATGCATGCATGCATGCACGTGCACACGTGAACAAAGATAAATCTGCTTGTGTGCATTTGAGTTGACCAAGACCAGAGGATCTTGAAGAATTTGAGAAGGCCATGAAGTCAGTGCATGAAGATGCAGAGTTGCCATGCACTCAGTGCATGAAGTAGAGTTGAACTGAGACTGGAACAGACTGAAGTTAAAGATATCAGTTGTCTGAGTATTCAGTAGCTGGAGAGAAGCCAAGTCATCCTTAGAAGAAGGAGATAAAGCCTGAGCAAGACGAGAAGACCTGATCATCACAAGTGATCAGAGGTACAGAGCAAGGCCAGCAGCCTTTATCCCAGGCTGCTGAGGATACTTGAAGAGCTGAACAAGAAGAAGAGCTACTCGTGTGACTCGAGGAGCCAGGAGAAGACCCCTGTGAGACTCAGGTTGGAAGAAGTCTTCAGTGGGATTCTGGAGCAGGCCAGTGGGACTCTGGTAACACTGTGGGACGCAGTATAAAGACCCTCCTGTGGGACTCAGGAGAGATACGGTGGGAAGCTGTATCGACCATTGTAATACTAACAGATTATAATGGGAGAATCCATGCTGGGAGAGCATGGCAAGGATGTAGGCCTTTGGTGCCGAACCTTGTAAATCCTTGTGTCCTGTGCCTTTTCATTACTGCATTATCCGGGAAAGGTTGAGAGACATAAGAAGAGTGGATCGAGGCTTTAACCAGCCATAGAGGTTTAATTGATAAGGAATCAATTAGTAAAAAGTTTTAAGGGATCACTGATTCACCCCCTCCCCCTCTCAGTGATTCACACTGATCTGGGCACTACAGTAAGTACAGACACTTACTATCAATGCTGCAACCTCTGGATCATTGCGATCACGAGTCCTTATCCACACCGACATTTTATCAGTTGCTGCACCTTTCCCTCGCAACTGTATATTAAAAGAATATAAACACAAAACCATATTAATTAATAAATTAATAAATTAATAATATATACCTCATGTCGGATCTGAGACACGCGACGAGTCCCGAGCCTGTGAGCTGGTCCCTGCAACGCTCGATTCTCCGAATGGCGTGTTGACACCTCCTACATTCAATTCATTCAAATTTCAAACAAATCACATATTCTTGAAAATATATATACAGAAAAATAATTAATATAAAAACTGCAACACCCTCAGTAGACCAATATGCAACCAAGTCACGCCACTGAGCCAGGAGGACACCTCTCGGGACTTTTTCCAAAATGTCAAGGGCACCCACATTTGGTACCCAGTGGTCCCTCTTCACTTTGCCTTTATAATCTTTCCACATCTTACGGCATTTGCTCATACACACGGGCCGAAACTCTTCAGGGCATACTTTCAAATTTTTCTATAAAGAAAATAATCAAACATATTAGTTTTCTTTATAAATAGAAAATAAAGTAAAATTATTTTCTTACCTGAACCTCCCTCCATAGACGATCTAATGTGTCCTGAGGGATAGAAGCCCAATCACGCGTGGTCAATGGAAATCGATGTGAGTCACGTATGATATGACCCAGCTGATGAATAAATGCCGGGGCATTCGGTCCCATGGGATGAAATACCTCATCAAATGAAACATCTATCGTCGTGTCGGAATTCCATGATAATATGCCACGACCAGGGCCTCTCCTGTGAGAGGAAGAAGCAGCCGAGTCTGATCCTGTTGAAAACAATTTTATATATAAATTGACAAATGATATATATATATATATATGTCAATTACATAAAAAATATAGACAATGACATTCAAACATACCTCGACCCTGAGACGTAGATGCCTCAGATGGATGATGTGGATCTTCTGCCTCTTCCCCTGACATGTCTGCAGTCATAGAAAATATCAGTAATGAGTCCAAAGTGTTTAAAAGATAAATTGGATTGTTCTTAATAAATCAAACTTGTACAACTGTTAATCAAACAAAAAATGGATTGAATAATTAGTTGTGAATGAATTTTAAAAAATCAAAAAGTTAATCAACCTAAATATTTATGACTTAATTAACTTACAAAAGTGAGGATTAAAACTTATAAGGATTTATAAAATGATTAGATAATTTATGATATCCTAGGACATTCTACTGAATAGCGGGAAAACAATTATACCTTTCATTAAGCATGCAAATCGACCGTTTCTCCTTCAACAGCCGCTCTGACCCAATAAATATCTTCTTCACGTTGAACTACGGTATGTTGATCAAGTTGTTGGTAAACAAACGGAACAGTCTCGGGTTCATATTCTTCAAATAAAAACACTCCTCGCCGAGACATTTTGACAACAACTTGCCAACTTGGATCCGAAGGAAAAGTAACGAAGAATACTTGTTCCGCTTGTGATGTCAAAATGAAAGGTTCATTCTCAAATCGTTCATTATTTCTGTATAACATATAGTTAAAATTCACCAATGAAAACTGATATTGATCGACTTTACATCCACGCACTGGATCAACCCAATTACACTTTAACAATATGTAATTCAAACCGTGTGTGTATACAACTTCAATGATGTCTATCAATTGACCATAGTAATAACCAGAATCGACAAAGGGACAACCGATGCCACTGTTTTGTGTTGCTCATTTTTCGTCAACATCTTTAATGCGAAATCGAAAACCATTAGCATCAATAGCTTTATAACGACGAGCCGTTATAGATGGACCCTCAGCCAGTTGGATAAATACTTCAGGTAGCGTGGGGTCCCCTAACTCCCTCATCTTACGAACCTACATAATTTATAAAAATCAATACTGATATATGCAGAAAGAATTAGTTTAATACTTCACTCATAATGAAAATCAATTTATACATACATAATCCTTGAACCAATCATGAAATGCCGCATAATGAGATTGTTGAATTTGCAACTCAGTCGCACGATGCATCTCTTCTTTTATCTCATTAATGTGTTTCCTGCAAATGATTACGTGATGTTTAAAAGATCAACTTATGCAAACAAAACATGTAAAAGTTATACAAGCACATTGATAAGATACTTACTGCATTAATGGTGCAACTGATGGAGTATTGAACAAGATATATCGATGTGCTTGTATCCACTCGATGTTGTCCATATCAAATGTGGTTCCTTCTCCAACTGGACCATCATGAATCCGAGAGGGATTATCTAATTTTGTTTCAACATCCGTAAGATATTCTGCACAAAAGGTAGTACACTCATCCATCAAATAACCATTGGCTATTGATGCCTCTGGACGAGCTCTGTTGCGTACAAATATTTTCAATGTACTCAAATACCGTTCAATAGGATACATCCACCTGAATTGCACTGGACCAGCAGCCATTACTTCATCAGTTAGGTGCACTGTCAAGTGGACCATAACATCGAAAAATGAGGGGGGGAAAAGTTTCTCAAAGTGACAAAGCGTAAGTACAATTCGGTCCTGCAAACTTTTTAAATCACTCATTCGTTGATTTCTTAAACAAAGCTGTCTAAAAAATTACTCATCTCAATCAAGGGATGAACAACATTGGGGGATAAACAATCAAAAATTGCGATTGGAATCAACTGCTGAAGTAATATGTGATTGTCATGACTTTTCAACCCTTGCAATGCCTTGCTCGTCAGATTCACACACTTTGAAATATTAGAAGAGTAACCATCAGGCACCTTGACCATCTTCAAAATGGAAAGAAATGTCTCTTTCTCCTCTGTAGTCATCGAATACTATGCAGCAGGCATATATGCCTTGTTTCCCTCAGCTAACTGTAAATGCAACTGTTTCCTTAAACCCATTTCTTCCAAATCACAGTGTGCATTAACATGGTCCTTTGACTTTCCACGGACACCTAAAATGGTCCACAATATGTTATCACAAACATTTTTTTCAATGTGCATGACATCCAAATTATGCCTCAACATGTTAGTTTTCCAATACGGAAGACTATAAAAAATAATTTTCTTTTTCCAATTGTGACTGCGCTGCCTACCCGAAGCACGAATATTACGTACTGGAGGAGCCACCAAATCTTGAATTTCATATACCGTGCAGATGTTTTCTTCCTCAATCTGCGATAACATTTCGACTCCTGTCATGATCTTTGGTGCTGGGCTGAACTCTCTAGAACCATCAAATGCCACTCTGTCCTTTCTGAACCTGTTCTGGGGAGGGAGAAAACGCCTGTGACCCATGTATGCCCATTTTTTGGAATGTTTAAGCCATACAGATTTTTTACTTTTATTGCAACAAGGGAAAGCAAATTCCCCTTTCATACTCCAGCCTGATAAATTTTCATAAGCTGGGAAGTCATTGATTGTCCACAATAAAGCAGCATGCAGTTTGAACATTTCATTCGTTTCGCAGTCATAAGTCATCACACCATCGCCCCAAAATTCATTCAACTCATCAATCAATGGCTGAAGGTAAACATCAATCTTATCCCCCTGACTTTTAGGTCCATCAATAAGAGTGGAAAGTAATATAAATTGTTGCTTCATACAAAGCCACGAAGGAAGATTATATGGAACCAACACCACGGGCCATGTGCTATGAGTTGCACCAACCATAGACTTGAATGGATTGAAACCATCTGCTGCCAATCCCAATCGGACATTACGAACATCTTTAGAAAAGTCGGGATGTCTCTTATCAAAATCCTTCCATGCATGAGAGTCTGCCGGGTGGGTTAACATGTCACTTTCATGAACTCTTTCTGCATGCCATCTCATTAAATTAGAAACTTTAGATGACATAAAAAATCTTTTCAACCTCGGTTTAAGGGGAAAGTAACACATTTTCTTTACGGCAATCGGTTTCCCCTGTATCGCAATCTGACTTTGATGAGTCTTATTTCCCCTGTTCTCTTTCCACCTGGAAGCGCCACAAACCGTACAAATATCCAAATGAGCAGTTTCATTTCTAAACAACATACAGTTGTTTGCACATGCATCTATAGTCTCATATGTAAAACCTAAGTTCTCTGTCAACTTACGAGCATAGTAATACGACTCAGGAATCTTAGCGTCGACAGGAAGAACTTTTTTCAATAAAACCAAAAGCATGTCGAATGATGTGTCTGACCAATTATTCAAAGTCTTCAAATGAAACAACTCCACGATAAACGACAATTTATTGTAAGAAGTACATCCAGGATATAATTCTGTTTTCGCATCATCAAGTACTTCATAAAACCTCCTCGAATCACGATCTGCACCAGAGCGAAGATTTATCTCACCAGTCTCAAGATTCTGGATGTCAATGCCTTCAGGATCAAACCCACGTACCATTTCAGTAAGCATTTCATGCATTGGATCAGTCATCCTTGCATCAACATCCATCTGAGCTGCATCTGTATTTTGACAACGAACATATTCTTCTCCATGACGAGTCCAACTCTTATAATTTTTCAGAAATCCATTAAAGAAAAGGTGCTCCCTCACAGTATCTCATGTGAATTGATATCTGTTAGCACATTTTCTACATGGACAACTAATATAGTCACTTTCAAATCCTCTCGTGAAGTCAATAAACTGCATAATGCCATTGAAATATTCTCTAGACGTTCGATTTGGAAGATCAATCCAACTCTTATCCATAATAATATCTGTATAACAAACATTTACACAATACTTATTACATTTACATTTTTCAAATCAACTATATTCAAAATAAATATTAACCATTTGTTTATGAACCATTGATAAAATAATAATGTAACTGAAAGCTCATGTTACCTGATTGAGCTACAAACCTGAAAGGGAGGGGAGCCGAAGGCGGTGCTGCGAGGGAGAGGAGGCAGCGAAGGGGAGCCGGAGCCAAAGGCGGTGCGGCAAGGGAGGGGACGGGAGGCGGCGGCGGGGAGCTGGAGGAGAGGAGGCGGTGAGGGGACGGGGGACGGGCAGCGGGGGGGGGGGGGGGGGTGTCCGGGGTCGGGGGGGGGGGGGGAGGGGAGGCTGTCCAAGGTGCGGGGAGGGGTGTCCGGGGTGTCGGGGGCCTGTCAGGGGTGCGGGCAGGGGTGTTCGGGGTGCGGGGGTGTCCGGGGTGCGGGGGGGGGGGGGGGGGGCTGTCTGGGGTGCAGGGGGGGCTGTCGGGGGTGCGAGGTGGGGTGTCCGGGGTGCGGGGGGCCTGTCCGGGGTGCGGGGGGGCTGTCCGGGTTCGGAGGGGGGGTGTCCGAGTGC
The DNA here is from genome assembly GCA_963277665.1 of Viscum album. NCBI lineage: Eukaryota > Viridiplantae > Streptophyta > Magnoliopsida > Santalales > Viscaceae > Viscum > Viscum album. Next base: position 456,226,006 of record OY728133.1, on the reverse strand, counting down.
GGGGGGGGGGGGGGGGGGGGGGGCTGTCCGGGGTGCGGGGAGGCGTCCTGGGTACGGGGGGCGGTCCGGAGTGCGGGGGGGGGGGGGGGGGGGGGGCTGTCCGGGGTGCGGGGAGGCGTCCGGGGTGCGGGGGGCGGTCCGGAGTGCGCGGCGGGGGCTGTCCGGGGTCCGGGTGCCATTCGGGGTGGGGGGGGGGGAGGGCCGAGAGGCCGGAGGGCGGTGGCTGGAGGCCCGAGGGCGGAGGGCGACGGCCGGAGGGCAGGCGGTGAGGGAGGGCGGGCGGCGGGGGAGGCCGGGCGGCGGGGGAGGCCGGGCGGCGGGGGAGGGGAGGGCGGCGAGGGAGGGCGGTGAGGGAGGGAGGGGGTTAGGGCGGCGATCGGGAGATCGGGGTCGAGGGGGCGTGGGGGGGGGGGGGGGGCGCAGAAGCCCCCCGTTTTTTTTATGTAGGTTAGAGACCGCCATTGGCGGTCGCTATTGGTTAGCTATAGCGACCTCCAATGGCGGTCGCCCGAGTCTGGGGGGCTTCAATGCCACCTTTTCTAGTAGTGGCTGCTTTAGTAGGTCCTGAAGTGAAGCTTTTCATGTTGTTGGGGAATTACCAGGTGTGGGGGATGTACATCCAATATGTTTCCTCTAACGTTGGAGTGGTGACAATTAATGTTTCCCCATGTTGTTTTCTTCCTTTCTTGGGAACCTTTCATTTTTGAGATTCATATATCTTAGTAAATTATGAATTGTGACTTGGATAAGTTCATTGTTTGAGTATTTGTGATTGAAAACTTGTTATGCCTGTGGGTGGTTTCATTGATAATTACACTTAATTCAAAAACTTTCTAGTCAATTCCTTAATGGTGGGGAGATCCCTCTATTTTACATGTGTATCTACTTGTTTTTTTTGTTTAGAGTTGGTTAGGTGTGACTTGTGGAGTTGAAATATCACACCGGGTTTCATGGTTTCATTTGTTCTTAATTTTTTTTGGAGTCCTGGTTTTGTTCCACAAGTGGCTGAGTGACTTTCTTAGAGAAGAAAATGCTAATAGGTGAGAATTGTCACACCCCAACCCAAAACTTCTATTCTATTTATTTATTTATGGAATTATTCTATATTTTGATTGAGCAGGATTATGTTCTGGAAATTGAAGGGCCATAGTTTCTTTTTCTTATTCTTTTTAGCTATTTAAATAGTTAGACTGTATGGTTAGTAGTAACGATTTAGGTTCCTAGGTGGATCTATGATGTGGAATGCGACATGCACACAGTTTATTAAACCATACGACAAGCATGAAATTTGTATTTGTTAGTTTACGTTGATGAATGGAATGGTTTGATCATGGTTTGATCAACTGTGCATCTGACAAGGGGGTAACCGTGTTTGGGTTCCTATCTTAGATATTAGCCAATTCACTATTGGTGCATGGTTTGGTAAACCATGCATAAACCATACAGGCTGGTTAGTATTTTAAATTTTTTGTTTTTCTTTTGGTTTTGCCTTTTTTTTCATTACTCTATTTTATTTTTATTCCCCCTCCTTCCTTGTGTGTCTCACATGACATTTCTCCCTCCCTTATTCCATGGTCCTATGCCACCCCTATCTTTATGCTCCCTCTTTCGATAGAAAATCCACCATATTTCTTGTGGATTTGTGGTTGATTCTTCAAGTTAAGCCCTCCTCTTCCCTCATCCTCTCCTAGTTTAGTGTTTTTCCTATCCCCATCGCCCTCCTTGTTTGGATAAACCCTAGGGTATGGGTTAGAATTTTTTTTAGTATTTTCTTCTATTGTAATGGAATGCAATGGCCCTCATGGGTTGGATTTGGGCATGTTTTAGAATTCTCCACAAAAGCGAAGCATATCAGATCATTTATGTTTTCCCAACACCTTTTAAGGTTGGTTTCTTCTACCCTCTTGGGTTGTTAAAATTTCATTCGGGTTCTTTTGGTGATTTTGGGTTCCTAGTATTTTGGTAGTGCATCTTGGTCATCCTTAAAGCGTTTTTGATTCGCTAAAGTCAAATTCAACTTACATGCCTATGTATAGGTAGAAATATATATATATATATATATATATATCAATGTTCTGCCTTTATATATATATATTCACTTATGGAAAAGGTAATATATTTATTGTGTCTAGCTGTTCTTATAAATATATATGAAAAATGAATATGTATGTAAGCGTGAAGTGGTATATGAAAATATAATCATATATATAAGGACCCAATTGTATATATTTTTTCATGTGAATATGTACAAAGGGTCTAGGTTTCCTTATATATATGTGAAGTTTCATATGCATGAAAGAGGAAAAGGGAAGATTCAAGTTTACATTGTCAGAGCGCCCAGAGTTTGAGGTGGTTCCCTATGCATAATCCTTTAAAAGTGAAATCTATGACTTCTTAGTGTTTTTAAAATGACTTTTCTATTTTATATGAAATAAATATGATATATATATATATAATTGGTTATGGTTCATGGAAAGTGGATTTTCACTTGGTTCTTAAGCATTTTCTTAAGCTTTTAAAATGGGTTGCTTTTTTTAAGCATGGTTTCAAGCATGTTTTTAAATTTTTGGTGCCTTAGTTATTCAATTGGTCTTTTCAAATGGTTTTGGAACTCAAAGGCTTTGGGAATTGGTTTTTTATAAAGTGAAATTATTCCTTTTTAAATGACGAGGCTTGATTGGCACTCTTAAAGTGTTTTATAGAAGTGAAAAACCCCTCTTAAAGAATTCCCATTTTTATAGAATTATTATGAATGCATTAAATGTGTGATATATGATATGTGCATAGTGAAGAGGCTTGGGAATTGTTGCATGACTTGGAAGGGGGGATGAAATTAAAGAGGGAGATCAGTGGTGAGATGTTAGATGGGTTTTGGGTAAAGAATATGATATGTATGTATATGCTATCTTGATAAAAAATCACCACTATTTGGTATAGATCACATGGGAGCCCAAGTACCATGGTGGGAAGACTAGGTATAGTATTCTAGGTGGTCCAGCAGGGTCAAGGCCCAACTCCCTTAGTTGGATTGATGCTAAAACACTAACTAAACATTTGATGATGACTGGATACCACTATACTTTGGGATGTTATTCCCCTATAGTAGCTTGTGAACTTCGACATTGTGGGTTTTTGTATGTATTCATCACTGAGGTACAAGGATCCTAGGACCACCCTAACCCTCGATACCTAGGTATTTCCCATGGTGATTTCTATTGTTTACCTTTTTTTTCTATGGTACTTCTTTATTAAATGGTTAATGCACCATTTTCCTTTTGTGTCAAAACTAATAGAAATAATTTTTACTTACCCCTATTTTGGTGTGCTAGATATTAATCTTCCATTATGAAATGTTTTATATTTTTTATACTCATTTATTTAAGGTATTATAGAAAGTTTAATATCCCTTTAAATAGTTTTCAAAATAAAAATGGGAAATATTTTTGAAGGAAATTCATCATGATAATTTTATTAAAAATAAATGGAAAACCTTATTTTCAAATGGTTGTATTTTACAAATGGAATGAATTGGGTTTCTTTTTGAATATAATGCATAGGGAATAGTTTAATCAGGCATTCATACTGAGTTTTAATACCCACTTCTGTAGATTTTTCTTTTTTTAGCTTCTAGTGCTGGTTCAATATCGGACTTGGTCGCCATGGTGCGATGTTGGTTTCATGGTCGGTGGTGACCCACATAGTCACATGAAGCTATGTACTATTTTATCTTTTAGTTTATATTCATTTATTCTTCAACTATTTTTTGGGATAAATCATTCCAAATGATTTTATATTGATATCCGACAATAGTTTTCCACCCAGAAAGATCAAGAATCCCCTCAACCCTTTTCGTGGGCCGACTCAGATGAACAATTAGGGGTTGAATCTAGTTTTTTAGAGACAATAAAAATCATATTAGGAATAAAAATATTATAATCCATTTTTCACATATACAATCCCCCAAGTGAAACATAAATAAAATAGGGTTGATAAATCCACCATAATAAATTGTCTCTAAATTTAACTTATCATTAATTAAAGATTTAATCCAATCATTCCCAGGAATAAATCCATCAATGGGTGATAATTATCCATAAAAATATCTCCTATGTTCCCAAGACACATTCCAAAGGTCAAGGATAATTCACTATAGAAAATATGAAGGTTTTATGAGTATATAATATTTTCAATCTGGTTTATTGAAAACCATTATGTGTCAATGAAAAAGAGAACATGTTTTCACTGGTAAAATATTGATCCAAAAATAATTTTTTATTTTGAATTTTACGCACACAATGGAAAAATATTTCATAAATTAAATTCACACTAATATGAAATTCAACATGATATGTTTAAAAAAACCAATATTTCTTTCTTTAATTCTTCTAAAAATAACGAAAATTAACCATATAATGTAACATTCCTATTTTCAAATATTTTAATATATAGTAATTCACTATGAAAAGTTTTAAATAAACATATCATATATTTCCAATTAATTTTCTAGTAGCCATAAAAAATCTCCTTTCAAATCACACTAAAGAATCATAACATTTCCCACTAACCATAAAATGTTAAAAATAACCATGAAATATTTTTAAAGTTGTGTTACTAACAATTTCATTAGTCTCTATCTTCTTTAAAGCATAAAAACTTATTTACAAAAATTTTACCTTGAAACTAACCATAAAACATTTAATATCAATAATAGTGTGGTTTTTGTGTTAAATTAATTTTCTCTTAAAAAAATATTTTCTTCTCCTTTTTCCTTCTCCAATATCTCCAAATCCCACAAATTAAAATAATTAGAAAATTACAGGCCTCTATATTAGATACCTCTAAAATTATTTTTGCACTTTGAAATCCCAAGACATATAACTTCAAAAAAGATGGAAATTTATCAAATGATTAAACTAACACATTACTTTACCATAAAATTATTTTTATCCTAAAAAATCATAAAAACATTGAACTTAAATAAAAATAATTTAATTTATAAAAAAAAAATTTGTCACATTAGATACCATTAAAATTATTTTCCCCCTCTAAAAAATCCCACCATATAATTTAAATTAAAAGATTTAAAAATCATATTTATATTTTTATTCAAACTCTCACTTAATTTTATTAGGAACATGGTTCAAAAAAACATAGGATATTGAATATTCATATACAACTCCCTACTCCAAATAAATTTCCTATAATCCATTATTCGTGCATAGATTATTTACCAAAGGAATTATTTTTCCACACAATGAGTTCCATTGATTGTCATTCATATTGAAATTATTAAAAAGATACTTTTAATTCTAGGAATCATGGAAAACATCATGAATCCACTTTTACATGGGTGTAATTTGTAACTAATATTCCATCTCACAAATGCATTCCAATACCTTAGAAGGATTGATTAACCTTAGAGAAAATTTACTTCCTCTACTAAATTCATTATCCTTGACAAGGTGAAACCTTAAATAAAATATGATCACTAATATAAAACTATAATGAAGATATTATCCAATTTAAATATAATTTTTAATGATTATTTATAGTATTTATCCACTGTTGAATCATTTTAACCATTTATATTATATCCAACACTAAATCCAATCTAATAACCACTGTCTTACTAGTATCAATCTAACATAAAGGTGACCGAAAAGACACCTATATAATGATTCAATTTTTTTCCATACTAATGGATGAGTGATAAATATTATTATTAGAAATATCAACCAGGGGTATACTATTAGTCCAAGATCCTATAAAGTATAGAATGAAATATCTATACATATCTTTTAAGGTTTGAATCATCAATGTGATTTTACCATCTATCTGCAAGTGAAATGATATGTGACAGAACAAATAGTTACCAAAATCATGTTTTAATCCCGTCTAAATATGTGGGGTATACCAAGGATCATGATATGAAATAATATACATCATAACTCATTTATTTTTCATTATCTCTACCATATAAATCCTTGAGAAAATATCTATGAATCTTAACTCCTTAATAAGATAAAATATTCTATTTTTATCAAATCATAAAAAATATTTGAGATAGAATTATTCCCTATAATTTCACGAGGAAAGAAAATATCAAAGTCTATAGATAAGTATTCTAATCCTCACCATGGAATATTTAAAGTTTATAATAATATTTCATAATATAGTTTTCAACTTTCATATATTGGCATGTAAAACATGTAGATACAAACTTAGCCACTAACTTATTTATCTCATTCTAAAAAAATACTTCTTTAAAGAATTATACATTATATAAATGCATTGATACACTACTAAAGGATATTTATAGAACTCACATAAAACCATTTTTCACATGTTCTTAGGATAATAAAAAATTATACGGTAAAACACCCAATATTAATCATCCACCATCCATATATCAAGAGAATCTATGTTAATTATAAGATCTCTCCACACCTCCTCCTCAGGGTATCCAAACTAGGGATATATAAATAATTTGAATAAAGGATAGTGAATTTTTATTTAATATAGTAATCCTCTATCAACTTATATTTATCACCTACTTTCAAATAAATGTCACAATAATTATTTCTATTTAATGTGTAAGATACTATATTACCTTTATCTAGAGTATAATAAGTTTAAAAAACATAAATAAATTCCACCTATATTAACTATAGAAGGTTAAAATTTCTTTAATAAAATATATAATATAAACTATTGACACTTTAGAGGACTAAAAATCATTATCCAAGTAACTAAAATCACAAAAATTTTAAAGAAAACATAACGAATACAAGATCAATGTCTTGGGTATAATAGTTATGTTCACAACATCATAAAATCTTACACCTATATGACATGACTAATATCTATTGTATCAATACAAATCCTAATTCAATATGAGGAGCATCATAGTAAAAAAAACCTCCTTCCTCTAGTTATAAAAGAACAATTACACTAATCAACTTCTAATTTTTATACTAAAATGTTGTCAGAGATTACATAATTCATAACTCCCAATGGATCATTGGAGAGGGGAGGGGAGCATCCGTTTATAGCATGAAAACTGGGCTGGAAACGTGATCGGCTTCCCTGGTTGCCTCACTCCCAACATCAGCTTCAAGGAGGAAAGCCTCCACCCTCAGTTCATCAGGCTGGTTCTGGATACAGAACAACAAGAGGCCTATGATATGATCATCTTCAACTTGGAGGCGGACATGTGCGTGTTCACCCCTTCATCTTCAGGGCTCTTCACCACGAAGGATTTCATACGGTTGACCACCTCCCAGCCCCAAGTTGATAGGTGGCATGCGATCATATGGTGTACAAAAATACCCATGAAATACGGATTCTTAATCTGTAGGATCAGGAACCAAGCCATCCCGTCGGATGACAACCTTAAAAAATTAGGGATCAAGATAGCCTCAAGATGCCATTGCTGCAACAGCAGCCACAAGGAGACCACACACCACCTATTCTTTAATGGTGGATGGGATCATGAACTATGGAGTTTATTCGGTGGTTTCACAGCATACCAGGACGGGGACATTCATGATGATTCCTTTGTTGAGCGCTGGTATAGGGGAGCGGATAGTGCAGGACCAGAAAGAATGGCGAGGACCATAATTCTCAATGCAGGATGTTGGAGTTTATGGAAGGCCAGGAACCATGCAAGATATGAGGGGACTAGGTCTAATGAGAGATCAATCATTGTGCGTACAAGGAACCTAGTAGCCGACTGGGTCACCCACATGAGCAGCTGGAGAGATTCACCCTCGCTCCAGCTCATGCACGATGTTTTGCCTACCCCTCATCCCACGCAGCAGGGCCATTGGGTACGCTAGATACCCCCGATGGATGTCCTCAAGTTGAATACTGATGGATCCAACTCCTTGGGTATCATACGAGGAGGCGGTGTAGTGAGGGACTACACATGAAGTACGGTTCTGGACTTCATGGACCACTACGGGAGGGGGAACTCGTTACAAGCCGAGGCCAATGCAATCCTAACTGGGCTCACTCTTTGCATACAAAAGCAGGTCCGTCTCTCTCAGGTGGAGACTGACTCAATAACCATTCACAATTCCTTTCTTGGAGTAGGACCCACACCTTGGTTGATAGCTTACATCATTAGAAGGTGCAAGATGCTCTTATCCAACAATATTAAAGTCACCCATACCTGGCGAGAGGGGAACAAAGTAGCAGACCACCTTGATTCTCAGTCAAGATAAGCTTTTGAGGTCACATGTCTCCATAACATTTCTTGTTTTAAACCCGAGGGGGTGAACTTGATTAAAGGGGATGCCCTTGGCCTGCATTACTTCAGACGTCCTTAGATGACTGCCGCTTCTTGTCCCTTGTCCTCTGCCCTTGCCTTTGTCCTAGGCTTTGGCTGTTTCTTACGAAAATTAAAATATACAATGAATGATGATGATGATAATACTTATTATTTAAATATGTTAAGGTAATTTTAATCATTGAATGAATCAGACATAAAAATCCTATAATATTTTGAAAGAATCAAACATTAAAAAATTCTACCATGAGGCTTAAAAAATCTTCCACTTAGTCCATGTCTAAAAATAAAATAAAATTATAATCTTTTAATGTTATAAAATATTGAATTTTTATTTGATGATACTTATCACCAAATAAATTCACCTGATTTTATTTCACATCAATGAAAATAACCCTATGTTTATAAAAATATATAAATCCTTGCCCATAGTATAACTAATTCATAACTTGGATGACATTTTATTCTTATATCTATAGAAATATCAACTCCTAAGTAGATTTATATCTTCCCATCCCCATATTACACCTATGATTTTTTTATCATCCTAGTCTATCCTCCCATGGGTTAGATAAAACTAAGGGTCAATTAAAATTTTCCACATTCAGTACAAATACATAAACTAATAAAGGAGTGATAATAGAATAAGAATATCTAGAATTTATCAATAAAAATTTAAAATTAGAAAAAAGCAAAATAGTACTTTAGAAAACCTTATCCCCCTCCAGGGAATTTACCTCCATCACATGAAGTTACCCATGACTAAAGAATCCACCTCATCACCCTTAATATCCACCATAACATTTTCATAGCTCATATTGAAATGCTTAAGGACAAGGAACATCATTAAACCATATTTCCCCTATATAACCCTCCGTAGGTAGTCTAATGAGATATATATTATTATATATATATATATATATATCCAAATAGATATGTTACACCCCCTATTTAAGAATTTTATTTGTTTTTAATGTATTTCTAATCTATGAGGATATTGGGGTTGGTTTTGGGAAGTTTTGGATGTGTTTTAAGAGTCTTTTTGAGGGGTTTTGATGGGTGAATAATTTGGATAAATCATTCATGATTCACAAGTAAACTATGAATTGAGAAATAAGGATTATAAGAAGTTGTAAAGTTTTTTCAAATCATTTCTAGATACATTTATTGGGGAAGTTTTTGGGTAGTGGTGATTTTTATGATTGATTCATAGTTTAAAAAATAATGAAAAAAATCATATAGCCCCATGTTTCGAGTATTAACAAACATACAGTTGGCACATGGTTTCAAAAAAAATCTATCTAAACCATAAATGAACTTTAAAATACCATTAAAATTATATTATTAACCTTATTCCCCCACCAAAAGAACATTTTACCTGGATTTATTGGGTTCTCAAACCTTAGGGCTCCCTTTGGCGATCTTGGTAGTTTTCTTCACTCTAAAGCTCAATATTTTTGAATCATGGAGTTTTTTACTAATAATTGAAGTTGAGGCTTATTTATATCATTATATTCTCTTATATTCTTTTTTTTATTTTTTATAAACTCTATTACTAAGCTATCATGATCATATATATTGTTTAATTTGTGTTCTGATGGGGATTTTTTATGAACAATCCTAAGAGGGTTGTGGGGATCCGAATCTCTGAGAATGTGGTGTGGTTTCTTCTCAAAAACCTTGTTTAAGGTAGTTTTATTCTCTTATATTCACTCATGTAAAGATATTAAAGGTTTTAAAAAAATTAATTCTTGTGATCATATATGCTAAATGATTTTTATGATATTGGTTGTGTAATTTCTAAGTGTAAAAAAGGGTTTAAGAAAAGGTTGTGGGTGAAACCCGAAAAGTGTTTAATGAAAATTTTAAATGTTTAAATGGAATTTAAAAGAGTGAATTTTTTAGTGACTGGGCTTGGAATTCACGTGAGTTCATGATGTATATATATAGGTCCTTATTTTTTAAGACTTGGTTATCAGTGTTGAAATGAGGCACATGGATTGTACCACCATGTGATGACTTTGGTAAGGGGGGATGAGTTTCCACTCATGATTTTGGGCTATTTAGTTAGTCCTACATTTATGAACGATTAATTGGACTGGTGTAATGGATCCTAGAGTGAATTAGATGTGTGTTATTTGGGTGAGTGAGTTTATGGTATGGGTGTGTGAGTTGTTGTGTGGGTGTAATTGTGAAAATAAAAGGTTAAAAAAGTGTAGTGTGTGTCATTTATATGGTTTATATTTAATTTTTTTACATGAATTGAGCTTATCTATTATCTTATATAAAATTTAAGAAAACTTTAATTTTCTTAAGTGACATGTTTTGGATTTCTTAGGAGTTTTCCTACTGGGTTTGTATACTCACTCCAATATATGCATTTTGGTGTGTATATAAACCTTATTCATCATGATATAGGTAAGGGTAAGTCCTATTAATTAACTAGTAGGCCATATTGATGTTGTTTCCTTTAGTGATGGGAGTAAGAAAATATTGGTAGTGATTGTGTAGAGTTTGGTTTAGTGCCATGTTTGGAAACTTTGTCTTTCCTTTAGACTTGTATGGTCTTATAGAGTAATTTGGAGATATTGTTGGTCGAAAATATTGTTGTGTACTAGTATTATTATATTATTAGAGTATTTTCTCGTTTTTACTCATACAACTTATTTGAAAATGCTATATATAACCTCTTTCTACATAAATTTATGTTCGAAGTGTGGTACACGTATGAAAAGTTTTATTAAATAATTTTTGGCATATTATCATCCCATTATTGTGGGTTTAACAATGAGAGTTGTGTATCATGAATTAGTAAATAGGCTTACCACTATAATTTAATCATTTATATGATATTTATTATACATTGTTTTGTAATTTTTACATGATGACTATGTTTTTGTGTTGATGTATATTTGGAAACTTATAACTAGAGTACTTTGAGATGATTATGTTTTAATTTTGATAAAGTTTTATATGATTTTAAAAATTTGACACCAGTTAAAACAACAAAAAACCAATAAAAAGGTGCTGCTAAGAATATGGATTGACCTAAACCACAAGTGAATCAATATCTTATAAGAAGAATGGTGAAATTTTTTAGGTAGTGGAAATATGGAATCAAACCGAGGAACCAAATCAAGTGGACCACTCATTTTAACTTTGAAATAAAAACCCAAAAATATTTCAAGTTTGTTTCAGAGTTGAGGATAAATAATCATGTATCAGTTAGATAAATAAGTTCTTTGATTTCCCTAGAACATCATCATATACTAAGTAAAATTATCATCATTTATACTAAAAGGACCAGAATTAAGATAAAAGGACCTATCTATTTAAGTGAAGTTCAATCAAGGACTTATTTATAATGGGTTTGAGAAGTTGTTTAGTAAAATTTTTTACTCACACAATTTTCAAGTTTCAAAGGTGATGTATTTCTATGATCATAAATTAGGGGATATCTTAGTTATGGAATATAAAACTTAGTTAACTTACTTTTATATCTTTTCACCTTAAGTGGTGGCTAGTTACACTATCAATGATAGTATATTAGAGTCAAGTATATAACATGATATTTTCTCAATGGTGGTGACGTTTTTTTATTGAAAATTACATCAATATTGTGAAAAAGTGATAGTGGTTGAAAAAGACTTTGTATGGACTCATAAAAGAGGAAACACCTTCAACCACCCAAGTATATTTGGAAACTCAAGAAATGATACCAAATAAATGAGGGAAAAATACTCCAAGGGTAGAAAATCATTTGTTAAAAGTTTAAAAGGATTAGTTTCTTTCCCTCCTTATCATAATAACCAGCCATGTTGTTTATGATGTTGGTCTTTAGATTAGATAAAGAGGGAGTATATGGAACCACCTTGAGAGTATCATATTTATGGATTTATTATAAATTTCAATAATTTTGGTATATATCCTCTGAGTCCAAAGTGTTGTGATACTTCTAATCAGAATCAAGCCTCTCACAATGAACCAGGAAGATCTCATCAAAATAGTTCTTGTTCCATTTTTTTATAATGGTGATTATATAAACACCCCAATATCTAAGTATAAACAATCTAAACAAGGGTTATAAAATAATTTAAGAAAATATGAAATCCATATTTTAGAATTTAGTAGGATGTGAAAAATGAGGAAGTGGGTCCCTCGATAGTGTGATGTATTATTGCATTGGACTAAACTTTAATGCATGCATTATATGACATGGGATCATCCAAATCTTTTTTCATTTCTTGTATTCTAAATAAATTGTGGTTATATGAGTAAATTGTTTCTTATGTGATGAGCATCAAGACACCTTTTGAGCAATAAGAATGTTATGGTGATAGATTTTGTATTTTCAAGACTTTTTATGTGAATTCCAATGAGTAAATCCCCACAATTTTTTATTTTTGAGTTAATCTGAATCAATTCTATTTTACATGGATTTTTTTTAATTTAAATGAAAATAGATTAATATATTATTTTAATTAATTTATGTAATTAATTGATGAAGCCATGTGTTTATTAGTGTTTCTGAAAAAAGTTATTTTATGAGTTTGAAATATGAAAATTTGGCTATGTATTAAACATAGAGATTGATCGTAAGAATCTATCTCTTTGAGTGTAAGTCTTTTGGCCTCTACACAAGAATTTAAAATATTTCTATAAGCCTTTATTGTATGTAATCTGATCCTATATTCAAACTTCCCCCTCCATTATATGCCCTTTTACTATTTCTAAAAATTAGGAACCCTTAATCATATGACTTTATTGCATTGAACATATGACTTTTCCTCCATTTTAAGACTTTAAATGTTTTAATATGATGGAAATAATATGAAGAATATTCCAAATCCTTATGCTCGAAACTTGTGTGAAATGTTTAGGAGAGGATGACAAATATACGAATCATGGATATTATGAAGGTTATGGACTAATTTAAATAGGAGATAAGGACTAATTTCTTATGGGTAAATTAAATAAAGAATAAAATATATCAATTTCTTTCCATGTGTATGGATATTTAATTTCTTCAACCTATGTGTGTGTGATGAGAGAGTTACTACTTGTCACAAATCAGCCCGTGTACCATGGTAATCTGATAACTGATCCATTCTTGACATATCCTGAAGGGTATTCCTGATCCCCACGGGTTGGAAACTAGGACCTAGCATCATACAAAAGTAAAGGGGGAATGATTTTTTCCATGCACATTACGGAAGAAAGACAAACATGACAATATGCATATAAGAAAAACTCCATAGGGAGAAGTGTACCAGAATTCAAATAGGTATAAACAACCCAAAGTACTAAAAAAGAGTAACACAAAATAAGTAAAACCACCTATGTCCTAATGTATTCAACTCACAAAGTCTATATATCAACAACTAGAACCACCTCTAAGTGGTGCTTTACCCCTACTCAAACGTGGAAGGAGATAATCTACAAACACCTAAAGGAAAAGATAGGGTGTGAGATAAAATCCTCATAGGGTCTCACCAAGGATTCCATATAATAAGCCTATATTTAATTAACTAAATTAAGTGCTATAAATTTTAAATAAATAGGTTTGGAATTTCAAAATCATATTTAAATAAAAAATGCTTTACATTTCAAATGATGGAAGTACTTTTAAACCAATGCTTAAATTTTTAATGATGGAATATTTATAAAAAATGGTTTAATAAAACATTTTATGTAAAATAGTTTGTAAAAATTCACAAGGCATGTAAAATAGTTTATAAAAATGGAATATATTCATTTAAAATACAAAAAAGAAATCAACATGGTTATAATCCTAAAAGGTATAATATTTCTAGGCTAAGGGACTCCACACACTCAAGGTGACACAAAAATATGTGCAGACACACATACCTTTGGTATGAACAAAGGTGAATTCATTACTATCCTATTAGGGATGTGATGTGCTGCATTTATGTTTTAGAATTTTGTAAATCATATAGTATTTTCTCATAACTCACTAACTAACTAAGGATTGAATGTCTTCTAATAAAAAACAATGATGGGAAAATTACTTAAATACTTATTAAATTAAAATTCATCCAATTACCATTTCAAATATTCCAATATTCCATTTAAAAATCAAAATAATTTTTTAATAAAAAACATTCATTTTTTCCAAGATAAAACTCAAATATTTTTATGAAAACCATTTTAAGCCTTTTTTTACGAATTTAAATCAATCAGTTTAGGGTGAATAAAAATTGGGCTTTATGACAAAACCACCTACCTCAAAATCACTAGATATCGAAACTCCAAAAACTAATCAGGATTTTCCATTGGAGAATGATGAAAACATAAACTAGGAATCAAAACTAAGTTTTAGATCCAAAAATAGAGGGGATTATATCCTCTAACCAACATTGAGATCTTCAAAACCCTAGGGAGGAAAATAGAGAGAGTGAGAGATATAGAACAAGAATAGGAAACTAATTGGGAGAGGATCAACCACCATTCTTTAGGATGAAATATTCTTTTGGGAGGGTTTTAAGGGGCCACAAACTACTCTTGAGAGCTCTATTAGATGGATAAATTAGGTTGGGATTATACAGGTCCATTAGGGATCTAAAAGAGGTATTTTTAATTTTAAAACAAAAGTTCGGATTAAAAAACCCGTACACACAGTTTACTGGGCAGGGCCGCATGGTTATACGAAACCATAAACCATATCCATGAACCTATTTTAAATAGGCTACACAATTTCTCGTAAGTGGGAACACAATTTTTCAAACTGTGTGCCAACCGTGAAAAAGCCCACTTCCGGGATTTTCACAATTTTCCTTGAGAGGGCTCATGGTTTGGGAAAATAGTGTGCCAACAATAAACTAGCCTAGAAACTTTCAATAATTATTAAATTTCACTTGATTCATCCTTAAATGAAACCTAAACAAATAATACTAAAAATATGGGTTTAAGAATACATGAAAGCAATAACAAGATGTTAAAACCTCCCCACCATAGAAACTTTCAATCCTTAGAAATCCTAATCAGAAGCTTGCATGCCAAAAAGATGATACCATTGCTCTCTCATCAGTTCCACCCTATTCCACATAATTTGAGAATCTGGACTGCACTACTATAGAACATGAAACAAAGGTATCATCCTCCCCCAAAGTACCTTGGTTTCAGAATCAACTATCCTAATTGGTCGTTCAGTAACGAATAAATCAAGTTCAACCTCAAGATCACTCCAACTTAGAGTACGAGATGGATCAGATAGATACTTTCATAGATGAGATACATGGAACATGTTATGTATCAACATTAGCTTCGATGAAAGTGATAAAAGGTAAGAAACTTTCCCCACCAACTCAATAACCTCATAAGGTCCCAGAAAATGAGGATAAATCTTCCATTGCCTCCCAAGGCATTTATGACCCAAATGGGGTGAAACATTTAGGAACACCTAGCCACCAAATGATAATTTCAATGGTCTGTGATGACAATTAGAATAGGACTTATATCAGATCTATGCCATAAACATCCCCTGATTAATCAACTGAATCTTTATTGTCATCTCTCGAACCATGCATAGTATAACCAAGGAACTTTTTACAATCTCAAACCAACACAATAGATATCTTTAAGGATATCCATACAAATCCTTAAAAGGATTTATTCTAATATAATATTGATAAAAATAGTTATAAGAAAACTCAACCATCCCCAAATTATCACCCCACTCCCCACCAAAGTCGAGAACCCAAGCGTGAAGAATATCCTCAAGATTCTGTATATCTCTTTCTATTGGGCCATCCGACAGCGGATGATATGCCGTACTAAAATAGACCTATGATCCCAGTGACTCCTGAAGGCCTATCTATAAATGATAAGTGAACCAAGGATCCCTATTAGAGAATATAGCATATGGAACTTTATGAATATGAACAATATCATTAACATATATATTTCCCAACTCCTCAACTTTGGTTGTATCACGAACGGTTATAAATTGAGTCAACTTGGTCAGCCTATCAATCACAACCCATATCACATTCTTCTTTCTATGGGTACTTTAAAACCCAACCAAAAATTCCAAAGAGATTTCATACCACTTTTAAGTAGGGACTAGAAGTGGCTGAAGAAAACCTAAAGGCTTCTGGTGCTCAGCCTTAACCTATTGTCATGTATAGTAATGAGAGACAAACTCAGCAATGCACCATATCATACATGGACACCAAAATATACATCACATTTTATAGAACATATTTTTGGTTCCTGGGTATACAACCCACTAGGAATCATGGGAATCCCCCATCATAACTTTCCTTACTGCTAATGATACAACAAAGTGATTCTGAGAGCATACAATAACCTCCTTAGAGAATGACTTCTCAGGAACTATCTTCCCGCCATAAAGAGAGTCTCTAATACTATGAAACTCATCATCAAGATTTTATTACTAAAGAATCATCTTGAGAAAATCATATTTTAACTAAACACTGGCCAAAGAAACCTCATCCCCTGATTCCCGGACTCCAATATGAAACTGTACAAAGAGAGCCATAAATTTCCACTCTTCTATTGATTCATTCACTATATAGGTTGGAATTTTCCTACTTAAAGAATATACAATGAAACTACATTTCCATGAGGTATATGCAACATCAAAGTCAAAATATTATAGGTATTCCACCCAATGACTCTAGCAGAGATTCAAATATTTTTGAGAGAAGATATAACTCAAGCTATTATGGTCTAAATACATGGTAAAACTTTATCCTTAAAGGTAATGACACTAATTCTTAAACATTTACATCATAGATGTAAGTTCAAGGTCAAAGGTCAGATAATTATTCTTGTGTGGTTTAAGATAATGAGAGACATAAGCAATGATATGACCACCTTTTAGAAGAAACAATTCCAAACATAAACCTGATACATCATAAAAGACCACATAGCCCTACCCGGCCTTAGGAAGAGTCAACACTATAGCAGTAGTCAAAATAAATTTTAGATCAACAAAAGAAATATTAAATTTCTTGTCCCAAGAAAAAATTTCTCCCTTCCAAGTTAGAGCAGTCATCAAAGAATCCAACTTTGAGAAGTCCTTAATGAACTGGCAATAATAACCAACTAAACCCAAGAAGCTCTGAATCTCAAAAACCGTTCATAGTTGATACCATGTCATAATAGCCTTCACTATATAATGATCAAATAATATTCCATGTTTTGGAACCATGTGTCCCAATAACAACACTTTCTAAATCTAGAAATCACATTTTGAAAGTTTGGAATAAAGTTGGTGATTTTTTAAAAATTCCATAACTGATCTCAAATGATAGACATGATCCTCTTTAGAGTTAGAGTAAACAAGGATTTCATACATAGAGACTACCATGAAAGTATCTAGATACTCATGGAAGATTATATTCATAAAATCCATAAATACTGTAGTAGAATTGGTAATACTAAAAGGAAATAAAAGGTACTCATAATGGTCATACCTTCTCTAAAAGGAGGTTTTCTAAATGTTAGATTATTTTATCCTCAATTGATGGTAACCAGATTTATGGTCAATTTTTGAGAAACACTTTTCCCTTTTCAACTGATCAAACAAATAATAAATCCAAGGAAAAATATAATTATTCTTTACTGTAACTTGATTGATTTTTCTATAATCAATACAAAGGCGCAATAAACCATCAGCTTTATTAGAATAGAGAATCGGCGCCGCCCAAGGTGATACACTCAGGCACACAATGCCTTGCTCTAGAAGATCATCCAACTATGTCTTTAGATCTTACAATTCGTCTGGTTCTATGTGGTAAGAGGGTATATAAAATTATTGAGTATCAGGCAATAAATCAATAGAAAACTTCACCGCCCTTACTAGTGGAAAACAATAGAATTTAGAAGGAAACACATTAAAAAACATGAAGAAGACTATTAGGATATCACATCTTAAATATTCTCACTCTAGATAAAAAAACACATATATCACTTTCCCCAAATCTAGATAGGAAGGTCCAGCTCTACTCAACCTTGGGTCTCATTCTCCTTCAAAGAGACAAAACACAACCTCAGGTGTAGTGAAGGAGACCCATAGAAGATAACAATCAATATGAGATTTATTGATAATGATCCAATCCATCCGGAATATGATGTCAAGATATTTCATGTTGAGAACTAAAAAACTCCATGAAATCTTGACATCCGACAGAGAGAAAACACAAGTGAGACTACGGAGACCCTGATCTCTCTTCATACCAAGGGGTGTAGTAATATCCATTACATAAGACAAAATATTTGTAGAAATATTTAGGAGATTAAAAAATCAAATTGAAATAAATGACTGAGATGCACCAATATAAAATAAATCATTCACTAATGATGAATCTATAATAATGGTACCTCTCATGGTCACTGGACCTATATCCAGTTTCTATGAAGAGAATTCTATGACATGAAGAAGCTCCATTCTAGATTCCTATTGCTAGAACCCTTTTATACATGAAGAAACTAATTACCCCATAGTTTTAGAAGGAGCTAATGATCTTGTTCCGCTATGAGGAGTGTAATAGATATGGAATAACTTATGTAGGTAACCCTAGTGTTCTCATGATACACATATCATGGGATCCTCAGTGTAAACCCTCTTTGAATGAACTGAATTAACACACTAGTAACAAATCAATGTACCTCTTCCAGGCACTGTAGTAGGATTAGAAGAACCCTACTATGTAGAACCACTACAAGAATAATCATGCTTTCGATTTACTTTTAAGGAACTTGCATTTCCACTGGGAGAGAAAGGAAATCCCGACAACCCTAACTTTCCAACTAGGCCTATTTTGACTATAATCACTCTATCTAGAACATCAACATAAGAAGGTTTATTTTTCATAAAAACTTGAGAATGAAAATATTGTTGAAGTTTCAACTCTAACCATCGAGCCTTTATCTTCTCATTCGATACTATATCAATAGAAACCTTTACAAGCTCAGTAAAATGTTTTTCATACTCTTTCATGGTCCTGTTATCGTACTCAGTTTTGAAAAACTCTGTAAAATTTTACAATAGCTTCGACTCTAGACAGAACTATTTAGTGAAAATAACATGGAAGTCATTCCACTGTAATCCCTCGTGTTTCTTCATTGTCACCATCATGTCCCACCATCTCCTTCTCTATTCTTCAATCATGAAGGTGGAACACGTCACCTTGATTTTGTAAGGTGTCTCCAAAAAATCAAACAAATTCTCAGTATTGATCAAACATTACTCAATAAATTTAACTTCATTATATCCTTTTAATTATGGGGGATAAAACTCAAATAGAGCAACAAGGGGAAATTAATCTCAATATATAGACACAAGATTTGGATTTCAATCTATCCAAATCAAAAGTAGGGAAAAGACTATCACTAATCCACAAGAAGTATTTCCCAAACCACCCATGGTGACTTAAGGTTCATTGAGGTTAGAGATATCTAGGCACTTAATTGAAACTAAATACTAAGTCCCAATAATATTACACAATGCATACTAACTTCAAGACAAGAATCTCAACCTAGTGATCTGATACCACTTTTTCATGAACTATCCTAGGTACCCTGGTAACCTGATAATTGAGCCAATACTGACATATCTCAAAAGGAATTATCGATCCTGATAGGTTTACAAGTATCACCTAACATCATAAAAAATGAAAGTGGGAATGATTTTTACCACAAACATTACAGAATAAAGATAAATAATACAATATGCATAAAATAAAAAATTCATAGGGATAAGTGTAGAAGTAAAATATGTATAAAAAACCCAATGTACTATAAAAAAATACTATAGAATTGGTAAAACTGCCCAAGTCCCAATGGACACAACTCACTAAGTCCATGGATGAACAACTATAACCACCTCCAAGTGGTGCTTTCCCCTGATCGGACCTGGAAGGAGATAATCTTAAAACACCTGAAGGAATTGGCAGCGTGTGATCTAAAATCCCAGTAGGGTCTTAGTAAAGATTCCATAAAATATACCAACATTTAATTAACACAATTAAGATATTTCAATTTTAAATAAAGAGGTTTGTAATTTCAAAATCATATTTAAACAAATCGTGTTTTACATTTCAAATTATGGAAGTACTTTTAAACAAATAATGTAGTTTTCAAACTATGGAATATTTATATACCAATGGATTAATAATTTTATTTATATAAAATAGTTTATATAAATTCACAAGGCATGTAAAATAGTGTAAAAAATTGCATATATTCATTTCAAAAACAAACAAGCAAGCAACATGGCCATATGCCTAAAAGGTACAATAGTTCAAAGATAAGGGACTCTACACACTAGAGGTGACATGAAAATATGTGTATACACAAATCCATTTGGTATGGACAAAGGAGACTTCATCCCCATTCTATCAGGGATGTGACATGGTGCATTTATGTTTTAGAATTTTGTAAATCATAGAGTGTTGTCCAATAACTCACTAATTACCTAAGGCTTTCATGTGCTCTAATAACAAATAAATGATGGTAAATTTACTTTAATAATGATTAAAATAAAATTCATCCCATTATCCATTTCAAATATTCTTATTTTACATTTAAAAACCAGAATGCATTTTTAATAAAAAAACATGCCTTTTTCCAAGATAAAACCCAAAGGTTTCTATAAAAACCATTTAACCCATTTTTCACAAATTGGAATTTGAAATCAACTCACAACTAAATTCCACTATTTAAATTCATCATTTTTAATTTCATAAAATTTTCATCAATTTCACAAATTTAAATTCAATAATTTAAATCCACATAATTTTCCATCAATTTCACAATCACACTCCAATTTAATGGAATTGAGGGTTTTCCAATTTTATGCCAAAATTTGATTTCTAAAACCCCAATTAAATGGAATTGGTTTTTTAATAAACAAATTGAAAGAAATTTTATTTATAGAATTAATTTAATTTAATTTAATCAATTTAGGGTTAATAAAAGTTGGGCGTCATGATGGAACGACCTACCTCAGAATTACTAGATCTCGAAACTCAAAACCCTAAATGGGTTTTGCTAATGGATAATGATGAAAATAGAAACCAGGAATCAAACCCAGGTTCAAGATCTAAATATAGAGGGGACTAAATCATCCAACAAATGAAAATATCTACAAATCCATAGGTAGGAAAAGATAGGGAGTGAGCGATAAATAAAGAATGAGAAGATGAAACTAACTAGAAGAGGATTGACCGCCATTATCCAAGATTCAATACAAATTCGAGAGGGTTTTGAGGGGAAAAATGATCTTGGGATCTCTCTTGGAAGGAGAAAATGGTTTGGGTTTGTATAGGTAAATGGGGACCTAAAATATGGGGTTTTGGATTTTAAAACCTATGTTCAGATTAAAAAAACCCATATGTACGGTTTCTTGGGTAAGGTTGCACGCTTAAACCAAACAATGCACCCTGGCAATGTGACTATTCTAAATGGCCAGAATAGTTTCTCCAAAGTGGGTGCATTGTTTTTCAAAACATGCACCAACCATGAAAAACCCCAATTTTTAGGTTTTCATGGTTTTCCTAAAGAGGGTGCATGGTTTGGGAAAAGAGTGCGCCAACCATGCACTATCCCAAAAACTTTCAAAACATTTAAAATTTCACCCGTTTCACCCTTAAAATAAACCCAACCAAATTATACTAAAAATAGGGGTTTATGAATACCTAAAAATAGTAATAGGATATTACAATACTACTACTTCCACTTAAATAATTCTTTGATGAGTTGATTCATATGTGAGAAGTTTCTTAAGATGTGATTGAAGGACAAAATCAAATTAAAATAATTTTACCTATATTTTCATAAAGGGAATGAACCATAAAAAATAAATACATTTAGAAGATAAGGGGATGAATCATGATAGGTTTACTATATTTGTAGTATTTATCATCATATTGTATAGTTGTGATGGACTAAGAGGAATATGGGAGCTGATTTTTCCATGCTCAACTCAACTTCTAGTTGATTATGAATGTGCACTCCAAGGAAGAACCCTTGAAAGTCTATGTTTCAAAATATATATTCTTTATATTTTTTTATAGAATAATGTTTTTGAATTATGGAATTATTATTTCTTTATGACTACCTTTCTTATAAAATTACTTAAATGGTTGTTCAATTTATGAAGGTAACATAACATTTCTCATTATTTAAAATTATTTGGAAATGCCTTCTATTTAAGAAAAATGAGTTAAATTTGGTTCATCTTCTTGGTGGTTTTTGAGCTTTTGAATCACTTTTATAAAAGGAAAAACCTATACCAAGTTTTTAGTATAGTGTTTAAGAAATTTTAGGTGTTTACTTGGATTTTTGTTGTAATCATTGAGAAATACAATTATATAATAATTTTTGACATGGAAGATGGGAAATTACCAAGGATAAACACTTTCCACATATTCTATATTTAAAATATTATTTAAAACATTTATTTTCATTATTTTTTAATTACCAAAATAATTTTTTTTTGGAATCCATTTTCATTTAGTTTTAATCTTTTTAAACATTCAAAATCTCAAATTTTCAGTCTTTATTTCAAAAATAGAAAAAACCAAACTGAAAATTTGAAATGTTAGTCTAATAACCTTCTTAAGAGAAAACCTAAGGGATTGATATATTGCACTATTTTTTTGGAGATGTTATTTATAAGAGATATATGAAATATACTCTTCCATCAACTGGTGCTATTTTTTGGGAAGTTTCTTATGCTTATTTTTTTGCATGATTAGAAATTTGAACATTAATTTATTGCCTTTAGATCTTGATATTGATAGAACCTACCACTCTAGGGATAGAACTATTATATATTACCCTTTGACTAGTTGTGATTGAACCAATAAAAAACAAATAAGAAACATTATAGAACCTAAAATTCCGATGGATGATAATAAAAATATGAATTAATTGTATTCATCTTATGATTACAATCAACAAAACCCTAAAGAAAACTATGATGAACCAGTTAGATTTGAAATAAAATCTAGATTCATTTACAAACATCAATAATTAAATTTATTATTAGGTAAAGATCCAAATAAATAAATTCAATAATTTATTTTTTCTTTATGAAAATATGAAACCCTAATTAATAGATGGAAAATCAAATGAAAATGGGGGATTTTACTTTTTCTCTTGAAGGACTAGAAAAAGAATGGTTCTACTATTTACATTATACTTTGATAAAATATTTTAATGAGTTAAAAATATATTTATTGATTTTTTTTTATTTCTTATAAAAATACTTCCATTAAAAAATAAATTTACATGATTCGGTAAAACCAAGGAGAAACTTTGCATAAATACTGAAAAATATTCAAGAGTATTTGTTTAGTTTCCCCCATCACTAAAAGTGAACAAATCATGATTCAGTATTTTTATTAAGTATTATGACTCATAGATAGGAGTATGATATATTCTATGGTTAGAGGATCTTTAGTTGATAAAACACTCATTGCGGTTAGAAATTTAATTTCAAACATGGACCAAAATACTTAAAAAATTTGGTAAAAGTGAGCTTTTACATGTGAAGTATATTCAAGAAGTCCCCACTTTCAATTCTGAAAATTACATGATTATAAGTAAACATAGTGATATTACCTCCATGGTTAGATCAATGATCATATCCAAAATCCACAATCCAAAACCAAACCCAATCCCAAAATAACTTTTCAAGTACATGTTCATTTTGGAATTTTTTCTTCAAATTAAGATTTTACTGAAAAATGTCATGAAATTCACAAGACTTATAAAAATTCTAATGCTATATTTCATTAAATTCCATTTCAATCAACCAAAAAATATCTTTTACACCCAACTAAAATTATAATCAGGGATAGAATAACAAATAAAATGATATATTTTGATATCATAAACAACGAAACATGTTTTTCCATGGGGTATCAAGTAATTATCAATCTTGATAATTTAGTGTGAAAGAAAATCATCGACCTAGAAGAAATTTCCATCCTACTCAACCTATCATAAAATTTAAAAATCACCTTGAATAATTCTTGATACAACAACAAGAATCCATATAAAATCAACAAGAATCTATGGGAAAAAATCAATAGAATTCAAAGAAACAAAAAAACATGATGAATAATTTTATGAATCATGTAGGTAATTTAGCCCCTGATCTAGGTAGCATGAGAAATAAAATTAGTGGAGGTATACCTTCAAAACTCCAAGTAGATATTAGAGATAAGGTAATGGAAAATGTGAGTGCCATTGATCTTAGGAGCGGTACTAAGTTGAATAACCCCTGAACTAAAAAGAAAAAAAATACCAGTATGAAACTAAAACTATTAAAAATAATTCTAAACATTTTAAACCTATTTAGATTCTTTTATAGAAAAAAAATTCTTAGGATATTTTTAAAAGTTACAAAATTTATGAAAATTCAAATTATTTTTTAAAATAGAAACCAATGTCACAAGAAGAGGATTTACTGAAAAAAACCAAGAAATATTGGAAAAGGATGATATGAATTTATGTTCAAAATGAAAAAAAATAATTCAAACACCCACTACCATATCCTTGGAGTATTCCACCATTGAAAACAGTTTCTGAAAAATAATTATATAAAGAAGTCCTAAAAACATTTAGAAAAGTGGAAGTCAATATCCCTTTGTTCGATATTGTGAAACAAATTCTAATGTATGATTTTTTCTAAAGGAAATATATTCCCATAAAATAAAATTAAAGGGAAGATATAAATTAAAAATAAGAATAAATGTTTCCTTAATGATATAAAATGATTTTCCTATCGAATGTAAACATTTATTAACTTTCACTATCCCAGTACCATATGAGAGTTTTAGTTCAAGGATATTATGATTGACTTGGGATCCTATATAAACGTCATAAGACACTCTATTTATTAATATTTATATATTTTAGAAATAATTCATGGTATAATAATCATTCAAGTTTCTAATTGAATTACCAATAAACCTTTTAGAGTTATTAAGGATGTAAATGTTTAGGTAAGAAATATAGTTTTCCCAACTAATTATTATGTCTTAGATATGGAATATGATCTATTTAGCACGCATAAACCTCTCATTTTGGGTTATATTTCTTAATTATTTATAATACCACCATTAATTTCCACAAAAGAAACGTTTCATTATAATTTGGAAGATAAATAGTCTAATTTAATATTTTTCAATCCACAAACAACTAAAGGAAAGTCATTTAACTTCTCAATTTAACATGATTGATTGGTTTTATACTGAGATTTTTTATGATTTTCATTTAGTTAATCACCTAATATTATTTTAAATAAGTAATTTAATACTATTAAAACTAAATTTAATAAAAGTGAAAAAGATTAAAGTGAAAATACTTTGAATGTTGAATCTGTTACTGGTGAAACTACTATTTTTAAAAATCTTAAACCTATTTTTCATGAACTTGTTTACATTTTTAAACCTACAAAATATATATTTTTTCATTTAAATGAATTCATAATTTTATATTTTAGAACAATAATGATTATTTTCAAATTGATAAATTTTTTACTAGAAATTTAAATTCAATAAAATGTAAAATTTTTATAGAGAATATCACCTATACACAGACTACTAGAAAACCTAATATCTACAATTTTAAACAAAAATCTTCTCATTTTGAGAGTGAATAAAAAATTAAATTAGACTTTTTATATTTATAAAATCCTTCTTTGACCAATTAAAATTTCCTATAAAAATTAGAGCTGAAACAACTTCTTGAAAACCTCAATTATGCCTTTCTAGGGGAGAGTGAGAAATTATGAGTTATTAATTACAAAATATGTCAATAAACACAAATAAATAGATACAAGGAGTCCTTAGAGTATATAAGAAATCATTATTATTGGCTCTATTTGATCTCACTGAGATCAACCCTTCAATTTCTAGGCATATAATCCTTTTAGAAGAAAATCACAGACCTATTAGATAATTTCATAAAAGACTGAACCCAACCTTTTTTTGAGTACATTAAAAAATAAGAATCCAATTTATTGGATATTGGAATGACATTTCCCATATCTGAGAGAAAATGAGTGATCCTCATTCAAGTTTTCCCTAATAAAAGTGGATTTATAATCTCAAATAATGAATTTAGTGAGCTATTTTCTATTAGACTTCCAAACCAATGCAGAATGTGTATTTGATATAGGAAAAAAAACTTGGTAACTGTGAAAGATAATTTATCTCTTAATTTTCATGATCAATTAATTTAAATACTAGCCATAAAATCTCACTATTTCTTCCTTGATGGATTTTATGTTTGTTTCCAAATCCACATAGCACCTATGGATTATGGAAAATCCACTTTCACATGCCCTATTGGTAATTTTTTTTATAAAATTATTCCCTTCAGTTTGTGAAACAAACCATTAAATTCTTATAGATATATTATTATCATTATTTTTTTCATGAATTTATATAAAATCTCTTGGATATTTTTATAGATAACATCACAATTTATAGAACATATTTTGAGAAGTGTTTAATTTTTTTAACTATTATCCTTGAAAATTACATTGATAATTTTTTTCTTCTTAATTATGAAAAATGTCATTTCATTGTGAACAAAGGGATTATGATTAGGAATATTCTCTATAAAGTTGTAATACAAGTTATAAATTCCAAATGTGAGGTAATTTATTCACCATCATACCAAATTTTTTTGACATATGTGAGATCATTCCTTTCTTATGGTGAATTCTGTAGAAGATTCATAAAAGAATTTAGTAAAATTACTATAAAATTTTCCATTATACTTAAAAAGGAATCATTTTTTTATTGTATGATAATTTTAAAAAAGACTTTTATGATTTTAAATAAAAATAGATAACTCCACCCATATTTTAACCACCAAACCGGAGTTCACCCTCTGAAATCATGAATAATGCTTCAAATTTTTCACTTGGAGATGTTTTAAGTCAAAATTAGAAAATAAATCTCATGTCATAGCATATTATTATATAACTTTGTACCAACCCCAAGATAATTATATCAACACTGAGAATAAGTTCCTACCTTATTTCTTTTCATTGTACAAATTCAGATGTCACTTGTTGGGATCTATAATGATTATCTTTACAGATCATTCATCAATCATTTTTTTAATGAAAAAACATGATTCTGAAAAATTAATTTTCAGATAGATATTATTTATATAATATTTTAATTTTGAATTAAAGTATAATAAAGTAATTAATAATATTTTGGTTGATGATCTATGTGGACTACCCATTATTTTTTAGGAAATGATTTAGATCAGTCAATAGATCAAAGAAACTTTTTCTGAATAGAAACTGTATTATTTTAATAATGAAATACCTTATTTTTCTGAGTTATTTAATTACTTTGATAATTTTCAAATACCCCATTAGTTTAGTAAAAAAAATTCTAAGCTTATGAGTGATTAAAATAATTACATTTTGGATAATCCTTATATGTTTCATGTTGTTAGTGATCAAATGATTAGAAGATGCATTAAAGATTCTGAATTCTAATCAGTTCTAAAATTTTATCACAATTTAAACTATAGAGGTCATTTTAGATCTAAAATAACTTTTAATAAAGTATTATATTATGGCTTATATTGGAATTAATTTTTAAAAAATATTTTTTATTTTTTCAAAATATGTAAAGAATTCCAATATCAAGGAAATATTTCTAAACGAAATGAAATTCCACAAAAACCACTATTGTTATGTGATTATTTGATTTATGGTGAATGGATTTACTGATAATATTTCTTGAATGTTTTTGTTACCTTTATATACTTATTTATGTGGATCATGTTTCAATGTTAGTAGATTCTCTTCCCACATGAACTGATGATGGAAAAATTATTTTCAAATTTGTAAAAGTTTTTTTTCATAGATTTGGTTTACTAAAATTTTAATCACCGATTAGGGAAACTGTTTATAAAATAGAACTTTAGATGATGTGTTAAAGACATGAATTCAGTCATTGGGTTTCAATACCCTATCACCCACAAACTAAAGGAATTAAAAAACTATCTAATAAATAAATAAAATAAATTCTGAAGAAAAATAAGTACCAAAATAAAAAAGAATATATTTTATAGCTAGATGATGATATTCGGTTTTACAGAACCTATTTTCAAACACAAAATTAAATTTAAGTATTTAGATTAATCTATGAGAAATTTTTTCACTTACTGGTTCAATTAGAACACCAAAATTTTTGGGATATAAAAACATGTAACATGAATCTATTTACTGGTGGAAAAGAAATAAAAATATTATTGCTGGAGTTTTAAGAAATTTAAAATAATTCTTATTATTATGTGGGGATATATAAGGAGAAAAAAATATTTTTCATGCTGAAAAGATACTAAAAAATACTTGAAATAAATAGAGAATGTTTTGCTTTATGACTCTAGAATGAAGCTATAACATCGCACATATGCCACTGTCTAAATTATAATAATTAAATTTAATATTTCATTTCAATATATTCTAAATAACTTTTAGTTTTATAGTTTTAGATAACTGGAAGAAAAATAAACCAACAAAACTCAGGTATTTTAAACTAATGAAAACTTTATGAGTATATAAAAAATTGAAAGTGTTCAATATCTCCCACTAATTCTCTACATAAGATACTCTTATAGACATTTTATACTTCTCTTATCTTTATAACATGGGGAAATGAAAATATAAGGGAGGGGTGATCTCATATTCTCATTAATGTTAAAAATAAGTAAAAAAATAAAAGATCACAAGTGAGGATAAGATGATAATATGGGTTTAATCAAGATACATAAGAAATTTATACCTAATAAATAGTATATCATACATCGTGGAACAACATTGGAATACATCATGAGAATGACACATGTGATAGAAACAAGGCATACTTTATAATTGTGGCACATCTATAAGAATATAAATAATAATATAGAAGATTAATTATGACAACCTATTTACTTTAGTGTATTTGTATTCACTCACCTATTTACCTTAGTAGATAAGGATTTACTCACAAGTTTCCCATAATGGATCAGGAATCAAAACCTTTTTCTCATTTTGGATTGAGCATCATTGCTCATTTCACCACTATTTCATGAGATTTAAAGCTTTACCCAATGCATTGGAGGAAAATATAGGTCCCAAAAGTAACTTAAAGAATAACTACACACATGTGTTCCATAAGAAAACATCATTAAAACTCATGAATACGAATGGGTTTCATAAAAAATTCCAAAGGAAATCATTCACTTTTTATAGCATAATGAACCCATGAAAATAAAATGGGTTCAAATAAGAACATTACAAAGAACCCATGTAAATAATATGGGTTTTATATCCTTTTAAAATGGATTGATATAAGTAAATAATTAATAATTACAACAATAATCATAACATAATTAGCCTATGGAAAATAAATGGGTATCCAATAACATCAAGTAACATTCTTGGTCAATACCATTCAATAAAGATAATAAATCATATGGTATTAACACTGTATAAATAAGGGGTATATGTTCAAGAAAATAATTTTACCTAATCAATTGATGTGTTAAATCTAAGTGACCAACCTTTAATAAAAGGAATAAAAAATAGGGTATTCATAGTGGAAAGTCATTGGAAGAAAATTATAGTTATACAATGAAAATGATTAGGAGAGAAAAATTTAGTGATGAATGATTTCTATAAAAGAGAATTACATTATATAATCTATAAAAATAAATAAGGTGTATGGTTAAATTTTAAAAAAATCTTTTATCAATCAAAATATATTTCCAAGGACAATTACTTGGATTAAAAATACTTTTAAGGAGTTTGGTAAAAATCAATTTGTAAATAAGAAATATCCTTGATTTATTGAAAGAATTTTAAAAGAAATATTTTATAAAATGAGGATAAAAATAATTTCTTTTATAAATAATGAATATATGGGAAATTTTTTTCATATAAAATGACAAATGTAGAATAAATATATTTTAACATGAAATAAAACTTAAAAGAAAATCTTAAAAAACATTTTTAACATTATCACAAAAAAATAAGTTACAGGTTCTTTCAAATGTGATTTTCAAAAAAGGTGTATTGAAATATTTTTAAAACTTTTACATTTAAAATAATCTCCAATAATTTATCCATGAAAATTACATAAGGTTTTCTATAGTAAATTTGGAGCCAAAGATAAATCATTTGACAATGAATAGAAATAGAAATTTTAAATAATTTTAAAATACCTTTGTCGAAAACCCACACAGTAAAACATTATTTTTTATTAAATATTAATTTTATAGATTAATTATTTAAAATACCATAGATTAAATTATTGGTGTGGAAGAATCCATGAAAAGTTCATGATGAAACATTATACCTCAATGAATGAAATTTGAGTTACCAAAAATCCTTGCAATTAGGGTAATAATTGGTTTAGATTCCATTTTTTGAAAAGGAATTAATTTAGTTCAAATTACCATGAATAATAAAAATATATGATAAAGATACATTAATTTTTAGTAAATAAACTATACAATGAAAAATATGGTGTATGATATAAACATGTCTCAAAGGAAGGAATTTTAGATAAAAAACCTTGCCTTGTTTTCCTTCTTAGTCGAATGCACTCTAAGATCTTGTATAATAAACCTAAATATCTTAATAACCTAATTAAAAATATTTTTTTATATAATTAACCATTTATAAACTTCATTTATAATTATTCTCAACATGTATTTTACTTATTTATTATTTATTTTCAATTTCAAGTGTGAGTGATCTTGATCGTTTTGAACTAGTTTCGCAATAGTGACATTGTTATTCATTATTCTCCCTAATTTAATCATTATAAAATAATAAAAGGTACTATAATTTATGGTTTGAAATTATTTATAATGTTATAATTTCATTATATATATATTAGTTATTATTCATGATGGAAAAGTCACCAATGATCTTATTTTGGTAATTTATAACAGTTGATTATTATTATCTTAATTAATTAGTTAAATGTTTATATTATAATTATAGAACAAAAAAATTAATAATTAATATCTGATATTAAGTTTACAAACTCATACTTGATTTAAATTTATAGTATTGTTCATTTTGGTGGTTAAAACAACCCAATAAAAACATGCCACAATCTAAGTGTGAGTATGGATATGGAAGATATTATTTTGTTATAATATCATTATAAAAATATTATAATGAAATTATTTAGATTTTATGAATGTTATAAATAATAATAGATATTATTTATAAGAATAAGTTAATTGACAAATAATTTTTCACTTATAAATAAATTACCTTTCCTCTTAGTATGTTCATTTTAGGCTGTTAGTTTTACAATGACTGCTTACTTATATTATTAATTATATAATGAATAATTCATATTTAAATAATATAAATCATGAAATAAATAAAATATCTATTCAATAAACCCATTTATATAACCAATCTTTAATGTTAGTGACGAAAAATAAAATGCGACATTCATGAAAGCGGTAGTCCACAGACGTATGAGCAACATTTTAATTTTTTTTCAATTGAATTGGAGGGGGATATATAATGGTTATACAATTAGAATAATAAAATTTCAGTGTATTATTTATATTTATTTCATTATATAAAAATGGTTAGAAATATTTTTGAGGATTTTTTATGGGAATGATAATGAAAGTAAGTAAATGGGTCAGTAATACTTACATTGAGAATTTGGATTTTCTCTTGAAGTATCCTTTAGAAATGAAGGACTTGAGGTAAATTTATTAGAATAGGGGATTGAAAACATTTATATATAATATATATTAAGTAAATTGGGTATATTTTCATGGTAAATTTTAACTATAGGCTTGACCTGAAGGGGGATGAAGTGAGATCCTTTTATAGGTGAAAAGAGGGAAAAATCATTGGAAAAGAATATTAGGTAAGTTGTAAGAGTGTAATTTAATGAGATTTAATATTTTAGAGACATGTAAGTATGAATTTAAAAACTAAAAATGTATTTTATATGGTATAAGTGATAAATCTATTTAGTGAAATTCAAGTCACACTATACTACCCATTTAAACACTTATTAATCTTGATGAAATATTAATCATTGCTATTATTTAGTCATGAAAAATATAAGATAACAATTACTAAAAAATATATAAAAGATAAATCTGAATTTAGAATCAATTTAATTTAATTCAATTTATAAATTTGAAAAATTAACCTTTAAATTAAAATATACAAAGTGTTGAAAAATCTTTTTTGTAGAAAAGTTATTTTTAATCATATTTAACATTGATTAACCATTAAATGAGTCTTAATTTAATTGTATATATGTTTGAAAATAACATAGGATTTTTAATTTAAAATATGTATATTTAATTTAAAAAACAAAATATTTAGAAAAATATCATTATTTGAAAAATAACCATTTTATCGTGGTAACTAATATTTACCTTAGTGATTTAATTTTATGACTAAAAATGAGATTTACCTTATTAAATAATATTAATATGTTGATGTAAAATATACAAATTATTTTATCAAATAAAATTATCAAATTTTAGAAAATTTAAATTTAACATTAGCACATAAAAACCTCTTTAAAAATTGTTTTTGACTTTAAAATTTATTTTTAGTATAGATTTATCAATTTCATGAATCATAAAATGAATTGTTTTATTATAAAACAAATAAAAATTATGTGGATTCCAAAGGTGATATAACACATCCTATGTTAACCCCTAAACTAGGAACCCGATTTGGACCACATTAAGGCCCGAAGGGTGTCCTCAATCCCCACAGGCGGATGAAAAGTGTTAGGTCATCACAAGATAAATTGTTGAGGGATATTTCACCCAATAATTACGAATATAAAAATAAAACGGACCACACAACACAAAGAGGATTCATAAATATCTAAACACGAATAAAGGACATAATCATGATCCACATACAAGATACAAAGAACAACTAAAAGCAACCAAAAACAAACATGATCACTATGTGACCTATTGGTCACCATCCATCTACAAAACTAGACCGATCTATGAGAAAACATGAATAAAAGATCTAAAATTTCAAAACAACTTAGGTCTAACAATGACAAGTTGTATAAGTAAGGTTTGAGAATATGAAAAACTAGTAGGTAATAACCATAAAATCCATACATTACCTTTCCTAAAATAGTAAAAAAACACTGGTTTGAAAAAACATGTAGAAACTAGGTTTTCATATTTTTTAAAATCAAAGAACAAATCTTTTACAAAACCCTTTTAAAACAATTTCTCAACATTCTATAAAATTATTTTCATTTCAAAAACTAGTTTTGAAAACCAATATCAAGAAAATAACCACAATTCAGGTAAAATCATAAAAAAAAGGGATTAAAAAACAACCACCAGAAGCAGGGTATATCAAAGCACAATAATAAGAAAAGAGGGGCAACCCAATTATAATTATGAGGAATTATATATAAATAGAATACAATATACCAAAAACCATAAAGTAAAATACAATGTATATAATCGTGGGAATATCCTAAACATATCGAGTAGAGAACCTAGATGTACTTAGTTTAGAACCATCAACCAATGTATGATGTGATCCATAGTGTATCACCAACATGACTTCTCTAAACTAGCCAAAACAGTGTCACTGTAACATCCCAACCTAGATGACCACTAAACCGATAGCCAAACCAGTGGGTCACATGACCTTAAACACATATCCCCAAATTCTAGAGGCTTCCAACTAGCTGCGAGGGCCTAGGGTGTGTTCATGTGGAGACTATTATCTCATATATCATAGTAAAATAATGAAATAACAGAATAAATAAAAATTAATAGTAGAAGTAGTAATAAATGAATGGAAAAACAATGAAAGAAAAATATTATAATAACTGAATTAAAGCATCCAGTGCCAATTTACAACATTTAATGTATGAAATATGATTCTACAAGTTCAAGAATCAAGTAATAAAAATATCAATTCAATTTAATAAGAGAATAACTGCCCAATGACTAGATCCATGAGAATCTCAAGCATCAGCTCAATCCTCTGCTCCTAACTCCCACGTACAAGAAGTTGGAACCAAGGCTATTATTTGATTCAAGTGGATTATGGTTTGTTTCTTTTCAATAATAATATGTAATATTAGGGAGTTTTAAAGGAAAGGGATCTTACAGTTCAAGATGAAAAAAATATTTAAAATGGTTTCATTTCCAAGTGTTTTCCAAATTTTTGGGGTCCGCAATTTGGAGAATGGATTTTAACGTGAAAAGTGGGTTTTCTAGAAGGCCTTATGAAAATATGGAAAATGAATGAGTTTGGAAAAATAGGATACATTAGTTTTGTTTCATGAAGGATTAAATAATTCTAAAGGTGTGCTTTGTGATTACGAGGGGAATCGCGAATGGAGATAGTCTTCTCTGTGATTATGAGATTTTGAGCTTTGTAGTCAGTGAAGGAAAGATCTATGATTATGACGAGTGCTGTAAAGGGATTTGAAGGAAAGCACCACGATTATGAAAAGAATTGCAAACGAATAATTTCATCGGTGCATCATGAAGGGAGGGGCGATATGAAGATGTTTTGGAAAGATCCTGAAAATCCACAAAGAGGAAGTGGAGCTTCGCGAATGACCAAGCCTATAAATATGAGGCTACCCCCACTTCATTCTATTGAGTTTTTCAATGAAAATCCAAAAATGATCTAATTTTTTGTAGTTAAAGGAGATTTGTGAATCTGGATTTCTATGCGATCTTGAGCTGCGTGAAAAGTCTATAAGCCTTAAATGATGCCCATGATTTTGATTAAAGGGTGATTCATGATGATAGGGTATTACATGTTTACTTTGTGAGCTTTGTGAAGGAGTTTGTTCCGTGAAGGAAGGGGTTCTTCGTGAAGTTAGTTTGTTCTATGAAGGTTGGGAGCTTCGTGAAGGTAGTGAGATTCATGAAACACTACTACAAAAAACGGCCTATATCAGCGCTAAAAAGGGCTTTAACAGCGCTAAAAAAGCGCTGTAAATATCAATGCTAATATGGGGGGGGGGGGGGTCCCTTTTATCAGTGCTCAAAAAATCGCTGATAAAGGCCACTTTTATCATGGCTAAAAAAAGCGTTGATAAAAGACCCCTTTATCAACACTTTTTTTAGCGCTGATAAAAGGATCCTTTAGCAGCGCTTTTAAAAAGCGCTGATAAAGGTCAAAAAAATAAAAATAATAAAAATAATAAAAATAATACGGGGGGGGGGGTGATTTTATCAGCGCTTCACACCCCCTTTATCAATGCTGGGAGGTCTCCCGTGCACTGCCCTTCATGCACATCATCATACGCGCACACCCCCTTCGCTTCCACCCGAACTCGAACCCGGGACATCCCCCCGTTCACGGCTGCACCTTTACCACTATGCCATTTCATTTTGTTATCTATTTAATGATATATCTATATATATAATTATATTTATTCATATATTGATATAGATTCATATTAATATAAATATATTTATTCATATATTAGTATATATATATTAATTCATATATTAATATATTTATATATATATTTTTAGTTATAATTTTTTATACGTATATTTATTTATATATTAATATATACATATAAGATTAGTTTTAAATACATTTATGAAAAAATAAATTTTTTATGTGTATTTATAAATAAATAAATAAATACATACATAGATATATACAACACACATACATAGATATATACAACACACAGACACACACAAAGACACACACACACACAAACACATTTATATTTACAAATAAATACGTATATATATATGTGTGTATTTGAAAATCCATTGAATGTACATATAGGATTAGTTTTAAATACATTTATGAAAAAATATGTTTTTGATGTGTTTTTATAAGTAAGTAAATAAATAAATACATATATACACATAAACAACACACAGACACACACATAGACACCCACACACACACAGACACATATATATTTACTAATAAATACATATATATGTGTATTTGAAAATCCATAAAATGTTAAAACGACCATAAATTATAATCTATAATTCTGTTTCAATGCCACAACCAGTCAAATCGAATAAAATGAAACAATATTCGATATGATATGTGGTACATGCCTAACGGACACCCGGATCAGAAGTTATACTTGTTTGAATGTTAAAAAATCGGGGTATCCCGACTAAAAACTCAATTTTGGAGGTCTTCTGGGCCTTTTTTGGGCTTGAAGAATGTGATAGAGGCTTCTCTTAGGTCTCTAGCACGTAGATCTCATCATAGGCTTCGATTTGATATGTTGTAGATCTCAAATGGACACCCGAATAAAAAGTTATGGCCGTTTGAAGTTTGAGTTACATTTTCAACATATTTTAGATCTTTTATTAATTATTTTTATTTTTTTATGTCCTCAAATTGTTATTAAATGATTTTTAATCGATAATAATTAGAAAAATATTAATTAATAATATTTTTTTAAAATATTTTGAAGCCATTTTCACTAAATTTATTATATATTAAATGTAATGGTCTATTTATACGTATCTAGAACATATTTAAAAAATATATATTTTATTTATATCAATATAAATATACTTATATAAGAATAATTTATTTTTCCAGATTTTTTTTAAATATAAAATTCTTCGGTGCTGATAAAGACCCCCTTTATCAGCGCTCAAAAAAAGCGCTGATAAAGTCCCCCCTTTATCAGCGCTTTTTTTGAGTGCTGATGAAGGCCCCCTTTATCAGCGCTTTTTTTGAGCACTGATAAAGGGGTAGCACTTCCCTTTCCAGTTTTTGGCGTAGTGAAAGGCAGTATTGAATATCAGGTTTATGGGGGAATGGATTCATGAGTTCATCAACTCAGGTATATGATGCAAGTATATTCTCGTGCTAAGTCAGGGAAAAAGACTTTAATTTCGAACCATTGAAGCAACCTTCATGTCGATAAATTGAGTTTGAATTCTCTCAAAGCAGTGAGCATGGGGGAGTCGACAGAAGTGATCCAAGGGACATAGTGTGTTATCCATAAAATATTGTAAAGGCAGTATGCCTGGCACAAAGTGACTATGTCTAAACTTCTGTATTCCATATCTAGTGAAGATTAGTGGATTTAGGTACGACTGACACATTGTCGGTGTATGATCCTTGGAATTTCCCTTAGTAGTGAACCAAGTAAAAGTGTTGTGTTGTCTCTATATGCATGTGAATATATGATTGCAGATTTAATACATCATATAGGTTTAATGAGTTCCTACCAATTTGGGAACAAGATCTGTCATATTAAAAGAAAAAGTTGACACCCTAATTCACCCCCCTCTCAGTGTGTTCTGGGGTCCTACATACGGGTAGTAACACAATATAAGAAATGGATCCAAAGGCCTAAAAGAATATAGGACTTATCG
Organism: Viscum album; assembly: GCA_963277665.1. Lineage (NCBI taxonomy): Eukaryota > Viridiplantae > Streptophyta > Magnoliopsida > Santalales > Viscaceae > Viscum > Viscum album. The sequence continues at coordinate 456,188,310 of OY728133.1, read as the reverse complement.
GGTACCCTAGTGTAATAGACATCTGAGTAGGGTGTGATACATAAATCTTTATAGGATGCACCACCGATGTCTAACCTAATAGACACAATGAAATATAAATTAAGAAGTATGCAATATATAATAAATACAGAGTGATAAAAAAATTAATAATAGAAACTTGTTCTGGGTTCTTAAATAGACACTCGTCCCATACTACATGCTTCAACCTAAGTCAGATGTTTATAAAATTTACAGATACAAGGAGTAATATATATACAAGGTCCAATAGTAACATGGAAAACTAAGGAAGTCATACCCCCAGGCATGAGCTTTGGCTTGGGGTTTAAATCCCATGTCATCACATAAGTGTTATAGTAAAGTAAGAGAAACATCTCAAGTGTAGGAAAAATATATAATAATAATGAAGGATGCATCTCATATGATTTAATAATAAAAAATATAAACAAGCCATAAAATATTGGAATGGAGTCCCTTGCCCGTCTAAGGAAATCTATAAATAATCCCAAGTATCAAAACAAGAAAATTTGATAATCCAATACCACCGAGCCCATCCAAGGTGACCCTTATCGAATCCCAAGTATCACTATGAGTCATGGTAAAATCTGATTCCGTCCAAGGTATATCTCGTAGGGGGCCATGTATCATTGAAGGCATAGCGTAACCATCTTGAAAAAAGTTCCATCCATAGTTTCTCCCCTAGGGAACTGGTATCAATTAGGAGTATAAGAA